>OW052221.1:6337981-7679070 GCA_932526605.1 Nephrotoma flavescens
TTGATCTACTCATAATTACATTAATAATCCAAAATAACCGAAATATTTCGAATCTGTGACAATGAATTTTTTTCCGCTCAAAATAAGTAAGGCTTCACGATTTTTCGCAAAAAATTGAAAAGTTTTTTTTGTTGAAATTCCGGTTCAAAATGATTATAGGTAATGTATATAACACGTTGAGCACAAAACTACCGGTAAAATGCGTGGTTATTGGAAGTTTCGTGTTTTGAAACTCGGCCACATCGTGCTTCGAACCGGGATTGCAGGCGAACGAGGCGACATATTACAGCAAATTAGACATTGATCTACTCATAATTACATTAATAATCCAAAATAACAGAAATATTTCGAATCTGTGACAATGAATTTTTTCCGCTCAAAATAAGTAAGGCTAACCATCACGATTTTTCGCAAAAAATTGAAAAGTTTTTTTTTGTTGAAATTCCGGTTCAAAATGATTATAGGTAATGTATATAACACGTTGAGCACAAAACTACCGGTAAAATGCGTGGTTATTGGAAGTTTCGTGTTTTGAAACTCGGCCACATCGTGCTTCGAACCAGGATTGCAGGCGAACGAGGTGACATATTACAGCAAATTAAACGTTGATCTACTCATAATTACATTAATAATCCAAAATAACCGAAATATTTCGAATCTGTGACAATGAATTTTTTCCGCTCAAAATAAGTAAGGCTAACCATCACGATTTTTCGCAAAAAATTGAAAAGTTTTTTTTTGTTGAAATTCCGGTTCAAAATGATTATAGGTAATGTATATAACACGTTGAGCACAAAACTACCGGTAAAATGCGTGGTTATTGGAAGTTTCGTGTTTTGAAACTCGGCCACATCGTGCTTCGAACCAGGATTGCAGGCGAACGAGGGTGACATATTACAGCAAATTAAACGTTGATCTACTCATAATTACATTAATAATCCAAAATAACCGAAATATTTCGAATCTGTGACAATGAATTTTTTCCGCTCAAAATAAGTAAGGCTAACCATCACGATTTTTCGCAAAAAATTGAAAAGTTTTTTTTTGTTGAAATTCCGGTTCAAAATGATTATAGGTAATGTATATAACACGTTGAGCACAAAACTACCGGTAAAATGCGTGGTTATTGGAAGTTTCGTGTTTTGAAACTCGGCCACATCGTGCTTCGAACCAGGATTGCAGGCGAACGAGGTGACATATTACAGCAAATTAAACGTTGATCTACTCATAATTACATTAATAATCCAAAATAACCGAAATATTTCGAATCTGTGACAATGAATTTTTTCCGCTCAAAATAAGTAAGGCTAACCATCACGATTTTTCGCAAAAAATTGAAAAGTTTTTTTTTTGTTGAAATTCCGGTTCAAAATGATTATAGGTAATGTATATAACACGTTGAGCACAAAACTACCGGTAAAATGCGTGGTTATTGGAAGTTTCGTGTTTTGAAACTCGGCCACATCGTGCTTCGAACCAGGATTGCAGGCGAACGAGGTGACATATTACAGCAAATTAAACGTTGATCTACTCATAATTACATTAATAATCCAAAATAACCGAAATATTTCGAATCTGTGACAATGAATTTTTTCCGCTCAAAATAAGTAAGGCTAAACCATCACGATTTTTCGCAAAAAATTGAAAAGTTTTTTTTTGTTGAAATTCCGGTTCAAAATGATTATAGGTAATGTATATAACACGTTGAGCACAAAACTACCGGTAAAATGCGTGGTTATTGGAAGTTTTCGTGTTTTGAAACTCGGCCACATCGTGCTTCGAACCAGGATTGCAGGCGAACGAGGTGACATATTACAGCAAATTAAACGTTGATCTACTCATAATTACATTAATAATCCAAAATAACCGAAATATTTCGAATCTGTGACAATGAATTTTTTCCGCTCAAAATAAGTAAGGCTAACCATCACGATTTTTCGCAAAAAATTGAAAAGTTTTTTTTGTTGAAATTCCGGTTCAAAATGATTATAGGTAATGTATATAACACGTTGAGCACAAAACTACCGGTAAAATGTGTGGTTATTGGAAGTTTCGTGTTTTGAAACTCGGCCACATCGTGCTTCGAACCAGGATTGCAGGCGAACGAGGTGACATATTACAGCAAATTAAACGTTGATCTACTCATAATTACATTAATAATCCAAAATAACCGAAATATTTCGAATCTGTGACAATGAATTTTTTCCGCTCAAAATAAGTAAGGCTAACCATCACGATTTTTCGCAAAAAATTGAAAAGTTTTTTTTGTTGAAATTCCGGTTCAAAATGATTATAGGTAATGTATATAACACGTTGAGCACAAAACTACCGGTAAAATGCGTGGTTATTGGAAGTTTCGTGTTTTGAAACTCGGCCACATCGTGCTTCGAACCGGGATTGCAGGCGAACGAGGCGACATATTACAGCAAATTAGACATTGATCTACTCATAATTACATTAATAATCCAAAATAACAGAAATATTTCGAATCTGTGACAATGAATTTTTTCCGCTCAAAATAAGTAAGGCTAACCATCACGATTTTTCGCAAAAAATTGAAAAGTTTTTTTTGTTGAAATTCCGGTTCAAAATGATTATAGGTAATGTATATAACACGTTGAGCACAAAACTACCGGTAAAATGCGTGGTTATTGGAAGTTTCGTGTTTTGAAACTCGGCCACATCGTGCTTCGAACCAGGATTGCAGGCGAACGAGGGTGACATATTACAGCAAATTAAACGTTGATCTACTCATAATTACATTAATAATCCAAAATAACCGAAATATTTCGAATCTGTGACAATGAATTTTTTTCCGCTCAAAATAAGTAAGGCTAACCATCACGATTTTTCGCAAAAATTGAAAAGTTTTTTTTGTTGAAATTCCGGTTCAAAATGATTATAGGTAATGTATATAACACGTTGAGCACAAAACTACCGGTAAAATGCGTGGTTATTGGAAGTTTCGTGTTTTGAAACTCGGCCACATCGTGCTTCGAACCAGGATTGCAGGCGAACGAGGTGACATATTACAGCAAATTAAACGTTGATCTACTCATAATTACATTAATAATCCAAAATAACCGAAATATTTCGAATCTGTGACAATGAATTTTTTCCGCTCAAAATAAGTAAGGCTAACCATCACGATTTTTCGCAAAAAATTGAAAAGTTTTTTTTTGTTGAAATTCCGGTTCAAAATGATTATAGGTAATGTATATAACACGTTGAGCACAAAACTACCGTAAAATGCGTGGTTATTGGAAGTTTCGTGTTTTGAAACTCGGCCACATCGTGCTTCGAACCAGGATTGCAGGCGAACGAGGTGACATATTACAGCAAATTAAACGTTGATCTACTCATAATTACATTAATAATCCAAAATAACCGAAATATTTCGAATCTGTGACAATGAATTTTTTCCGCTCAAAATAAGTAAGGCTAACCATCACGATTTTTCGCAAAAAATTGAAAAGTTTTTTTTGTTGAAATTCCGGTTCAAAATGATTATAGGTAATGTATATAACACGTTGAGCACAAAACTACCGGTAAAATGCGTGGTTATTGGAAGTTTCGTGTTTTGAAACTCGGCCACATCGTGCTTCGAACCAGGATTGCAGGCGAACGAGGTGACATATTACAGCAAATTAAACGTTGATCTACTCATAATTACATTAATAATCCAAAATAACCGAAATATTTCGAATCTGTGACAATGAATTTTTTCCGCTCAAAATAAGTAAGGCTAACCATCACGATTTTTCGCAAAAAATTGAAAAGTTTTTTTTTGTTGAAATTCCGGTTCAAAATGATTATAGGTAATGTATATAACACGTTGAGCACAAAACTACCGGTAAAATGCGTGGTTATTGGAAGTTTCGTGTTTTGAAACTCGGCCACATCGTGCTTCGAACCAGGATTGCAGGCGAACAAGGTGACATATTACAGCAAATTAAACGTTGATCTACTCATAATTACATTAATAATCCAAAATAACAGAAATATTTCGAATCTGTGACAATGAATTTTTTCCGCTCAAAATAAGTAAGGCTAACCATCACGATTTTTCGCAAAAAATTGAAAAGTTTTTTTTTGTTGAAATTCCGGTTCAAAATGATTATAGGTAATGTATATAACACGTTTGAGCACAAAACTACCGGTAAAATGCGTGGTTATAGGAAGTTTCGTGTTTTGAAACTCGGCCACATCGTGCTTCGAACCGGGATTGCAGGCGAACGAGGCGACATATTACAGCAAATTAGACATTGATCTACTCATAATTACATTAATAATCCAAAATAACAGAAATATTTCGAATCTGTGACAATGAATTTTTTCCGCTCAAAATAAGTAAGGCTAACCATCACGATTTTTCGCAAAAAATTGAAAAGTTTTTTTTGTTGAAATTCCGGTTCAAAATGATTATAGGTAATGTATATAACACGTTGAGCACAAAACTACCGGTAAAATGCGTGGTTATTGGAAGTTTCGTGTTTTGAAACTCGGCCACATCGTGCTTCGAACCAGGATTGCAGGCGAACAAGGTGACATATTACAGCAAATTAAACGTTGATCTACTCATAATTACATTAATAATCCAAAATAACCGAAATATTTCGAATCTGTGACAATGAATTTTTTCCGCTCAAAATAAGTAAGGCTAACCATCACGATTTTTCGCAAAAAATTGAAAAGTTTTTTTTGTTGAAATTCCGGTTCAAAATGATTATAGGTAATGTATATAACACGTTGAGCACAAAACTACCGGTAAAATGCGTGGTTATTGGAAGTTTCGTGTTTTGAAACTCGGCCACATCGTGCTTCGAACCAGGATTGCAGGCGAACAAGGTGACATATTACAGCAAATTAAACGTTGATCTACTCATAATTACATTAATAATCCAAAATAACCGAAATATTTCGAATCTGTGATAATGAATTTTTTCCGCTCAAAATAAGTAAGGCTAACCATCACGATTTTCGCAAAAAATTGAAAAGTTTTTTTTGTTGAAATTCCGGTTCAAAATGATTATAGGTAATGTATATAACACGTTGAGCACAAAACTACCGGTAAAATGTGTGGTTATTGGAAGTTTCGTGTTTTTGAAACTCGGCCACATCGTGCTTCGAACCAGGATTGCAGGCGAACAAGGTGGACATATTACAGCAAATTAAACGTTGATCTACTCATAATTACATTAATAATCCAAAATAACCGAAATATTTCGAATCTGTGACAATGAATTTTTTCCGCTCAAAATAAGTAAGGCTTCACGATTTTTCGCAAAAAATTGAAAAGTTTTTTTTGTTGAAATTCCGGTTCAAAATGATTATAGGTAATGTATATAACACGTTGAGCACAAAACTACCGGTAAAATGCGTGGTTATTGGAAGTTTCGTGTTTTGAAACTCGGCCACATCGTGCTTCGAACCGGGATTGCAGGCGAACGAGGCGACATATTACAGCAAATTAGACATTGATCTACTCATAATTACATTAATAATCCAAAATAACAGAAATATTTCGAATCTGTGACAATGAATTTTTTCCGCTCAAAAATAAGTAAGGCTAACCATCACGATTTTTCGCAAAAAAATTGAAAAGTTTTTTTTGTTGAAATTCCGGTTCAAAATGATTATAGGTAATGTATATAACACGTTGAGCACAAAACTACCGGTAAAATGCGTGGTTATTGGAAGTTTCGTGTTTTGAAACTCGGCCACATCGTGCTTCGAACCAGGATTGCAGGCGAACGAGGTGACATATTACAGCAAATTAAACGTTGATCTACTCATAATTACATTAATAATCCAAAATAACCGAAATATTTCGAATCTGTGACAATGAATTTTTTCCGCTCAAAATAAGTAAGGCTAACCATCACGATTTTTCGCAAAAAATTGAAAAGTTTTTTTTGTTGAAATTCCGGTTCAAAATGATTATAGGTAATGTATATAACACGTTGAGCACAAAACTACCGGTAAAATGCGTGGTTATTGGAAGTTTCGTGTTTTGAAACTCGGCCACATCGTGCTTCGAACCAGGATTGCAGGCGAACGAGGTGACATATTACAGCAAATTAAACGTTGATCTACTCATAATTACATTAATAATCCAAAATAACCGAAATATTTTCGAATCTGTGACAATGAATTTTTTCCGCTCAAAATAAGTAAGGCTAACCATCACGATTTTTCGCAAAAAATTGAAAAGTTTTTTTTTGTTGAAATTCCGGTTCAAAATGATTATAGGTAATGTATATAACACGTTGAGCACAAAACTACCGGTAAAATGCGTGGTTATTGGAAGTTTCGTGTTTTGAAACTCGGCCACATCGTGCTTCGAACCAGGATTGCAGGCGAACGAGGTGACATATTACAGCAAATTAAACGTTGATCTACTCATAATTACATTAATAATCCAAAATAACCGAAATATTTCGAATCTGTGACAATGAATTTTTTCCGCTCAAAATAAGTAAGGCTAACCATCACGATTTTTCGCAAAAAATTGAAAAGTTTTTTTTGTTGAAATTCCGGTTCAAAATGATTATAGGTAATGTATATAACACGTTGAGCACAAAACTACCGGTAAAATGCGTGGTTATTGGAAGTTTCGTGTTTTGAAACTCGGCCACATCGTGCTTCGAACCAGGATTGCAGGCGAACGAGGTGACATATTACAGCAAATTAAACGTTGATCTACTCATAATTACATTAATAATCCAAAATAACCGAAATATTTCGAATCTGTGACAATGAATTTTTTCCGCTCAAAATAAGTAAGGCTAACCATCACGATTTTCGCAAAAAATTGAAAAGTTTTTTTTGTTGAAATCCGGTTCAAAATGATTATAGGTAATGTATATAACACGTTGAGCACAAAACTACCGGTAAAATGCGTGGTTATTGGAAGTTTCGTGTTTTGAAACTCGGCCACATCGTGCTTCGAACCAGGATTGCAGGCGAACGAGGTGACATATTACAGCAAATTAAACGTTGATCTACTCATAATTACATTAATAATCCAAAATAACCGAAATATTTCGAATCTGTGACAATGAATTTTTTCCGCTCAAAATAAGTAAGGCTAACCATCACGATTTTTCGCAAAAAATTGAAAAGTTTTTTTTGTTGAAATTCCGGTTCAAAATGATTATAGGTAATGTATATAACACGTTGAGCACAAAACTACCGGTAAAATGCGTGGTTATTGGAAGTTTCGTGTTTTGAAACTCGGCCACATCGTGCTTCGAACCAGGATTGCAGGCGAACGAGGTGACATATTACAGCAAATTAAACGTTGATCTACTCATAATTACATTAATAATCCAAAATAACCGAAATATTTCGAATCTGTGACAATGAATTTTTTCCGCTCAAAATAAGTAAGGCTAACCATCACGATTTTTCGCAAAAAATTGAAAAGTTTTTTTTTGTTGAAATTCCGGTTCAAAATGATTATAGGTAATGTATATAACACGTTGAGCACAAAACTACCGGTAAAATGCGTGGTTATTGGAAGTTTCGTGTTTTGAAACTCGGCCACATCGTGCTTCGAACCAGGATTGCAGGCGAACGAGGTGACATATTACAGCAAATTAAACGTTGATCTACTCATAATTACATTAATAATCCAAAATAACCGAAATATTTCGAATCTGTGACAATGAATTTTTTCCGCTCAAAATAAGTAAGGCTAACCATCACGATTTTTCGCAAAAAATTGAAAAGTTTTTTTTGTTGAAATTCCGGTTCAAAATGATTATAGGTAATGTATATAACACGTTGAGCACAAAACTACCGGTAAAATGCGTGGTTATTGGAAGTTTCGTGTTTTGAAACTCGGCCACATCGTGCTTCGAACCAGGATTGCAGGCGAACGAGGTGACATATTACAGCAAATTAAACGTTGATCTACTCATAATTACATTAATAATCCAAAATAACCGAAATATTTCGAATCTGTGACAATGAATTTTTTCCGCTCAAAATAAGTAAGGCTAACCATCACGATTTTTCGCAAAAAATTGAAAAGTTTTTTTTGTTGAAATTCCGGTTCAAAATGATTATAGGTAATGTATATAACACGTTGAGCACAAAACTACCGGTAAAATGCGTGGTTATTGGAAGTTTCGTGTTTTGAAACTCGGCCACATCGTGCTTCGAACCAGGATTGCAGGCGAACAAGGTGACATATTACAGCAAATTAAACGTTGATCTACTCATAATTACATTAATAATCCAAAATAACCGAAATATTTCGAATCTGTGACAATGAATTTTTTCCGCTCAAAATAAGTAAGGCGTTTAACCATCACGATTTTTCGCAAAAAATTGAAAAGTTTTTTTTGTTGAAATTCCGGTTCAAAATGATTATAGGTAATGTATATAACACGTTGAGCACAAAACTACCGGTAAAATGCGTGGTTATTGGAAGTTTCGTGTTTTGAAACTCGGCCACATCGTGCTTCGAACCAGGATTGCAGGCGAACGAGGTGACATATTACAGCAAATTAAACGTTGATCTACTCATAATTACATTAATAATCCAAAATAACCGAAATATTTCGAATCTGTGACAATGAATTTTTTCCGCTCAAAATAAGTAAGGCTAACCATCACGATTTTTCGCAAAAAATTGAAAAGTTTTTTTTGTTGAAATTCCGGTTCAAAATGATTATAGGTAATGTATATAACACGTTGAGCACAAAACTACCGGTAAAATGCGTGGTTATTGGAAGTTTCGTGTTTTGAAACTCGGCCACATCGTGCTTCGAACCAGGATTGCAGGCGAACGAGGTGACATATTACAGCAAATTAAACGTTGATCTACTCATAATTACATTAATAATCCAAAATAACCGAAATATTTCGAATCTGTGACAATGAATTTTTTCCGCTCAAAATATGTAAGGCTAACCATCACGATTTTTCGCAAAAAATTGAAAAGTTTTTTTTTGTTGAAATTCCGGTTCAAAATGATTATAGGTAATGTATATAACACGTTGAGCACAAAACTACCGGTAAAATGCGTGGTTATTGGAAGTTTCGTGTTTTGAAACTCGGCCACATCGTGCTTCGAACCAGGATTGCAGGCGAACAAGGTGACATATTACAGCAAATTAAACGTTGATCTACTCATAATTACATTAATAATCCAAAATAACCGAAATATTTCGAATCTGTGATAATGAATTTTTTCCGCTCAAAATAAGTAAGGCTAACCATCACGATTTTTCGCAAAAAATTGAGGAGTTTTTTTTGTTGAAATTCCGGTTCAAAATGATTATAGGTAATGTATATAACACGTTGAGCACAAAACTACCGGTAAAATGCGTGGTTATTGGAAGTTTCGTGTTTTGAAACTCGGCCACATCGTGCTTCGAACCAGGATTGCAGGCGAACGAGGTGACATATTACAGCAAATTAAACGTTGATCTACTCATAATTACATTAATAATCCAAAATAACCGAAATATTTCGAATCTGTGACAATGAATTTTTTCCGCTCAAAATAAGTAAGGCTAACCATCACGATTTTTCGCAAAAAATTGAAAAGTTTTTTTTTGTTGAAATTCCGGTTCAAAATGATTATAGGTAATGTATATAACACGTTGAGCACAAAACTACCGGTAAAATGCGTGGTTATTGGAAGTTTCGTGTTTTGAAACTCGGCCACATCGTGCTTCGAACCGGGATTGCAGGCGAACGAGGCGACATATTACAGCAAATTAGACATTGATCTACTCATAATTACATTAATAATCCAAAATAACAGAAATATTTCGAATCTGTGACAATGAATTTTTTCCGCTCAAAATAAGTAAGGCTAACTACATCACGATTTTTCGCAAAAAATTGAAAAGTTTTTTTTGTTGAAATTCCAGGTTCAAAATGATTATAGGTAATGTATATAACACGTTGAGCACAAAACTACCGGTAAAATGCGTGGTTATTGGAAGTTTCGTGTTTTGAAACTCGGCCACATCGTGCTTCGAACCGGGATTGCAGGCGAACGAGGTGACATATTACAGCAAATTAGACTTTGATCTACTCATAATTACATTAATAATCCAAAATAACAGAAATATTTCGAATCTGTGACAATGAATTTTTTCCGCTCAAAATAAGTAAGGCTAACCATCACGATTTTTCGCAAAAAATTGAAAAGTTTTTTTTGTTGAAATTCCGGTTCAAAATGATTATAGGTAATGTATATAACACGTTGAGCACAAAACTACCGGTAAAATGCGTGGTTATTGGAAGTTTCGTGTTTTGAAACTCGGCCACATCGTGCTTCGAACCGGGATTGCAGGCGAACGAGGCGACATATTACAGCAAATTAGACATTGATCTACTCATAATTACATTAATAATCCAAAATAACAGAAATATTTCGAATCTGTGACAATGAATTTTTTCCGCTCAAAATAAGTAAGGCTAACCATCACGATTTTTCGCAAAAAATTGAAAAGTTTTTTTTGTTGAAATTCCGGTTCAAAATGATTATTGGTAATGTATATAACACGTTGAGCACAAAACTACCGGTAAAATGCGTGGTTATTGGAAGTTTCGTGTTTTGAAACTCGGCCACATCGTGCTTCGAACCAGGATTGCAGGCGAACGAGGCGACATATTACAGCAAATTAGACTTTGATCTACTCATAATTACATTAATAATCCAAAATAACCGAAATATTTTGTATCTGTGACAATGAATTTTTTCCGCTCAAAATAAGTAAGGCTAACCATCACGATTTTTCGCAAAAAATTGAAAAGTTTTTTTTGTTGAAATTCCGGTTCAAAATGATTATAGGTAATGTATATAACACGTTGAGCACAAAACTACCGGTAAAATGCGTGGTTATTGGAAGTTTCGTGTTTTGAAACTCGGCCACATCGTGCTTCGAACCGGGATTGCAGGCGAACGAGGCGACATATTACAGCAAATTAGACATTGATCTACTCATAATTACATTAATAATCCAAAATAACAGAAATATTTCGAATCTGTGACAATGAATTTTTTCCGCTCAAAATAAGTAAGGCTAACTACATCACGATTTTTCGCAAAAAATTGAAAAGTTTTTTTTGTTGAAATTCCAGGTTCAAAATGATTATAGGTAATGTATATAACACGTTGAGCACAAAACTACCGGTAAAATGCGTGGTTATTGGAAGTTTCGTGTTTTGAAACTCGGCCACATCGTGCTTCGAACCGGGATTGCAGGCGAACGAGGCGACATATTACAGCAAATTAGACTTTGATCTACTCATAATTACATTAATAATCCAAAATAACAGAAATATTTCGAATCTGTGACAATGAATTTTTTCCGCTCAAAATAAGTAAGGCTAACCATCACGATTTTTCGCAAAAAATTGAAAAGTTTTTTTTGTTGAAATTCCGGTTCAAAATGATTATTGGTAATGTATATAACACGTTGAGCACAAAACTACCGGTAAAATGCGTGGTTATTGGAAGTTTCGTGTTTTGAAACTCGGCCACATCGTGCTTCGAACCAGGATTGCAGGCGAACGAGGCGACATATTACAGCAAATTAGACTTTGATCTACTCATAATTACATTAATAATCCAAAATAACCGAAATATTTTGTATCTGTGACAATGAATTTTTTCCGCTCAAAATAAGTAAGGCTAACCATCACGATTTTTCGCAAAAAATTGAAAAGTTTTTTTTGTTGAAATTCCGGTTCAAAATGATTATAGGTAATGTATATAACACGTTGAGCACAAAACTACCGGTAAAATGCGTGGTTATTGGAAGTTTCGTGTTTTGAAACTCGGCCACATCGTGCTTCGAACCAGGATTGCAGGCGAACGAGGTGACATATTACAGCAAATTAAACGTTGATCTACTCATAATTACATTAATAATCCAAAATAACCGAAATATTTCGAATCTGTGACAATGAATTTTTTCCGCTCAAAATAAGTAAGGCTAACCATCACGATTTTTCGCAAAAAATTGAAAAGTTTTTTTTTGTTGAAATTCCGGTTCAAAATGATTATAGATAATGTATATAACACGTTGAGCACAAAACTACCGGTAAAATGCGTGGTTATTGGAAGTTTCGTGTTTTGAAACTCGGCCACATCGTGCTTCGAACCGGGATTGCAGGCGAACGAGGCGACATATTACAGCAAATTAGACATTGATCTACTCATAATTACATTAATAATCCAAAATAACAGAAATATTTCGAATCTGTGACAATGAATTTTTTCCGCTCAAAATAAGTAAGGCTAACTACATCACGATTTTTCGCAAAAAATTGAAAAGTTTTTTTTGTTGAAATTCCAGGTTCAAAATGATTATAGGTAATGTATATAACACGTTGAGCACAAAACTACCGGTAAAATGCGTGGTTATTGGAAGTTTCGTGTTTTGAAACTCGGCCACATCGTGCTTCGAACCGGGATTGCAGGCGAACGAGGCGACATATTACAGCAAATTAGACTTTGATCTACTCATAATTACATTAATAATCCAAAATAACCGAAATATTTTGTATCTGTGACAATGAATTTTTTCCGCTCAAAATAAGTAAGGCTAACCATCACGATTTTTCGCAAAAAATTGAAAAGTTTTTTTTTGTTGAAATTCCGGTTCAAAATGATTATAGGTAATGTATATAACACGTTGAGCACAAAACTACCGGTAAAATGCGTGGTTATTGGAAGTTTCGTGTTTTGAAACTCGGCCACATCGTGCTTCGAACCGGGATTGCAGGCGAACGAGGCGACATATTACAGCAAATTAGACATTGATCTACTCATAATTACATTAATAATCCAAAATAACAGAAATATTTCGAATCTGTGACAATGAATTTTTTCCGCTCAAAATAAGTAAGGCTAACTACATCACGATTTTTCGCAAAAAATTGAAAAGTTTTTTTTGTTGAAATTCCAGGTTCAAAATGATTATAGGTAATGTATATAACACGTTGAGCACAAAACTACCGGTAAAATGCGTGGTTATTGGAAGTTTCGTGTTTTGAAACTCGGCCACATCGTGCTTCGAACCGGGATTGCAGGCGAACGAGGCGACATATTACAGCAAATTAGACTTTGATCTACTCATAATTACATTAATAATCCAAAATAACAGAAATATTTCGAATCTGTGACAATGAATTTTTTCCGCTCAAAATAAGTAAGGCTAACCATCACGATTTTTCGCAAAAAATTGAAAAGTTTTTTTTGTTGAAATTCCGGTTCAAAATGATTATTGGTAATGTATATAACACGTTGAGCACAAAACTACCGGTAAAATGCGTGGTTATTGGAAGTTTCGTGTTTTGAAACTCGGCCACATCGTGCTTCGAACCAGGATTGCAGGCGAACGAGGCGACATATTACAGCAAATTAGACTTTGATCTACTCATAATTACATTAATAATCCAAAATAACCGAAATATTTTGTATCTGTGACAATGAATTTTTTCCGCTCAAAATAAGTAAGGCTAACCATCACGATTTTTCGCAAAAAATTGAAAAGTTTTTTTTGTTGAAATTCCGGTTCAAAATGATTATAGGTAATGTATATAACACGTTGAGCACAAAACTACCGGTAAAATGCGTGGTTATTGGAAGTTTCGTGTTTTGAAACTCGGCCACATCGTGCTTCGAACCAGGATTGCAGGCGAACGAGGTGACATATTACAGCAAATTAAACGTTGATCTACTCATAATTACATTAATAATCCAAAATAACCGAAATATTTCGAATCTGTGACAATGAATTTTTTCCGCTCAAAATAAGTAAGGCTAACCATCACGATTTTTCGCAAAAAATTGAAAAGTTTTTTTTTGTTGAAATTCCGGTTCAAAATGATTATAGGTAATGTATATAACACGTTGAGCACAAAACTACCGGTAAAATGCGTGGTTATTGGAAGTTTCGTGTTTTGAAACTCGGCCACATCGTGCTTCGAACCGGGATTGCAGGCGAACGAGGCGACATATTACAGCAAATTAGACATTGATCTACTCATAATTACATTAATAATCCAAAATAACAGAAATATTTCGAATCTGTGACAATGAATTTTTTCCGCTCAAAATAAGTAAGGCTAACTACATCACGATTTTTCGCAAAAAATTGAAAAGTTTTTTTTGTTGAAATTCCAGGTTCAAAATGATTATAGGTAATGTATATAACACGTTGAGCACAAAACTACCGGTAAAATGCGTGGTTATTGGAAGTTTCGTGTTTTGAAACTCGGCCACATCGTGCTTCGAACCGGGATTGCAGGCGAACGAGGCGACATATTACAGCAAATTAGACTTTGATCTACTCATAATTACATTAATAATCCAAAATAACAGAAATATTTCGAATCTGTGACAATGAATTTTTTCCGCTCAAAATAAGTAAGGCTAACCATCACGATTTTTCGCAAAAAATTGAAAAGTTTTTTTTGTTGAAATTCCGGTTCAAAATGATTATAGGTAATGTATATAACACGTTGAGCACAAAACTACCGGTAAAATGCGTGGTTATTGGAAGTTTCGTGTTTTGAAACTCGGCCACATCGTGCTTCGAACCAGGATTGCAGGCGAACGAGGCGACATATTACAGCAAATTAGACTTTGATCTACTCATAATTACATTAATAATCCAAAATAACCGAAATATTTTGTATCTGTGACAATGAATTTTTTCCGCTCAAAATAAGTAAGGCTAACCATCACGATTTTTCGCAAAAAATTGAAAAGTTTTTTTTGTTGAAATTCCGGTTCAAAATGATTATAGGTAATGTATATAACACGTTGAGCACAAAACTACCGGTAAAATGCGTGGTTATTGGAAGTTTCGTGTTTTGAAACTCGGCCACATCGTGCTTCGAACCAGGATTGCAGGCGAACGAGGCGACATATTACAGCAAATTAGACTTTGATCTACTCATAATTACATTAATAATCCAAAATAACCGAAATATTTTGTATCTGTGACAATGAATTTTTTCCGCTCAAAATAAGTAAGGCTAACCATCACGATTTTTCGCAAAAAATTGAGGAGTTTTTTTTGTTGAAATTCCGGTTCAAAATGATTATAGGTAATGTATATAACACGTTGAGCACAAAACTACCGGTAAAATGCGTGGTTATTGGAAGTTTCGTGTTTTGAAACTCGGCCACATCGTGCTTCGAACCAGGATTGCAGGCGAACGAGGTGACATATTACAGCAAATTAAACGTTGATCTACTCATAATTACATTAATAATCCAAAATAACCGAAATATTTCGAATCTGTGACAATGAATTTTTTCCGCTCAAAATAAGTAAGGCTAACCATCACGATTTTTCGCAAAAAATTGAAAAGTTTTTTTTTGTTGAAATTCCGGTTCAAAATGATTATAGGTAATGTATATAACACGTTGAGCACAAAACTACCGGTAAAATGTGTGGTTATTGGAAGTTTCGTGTTTTGAAACTCGGCCACATCGTGCTTCGAACCAGGATTGCAGGCGAACGAGGCGACATATTACAGCAAATTAGACTTTGATCTACTCATAATTACATTAATAATCCAAAATAACCGAAATATTTCGAATCTGTGACAATGAATTTTTTCCGCTCAAAATAAGTAAGGCTAACCATCACGATTTTTCGCAAAAAATTGAAAAGTTTTTTTTGTTGAAATTCCGGTTCAAAATGATTATAGGTAATGTATATAACACGTTGAGCACAAAACTACCGGTAAAATGCGTGGTTATTGGAAGTTTCGTGTTTTGAAACTCGGCCACATCGTGCTTCGAACCAGGATTGCAGGCGGACGAGGTGACATATTACAGCAAATTAAACGTTGATCTACTCATAATTACATTAATAATCCAAAATAACCGAAATATTTCGAATCTGTGACAATGAATTTTTTCCGCTCAAAATAAGTAAGGTTAACCATCACGATTTTTCGCAAAAAATTGAAAAGTTTTTTTTGTTGAAATTCCGGTTCAAAATGATTATAGGTAATGTATATAACACGTTGAGCACAAAACTACCGGTAAAATGCGTGGTTATTGGAAGTTTCGTGTTTTGAAACTCGGCCACATCGTGCTTCGAACCAGGATTGCAGGCGAACGAGGTGACATATTACAGCAAATTAAACGTTGATCTACTCATAATTACATCAATAATCCAAAATAACCGAAATATTTCGAATCTGTGACAATGAATTTTTTCCGCTCAAAATAAGTAAGGCTAACCATCACGATTTTTCGCAAAAAATTGAAAAGTTTTTTTTGTTGAAATTCCGGTTCAAAATGATTATAGGTAATGTATATAACACGTTGAGCACAAAACTACCGGTAAAATGCGTAGTTATTGGAAGTTTCGTGTTTTGAAACTCGGCCACATCGTGCTTCGAACCAGGATTGCAGGCGAACGAGGTAACATATTACAGCAAATTAAACGTTGATCTACTCATAATTACATTAATAATCCAAAATAACCGAAATATTTCGAATCTGTGACAATGAATTTTTTCCGCTCAAAATAAGTAAGGCTAACCATCACGATTTTTCGCAAAAAATTGAAAAGTTTTTTTTGTTGAAATTCCGGTTCAAAATGATTATAGGTAATGTATATAACACGTTGAGCACAAAACTACCGGTAAAATGCGTGGTTATTGGAAGTTTCGTGTTTTGAAACTCGGCCACATCGTGCTTCGAACCAGGATTGCAGGCGGACGAGGTGACATATTACAGCAAATTAAACGTTGATCTACTCATAATTACATTAATAATCCAAAATAACCGAAATATTTCGAATCTGTGACAATGAATTTTTTCCGCTCAAAATAAGTAAGGTTAACCATCACGATTTTTCGCAAAAAATTGAAAAGTTTTTTTTGTTGAAATTCCGGTTCAAAATGATTATAGGTAATGTATATAACACGTTGAGCACAAAACTACCGGTAAAATGCGTGGTTATTGGAAGTTTCGTGTTTTGAAACTCGGCCACATCGTGCTTCGAACCAGGATTGCAGGCGAACGAGGTGACATATTACAGCAAATTAAACGTTGATCTACTCATAATTACATTAATAATCCAAAATAACCGAATTATTTCGAATCTGTGACAGTGAATTTTTTCCGCTCAAAATAAGTAAGGCTAACCATCACGATTTTTCGCAAAAAATTGAAAAGTTTTTTTTGTTGAAATTCCGGTTCAAAATGATTATAGGTAATGTATATAACACGTTGAGCACAAAACTACCGGTAAAATGCGTGGTTATTGGAAGTTTCGTGTTTTGAAACTCGGCCACATCGTGCTTCGAACCAGGATTGCAGGCGAACGAGGTGACATATTACAGCAAATTAAACGTTGATCTACTCATAATTACATTAATAATCCAAAATAACCGAAATATTTCGAATCTGTGACAATGAATTTTTTCCGCTCAAAATAAGTAAGGCTAACCATCACGATTTTTCGCAAAAAATTGAAAAGTTTTTTTTGTTGAAATTCCGGTTCAAAATGATTATAGGTAATGTATATAACACGTTGAGCACAAAACTACCGGTAAAATGCGTGGTTATTGGAAGTTTCGTGTTTTGAAACTCGGCCACATCGTGCTTCGAACCAGGATTGCAGGCGGACGAGGTGACATATTACAGCAAATTAAACGTTGATCTACTCATAATTACATTAATAATCCAAAATAACCGAATTATTTCGAATCTGTGACAATGAATTTTTTCCGCTCAAAATAAGTAAGGCTAACCATCACGATTTTTCGCAAAAAATTGAAAAGTTTTTTTTGTTGAAATTCCGGTTCAAAATGATTATAGGTAATGTATATAACACGTTGAGCACAAAACTACCGGTAAAATGCGTGGTTATTGGAAGTTTCGTGTTTTGAAACTCGGCCACATCGTGCTTCGAACCAGGATTGCAGGCGAACGAGGCGACATATTACAGCAAATTAGACTTTGATCTACTCATAATTACATTAATAATCCAAAATAACCGAATTATTTCGAATCTGTGACAGTGAATTTTTTCCGCTCAAAATAAGTAAGGCTAACCATCACGATTTTTCGCAAAAAATTGAAAAGTTTTTTTTGTTGAAATTCCGGTTCAAAATGATTATAGGTAATGTATATAACACGTTGAGCACAAAACTACCGGTAAAATGCGTGGTTATTGGAAGTTTCGTGTTTTGAAACTCGGCCACATCGTGCTTCGAACCAGGATTGCAGGCGAACGAGGCGACATATTACAGCAAATTAGACTTTGATCTACTCATAATTACATTAATAATCCAAAATAACCGAATTATTTCGAATCTGTGACAGTGAATTTTTTCCGCTCAAAATAAGTAAGGCTAACCATCACGATTTTTCGCAAAAAATTGAAAAGTTTTTTTTGTTGAAATTCCGGTTCAAAATGATTATAGGTAATGTATATAACACGTTGAGCACAAAACTACCGGTAAAATGCGTGGTTATTGGAAGTTTCGTGTTTTGAAACTCGGCCACATCGTGCTTCGAACCAAGATTGCAGGCGAACGAGGCGACATATTACAGCAAATTAGACTTTGATCTACTCATAATTACATTAATAATCCAAAATAACCGAAATATTTCGAATCTGTGACAATGAGTTTTTTCCGCTCAAAATAAGTAAGGCTAGCCATCACGATTTTTCGCAAAAAATTGAAAAATTTTTTTTGTTGAAATTCCGGTTCAAAATGATTATAGGTAATGTATATAACACGTTGAGCACAAAACTGCCGGTAAAATGCGTGGTTATTGGAAGTTTCGTGTTTTGAAACTCGGCCACATCGTGCTTCGAACCAGGATTGCAGGCGAACGAGGCGACATATTACAGCAAATTAAACTTTGATCTACTCATAATTACATTAATAATCCAAAATAACCGAAATATTTCGAATCTGTGACAACGAATTTTTTCCGCTCAAAATAAGTAAGGTTAACCATCACGATTTTTCGCAAAAAATTGAAAAGTTTTTTTTGTTGAAATTCCGGTTCAAAATGATTATAGGTAATGTATATAACACGTTGAGCACAAAACTACCGGTAAAATGCGTGGTTATTGGAAGTTTCGTGTTTTGAAACTCTGCCACATCGTGCTTCGAACCAGGATTGCAGGCGAACGAGGTGACATATTACAGCAAATTAAACGTTGATCTACTCATAATTACATTAATAATCCAAAATAACCGAATTATTTCGAATCTGTGACAATGAATTTTTTCCGCTCAAAATAAGTAAGGCTAACCATCACGATTTTTCGCAAAAAATTGAAAAGTTTTTTTTGTTGAAATTCCGGTTCAAAATGATTATAGGTAATGTATATAACACGTTGAGCACAAAACTACCGGTAAAATGCGTGGTTATTGGAAGTTTCGTGTTTTGAAACTCGGCCACATCGTGCTTCGAACCAGGATTGCAGGCGAACGAGGCGACATATTACAGCAAATTAGACTTTGATCTACTCATAATTACATTAATAATCCAAAATAACCGAATTATTTCGAATCTGTGACTGAATTTTTTCCGCTCAAAATAAGTAAGGCTAACCATCACGATTTTTCGCAAAAAATTGAAAAGTTTTTTTTGTTGAAATTCCGGTTCAAAATGATTATAGGTAATGTATATAACACGTTGAGCACAAAACTACCGGTAAAATGCGTGGTTATTGGAAGTTTCGTGTTTTGAAACTCGGCCACATCGTGCTTCGAACCAGGATTGCAGGCGAACGAGATGACATATTACAGCAAATTAAACGTTGATCTACTCATAATTACATTAATAATCCAAAATAACCGAATTATTTCGAATCTGTGACAATGAATTTTTTCCGCTCAAAATAAGTAAGGCTAACCATCACGATTTTTCGCAAAAAATTGAAAAGTTTTTTTTGTTGAAATTCCGGTTCAAAATGATTATAGGTAATGTATATAACACGTTGAGCACAAAACTACCGGTAAAATGCGTGGTTATTGGAAGTTTCGTGTTTTGAAACTCGGCCACATCGTGCTTCGAACCAGGATTGCAGGCGAACGAGGCGACATATTACAGCAAATTAGACTTTGATCTACTCATAATTACATTAATAATCCAAAATAACCGAATTATTTCGAATCTGTGACAGTGAATTTTTTCCGCTCAAAATAAGTAAGGCTAACCATCACGATTTTTCGCAAAAAATTGAAAAGTTTTTTTTGTTGAAATTCCGGTTCAAAATGATTATAGGTAATGTATATAACACGTTGAGCACAAAACTACCGGTAAAATGCGTGGTTATTGGAAGTTTCGTGTTTTGAAACTCGGCCACATCGTGCTTCGAACCAAGATTGCAGGCGAACGAGGCGACATATTACAGCAAATTAGACTTTGATCTACTCATAATTACATTAATAATCCAAAATAACCGAAATATTTCGAATCTGTGACAATGAGTTTTTTCCGCTCAAAATAAGTAAGGCTAGCCATCACGATTTTTCGCAAAAAATTGAAAAGTTTTTTTTGTTGAAATTCCGGTTCAAAATGATTATAGGTAATGTATATAACACGTTGAGCACAAAACTACCGGTAAAATGCGTGGTTATTGGAAGTTTCGTGTTTTGAAACTCGGCCACATCGTGCTTCGAACCAGGATTGCAGGCGGACGAGGTGACATATTACAGCAAATTAAACGTTGATCTACTCATAATTACATTAATAATCCAAAATAACCGAAATATTTCGAATCTGTGACAATGAATTTTTTCCGCTCAAAATAAGTAAGGCTAACCATCACGATTTTTCGCAAAAAATTGAAAAGTTTTTTTTGTTGAAATTCCGGTTCAAAATGATTATAGGTAATGTATATAACACGTTGAGCACAAAACTACCGGTAAAATGCGTGGTTATTGGAAGTTTCGTGTTTTGAAACTCGGCCACATCGTGCTTCGAACCAGGATTGCAGGCGAACGAGATGACATATTACAGCAAATTAAACGTTGATCTACTCATAATTACATTAATAATCCAAAATAACCGAATTATTTCGAATCTGTGACAATGAATTTTTTCCGCTCAAAATAAGTAAGGCTAACCATCACGATTTTTCGCAAAAAATTGAAAAGTTTTTTTTGTTGAAATTCCGGTTCAAAATGATTATAGGTAATGTATATAACACGTTGAGCACAAAACTACCGGTAAAATGCGTGGTTATTGGAAGTTTCGTGTTTTGAAACTCGGCCACATCGTGCTTCGAACCAAGATTGCAGGCGAACGAGGCGACATATTACAGCAAATTAGACTTTGATCTACTCATAATTACATTAATAATCCAAAATAACCGAAATATTTCGAATCTGTGACAATGAGTTTTTTCCGCTCAAAATAAGTAAGGCTAGCCATCACGATTTTTCGCAAAAAATTGAAAAGTTTTTTTTGTTGAAATTCCGGTTCAAAATGATTATAGGTAATGTATATAACACGTTGAGCACAAAACTACCGGTAAAATGCGTGGTTATTGGAAGTTTCGTGTTTTGAAACTCGGCCACATCGTGCTTCGAACCAGGATTGCAGGCGAACGAGGCGACATATTACAGCAAATTAAACTTTGATCTACTCATAATTACATTAATAATCCAAAATAACCGAAATATTTCGAATATGTGACAATGAATTTTTTCCGCTCAAAATAAGTAAGGCTAACCATCACGATTTTTCGCAAAAAATTGAAAAGTTTTTTTTGTTGAAATTCCGGTTCAAAATGATTATAGGTAATGTATATAACACGTTGAGCACAAAACTGCCGGTAAAATGCGTGGTTATTGGAAGTTTCGTGTTTTGAAACTCGGCCACATCGTGCTTCGAACCAGGATTGCAGGCGAACGAGGCGACATATTACAGCAAATTAAACTTTGATCTACTCATAATTACATTAATAATCCAAAATAACCGAAATATTTCGAATCTGTGACAACGAATTTTTTCCGCTCAAAATAAGTAAGGTTAACCATCACGATTTTTCGCAAAAAATTGAAAAGTTTTTTTTGTTGAAATTCCGGTTCAAAATGATTATAGGTAATGTATATAACACGTTGAGCACAAAACTACCGGTAAAATGCGTGGTTATTGGAAGTTTCGTGTTTTGAAACTCGGCCACATCGTGCTTCGAACCAGGATTGCAGGCGAACGAGGCGACATATTACAGCAAATTAGACTTTGATCTACTCATAATTACATTAATAATCCAAAATAACCGAAATATTTCGAATATGTGACAATGAATTTTTTCCGCTCAAAATAAGTAAGGCTAACCATCACGATTTTTCGCAAAAAATTGAAAAGTTTTTTTTGTTGAAATTCCGGTTCAAAATGATTATAGGTAATGTATATAACACGTTGAGCACAAAACTACCGGTAAAATGCGTGGTTATTGGAAGTTTCGTGTTTTGAAACTCTGCCACATCGTGCTTCGAACCAGGATTGCAGGCGAACGAGGTGACATATTACAGCAAATTAAACGTTGATCTACTCATAATTACATTAATAATCCAAAATAACCGAAATATTTCGAATCTGTGACAACGAATTTTTTCCGCTCAAAATAAGTAAGGTTAACCATCACGATTTTTCGCAAAAAATTGAAAAGTTTTTTTTGTTGAAATTCCGGTTCAAAATGATTATAGGTAATGTATATAACACGTTGAGCACAAAACTACCGGTAAAATGCGTGGTTATTGGAAGTTTCGTGTTTTGAAACTCGGCCACATCGTGCTTCGAACCAGGATTGCAGGCGAACGAGGTGACATATTACAGCAAATTAAACGTTGATCTACTCATAATTACATTAATAATCCAAAATAACCGAAATATTTCGAATCTGTGACAATGAATTTTTTCCGCTCAAAATAAGTAAGGCTAACCATCACGATTTTTCGCAAAAAATTGAAAAGTTTTTTTTGTTGAAATTCCGGTTCAAAATGATTATAGGTAATGTATATAACACGTTGAGCACAAAACTGCCGGTAAAATGCGTGGTTATTGGAAGTTTCGTGTTTTGAAACTCGGCCACATCGTGCTTCGAACCAGGATTGCAGGCGAACGAGGTGACATATTACAGCAAATTAAACGTTGATCTACTCATAATTACATTAATAATCCAAAATAACCGAAATATTTCGAATCTGTGACAATGAATTTTTTCCGCTCAAAATAAGTAAGGCCAACCATCACGATTTTTCGTAAAAAATTGAAAAGTTTTTTTTGTTGAAATTCCGGTTCAAAATGATTATAGGTAATGTATATAACACGTTGAGCACAAAACTGCCGGTAAAATGCGTGGTTATTGGAAGTTTCGTGTTTTGAAACTCGGCCACATCGTGCTTCGAACCAGGATTGCAGGCGAACGAGGCGACATATTACAGCAAATTAAACTTTGATCTACTCATAATTACATTAATAATCCAAAATAACCGAAATATTTCGAATATGTGACAATGAATTTTTTCCGCTCAAAATAAGTAAGGCTCATCACGACTTTTCGCAAAAAATTGAAAAGTTTTTTTTGTTGAAATTCCGGTTCAAAATGATTATAGGTAATGTATATAACACGTTGAGCACAAAACTACCGGTAAAATGCGTGGTTATTGGAAGTTTCGTGTTTTGAAACTCGGCCACATCGTGCTTCGAACCAGGATTGCAGGCGAACGAGGCGACATATTACAGCAAATTAGACTTTGATCTACTCATAATTACATTAATAATCCAAAATAACCGAAATATTTCGAATATGTGACAATGAATTTTTTCCGCTCAAAATAAGTAAGGCTAACTAACCATCACGATTTTTCGCAAAAAATTGAAAAGTTTTTTTTGTTGAAATTCCGGTTCAAAATGATTATAGGTAATGTATATAACACGTTGAGCACAAAACTACCGGTAAAATGCGTGGTTATTGGAAGTTTCGTGTTTTGAAACTCGGCCACATCGTGCTTCGAACCAGGATTGCAGGCGAACGAGGTGACATATTACAGCAAATTAAACGTTGATCTACTCATAATTACATTAATAATCCAAAATAACCGAAATATTTCGAATCTGTGACAATGAATTTTTTCCGCTCAAAATAAGTAAGGCTAACTAACCATCACGATTTTTCGCAAAAAATTGAAAAGTTTTTTTTGTTGAAATTCCGGTTCAAAATGATTATAGGTAATGTATATAACACGTTGAGCACAAAACTACCGGTAAAATGCGTGGTTATTGGAAGTTTCGTGTTTTGAAACTCGGCCACATCGTGCTTCGAACCAGGATTGCAGGCGAACGAGATGACATATTACAGCAAATTAAACGTTGATCTACTCATAATTACATTAATAATCCAAAATAACCGAAATATTTCGAATCTGTGACAATGAATTTTTTCCGCTCAAAATAAGTAAGGCTAACCATCACGATTTTTCGCAAAAAATTGAAAAGTTTTTTTTGTTGAAATTCCGGTTCAAAATGATTATAGGTAATGTATATAACACGTTGAGCACAAAACTACCGGTAAAATGCGTGGTTATTGGAAGTTTCGTGTTTTGAAACTCGGCCACATCGTGCTTCGAACCGGGATTGCAGGCGAACGAGGCGACATATTACAGCAAATTAGACATTGATCTACTCATAATTACATTAATAATCCAAAATAACCGAAATATTTCGAATCTGTGACAGTGAATTTTTTCCGCTCAAAATAAGTAAGGCTAACCATCACGATTTTTCGCAAAAAATTGGAAAGTTTTTTTTGTTGAAATTCCGGTTCAAAATGATTATAGGTAATGTATATAACACGTTGAGCACAAAACTACCGGTAAAATGCGTGGTTATTGGAAGTTTCGTGTTTTGAAACTCGGCCACATCGTGCTTCGAACCAGGATTGCAGGCGAACGAGATGACATATTACAGCAAATTAAACGTTGATCTACTCATAATTACATTAATAATCCAAAATAACCGAAATATTTCGAATCTGTGACAATGAATTTTTTCCGCTCAAAATAAGTAAGGCTAACCATCACGATTTTTCGCAAAAAATTGAAAAGTTTTTTTTGTTGAAATTCCGGTTCAAAATGATTATAGGTAATGTATATAACACGTTGAGCACAAAACTACCGGTAAAATGCGTGGTTATTGGAAGTTTCGTGTTTTGAAACTCGGCCACATCGTGCTTCGAACCAGGATTGCAGGCGAACGAGGTGACATATTACAGCAAATTAAACGTTGATCTACTCATAATTACATTAATAATCCAAAATAACCGAAATATTTCGAATCTGTGACAGTGAATTTTTTCCGCTCAAAATAAGTAAGGCTAACCATCACGATTTTTCGCAAAAAATTGAAAAGTTTTTTTTGTTGAAATTCCGGTTCAAAATGATTATAGGTAATGTATATAACACGTTGAGCACAAAACTACCGGTAAAATGCGTGGTTATTGGAAGTTTCGTGTTTTGAAACTCGACCACATCGTGCTTCGAACCAGGATTGCAGGCGAACGAGGCGACATATTACAGCAAATTAGACTTTGATCTACTCATAATTACATTAATAATCCAAAATAACCGAAATATTTCGAATATGTGACAATGAATTGTTTCCGCTCAAAATAAGTAAGGCTAACCATCACGATTTTTCGCAAAAAATTGAAAAGTTTTTTTGTTGAAATTCCGGTTCAAAATGATTATAGGTAATGTATATAACACGTTGAGCACAAAACTACCGGTAAAATGCGTGGTTATTGGAAGTTTCGTGTTTTGAAACTCGGCCACATCGTGCTTCGAACCAGGATTGCAGGCGAACGAGATGACATATTACAGCAAATTAAACGTTGATCTACTCATAATTACATTAATAATCCAAAATAACCGAAATATTTCGAATCTGTGACAATGAATTTTTTCCGCTCAAAATAAGTAAGGCTAACCATCACGATTTTTCGCAAAAAATTGAAAAGTTTTTTTTGTTGAAATTCCGGTTCAAAATGATTATAGGTAATGTATATAACACGTTGAGCACAAAACTACCGGTAAAATGCGTGGTTATTGGAAGTTTCGTGTTTTGAAACTCGGCCACATCGTGCTTCGAACCAGGATTGCAGGCGAACGAGGTGACATATTACAGCAAATTAAACGTTGATCTACTCATAATTACATTAATAATCCAAAATAACCGAAATATTTCGAATCTGTGACAATGAATTTTTTCCGCTCAAAATAAGTAAGGCTAACCATCACGATTTTTCGCAAAAAATTGAAAAGTTTTTTTTGTTGAAATTCCGGTTCAAAATGATTATAGGTATTGTATATAACACGTTGAGCACAAAACTACCGGTAAAATGCGTGGTAATTGGAAGTTTCGTGTTTTGAAACTCGGCCACATCGTGCTTCGAACCAGGATTGCAGGCGAACGAGGCGACATATTACAGCAAATTAGACTTTGATCTACTCATAATTACATTAATAATCCAAAATAACCGAAATATTTCGAATCTGTGACAGTGAATTTTTTCCGCTCAAAATAAGTAAGGCTAACCATCACGATTTTTCGCAAAAAATTGGAAAGTTTTTTTTGTTGAAATTCCGGTTCAAAATGATTATAGGTAATGTATATAACACGTTGAGCACAAAACTACCGGTAAAAATAAATTCACGAATTAATGAGGTAGTTTACATTGGAAAAAAAATTAATGGACTAACCTAAATTAGACCATTTAACAACTATTTACAACGCAAAAATTATAAGCCATATTTGGGTCATATATCACAGGATTCATGTGCACCATCTATTGAATAATACTAAAAGTATTGCTAATGATCTTAAATGATCCGTAGTCTATATTTCTCTCATAAATAATTCTTGTAACATTTTCGAAATTAAATTCATTTATCGTAATTTTTTAAATTTGACTAATTTAATAACTGTATAACTAAATGTTATGCAAATATGTTTAGTTTACATCAATGCCGCAACCGACATCTGTTTCTTGATTAAAATACCCTTTAGGTCGGTGTCGTTAACAGCATATTTTTCATCGACCTAAGTTGGGTCAGTTCATACAAAAAGTTACCAACCTATTTTTGATAACTATCGTTTACATCATTTTACTTACCTAGTTTAGATTACATATTGTGTATAATCCGTGGAACATGTTTGCCTTAAATTGAAACGGCCGAAGAATTCTACTAACTGAGCTGAAATCGCCATCGAATTCGGAGTCTTTATTATAAATTGTAAGTCTGGCCGTTCGCGTGAGAGGTATGTAGGCCTACCAAACCTGGTGTTTTTCTTTGGGCAATTTCTAAATTGTCAAATGTATTTAAAACAATTTAAATTAATCAAAACAGGAAAATCGACCTATTTATTTCAACGTTATATACTGAAAGGGATTTGAATGAGCTTGAATTCAATGGGTTTTGTTTCCAGTTTCGATCTGTTGCGGTTTAGGGATATTCAGATTTGAAAATTTGGATATGTTTTCGAAAAGGTAAACAATCTCAACCACATGATTCGGCATAACGAGCCATGTGTATTTTTTCAGAAAGAAGGTACCGTGGTACCCGTGGCTTCCAAGATATCTATAAAAAAAGACGCCATTTTTATGCCGGTGTGTAATTTCAAACTCTGAATTAACTGGTGTCGATAACGCAGATTTATACTGCAATAATTGAACTATGTATTTTACACAAAGGTTTGGAACTCGGGTTCCATCCAATAAGCACAATAAAAATATTTTTTGGTGTGCAGTACCAGTATGAGATTTATTTATTATTATTACATATTAATTTAATGTTTGTTCATTCATAAAAATTGTTTCAAATTTTAATTTTTTGATATTTAATCGAACATATGCGTTCGCTGATGTATGGACAATTGACTTTTCTGGCGAAAGTGCTGTTGGCATGTCGAACACTGGAATTCCTTAACATCCGAATGGACTCGCATGTGCTGTTTCAGCTCGGGCCGAGTCGTAAACGGTTTGCCACACACACTACACGGAAACTTTTTTATACCTAAATGACGAAAAATATGCGCTTTGAGGTGTGGATCACTTTTAAATTTCTTACCGCACACGTTACATTCGAAAGGAGTTTCATCTGTGTGCGATAGTTTATGTTTGCCCAGCGTATACGTATCTTGGAAAGATCGGCCACAAGTTTCGCACACATGGCGCCGTGGGCCGAAATGTCGCGATCGATGTGCAAGCAATCCGCTTTCATAAATAAATTTCTTTCCGCATTTATCGCAAACGAATTTCATTTCGTCCTGATGCATGAGGACGACATGCTTTTGGAGCCCGGACCAAGCGGTATACTCAACATTGCAGAATTCACAAACAGCGGCTGATTTGCCTTCGTGCTCCCGTAAATGGCCCTCGTATCGCTCGCGATAATGAAAACCACGGCCACAAGTGCTGCACTGGTATGCGTACGTTATTTTCTTTTGGTACTCCGTTTTTACGTTATTTTTCACATCGAATAACCGCTTTTTCTTTATTTTCACGAACATTACTTTTTTAATTTGCTCTAAATGTTCTTTTTCATCATCAGCAAGTTGACTATCCTTGATATCATTATCATCGTCATCACTACTGTCACTGGAACTGCTTTCGATCGAATTTGGTCCTTCCTCAATATAATTCGTGTCACCCATTTTCATATTCTCATCTTCCAGCTTAACCTCATTCGAATCAATGTACACGGCTAAGATCTCTGGTGGTGTTGGTTGCACTTTATATTTGCTACTAATAAGTAACTTCAATTCCTCAGTAGACTTGGCACATTGTCGTTTAAAGTCATGGAACTTCTTTAAAGTTACGATACACTTTCGGCACAGCCACTTTGGCAGGCCATCATCCAAATTCACTTCTGCTGGCGCATTAAATTCACTAAATAATTTAAAAACCTGGTTTGTTAACGTCAGTGGTTTTAAAATCGCTTTGTTTTGATTCATACATGCCCGACATATCATTATTGTAGCTAAACTTTTGAGATTGACAAGTTTTTCTGTTTTTGTTATTATTTTGACGTTTATTGTAATTGAGACAGTGGTGCCATATTCAAAATCTCGCTACATGAATTTTCGATGGTTCCCTATTTAAAATTAAAACTAATGTAAAATTCTATTTCTACCTAATCCCATTAACCCATATTAGCCCAAATTAATTTTCTTTGTAAAAAAGATAAACTACTTAGTAAATATTTCGAATGATGGAGTTGGAAAACCAAAAATTGTTGGTAAAATAAAAAACAACAGTTAGGTAGATACGAAAAATGCAAAAAAATACCAATTTACCTTCAAAGTCCTTGAAATTGTGTAACAAAATATAATTGTAAATGTGTTCTATAAAATTGTGGTATTTGAATAATTCACCTGTGCACCGCTGCGATTGCAAAACCATACTAAATATTTTTTCGAAAGGATTTTTATTTAAACAGAACATTGCAGTAAAAATATTCCGTTATAATTTCTCCAATTCTCTTTTTAAGAGGTTTTTTGTATTGATCTATAAATAGATCGCTGGGCTAATATGGGTTAAATTGAACAGCACAGACAGGAATGCATCTCTCTGCCGAACACCAGATGTTATTTCAAAGGAGTCTGATACAGTTCCTTCAATTACGATTCCACTTATACAGATCGAGACGTTGTTACTTTATAGGAGTTAGTTTTAGAGTTGTATTATATACTCCTATTTTAATTAATATATTCTCTATTAATGAGTGTAGGAAGGATTTACTTTTCACTATTAAGAAACGTGGCAAATAATTTTAGAGGGTTCATTGTAATTTGGATATTTGACAATTAAATTTGACGTTCAAGTTTGTAAACATCGCAAGAACTTTAGGCAGAGAAACGAGTTTCTGTGGAATTCCTAGATACATGAGCTCGGCTCATGGGTCATATATAGTTGATGTAACGTTATCTTGTACTCCTAACATTTTCCTAAATCATCCTCATGGTGAAACACTGGTATCTTTTTTAATTTTTTCTTTTTTGAGAATTTTCATATTATCTAATGTAATTGTATGCTTGGTATGTCTTAAATGTTGTGTAAGTGCGCTACAATTTTGATCACGATTATTTGCATTTTTATGTTGGTACAATCTCTTTTCCATTAATTGTTTCGTATGGCCAACATAAGTTACGTTATTATTACAATCGCAACAAACTTGGTAAACAACATTGGCTTTAATGGAACCAGGGGCGGTATGTTGTACCATCACTTCGAATCGAAAAAAGTCGAATTCGAAAAAAGTCGAATCGAAAAAGTGAAAGTTGTTTCATTTTTGCTTTTCAAAAATGATACAACATACCGCCATTCGACTTTTTTCGAATTTCGATTCGAAGTGATGGTACAACATACCGCCCCAGATCTTTGAGTTTTGAGATCATTTATGACGAGCCAAGTATCAATATTCTCATGCATACCAAAAATAATTCCACAATAAAAGAATATTATAACAATCAACATATTTTAATCAGTTTTATTGAAATTTAGCGCGGGTCAATTCGGAACAAAATAATACGGTTTGCGCCCAACCAGCCATGGGACCAAATAATTCACGAAAAGTTTTTCCAATTTCATTATAAACCTTAACGTTTACTGTTTTTGCATTCGCCAATCCGGGCAAAAATTGTTTCGCAACTTTAAAAATATGAGTATCTATCGGTATGGCATCTAAATGATTTAATGACATTAAACAGATACAATCAGCTACTTTTGGTCCAATCCCAGACAATTTCATTAATTGACTCCGTGTTTCAGCAAGGTCTAGATCATGAATCATTTTTAACCATGCATAACCACCTTGTGAATGTATTTGTTTGGCAGTTTGTTGAATGTATTTAGCACGGTAACCAAATTTTACTTCTTTAAGCTGATTTATTACCTATAAAAGAGTATTATAAATAATAAGGAAAAAATGGATAACGGAAATACCAAATATATAAACTACAGTACCTTTTCGTCGATCATCGACACAAAATCTGGAAAAGCATGGTAAGATTTGCCTTCAAATTCACATATTTTTGGCCCATACAGTACACATAGGATTTCCACCAAAGACGATATCCTACCGGAAATATAATAATTAAAAATGTAAAATGCAATTATTTCCGGCCGTACCTAGATATATGATTATTCTGACTGCAAATAAATGAAAATATATTTTCAATCGGATCTTGATTTAACATCCGCACAGCATATAATTTTTCTGATTGCTTTAAGAATATATCATTTTTTCGCCATTTCTTATAGTGTTCTTCTAAATCCACATCCAGTCGTAAATAGGCACTCAGCACAGTCGCGTAATACTCATCTCCATATAATAAATTACTTGATGTATCTTCCTTAGGTTCAGGTGCCACCGTTTTCATCCGTAATTTGAATTCATCGTCGTAGTCGAATTTAGGTTTTTTTATTTTATTGTAAATAGAATCATAAAACTCTTTATACGTTTGGTATGATATTTCACCAACAATTTTATATAACAGTTCATTCTCTGTTTGCTTCAATAGCCAAACACAATTAGCCATTACCCCAATCCAAGAAACGGGTTCAGTGTCTGCGTCAGTATATTTTGTCCATCTAAAAATCACCATTGTGTTACATTTGATAAAAAAATTACGTTGAATAATAAGGATAGAACGAAGGGACAACAAATTAACTAAACCTCGTCAAACAATTATTTAACTTACTTGCAAAAAGGAATATTAGAGAAGAACAGTTTCAAGGACCCGAGAATGAATAGTAAGAATAACTAATTTCTTGGTAAACATACTGAGACGACACATGGAGAAAATTTGTAGACTAAAGGAACGCGAAAGTGCTTAAACTATTTTTGCCTTTCATCTAGGTAATTCCAAAAATTTTTCATTTTCCTACTTGCACGGAATTCGGCTTGATCTTGTTTCGATAACCTTTGCGGCGAATACGTGAACTACAAAGTTCGTTAGTTAAGTTTTTCTTTGTTCATTATTATGGTACATACAAAACAAAAAAAAGGGTTTGTTAATAAAGATATCATTCAATAATATGTACCTAATAGATTTATTTAATTCTGAAAGTTGACAGAGTATTTAAAAATTGTAGCAATAATAGGAATATCTCTAATTTTGGACTTACTTTGTATTTTGCAAGTGCTGCCCATTTATTTAGATGTGCTTTTATGAATTTTATTCTCGCGCTCTTGTCCTTTTCTCATTAGTTTTCCAATTATTTCAGTTTACTGGGATTTTGCACACAGCGAGTCGCCTTTTTTGAGCGACTTGTAGCTAAAAGCGAGTAAAAGCGATTATGCACTATGCGAGTACACTCGCTCTCGCTTTTATTTCCGTCCATGTATATTGCATAGTGAGAAGAAAGCGAAAAGATTTTTAGATTATATTTTCATACTAAACGTAAAAAAAACAAAGCTTGTTTGAATTAGATGTCGATAATATAATACATACTGCATATATATTTTTATTTATCTTTTATTTTGTCATTTTCATTTTTATAGTTTTCATTATTTGCATACATCTTCTTTTCAGTATTGCGGTATGGTACATATGGGTTGGAAAATATTCCTCGATACTAATAATTAAATTAATTAATAAACTTGTCAGAAGTCGATACCGTTCCTGGAATCTTTAGGATTAAATATTACGTTAATTAAATACATAAATAAAATTTATGAGATTAATTATTAACTACCTTGTACCATCGATGTCAAAAGGGTGTAAATCATCCCTGATGAGACCGGATAATTCTCATATTGTTTTTTTTTTTATCAAAAACAATAGCAATGGACAAATTATTTTATTAAAATATCACTAAAAAAAAAATTGAACACAACACTAAACCGCAAACGGACACAATTAATTTTAAACACAAAATGACATTTTGACACCTAAATCCATAGTTGCTCAATTTTCTCGATTTTTATGCCCGGTTTACATGAGAAAATTGTTTTCTTCTACAAATTTTTGCAGGTAAATAATGCCCGGTTTACATGAGAAAATTGTTTTCTTCTACAAATTTTTGCAGGTAAATAAGAAAGAATCCGCTATATAAAAATATTCAATATACCAGAAAGAAATAAACATATATAGTAATGGCGTAATTTTTTTTATAGGATCATTATTAATTTATTTTTAATGAATTAAAAAACGAAATTTACATTTTTATCTATGGCGCCTGTTTTTATAATGAATCCTCAACATTTATAAATACGAAATAATTTTTTTTCTTGTTAATTTTATAAATGTTGCCATAAAAATACTCGGATCGAATATATTTTATGGCAACATTTTCATTTTTATGGTGATTTTTGCTCAAAAATTCTTCTGCAAAATTTTGTTGGGATATATTGCTTTTCTTGTCTCTCATGTGCAAAAAGTCAATGTTATATCTTATTCATTTTGCAGAAGAAAAATGTTGGTCGTATGTAAACCGGGCATAAGAAAGAATCCGCTATATAAAATTATTCAATATGCCAGAAAGAAATAAACATATATAGTAATGGCGTAATTTTTTATAGGATCATTATTAATTTATTTTTAATGAATTAAAATGCGAAATTTACATTTTTATCTATGGCGTCTGGTTTTATTATGAATCCTCAACATTTATGAATACGAAATAATTTTTTTTCTTATTAATTTTAAAAATGTTGCCATAAAAATACTCGGATCGAGTATATTTTATGGCAACATTTTCATTTTTATGGTGATATTGCTCAAAAATTCTTCTGCAAAATTTTGTTGGGATATATTGCTTTTCTTGTCTCTCATGTGCAAAAAGTCAATGTTATATCTTATTCATTTTGCAGAAGAAAAATGTTGGTCTTATGTAAACCGGGCATTAGTGACGTATTTCTAGCAGTTAGGAAGTATTTATTCCCCAAAGTGCATTCTGGCGTTTGGGAATTTTTTTATTGGGAAAAAATAATTTCATTTTATAGCAGTTTTGACGTTAATTTTTCCCCATTATTTTTTTAGGGAATTGTAATTCGTACCTTTTTTCAATTTTCAAACAATATTTTTGCTAATAAATATATATTTAAAAATAAATTAAACTTGTAATAAGGTCGCAATACGTGTTTTAGTTTATAAATATTTACATAAAAAAAAATTCCCAAAACAATTATTCCCTGTCTGCCAGAATACACATTTGGGAACGGGAAATATATATTTGGGAATTAGTGCAATTTGTAATTACAGCAAAATATTTTCCCAATTCCCCGGGAAAACCAGAATAGGGCCACTGGGAAGACAGAATAGGGCCAAAGTTGGGAATTTTTTATTCCCCAAAGTGTATTCTGGCGTTTGGGATTTTTTTATATCGGGAAAAAATAATTCCATTTTATAGCAGTTTTGACGTTAATTTTTCCCTATTCGTACTTTTTCGAATTTTTAAACATTATTTTTTCTAATAAATTGTAAATTTAAAAATAAATTAAACTTGTAATAAGGTCGCAACATGCGTTTTAGTTTATAAACACTTAAATAAAAAAAATTTCCCCCAAAAATTATTTCCAGTCTACCAGAATATACATTTGGGAACGGGAAATAAATATTTGGGAATTATTGCCAATAAATATTTGGGAAAATATTTTCCCAATTCCTTGAGCAAGCCGGAATAGGGCCACAGAGTCTCAGGATTCCCGCCTTAAAGATTAAATTGTAAGTAAATTAAAACGAAAGATTTTATTTGCTGCATTTTTCGCCGTAAGCAGTTTTCCGCGATAGATAACTTCCGGCGTAGAGCATTTTCACTGTAGTGTAATGTATAAAATATTAGCTTAACTCTGGTGAACGGCTACACCACGTACAATACTTTGTAATATATGATGGCTACACTGGGTTCGTCGAATTTTATATAGACAAAAAGTGTTCCCAGTAATCGAGATCTGGGTATTCTACTACATACTGTGGACTAGATTACTTCTCTCATATAAAAACTTTGTCTTTTATTAAGTTACATATTTGAGCTAAAAGGGGGAATCTACATACATATTATCAGAGCATGGTATTAAATAATTAATATATTTTCAAAATGATTGATCGCTTATCTCTTTAATAACAACTTTTGTGATTCAAACAATTTCAAACGAACCTGAAACTTTGTCCTCCAGTTAATGTAGCTGATAATTGAATCGATGAACGAGGATATTTAATTTTTTTCCAAGACATTATAAATAATTATTTGAGAGTAATTTATACAACGAACAAATAATTAAACATATAATACATATTATTTATAACCGTGAGTTTGTACACCACATAAAACCTTTTGAGTTTTTGACAGAAATACAAGTACAAGATAATATGCAGAGCTGCGAACTATCTTTTATATATCCCTTTTCCGGGCAGACAAAATTTGTATACTAAAATTACGTCCACAAATGTGTTCGTAAAAAATGACAGGTTGTAATGTCATCCGGAGTTTAACGGATCTAAATCGGAATTATTTTTGAAAAAAAAACATTATACATAATTTGATAACATATAAATTATATAACATATTAATTATTTATTTTTGATAACATATTAACCCTAATGTGAGTGACGTGGGTATCCGGGTACCTTTCGTCCTTCTAGACGTCTATTTTTGTATGTTTTACTCCCAATAAAATTTTTAAATTTTATGAGAACTTCTAGTTCAATTGCTATAGATTACGTTCATACTTAAAAATGAGAAATGTTACAACTTGAACGAACGTGGAATCACTCAAATTAAAATATTTTTACTTCACTTACATGAGGATTAATTATTTTACTATTATTATAGTTATAGTACATATTACTTTTCAGACGAAAACGATTTCGTAGGTAGTATGTATGAACAAATCTGTAAGTTGGTCCAAAATACATACATAAATAAATTTTTTTCATGATTCTCTTTCATAACATCACAATTTTAACCGCGGGCCACAAAAGGATATATCCCTTTTCCTACCTGCCATCACAATTGTATGGGTGCAAATCGTGTACAAAAGAGAAGCATGTCACAAATTTATTTTTGTGTTTTGGACCAACATACACATTTGTGCATTCCACTTAAATCGTTTACGCTACAAAGTGGACCAAAAAAAATTTGACTCCCCTAATTGAATGTAAAAAAGTTCAGTGCAAAATTTAATTCACCACTATATTCTACCCTTTTGCATACAAATCAAGGATAAAAAAGAACTGGGGATCAATTCGCGTTCCGTGAAATAATGAAAATGAAAAGTTTTTTTTTTCATTGTCAACATAGTAGTTTGAATTCTTTGTACGTAATTTTAAATTTTGCTATATGAAATCACAATTTCTTATGGGTAATGCAAACCTACTCGATTGCCAATGAAAAAAACTTTTCATTTTCATTATTTCACGGAACGCGAATTGACCCCCCAGTTATACTGTTACATACACATTTGTTCGCGGTGGACTTTTATTGAAGAAAACAAATTTCTGGCCGGCAGAGATATGAGAGAAAACCTGTTTGACGGGGATATACGTACGGAGGCTTTCGGGCATCAAATTGTAAAATTGCTCGCTGTAGCTAATTGTGCCCCTCATGACGCTTAACCCTCTGACGGGGAATAACTGAAACTAAGGAAGGTTAGCAAACATTTCGTTGCGAACTTCAAATTAAAGACATCATTATAGCGAATGTAAATGGGAAATTCTGAAAGAAAACTGCCTTAAAAATTAAAACCAATTCATTAAAATTTAAGATAAATAACAAAGGTCACGTTTAGGAGAACGGAAATTTATTTTTCCGATACATTTACGATACATTTTACAAATAAACCAAAAAGAAAAAAAAATCCATGTCAATTGTATTTGAATTGATCGGTATATCGAGATAAATAAATCTCAAGAAAATACTGATATTTTATCAAACAACTTTATTATACATAACTTAATAATAATAACTTAGTAACTATAATTTTATATTAACACAAAAACTCCGATGTATCAGTAGCATTTTGCTTACTATCCGCTACTCTCGAACCAAATTGCAACGCTCGTTTTTTAAGTACAGATGCATCTTGAAGACCCATTTTATAACCACACAATCGAAGCAACAATTTATCACCCAATCCTGGTTCCAATTTATGATATGATCTTTGTAGAGGCTCTAAACTTCGAATAAATTTTACAAAATCTTCTTGAATATATGGAGCCCGTGGAGTTATTCCATGATCTCCAATAACACGATCATCTCGAGCCAGATTTCGTGACGGGAGTCTCATCCAGTCTAGTTCCAATTCTCTCGCGAGTGATGTAGTTGAATTTGTATTATTTTCCCGAAGATATGCATTCCTATGTCGGGTGTACCCGCCAAACAATTCATCAGCACCGGATCCAATTAACAAAATTCTAGTACGTGATGTATAGTTTGTTCCATTACATAATCCTTCACCACGAGCGGCAAACCATAACGCAGCTCCCAACGATTCATCTAAGACTGTATTTAAAGGCCAAATTAAATCAGATATTCGATTAATAAGTTTGTACTTCAATTCCAAACGGCTAATATTAATTTCTGTTAGATTCCATTGTCGATTTGGGCATAATCTCTTCAACTCCTCTGCTGAATTAATAGCCGACAATCTATCGGGAACCTCAAAATTGGAATCTATAGTCTTATCTTTTCGTACTTTTTCAAAAGCTACATTTAATAAATCAATTGGAATATTATTCTCGACAAATTTATCAGTTAGTAAGGCTAAAATGGTACAATCCAACCCTCCAGAAAATAAAATACCAATTCTAGCATGGCCACAATTTGTGTTCTGTTGCTTTAAGCACTGTTTACAAAGAGCAGGCGTTTTCTGAACTCTTTCAGCCACAGAACTTCCTAATAAATTGATTAGTTTATCGACCGTGTCAGCAACTGGTTTGAAGCTAAGTAACTTTTCAAATAACACACGGAATGGTTGACCACCATCAATTTCATTCAATATGTTTTCGAAGTTGTAAGTGATCTGTGATTCGATTTTCAACCAATCAGGGTCTATAATTGTATCGTCTATTATAATTTTATTGTTAACAATATTTTCAATTTGGTGTATTTGATTTAAATAGAAATCGTTCGAAGTAATATTTATCCATGGAACAATTTTGAAAGTTCCTTCCGATAAGTTCATGCAATACAATCCCAAAGGTGGGATTTCTATTGATATTGGTTTGCATGCTGGTTCTCCTGTTTTAAAGGGGAAAATGCTAGATACAATTATTTCCGATTGGAGTTTGGTCAGTATAAGAGAGTTTCTGCCAAGTGAATCTCTTAAAAAATACAATTTATTACTTTTCCTATAATAAAATATTATGGAATATGGTCCTTTTACTCTTCCAAATAGTTTAAGAAGTTGCATTTCATTGCTACAGTTACAAATTTCATTAAAAATCCATTTTGTATCACTATTGCCAGTTTCATTAAAATCCATAAAAATATCGCCATTGAACAAAAATATTACACCATTCGAGTCAATTGGTTGAAAGCACGGTTCGTTTCCTTGCTGCCACAAAATACTGCTATAAAATTGAATACCTTCCAAAGCCACCAAATTTTGTTTATCCGGCCCTCGTTCATTTAAATAAGTTTTACAAATATTTAATACATCTATGCAACTCTTATTATTACATTGGTATATTGAACAAAAAATTCCACACATTTTAATTCTATTTAAAAACATAAATAACAAAATTGTTTTGTATTGACGAAGTGTACGCATGTGTGCTCAAACACTACTCAACTCAACTATCAATTTGACTTTTACGAAATAAACATAACCTAAACCATACACATGGTGTAACAAGTTTATTGAAAAATTTGTGATTAAAAATTGTGGTATTGAATTAAAACATTTAGAAAAATGGTTAAAAAGAAAATAGATAATAGAATTCGTGTAATGATTGAGAACGGAGTTAAACTGGGACATCGAACCATGTTTATAATTGTTGGTGATAAAGGCCGAGACCAAGTGCCAATTTTGTATGACATGTTAACGAAGTCCACGGTAAAAGCGAGGCCTAATGTACTGTGGTGTTACAAAAATAAGGACGAGGCTATTTCAAATCATGGCAAAAAGCGAGCGAAAAAAATTCAAGCTGGCAAAATAGACGTAAACGAAGCTGATTTGTTTGATACTTTTCGTATATCAACTACAATTCATGGACGTTACTATTCCGAAACGCATACAATATTGGGACGAACATATGGGGTGTGTGTCCTGCAAGATTTTGAAGCACTTACCCCAAACTTATTAGCTCGAACAGTTGAAACTGTTGAAGGAGGTGGTCTAATTATATTATTATTAAAAAATATTTCATCTTTAAAGCAAATTTACACAATGAGCATGGATGTCCACAAGAGATACAGAACCGAAGCACATCAGAATGTTACCTGTCGGTTTAATGAGCGACTCATTTTGTCATTAGTCGACTGTAATCGGTGTTTAATGGTTAATGACGATTTGACCGTTTTACCATTGAGTTCTAAAACGGCTGATGTGAAACCAGTGGATTCAAATTTAAATATGAGGGCTAATATTGAGGCATTGGATGATTTGAAAGCAACACTAGCTGGAACCCCGCCAGCTGGACAATTAATAAATTTATGCAAAACTTATGATCAGGCAAAAGCAGTGGCACAATTTATTGATGCACTTGCTGAAAAACAAATTAAACCGCCCACTTCATTGACGGCGTCTCGAGGTCGTGGGAAATCAGCAGCCATGGGTTTAGCAATTGCAGCATCAATCGCATTCGGATATGTAAACGTTTATGTTACATCTCCACATCCAGAAAATCTAATAACCCTATTTGAATTCGTGTTAAAAGGATTTGATGCTCTCGAATATCATGAACATTCAGATTATACAATAATCCGCTCAACAAATCCAGATTTTAAAAAGGCAATTGTCAGAATAAACGTAACAAGGAACAATCGGCAAACAATCCAATACATTTCACCAACAGATGCACATTTACTAAACGCAGCAGATTTGGTGGTTATAGACGAGGCGGCAGCAATTCCTTTACCGTTAGTAAAGAAAATGTTGGGATCTTATCTCGTTTTTATGTCATCAACAATAAACGGTTATGAAGGTACAGGGCGTTCTCTAAGTTTGAAATTATTGAATCAAATTCAAAAGGACAATAATGCACCGCCACCTATTAAACTGGACGAATCTATTCGTTACAGTCCAGAGGATCCGGTTGAAAGTTGGCTAACAACATTACTATGTTTAGATGCAACAATAGTTCCAAATTTGAATAGTGGATGCCCGACGCCAGATGCATGTGAATTGTACTACATAGATCGTGATGCATTATTCTCGTATCACAGGGCTGCTGAAAGTTTCCTTCAAAGAATCGTGGCAATTTACGTTGCGTCACATTACAAGAACAGCCCAAATGATTTGCAGATGATGAGTGATGCACCCGCTCATCATTTGTTTTGTCTACTGGGCCCAATCAAGAAAAAGGATCAAATTCCCGAAATTTTGGTCGTAATTCAAGTTTGTTTGGAAGGTGAAATATCATCTGAGAGCATTGTGAGTGGATTGAGTAGAGGCAAAAAGGCGGCCGGAGATTTAATTCCTTGGAATATATCAGAACAGTATAATGATAAAGATTTTCCAAAATTGGCCGGGGCTAGAATAGTGCGAATTGCTACACATCCTAACTATCAAAGGGTAATAAATTTAAAATTTTATTATATAACATAATTTAACAATTGTATACTATTTTTAGATGGGGTACGGTAAACGAGCATTGCAACTTCTCAGACAATATTATGAAACAAAATTCACTTCCTTAAATGAAGACGATGTGTACAATGAAGAAAATGGTATTCAAGAAATTAATGATACTGAAGTTGGCTTATTAAAAGAGGAAATCAAACCCCGTAAAAATGTACCCACGTTACTGAAACGCTTAGAGGAACGACGGCCAGAACGGCTTGATTACATTGGCACTTCTTTTGGATTGACCGGCGAGTTATTGAAATTTTGGAAGTCGCAAAAATATGTGCCCGTCTATTTAAGTCAGAAGGTAAACGATCTAACAGCAGAACATTCTTGCATTATGATAACCACTTTGGAAAGTGATTCGAACGGAGATTCCGATTGGCTGACAAGCTACTTCAAAGACTTTAGACGTAGAATAATAAAATTATTGGGAAAAAGTTTCCAAAATTTTACTGCTGGATTTGCTTTATCGTTACTAGAAAACAAATGTGCAAAGTTAGATGATAAGAAATTAACGCAAAACTTATTAGACGCATATTTCCTTGCACATGATATCCAAAGGCTCGAATCTTATGTTAGAAATCAAGTCGAGTATCGATTGATTCTTGATTTAACATCTGACTTAGCTAAATTGTATTTCGAAGGATACTTAAAAATCAAAATCGATGCAGTTCAAAAGGCGTTGTTGTTAGGTTTTGGATTACAGAATCGATCGGTCGAAAGTATATCCGAGGAATTTTCTATGCCAGGAAATCAAATTTTGGCCAAAATGCATGATTGTATAAAAAAATTAACAAAGGAAATTTTAAGGATTATGGAATGTACAATCGAAAGTACGATGGCAAATGAAACCAATCTGAATAAAGGCGCACACTTTAATCCATTAAAAAAGAGCATACACGAGGAATTGGATGAGGCTGCGAAAGTTTTGGAAAAGAAACAAAGAGCCGAGCTTGAGCTGTTGAAAAAAGAAAATCTAGATCAATTTGCAATTAAGGGTAGTGAACAGGAATGGGACAAAGCACTTGCAAATACCAAATCAACAATTATATCGATAAAAAGTGCCGAAAAAAGATTGGGCATGGATGAGGACGGTGAAAAATTTGATGTCGGACCGGAAAATAAAAAACGAAAAAAGAATAAACACATGAAAAAGCATAAATAATTGTAAAAAAATGTATTTTTACTTTTTATAAATAAATCCGTTAATTAAATTAGGTGTTTAAGTCACTAATCATCATCACAATAAATTTCGTAATCTGGATATTTTTTTATTAAAATATTTCGGGTTTCTGAATGATCAGCACGACCATATGCCTGCAAAATAAATAACGTTTAAATAATTTATTCAGAATACACAACAATTTACACAGAAGTGTAGTAAAATTATTTACCTGAGACTCGCTGTAAATTTTTATCTTTTTTAGAGCAGGATTGTGTTCAATAAAGCCACCACCAGGACAATATGTAACTAAGCCTTTGGGTTCTAGTGATCGTTGAAACGGCTTATAAATATCGGCTAAAATTGGAATAAATTTAAAAAAATGTATATTTTGTTCGTTAGACAAAAGTATACAATCTAATTTGTGTTTTTTTGTATTGTTAACTATGCGATCTGTTTTGGGGCTCAAGGCTCACCCTGCTCTTCCGCGGTTATGCTTTTTACGTAGTTACTTTACGCCTCACGGCAAACTCGAGGACGTACGGCTATAGGATTTAAAACCATCTGCAGCACATTGCAAGCTCCATGCCAGCTAGCCTATAACTGGCAGGGAAGATGGGTCGGCCCATGGGTTTTGCACACCAACAGGGGGTCATAGATGTGTTACATTTCACCACAGATCGAAATCTGTTGATGAAATTTCACTTTCTGCCCCTATCGGGATTCGAACCCGGTACCTCCCGATCCAAATGCCAAAGCTTGAACCACTGTGCCATTTGGTCGGTTAATGAATTTTTACTTTTTTGAAAATCAAAATACACAAATTACATTCGGATGTCTGAAAACCCCACAATTTCCGGGGTTTCATAAAATTTGACCTAATGAATTTCAAACTAATTTCAGAAAGAAACTTATTAGGAAATATAACCCAAGCACAGATTGACAACAGTTTTTCCGCCCAACGAAAACCCGACGAACCTGTCTTATAGATTTTATTATTTTCGCACACGGAAGAATTCGTTGTAGGTACAATTTCTTTTTCTTCACATAGAAAAGACCACTGAACTGACAAAACCCAAATATTTAAATTGTTAGCCGCCTAAATCTCGAAGCAAGAATCGAGACATTGGGCGACGATACAACAGTCTGGTAAACATGAATGCAGCTTTGCTTGATACCATTATATGTGACCATGTCAACAATGAAACGTTTCTGGATAATATTAAAAATACTATTACGTAGAAGAGACCCAGGATAAGTTTCTATAGAACACGATAGTTATTTACTCTAAGACGTAAAGTACCCGTTATAAAATTGAAATTCACCTACGGCCACTGGATGGGGCAACCTCACCGAACTGCAATTTTGGTATTCAATGGTTGCAATGTAAATTTGATTTGATATAAATTTCCGCACTCAACTAGGTGAAATATGCGGGTCGTGTCATCGGTGACAGAATTGAGAAGTATTATTGTCATTCAAAAGAATTGGGTGACAATGGTACTTCTGAATCAACATTTAAAATGGGCAGCAGATATTCATACAATAAATATTGATACTCCACACAATATTTAAAATAAATTTTTAATTATTTTCGATTAGGTATACAAAATGAAGTCTTACCATGCCATTCACAGCGTTTATACCCTCGCACAACCAGTTTCTTTGGTCTATTACCATCATCGGTTTTTGGTCCATTAACTTCAATCAGCACGTACTTGAAAATACCCGAATCATCAATATCAACGTCTGGGATTTTATTTAATAATTCATTTGTAGTCATTTTTAAACTTTCATGAATTAGAACCAAATGCTAAAACAATGCCGAATGCGTCAAAAAACAACATAAAATGACAATCAAAATTCAAGTGCTGCAACAAACAACGGCGGCTGGTCGATGTATTAATTTTGGTATAAAACAAACCGTGTGTAGAGGAAAAGTACTATAATTTGTTTTCGAGTTCTTTTTTGACCATAAATTTAAATACTACAGAGTGAATGATAGCAGCTGTCAAGTGAGTCAAATTCGGAGGGTAAAAGAAAAAGCATATAAATCAACGGGTCGTATTTAGAATTTGCTCGATTGAAATTTAAAACTTCTCAAATTCCCAATTATTTTTATTCGAATATAGTACGCATTAATTGTTTTTATTTTCGATAAAAAAATTATACTTATAATATTCCAAAATAAAAAATAGTTATGAATAGAAAAACACGTAGAATATGTACGTAGTAATAAGAGAAATGCGACACTGGTAATATAACATATGTTTACAAACACACACACAAAATGAAAAACCCCACACCGAAATCAAAATTGTTTACTTAATTTTCTCTGATTTATAAATTAAATAATGGATAAATTTATCACAAATCACTTTTTTCTTAACATAATTTACATTTTATTTTATATAAACACTTAGTAAACTTACTGATGGTAAGATACGCCTTTTTGAAATCTTTTAGGCGTATTTTTACAATTTTTGACAATACACTTCATTTCAATAACAAGTTTATAATTTTTTTTATCAAATAATGCACACCACACACTACTATATAAACCAACTAAATATTTTATAATATTTTTATTATTTTAATTAATAATTTTAAAATCACTAAATTAAGTCGTCATCATAGGTTGTCACTGCGCACATAAATAAACATCTGATTTGGGGTTTTTCGTTTTGAAATATGAGTAAGCCATATGCTTTTTTATATAACCATCCTTCACCAACGTGCCTCAAATGAAATAGCAAATATTATATGCTTCTTTATATGGGGGAAAAAACATTTCTACTCTGTGTAGTATAACTCTATTTTTTTGACAAGAAACCAAAAACCAAAACTCAAGCCACAGTTTCCATGCGCGGCGATTTGTCAAAACCACATAACAACCTTATCATAATTTTATCATAATTTTATGGTAAAGTGCAAATAAATTAAAGTTTTGTAATGAATTCAAATTTGTGGAAATTTTATAATCTAACATGTAAGCATCTAAGTACAACAGCGATTAATTCGGCCAATCGACAAGAGAAAAATATCATAAATAAACTAGTGTTTGGGAAATCCAAAGTAAAGAAGAAATGGTACTTGGAATCTACAACGGATAATTTACATAATACATCAATAAAATCAAACAGGGAACCAGCAAAAGATGTAACTCGACGCGTCAACGTGTTAAATAAATTATTCATGAAAAATATCACAGATTTAATGGCCACGGGGTCTCATGCAGAATTAATAATAGGAAGGCAAATTGAAGTGTCAAAAGTCAAAGTGGCTCAAGATTTCCAATGTGTCAATGTATTTTGGTTGGCAAAAGGCGATGATAATGATACAGAAATTCAAAGTATTTTAAATGAAGCAGCAATATCCATTCGTCATGAGCTATCACAATTGCGTGTAATGGGTGAAGTGCCTAAAATTTATTTTGTGAAGGATAAACAATACGCCAGAGTTATTGAAATCGACAATTTAATTACTCAGGCAGATTTAGGAAACTACCCTGAAAGTGAAGAAGTAAACGATAATGAATGCAGTTTAGCGGAGTATGATTATTTACCAATAATGAAGCAAGATTTATTTGGTCTCGATCATGAGGAAATAATGAATAAGATAACGACGGGCATGCAGAAAACTAGACAAGCCTGGGACAAATACAATTATGGCGGCAAAGTAACGGTTCAAACCAAAGATGCCACATCTGTAGAGAAGAGTGAAAACGGTTTCCAAAAATATTTAGAACGCCAACAAATTAAAAAACGCAATAGGTTCAAAAATCAAAATAATTTCGATGTGATGAGCGATAGTGAAGATACAAGATAGGTGAAACCATTAAAATGTAGTTATAAATTAGAAGCAAATAAAACATAAAACATGGAATTGAAAAAAACTTTTTATTTCACAGAAATGTTAAATCTTTGTACTTCAATACAAACATTTCTTAGCTTCTGTTGTTTATTCGAAGAGACCGAAGCCCATATCGTCATCTTCTGATTCAGTTTCCTCCTTTTTCTTCTCTTCTGTAATTAGAAAATTAAAAAAATATTAAAAACTAAGAACAGGCAGCACACAAGAATTATAAGATAGGAATAAACTACTTTCAGGATTAAAGGTTTGAATCACAAAATTTCATACGAAAGATGGTGTAAATTGAAATCATCACTATTTTTGACTGCTATAAACCCAGTTGAACATGTTGGTACATACCTTTCTTCTCTTCAGCAGCTGGTGCAGCCGCTGCCGCAGCTACTGGTGCCGCAACAGCAGCAGCAGCTCCACCTACAGGCATTGCTGATAGCTTTTCGCGCCCGCTTGCAATGAGTTCATCGATACTTTTGCCTTTGAGCTCGTTTACAACTTTGTTTAACCGATCTGAATCGGCTTCAATACCAACAGAGCTAAGAATTTTTTCAATATCGCCGCTTGATGGTGATTCTTTACCACCAAGAACAGCCAAGAGATATGCAGCCACGTAACGCATTCTAAAAAGAATAAAATTAAAAAATATTGAAATTTAGTACATAGGAATTTCTATATCTGTGAAAACACGAGCTTATATATAATACAAAAGTCACTACACTACAAACACAACACACCGACATCTTTTTCAAGTACAGATATCGTTAAATATGTTAACAATCGTAAATAAATTTCCAAACATTTAAACTCGAATTGAATATTTTACAAAACAATTTAGTTTCATTATTAAAATTTTTTAATTTTAACATACTTTTAAGTCCTTTTCGACACGAAACGTGTACAGCAAAATTATAAATGAACTTGTTGTCGTGAAAGTTTTGACAAGAAAGAACGATTTGTCAAATTCGTACAATTTTATTAATTTTTACATTGGATTTTTTTTAAGTTGGTAATTTCCGGTTTTACAACACCTAGGTACCGTATTCGGTCATCATGTCAGTAGCATCTATTTTAGAGTAGAATTCCATAGGAACCACAAAAAATCCATGAAGCAAAATTTAAATGATAGCTAAAATTTCTCTTTTAGTAAAAATTAAAATAATTATAGGTATTAATAATGTTTGACAATGAATTTTATATCTCAAAAATTGAAAGCATATTATTATTTTTGTGATGAACAGAATCAATTTTACGAAAATAAAATATTCATATCATATATTCTAATATAGAAAGAATGTAAGCAGCTGTCAAGTGACTCAAATTCGGAGAGTAAAAGAGAAAGCATATAAATAAAGAGGGCCGTATGACGGATGATATATGCGTAAAAAACCGAATATTGTGTATGTGATGTTGTGTATAAAACCGAATATTGTGTATACATATACACAGACATACGTTTATTCGATTTAAGTGCGTGTTTCAATTGGTTTAAATGCCGCATAAAAAGTTAAAAAGTTAAAAAAAAAACTCGTGGTAATTTTTTTTTAAATTTTTAACTTTTTATCTGTTTCAATTGGTTTAAATTTTGACATTAATATTGTTTCTTATTTTATGTGTTATTATGAACGTATATAGCAAATTTAAATATGAAAATATGTAAAATAAATACTATTTAAATGTATATTAGTTAATTATGGCCAGTTTACATCAAAATCATTACGATTTTTCTCAAAATTTGTACATGACAAATTTCTGTTTACAAACAAATATTTTTGTCAGCCAAATGTTTTCCACATAAAAATTTTATCAGCTCTTGGAGCAGATAAAAAGTTTGACATTTTTATTCACCACAATTTTTAACTTTTAAACTTTTTATGCGGTATTTAAACCAATTGAAACACACACTAAATTAAAATAAAGCCCCTTCTAATCGCAAACAAAGCAGAAATTCACTGAAGTCACATGTTGAACTGACCGACTGAAACTTAACGAAAAGTCTAACATGTAAACTGCAACCCAACCGAAATTCCGACCGAAATAATGGCCGACACAGTCGATTGACATTATGTACGTTTCCATGAACCGAATTAAGATTTTCATTGAGTTTCGTCGAGTTAATAACATGGGCTAATCCCTATCGTTTCCATGCTAAATTTGTTTAGACAGTTCAGGCGGTGTTATGTTTTTCTCAGTCTTTTTATATTTTAATCTGTTTCGTGAATATTTTAACCCGTGTTTATTTTAACTATATTTTTTCTTTATAATAATACATATTAAATATATATATTATCTGAATAATATAATTTTTCTTTTGACAGATAGAATCTCATTTAAATTTAGCGAAAACTCTAAATCCGACTCGTTTCCATGATGAGATAATCCGAGATAATCCCGGTTAACTCTGTCATGGAAACACCATAATTTAGGTTGGTTGAGTCGCTTTTATTTTTCGGTGTAACATGTAACTTCGGACTGACAGAAATGATATTTCACAAGCTTATTTCTAGGTTAGAAGTTAAAGGAAAATCGTCAATTGAATAACAAAAACCAGTAAAAAAAAGAAATTTGTGCTCAGATGAAGAAGTGGGTTTTATTAGGTGTGTTGGTTGAAAACCAAGTGACAAAGTTTTTGGATGGTAAAATATTTAAAAATAGAAGAAAAGAATGAGTTTTTCAAAGTGTAGAAAAAGAAATGGTATTAATAGCTACCATTGGCCTTAAACATTATTTTATAGTTTTGAAATAAATGCATTTTAATTTTTTTTTAAATTGCTAACGCTACTGTAATGCTGAAATTATTCTTTATTAGCTTATAATCTCAGCATCACAGTAGCGTTAGCAATTTAAAATGCATTTATCTCAAAACTGCTTTTTGCGTTATGACATTTTTTAGAGGATGTGCGATATGACTCGCATGACAGCCGTAGACAAAACTTTTGAGCAAAAGTTGGTAAAAAAATAATTTAGGGGTGGCAAGTTGTATTATCGATATTTTCGACTTTCTAAAATATATCGAACTGTCTAAAATATATCGAACTAACGATATATCGAACAGTTTAGACAGGTCGATCTGACCTGTGGCCCTATTCTGGTAATTGCTCACAAAACGGCGGCACAACAACAATTGCATTACAACAACAATTTGTATTAAATATCACACATTTTTTACTTTGTTGGCTCGGCTCGAGAGTCGAGGAATTTTCATGCGGTCACCTTGAGGGAAAAGGGAATAAAACTGCTACAAAATTTAAAATTTCCATTCCCCAGGAATACGGCCACTGAAATAAGAAACAACTTTTTAGTACTCAGATCAATTAGACCGGAAATAAGAAACACAGCACATTTCTTTTCTACGATTTAAGACTGCTAGATTAATCAACTCTATCATAAATAATTTTTGTCGTGATACGTTAATCGAAATGAAAAGAGAAAAAGCTTACAATTATTTCAAGAGGTTCAAATCGCGATATAAAACACATGATTCTTCACGCAAAATAGAATGTTAATTGGTTCCTGAAAACTGGGACATAAACTAATGGGGCATTTACATGCGACCAACATTTTTCTTCTACAAAATGAGAAAGATATAACATCGACTTTTTGCACATGAGAGACAAGAAAAGATATATATCAAAACAAAATTTTGCAGAAGATTTTTAGGCAAAAACCACTATAAAATGTTGCCTACAAATAAATGTTGCCATAAAATATATTCGATCCAAATATTTTTATGGCAACATTTTTAAAATTAACAAGAAAAAAAATTATTTCGTACTTATAAATGTTGAGGATTCATAATAAAAACAGACGCCATATGCTGCGTTTATACCACAGCTAAAATAGCAATGCTAAACGCAAATCACTGCTGTAGCAACGGTATAAACAAGTCATTTTCATAGCTCAGCCAGCTAAAATTTTATATGAAAATGACATTTGTAGCAGTGCTAATTTAGCTGTGGAATAAACGCATATGTAAATAAGGTGAAAATGTAAATTTCTCATTTGAATTCTTTAAAAATAAATCAATAATGATCCTATAAAAAAAAAATTACGCCATTTCTATATATATTTATTTCTTTCTGGCATATTGAATATTTTTATATAGCGGATCCTTCTTATTTACCTGCAAAAATTTGTAAAAGAAAACAATTTTCTACATGTAAATGCCCCATAAGTCGAAAGTCGAAAATAGTGATGGTACAACATGCCGCCCCTGGGCAGTATGTTGTACCATCACTCCGAATCGAAATCGAAAAAAGTCGACTCGAAAAAGTGAAAGTTGTATTATTTTTGCTTTTCGAAAATGATACAACATACCACCATTTGACTTTTTTCGAATTTCGATTCGAAGTGATGGTACAACATACCGCCTCTGGTTTATTTTATCTCGGTCCGTGAAGGCACCATTACAAATCGATTTTATTGCGGCGCAAAAAACGGGTTTTTTTGTAAAGGAGAAAGAAACGAAGAAGTTACCGGATTCATGTTACCGTAGTGTTCTACTCTCATCTAGTACATTTTTCGAGTGATGGTTGGAACATAAAAACAAATGATTTGGACCAATTAGGAAAAACCACGATTTTTTATTTCATTCATATTGTCAACTTTTTGGATGTTGTGTCAAAAACCTAAAATATTTTCATTTGTGTAATGTCAAAATAAATTTTAATCGCAAAAATTAATTATAATTTCGAGTTATTAGTATTAATTAAAAATTTAATAATATTTGTTCACAAATATATAATAAATATGGTTTTTAATAGGATAGATTCAATTCAATTCAATGATAAAAAAATAGCTACATGTGTCCTATTATTATTATTCGATTTATTTATAGACGGTAATTTAACAAATCTAAGAATATTTTCTTGAAATATGTAATAAAATTTGTGTATTTTTATATGTAGGTGCTGAATCGGCCGTTTCAAAAGCAGAAATTGAAAGACATTTAGAATTAGGTAGAGATTACCTCCAGAGAGGTCAGTTATCTGACGCATTATCACATTATCATGATGCCGTTGGTAAGTCGTGTTCTAAATTGCTATAAAAGCTAATAAATAGTGTTATCTAATATATATATACGATCGCGCCCACTTTGACAAAACACTACACATAAAATTATATATCGTTAAACCATAATTATTTAAAGAGAACGATCGAATAAAACATATGTTTTTATGTTACAGAGGGTGATCCATCAAACTATTTAACACTCTTTAAAAGAGGTACAGTGTATTTAGCTCTCGGAAAAGCTAAATTCGCGATAAACGACTTTACTAGGGTGTTAGAAATAAAACCAGACTTTACCTCTGCACAAATTCAAAGGGCGTCAGTTTATTTAAAATTAGGTGATTACAATAATGCCGAAGCAGATTTTTATGATCTGGTAACGGAGGATCCTTATAATGAAGAATTAAATTACTTATATCAACGAATAAACCCAGCCCGTGAACAATGGAGTTTAGTGTTAGATTTACTGGAGAGGAAAGATTACACCACACCAATCACATTAATTACGCAATTGCTAGAAATATCACCATGGTCAACAACTTTCCGGGAAACACGTGCAATGTGTTACATCGAGGCTGGAGATAATTTGTCAGCCATATCAGATTTAAGATCTGTAAATCGATTAACGCAAGATAGCCTTACAGGATATTATAGGGTAGCAACTTTATTATACGAATTAGGCCATGTATCCGATGCATTAAAAGAAATTCGAGAATGTTTGAAGTTAGATCCCGAGCATAAAGACTGTTTTCCATTTTACAAAAAAATTAAGAAAGTAGATAAGTTTTTGTCAGATGCACAAGTATATGCCGAAGAAAAAAAATTCACAGATTGTATTGAAGTTGCAGAGAAAGTCTTGAAGCTTGAAAAAGAAATACTAATGGTAATATTTAGCGCAAAACAATTATTATGCAGCTGTTATGTAAAAGATGAACAGTACCCCACTGCCATAACGAAATGTAGGGAAGCATTAGAAATATTTAAAGATCCCGATGTTCTTTGTGATAGGGCTGAAGCATATTTAGAAACTGAAATGTACGATGATGGTAAGTTACAAATGATATTGACTCTTGAAAATATTCTTAAATTTATTTCACTATTCTAGCAATCCACGATTATCAAGCGGCCCTCGAAATTGATGAACATTTACAGCGCGCACGCGAGGGTCTTGAAAAGGCAAAACGTTTACAAAAACAAGCAGAACGTCGTGATTACTACAAGATATTGGGAGTTAAACGAACAGCAACTAAACAAGAGATAGTCAAAGCTTACAGAAAAGCAGCTCAAAAATGGCATCCAGATAATTTCCAAGGAGATGAAAAGAAAATTGCTGAAAAAAAATTTATCGATGTTGCCGCTGCTAAAGAAGTATTAACAGATCCTGAAAAAAGAAGACAATTTGATAGTGGGGAAGACCCGTTAGATCCGGAGGGCAATCAAAATAATTTTAGAGGTGGAAATCCTTTCCATCATTTCCAACATGGTTCACCGTTTCAATTTAAATTTCACTTTAATTGAAAAAATAAAGTTATTTTTTTTATAAATTATTTTACATTTTACATGTTTTTGTAAATGCATAGTGGGCCCAATTCTCGTGGCAAAAAATTGCTGTTATGTTATTTTATTTCCCCGCTTTCTTAGGAGTTTGTATTGAAAAACCAAAAATAACATAACAAAATTTTAGATCCCGGATTCTACCCCAATATCTACCGTTATTGTGCCGCTCCACACAGTGCGGCAGTGTTGCTACAAAAAATAAATTGAAATCATCATTTTCTAATAGGCCCCTTACACGTTCAATATTACTTTTAGGTTACTTGTGGTGTTTATATTGAAGGTTCAATATATGTTGAACGCAATGGTTGAACCTTGGTTCAACATCCAATATAAACAGTTTAAATGAAAACGTTGAAATCACCCTAGTAACAAAAATTTCGATAGAAATCCTCGGTCCGAAATTTAAAATGCATGCAATGTCTTCCGGATTTTAACGGATCTTAGTTAAATCGGAATTCTTTTTGAAAAAAGCATGATTTGATAACATATAAATTATTTGTTTTTGATAACATGTTAATTATTGGGACCGATTCTCGTGGCATAAAATTGCTGTTTTGTTGTTTTATTTTCCAGATTCCTCTTGGAATTTGTATTGAAAAATTAACAAGATAGCATACAATTTTAGATCCCGGAATCGACCCCATTTTATTATTATTATCGTTATAAGGTATAAACAGAACTAGAGATACAGCGACAAGATACATCGACAAAATACATTTGTCTGCCGGCGATGTCGCTTTGGTAAACGCAACAAGCGCGCCAGCGTAAAAGCGAAAAACAAAAAAAAAACAAATCAACCCAAAAATATTTCATTTATCTTTTTATCCAGCTATGCTACACACAATTTTGGTTTCTGGATTCAAACTATTGCGCAATATATTTTAATTTTTAATTTTAAACCCTTATTTTAAATTAAATCATTAAATTTTTTTGTCTTGTTTTATTCTTTTCTCTCGAAAATAAAATTTAAACAAAAATCTACATCTCAAAAATGTCCTTAAATTTTTTTATTTTCATTTCAATTTTTTTCATTTCGGATTCACGGACAAAAATTTTATTACGCAGCTGCGACGTAAAAATTTTGACCGTGAATCCGAAATGAAAAAAATTGAAATGAAAATAAAAAAATTTACGGACATTTTTGAGATGTAGATTTTTGTTTAAATTTTATTTTCGAGAGAACAGAATAAAACAAGACAAAAAAATTTAATGATTTAATTTAAAACAAGGGTTTAAAATTAAAAATTAAAATCTATTGCGCAATAGTTTAAAACCAAATTATAGTGTAGCATGGCTGATCGACTCTATTTAAATTTTTTTACATAAAACATTGGTTGTATACAATTCAGATTTGGTTGAAATTTATTTAAAAACAGTTGTAAAAAATGTTTATCAACATAATAACCTGAAATTTATATTGGTAGTACTGCAGCGCCGGCGACAAAAGCTGCGTTGCTTTCGCAAATCCCGCTTAGCTTTAATATTAGAGGCCAATTTTGGTTTCAGCAATATTTTTAATTTCCAGTAACGAAAATAATTGTTCATCATAGTTGGCATATTTATCAGTAGTAATTAAAGTCGAGTGGGCTTTAAATAAAAACTAAAAACAAAACGATTTTCATAAAACCGATTCAGACTACAATTACTACTGACATAAAAGCCTGACATGAAAATTGACAAACAAATATTACTGAAACCAAAATTGGCCTCTAACATTAAAGCTAAGCGGCTTTGCGAAAGCAACGCAGCTAAAATTAGAAGATTCTAAACAAAATTCGGCGACAATGTCGTCGTCGCCAGTGACATTGGTTGTGTTAGCATCATCCTATGGTTTATGTGTATTTCAATTTGATGGGCGTTGTATCTAGTCGCTGTGTGGGTTCTGTTTGTACCTTATAGTATTATTTTTCGGACGAAACCGATTTAACTGGTATGCGCAAATGTGTATGTTGGTCCAAAATACATATGTACAAAAATAAATTTTGATATGATTCTCATTCGTAAATGATTTTTACACGCACAATTGTGATCGCGGGCCGGGAGGCGATATACAGCCTAACGGACAATCGTTTTGTTTGTTTTGTACCGATAGTGTGCGGTAACTCGGGTAAAATCTAGTACATTTATTACTTCTAGAAACCACCACTTGTCGCACTAAAATCGCAAAATAGGTTCTTTTTCGTTCGTGGTAAATATCCGGTATGTACACAATTTTTTGTGTGTTGAATTTATTATAAAAAAAATATGTTTTAAAAGTTAATTTTACCTCTAATTTAAGTTTCTTGACTTAAAGATTTGTTCTGTTTATCGTTTAATGTAAAAGTAATATAAATACGATGTTTCAAAATGAAGATGAATTATGATTTTTCTGAAGCAATTTTTTGAAGCAAAAGTCAAATTCATTTCAGAATTCTTGAATAAATGTATAAGTTTTATTACAAATCAAATAAGTTTTTTTTAATACTTATTTCATTACTAGTGACAGTTATAAGATTGTTTTACATGTAAAATAGTAATTTAACATAACCTGTAAATATTGTTTTTATTTACAGAAAATGGCTAGCGCAAAACCAGCAGGTAAACCCGCTTCAGCGAAAGCTGTCAAAACAAAGCCTGAAAAGGTAGAAACAGTTGAACAAACTAAAGTGTCTTATTCAAAGCCACATAAACGTCATGGTAGACTATATGCTAAAGCCGTATTCACTGGATACAAACGTGGTCTAAGAAACCAACATGAAAATCAAGTTATTCTTAAAGTAAGTACATAATGTAATTTTTTACGATATCAACTTTGCTAACTTATATAATTAAAACAAAAATAGATAGAAGGAGCTAGACGCAAAGAACATGGAGAATTTTATGTAGGTAAACGATGTGTATACGTTTACCGAGCCAAAACATTAGCTTGTGTCCCACAAAAAATTCACCGTAAATCAAAAGTACGTGCTATTTGGGGAAAAATTACTAGATTACATGGTAATTCTGGTTGTGTACGAGCTCGTTTCCGCACCAATTTGCCAGGACAAGCAATGGGGAAACTCGTTAGAATTGTAAGTATAGTGTATTGGAATGGGTAACGATGTAAATACTGATGATGTTTTTTTTTTAGATGTTGTATCCATCAAAAATCTAAATTCTTAAAAATAAGAATGAATGAAATATAAAATTTGAAAAATCAACAAGAAATTTGTTTTCATTTTGTGTCTTGTATATAATTATAGAGTGGCAAAATCACGCTCGTTTTTTCCTGACGGTTTTGTTAGTTTGCACAATTGTATTGAACATGTAAAAAAACTACGTTGTGCAGACATCCAATCGACTACTAAGCGGAGATGGGTTTCAAAATTAGGGCCTGCATAATTAAGGTTGTTTCATGTTGATATTATCACAGCTATCTACATGCTAAGTTTTAAAAGTTTTGATTTTATTCAATTTTTAAAAAACCCTTTGGAACCCCGAAGTTTCTTTATCTGGGATTTGTATGAATTGGTGCGGGATTAGTAGCGACCTACAAAAACATTTCTTTATAAAATGTTAACTTCAAAATTAAAATACATTAGAACCTCTGCGCGGGTCTACTCAATCTAATAAAATGAATCACAAAGATACGTTAGATTTGTACACTGATGTACATCATTCGGAAAACGGATAATGTTCGAAAGATTACGACCTAGTAGTCCAGTGGGTCAAAAATTTCAATTGTACTCAATACAATCATAGATACCATCCCATTTCACAGCACCTAATTCGATTACAGTTATAAAATGTTAGGCTGTGGTGTTTATTTTTCTTTTGATTGAAAGATGTACTGCCTTTCGACATAAACTAAAAGGAGAAAGGGTAGAGTTTTCGATTCAAAAATTGTGCTTGTTAGCGTTGTATGTGCGATAGAAGCTTCTTAACGCACATCCCCAATAGAATTTCTTATGGCTTTTTCCTTACAGAAAAGTATGAAAAAAAAACTTGAGAAAAGAAAAAAAAGTAAAAACTTTATGAGTCTGAACTGTAATTATTTTATATTTATATTAATATACCTATTTAAATTTTAATAATTTATTTAATATTTATTAATATATATTTCAAATTTAAAACTCAAAAATAACGAATTTTTCCTTCTATTGGGTATCCAATTGGGCAAACAATTTTTCCTACCTTTTCGCGAAGCAAAAGCAAGGTCAAAAGAATGAGTCGATATTTTTCGATATAAAAATAGCGTTTTAACGTTTCTGTCTGTTTTAGGCCCTAGATTATTTTATTAACCCTTTCGCGGACGCACAATTATTTAAGCATGATTGAACCATGCTACACGAGATTTTAGTTTCTGGTATCAAACTAATAGCGCATTCCCAATAGAATTCCTTTAACTTTTTCCTTACAGTAAAGTATGAAAAAAAAAATTCTCAAGTTCTTTTTTCATACTTTTCTATAAGGAAAAAGTTAAAGGAATTCTATTGGGAATGTTTCTGTTCTCTCGAAAATAAAATTTAAACAAAAATCTACATCTCAAAAATGTCCTTAAATTATTTTATTTTCATTTCGGACTCAAGGATAAAAATTTTATGTCGCAGCTGGTATGGTTATTACAGACACATTTGTGTATGGTGGTCTTAAATTGAAGCAAAAAAAAATGTGTTACGTTTACGCAGTTTAACGGAAAATCAAAGATACAACGATGACATAGGAATTATCAGAAATAGTTTAGGTTTTACTTTTTTTAGGTCAAATGAAAAATCTAGAGCAGCCAGAATTTGGGCCGAATATCAGGAGAATTACCATTAAAGGGTGGATCGAAAAGGATCATCATTTGTACATTACGAAAGTGCTGTTGTTACCATCATAAGATTAGCGACCGTTTGTAAGGCGTTCTAAAATTGTGTAGTGCAATAAACAATTCGCACTTTTCATTCAAAATAACTCTAAATAAGTCAAAACGTGATTTTTCAGGAAATCATTTTTTTCTGAAAAATCTAGTGGAAGCTCATAGTAAATTTAATTTTCCAACCCGATTAAACTTACATAGGAAGTAACCTGGAACAAATTTAACTTGGTATTATATCGATAGAGATTGGTACCGAAATTTGTGAATGCCATAATTTAAACATATAATATTTATTTATTTACAGGAATTTTGTAAACTGTACACCCCGTTTTGGCCATACCAGCTCATTTATAACGAAACGTGGAGTTTATTTGGGGAATTTCGAACTATGTTTTTCTTGATTAGTTTGTATTTATTTAAATCCGCCATTAAGTTGTTTTTCGTCCTGAGAGTTTAATCCTCTTTCGCGCGCTAAACTCAAAACGGCTCTTTCGAAACCAGCTCTAATGTTTGGAAAGCAAAGAAAACACTAAATATTTATCAACGGAGAAGTACGACAAGGATGCGTTTTATCACCATCACTCGTTCTGGTTGTGTTGTACAGAGTGTGATAACGCATGCTAAGACGCCAAAAACATATTCCAGATGAATGTGGGCACTACCAAATTATTTGGAATAGGAACTCAAGCTCTCACTCGGCTGACAACAATTGAATATAACCGTTGCTACCGTGTAGAGACGATCTCCTGGCTTAGGAAGTGCGATAAATAAATACGATTCCACTGAAACCGATATAACTTCACTTATCAACAGAGCGAGATACGTGTTTTTCCAACTTTGTAAATATAGTATGGCGCTCGTGAATAATATCAAGGCACAAAACTTAACATATTTAACTTCAGCCTTAAATTTTTTCTTCTCTGTGGGTGCGAATTTCGAAGAATATCATTACCGAAGAATTTCCAAGTGTTCAATAAATTTTAAGAAATGTAAAAGCAAAAACCAGCAAACGTCGTTGCTAAAATTGCAGAATTACATGGGCGAGATAAATAGAAGTAGTCTCCAAAAGCCTACAGAAAACAGGGTTGCGCATGATTGAAGACATTGGAGAGCTTTTTTCTGCCCTATGTGTGAAATTGAGTATATTAAAAATCATATAATTTCTCCAACAGTTGGACAATGGGACATATCTCTGAGTTTGGTCCAAATGTTATTTTGAAATCCGATATCGAAAATGGCAATGGAAGGTATTAGTAATATTTTCAACATAATCGTATGCATGTCCTGATGACATTATAAGTCCCTAAAAAGTTTAGGAGAACAGTTCATTATTGGAGGAGACTTCAATCAAAACATACTCATTGAAGATCAAGACTAGTTTTCACTAGAGGTAAAGAGCTTCTCGCATTTTTAAATTCCGCTGTCCATCGTGTCATGGTGACAAATGTTAGGGCAGAGTCACCCTAGGTATACCGAACTAGCAACTATTTCACGTTATTTTTAGTTTTTATAAAAGAATCGACACTAACAAGAACAACTGTAAATCTCTTTTAACGAGTAACACAGTCTTCAACATGAGGTTCGAAGCGCTTCAGAGTAGTAGTTATGATCGTCAAATTAAGATCGCTACCAAATTCTTCGGACAACAGGTGTTACTTTTCAAAACTATTTCTAGAGCTTAGGACGCACGTTCTACTCCCCGTTTTTCTGTATCTTGTGAATGTATCAAATTTATGAGTGCAGACCTTTATTATAAGGATTTCCGAATGAAAATATAGTTGGGAGTTTTCCAAATGCTAAGCAATCGTATATTTTTTGTATTTATTCCTTTCCGGGCCGATTGTGCCTTTGATATATACGTTAAAGGTGTGAACCCAAAAAAATTCTCAGGAGGAGCAGCGAGGTAGGTTTTCATAGTTCCTATATGAGCTCAGACCATAGTTCATCTCTGAATTGTATCTGTTGTTGTAAAAAATTTTTTTCACTACCATATGATCAAAGCGACATACGAAAATAGAGGCCGTATAATGTTTTGTTATAAGCATATAATAGCGTTGAAAAATTAGTAGCCTTTGTTTTACCCAACCTCCGTTCTCATATGTGGTAAGCTTTATTAGTTTAGTTGGTGATATGTAAGATGTGGGTGTTCAATGACAACTGTCGGAGGGTTTACATTGTGGACCAATGATGTGAGGCTGAATACATCTCTATATGACTGATGTTCTCGAATAATATTTTCTCTATTTTGGATATGAAAATTACTGGTGCGTTTTCCAGCATCTTTGAATATATTCCAAACTGTATAGATGGCCCTGCGTGCAAGCCTAACTTACAAGTTAAGGTTATTTACAGTGCTGGCAAGATTATATTTGATGACCTTGTCGGTCTGTATATCGGTTAAATTCTATTGAAGTCTGTCTGTATAGACCTGTTTCTTGATGCCTTTGCATGTTTTAAAGAAGTTTTCTACTCTTTGAGGGATCTGACATGATAAGATCAATCAGTACCTCACGCCAGCATTTATGAAGTCTGTGTCGTTCCCTATGTTATTTGTCTAAAAGTTGTTCACCTTTTAAGTTGTCATCAATTTTTGATTAGTTTTGATTGTTCTCTACAATTACAGGATGGGGCTCGTCCTCGTCCCGCATGAAATAGGCGTGTGCTGTGTAAGCAGTTAAAGGTCATGAAAGATCTAAATAAATTAAAAAAAATTATAAATTTAACAAACGATTGCATTTGCACGTATATTTAAAAACTGACAAAGAGTACCAGTTGTGAATGCATTTAAGTAGTTTGTCAAACTATATAATCAATACGTTTGAAGTTTGGACGGTCGCTCAAGAGTAAGAACAAGTTTTTTTTATCAAAACGAGTTTTTATTTTATACAACAAGATTAAAAGTGGGTATTTTGAGTAATGGGTACATAAAATTTTAGTTTGTTTCCAAATTACTTTGCGTTGAACATAATTAAAAAGTAATTAATTTAGTGTGAAACTTATATATGTACATAGTTGCTAATGTCGTAAAGTTTTTCATCAAAACATTTTTTGATCTTTGAGGAGTTAAACAAAGGTTAAGGTCAATTATAAGTATTTGTTTGTATACTACAAGAGCAACAACACCAATGTCAATAATTATTGAACTAATTCTAAATTTCATACTCGTATTAAGTAATTGGAAGTGGGCTCAAGTACTTAGGTAATTTTCCATAATTTAAGATTAAAGCAAATCTTGACGTGCCAAAAATTTGCAATAAATCTAAAAGCGGAAAGTCATATTTTCAACATGTCTAATGCAAGTCGCTTATGATCGTCTTATAGAAAGTATTAAGCAAGTTGGAATTTGTCGATTCTCTGTCGATCTCATGAAAGGTTCAATACGTCTGCAGGGAGATCAACCACTTCAATTTATTGATCCGTTCTCGTGTTTGATGGAACACTTTTTATTATCCATTCATCCGTTTATTATCCAATCATCCAACCAGAGGTTGTTTAATCATCACTGTCGCATATGTTCATCATATTTCATAAAATTAGACATTTCTTAAATTTTAACAACAATAACAATATAAAAATTCGTGTTTCACAAAATTTCTTTTTTAACCAGTATTACTCTTTCAAACAACAACATAACAAATATACAATTTAAACACGACTTCCGGTCTCATATAGATATCAAATTTGTGATTGAACGTATGTATTTTGGACCATAAGCTGTATTTTGTAGAGAAATAAAATATTAGAGGCAAGTTTCGAAATTAACACTCGTTGTTTCTGAATTTGCCATAGCAAAAGAAAATTTTTGATCATAGTTGTAGTTAGCGCCACTTTCTATGCGAGCGAAAGGTGATATTTGTTTACACGAGGAAAAGCCTCATTCCATTTTTATTATTATTTCATCATTTGTTACATTAAAGGCGGTGATACATGTAGAAATTTTGCCTTTAAGGCAAAAAAAATTGCCTTGTACAAAATTGAGAAATGTTCAATTTAAAATTTTTGCCTATAAGGCGATTCAAGATGGCCGACTTTTAACCAATCAGCGCGCATAATTTTTATGCCTTAAAGGCAAAATCTGTACATGTATCACCGCCTTAATTGTAAACTAATTGAACAATTAACAAAATATCCAGTCGAATTATAGTCATCTATGAAGTTTATATATTACACTAAAACTACTTTTTTGAGAAATCGATCACATATTCCGTCAGATGTCAGCCACTTTGCGTTAAAAGGCGAATACTACAGATAAAGAACCCAACTATGATGAAAAATTTTCTTCTGCTACGATAAATTCAGAAACCTGCTAAATAAATTCAGGAACTGCTAATTCAAAAACTGGCCTCTAATATTTTATTTCTCAACAAAATACAGCCATATGTAGTTTTATGAATAATAAGCACGAAATAATAATAAATATTTATTATGAAATTAAAATAAAGTCAGAGCCAGTGATGTTTCTAACAAAAAATAACAAGTATACTTACCACTGCTAAAATTGGAAAATATGGCTGCTAAATTGAATTGTTTTAGCATTGGTGATTTATACTGTTGTGTCTATTTAGCAAACTAGTTAAAAATTTGATTACAAATTATAATTTTATTAAATAATTTCAATGCAATTTTTCACTCAAACTATTGAGTGTTTTATCAATGTGTGCGAATAGCAGATAACATTAGATAACACTAGATTCGTGCCAAATAAAATATAACTTTATTATTCTGTCAATCCAGATTTATTAAAATGAAAGGTTAGAAAGGTTATGTGCTGAAAAATTCAAGTAACGAAAAAAGCGCACATGCATTAAAATGTAATTTCAAAATGGCCCCGCAGTCACAGAGTACCCGCGAGTTAGAAATTTAGGATTAAGCAACTTTCTTTTTTACTCAGAAATCTATGTTGTCCTGTGGCAGCCAAAATCAAATTTCGATGAAAATCTTAAAGTGGATTGTGGCTTGTGCTATTTTTTAAAAATCATCTGAACGTTTGCTACATTTTAGGAGATATTTTTTCAAGTTTTCGTCTGACGGTGTTGATACATTTCGCCAAGTATGTCAAAAAAATAGTTTTTTTTACTTGGTTTTTACTTTATTTTGGGATGTACCTATTTATTATTTACTACAGATCCACCTAGTAATCTTAAGCAATACCATGCTGTCTATTAGTTGACCGGAAATATTTTCAAATCACGGAGTTTTTGGAAAACTGCTTTTTTTATGGGAAAACAAAGATTTCTTTAGTGTTACAGTATTAACAAAACAAAAAAATTACATCCGCCATCCAAAGACTCAAAACAACCAGTTTTTGTACCTAGATCTTTTTCCCATTTTTGGTAAAATAGGGTGCATGATATTTTTTGTACAGTAATCACAATACAAAAAAAGCCAAATATTTTTCTGACAGTTGTTTCGCACTTAATGACACTGAATTTAACCAGTTGTTTACATGTGTTGATCTTTTATAATTTTTTTGGTCACCAAAATGTGTGGTACCAGAAAACTCAAATACAATGTAAATCCAACTCTTCCGATTAAGTGCAATCTATCAAAAAAATCAAAAAATAATATAAAATTCTCCAAATCACCCTTCGTCGGAGGTCAAATCAAGTAAAGCTGTTCAAAATATGCTCATAAAACAAAAAAATCAATGTGTAAAGTTTCTCGTCAACCAAAACGCACTAAATTGAACCAATTTTTTTCACCTATTTCCTTTATAGTTTTTCTGGCCAGCACAACTTGGTACAGCAAATTTATGGTAAAATTTGGTAATAAAAATAATTTTTGTCGTGGAAAGAGTAATAGCTGATTGATCATCTCGTTAAACAGATGATTATACGTTTTTTAAGGAAATGGTAGTACATTCCGACATGGTACAGTACGTAAACTGCACTCACAAACGAGTATCAGAAGCGCTACATGAATTAATCAACACTTATTGTTTTTTATCAGAATATGAATCATCAGACAATGTTCGTTTAAAAGTTTTACTACGAGGTAAAAAAATAAACAAACACTTTATTAAGTTAGATCGATATCCCGATTTTGACTCAATTTGTGAATAACCGTGTTTGTTGTTCTGTCGAAACCATTCTTCGCCTAAAGTGTCAAATAACGGTGTAAATAATGAAGGTTGATCCTTGAACCAATATTTTTAAGATTGTTAATTTTTATAAGAGGTCGTCTTCGATTTTTTAGTGCTCAAAAGTCTGTCTGACCCTTATTGTCATAATATTTAACCAACTATCTATAAAATTCATTTATATTGATTTGGTTTGAAGTTGCAAGTTACATGTTAGTCATGTCAAACATGTAAACAACAATTACCAGTGATTATAATTTAATGGTAGTCAAAAGATTTTTTAGAGTTACCAGTGGTCATTGCACATTGTCCAAGTTTTTCCCATACACAAGATCCTTTATAAATTTTGGTCACTAAAATTTGGTGCAGGAAAATTTTTGTACATCAAAATTTGTTGTCAAAAAACTTATCTTGAAATTCTGCGAAAAATAAATAAATTCTGTTATTTATAGACATTTTCCCTTTCCTGTGTCGGCTTTGCTAGTACCCCCATCAGGCGCCTCCCCAGGTGGCGGATAGGGGAATGCTTGCCAGATATGGTAGGTACCGGGGAAATTAGATACTCGGGGCGGACCAAAAACTAGTACACCAAAGCTAAGGTGGTACTACATACGCCAATGGCTGCGTGGTTAAGAGGGTGCTTAGTCGTTAGTATGTGAACTCCGAATTTGGCGTCATTCGGTTTAAACCATAGCCTTCCTATGATAACGCAGAGCTCTGTCATGGGCGACCGTTAATTTCTCGTGCTACTTGTGGGAATAAAATAAAAATTTATGATGAAAAAAGAGGATGAAAATAATAGCCTAATAATATTAGGAAACGAGACGGATTCGTCTATAGAAGTATCAAATCAACCGGGCCGCTCCATATATTCCTTGGAGGCTAGTACCATAGATTCTGGGGGGAACAACTTTCCTAAGAGCATGAATATGTTGAGATCACCACCTCCAAATGTAAGTAGACGTACACTACAATTAAAGATAACTGTGCCAAGAGCGACTGCGTGCACAGTAACTGCAAAAGACGCAGTGTTCACTGAAAAAGGAACTTCACTACAAATGCCGAGTGTATCAACAAACATTACAAACAGCGAGGATCTGTTAACCAAGTTTCAGAAAATGGAGAAACTAATCGCGCAGCAGAGCAATGAAGTTGCTGAACTTGAGAGAGAAAACTCTACACTAAAAAAGGTTAAAAATAGTAAAGCTGAGGATTCAGCACGAGCTAACAATCTGTGTGTCAACCATATTCAGCCTTCAACCAGTCAACATCATTCAAATAATTCCAACTGGTTGCTGCAGCAATTTCCAGTCTCTCAACAGAATAATAGATTTAATGCTCTGAGTATAGAGGATTATTTCACAGAAAACAAAAAGACAACAATAAAGAAGCATACAATATCAAGAAACTTGCGTACTGTATAGTTAAAATTGACCCACCTAACAAGACAAGGGGAATTCCACAATGTACGAATTGTCAACAACTTAGACATACCAAGAGGTTTTGCTATCGTCAAACCAAATGCGTTACATGCGCTGAAAATCACCACACGACAAAATGCAAGAAAACACTAGATATCGTGCCTTCTTGTGATCTTTGTCAACAACAAGGGCATACTGCAAATTATAAAGGATGCGGTGTATATCAGAACAATATTAAAAGTCAACAGAATAATAGAACAAGCGCAGTGCAGCGATTACAAACCAAAGTTGCTAAACCACAAACAACAATTACACCATCCACAGTTGGATTATCCTATGCGCAAATCACCAACGAGTCTAATACCATAGAAATTATTAAAATGCTTAGCCAAATTCAACAGTCACTTGGTCATGTAGCAGAGAGGGTGGCAAAACTGGAAATCAATATCTATCCACCAAGCGAAAAAGTCAACATATACTTACAAATGATTAACTCGTTCCTACGCATTGTAGCTTGGAACGCTAATGGGCTCAACCAACGAGCCCAAGAACTGAAAATATTTCTCCATACAAACAACGATATTGCGCTGATTTCAGAGACGCACTTCTCCAACAAAAGCTTTATCAGAATAAGGGGTTTTAATTCCTACTGGACAACCCATCTTAGTGAAAGAGCCAGAGGTGGTTCAGCTGTTAAATAAATTAAAAATAATATCAAACATAATCAACAAGAGGAGGTTTGTGAAAACTATTTGCAAGCAACTGTTATCTCAATCCAATATAATGGCGCAGATCTAAATATTGCAGCAGCGTACTGTCCTCCACGGCATACACCCACGAAGTTACTTACAATTTAATAACGTCTTCAATAAGCTCGGTCCAAGATTTATTATTGGAGGGGACTACAATATAAAACATACAGCTTGGAGTTCCAGGATTATTTCTCCTGGGAAAGGAAACACATTGTTCAATGTCATTCATGAAAACAAATGCTAATATCTGTCCCCAGGGGGCCAACGTATTGGCCAACGGATGCAGGAAAAATACCAGATCTACTGGATTTCTTCATCATGAAAGGTATTCCACTAAGTTACACTAGAGTCGGAGGAATTAACGACCTAACATCTGACCTTATTCCTGTACTGTTGTCAGTAAGCGCTATAGTAATAAAGAAACAGAAAAAGCAAAACCTTACTAATAGATTCACGGATTGGGACATGTTCAGAGAAAAATTGGAAGAGCTATAGTTGAATTAAAAGTTAGTATTAAAAGCAATGAAGAGTTGGAACAACAAACAAACAATTTCATTAAATACACTCGAATGGCTGCCAGACTAGCTACTCCTGAATTAAAGGACAAAGCGGAGATTGAAGTCAAATACCCGGCTGAAATCAAGTAAAAAATCAAGGTAAGAAGAAGGGCGAGGAGAATATGGCATCTCACCAATAAATCCCGCTGACAAGACATCTTTTAATCGAATAAGTAACAAAGTCAATAGGCTAATCAAAAATTTCAAACAGAATTGCCTCCGATAACTACTTAAGCGGGCTAAGTCCAGAAATGGATAAGGACTACTCGTTATGGAAAGCAACCAGAAGATTTAAACGACCTGTAGCTCGAGTACCACCTTTAAGGAATGCTCAAGGCAGCTGGGTTCGACAAGACAAAGAAAAAGCGGAGCTCTTTGCTCAACACCTAGCAGCAGTGTTTCAACCCCATGACATTCAATCCAACATTGGTGTAACACCTGTTTATCAACCAAATCTGGACTTTAAAAGAGTTTCACCAATGGAAATTGCTGAAGAAATCGACAAAAATCTTTATCATAAAAAAGCACCAGGAATTGATGAAATATCACCGGGTCTGTTCAAGGAACTTCTACGTAAAGCAATCATCTTGATCACATACTTATTTAATGCCTGTATGCGATTGAAGTATGTACCCAAATGCTTCAAAATGGCCCAAATCATTATGCTATGAAACCAGGTAAACCAGATGAAGAAGTAACATCATACAGACCAATCTTACTGCTTCCGACCTTATCAAAGCTGTTCGAGAAACTGCTATTAAAACGTCTAAAGCCAATGGTAAACGTTCCTGATTTTCAATTTGGCGTTAGAAGAAAAGAAATATTGCCCCGCCGTATTTCTGGATGTATCCCAGGCCTTTGATAGGGTTTGGCATGAGGGATTGATATTCAAGATGAGCAAAATGCTACCACAAAATTATTGCCAGCTGCTTGAATCATACCTCTTTGATCGCCAATTCAGAGTCATTCATGAAGAAACATGTTCTGGCGGACATACCTACAACGAATAAAATATTCATCGGCACGTTCGCTGAGGACACTGTAATTAAGTCAGTAGACGAACCTCAACCAAGAGCAGTGGAAAAGCTTCAACGAGCAATGGACAACGTTACTAAATGGACAATTGAATGAGCTCAAATCAACCTATGTGACATTTACGCTCCAACATAAAAGTAACACTCTTCATATCTACCTCCAAGGGGTGCAAGTGCCGCAGGCTGAATCGGCAAAATACCTTGCCTGCATTTAGATTCAAGGCTCAACTGGAAACACACGTGAGACAAAAAGCTGAACAGATACGATTGAAACAATGTCAAATGTACTGGTTAATTGGACATCATTCCAAAATGAACCCATATTGCAAAAGACTGATATACCAGACTATCTTCAAACCAATATGGATGTATGCGGTGCGCAGCTATGGGGTTGTACACATAAATCCAATAGAGACATTATACAACGAAGCCAAAATAAATTTCTTCGAATGGTCAACAACGCCTACCGATTTGTGACTAACAAGGAAATCCACAATGATTTAGAAATACCATTGATAGACGACGTTATGCGCGAATGTGCCATAAAACATGAAAAGAGACTTCTAACCCACACCAATTTTGAGGCCGTACAACTACTGGACAGTACAAACGAAGTAAGGCGGAGAACTAGACACTGGTCCAGCAGACCACACAAGTTTATGCTTATCTCATAAGTACTAATGCCAACCATACTAATGAATTAATAATGTTTAAGATTGTAGTAGCCATATCAATAAAGTTGTTAATAAAAAAAAAAAAAAATTCTATTGTTTCTATTTTTTTCCCCCACTGAACAACGCAAAATTGACCACAGGTTTATTAACCTTTCATCATTTTTGGTCACCAAAATTTAGTTCTCCAATTTTTTTGCCCACCAAAGTTTGCTCCTAAAACAATATCAATTATCAATATCAAACTATGTATGTACTAAAACACACAAAAATTTTTTTACTTAACTATTCAAAATTTGCTGCAGAAAACTTGCTGCAGGACAACTCTCTGGAAAAAATCTGAAATCGGTCTTAATTTTGTTTTCTACCTATCCTTCTATTTGGGAAATAATTTAACTGACCTTCATGTGCTTATCAAATTTAATCATGCTTTAAGGGTATTTATGTAGGGCCAAAAAATAAACTTTTGATGTTTTATCTCATCCTTCAACGGATTTGATTCCTTTTTTCAAATAAAGCTTCCTTTATTCCAGAATATCTCATTATTGGTGCTAGTGCTCACAATACAAAAAAACATGTACATTGTTAAAGCTTTGCCCCAGCCAAAATGACACTCAAATAAGCCAATTGTTTGCAGCTATAACCTTTATAATTTTTGGTCACCAAACTTTGTGCAGTAAACTTTTATGGTCACTATTTTTGGTGCTAAAACAAAAATTTATCTTCAAATTCTGTAACTTTCAAAATACAAACTGCTAATTTATTTGCAGAGAAGTAACAACCCTAAATAATTTGGGCACCAAAATGAACATAATCTGTTCATCAACTATCCGTTTTATAATGAAAACACAACATAATTTTAAAAATATCTAACTAATTTTAGTCACCAAAAGTGGTTAAATTATCCAATAAAAAAGTAATTAAGGCACCAAAATATAATTCAATTAACACCTAAAATCTAAAATAATGTTTGATCACCTACGGCTCACCTTTGATCACCTACGGTTCACTTGCACGAACACTTCTTTTCTTAAAATAAATTTATTCAAAAATGTTGACGTTATTTGGTATAAATTTTGTGATGCACTTTTATTTTGAAATAAATTTCACAAAATGGTGGTTTAATATAATTTTATTGCCAAATTTTTGTTCAGCTGATGCCCCTTAAATAGGAACCTTAAATATCTCATATACATAAGTATAGCCTAAAATGTTCTTTAACGCAAAATAATCTGAATTTAAAAAAAAATATAAATTTGGTGGTCAAAATATGCCTCGGTGGTAAAGTGGTCAGCATGCTTGCTCCAGCGACTGGAGGTCCCGGGTTCGATTCCCGGTGGTGACAAGGAAAAAATTTCACGGCTGGTTTAGGATCAATGAATTAATCACTCATTATCCGAAATGAAAACATGATTATGAAACCTCATTTGAGGCGGCCAAATCCCTTGATGGGATATAGTGCCAGAGAGAGAGAGAGAGAGGTCAAAATATATTTTTGACCACCAAAGTTTTTATTTTATATGATGTTACATTAAATTTGATACATAATGCATTAGTGTGCCTGAAAAGATGTATGTATTTGCTTTCTTTATTTTGTCTGCAGCAGTTCGATACCAATACTTGTTGCTCACTTGTTTAAATAGTTGTATGCATATAAGTTTAGAAGTTTGAATGGGATTTATATTTTAAATTTAAGTTTTCGATGTGGATAATTTGCTAAAGTCGCAAAATTTCTAATTAAAAAATATTTGACGAAGGCGGATGGTCGATGTCATGATTAAACCGGAAGAAAAACTTCAATTCGTTGTTTCCATTTTTTCCAGCCACATTATTATTAGCAAAGCACATTGATGGAAAATTTTCGTTTTCCCCATGTCCAGATGCCATTTTATTAATAAACTTTTACACCTGACACCATGTATTGGGTTCGATTCAAGGATCTAAAATTTTATGTTATGTTATGCTATTTTTGATTTTTCAATCCAAATTCCAATAGGAAGCGGGGAAATAAAATAATATAACAGCAATTTTATTTTCCCGGTTCCTATTGGAATTTGTATTGAAAAAACAAAAATGCATTATTCGGAATCGACCCCATTATTTATTAAAAGAAATATATTTAGTTTTTAAGCATTTTTGTTAAAAAAAATGCTATATGGTTTCGGTTTGCCGTCTGTCCGTCTGTCCATCTGTCCGTCTGTGTGCACGATAACTTGAGAACGAATGGAGATATCAACTTAATTTCTTCACTAAAAGTTCAAGCAATTCTTGGGAATGATCCCTATTGATTTGGACATTTCTGTGTTTAGGGTGTTCGGAGGTAAGTAGGGTTTTGTTAACCCCCTCCTTAAAATTGTTAAATTTTTTTTTCATTTTCTATTCTATTTTGGTTTCATAGAGCACGGGAATGTGGAATCAAAATATATCTCGTTTTGATGTGGTTTTGTGTGGGTGGTGTGGTTATGGGGGTGGTAGGAGTGGTAGTATGGGAGGTGGAGGGGGTGGGATGAGGCGTTTTGGGTTTGGTGTGGGAATTTGAGATTTGGTGGATGAGGGTTTGTGTGTGTGTGGAAGTGGGTATGGAGGTGTTAAAGGGTGATAATATGGTTGGTGCGGTATAGGGTGGTGCGGGTGAGATAGGTTTTGGGGGTTTTGGATGGTGGGTGAGGGTGGTAATAATGTTTTGGTGTGGTGGTTTGCAATTTTTTTGTGGAAAAACTATTTTCTTTTATTTTATAGGCATCAAAAATGCTTATAGGGTTCGGCTCAGAACCTTTCCCGTCTTTTTTATATCCCTTTTTATACCAAAAAAAAATTCGGCTCAATTAAAGTCCAAACCACACAAATGTGTGAGTAAGTAAATAATAATAATAATAATAATAATAATTATCCCAACGACCTATTACCCCTCTCAACCGCGCGCGGTGAGTCTCCATCTGTATTATTATTATTTTTTTGAGCATAATTCAAGTGAATTATAAACAAGGATATCGAGTTGCTTAACCAGTGAAATTGAAAAATTGGATGTTAAAACGGCAAAATATGTATGTATAGTATAAAAATCAAATGTGATTATAAATGAATAGCTAAGTGAATAGTTAAGCAAAAGATATCCGTCGCAGACGGAAGGAAAACGGAAGTCGAGTGACTGCTTAGTACAAGCAGATTTGATAGATTTAAATAATTTAAAATAGATAAAACAAGATAAAGTAAAGCAAAATAAAATGAAACAAAAAAAAAAACAAAAAAAAAACAAATAAAAACAAATAAGTTAAATAAAACATCAAACTATAGTCAAGAAAAATTAAAAAGTTTTTTCAACATGCGTTTCGTCATATTAAAATCGATTAAATGGCAGTGCTGATTAGCTTCGAACAGCATTCTAGAGACGGGCTCATTCTTTCCGTAATCAGTTCGATGAGGGTTGATTCTAAACATAGGTACCGTTCTTAAAACTCGCGAATTTTTATTTAGATTAATTTTATCAAGCAGAACTGGAGAATCGATACCGCCGGTTAGTATTTGATGAATGAAAACCACGTCTGCAACTACTCGGCGCTTACTAAGTGGTTGTAAATTAATTACCTTTAAACGATCTGGATATGGAGGCAGGTTGAACATGTCCACCCACGGTAGCCCCCGTAAAGCAAAGCGAAGAAATCTTCGCTGGACTGCTTCAATCCTCTTAATGTGAACCTCATGATAAGGCGACCGCACATGGCTAGCATACTCGAGCAGGGGACGAACGAATGTTGAGTAGAGAGCCTTTTGTAACATAAGGATCATCGAATTCTTTCGACCAACGCTTGATAAAACCGAGCGCAGAGTTGGCTTGATTGATAATACGATCGATGTGTTGTCTGAAATTCAATTCACTGTCGCAAATGACTCCCAAATCACGAACAGGACTGGCTCTGGTAATGGCATCGCTGTTAATGTAAAAGTCACGAGAAATGGAATGTGCAGGTTTTCGATAGTAGGTGATTGTTTGACATTTGCCAACGTTCAAATCAAGGTTGTTCTTTCCACACCAAGTTGAGAAGTTATCGAGGTCGGATTGTAATAGGCTCTTATCGGTAGTGTTTGAAATCCATTTGTAAATCTTCATGTCATCGGCGTATATAGATATCGATGAATTTTTTATTAAACATTCAGCGTCGTTGATTGATAGAATGAAAAAAAATTGGCCCCAGATGGCTGCCTTAGGGCACTCCAGATGTTGCTGACATATGAGTTGATACTGATGACCTGAACAGAACATGGTATAAACGGCCTTTGAGATAAGAGCCCACCCAACGGAGAATTTGGGGAGGAAAGCCAAGGGCCCTAAGCTTAAACAAAATAACTTCATGAGAAATCCTGTCAAACGCCTTGCTAAAATCAGTGAAGATAACGTCAACCTCTTTCCCTACTTCCATCGTATTTAGTGTTTGTGAAGTGAATTCATTAAGGTTTGTGGTCATGGACCGTGCTTTAAGAAAACCATGCTGATTGTCAGAAAACAACGGTTTACAATGAAAGTACAGTGAATCATACACAATACTTTCAAACAGCTTAGGAATACTAGATAATTTTGCAATCGGTCGGTAATTACAGATGTCTGACTTGCAGCCGTTCTTATGAATCGGAACTATAAAAGAACTTTTCCAAATGGATGGAAAAATTCTAAGCGAAAGCGACTTTTGGAAAAGTGTCGTCAGTGGCTGAGCAAGAAAATCACTGCAATTTTTTAGGACGATGGATGGTAGACCGTCAGGACCGGAAGAAAAATCATCTTTAAGTTCGGAAATCTTTTGTACCACGGATTCATAATCGATTTCAATGGAAGTTAAGGTTGTTTGAATACAATTATTCATGTATGTAAAGTAACCTTGTTTGTGAAAGCCAGAATGAAGAAGTTAGCAAAATGATTTGATAGTATGTAATGGCGTTGTTGATAAAAAATTTCGCTTCATTTGAAGTACAACTAACACAATTGTGTGTATAGTTATAGTGTTTTTTTCGGACGAAAATAAATTTGAAAAGAATACATACACAGATGTGTAAGTTGGTTTAAACACATACAAAAATAAATTTTTGACATGATTCTTTTGCCTTACCCATACAATTTTGCGGGCAGCAGGAAAGGAGATATTACACATCGCATGCTACTGCAGCCGTGTTATACAGCATAATATGAGGTGACCCCTGGATGAAATTGATTAATCATTCCAGTGATTTACGACCGAGGACGATAGATACATATGATGAAATTTAGATATCCTATTCCTAATCACAACTAACACAAATTAATAAATTAACATATCTTATCCACAGACAACGTGTGTATGCGTGTAAATAATTAACAATTCGTAGTTAGATAACTATATGTGGTGCCCTATAGTCATTTCTGTGATTAACCTTTCCATATATTACCTTTAATGTTAATGCAGGCACGCATAATTCTGGATTATGACTCTTTCTCCAAATATGCTTTTGGTATTGGATTACGCATACTATACAGCATTCCATTCCCCAAATGGTTTACGGGGTACTAATTAACTTCATTTAAATAACTTCTAGTTTCATGAATTTCACTGGTGTTGGGAATATTATTTTAGTAAATATGTATGTACAAAGTACATTTTTGATTTTCGAATTACAGGTGTAACCAACAATAAGCTCATTACTAAATTTTTACGTCACGATGATTGGTGTTGGGGATCTTCCATTTGCATCATATATATTAATTTTATTTATATTTTAGGTTAGTAAGTTCGTCCTTTGTGAATTGGAACTACATATAGTAAATACTTTTAGAACTTTCAGTACCATATGCATTTCTTTAATTTGATTTAATTTCCGTCGAGTCGTATTAATCTAAAATTCAGTTACAGGAAATCTCCAGATGCGTGTGAAATAATATTTTTTTCTTTAGGTGATGATTTAAAGCAATAATTGTTGACGTCCACCATCATTAACCATATTAAATCTATTAAACGAGGTGTCTGCAACCAGGTCGTTTCGTCTGTAGGAATAGCACCGACGTTAGCGGGTACATAATTGTTCAGTACTTGGTCCTATACAGTCCAATAAATCGATCACCTTGCTTTAAACGTATATACGTTAGTTAAGCGTATACAACTAACATAATTTGCAATTGTAAGTGTAATTAGAAATTAATTATCAAATATGTATGTGATTAGGGTACTGATGTACCAACAAATTTAAAGTATGTTCAAATTAAAATATTTTTTGTATGTTTATAGGAAAACAAGTTATATTAAGTTTTCCAGTTGTGATAGTAAGCTTATCATTCGCCGGATCTTTTTTTTCAAGAATCTTCGTTAATTGAATTAGCTGTTTTCTAATTAATCGCTATAATTAAATTAATATACTACGCAAAAAGAACTACGAGTGCTCTGAACCATTGTGGGTGTGACACTTACGCCATTATAAATGTAGCTATGGTGTATACAGGTTCTATAAACATTATTATGGGTAACATCATAATATTTTTTAAGTTATTCGTTTTTAATCATCATGCTTAAAAACTGGTGTAAGGTGCATTGAAATAATTTTTAATGTCTAGTCTACTTAAATTTAACTATGTATATCTTAAAGGCGCAGGTTAACTTTTGTCTGTCACGCCGGATATTTATAGACGTGTGTAACAATAGGAATTAAGGGTTTATATATTTACTCATATATCTGTATTGGTACAACATTTTTACACACAAACGATTTAAGTCGTTACCTTTTCTTCATTACCGAATGCTAAGGAAATGATTTAAATTGAAATGAATTTTGTTATACCAAAGTTAGACTGATACAAACTACAATTATTTTACATGCACTAACCGCAGGAAACATACCAATACATTAGTAAACTACACAATACATAGACATGTATAAACATTTTAATTGAATTATTTATTATTATTGAAATCATCGATATTATTTTCATAAATTCTCCTACAAGTTATTCAAAGGTTAATTTTATTAAAGAAAATTATCTTTGTATGTGTCGGAATTTTCTATATATATGCGAGTGTGTATGTATGTAATATTATTAGTAAACTTCTTACTTCTTTTTCGTATTCTTCAGGTTTTTTAATCGTTTCTCTTACTATATTATGATTATAAACAGTGCAGTACAATAATATGGTGACTCAGCCTTATACTAAACGTCGTAATATTTAATATTATGTCTTTACTGTAAAAACATGTTTTCTTTTGTATTTTATTATCTTTTATATGTATGTGGTACACACATTCTACCCTACTAAAAACGGTTGAATTTTATTTTTTTAGTTTTAATTCAACTCTTATATAGTTTAGAGCGAAAATAGCGCACCGCCAATAAAAGTTTTTCTTTAGATAGTGTTGTTACTTGTACGAATATTTATAATATAGTGATGGTTTACAATATATTAACAGTTATTTAAAAAAAATATAAAAATAAATATTATAAACAAAAAAAAATGTAAATTATATATTGGTGATTATTTAAAATTTGTAAAACAAATATCAAAAACAAAAATACTTCAGTGAATTTTGGATTACTTTTATATTGAAACACCATACTGTGGAATTTCTTAAGGTATGCACGCGCAAGCGGTGAAAGAAGTTGTTTTTTCTTGTAGTTATTATAATAGTGATCTTGTGACTAGAAATATTTTTTTAATTTGACGTATAAAAATATTCAAAATGTTTGCTTGACGTATAAAATATATATAAAAAAAAAATTCTTGTTAAACTTGTTCTAATACTGATTGATGTTAATAAAAATATTTTTTTTTTTTTAAACAAAGAGCATATAACTGCAAGAAGGATGATTTCTTCAAAATACATTCTTATAATTAAAAAAATAAAAAAATGTCACTATACGTACATTTTAATTACAGTAAGTAATTACAAATGTTAATTGTTATAGAAAGTAAAAAATAATGTACGTACATACATTTTATATAACAATAATAGTAAACAGAAATTTATGTATTTTTATACTCGTAATTATGTATAGGAATGCGCTAAGCGAAAGTAAAAGAAAACATTTCACCAGTTCAAAAAGTTTTTTGACCTCTAGAAATAGGAAATGCTCGTACTATAATAGTTTTTATATCTAACTTGGTTGTAGAGCATAATATAAGTCCAATTATATAAAGTGCACAAATTCTATAAGGTAATAACCATTTTGTTACATAAGTATGTAACGATTAATTTGGGCTGTCACTTGTTTGTTACGAAACCAGCTTTTATTATAATATATAATCATATTTATATACCATCCTATAAATCGTCTGTGTATACACATCCCACATAATGACATAACTATATATAAACCTAAGTCCCCGAGTCAAGGTTAAATAACTTATAGGTCAACTAGGAATATTGGATAGTCATCACTACGTTCTTTAAATGTTATTGTTCCATGGGGATGTATACGACGCAATTTATATTAATTCTGGGATTTTTAGACCACGGGGAAGCCGTAAAAATATTTAAAATTATGTAAATCAAATTTTAGCCCATTAAAATACATATAAAGTTTTTTTTGTGCCGTACGTTTTGTGTTTATTTATCCACGAAAGTAGTATACCTAAATCTTAAAAATTTAAAGAAAACCATTTCGAAACTTTTTGGCAATTTGACTAAAGTACAACAATCATTGACTTAATGAATTGTGTATATGATTTCAGAATTTTATTTTGGTAAAATATTTGATTTTACTTCATGGTTGGTGGATTTGCTTAAGCAAACTTGTACAACGTAGTAGTTAAACACTTCTGTTTAATGTACCTACATACGTATATATTTAATTAAATTAATTAAGGAAAAATTTGAGGGAAACACAATCACATATTATTTTTTTAGAATTATCGATAAGTGCGCAAATTTTGCGGAGGTACATAAATAAGTATTAGGTCTTATACATTAACGTATGTAAATAAATTAATCTTGTTCAAGAGTTATGCAAATTTAAATATGCATACCATAATGCTAAAAGTCAAAAATTTACAAATACCATCATAATTTGAATAATGGTGATGACGAAATTTTTTAAATCCATCGAGATGATCAATTTTTTATATTAAAATTATCTCATGCGTACTTTTAAATTTTAGAATATATTATCAATATTTTAGTTTGGTGTACGGGGCGCACAAGTATCTCATTAAATTAGTATTTTACATTTTTACAATATTTATAAAAAAAAAAAACAAGTTTTGAACCAGCCTTGACACTTAATGCCGCCGCGCCAGAAGCGTTGAGTATATTGCATTGGAAATATTATTTTGTTTTGTTTTAAATCAATGAAAAATATTTAATTAAGTGGTAACAGGAGATAGTAACCCTCGAGTTGCAGAAACCTGAAGCTCAGGGATTCTGCTAAATAAGCCATAAACATAGTAATAGGATCATAGCTAATAAGAGTCACTGGAAATTTTTAAAACCTTGAACAAACTGTTTTTTTTAACTGTGCTTAGACCGCGCATACTCGGTTCTTCAAATTTCACTCTGAACAGAAAGCCGGTGTACGAAGAGTATGAAAAGAAACACAGAGTGCAGAGTAAAATTACTCAGTATTTTTTGACAGAGCACTGCTTGTTCACGTTGAATTAAAAAATAGGCTCAAAGTAAAAAACGAATTATTGTTCTATGCACACGGGATCATTTGGCACTGCATACCTGTGTTCAGTGTACAATACCCTAGGCAAGCCTGGTTGCTCGGGTTGAATTAAAAACAGACCGATCATTTCTGTTTTCTGGCCTACTGAAGCAAAAAAGCTATAGTGGTAATTTTTTTCAAAACAAAATTAAATTGGGAATATTTTTCCCTGAAAATTGAGATATGACAAAACTATTCGATTTATAAAAATTTGCATCAAACTTTTCTCCTCAGTAGGCCGGGGAAAAAAATATTTAAATAGAAATTACACATAAATTATTTCTCCAATTCCTTATTCGCGAGGAATCACCAGAATAGTTACACAGTATGCCAGACAAATACAATTTTAACAAAAATGCTATGAAAGTATTTTTCCCAATTCGCTATACCCGCAGGGGAAGCCGGATCAGTGGGTTAAAATCAAAAGTTTCCCTTAAATTGTCAAATTGGTTTACCTCGGAAAAAACAGGTTTAAGGATTTTTGCAATCATAAAATACTAGACGTAACTCGGTTAATGCATAACTAATTATGATTAAATTTGATTTGTAGTATTGGAATGATGCTAAACTGACATAACAAAATTCTGGAGTCTTTCCATGCTGTGTGTAATTCCGCTATCTTTTAAACAATTATGATGAAATTTGGTATGTTTGAGATTCTAATTTTAGATGCACTGCTGGATTGTGGTCGATTCTAAAAATCAATGTGTCACGTGTTATGTCTGTTTGTGTTTTTTCGTAATTTGATAATCTCAGAGGCCATATAGTTGTCGGCTTTTCTTTAAAAAACGAAACCTTGGCCAAATCTTGGTAAAAAAGACAGATTTTTACCAAAAATCGGCATTTCCGTTTGAATTTTAGAAAATTTAATTTAGAATGCATTTGTTAATAATTGATTTTTTAGTAAAAGCTATGCTTTTTAAAATATGTATACCGATTTCTGCATAGTTTCCCTGAGTTCTGCCACTTTATCAAAATTTGTTAAGTATGATGTTTTATCCTCTTGACCCGTGAACCTATTTGGGCTGTAATGTGGCCAAATTTTTGTTTTATTATAAAAATTGTAATTTCCGCTTAAATGGAAAAATGGTCTGGACCACCTTTGTTGCAAATTTAATTCAGAATCGTCTTGTTCTTAATCGATTTTTTCGCAGATACCATAGTTTTTAAAATATTTGTAAAAAACGTCAAAAAACCGGAAAACTTTCTATGGCAGCTGTCTCTGGCAATCCAGATTGTTGTTGTTTTAATACATTTGTGTTACCATGGTGTGTTACCATGGTATTTTTTCCGAACTAACTCACTATGTCATGAACGCACTATAAACGAGTTGTGATTGAAATTCCTCAAAAGTAAGGGGCGGGATCATGAAATCCGACCGAAAATGTCAATTGTTTCAAAATATTGCAGTGTAAACAAAACAAAATACAAAACAAACATAACAAAATACAAACAAAACAAAATACTCGGAAAATGGTCAAAGTTAGCCTAGATATTTTGTATGAAAATACCAATAAACGAAAGTTTTAGCGGCAACGTTGTATTCGACACTACTTCTTTATCGAGTCATTTTAAACGAAAATGTTTTACCGATAGAAATTGAATTTCTAAAAATTTCTAGAAGAATAGTCTTTGTTCTAAAAATATTATAGAAATTGTATTTATGCGTCACCCGACAACCGCTATGTCAAAATTTGATCGAGTATATGTTTCAAAATATTTTGAATTCGTTTAAATTTTCTGATCGAATTTTATGAACACCCTGCTGAAAATTACTCGAAAGTATCAAAGTAGTTTTTATGCAAAAACAGTATCAGACAAAGTGTTATATTATCGACAGTATCAACTCTGCTATCTTATTATTCAAAATGATGTAAACGTTGAATTAAAAAGAGCTAACTATTCGCTCCATCTGTGATTCATCATGTGTACTATGCAAATATAACAGTTACCCGCTGTATTCGAATAAAACACCGGGTGACCGATTTAATTGTTAACAACGCCTAGACGTAATTTTAAGTGTGAAACGGAAGGCTCCTTACAAAGTTGTTTAGTCTGGTTGGACGAGTTTTAAACTGGACCACAAGTCCAGTGTAATATCCTAAATTGTACTCTGTGATTAGCGATACTTTAAAGCTTTAACTGACAGAAAATCATGAAAAAAATATGTATGTAAAGACAATTAATTAAAAAAGTTAATATGCATAATGCACATCCGTATGCACATCCGTGGGAAAAATGAAAGTTTAAAATTGTTGATGATTAATTTAAAATGCACTTGCTGCAATGGTGGTTTATAACGGCAAAAGGTTAAACTATTAATTTAAATTTGGTTAGGCCAACTTAAGACGAACTTTATTCGAATGCCTCGTTAAATATTTCCGCGAACGAAAAATTATTTGAAATAAATTTTAGTGTTGATGTAGGTACGCAGATCAATCACCGACAAAAGTTCCTCCCTACTTGAATTTTTAAGGAATAATTTTGAATAATTAAAAATCGTTTCGAAATGTAGTTCGAATTGTTATGATTCTAACTTCAGTCCATAACAACCAATTCTAAATTTTGGCTAAAATTAATAAAGGGTTACAATATCACGTAAAATAATATATTTTTCTATTTCTATTACCGTAACTGATTTTTTTTTAGTCAAACCATGTTGTATTAAATAATCGATCGTGTGAATAGTATAGATAAGCGCGTAATTATTACTGACGTGGCCAGAACAAAAAATAGGAAACACTTGCTTTAATTCGATTATGATAACTATTTATAATTTTACAAAACGTATTTTAACACAGAGGACAAAACATAACTCCACGAATTACTATCGCCATTCGCCGTATACTAATTTTATACGATGGATGCTTAAAACAAATTTTTCACAATTTTTGTTTTTTTCTGTTATTATTAGTTGCTTCCCAATCGACCACCGCAAGTACTTGTAACTTGTAAGTGCGAAAAATGTGTATTGGATAAAGTGTCGATCGGAAAGCACAAAAAATGACAAAAGCAAAACATAACCTACAAATGTGTAGTTTATTTGTATTAACTTTTTAATAAAAAAATATTTATACCGGAATTTTATTAGCGCTTCACATATGACATTTAATTATATTTTTGACATATGACATTTAATTATATTTTTGACAGACAATAGCCTAGCGGACAAATTTATCGTAACTGCTTTCAACTACTCATAATAAAAGGTAGAACAGTTGTGAGTAGTTAATTTAGCAAAGCCAAAAACCTTAAGTGCTTATAAGTACTTGCGGTGGTCGATTGGAAAGCAACTAATAATCTTTAGTTTAGTTTACACAGTTTACTTTAGTTTTATCCACTGATTTTTTTTTACGATTTAATCAAATTTAACATACGATTAATGCACATAAAACTTTTATACCTCCATTATGTTTTCACCTCGCCACACGCTCACCGGGAATAGCAAAGTTACCCGAGTTCAAATAATAAATTATGATTCTCCTCTTCTGTTGTTTTTCCACTCAACCCTGAAAATATTGGAAATTTTAAAACAGAGTTAACTGAACCTATGAAAATGTTTGAATTGAGTCGTTAACTCGAGTTGACCTTCGACTCCGTTTATATTAAAAGTCAACCTGGTAGTCTATTCGGGTTCCATGAAATAATGAAAATGAAAAGTTTTTTTCATTTGTAATCGAGTAGGTTTGAATTGCCCATAAGAAATTATGATTTCACACAGTGGAATTTAAAAATACGTGCAAATAATTCAAACTACTAGATTACAAATGAAAAAAACTTTTCATTTTCATTATTTCATGGAACGCGAATTGCCCCCTATTCAGTAAAATTTAGCAGAAATAAACTAAAACTTTTGTCTATTGTTTCATCCCTTCACTGAACAATATTGGATTGTACAAATGATATTTATTATCCACTGTCGAGCAGAGGGTTTTTTAAAGCCTACTTTATAGTGTTTATTCTAGCATAAATTTGTTTGAAGTTTCATTCTTAACAGAATACTTGATTATCAAAATCGCTCGTTTATGATTATCTCTTTTATATTGATGGCCAGCCGAAGTAACCACATTGTCTTGTCAAACAATTCTAGTTGTTTACAAAGAGTTTTGAAAAATATCTAGATATTTTTGACTAGCTTGACACTAGCTAATCTTGTAAACCCAATTTTTCAGTATATTTTCGATGGTTTCTGACTCTATTTCCCGAGTAACGGGAGAATCGGAGTTGCTCGAAGGTCAATTGACATCACTAATGCTGGAAACAGACGTGCGGAAAAAAGCTTCCGGATACGCAGGCAGAAAAGTAAGTCAAAATACATGCGCGGATTTTGACATTACGTTTTTATTTTTTTAAGCCACCTATCGGTAATCTATTGAGTTTTATGAATTTTTTATCCTGTAAACATACATTTTTATAATTAAGGTGCTTTATTTATTAGAAAAAAATCTAATTCAATTATTAATTCTTACATCATTTTTGATTTGTTGACAACGAAATGACAGCTAATTCTCAAAATTATACCGTCAAGTATAGGCATAAATTAATTTATTTTTAAGTTTTTGTGAGTGTCAACACTTTTTGCGTTTTTTTAGAATTAGAGACAATGCGGAATATATGAATTTCATTTCATTTAAAGTAGTGTATTTTAATTTAAACGCAAGAGTTTTTCTGCACGTCTGTTTCCAGGATAACACGGTTGATTACACGATTTCCGAATCTGATGTGTAAAACATCGATTGTTTGATGGCTGGTATGATATGTCGCACCTAAAATCAATGGTTGTGCATAAGTCCAATGTAAATAATTCTCGTAAGCTAATACCCGTGATCTGCGGCAAGTTGATGTTCCTGGATTGAGAGGCACACTTTCGAATACAATAACAATATCCACAGTTGTATGTACTTGTTTCTAGTATATTGTTCCAACAGAAGGCGCGGTTGGTGCTTCATTTCAGCTCAAATTTCTTTTTAAAATTCCCAATACTACGGCAATACAGCATACTCACTTTGAAAGTCAGTTTTCAATATTTTCCAGCGTTGATCAAGCGTATATATGTTAATTTCAAACCTCGAATATATGGCTACTATGTTGTGTTATTGCCAATATTTCGGGTGAAAAACAGCTGTCAGTGTCAAAATAATGTATGATCTAAAAAGAAAGCGCTAGATGACCCACCCGTTACTATAGCCGACGGGAAATCATTATACAGAAAAATTTAAGCCGCGTTTTCAAGTCGCAAATTGACATGCAATCAAAAATCGTGATATCAATGAGTTCAAATCGCCTGGCGATTCAGAAGTGAGAACAATAATAGGGGCATTGTTTTACATTTCATTCGATACGAATTTAAAATTAGTTTTGTAATGGAAATTTTTTTATTTCGCTGTTTAACTAAAATACTATAAGATGTTCCGACCTTTTTTAATGAAATAAAAGACATTATTTTGTGTAGAAAATGAAAGAATGTTTTATTCAAAGTATGCTACTTCGGAAGCTATAACCTTCGCCCATCGTTCAGGCAATAAACGGATTCCCCGAAGGAAGAAGTCTAGTTGTTTCGAGGCGATCCAGTCATCGACCCTTGTTTTGACATTTTCATATGAAATGAAGTGCTGCTCACCAACTTTCTTCAACAAATAATAATGAAGTAAAACTTCACGCAAATGCTGTTTTTTTGACACAAAATTCGACATTTTCAATTACATGAAAATAATTGTTGTTTACGCTTTGAACAAATGTCACTAGTCACCTCCAAAAACATGTATTGCCCGATTGAATAATATGCAAGCAGTGATACTAACGACACCTAGATACTAACGGCACATAGAATATTTGAATCCTACTAAGTTACTGAATGTCAAAAAACAAGAACTTTCTATTTTTAGAAAGGTGACCATCCTTACCCCATTGTGTGATACGTGTCTAGGTTTCCATGATCATTATGTCTACAATTTGAATATTGGTAATTATTTGAATAACAACTGCTTATTCGTTCTTAGATTTAATCGTTAAAGCCTTGATGTCATTTGATCATTTTTTTAAAATATTCTATTAAAACGTTTAGCAACTATTTCCTAAAACAGATGGAAAATAACATAATTGAAATTTAAGCCTTTTTCAAAGATCAATACTCAAAATAGTTATGTGTAAACCTCCTAACTAATATTTTTTCTATTGCGGCAAGTGCATTTTAAATTAAACATCAATAATTTTAAACTTTTATTTTTCCCACGGTTGTGCATATTTATTATGCATATTGTGTCAAAGGCTCACACTGTCCATTCAGATTTCCTCTACCTCAAAATATTTAGACAGCATTACCTCTAAGTTCTTCTAAGTGCGGAAGGTGAATTAAACATTAAACTTTTGCATAATTTATCGTATAGCTGTCTAAAGTGCCGAGCCTCTAAATGACAGAAAATTACTTATAATAAAAAATGCTCAGTGTCAAGGAGGACGTTTATTGGTGACCTTGAATTCCGCTGAAACGCTTTAAAGTTTTTTTTTTAAATTAGAACCTGTACTTTTGCGTGTACTTTCTGATTAAGCGCAGTTAAAAATAAATATTTTTTTTAAAGTGTATTTTATCGAAAAATAAATAAAATCAATTCTTGTTTGACTTATTAAGCAAATTTTTAGTCAGAATAATTGATTTTATTTATTTTTATTTATGGTTAGAACGACATAGTGTTTACAACTTACAAAAAATTGTTGTGCTGTGTTTAGATAACTAATTTAAAAAACCAAATTTTCGTTAATATCTCACAAACTAATTATGCCCAGTTTCGTTTTCCCAAAATATAATACAATTTGGCATTTAAGAGGATTTGGTAGCAGTTAAAAATTGCACACCTGTTTCTCCATTACTCCCAGTTACCAACAAGAAAATATAAAGATCCATCAAACACTATAGCCAAGATAAAATGAAAGATAATCATCAAATCGAAACTATAAAATATAAAATATGTTACAAAATCACCTGTTACAATATCGTTTCCTATTGTTAGATTTAATATTAATTGGTTGTCATAGTTTGGTAATGTGTGGCCTTGGGTCAGAAATAATTTAATAATAAGTGGAAATCCAAGCAGAAGAAAATTTAATTCAGCACGGATATTCTAACGTTCATATATCAATGCAAAAGAAACACCGTTCAATTGTGGCCTTCATTTAATTTAATAAATATGTAGATTGTGTAAAATACCGCCGTAACGGTAAGTATTTTACTGATAAAGTTGAGGCTATAAACTTCATTGATCTTATTATGGAGCGTTTATACAATTTGGTAGACCAGCCTAAACATTTATACTTATACATGAAACATATAATTTCTGTTTTATTTGATTTTACTTGTGATTTGTTTGTACATACTCGTACATACATATTTACCTTGACATTCCTTTGCAATAAAAATAAAATATTTCCGAAATGAAATTAAAATTTTAGTCTTATTAAATCGTGAATCATATAAAATATAAGATAAATTCGTTCATTACACTGTTTAGATTTGTTCAGTTGTATTGTTACTCACTCTTGTTATATTTTAAACTCAAATATTTATGCACCCCTATTTCCGGTTTCCTCACTAGCTTCAACGTTATTAAGAAGTTGTAAGTAACTATAACTGATGGAGTAAACTAAAACTGTTAATGAAATTTGTTAGGAGACTGACAAGATACAACAAACCTTCGAAATATAGTACGGAACATATAATTATTGTTATATATAAACGTGCACAATATTATTTATGATTTAAACTACCTTTAAGAATTATAACATGTTAGTATAACTGCATTAAATTTAATGAAAAAGGTTAAATAAATTAATCTTAAAATCAACAAGTGTATATGTGCGTGATAAAAATTTACTGAACATAAACTTTGCACCCACACTACAATATTTGAGTTGGGATAACCGATGGTAAATTATTTTATAAACTATGTATTATTAATAATAACTAGTTATTAAAATTATTTTCCTTCCGAAATAAATAAAATAATAACCAATGACTTCTATTGCAATAGGCGATCACCCTGAAACATAAAATAAATATTGGTAATTTATTCAATAAAACTAAAAAGTGGTATAAATAACATTAAGCAGACAATAGCCGTGTTTTATTATTCGAGCACTAATCGGCGACGAATGGAAATTTTTTTTCAGAAACTGCAACTATTATTCACTGGTGTCGCTATACCATAAATGCATCCATTAAACAAATATTTATCACCTGAAATACACTATGACGTTATAAACAAGAATTCACATTGCTGCGTTCTATGGTTTCAGGGGTTTACATAATAAAGGCCTTTTCAAATTTCCCATTGAAATTGATAGCGCTGCCGATGGTGGCTCCCGATAAATATAGGTATATATAAATTTTGACATAGAAAATTAGGTGCTCCGGATACATCTATCGAGTCCTAATAAAAAAAACACGGCTAATATTGTTAAAATATTTTAAAGTTTGTAAAACTGTATTTGTAGAAACAGGTAATAAATGCATGATAGTTGCAGTTGACTATTTTATAATGCTGTTACCTGGAGTGCATTGTAGTGGAAATAGAAAAAAAAATATTATCCAATATACGTTGGTTGGCACTTAAATGCTATTTAGTTGTGTGTTTCACTTAATTATTATTTAATTAATTCCCGTAATAACTCATACATTGCTATTACATATATACATAAAATTTGTTGCGGTAAAAACATAAAATTATGTTATATTCGTTTAGTGTATTGCTTATAACATGACCCATAAACAAAAATAACATTATCACGAAGTAGAAAATCATTAAAGTAAATTACGATCACTGATATTTTTTAATTATGGCATAGCTGTTTTATATACAGAGTCAGAAACATCACTTTTGATCTAATATGCTTATAATAAGTTTGATCGTCCCCTATAGTTGAATACGATCTGTTCTCCTAACCTTTCCAATCTTTTCCACATTTTAAATTTGTTTGGAGCTCACCCCAATCTTAGGTTATTAAAATCAATCCATCAATAATTATAATTGAAGGTGGCGATCGTACTAAGCATTGATCAATCAATTTGCGTATTGCAATCAATTTGTCAAACCAATCTTGAATTAATTGTTAAATACTTAAAGAAAAACGATGTAGAATCTTACATGACAAAGCAACAAGAAAAATTTTACATTACAAGAAAAGTGGTAAAATTTTAGTTCAGATTTCATAATCCTGCCATGACCAAACACTCTTGCGTTTTCCAATTGACAATGCAAATAAAAATGTAGCTATTTTTCCGTAGACACCGCTAGCTACTTGATTTTTTTTTTATTTTAGCCAGCCAGGAAACAAAACTTAAAATGGTTTCTACAGAAAAAACACTTTACAAAATAAAACTTGATTTTAAAAATCTAAATTGAAATTAATCAATCAATCAATAAAATAATCAATCAAATTATAAAAATAATTTGTATGAATTGGCTCTGTTTAGCGTAATCATAAATTTTGTCTATTGAATTTGAGCTACATTTAATATGTAGCATTTTCAAAATAAATGTTTTTCTGAAATTTTGTTGTTTTTCAAAAATGTTTACTTGTTCATGTATTGGAAGTTTTTATGAATTAATACGCTACTTGTGTTATTACCTGTATAAGACGAAAAATTAGTTATCCATCGTGATAATCAGATATTTTAAATCTCAATTGATTTAATTAGTCATATTATGTATTTAATATAATAATTAATATTTAATTAATATGACCCAAAATACTCTAATGTTGATTTCCATTGATATGTTCCTACTCTAAAAATAGTACCCTCATTTTATACACTCATTTTGAACAGAAATGAACTACACCGCTTTTAAATGTCAAAACAAATGAGTGTGAAGTTTTTAACAAAAAAATAATAACAATACTTATACGAATCCAATAGGAATTCTTGAAAGCTAAGTATGTGTTAGTTTTTACACTGTTAAGTATAAAGTAGAGCGAGACAAATAATCAATAGTAGTGTTGCTTTCACTAATCTAATCGGATTAGCTAAGAAATGTGAAAGCAACAACTTTTGGCTTTAAATTTTAATGCGTTTTAATTTTTCTGTGTTGGTTCATTTTATTAATATTTATTTTAGTTTTTTTTTATTTTATGAAATTTTACTAAAAGATAAATTTTTCGAGAAAAATAGAAAAAATAACGCCTTGCGGTAAACACCATAACCATAAAATGATTTTATTTCCCCTAATCCTAAAATTTTTTTTCTTAACATTCTAAGAAAATCGGCTTTAATACAATGCAATTGTTGTCGTAAAATTTTGAAAGCAACACAGCTAATGTTAGAAAGACACAAACAGGACGCCATGTTTTTCTTATTAAATTTAAGTCCAACTCACACAAATGTGTGTGGTGTGTAAAAAAAGACAAGTTGTAATGTCTTCCAGATTTTATCAAATTTTAGTTAAATCGGAATTGTTTTTAAAAAACATTTAAATTATATCACATATTAATTACTTTACTATTATTATAGTTATAGTGTTATTTTTCGGACGAAAATAATTTAAGTAGAATGCACAAATGTGTATGTTGGTCCAAAATGCGTACAAAAATAAATTTTTGACATGATTCTTTTTCGTTACCCACACAATTGTGAAGGCACAATGAAACCATATAGGAATAACTCCTATGGGGTTAACCTATCAAACGAAGTTAGACTTGCGCAGTACGATATTTGTGATCAAAATTCGCAATGGAACTCTTTCTATTTTTCTGTGATTCTCATTACGACCAATAACAAGACATCACAGAAGTTACACCAAAATGTAATCAGAGAGATGTTAACCCCTACTCACTGGACCTATCAAACATTGTATGTAGGATGTGGATTATGGACTTTCTCAGTACCATCTTACTATTTTGAGCAAAACTCGCATTGGCTCCATTTAATTTGCGTAATTTTTTAAATTCCGTATTTTATTTGTAATTTGCGTTTTGTGAGATTAGTAACTTGACGCACCGGAAACATTATTTTTCTCGTTTTTTATGCAGTTGATGTATGACGGTGATCTTCTGTTCCTTATGCAGTTCTTCAGTGAATCGAAAAACTTATAAGGGTTTCGGTCGAGAATATAACTGCTTTCCTAACTCGTAATATATTGGGTGTGAAAGTAGAAAATCGGCTCTGAAGTTGGTTGCATGAAAATAAAATTGAACGCATCCCGCCATTTTGGATATATCTAGCTTAGTTATTGCTGTTTTGAAATTCGAGTGCTATCTCCACGATGTCTTGTTATGGTGAGAATAAATGAGATTCACTCAAAAATCACAAGAAGCCAATGTGAAGTTTACTAGAAAAAACGTACTGAACCAATCTGCGTTGGCACGAAACATGCTTTGGTTGTTAGGTAAAACCCATAGAAGTTATTTCTGCAATAAGATTCACTCAAAAATATAAAAGTCTTATGACTGTTTTACTTAAAAGAAATATTTTGCAAGTCCATTGTGATATTTTACCCCGCCATTTGATAAGTTGGTGTAGTCTCCGTGATGTCTTGTCATTTGCCAGAATTGAATACACAAAAAATCACAATTTCCACAAAAAACATCTCTATACATCCGCACCATAGTATTAGAATAATTAATTTATTAAATAATATTCTAATTTTAAATTTCATGAAATTAAAGTTTTCACTCAAAATTTCTATACGAAAAAATTTAACAGTGTGATTTCCAATACATGCGTATTTTTGTTAATTGGTATAAATTTCACACTTATCAAAACAATATATTTGTTTCAGCTTTGCTGTCATGTCATGTAGATGATTCACAATTGTTTGTTCCAAAAATTCCTCATCAGATGAATCTGAGGAGAATGATCACGTTCATGTAAAGTAAAGGTAATTTAAAATTTCCTCCGTAACGTATTACTCGAATTAAAGTTCCCGGTTATTAAACACGTATGTTTTGACAAGTATAGAAAATAATGGTGTATGACAAGAACAACATATTACCCTTGCGGTATTTTTTTTTCAAACATTTTGACAGCAGTTGGAGTACCTTTTTTACACTCAGTGTAACATTTTTCCTTTAATCGAAATCAACATAAGTAAGATGGTACCAAATAAACAAAAAAAATTATGAAATAATAGGAATCAGGACCAGAAATCACCAGCTGTCCAATATCGAATATTACGCAATAAGTCTTTGTGGATCGATCGTCAGAGTACCCAACCTTGGCGCGTTCAACTTTCATAATTAGAACGAAAAAGGTCGAAAACGGAAATTCTGTGGAGCGAATCCTGGAGATTTTGGCACATAGCCACATGCCTAGTGCAATAGATTAAAACTGTTTAATATCGCAAAAATACGCCACATGCCTATGCATAAAAGTAAAATTAGTAAACTTTTCTCGCCCATTACATTTTCCAAAATAATGGTTAGTGTCTCTCATGTGGTCTGAAAGTGCACTACTTTGATCTGAACGTGGTGCCATATTTAGAATGTCCCGTGCAAATTACGTTACAATCATTAGATTTTATTGGATAAACACGATTTGATTCTGTCATTAGTGGTATCGGATCTTTTAATTTTGAAAATAAAATATTTAAACTTTTAAATAAATGTTATAATTTTTCGAAAAGATTTTTTATACAAGGTTAGATTTGTCTTGTAGTGAAATTGAAAAAATTCTTATCTTAGAGCAGACCCTGAGTACGTAATGGTACCGTGGTAAAGATCAAACAATTTCCTGACATACAATTTACTAAAATCTTTTTAACTTCAAAATAGGCGATTGATGGCAAAATTTCTACTTTTATATCTCCGATCCTATAGAGATGTTCACGGGGTCTCATCTATAAGACCGAATAGCTAAATCAGAAATCCTATGGGCGGGATTCAAGTATGATGATTTTAAAACTTACCTACACTATCAGATAGCTCAATCAAAACTCTAGATGTGTGGTGAACATGATCTAATTATGATGATTTTAACTTGTCTAGAGACATTTTCATATTTACGATTATATCAAGTGTCCATAAAATGTTCACGGGTTCACGGTTCCCTATCATATATTCGAATATCGCAGGAAATTTCCGATCAATGTTGTGAACGTGAGAAATTGAAAATTTTTTAATTTTCAATTTTCTCAATTGAAAATTTTGGTATTTTCGCCAATTTTTTGTTTAAAAACTCTGGCAGTGATCTCATGTCTGTCAACTGGTGTTTGGCAGTTCCTTCTTGATTTTGATCCATTGAGGGTTACAGGTGAATGTTATGAATGTTATGTTATAAAAGGCTGGTAAAAATGTCATTGTTCCCATGTTGTTTGCATCGCCGTTGGCATTAATCGCATCGCGTGGATGAATGTATTTTTTAGATGGGAGCTGCGTTTGGTTTAAACGAATATGTATCAGACGTTCAGTCTCCTCCTCTGCAAAAAGCTCAATGGATATTGTAGCGTATCGTAAGTTCTGACAATACTCGTAACAACCGCCGGTAATGACACTGGTGATGACTGACTCTGGTGGCAGAATCAATTGTGGCAATTTTACTGCGCCAACTGCGTAACACCAAAACACTAACCACATTCGGTTTAACCAAATCGTTCTATAAATCCACCAGATTTTTTTACGAACCGCGCGGTGTGAATAATCGAATCAGAAATATGTAATGATTGGCGCAGCTGTCAAACGATACATCCACTACCAATGCCATCTATTGAAAATTATTCCAAGTGACTATATAAATTGGGTAAAAATTCCAACCCAATTGCGGCATTTCTAAATATGCTACGAACCCGATCTATTGCAAAAACAATGAAATAACTGAAATTCTAAAATTGTTTATCGAGTCCTGTTTATACTTTTGAATAGTACAAAGTATCGACTATCGGTAGTTCCGTACGGGGTTTGGTTATGATGATATTTACTGCGCTATACACGATATAAAAATTCCATGAATTTGAATAAATCTTCAATTTTTATTTCAACGATTCAGAGATGTTCACGGGGTCTCAACTACATGACCGGATAGCTAAGTCAAAACCCGTCCCGTTCGTCCTATTCTAATATATGAAAGAGAACCCATGAACATTTCTAGAAGAGACAATATAACCGTAAACGTAAAAATGTCTCTAGACAAGTTAAAAATCATCATAATTAAATCTCGTTCACCACGCACATAGCGTTTTGATTTAGTTTTTCGGTCAATATTCCAGCTTTAAAACATAACATTACGAGAGTTATTCGCGAAATAGGCGCCGAAATCATCGAAAAAGTTCTTAAAAACTGGATTCACAGAACGGCTTACTGGAAGGTCAGCAGAGGGGGCCACATAAACGAAATTGTTTTTCATTCTTAAATCGGAGGCTCTTAAAACACTATAATTGTTGTTTTTTCATTGATACGATTTTAAGTTTTGTTTCCTGGCTTAAATACAATTTTTTTTTCGAGTAGCTAGCGATATCTACGGAAAAATAGCTATATTTTAGATAGCCTTGATTTCGGTTTTATTTTGCATAGAAAATATTTTTTTATAAAATTAATTTATTATTCTTTTGATAATGGATCCGAAAAGGTTGCGAATAAGTAGTAGTAGTTTTATTATCTAGTAATAATAATAAATATAAATTTAGAGCTATATAACCATTATTTATATTTGATTGTTTTACGTTATTTGAAATTTCAGTTGCATCTTGGAATTACAAAGAAAAATCGTAAAATCAAGTATGTCAAAATTTATCTTTCGATCTAATGTGCCGTGTAGACGAATTTGTTGAGTAAGCTGTGGAGACATCATACAGCTGCCATCTACAAGAGAATACGTAATCTGAGTGTGTAGTGAGCTAAATATTTTTAGATTTTAAATTTTACGTCAAAATTGTATAGAAAATTTATGTTAGCTCGAGCAGAGTACTGATTAAGATAAATTTGTTGTACAAATATGAAGTGAAATTTAGCAAGCTGAAACGGCATGCGACCACTAAAAACTTAACCACTCCTATTTATGGATTCTCGCTGAGTAATGTTAGGTATTTTCTGGAGGTTAAGGTATAGTTAGTAATTTTCAGAGCTGTTATTCCAAACATTATCATTGCAAACATTATCATTGCTGCTCCTTGCAATAATGCGAAAACACGCTGTTTCTTGAGGTCGGTCATTTTTGTGCAATAAATTAAATTGCCAAGTAATCACCGGGTGACAATTTCGATGCCAGATACCTTATTTGATCTAACTAATCTGAAATCTGTTACTTATGTTAGATCGATTAGATTTCAGATTTCAAAGTGTGCGCGATCTACAGATATAAATAAGTAACACAACAAATATCATTATTACTTTTGAGGAGTGAGGAACTCAGGACGAACCCCTACTAAATATTATTATTGAACAAATGAAAATTTGTATTTAGATCAGAACAGAGCCGATCTCTTTTGAGATCAGCCTTGGCCTATTTGTTGTAAATTCTGAATTGCACACATATACTGGCTGGTACCAAATAATGAAAAACATTTATTCTAAAGAAATAGTCGATCGTATATTATTTAATTAATGAAATTGAAATTTTGAGTTTTGAAAGCTTAATATGTAGTTTCAGACAGTCTGTAATCAACAAGTCAATTTAAAAGTTTTAATTGAATGATTTTAAATTTGTTAACAGAAATGTAATAAGAACTATAAGTTAAATCCATTCGACTATATAATGGATTGAATCGTCATTTTGTGAAAAATATATGGTAAATGATGCAACCTAGAGCCTAAATACTGTTCGAACACCCTATCGAAGTACTTATATACTATACGCGTTATTATATAGTTTTAACCGGTTTAAAAGACATCGGACGTTATTCGTAACGTTGTATATTAAAATTAATAAAAATTTAAAACAATTTCATCATGAGAATTAGTCTTGATTTAAATTTTTTCATACTATATTCAGTAGTTTTTTACTTGGAATACTTAATCTTACTTAGGCGAGCTATTTTTAGTAACTTAACAATTTTTGTTTATTGCAAGTTTATTTTTAATAATAAATATTTTGGTGTGTGCATCACATGATTGTCAGATGTACTCGTACGTGAGAATATTATTAAAGTAGTTTTAGAACATTATATAGATTTAAACTCATTAAATATTTTAAATATCTAATTTATTTACTTATATTGTAATTTTTTTTTGACTACGTGATATTTTAAAATTCGTTATAATGCGTTACTAATGACTCAAAATAGTTTTGTATTGCTTACAGTCATACCTATGTCACTTTGAAGTTAGCCATCTTGTTTTTAGGATCATAGATCTTTGGCGTCATGATTAATCATTCCAGTCTACTCTAATAGCTTCATAGATGTTCAAATAACGAAATATAAATAAATAATTGGCTGTTTTATTTGTTACGCTCACATTTTAAATTAAATTGATTTTTATTAGACGAATTGAAAACGCGTGATCATTATTTATTTGGATAAACCTCAGTAGTCAGTATAAAACATATTAGTTTATTATATTGCACGTGAGAGGTGCCACTATCATTCTTGTGAAAATGTGTTCGGTTACGAGGATTGCTGTTTGATCAAAATATTTGTAACAAACACTGTGAGTTTCAAACATAAGATACATGTTTTTTTACATATGAACACGTTCATATGTGTTCTATATAATTGACAATGAATTAAATTGGTGTTTTTATTTTATTTTTAAAACAATGAACAATTATTCATAATGCCACACTTTTTGAAATTTAATTATAACCTAGTTTGAGGTAATAACAAATTTGTTTCAATAAAATCTTAAAAATAAAAAAAAAATATTTTACGCGTAGTATGTGTAACCAATATATAATGTGACATTGTTCAATATAATTCAAATTGTCATGTACATTTTATAAAATTGACTGTTTTCCGGCAAAAAAGTGAAAATACTTCCAGATGTTTAGTTAACTTAATTTAACGTAACCTATAAACCAGATATTTATTCAACGCGCAAAAAAACTAAAATATGAACATCAATATTATTGTAATTAACCTTTATTAAATTTTGTGCGTCGTGTTGTTGTTACAAATTCGTAAACTTATTAAATTTCTATAATTTTCTAAACCATTGACAATTAAAAAATTTTTTCACGTTTCAAAGTCGAATACTTTTTATTTTAATTATGCCAAAAAAGTAAATCAATAATTTGTTTATTGTTTCTGTTATTTAAACAATTGAAATATGATATTTGTATAAAAGGTGTAGTGAGTAGTTCGTTCGCATCCACCCGCTAATTATTGTGCTATTCTATTCCTATTATTTTAAAACAAAGCATTATTTTTCTAAACGAAAACTAAACAAGAGCAAATTTCTATGTATAATAACATATATTTCCGAATAGGAAAGTAGTGGTATGAATTTCCATTATATTCTATTTTTGACATTTAATAAGTACTTGTACTTTGTCTTTTCCAATTCGTGACGTAAAAAATGTTACTATTTTGTCTCCAATTTTTCAGAATTATTTGCGATGCGTGCTGTAAGAATCGTAAAAATCAAATATGGCGGTTGCTTACGTCTTTAATGACCGTAACGAAAAGAAATGGTAAATATCACGTTGAGTGACAGTTTAACTGTACTACACTTACACACTTACCATTAAAATCAAGTTATACCATTAAAATTCGGACAGTTACCCGTGGAGACGAAAATTTGCAGCTATGATGACTTGATTATTACAACTCATAGAACTGTATCGAGCATTTTACAATAGAATATAGATTTTTAATATAACAAAATAAGCGACGCTTTTCACCACAACACGACGCCATTTTTATTATTTTGTATACCAGTGGCACTATTCTGGTTTTCTCTGGAAATATTTTCATAGCATTTTTATCTAAATTGTATTTTTTTGGCGTACTGTTGGAATTAGTTGGGTATAAATATTTTTGAAATAACAATATATTGGGAATTATTTTTCCCTATACAAATTTTGTGGAACAAAAGTTTCCCAATCAACTTTGTTTCGAAAATATTTACACCAAATTAATTCCAACAGTAGGCCAGAAAAATATAATTTAGACAAAAATTCTATGAATATATTTTTCCCAATTCCCTATTCACAGGGAAAACCAGAATAGTGCCACAGTTATGTTAATGTTATGGCAGACAATTATGTCAGGTGGAGAGGTTATGTTAGTCTTATCTTGGTTTAGATTGATTATGAAATTTGTCGTGAGAAATGGGAACTGGCGAAATTTCCGTATTCGGAATATAATTTGCTTTAAAATTCTTTACACGGCCACTCCACCTGACATAATTGTCTGCCATAACATTAACAAAATTGGTATACAAAATAATAAAAATGGCGTCGTGTGTGGTAAACGTACCATAGATTTGACATTTAAAAATCATTTGTGTTTTGGTATTGAAAAGTGTCGCTCGCTTTGTTATATTAAAAATCTATTGGGAAAATGCTCTATACAGTTCTATGAGTTTTAATACTTCTTGTATTGAACTTATTGTCACAATTAAATTAAGTTTACTTATGTATTATAAATGCAAATTTTCGTCTCCACGTGCAACTGTTCGAAAATTAATGTTATAACTTGATGTTAATGACAGGTGGAGAGTAGGCGTTATATTATTCGAATTTTTCGCCGGCTACTTTAATCATTTTTTCAAATTTATTGCAAGCTTTCTATTATTTATTTTCCTACTAAGGCTGCGGGCCAATTCTAACGTAAATCTAGGGTAAAAGCCGTTTTTAACAGTGTATGCGGTAAATTGAAATACCGTACTAAAAAGTAGGGTAAAGCGAAGACACAAAAGGTAAATAGTAGTGGTTTTTGTTTTTGCTAAACAAATCATGAAAATGTGTCGGCCATGTTTCTAGACATAATTTTTTTATATTCACTAGCATTTCCCATGAAATAAAATTGCGCTTCGATATTTATGAACACAGTTTTATATGTTAAAATTTTTATTTATTTTTTCAAATAGTTTATTGTGTATATTACGCAACAAATTTGAGAAAATATTAAATTTAAATTTATTCGTATAAACAATACGAATAATTCGAACAGCGTCAATAAAATTTATGACATTAGTTCGTGTACCTACAAACCAATTTTTGTATATTCCTAGAAACCATGTGTCCCTTTAAGCCGCATTTACCTAATTTTATTTACTAGAGAATTGGTACGATTTGAAAAGTAATTTGTGCTAAAATTTCAATTTACTGTACTAATCGATTCACCTGAGAATTGGCCCACAGCCTAAGGAATAATTCTGCTAGGCGGCAAAAAATTCGAATAATAGTTGCTTTCCAATCGACCACCGCAAGTACTTATAAGCACTTATGGCAAAGACAAACGTTGCTAAATTAACTACTCACAACTGCTCTACCATTTTATTATGAGTAGTTGAAAGCAGTTACGATAAATTTGTCCGCTAGGTGATTGTGTGTAGTATTTTTCTGTCAAAAATATAATTGAATGTCGTATGTGAAGCGCTGATAAAATTTCGGTATAGATATTTTTTTATTAAAAAGTTATCACAAATAAACTACACATTTGTAGGTTATGTTTTGCTTTTGTAATTTTTTGTACTTTCCAATCGACACTTTAGCCAATACACATTTTTTTCACTTACAAATACTTGCGGTGGTCGATTGGAAAGCAACTAATATAAAGAATTTTAAAGCAAATTATATTTCGAACGCGGAAATTTCCACCGTTTTCAAGAATAGGGCCCCTGTTGTTGCAAAGCTGTTACAACACTTTCCGATTTGAATGCTATGTTAGTATGTTTGTTGTAAGCTGCCTTGTTTTGAAAAACAATCGGGTTGAGTTCGCGATAGCTTTTTTCAAATTTGGTAAATTTAAAATTAAAAATTTCATTTTTTTTAAATTAAATAAGTAAAATTAAATTAAATAACTTAAATAACTTTTTTTTAAATTAATTTAACTTTAATCTAAGTATAACAAAAAAAGTCCATCATAAAAGTTGTATAGTTTTTTTTTTGTTATATCGATGTTCTGTATAGTATAACTATAACGCAATAACTGCGTTCAGAATTATACAGAACATCGATATTACAAGAAAACTATACTTATGACAGATTTTTTTTTGTTATTCATACTTAGATCACTGTTAAATCTAAGTTATGTAATTTAAAAAAAAATAAATTTTACATTCTAAATTGGAGAAATTTGTAAAGCTATCGCGAACTCAACTCGATTGTTTTTCAGAAAAACCCAGCTGTATACCACAAAATATATCAGAAATGACATTTAGTACCCATTTTTTTTGACAATACTCCTAAAATAGTTTCCATGTTTGCCAATAGATAGCTCTAAATTTGAAAAAAATCATGAAAACATTAAAAGTTTTTAGTAGTGTAAAAATAAACTCTCTCTCTTCGACTCTTGTCAAATTGTTCGCGATCATTTGTCAATGAGCTGTAATATTAATGAAAATGGTTCGGTTAAGGCTAAAAATTTAGTACGGGCACAGAATATACGATATTCTTTGGCACGGGTATAAAATATTTTTGATCGAATATGCTCAGATCGAGTAAATAAAATTGTCTCCACGGATCACGTGATCAGAATTTACCATACCGATAGTCCATCGTGGTTCAATTCAGCCGAGGCAACCCAATTATTTAAATTCGTAATTAAGCAATATCAGAATGAATTTAATTCATTTGACATAGGCATAAGGGGCAACCCTTGCAGTCAACAGAGTCTATTGGGGATGCGTTAACGTAAACATTGTGATTGTCATTGTATATATTGTAATATTTTAATACCGAAAAATACTACCATACGTGAAATTTACATACATTTACGAGGCATTTTGTTTACCCTGAAACATATGTAATTTTTTTTACTGTGTATAGCTTCATTCATATTTAACCTTTGGGGAATATCCGCCGTATAATCCACCATACCCGTTTTATTCACGGTTTCCAAAACTTTCTCGTATAATTCTTTTTTCACGACTATCTAAAAAAAGTATTTGTAGGTTATGAATATGATACATACATACATCCATTCTTGTAGCACAAAAATTCCAACAGCGGAAAAATTAAATGCCAATCCAGATATTGGGAAGTTTTATCCGTTCAATCGAATTTTACCATTTTAGTTTAATTCTTTACACGCTTAATAGTTTAGATCTTTAGTTAGCTAAGATATGGTTTAGATTTTACGAATAACAGCAATACGGTTGTTGAAGCCAAAATCAAAGTGATATTAAATTGAGAGGAAATTTCGAGGAAAGGAAATCGAATGAGAGGAAATTTTAGATGTACTACATTGCGAAGATTTTATAATCGGTTTTATTTTTTGAAAATTACTTGCGCTATCTATTATCTACCATTTAAACAATTTTACCACTCCTATTTACATCAAAATGGTCAAATATTCGAGATAAAGAATTTCATATAAAAATGGAGTTATGTCGCTTCTGTATATATTCTGTGACTGTACTCACAGATCTATATATACACTATTATTGGCCTTTTAGTCACCGCCTAGTTAGCGCCACTTCCTATGCGAGCGAACGGTGATATATGTTTATGCGAGAAAAAGCCTCATTCCATTTTATTATTATTTCATCATTTGTTACATTAATTGTAAACTAATTGAGCATTTTACATAATATCGAGTCGAATTATAGCCATTTATGTAGTTTATATCACATTAAAACTAGTTTTTTGAGTACTTGATCACCTTTCGCTCTAGTTCCAAAATGTTCCGTCAGATGTCAGCAACTTTGCGTTAAAAGGCGACTAGATCAGTAGTTGCACAATTTTTTTTTAATTGGACTTCTTAGTTTACTTGGACTTACATTCGGAGACTTCCGATATGTTCAAAGTCGAGCTTCCAAATATACTCGATGGAATGATAATTTGCGCAACCGCGGCCTGCTCAGTGTGCATATAAAGTTTACTCTTAGATAATAAATAATTAGATGGAGCGCAGATCGAATCAGATTCGAGTTTACGAGTAAATAAAATTACATAACCCAATAGTTTGCGGGAATTCCCTATGTTTAATAACAACTAGATCACTTATATACTTTACTTTTACGATATACAACAATAATCGTCGTATTATATTTATGATTGCTTGTGATTTAAATCGCAATTAGTAACGTGAATTAAAAAAAATGTATACATTGTACAAATCTTAATTTGATTTGAATATGCATTTAAAAACTGACTAAACTTAACTATGATTATTAATTGTTAGATAACAAACATGTGACCAAATGTGATATTAAAAAATTAAATAGCGAAATCATGTTTTTACCACGTATAAAGGCAGACAGTAGCGCTTTCGTCACCCATCGATTATATATGTACAATAAACTAATTATAATTTTGTTTTGTATTTAGTAAAAAAATAAAATAATTAAATTATTATTTCTGTTTTATAATTAATTTGAAGTCCATAAATATACCGAAAGACAATAAAAATAAAAATTATTATTATTTTCTATTAAACATTCAATTAAAATTGCATCATTTGCTTTTAAGTTGGTTAAATTTGAATTTGCAATAGAATATAGCAATGATATTTTAATTGAAGACATTTTTTGGGGCAACTTTCTACATACGTATGTGCCCAGCTACTTATTGTTATTACAATAATATGTCACTAAAACCGTATTTACTCGAATAACTACTTTGAAGCTATAATAAAACATGTTTCCACGTAAAATTCAATACGTGACTTGATTTAAGTTTTTGACATTTTATATTAATATAATATTTTTTATTTATTTGTTTCAGATAAATTTGCATGTGCATCATATAAACTGATTAAGGCCAGCACAGGAAGGGGAACGGATAGGGGGCTAATAAATCTATAATATATTTTACAAATTTTCTAAATTTGATAAAATACGATGGATTTATACTGAAACATAAAAACAAAGTGATTATAGTGTTTTTTTGATTTAAAAAACAATTTTAATTTTAAGTTTTAAAAATATTAAACATTTTGATAATTTTAAAATAATGGCAACTGAACGAAACAACGGAAACGATGAAACTGACTTCGCCAAAAAACCTACTAACAACACCGAAGTCATAACGACATCGATGGGATGCAAATTATTCGAAAATTCAACAAAACATTTAACGAAATTAGAAAATATGCACATATTTAATAGCTTTCCGTATAGAAAAAAATCATCTACTCCTGTAGTAACTAACTGTTCTGCAAAGGGTGATGATGATGTTAATTTAATATTAAAAAATAAACCAAAACCATTTGTAAAAAGTGCGTCAATAGCAAAACTTTTTGGTAACAATTACAGTACAAAGAAAAATGAAACAAATCAATTAATTTTGCACCAGCAAAGCACATTAAATAATACAAATAATAACAATAATAGTAATAATAATACAAATAATAATATAAATAATAATAATTATAATAGTAATAGTTCAAATAATGTTAAAGTAGAAAGATTTTATCAAAAAGATAAATGTGACGATATGCTGGAGGATGACACAAATTTTGATTGTGTAAATGAGAATAGTAATGCAACTACAACGAATACAAAAAATAGTAATGAACAGGATTTAAGTTTAAAAGCAATACGAACATTATCACGTGGTCTAGGTAAATTATTGAGAAGGCGATCAAATTCGGTTAATATAAGCGAACCAGATCCGGAATTTAAAGTGGTGTATCTGGGGAACGTACTGACTGGATGGGCAAAAGGTAAACTATTTAGTAATTCTTATTAATATTGAAACACCTTAAAATTCTTGTAGAATTTTCTATTTGCGTATTATAACCTAAATAATTAGAAAACACTATACAAACATAACTTGTGATATTTCAGTTATCCGAAAAGAAATATTTTATGTTCATGACACCCTATGAGCAATGTGCAAATTAAATTTTTTAATTATTCTTCACAAAATGCTTTAAAACAAAACATTAGCTTTGTCTTTAAAAGGATTTTGCCACACATGGCCAATATAAATTGACGCCTTACATAATTTGTATAGTAGAGCACCAAATAAACCAGCTTTTGCCATAAAACGCACTCACTTATCACAAAAAAAACCAAGAATATTTTTGATTCTGGCTGTCAAAATTTGTGTTCATTTTATTTCTAATGTTTTTATGTTATGATTTTATATGACCAGTTTGCACAACTTATAAATACTCGGTAATAATAATCTATGCCCGGGTTAATGCGAATGTCCGGGTTTGTTGTATCATTAGAAAGCAGATTTTCGGTATGTGGAAATAAAAACACGGCTATTTCTTGTTATGAGTAAACCGGAAGTGGTGACATATATTTTATTCATTTTTAATACAGTGTTGCCTATAACCCAATTTATTATAATTCCCAACTAACAAAACATAAATTCACCCTATAAACCAACACATACATATTAGATTTTTGTTATGAAAGTGTCCGCTATGTTTTGACGTACAAAATCCATTTATAATTTTGTTTTCGATTAGGTCGTTCACTCGGTTGTGACTTGTGACATAAAATTATGCGGAGTGAAGTTAGAGTCACAAACAATATCATTATAATTTTTATCATTTTGGTCTGACTGAACACATCGAATAAATATTTAGCACTGCATTCCTATAGAACACAAGAACAAGAATGTTTAATACACAGTACATGGGTTTTTCAATCAGACACACATTATAGCTTGTGCATCGAACGTAAAACTATTGTGTAAAGTTCAGTGCAACAAAGTTACAACACTGTTACAAATGAAACAAAACCGGCGCCATAACCTTAACATTTCACAACTATCCACGAATAATTATATGAAAAATTGGGTTATTCTGTGTGTGTAGAGCCTACTGAATCTTGGTAAACTCGGTATTTCAAAATTCGTTATATACACAATTTCTTGATAAACAATATCATTGAGTCAATGAGTCTTATGGTGTGTACCTCAAATCGATTTATTTGGCTAAATTATGAACTAAACTAAATTGCTCAGTAAAGGAAATAGTAAATTAAATTAATTAAAGATGAAAATGGAAGTTGCATTATTTGCAAATGTTTTATAAACTATACGAAATGTTTAAAAATAAAAAAAAGTGTCACGTAAAAAATGTTGCCGGGTAAATATAAATAAATATCCTAGCGTTTGACATTTGAAAACTAAATTTAAAAGTTACCTCGCGAGGAGACTTTTTGTTTGTAACCTGGCGGCGAATAGCGTTAGGCCACCTCAAAAAAGTTTAGTTCATAATTTACCCGAAAAAATCGACCTGAGGCACAAAGCATTAATAATATTAAAAAATTCTAGTGTGTCTTCCCAATTTGATGTATCTTTGGTTTGAAATCATTCTATTTTTTATTGTCTTAATTAACTTGCTGTGCACACTATTTTTTCTACTGGCGCTAAAGTCCGCCAAGGCCTTAAGCCACCACTGATTATAGCAAAAGTATATTTCCGTTTAAATAAGAAACAATTGATGACTGATTAAGATCAAATTTCAAAACTTCGTTAAAATTTTGTGTTATAATACTAATCCCATCCTATAAACCGAATTTACAATGTTGGGGGCATGTTGGTGCAGCAACAGGTCCCAAATTCCATCCCTGTAAAATGCGATGACAACACTAATTATTACTATCATGACATTTTTTACTCTCAGTTCAAAAAATCTCGACATTTTTACTCTCATCCCCGAAAATATTTGCTATCATGATAGTTCAAAAATGTCATGACAGTCAAAATTTTCGGGGCTGAGAGTAGATATAATATTTATAAATATGTACATGTTTGTGAAATAAGCCTAATTTAGGCTAAATTCAGTCTCAGGCGAATGCTATGGCAACAAAATTATTACTATCAGGACATTTTCTACACTCAGCCCAAAAAATTCATACAGTTTTACTCTCAGCCCCGAAAATTCTTGATATCACGATAGCTAAAAACTCTCATGACAATCGAAATTTTTGATCTTGAGAGTAAAAATGTTGGGATTCACATATGCGGTGCACATCGTTTGATGGGTGAATGTTTCAAAAGCACGTACGACTTTTTATAATTTTTTTTATGTCTAGGAGTTGAGATATAGTCCATAGAAGTCGGGAACTATTTGTTGGCCTAACTAGCGGTGCACTTCGTGTGATAGGTCACGACTCACGATTTAAGGAGCATGTACGATTTTTTTTAGAATTTTTCTACTTATAGGAGTTAAGAGTCATAATTTTCACTTCAGAACATATATGACGCTCAATTTTATATGACAGGCATAAACAATTGAAACAAAAAGTGTGTTTTTGAGCACTCTCATCAATTTAAAAGTATGCGACAACGGGTTAACAATTCATAGGTTTCATAAATTCAAATAGATACAAACAAATGGTGTAAAAGTTGAAATTTTTATTTAAAAATTATAAACAATTTACTAACAAAGATTTTAATACCAGATTTTTGCAGTTATCACAGTTCAAAAAAATTCCAGTGATGATCCAATCGTTAATAATTTGGGGTTTATCATTTATTTAATAATGTCGTAATTTTTTCCGGTAGATGGCTTTTAGGCATAACTAGTATTAAAACATAGCCTAACATTTTACTCCATAACCAAGAAAACAAAAAGTGATTTTTATAAATCAAAAAAAAAAATTGTTTGGTTTTCGTTTTTTTATGATTAATTTTGCGTGCATTCTATTACAAATGTCGCTAGAATTACATGATTTAAATTTACAAAAACTATGATTAAGTTTTGTAGTATATTTCCGTTTAAATAAGAAACAATTGATGACTGATTAAGATCAAATTTCAAAACTTCGTTAAAATTTTGTGTTATAATACTAATCCCATCCTATAAACCGAATTTACAATGTTGGGGGCATGTTGGTGCAGCAACAGGTCCACATACCAGAAGCTCGATCAAAATTCATGATGGTATCCCAATTCTATTTTATATACAAACTTTGAATATGGTCAGTATAGAGTTCCATTTAGCATGGGCAAGTGGCAGGTGCTAAAAATGTATGAATCGTTTGCGTAAAGCCCAAGTTCCAAATGAAGGAATTTCAACTTTCGGAATCTCGTTCAAAATTCATATGACAAATCCTGATCACATCCTACTACAACCAAGATTTAACTAAAATTGGCTAAGCATTGGAAATTATATTACAACTCACCCAATTTGGTTTTAATCCATTAAGATATTGCGGAGTCCAACTCGTCAAATTCATGTTAAAATTCCAAAAAATCGTCCGAATTCGAGAAGAATTTTGAAGTTTGAGAACATTTCAGAACTTGGTTAGTAAATATTTTTCCCAGTCCAATCTTACACACTGAATTTAATGAGTTAAGTTCTATACTGCAACATTCATTTTGTTCCATATTTAAAAAAAATCTTAAAGGCTTATAAAACGAAACTATTCAATCAAATATCATAAAAATTTGACAGCTTTCATTTAAAAGAATATACTAGAAAGAAATGGTTACTAGTGGCACATAGATGGCGTTATTCTAAACATTTATTAATTACATAATCCACTCTCGTAATTATATTTTTCTAACTTAATTTGAAATATCTCGTTACATGCGTCCCGATTATTTTTTCGTTTTATCAAAATTCTCTATTCCGATTACCAAATATGTGAATGTATAAGTGAATATATAGAGAAACATGGTTTTTAGGTAATGAACCGTAAGATCACAATGTTCTCAAATGCCAGGTTGTGTAACAAAGAGAATTTGTCATTAAACTGTCTTTTAAACCTTTTTTACTTTCTTATTTAAAGCAGTATTTCATTGACCATTAAATCTGGCAGAAATAGAGGCGTTTATGGCTCGATCAATTAGACGTATTTTAATTTGGCACAGAGTAGTGCAATGTTTACAAACTACAACTACAGTTGATTAGAGAAACTGAGATTTCTTAGGAAGTCGAACAATTAATACAGTAGCACTAACGGGCATTTAACCAGCTGCATTTCTTTGCCTTTCACTATTATTAGCTAAAACCCCTCTTCAAGAAATTCCTAACATATAGGACGTAATTCTTGATTTATCAATTCGGAGCAAAATCGAAATTTATATATCGATTAGTTTAGGAACTGTATAAAATGTTGTTTCAATTCCAGTACGCACATTTTGTTTTTAATGCACAGATTTGAGTTATACAACTAGTAAGTTTCATTATAGTTGAAAAGAGTAATGTACCCCCGAAAGCAGAACTGCTGATAAAATTCTGATTCTGTTAAATCATACCACTTCTAAAAAAATATGCATCCGTTGTAACTATTAGGAATAATTAATTCAATTTATTTGCCAAATGTTTTTGTCAATATTTCAGATTTTCAAAATATGCTAATAGATCGTGTTCAATTAAGTACAGCAGCTAGCTACTAACGTTTGTGTGATTTACCATTTACACATAGGAATATCACACCAAACTAGAGGCAGCTAGAAAAATCTCACCTTAAAACTGTACGAAGCAGGTGTCAATTATATAAAATATATTTACGCAAAAAGTGATTCATCGACGTTTCAACTGGACTGTGTCGGATAAAAATCATATTATCTTAAATGTAAAACAGTTGCGGTTTTTTGATAACTCGATTATCAGATTCATTTCGCGCATATTTACTAAAAGCCACATACAAAATGTTGACATGGAAATCAATAACCTCAATAAAACGATAATAATATTTGTGTTATTCATAAAAATTTAGAATGTGGAAGAGGTTTTTATCTTTTATGATTTGAGATCAAAAATAAATAACAGTGGCGTGACATTAGTCTGGTATTTAATGCTGTGCACTAATTCAAGTGTTAAGAAAAATGTCAAGACCTGTTTAGACATTCCAACGGAATGGGCATGAACGTCCAATTTAAATGTGTTGCATTAAATTATAAAATCGTATATATTGTGTGATTTAAATATTAATGCCATTATGCTAATTTTACCACTTGTTTCGTTTATTCAATTTATATATTGGCGAACCAATATTTATAAATTAATATTGGGGAATTCAAATCGTTCCATAAATATAATTTTGCTACTACGGGGGCATGGACATGTACCTACCTGTATTTGTACAGTTGCCAATAATTTTATAAAACATCTTTTTATATTTTGTGATTATTTAAGTAACACGCGATGAAACTTGTCTGTTAACACATTCTATTTTACCATATACTCAATAAATACTTCCATTTTTATCTCAAATATTATATGTATTAATGAAAAATTCATTCGCAGATAATTAAATTATTTAATCTACAATTATGTATAAAAATACCAAATCTGAAACACACATCTGAATTGTTATAAACTAATATAGTTATGTGTATATATAACAAATGTGTTGAATAGACAAACTAATTTCTTTAAAAACAAAAAAAGAAAGTTTTCTTGTATTAAATTTAAAACCAAAACAAAACAAAAAAATGAAATAAAAGAAATTTCTATTTTACATCAGCTAATAATTTCCGGAATAATATTTATAAATTTTATGCAAAATAATTTTTCATTTGCATTATGTAAGGATTATCGGAAATAGTTAGATAATTTATTTTACCATGTATGTGGATGAACAAATTTTACTGACCTTACCTCATTTACATTTTCAATACGTCTTACATAACTTGATTTATTAGATTATTTTAGTGAGTATATAGCTTGTTTCGTTCAGGTTTTTGGCCCCTAGGGAAATTATCTATTTATACAGGCCACATTCAATTAGATTAACTATAATATTCTATTTTTATCGTTTTTGTATTTCCTAATGTTAGTTTGTATGTAACAAACATGACAATCAACCCTAGAGATGACTGAATTATTTTCAGGATTTAAATTGATCAAAGCCGAAAATGTAATTTTCAAAGAGAAAAAGAAATTTATTGTAAAGAACGATATTCGGCGTGTTCAGTCCGACCAAAATGATAAAACTCTTATGTCAAAAACGCGTTAACAACCCACATCGAAACAAAATTGTAAATTAGTATTGTTCGTCAATATACGCTTGTGCTTGTTATCATAACAAAAAGGTTAATACCAATTTCTTATGGCAGTTATCATGACACAATTTGCATCATGTAGATACATCACGTCTATAAATTTATTGCAGCTTAACCACCTCAGACAACAGAAGGAACCCAAACTCCAACCATATGAAAGTCACATAGCGGTTATATCTTCTCACGATACGATATGATTTTCTAGCATTATTATCAGAGCCTCCTAAATATAAGAGCCGTAAGATTCCGCGATAATTGTTCATGAGCTTTCCATAGAGAGGAAGCCTTTTTTTTACTTTTCCATACCAATCAGTATATTTTAATATTTTTGTAGAAGCATTCCTGTATATAAAAACATAAATGCTTCGTTTGCATTTTCTATTTGAATGAATATTTCAATATTCAGGAAAAGCATATTTTAAAATTGAGTTATATTATGTCGAGTTAGTAATTCACAATAATCTCCATCAAAAATTTCAGCAATATTTTTACAAAACAAACGTTCGTTAAAAAATTCTTTTGGAGTAGCAATGTAATATGGGGGTTATTGCGATTTGAATTCTATTTCAACATTGTTGATGAACAAACTTCGAAAACTGTTTTTTCGTTACTTGTTAAAAATTTGATTTTTCATCATAACAAATTCGCAGGCTATATTGTTTCATCTTGTAGTATAAACAAAACAGAGCTTCATAAAATAAAAACATTAGCCGTGTTTTATTATTCGAGCACTATCCAGAGCCGAATGAAAAATTTCTACTGAAACTGCCGCTATTATTCACTGGTGTCGCTATACCATAAAAATGAAACATAAATGCATCCATTAAACAGACATTTATCACTTGAAATATACTAATTAATATTTATTTTGACATGACGTTATAATTCATCTTAATGCGTTTTAAATTTTTATTGTAAGTTTAAGTTTCTGATGGTTTCAGGGGTTTACAAAATAAAGGCCTTTTCAAATTTCTCATTGAAATGGATAGCGCTCCCGATAGCGGCTCCAGATAAATAGGTAGAGCAAAAAAAATTTTTATCGGTTTTTAACTTTAAAGTTGAATGAAAAATCTTAGAATAGAGTTAAATAAATTGATTAGATGTAAAATAGCGCGCTAAATATAAGTTTTGACATAGAAAATTGGCTGCTCCGGAAACATCTATCGGGCGCTTATAGAGAACACGGCAATTATTTTATTATGCTTTTCTCAGTTACTAAGCCAATCAAAAGATGTCGCTAAGTATAAATTTAGGAAACAATAACAAAAAATTGAATATTTTAAAACCCATATATTTGTTTAAAAAATTAAACAATTTATTTTGTATGCTGCATGGTTCACTAGATTATGGAGATCTGCTGGAACTGGGAATATCGCAACACGAGCGAAATATGAAATTAATTTTAATGGCTTAATAATGTATGTAAATATGACATTAAATGTTAACAAACTCTTTCATAAAAAATTATTACAAAATAAGTATGCACAACAAAATTTTAACAGCTGGAATTAAAGAAATGTTGTGGTTGTTTGTGGTAAATGAGTGCGTTTTATGGCAAAACGTGGTAAAAAATATCATTATATTTTTATGTATATGACAACACTAATTATTACTATCATGACATTTTTTACTCTCAGTCCAAAAAATCTCGACATTTTTACTCTCAGCCCCGAAAATATTTTCTATCATGATAGTTCAAAAATGTCATGACAGTCGAAATTTTCGGGGCTGAGAGTAGATATAATACTTATAAATATGTACATGTTTGTGAAATAAGCCTAATTTAGGCTAAATTCAGGCTCAGGCGAATGCTATGGCAACAAAATTATTACTATCAGGACATTTTCTACACTCAGCCCAAAAAATTCATACAGTTTTACTCTCAGCCCCGAAAATTCTTGATATCACGATAGCTAAAAACTGTCATGACAATCGAAATTTTTGATCTTGAGAGTAAAAAATGTTGGGATTTTCTTATGTGATGCACATCGTTTGATGGGTGAATGTTTCAAAAGCACGTACGACTTTTTATAATTTTTTTTATGTCTAGGAATTGAGATATAGTCCATAGAAGTCGGCAACTATTTGTTGGCCTAACTAGCGGTGCACTTCGTGTGATAGGTGACGATTTAAGGAGCATGTACGATTTTTTTAGAATTTTTCTAATTATAGGAGTTAAGAGTCATAATTTTCACTTCAGAACATATATGACGCTCAATTTTATATGACAGGCATAAACAATTGAAACAAAAAGTGTGTTTTTGAGCACGCTCATCAATTTAAAAGTATGCGGCAACTGGTTAACAATTCATAGGTAAATTCAAATAGATACAAACAAATGGTGTAAAAGTTGAAATTTTTATTTAAAAATTATAAACAATTTACTAACAAAGATTTTAATACCAGATTTTTGCAGTTATCGCAGTTCAAAAAAAATCCCGTGATGATCCAATCGTTAATAATTTGGGCTTTATCATTTATTTAATCATGTCGTAATTTTTCCCGTCAGATGGCTTTTAGGCATTATTAGTATTAAAACATAGCCTAACATTTTACTCCATAACCAAGAAAACAAAAAAAAAGTGATCTTCATAAATCAAAAATTTTGCGTGCATTCTATTACCAATGTCGCTAGAATTATATGATTTAAATTTACAAAAACAATGAATAAGTTTTGTTTGGTGCGTGCCATTAATCCATTACGGGGGTAAGAAAATAATATGTTTTGCAAATTTTTTACTATGTCTACTTTATGGATTTTATATTGATCCAGAAAAATTATAAACTTTGCAAATAATTTTATAGTATACATATTTCATAAATTCAAAGCCAAATGGCATTCGTCTTTCACGAAAAAAAAATATAAAATAAATGAAGAACTGATTAAATCATTACTAATGAAACTAACTAATAATCTAGGAGCCTTGATTATTTAAAAAAAGTTATATTCAGTTGTATTGAGACTTGTACCCCTGTAATGAATTTAGTCATGCTTTTCTATGAATTATCTATGAAATGAATGAATTTTGGAAAGTATAATGTTATTTGTATATTGCATTAAAATATAAAAACTATAAATTTATTTACAATTAATATTAAAATTATCAATTTAAAAATCAAAAAAGTGTCTCGGGTGTATCTGAAGCAAGCTTATTTTTTTTCCACAGGTAGCGTTTTCTATATTTTCCTTAGTCTCAATAGTAAGAAAAATTTATTTCGACCAAAGCTGTGTTGCTTTCGAAAAGCCAGCTGAGCTTTAATGTTAGAGGCCAATTTTGCTTTCGGCAATATTTGTTTATTAATTTCCAGTAACGGGAAATAATTGTTCATCATATAGTTGGCGTATTTATCAGTAGTAATTAAAGTAGAGATGGCTTTAACTGCGAGTTCATACGACGGATAAAAATCCCGGATTTTTCTATCCCAGATTTTGTTTTCAATATTTTCAACTTTTTTATATGAAAAGAGGCGTGCCCGTTGTATAATTTACTTGATGTAATTGGTTAAAACGATGGGATAGTAAAATCCGAGATTTTTATCCGTCGTATGAACTCGCAGTAAATAAAACTAAAGGCGGAAATACATGTACAAATTTTGCCTTTAAGGCAAAAAAAATTGTCTTGTACAAAATTGAGAAATGTTCAATTTCAAATTTTATAAGACGATTCAAGATGGCCGACTTTTAACCAATCAGCGCGTATAATTTTTATGCCTTAAAAAAAAAGATTTTCATAAAACCGATTCAGATTACAATTATTATACTGACATAAAAGCCAACTATGATGAACAATTATTTTTCGTTACTGGAAATCCACAAAGATATATTGCTGAAAGCAAAATTGGCCTCTAATATTATAGCTAAACGGGCTTTGCGAAAGCAAAACAGCTCAAATCTCTTTTCCACGGAAGGCGAATTGAATTTACGTCTCTGTGCATCGACCCTCCCCGCTCCTGACCTAGCCAAAACATATGTTTATTTCTCGCCATGTCATTTAACTCTTCTGGTAATTTGGTTCGTTACATCAGAAAGGACAGAATGAGTGAAAAGAGAGAGAGAGAGGGAGAGAAATTACAAGAAAAAAAGGAGAAAGACAAATACTCTCCGATTAAATTTCTTTTACATTTCGCTTCCGCTTCCAATCCAAATCAACCAGCTTCAGATCTACCCGAGACACTTTTTCCATTTTTAAACTGATAATTTTAATATTAATTGTAAATAAATTTATAGTTTTTACATTTTAATGCAATATACAAATAATACTAAACCAAGATCACTTTTCATAGAAAAGTCCGATTAAACTCTTCTTCGTAGTAATAAATTTTTCCGCTAGACCGTACAAGCCTCAATTTAATTACCTCATTTGGGTTAGTATAAAAAATATCCACTAGATGTCGGAGAAATGAAAATTACGTATACGTTCATTCCGATCGGTTACACTTTAAGTAAAAATTTAGTTGATTTTGATTTACGATTCAGGCCCCGTTGAAATCGCTAGTTTACGTACATGCCGCTACTGTCGTGTTAGTGCGATGTTTTCTATATTATTGTTATGATTGATAATACGATTCGCACACATTTAGTAAATACGAGGAACAACTACTGACGCACATAGCGGGTACCGAATTTCCGGAAAAATATAAAAACACATTGTGCTCGAACTCCGTCGTAAATATTATTTTTCTTTTTACCCAAAATCGAGACGCTTCCGATGGCTTAAGTAAACACTAAATTCAATTGACGCGCGTACGATTTACGAAGTATGTGTAAGAAATAAAAAAACCCGTGCGAAGAATGAAGTTAGCAACAACAGATGATTGCTCACATTTTAAAATATAGATTATGCGCCACATATAAATCAATTATTAATTATAGAATAAAATATAATTAACGCAGCATATATAATTTTTGAATGTTTTACGGTAATATTTTATACATAATTTGTATGTAGGTGCAAAAAACAAATCAATATTTGAACTGCGCGTGGCACCACAAGTTAGCGATATAAATGCGACGTGTGTGCTGGCACGAAAATAGCAATGTGACGAGTACCTGCTAATTTAATATATGTATATTATAATAACCAGTTTTATTAAGAATTATTGGCTGTGCTGTAGAAGTTCATCATCTTTGATCTTTTTGTTTTTTTATTTGAAGAACTCTGGTAAAAATGATATTAATTATGAATATAGATCGGTTTTTAAAGCAAATCGTGCTTAATATTACTAATTGACATTATATTGTACATATCGGTCTAGACACGTTTATTTATACCCAAAAATTCAATAATTCAAAGTAACAAAATACATTTTTCATTTAATTTTTATGTTTATAAATTAAATTTGCACAAAATCTGATAATTTCTTAATAATATATTTTTGTTCATATTAAATTGAATTTAAACTGAATATACGAGTAAATCTCTATATATAAATATAATTTTATGTAATTAATATTGATTCTATAATTTTGCTTTACCTTGAATTGAATGACGAGGTTCAGAAGTTGGCTTAAATGATTAGAATTTTACTGTGAATTTTATTCGAGTAAATATTGGCAAGCGCTAACTGATTATGTACGTATTTTCTACATACAAAAAACTGTAACGCGATCCAGTATGTCGCACGCATGGCAATTCAAAAACAAAAAAAAAAAAAAAATAGGCAATACAATTTTAGTATTTTTAAGTAAGAAAATGTTGATTTAAACTGTTATTATCGATATTTAAAATGTGAACAAATATGGGAAATTAGCAATGTGCCACTTCCAAAAAAAAACCTGTATAAATACAATAAAAAAATTTTCGGTTTATTGTTTTCAAGCCGCTTTCAAATCTTGTTACACATTACAATCTTACATCTATCGAGAATTATTGAAACTAAAGGGAAAACTCGTATACTTGAATACATCGTGCGTATTTTTAACCAAATTACTCTCCAATATGGTCGAACAATCCTTGAGTAAGATTATGTTCCAATGTATCATGAGCGTTGCATTTGATTTTATCATTATTACAAAAAACCCCTGAAAATTAATATTAGTTCCATGATAGTGCCGTGAGATGTCGCGCCAAACAGTATGTGTAAATTAAAAAAGTTTGATAAATTTTGTTTTACCGCTTATAGATGCCGTGATATTCAGTGGAACGCGAAGCGAGTTGCGCGCATTACAGCATGAGAAGTAATACATGAGCGATTTGCGTCCGTGGAGAAATTTTGAATATGTGTGACTATGTAGCAGGCAAGAAGTTCTCATGAAGAACCATAAAATGCTAAATGGGTAAATTATAATTTGATTGGTCTATTAGGGAGAGGAACTTCTTTAACAGTCTGTCATAACCGTTGTCGAACGTGATGGGTTATCAATTGAAATCGACCAAAAATGCGAATTCATGTTTGTGAGAACAAAAGCGTTATCAAACGGTCATTTTAGATTGAGACCCGCACCGCATGATAAAATTAGAGTCTGTTATTTAGAATTCAAAAAGATAAAAGTTTGTAAACTGCGGGGTGAACTGATAAGTCGATAAGGAAATTTATTGAATTTTTCGGATATAAATTGTAGGCTCATGTTTCGTTGCTATAACACTACGGTGATTAGGATTTAGTCCGTTTTTTGTTATAGTGATCGTTGAGCAATCAACGTGAGAAGCAATTTTCCAAACATAGGTAATAACCAAGAAATGGTCTACCATTTTTAAAAGTTGATTATAGGTTGAGCCGCTATGCACACTAGTTGCGTTTATCGGACTTATGGGTGATCTGAACCAATGCGCGTTTACTAAGAATTTTAATTTTTCTGGAGCGATTTAAATTATAAAGGCTTTTCCAATAAGAGTGATATGATTTCTATAAAAAACACACTAATTGTTAAGGAAATTGAAACGTTTTTTTATTTAATATGAAGTACAATCGATACAATTAAGTTCTGAATAAAACGTCATTCAAATGGCCTCCACGACTTCTTCTGTAGGAACGAATTTGATGAACCCAATTTTCGAACATTTTTTCCACTAAATCAAGTCGTATGTCATGAATAGCACGTTCAATATTGACTTGTAAAGCTTGAAGAGAGTTCGGTTTAGTGCTAAAGACCAATGACTTCAAATAATCCCACAAGAAATAGTCTAATGGTGTTAAATCACAACTTCTTGGAGGCCATTCGATATATTGTTTCTTGAAATAATCGAATCTCCAAACTTTTCTCGCAATAATTCAATTGTCGCACTTGCTGTGTGGCACGTAGCCTCGTCTTGTTGGAACCAAATGTTGTCAAGATCAACTTCTTCCAATTTCGGTCATAAAAAGTTAGTTATCATTGTTCTATACCGATCTCCATTGACAGGTAACGCTTCATTTCGAAAAAATACGGACCGATGATTCCACCAGACCAAAAACCACACCAAACTGTCAATTTAGGTGAATTAATGGGTTTTTCATGAATAATTTGTGGATTTCCTTCGCACCAGAATCGACAGTTTTGTTTATTTACCGCACCACTCAGATGAAAGTGAGCCTCATCAGAGAAGATGAATTTCTTAAAAAAATTCGTTATCGTTTTCAAGTTGTTCCAAGGCAAAATCAGCAAATTCACAACGTTTAGGGTAGTCCAATGGTTTCAGTTCTTGAGTGAGAGCAATTCTATACAGATGCAACTCCAAATCCTTTCTCAAGATCCGCCAGGTTGTGGTTTGAGACACAGTCCCAAGTCCCGTTTTGAGAACGTCTTGGAATCGACAAATTTGCCATCTTCAGCAACACTTGCCTGAACGGCAGCAACGAAAAGTGGCAATTGGTAAACGTTGTTCTTGCGTATATCTCACCATGATGAAATTGTAAACATTACTGAATACAATGAAACAAAAAATGACAGATCATGACGTCACTTAAAAATCATATCGTTCCTATTGGAAAACCTTATACTAAGATATTTTTAACCGGTACAAACTTTATTGCTTGGATGGAATTTTCGTTTCGTTGGATTGGTGCGATGAAAAACTCTATGGCTGTTTCATTGTTAAGCATTGTTATTAATATTATTTTACGTTATTTTTTAAACCAGTATCACAAAATTAAAATGCTATCGTATTTTTTTGTTTACAGGTGAAGGTTGTGTGGACAAGCCCCTAGCAACGTTATGGCGTAATTACACACAAAACAGTAAACCGGATGTCGTAATGAAAATTCGAGTTTGTTCATCGGGATTAAAAGCAACGACAAAGCAACATGGTCTAACAGAATATTGGTCGCATAGGATCACGTATTGTGCCGCTCCTAAAAATTATCCTAGAATTTTCTGTTGGGTGTACCGCCATGAAGGCCGAAAATTAAAAAATGAGATGAGATGTCACGCCGTACTGTGCGCAAAGAATTTAATTGCACAAGAAATTGGTAAAAAACTACAGGTAATATTTTTAGTTTAAAATTACTGAAGAAATAAATTAAAGCGTACTATTTTTTTTTTGTTTAATTTTAGGAAAATATCGCACGTGCCCTTTGCGAGTTTAAGCGTGATAAAATATCAAGACAAAATGCACGGCTCAGTCTAGTAAACTCAGTTTATGAAAATCCGAGTATGCCACGTCGCAAAATATTACTTAGCGTCGGGGGTAATAATTATCGTCCACCACTGGAACGTTCAAAATCGGCACCAAAATTAATGGCAATCGAAGAGATTATCGGCGAGGAAGATGAATTTGAAGAGGATGACGAATCAAATGTAAACTCAAATAGAGGACAACAACATGCATGTGAAAATGGTTTAAAATACTCGACAATGACACTAGGCCGCAGACGTGGTTCTCGAGGTTCTGCACTAAAACGTCGCAATTCAGTGCGACGTAGTAAACAATTCCAAAAAACGATTACCTTTAGTACACCAAGTTCAGAGTCGAATACAGAAATTATTGCGACACCAAAAGAAACGGAAAACGATTTTGATTTTACTGTAATGGAACCACTCGAAGGTGAAATAATGTCGTATTACGACATGAAACTAAAAAGTAATTTAAATAGTGGCAGTTTCAATAATTTGGATGAGATCGAATGCAATACCAAAAAAGAAATAATGTGTGAAAGTAGTAAATTAGGCCGAAATTCACATAGTATGGATGATTTGGATGGTACCGATAATGTTTATCACAATGAAATTGATCCCGACAGTCATGTATTCTTCAACCAAAATGATATTTTAGATATAATACGAAAACATACATTATCGAATATGAATACACCAGAGTCAGCTGTCGAACCAGATTATCTCGACAATTCTAATGCTAATAACAGCCATATGTATGGGGATGAGACGAGTGTATCAAGCGGCTGTGAAACAATTAGTTTAATGACCGTTTTAAACGAGACCGATAGTTTAGTTGTGGTAGAACCTCTAAATAATACATCAAGTACTAAACATAGTTTCAAATCGAAAAAACAATACATCAGAAGTATTACATTCCCCTTAGACGATATAAAACAACAAATTTTTCAAGATAGCCCCGAAATATTTATAGAGTCTGAAGAGTCGATCACCTATGACGACGACAAAGCCAATATATTATTTAGCCACCACATAAAACGACAAAATCTAAATTTTGATAGTCGAGCACGAGGTGGATGCCTAAATGAAAATATAACCGATACGGACATAAATAATTTAAGAACATTATGCATCGATGATGGTAATGATGGGAACGTGTCTGAATATAGTGATGAATCTGGTTACGTTGAAGAAACTCATGAGCAAATTGAAAAAAATAAAATGAGTACGAATTTTAGCGAGTTTGTGGTAAATTAAGGAGAAACGCAGTTCTGCATCATATGCAAAGCGGTTTTATGGCCAACTCGAATAGTTCGAACGATGATAGCAAATAAATATCCAAAGTAATACATCACCTGGCTCTTTAGAATCACCACATTCAGTGTCAGCAATATATTCATACCTGTGATATTGTGAACCAACAATATACTTACGCGTAGTTTTTTATTTTTTTTTTATAATTTTAATTATTGGATATATACTCAAAATATGTATAATTATTGTAATATTTTTTATGTTACCATACACTTTAAAATAATTAATAATTTAGTTGTAAAAATATACCTACGAGTAAATCTTCATATCACACGAATATGTATTTAAAATGAAAAATTTATCAGTTTGATTTACCTACACATATATGACATATTATAGAAACCCGCATAATAAATTACCAAAGCCACAAATATATAAATATAATTTAAAATTTTATATATTTTAATTTAACAATTAATTAAACACATAATAAATGACATGAAGTATTAGTTTTGTTTTAAAGTTTTAACGTAGGTAGCCTGTATTAATTATTATAAAAATATGATAATAAATAATTAAATAATATTAATGTTGTGTTGGTTCAATACGTTATATACACATACTCAGGGCGATTCAATACTTAGTGCTGAAAACTTTAGAAAGGATTGTATAAACTTGCAACGGAAAATATTAACTACTAAGTTTTGAATCATCCTGTATAAATACAATGTCAAATTGTTAATCACATTTTTATATTAAAGTATTTTTGAATAAAATATTTAAATAAAATAGTTGTTATAAAATAAAAGTTTTGTTAGTTTTTTTAGTACTTGATCACAAAAACAAGAAAAATAGTTTTGATAAATTAATTTCTTGAGCCTTCTTGATATCTCTCGATGGTCAAATACTTAGTTAGCATTAATGCATTACTTTGTCCACTGCACGACATTATTTAGTAACACATATGCAATTAATTTTTTATCTGTTGGGGTAGTGAACTGTAATGTGAGGTGACCGAATAGTAGTCGTAACCTATCCTAAATTTCAGCAATAAAAACTCGGGTCAAACTTTGTTAAATTTCTGAGACACGTTAAGGAAAGCTGCTTAGCGGATCTGATTTTCATTACCACGTGTTACTTAGCTCGCTTTCAAGTTCATTGATAGCTCGCTGTGAGCAGTATTTTGACATTTTGAACAAATTACTTTTCCATTATGTATGTAATATCAGGTTCGTCGCTTTTCTATTTTATGTGATGTCTTTCATTGTTCAAATGATTAAAACGTGTTTTTTTTTCTCAATTTTGAATGATTTTTCTGTGATTTCTGTTATCATGTGAACTGGATCAACGTAGAGTGTCTATCTCGAAATGTTAATTGGCATATCAAATCAATTCCGTATAGGTTCAAAAATGGTACAAGTTAGATAACTTATATATAATGTGGCACTAGATATGGCCTTATATCCTAGCGGTGGGCTGTTTCTGTGATACGTTACTTGCAGCTGTTGTAGAATTCTAAGTGTTTGGGTTAACCTGCTCACGAAATTTGTCATAAATCAATATATGAATTTAGCAGCTGGGCTGCCTACCATCTTTTTTCAAATCTCTTTTTCTCTTTAAATAGCATAGTGGGTATTTTTACGGGATTGCCCATTGATTAAAATGGTCTTGTGTGATTTCAAGAAGTTTAAATATCGAGAATGAACTTTGCTGCTACATTTACGTTCATCTTGAAGATTCGATTTGAAATGGTTTTTTTATGCCGACACAGCTGGAAAAATTTAAAGATCTTCGACATTGGTTAAAGTGTACACTACAAAGTGTTATGATTCCAACGATAGCTGCGAGGAGACCAGCTGGATGCTTTAATTATGAAGGTGGATACTGGAATGTAATAATCTCGTACTCTCGAACATAGTAATACACAAATATATAAGCACGCACGAGAGTAAATTATAATGCAGACCCATTTTAAAATAAACTTAATGTTTATGAAACAGTGAAATTGTGCAAAACGTGTAATATAACTTAAATTTAAAAGTTTCACCCTCATACCTCTCTCTTATATGGACTTCCGGTTCTTAGATGAGTCGAATCTCGCTTTGGTTATCCATAAAAAACATCGGCTTGTCCAAATCGGTTGATAAAATTTCGGACAATCATCAATACAGCAACAGCATTTCCTTCATCATCGCATACTCCGCCTCCGTGTATTCGGTCTCTGTTGTCGTTAACGCAACTGACATTCTGAGCCCCGGACGTCGACTGCCTGGTTTCGATGTATCCTTCATAACCAGCGTCCCTGTAGACACGCACACTTAAATAGATGTCACTGTAACGTTGTCACGGCCAAATACATTAAGCTATGTCACCAAGATTCTGTACACTGTCCGATGGAGTTGTCACTGGATTGCGTTACACCATGTCAAAGTGGTTGAGTAACTTTTTCGCTTACACCTCCTGATTCACATGAATCGATCATTGGCAATGGTTCAATTTCAACCTCCAAGAAACTTTTATTTAGTTATTTAAAATTTGAAAAATATCAGAAACAGTCACGGCTTTTTGAGACGAACCTCAAAACACTGTGTCATTCGGATCACTTTGTGTAATCTGTTCTAAAAGGTGGTCTTCAATGAGAATAACCGCCGAAGAAGCTGCTGAACCAAAAAATAAAAAATAAAAAACTGAGAAACCGCCACCAATTTAAGGGAAGAATCAGATAGAGATTTAGCAAGAAAAATCAACACTTTAACGGAGGGTAACTTTTATATTTCCGGGGTTAAACTAAGAAATATAAAAGAAACCAAAATTCAGCCGTCAAATATTGAGGCATACAAGGCCTTGATAAATCATTTTGATGAAGTGGGAAAACACTACTATACTTATTAACTAAAGAGACAAAAAAGGTTGGTTGTGATGTTAAAAGGACTTGAGAGCTTCGTTGACACAAACGAGATACAAGCTGCTCTCGCTGATAAAAACTTCCGTGTTAAATCTATAACTAATATTAAAAATCGGGAAAAGGTGCCACAGCCAATATTTGAAATTATCGACGTTTCACACAGTTATTCTGTGCATCTTCAGGACGAAAACTAAAATATTGTTACAACAAATATGTAAACAATTAAAAATTAACAATAAATGAGAAAATTAAATTTAAAAAAATAAAAACTTACAATTATATAAAGCAAAAATTATTTTTATAAAAAAGTATATACCGGGTGTTTCTTTTAAACTGAGACGATCAAATATCTCGAAAAATAGCCACTCTACGGAAAAAATGTCCATAATCAAAATTTAATCATACCGCGGGGGAAATACATTAGTGCAAAAAATAGTCCCCCACCCCCCACTTTGTGGGTGGGGCGGGGGTAACTTTTAAACTAAGATAGGAAGCCATATTTTTTATTGCAGATACGGATTCTACGACTAAAAGTACGTATGATTTGAATGAAATATTTTGTTCGGTTCATGATAGATGGCGTTGTAATCAACGAAATTCAATTTTTTCAATTTCTTCTTCTTAGAACGCACGCATTCGATTCTGCAGTACGTTTGAAATAAAAAAACATCACGTTTTCATTGGAAATACTCGAAATTCGTCATCAAAACAATTTATTAATGTAAATGGCAGGTGAATAAAATAATTTTAGCTTAAAATAAGTTATATTTTACTTTTTTTTTTTTTTTTTTTTTTCCGATAGTAATGGTGTTTGTGATTGTTCCGTATGTTTCTCTCTCTCTCTCTCTCTAGCTTCACATCCCATGAAGGAATTTTGCCGCCCGCACTATGGTCCTCCAGCCGTCTCGGTCCATCGCTCTCGACCTCCAGTTTCGACATCCTAGTGCCTGTAGATCTTGTTCGACGTCGTCACGCCAGCGCAGTCGGGGTCTTCCTCTACGACGCACACCGGCTGGTTGTTGATGGAACACTTTATTGGTCATCCGTTGTTGTGGGGACCTTGCAACGTGGCCAAGCCATCTCATTCGATTGGATTTGATGAATCCGATAATATCGCAATCTCCAAGTATTTGCTTTATCTCGTGGTCCATGCGAATCCGATATTCATTGTTCGCGACTTTAATTGGACCAAAGATGGAGCGAATGACCTTCCTTTCGAAAGTTGATAACAATCTACAATCATTAGTGGTCATGGTCCAGCTCTCGCTTCCGAAAGCCAGCACAGGTCTTATTAGTGCTTTATAAAGTGCGAGCTTGCACGACTGCGATAGATTTCTAGATCGCAATAATTTTGATTGGGCGTAGAAAACTCGATGTGCGGCAGCTATTCGGGCTTTTATTTCTGCCTGCATGTCATTTGATGATGTTATAACTGACCCGAGGTATTTGAAATTTTCAACGCAATCAAAATTGTGGTCGCCAATTCCGAGATTTGCCATGGGAATGTTCCTGGGTGTTGATACAAATTTGGTTTTGCTACTGTTCACCTTCAAACCAAGTCTTCTTGCGCAGCGATCGAAGCACGATATCATCTGCATATCCAAGAATTTGGCCGGATTTATTAAATATACAGCGCGAAGTTTCGATGTTGCTTTTCCTCACTACGTACTCAAGCGCCAAATTGAACAGCACAGGCGCGAGTGCATCTCCCTGTCGAACACCAGATGTTATTTCAAAGGAGTCTGACACAGTTCCTTCGATTACAATTCTACATACAGACCCAGACGTTGTTAATTTGCACAGAGAAACGAGTTTCTCTGGAATTCCTAGGCATATGAGCGCGGCCCAAAGGTTATCGCGGTTTATACTGTCATATGCCTGACGGAAGTCTATATATAATTGATGTATGGTTATGTTGTACTCCCAACATTTTTCCAGGATCATCCTCATGGTGAAACTCTGGTCAGTGGTCGATCGGTTGGGACGGAAACCACACTGATAATCGCCAATGATGTTTTCGGCGAAAGGGATGAGTCTGGCAAGCACAACATTAGCCAACACTTTGTAAGCAGTGTTCAATAGAGCTATACCACGATAGTTTTCACATTTAAGACGGTCGCCTTTTTTATGCAACGGACATATGAGCGCGGTCTTCCAATTCTCCGGCAGCTCTTCTTGGTCCCAAATACAGACGATGAGATCGTGTAGACTTGTTGCAAGAGTAGCGCCTCCGAGTTTTATTAATTCTGCGGGGATTCCATCGAGACCGGGTGCCTTGCCGTTTTTCAATCGACTAATAGCTGCGTCTACTTCCTCTACTGTGGGATATTCGACGAAAACCTCATCACCTGGAGGAGCTATTGCTCTAATGGGGGTCACGTCGTCATTCCGATTTAGTAGATTTTGAAAGTAGGTTTGCCATACTGAGAGAACATCAGCGACGTTTGTTCTCAATTCTCCATTCCCGTCTTTGATGGCTGTACTTCTTGGGTGGAAGTCTTTAGTGAGATTCCTGGCATTAGCAAAACAGTCCCTTGAATTTCCTACTTCCGCTTGGAAGCTGATGTTTTCGATGCATAATCTCATATGATCGCGTTTCTTTTGACGAAGGTATTTAGTCGTGGCTTTCCTGGCGCGGAGATATTCTGCATGTGTGCTTCTAGTGTTGCGAGCCAACCATTTTTCTCGAAGCTTTTGTTTATTTGCGACGATCAGGCGACATTGATCATCGAACCAATCATTGCGGGGTCTCGGAGGTCTTCTTCCGATAGTGTTTTGCGCCGCGGTGGTAATGGCTGACTGTATTGTGTGCCACTGCTCCTGGATGTTAGGAGGAGCTTCTTCGTTGTTGCTAGGCCGCTCTAGATAGTTAGTGACAGCTGATTGGTAACTCTGCAGTGACGCTTGGTGTTTTAGAGCATCCACATTCCATCGAACGGTTTTTTGTGCTTGTCTGTTGAACGTTGATGACAGTTTGCACTTATATTTAAATATGACAAGCATATGATCGCTGTCCATATCTGCACCCCTGTAGGATCTAACGTCAGATATACTGGTCGAGTGTCTCTTAGACACCATGACGTGATCAATTTGGTTTTCCGTTCTTCCATCATTCGATCTCCACGTTACTTTGTGGATTCTCTTATGCGGGAAAAACGTACTTGATACAACTAAGTTGTACATTAATGCCAGGTCGGTGACGCGTTGGCCGTTGTTGTTACTAGTTAGATGCAGACTGTTAGGACCGATGTGCGATGTATTTTCTGCACTCCTACCGATTTTTGCATTAAAGTCGCCCACGATGATTTTAATGTCGTGGTGCGGTATGTTATTGATGACTTCCTCCAGCTCGACAAAGAATAAATCTTTGATGTCATCCGATTTATCTTCGGTGGGTGCATGCACATTAACGATCGTGATGTTAAATTTCTTAGTGCGAAGTCTGACCGTGCACATCCGCATGTTGATCGGGCGGAAATCGATGATATGGTGCTTCACGCGCCGATGGATGAGGAAGCCAACTCCAAATTCTCCTCCGTTCTGATGGCCGCTGTAATGAAGAGTGTAACCATTGGTGGTGTCATGGATCCCACTCCCCGGCCATCTAAGCTCTTGTAGTGCAAGTACGTCTAATGTGTAACTCTTTGCTTGGTTCGAAAGGTTCTGGAGATCTCCAGGTCTTAAGAGGCTAAGCACGTTCCATGTTCCCATTTTTAAAGCGTTGTCCGTGTACAATTTCCGAGGTCGAGTTGGTAATGAATCCGATATGGTAATCCGAGGCCTTTGTTTAGGGTTCATAACTTAAATGGTTTTTATGAGGGAAGGTTGTTGGCCTGCCGCTCAACCCGCTTGTTACGTGTGTGGGTCACGTACTGGTGAGAATCTTAAGGCATCCAGTCCTACCATGAACACATTTATATAGCGAGCCGCTTGATACAAGACAGACGCCCGCTTCAGCCGCTCCTAACATGGAGAACAGACGCTGGTTTGGTATTGGTTTTAGGGCGCCAATAACCCGCCCTGACATGTAGTGTCCATGACTATAAACAGGATTTAGTCTGCTCGTCTCCACTACACCGCCTGATTCATTTAGCGTTACCCAGGGAGCACCGGAGAGGAGGTATGAATCTCGGACTTCGCCCCACCAAGTTCCGTATGTTGGTCTAAGTAAAATATAATAAAATTCGTAAACACGAAAAAGTTAATTGCAAAAATAGAATATAGATGATAAATGTAAAAAAGAATCGAATTTCGTACGCTATGCAGTAATTCGCTAGTAGTACACAACTACATGGTATTGCTCTATATATAGACAATATTCCATGTAAATAATACAACGTCAGTCGTCGCGACCTGATGAGAAGACTGATTTTTTCAAATCAATAATCTCATCCGTTCGAAACTGATTGTTGGGATTCTTACACATTTTCCATCTATAAATCAAAAATTCAAAATTAAAATAAGTGTTCAAAATGATGGCCTGCGACTTCAATGCACTTATTAATACGCATTTCCAATGATTGTACACAACTGAGAAGTGTGTTTGGTTGAATCTCAGCACACGCATTTTGATTCGCTCAATCATGTTCTCACGTGTTGTTGGTTCTTGTTTGTAAACTTTGTCTTTGAGATAGCCCCACAAAAAGAAATCTGGCGAAGTAAGATCTGGTGATCTGGCGGGCCAATTTATCGGACCAGCTCTACCGATCCAGCGACCATTGAAATCACGATCAAGTATTTCACGTACCACCACCGAATAGTGTGCAGGACAACCATCATGTTGAAACCACATGTTCCGTCTCACTTCTAAGTTCTAATTTTCAAGTAATATTGGCAGTTCATTTTCCAAAAAGTTTCGGTACATTTGATGATTCAAGTTGCCTTCGATAATATGGGGGCCTATGAGTTTGTTGCCAATTATTTCACACCACAGTCTAAGACAGTCTAAGGACGCTGATGTTCAACTTGACGAAGCCAGTGCGGATTTGTAACACTCCAATAATGCATGTTGTGTCGATTAACCGTTCCATGGTTTGTAAAAGACGATTCGTCAGAGAACATTACGCAACGAAAATAATTGGGGTTTTGTTGCATTTGTTCACGTGCGTCTCATTGACAAAAAGTTACCCGATTTTGATGATATGGATGATACTTGTGCCGTTTTAAAATTCTCCAAACACTGGTGAGGGACAATCCGGAATCGCGAACTATTTCTCTTGTATTAACATGAGGATTATGAGCCACTGCAGCCAATACAGCAATTTCATTATATTCTTTAGTGACTGTTGCTCTACGGGTCTTTTTTTCGGTTGAACATTTCCATCAGTAATAAATTGTTTGATAGTACGGCCAAATGAAGCACGTGAACGAATCCTATCCGGAAAACGTTGAGCGTAAATAGCGACAGCATTTTCAAGATTTCTGCCAGCTTCTCTATAAACCAGAACCATTTCAATTTTCTCTGGCACAGTTGTCCATTCTAAAGTATTTTATCGTTTATTTTGCAATTACGAAAAACATGAAGACAAGAAATAACACAAACGTTAAATGTGATTTACAAAACTGAATAAATTGTTTTGATGACGAATTTCGAGTATTTCCAATGAAAACGTGATGTTTTTTTATTTCAAACGTACTGCAGAATCGAATGCGTGCGTTCTAAGAAGAAGAAATTGAAAAAATTGAATTTCGTTGATTACAACGCCATCTATCATGAACCGAACAAAATATTTCATTCAAATCATACGTACTTTTAGTCGTAGAATCCGTATCTGCAATAAAAAATATGGCTTCCTATCTTAGTTTAAAAGTTACCCCCACCCACCTACAAAGCGGAGGTGGGGGACTATTTTTTGCACTAATGTATTTCCCCCGCGGTATGATTAAATTTTGATTATGGACATTTTTCCCGTAGAGAGGCTATTTTTCGAGATATTTGATCGTCTCAGTTTAAAAGAAACACCCGGTATAAAAGTTTTTTAAAATGAAAACCACAACCAAAAAATTAAAAACTCAAACTGTTATGAAAAAAGCCGGAACAAAAGTCGATTCCATAATTCCGCTTTAGAGAATTTTTACTGCAATTGACACAACACTGCCATCCTTCGAAAATTGTTAAACAGCTGATAAGCTTTATTTTAAGTATATACATAGATTATAATTGGATTAGATTTCATCATAAGCAATGGAATGACGGATGAATCTCATAAGTATGCGGGATAAGTTTAAATTAAGTTTAAAAGCATATTTTTCTTTTTAGAATCTCTCGAACAATTGACCAAATTTCATAATATTGTTACAGTGTTGTCTTTCAATTAGAATTTAATTCGAAATACACAAGGACTAAAAAAATACGATTTTGCTACAACGGGTTACGACTTTCGAAAAATTCGAAACAATAATTTTTGAAACTGAGGTAGGCCTATTTAAATTTACTTCACGTATGTATATTTTAATCAGATCAGGGGCGGATAGATGAACGCCATGCGGAAATTTTAGACGTCTTCAAAATTTATATGGAATAGCAACAACAATTCATTCTTACCGGTTTTATTCTGTTGTTTCAAATAATCTTACAAATTCGTTTGATTTCTAAGCTATTGGGTGTGTGAATTAATTCTTAGAGTCGACATTTAGATGTCGCTACGTGAGATTGTGTATAGTCTGTCACAATTGTCAATCTAATTCAGAGCAGAAAGTGTTATTTTTCATATTACGTCATTTTTTTTGTAATCGATTTAAAATGGATTGTGATAAGTTGTTTTTTCGAGGGGTTCTTCTTTTCTTTTTTGATTCCAAAAAACTGCCGCTGAAGTTCACCGATTGCTTTCTGATACTTATGGTAATCAAGCTCCATCGAGAGCAAGCTGTTTTAATTGGTTTCATCGATTCCAAAGTGGTGATTTTGTCTTGAAGAACGGCCAGGTCAGCCAAAAAAGTTTGAAGATGCCGAATTACAAACATTATTGGATGAAAATGCATGTCAAACGCAAAAAGAACTTGCAATACAGTTAAACATTGACCGATCAATCATTTCTCATCGTTTGCTCGCAATGGAAAAGATTCGAAAGCTAGGAAGATGGGTCCCACAATATCTGTCTGAAAATCAATTGAGAGCACGAATCCCAACGACCTATTACCCCTAGCATACTCGAGCAGGGGACGAACGAATGTTGAATAGACAGCCTTCGTAGCATAAGGATCGTCGAATTCTTGACCAACGCTTGATGAAACCGAGCGCAGAATTGGCTTGATTGATAATACGATCGATGTGATGTCTAAAATTCAATTCGCTGTCGCAAATGACCCCCAAATCTCGAACAGAACTGGCTCTGGTAACGGCATCGCTGTTAATGAAAAGTCGCTAGAAATGGACTGTGCACGTTTTCGAGAGTAGGTGATTGTTTGACATTTGCCAACGTTCAAATCAAGGTTGTTCTTTGCACACCAAGTGGAGAAATTATCGAGGTCGGATTGTAATAGGCTCTTACCGTTGTTGTTTGAAATCCTTTTGTAACTCTTCATGTCATCGGCGTATATAGATTTCGATGAACTTTTAATTAAACATTCAACGTCGTTGATTGACAGAATGAAAAAAATTGACCCCAGATGGCTGCCTTGGGGCACTCCAGATGTTGCTGAGATATGAGAGTTGATACTGATGACCTGAATAGTACATGGTATACACGGTCTTTGAAATAAGAGCCTATCCAACGGAGAGTTTGGGCAGGAACTTCATAAGAAATCCTGTCAAACGCCTTGCTAAAATCGGTGAAGATAACACACACCTCTTTCCCTAGCTTCATCGTGCTTAATGTTTGTGAAGTGAATTCAATAAGGTTTGTGGTCGTGGACCGTGCTTTGAGAAGACAATGCTGATTGCCAGAAAACAACGGTTTACAATGAAAGTACAGTGAATCATAAAATTCTTTCAAACACCTTAGGAATACTAGATAATTTCGCAATCGGTCTGTAATTACAGAATGTGTCTGACTAGCAGCCGTTCTTATGAATCGGAATTATAACAGAACTTTTCCAAATTGATGGAAAAATTCCAAGCGACTTTTGGAAAAGTGTCGTCAGTGGCTGAGCAAGAAAATCACTGCAGTTTTTTAGGACAATAGATGGTAGACCGTCAGGACTGGGTGAAAACCCATCTTTAAGTTTGGAAATATAATTTAAGCAATAGTTGCTCATCGCTGTCTAGGATTTATTCTCGTTTTCAATTCAATATAAACTGGGCAGCCTCTATAATTCGCTGTGTGGTTTTCATCGCAGTGACTTAATTTTCTGATAGAATTTTGAGTTTTGTTTTTATCTCATTTCGTTGAATTATAGAGATCACCACAGATTAAATGCAAACGGCCTAGCGCAGCATAGAGCACGCGTTGGCACTGTTGCATTGGTTAAGATAAGACTAAAACATTGTGAATTTATGAAGTATGAGAAAGAACATATCCAATCAACGAGCATCTGTCTGCAGGAATGGTCTGGAAGTTGTGTGATGTCAGCAGTGTACTGCCCTCCAAAGCACGCTATAAAAATTGCAGTTTATTGATTATTTTGGTCAGCTGTGGGTAATAAGTTTCTCGCGGGGGCGATTACAATGCCAAACATACTCAATGGGGTTCAAGACTAACAACGCCCAAAGGCAAAAAACTTTATAAGGCTATAGAGGAACAGCCTCTAGGTCTTTTATCTACCGGGCATCCTATTTACTGTCCCACGAATAAACATAAAGTACCTGATCTAATTGATTTCTGCGTAATCTAAGGCATTGTGCTTACATGTTAAGGCAACCGATTGATATGATCTGTCGTTCTGTTTGTTATCTTAAAATCAGAAACACCGAAACGTCTGACAAACAAACGAACTGATTGGAATCAATATAGTAGACTAGTCGAACAAAATTATCATCCCGCTAAAAACACCGACAGATATTGATGTGGCTGCAGAAATGCTAAAAGAGGCACTGGAAATATTAGCTGAAAAAGCTTCCTCAAACATCAACAATTCTTAAAAATTAATAAATTATCACATAATATCTTGATAATGGCTGACACGTCACTAACTAACAAACAAAATCTCCATTGTTGAAAGGCAAATTAAATCGAGGTATCAGAACCCTGAAATTCACACTGCAGGAAGAAGAAAACCAATGTATCCATTATTATTTAAGTGAACTCCCGGCAACAGAGAAGACTGAGTATTCTCTGTGGAAGACAACAAGAAACCTTGAAATGCTTGTGTATGTTTTAGACAGTACATGTTTCTCACTATAGACTTGCGGTTGCAACTACCCAGCAGGAATTTCATTGACGACACACTAATGACACATTAGCGACAGTCAAGCATTACACGTGTATAGATATTTATCAACAAATGGGACTAACTTTCGTTTGTGAATGATCTGAGATGAATCGTTTAAGACATGTCTGAGATGAGTCGCATGTGAGAAGTCATAGACGAATCGAATATAACATGTCTCAGATGAATTGTTTCAGATATATCTGAAATGAATCATAATATATATGATATGTCTGAAGTAATTTAATATATGTACATAATATGTGTATATATAATGAAACATTTTATTTAAATGGAGAATAATATTTCTAATTTTATTTAAATAAATGAATTATAATTATAAATTAACTTATTTAAAAAATATTAGACATCTTTTCGTATATGTGCTGGTAATCCAAATGGGTGAGCTTTGTATTTTTACCAAACCTAAAAAAATGAAAAATTTTTGGTTACAACTTACAAAATTTTCAATCAAATCAATTACAAGATATTTACTTATCAACTTCATAAACCAACTGTTAACACCTTATACAGAAAATAATATAATGGCGTTGTCACAAAAAAAGAACATGAAATGACATGCAAATTATTTCAATCCTCTCGATTGTTTACCTACGCCATATTAAAAGTGCTTAGAATAAAAAAGACTTGTCATTTATGTTTCGCGTAAGAAAGTGGAAATTTTTTTCATGTACGAAGACATGTCTCACAATTGTCGTCGAACGTGGACTGCAATTGGACAAATCATATGAGAAACTAATATGACTTGTCATCACTAAATCATTTAGTCAACATACCATCAAAAATCGGCCAGAAAGTATTTTTTGTCTTTTTCTTATGCACTAAGAAAAAAAAAGTAGTAAAGAGCAAGGCATGTCTTTCGTAAAAAATTGTTCACATGCATGTTGACAAATTTCCTACTGGGTAGTTCGCAAAATTTATCGAAGTTTCACACCCCATTACCTTTTGACTAACGGATAAGAGATTTGCACATAAATCTTTAATGTAAAAAATGTTTTTAATAATTAATTTCTGGATTGCTATCACATGCAACTATAATACAGTTACATTCAATTCTGCGTCGAAGCCTCGAAATCCACGTACCAATCGTCGTGGTTGATATTATTTGCTGAAATGATGTGTATAGCAAACTTTGCGCAAGGAAAACTTGGCTAACGCTTTTAGTTTTGGTTGGACAATTTTTTGCAATATTGACGAATGTTAAAATTGGGAATGTGACATCTATGAAATTTTAGCACGGCATACTTTATAAAAATAAAAATCTACATACAAAAATATATCCAACAAGTTTATTATTCTGACGGAATATTTTGGAACTAGAGCGAAAGGTGATCAACTTCTCAAAAAACTAGTTTTAATGTAATATAAACTTCATTCATGATTATAATTCGACTGGATATTATGTAAAATGTTTAATTAGATTACAATTAATGTAACAAATGGTGAAATAATAATGAAATGGAATGAGGCTTTTTCTCGTATAAACAAATTCGCCTTTCGCTCGCATTTGAAGTGGCGCTAACTAGGCGTTGATTAAAAGGCCACTATTAAAAGACAGCTATAAGTGGATCTGACGGCAAAAAAATTAAACTTGTTGGGTATATTTTCGAAAAAACCCTCAATGAGGTTATTTTTAATGCACTAGCTGTTACATTCAAAACTTTAACAGTCGTCAATATCTACAGTTGCTACAACTGAAGCAACGTGAGCCTTTCTCATGTAGTGCAATATGGTATGACATGTTAGACAACGTTGCTTTCACACCTAGTGATAATTTGGTTTTTATGGAATCTCCACTAATTTGAATTTCGAATTCACGCTTCCTATGCAATATACCGGTTCATTCCTCTGATACATTTGATTGAATGGAATTTAAATAATTTATAAGATGTGTTAATCATGGTCGTTACGTAGCTTTTCAATTTTGTTGAAATTAATGAGTGCAACAAGCCAACTCTTCTCGTTAAATCTTAGTTCTCAAATGCGGTGGTCAACTTATCTGTAATTTCTTTTCCGACGTCGCAGTTTTTATATGAACATAGTTGATTGGTTATATTAACAGAATAATTTTAGATTTTGTTTTGAAATCCATTGTTTTATCTTCTCCGGTTACCAAACCACAATCGAACAGTTCTTCCAGCTCTAACTAGGTTTGAACTGCTAATTTCTATGTGTCGTAATTCTCACAACCAATCAATTTCTCGATTGATGGTAAATTATTAGTCGCCATCTTTTTATAATTCGTACACAAAAATATTATATAGGTACATACTTCAATACAAATCATTATATATTACTATTTACTATTTCAACAATACGTATACATGCAATCTACATCATGTGCAAATTAAAAATATTTTTGAATCTATCACAATTCTTTAGACGGAGAATATCCCTTAAGCCGGAACAAAAGTCGATTCCATAATTCCGCTTTAGAGAATTTTTACTGCAATTGACACAACACTGCCATCTTACGAAAATTTCAGTATTCATAGATTCTAATTGGATTTAATTTCATCATAAACAATGGAATGAAGGAAGTTTAAATTCATTTTAAAAGCACATTTTTCTTGTTAGAATCTAACAATTGAACAAATTTCATAATATCGCTACAATGTTGTCTTTCAATTAAAATTTAATTCGAAATAAATAAGGATTAAAATAATACGATTTTGCTAGAACGGGTTACGACTTCAAAAAAATTCGAAACAATAGTTTTTGAAAAAGAAGTTGGCCTCTTAGTCACTTGTATGAATTTTTTAATCAGATGAGAGGCGGAATCATGAACGCCATGCGGAATTTTTAGACTTTTTCAAAATTTATATGGAAAAGCAACACAAAATTTATTATTACCGGTTTTATTCTGTTGTTTCACAAAATCTTAGTAATTCGTTTGATTGCTAAGCTAACCAATTTACGTATGACTTGATAGGGTTAAGTGGATGGGTGTTTTTTATTGGGGATAACCGGGTTGTGCTTATCGCAACAATATTGAATATTTATGGCTTACTTTTTGTAGTGTACATTTTTCTGAAACAATGGCATAAATTTGGCAAAATTGTTGTAGTTTCTCATTTTATTACCGTTTAAATTTTCCGTGCGGCGTTAATGATTCCGCCCCTGCAGAATGTTTATTCCAACTGAGCATATATTCGTATTCGCTACTGTTGTATATTTTACTTTCCGTCAAATGAAAAATGTATAAAATCGCATAAATTTAGAAGGAAAAAAAAAAAATATTAAAATATTAATATATTTATTAAGATATAGTTGTTCGTTAAAATAATTTATTTTTGTTCTGTTTTCTGAACAGTACACGTGATTGGCGAGTCATCTATAAAATACTGTGTACCACATTATTATGGTGATCTCAATAAAAGCCCAATCCGTATATGACAGTGTTACAAATAAAATCTTAATCTCTAACGATTTAACTTACGATTATTACTGCGTGGTAGTTTCGACCTAATATTATACAAATTGCAAATTTTTAGTAAACATTATAGAATTTTAAATATTTAATACAAAATATTTTTTTGTTTTTAGTTTATAGAAAAATTCTAACGGATTTGATTTGTTTATTATTCATAAATTATATCTTAAACTTAAATAAGAAGAAAAATACGAGTTTAAAAATATCGTTTTTGATTTACATATATAATTTATTGTTGTTGGATGGATATTTGCTCTACACTTCTACGAATTTCAAACTACTGCTATATGCCTCTATTTTGTGATAATTAAAGAATAATCGGTTAATTGCACAACAATTAAATTTTTAATATACAACCAGGTGCTTTATCACATCTTTGCAAAATCGTAACATGGTGCAACATGACCGAACACAGTGGTCGAGTCGAAGGGCCCCTAAACGAATTTCCCGGATATCAGGGCTCTTGCAATCGCTTTCTGTCGCATGTCACCTCCTCCGAAAAAGTGTTCAAAAGGGATCATCACTCTTCAAGGACCCCAAAAATTTGGACTCATGGGAATCGCTTCCTGCCCACGAAAATCCACCCTCTTCAATTTTTAATAAAACTGTTCGAGCCGAAAAAAAATTCAAAGAAAGTCGTATGTTATCGGAGAACCTCAAAAACGAATATTCTAAGAATATTCTATAAAAAGAACTCACCTCGAATTGATTGCTGGTACTTGAAAACCTCCTTGCACCCATTTTGAATCTTTGCTGCTCCAATTTTCAATATTATAAGCCGTATTTCATTTGACGAGGAGTTGGATTAGAATCCGCTGTTTTTGTTTAAATTTTGATGGAATAGATGAGTCAGTCTGAAATATTTCCAGAAACCCGTCACCAATGCAGTAAAGATTATAAATTTTTGCAATTTTTTTATTTGTATTTTGGCTATTTCATATAAACTGTGTAGATAGCAGAAATTGTTTATATAAATAAGATATTTTAGATAAAAATTCATCAGAATTAGATACAATCAACAACGGTTGAATTATTTGGACCCCACCAGAGGTAATCCAAATAATCATACAATAAACAGAGTAGAGACCCCACCCTTGTGATTGCGATAGCGGCATTACAACTCTGCCACAAACCTACGCTGCTGACATTCAACAACCGTTCAATCTACATGCACGCCATTTGAATACCAAATATCAACGAAATAACGTATATTTATTATTTTAAAGGAAATGCTACAACAATCAAACAGCGACATTCATGGTGAAAAGAAAGGCTATTCAAAACCAATTACAAATATTCAAGAGAATGACTACATTCCATAAGCAAGCAATTTCACCGAGGAGAACAAAACGGAAGAATTCTTGTGAAGGTACAAGATCATTACAGTTCGAAAGAAAGTTAAAATGTATGCATCATTCAGGCAATTTTATCCGTTTAAAATCAGTAAAACTAACCATCAGAAATTTTCGTATTTGCGGTTCAGAATGATTTTAGGTAATAGTAATTGACGATTGGAGCATCACGGATTCCATCTAGCGGCTTTTCATGTTCATGAAACTTCGATAACTACAAATTTTGACAGTTTAGCTTGGTTTAATTTTATTTAACATTTTAAATTAAACAAACATAAAAGTTGTATGTAATTAGTGATTTTGTGACTTATATAATAAAAAAAAATACTTTCATGAAATAAACTATGCATATCCTTAATTTTACAGGCATATCGATAACATGTTATTCTTGTAGTTAAATTAGTTGCAACCTGATCCTCCAGCGGCACTTTTCTATAGTCAATAACATGTTTAGCAAAAAACTAACGGTAGGTGGTGCGGAAAGCGTGGTTTTTGGAAAAATCGTAATTTCAAATCCTGTTACATTTTGTAATCAAACCTGGATTGCAGGTGGATAAGACAAGATATTGCTTCAACCTGAAATATGCTCTACTCAACATTTCGCCATTAACTCAAAATAACTGAAACACATGAAATCTGTGACAGGGATTCTCGCAAAAATTTAAACAAATTTATTGTTGAATTACCGGTTCAAAATGATTATATGTAACATGTTTAGCAAGAAACTAATGGGAGGTTCCCTGTGGAAAGGTTTGGTTATTGGAAACACCGTATTTTGAAATCTTCACGTACTGTGATATTTGCCGTTAAACTGAACCGTTAATTGGTCGTCTTGCAGTCCACCTTGCCGAAGTGGATGAAGCTAGCGTGCTTGTAATCTTATCGACGAGGAGGGCTATAATGAAGATGGGAAATGTTGAATTGATTCGCGAGCGTATTACAAATTCGAGATGATGATTCGATGGATGGCGATACGGTATTCGGGTTGGAATTGTGTAGCATGATTATAAACGGGACGTCATGTGGTTAGTTTGCGTTACTTGTTAGCTAGGTGCTTTTTCCTATTGCCCTTTTGAGGACCCCCTGTATACAGACTCTTGCTTCACGCGAATTGTGATTGCACTGAATTAGGTGCTATGGGTTCCGATCTAACATGATTAAAAAGATTCACCAACTGAAGTTTTCGTATCATGTAGTTGTATGTGTATTATTTTCAATCGTATGTGAATAATTTTGACGTTTTATGAACACATTCGCTTATTAACAACATTAATAAAATTATTTGATAAGAGATTTTTGGACGCATCGAAGGAATAAGTTGCACTTTTAAAAATATCAAAATTTTGATATAACATAAAAAAGTTTGTTTTCAAAATATAAACAAATTGCTGTGTTTATTGATTTCTACGTCTACAAGGGGGACGAGAATTGTCAAATCCATTGTTATGACAGTTTTAATCCCCTTTGCTTCATATCAAACGATGATTCACATTTTATTTACCAGATGTCAGCTACTTTGTTGAAAATCGCGAATACAGTTTCAGGAAATTTTTGGTTTCATTTTGTAAATGCAAAATTTGTAAAGCAAAAAGTTATATGCCCGACTACTTTTGGTTGCAAATCGAGTTGTAAATTTTTTAAGTGTGCGTAAATAAATTTACATACTGTACTGTACGTACATGTGAAAACATTTAAAATCGATTGCAAATAATTGCAAAGCAATCTCATATGAGAACGCACGTGAGAAGAATGTAATTTTGACATTTCTGCCTAGTGGTGTTGTCTGATGCTGTTTGGTTGATGGAGTAGCTCGACGTTACCACACAATATATACAGAAGCGACATAACTCCATTTTTATAAAAAAAAAATTCGACTCGAATATTTGATTTTTACATCAAAATAGGAGTGGTAAAATTGTTTAAATGGTGGATAATAGATAGCGCTAGTAGTTTTCAAAACTATACATCTGAAATTTCCTCTCAATTGGCTTTCTCAATTTAATGTGACTTTGGTTTTGGCTGCTACAAATCGTATTGCTGTCATTCGTAAAATCTAAACCATATTTAAACTAACTAAAGATCTAAACTATTAAGCGTGTAAAGAATTAAACTAAATGGTAAAAATGGTAAGATTTAACGGATAAAACTTTATAATATCTGGATTGGCATTTAATTTTTCCGTTGTTGGAATTTTTGTGCTACAAGAATGGATGTATGTATGATATCATATTCATAACCTACAAATTATGCATTGAATTACTTTTTGTTAGATAGTCGGAAAAAAAGAATTATACGAGAAAATTTTGGAAATCGTGAATAAAACGGACATGAGTGATGAGTGAAGCTATACCGGAGGAGCTTTCAAATCCGTTGTTTTAGCTACATTGAAAAAAAAACTGAAGTATCCTAGCCCCCCCATTAATGAAAGCTATGGAACTCTTGAAGAATACGGTTAGTGCGAAAGATCCAAAAACATTAATATAAGGTGTCTCTACAAGAGCGCCAGATTTAAATTTGCCGCCATTTTGTTAATACGAGTTGTACGGTGATATTTTTTTGATATTTGTCACGTACAGACCGCGCGATTTAAGAAAATGGAGAAGTATTCAAACCAACAACGTTTAATTATTGTCAAAACACATTACAAAAATGTTGAAAGTTTTGCGAAAACAGTTCGCCAATTAAGTCAAGTTTTCGTTCGCATTAATGCGCCAAATGAATCCACAGTGATGCGTTTAATTACAAAATTGTAGATCAAATTTATGCTGATGAAAATATAGCCACAGTAAGGGAATCTGTGGCCGAGAATCCAGGAACTTTCATTTGGCATCGTGGTCAAGAATTAAACATTTACAGAAGGACTATGCAACGAATTTTGGTAAAAGATCTTCATTTGCACGCGTACAAGGTTCAATTGGTGCAAGGAATCAACCCAAGGGACTTTTAAAATTAAATCCGGCGCTCTTGTTAGGACACCCTTTGTCAGAAATTCGATTTCAAAATTGAAATAATCTTTAGCGTTTACAAACTGGTCAAATATTTGTATAAGAGATAACAAACAGGATTCATTGCATTTTAGTCATGCAACCATCCGACGCAAATTATTTAAATGTATTATGAGGATATATTTGGCATAAGAAATCTTAGTCCTTAACTGGGAGGCTGGCATTGGAAAATTTAAATCGCCCACGTGAGGGTTAGTATATCGACAACAGCAATTTATCATAAGTATGTTGGATGATAAATTAAACATGTAATCAGAGCAAGCTGAATGGTGGATTGTGACTTTAGTTCGTAATGCTGGACTCCATGGTATAGTAAATTTTGCCATGTTGTAATGGGAACGCAACCTTTGTCACCATATCAACATCTATTTGAAATAAGTAATTGATTCCCTCTCGGTTCGTTTGGAAGCTCTCACTGGTACTGTAGAAGAAACCCAAGCTAAAGCACAAGAAAGTGTTGAAAATAATTGAAAGAACTACTAAACAATTTGTGGAACCTATAAACATTTTTTCTTTTTATAGTCACCCGATAAAATTGAGAGAATTTATGAAAATTAAACTTTTAATAAAAAGTCGGAAATTTCCATTAATCAACAGTTTTTTTATTTTTAAAAATTTCATGTAAACTACATTCGGCATAATTGTTGTTCTGAACACATAACTATCGCCAATTTTGGTCGGTGCACAAGTAGGAATTACCGAAGAATGCAAATGCTCAAGTACGTGAAATCGGTACATTGATTCGCTTCACAATCACATCATCGACAAATCAAATAGTGTTTTGCCGCAACTTTTGGGGCTTCTATGTCAGACTCCTCGAACGCGACACTGTTGACTGCAAGGGGCTATCACGCCGATGTCGAATGAATTAAATTCATTCTGATCTAGCTTGATGACGAATTCAAATAATTGGGTTGCCTCGGCTGAATTGAGCCACGATGGACTGTCAGTATGGTACTTTCTGATCACGTAATCCGTGGAGATAATATTTTTTACTCGATCTGTTACTATTCGATCAAAAATATTTGATACCGAATCATTTTATTTAATAATAATGCTCATTGTTTGACAAATTATCACGAACAATTTTACAGAAGTCGAAGAGAGAGAATTTACTTTACACTACTAAAAACTTTTAATGTTTACATGATTTTTTTCCAAATTTAGAGCCATCTATTGGCGAACGTAGAAACTATTTTAATTATTGTCAAAAAAAATGGTTTATAACGGTAGTTTCTGATATATTCTGTGACGTTACCTCGGGTTTCTGGGTCTGGAGCTCCATTCAAATATTTTCCAAAATTGCATTGCAAATTAATCAGAGCTATCAAGAAATTGCATTTTATAATAATTTGGTTGTTCGTTACTACGCTTCTATCTAAAATATATGAACGATTATCTCTATAAGGATGTAATCATCAGCAATTAGGAATGGAATCGCCTCAGTGAACAGAAGAGCTACTGTTTACCCTAAAATATTGTACGAAATGAATTGCGTTATCAATCAATCTGTCGAAATAAATTGATGGACTCAAAAATATATTTATTAATTTAAAATTAAATTTTTGCAATTTTCAAGCTGTTTTCTGACATTTAAAATGGTGAAGCTCATTCAAATTTCTAATTATTTTAACAAATAAAAATTAATAAAAAGAAGTTAAAGTATTTAATTTCCATATAATTTCAGAAAGTAATCCATGCAATCGATCCAGACTTATTTGAAGTAGTCGATCTAATATATCTGCAAATATATCAACGAAGAATCGGACATGGTTGTCTTTACATGGACCAACAGAAACGATGACATTATACGAGATACCAAATGGGTCGCTCTATAAGAAGTAATGAGGCAATTTGGAAAGTTTCAGCTTTTCCAATACATGGACGCCATCCAACAGTTGCTCATTTTGCTGTTTGTCTGGAAAATTGACGGCATGTGTATTTCACTGCAGAGAATGCACCACTTCGAGCAGATACACCACCAGCCACAACATTGACAGCATTCTTCACATTAAACCAAAATTACGAATTCGTTACGATCTTGCTATACTCAGAGATGCCAACATAATTCAATGAACGCAACATCAAAAAAAAAATCAAAGACGCCAACATGGAAAACCTGATACAACAATTTATTTTCATCCGATGCATTGTACACTGTACGAGTAGATGTACGCCGCTCATCCCAACAATGTAGAATGCTTTTACTTGCGATTATTGTTAGTTAATGTACGTGGACCCGCATCGTTTCAACAATTGAGAACAGTTGGGGCCTAATTATGCCAAACTTGATACTTGAGAATGATACTCATTGGGATACATCACTAGCGGACGCGAATAACTTACCACACCAAATTTGCACATTATTTTCCACCATTTTGACAACTTGCTTCCGACTAATCTGAAAGATTTCTGGGAATAATATACAAACATGAAATGAGTGAAGATATTTTTTACATCGAGTGCGCACAGCCAGCAACAACGAAAGCATGCAATTCTCACCGGAAATGTATAACGATTAGCAGACGATGTATGAGATTTGCGACAATTTGCTCACAAAGTAGCATTGCATTGGCCGTCGCATCATCTGGCATTGCAGCAACGCTTTTGGATGGAAGTAGAACAGCGTACTCTGCATTTAAATTCCCATTGAACATGTTGATTTATTGAGACATCCACATGCAACATAAAAAAGAATTCAGGGATACACCACAAAAAATCTTTGACAGCAATCAATCTGACGCTCCAAGGTTTAAGAGGTAATACAGAGCCAATCGAAGGTGTACTCATTTTGCTGGCTGGTGATTTTCATCATACCCTACAAGTTATACCACGTTCCATACTTGCCGATGAACTAAACCCATGTGGATGTCTCAACTCATCTGTTATTTGGCAAAATGTTCAGAAAATTATATTGACCGCACCAACATGCGTGCCAAAGGCAACAAGACGAATCCGCTGCTCGATTTGCCAAGCAACTTTTAGATCTTGGAAACGGGAAAATTGCAATCGATGACTCCACAGATTAATAGCGTATAAGAATCACCAATGGTTGCGAACGTGCATTATTGGCGGCCAAAAACAATGATGTCAATGCTATTAACACAGCTATTCAGAATCAAATATCTAGCAATTCTACAACGTATAAGTCAGTTGATTGCGTCATGAATCAAGAAGAAGTTGTAAATTATCCGGTCCAATTCCTGAATTCACTTGATTTGCCAGGATTACAACCACACCATTGTAGCCATACAAAATCATAATTTGTTTATAAATATAGGTATTTCCAATAAAAGAAGTCAAATATTTGGTAATTTTATTAGAAATATTTAAATTTAAACAAATTATTTTGAATGAGGTTCGCAAGCACATATCCGTTCACACCAAGAGCGGCGCGGCGACTTTTTTGTTTTCAATAATTTTGAGAATTTTAGACTTTTGTTGTTTTATAAATCTTTATTATTGGTAAATAATATGAGTGCATACGTGAATCATGAATGAGAAATGTATGGACCACAATTGAAGTAGCATTATTTTAGGTTATGTTCGGCGGCGATGAACGAATTTTTTTGGCAGCTTGGTGTGGGACATAATTTTGCGGCGGCGGATGCAACTTCATTCGATACAATTTCTTAAAATTACAATTTTTATATTAAAAATCCAAAAGTTGTAATGCATATTATAAATAATTGGTATATAATTGTTTATACTATCGTTTCTATACAATACATAAATAGATTAGCTGTGTTCCAATGGAGAAAGCAAACTACTCACAAGTACTTGTATCTACTCGCAGCTACCCATGCACAAGATGGTGTAGATGTTGAAAGTAGTTACGCATAAAATTAACGGTAGGTATTTTGGTTCAAAAAATTCTAATAGATGGCTTTGTGAGGGGTAGGCTATGTTGAAATGTCAGAACAAACAATATTTTTTGTTTACTTCTGTGAAATACAAAGCGATTTTTGACATATTCTTCTTGTCGGCCGGCGTATATCATAATCAAACCGTTGCTTTCATTATAAGACCAGTTCTTACTCATTTTTGAGATTTTATTGTGGATTGTAGTTAAAAAAAATTAATTTTCCAAAATAAGACGGCAACAAAATTATACACATAGCTAACTTTGTACACAAAAAAGGTTATGTTTTACTTCTGTCGTAGTTTGAGCTCGTTCCATTGGTTATCTACTTGCAAGTACTTGTGAGTAGCAAATTTGTCCCATTGGAACACAGCTATTAATGCATATTTAAATTCACCGCACGCCGTTGACGCTTGGTGCGCCTAGTCCTTAATTTTTATTTTCATAAAGTATGCCGTGCTAAAATTTCATAGAAAAAAGACTCAATGAGCTTATTTTTAATGCACTAGATGTCACATTCTCAACTTTTGACGTCCACAATTGAGACTAGGGAAAGTATAGAAAACGCTACCAATGGAAAAAAATGAAGCTTGCTTTAGATGCACCCGAGACACTTTTTCCATTTTTAAATTGATAATTTTAATATTAATCGTAAATAAATTTGTAGTTTTTATATGTTAATGCAATATACAAATAATATTAAACTTTCCAAGATCACTTTTCATATATAGTTCATAGAAAAACATGACTAAACTCATTTTCATAGTAATAAATTTTTCCGCGAGAGCACAGGGGTACAAGTCTCAATTGACGATTGGGGGAACACGAGTGATACATAGCGGAAAAATTTGAAACTCAACGAGCTATGCCAATTCGAAAATACGCGTGTTTTTTGTTATTACGAAATGTCAATGAAGGATAGCTAATGAAATTTTTATTTTTTCCGCTACCTGCGTTTTCCAACTTTCACAATCGTTAATACAGTTTCGGGAAATTTTTGGTTTAATTTTGTAAATGCAATTTGTGCAACTACTTTTGTAAATAAATTTGTATACCGATATGTAAAATCTTTCATTGTATACTGTAGGTACATTTGAAAACATTTAAAATCGATTGCAAATAATTGCAAAGCAATCTCAGATGAGAACGCACGTAAGAAGAATGTAATTTTGACATTTCTGTCTAGTGGTGTTATCTGTGGCACTATTCTGGTAATTCCCTGGGAATAGGGAATTGGGGAAAGATTTTATATGTAATTTCTATTTTAAATTTTGTTTTCTGGCATACTGAGGTAAAAATATAGTGGTAATTTTTTTGAAAACAAAATAAAATTGGGAATAATTTTCCCTGCCAATTTAGATATGGAAAAATTATTCCCAATTTATAAATATTTGCATCAAACTTTTCTTCTTAGTGGGCCGGAAAAAAAATATTTGAACTGAAATTACATATAAAATCTTTCCCCAATTCCCTATTCCCCGGGAATTACCAGAATAGTGCCACTGTGGTGGTGTTTGGTTGATGGAGTTGCTCGACGTTACCTCGAAATGGTGGTCGTTATAGGGTGTCCACGGATAGGTGTCGCCTTTGATTGACGTGTAGACATTAGGTGTAATCTCCAACAATGTTTATAATTATGACCTGTCCGAATACTGTAATAATTAGATTTTTTGTAATAATTTTGGCATTTGAAATAATTTTCTCATTGCTGTCCGAATACTGAAATAATTTTGACATTATTAATAAATTATAATAATCGGTATTTCATATATACAGAAAATAAGATAACTGAAACTTATTTTGGATCCAATATTTCAATAATTATATTAATTTAGTTGAACAAGCAATAATTTGTTACATTCATAACTTTAGCAAATATAATTTCGTTTTTTTTTTCTTTTATTTATAATTTATATTACAACTGATTTACAAATCATTTAGTAACTTATATCTTTCTTAAATAAATATTCACATTTGACGGGCAGTAGCCCAATAGTTGCTCCCGTTTGAATTTACATAATTTATTACATTTCTCTGTCCTAATTAAATACAACTGTCATAAAGGTTTCCACCTTTGAAGTCTTCTTACTGCATTGGTGGTGTCCAACAAACTTCGTATGTCTGCATTTTGGTGCCGAGATATCCGCTGAATGTGTTTCTTTGCATGATTTTTTATTTTTTTACTGACATATTCCATGTTTAAGTCCCTATGTAGGTTATCATTTCTGATGTACCATGGTGCGTTGACAATGACACGCAGCACTTTGTTTTGAAAACATTGTATCATTTGTGTATTTGTTTTCTTAGTACAAACCCAAAGTTGAATACCATAACTCCATAGTGGTTTAAGTATTTGCCGCGATATAATAGCAGTTTATTGTGTATTGTAAGCTCAGAATTTCTACCTATTAGCCAATACATTTTCCTATATTTGATATTCAATTCTTCTTTTTTCTTTTTAACATGCTCCTTCCATCTTTTTCCATATAATGTCGTAATTCAAAATATGGCGCATTTCCAACAACAACAACAACGAAATAATACTAAAATTATTTCAGTTATGTCAAAAATTATTATGCTTAGCTGGTGTATTATTTTGGTTGCATTCAGAACCCTCTCAAAATTATTACAATAGGAATAGCTATCACAGTATTCGGACAGGTCCTTAGTAATATTGATGGTACATAATATATTCCCTAAATTTCTGGCGCAGTGGTTCACTAGTAGTGTCACAACTGAAAATCATTATCAATTAATATTTGGTATATGAATTGAATTATACAAACGACTACGTTAAAAACGGCAATATTATTGTTTTTATACAAAAAAGGTCAAATCTCAAAACTAATAAAACATTTTCCCTGACTTTTAATAGCCAGGTTCCATTGGCGTTAGTAAAGTACTCTCAAGTCCTTCTACCTATTCAATCATAATTTTTCTGATTTCTTATGTTTTACTTCTAAAGCCTAGTACTCAGTTCGATTTCACGTGAAATTTCCATACGATTTTACCAAAGTGAAATTAGAAATGAAAAATTTCATTTCTGTTTTCGTTTTGTAGTACTCAGTTCTCCAACGAAAAAACCAAGTGTGTTCAATACATCAAAGATGGCGCGCATAAACTCTCCAAATTATTTTCATGTGAAAATAATGTCTCGGCACATTATTTTCACGCGAAATTTTGACATTTGTTTGTTTTTATCAAAAAACAAATTTTTTAATACCACAAATTCATAAATTTTAATTAAAGTCAATTTAATTTAAATTATTTACGTAAAATAAAGAAATTAATTTATGCATGTTTACAAATTTATACGTTAAAATTAAAAATTCTCCAAATAAAATTTCATTTCTATTTCACGCGAAAATAAATAGATTTTTGGAGACCGCGTTAAAATTTCATTTCACTTTGAACTCTTTGAACTGAGTACTAAGCTTAACTAGCAAATTTGCGTTCCATTGTAGATGTACAAAGGAAGTACATACTTCCAAGTACTTTGCTTACGCCAATGGAACCCGGCTAATATACCAATGCATATAAAGAAGCTCGATAGTGTGTATTTTTCTGCTAACCACAGTAGCATAATAGTTTAATCTTTCGTGTTTTTTAAGCTTCGTCCTTCAGTTATATAATAATTTTGCCATAAATGAATATTCTTCCGATAAAATTTGCCCTTCCTTTATACAATTTTCAAAACATTTGACAGCGATAAGTCTGATTTATGATTTACCCGAGTTCAACTTGCGGAAATAAGTCATAGTTAATTATGTATAACAAAAATAACTTTGGCTTATTTAAATGAGTTGACTAAAGATATAGAAAACCACGAAAAGAAGTGCAGTTTACCGCCCTTTTGGAATTTCCACTGATAAAGTCTTACGTATAAACAAAACTTTAAATCTGCAGATGAATATTCTATGAGAAAATAATATAAAATATTAGCAACCATAAAAACATTAGCAACATAAACAAACACGTTTTTGCCAATTTGTATCCTTGACTCGCTCATTCAATTTAAATTTGTACAATTACTTCTTTTTAAGATCTTTATTTTAATAACGGCGCTCGTGCCAAACATATGGATCGCACTATTATTGTTTACAAAATTCATTCATGACCAATTTCTATCCTTGAACTAAACTTGAAAAATTGTAAAAGTAGTAAAAAAAACATTACAATGTCAACGTAAAAAACGATTTTTAGGTTGATATTTATTTATAAAATCAGATGTCATTTGCTATTTTTTAACGGCTCTTTCGCCATAAATGGCTTCTAAGAAAGGGATATGATTTTTTACTGAACAACGTAACATTTGTCTTATATATAATTGTGTATGTAGCACAACTATTTATAGTAAATTAGTGTAATAATTTAACATGTCATTTTAGGAGAAACAATTGATTACGTTTTGTTTGTGTATAGTTATCTATAAAATAATACTCGTATATCAAGCTGCAACTGTATGTATTTGTATATACCCACATTTCTCTTATATATTCAACGTTTATAATAACCATAAGTATATAATGAAAAAATCTAGGTCAACGAACAAGGTTGCACGACTCTTTTCTCTTTATCTTTGTATTGTTATATATACACAATAAAATGTTAAACATCAAGATATCTATAATATGTACACACAAGTAAACGCTATTAACATTTAACAAGCCATGAAGTATTTCTCTTTCTTACAATAATTTTAGAGAACTGTAGTCATATAAATTTAAAACATCTGACTTTCTCTTTCAAACCAAGTATCATTTTTTATTTGAATAAATAAAAATAGATCGAATAAATAGTATAGTTGGTAGTGACATCTACAAAAGATTATGCAAAATTAATGCTTTGGACGATCAAAACGAGAAATAATAAATAAACCATGACTACTATTTTGTTGTGTATATGTGCTGCTAAACCGCACATGGTTTGTTAAATATTCAAGACTTTTGTCACAATACATCTTTATTTTTAAATAAGTTTGTATATATGGTTTTTATATTCTCTCTCTCTCTCTCTCTCGCACACCTCTATATAAAAATTGTTTATTTACAAAAACAAAAATGAAAAAAAAAACAATTGAAACGGTCTTACGTACTAAATTTATAGCGAGAGTAAGTTGCCTGTTGACTTGATATATATTTAAAGATGGTTTGCCGACCGGTCGACTTCAACCCGACAAAAATGTGACAGGAACACATGTCATCAATTTTGTAATAAGTTAGAAAACACCTACAACATGATTATGCAGCAGTTTTCCACCCCTGACCTGACATTAAAATTAATGTTATATGGGACACAATTCGTTTGTCTTCTTATTTTAAAGTAAAGTAAGTAAAGTACAATAAAATTTTTGAATTTTCTTTTACCTTTTTATTTGTATTATATATACATAAACTTGATTAATCATTCATAATTAAACAAAGCGAAATTGTTTAAAGGTCATGAGAATTTTTAAAATGATAACATGTAAAATGTATATCATAATCAATTAAAATTCCGAAATAAGAAATGGTGTTTTGTAACAGTTTTCATTTGATTGAAAAAATACCGAATCGGTCGATTCAAATATAGGACCTTTATATTCAAATTTACATATTCGATAACCTGATTACCTACTACTACTGTAAAACATAAAATTATTAAATATTAAAATACACGCGGTCAAATAAAATCATTTCCTATATAGGTGGGTGATCTCTTGAGCTTTATCGACCCAATTTTTGTTTAGTGTATTTGTAATTTGTATATATATCGTTAACTGGTAAAAATGTACTAAGATCGCCTTCATTCTCACCTAAAATGAATAATGATCGATGATTTAATATAGAAATAAAATTAAATATATAGGCCACGGTAATAATAAATTGCCGGTTGGAGTAGTACGGTTTAATTTTATGTCCGTGCCTATTAGAACCAAAGTAAGCATCATTTTATATAAAGCAAGCAAGTCTGGTTTCAGGTTAAATGAAGCAGGGCACTAAATTCAAATTTGGTCTATACAACGGATATTAAGATTAAATTCAGATAATTTGAAAAATTTAATTTACATAAGCAAAGTTGGCTAATATAAAATTAAAGAAATTTAGATGGGTCCTATCTAGCTTATATAAGCAATCTCGAAATAGAGTGGTAGGTTTAATGCGTATCGCTCTTCTGCCTCTAAGATAGTCTGTCATAATGTAGGAAACTTGGGCCTCGACAGTTGCAAAGGTGCTACTTCAAAGCTAATGATTTTAACCTCCCATCACATTTCTAATATTGATTTAGTGTCCGTAGAATCCCTAAATTGTATTTCGTTTACAAATACATATGTATATCTATTGGCGAGTTGCATTTTGCAATTAAGGAAGTTGAATCGCAATCTGGTGGTACATACTTGTGATGGTACATATGAAGGTACATATACTTGTTACATATTTTCAATTTTATTTTAACGACCATATCCCACACAGTGAAAGTTGATTAAAACTATTCCTATTCCTAAAACTAGCAATCTTTCTAAGCTTTCCCATTTCCGCCCTATCAGCATTTTCAATTATCTGTCCAACACGTTTGTATGGGTAGTAAAAAACCAAATTCAAACTCATATCGAACGTGATTCGATTTGCTTACTCTTTTTCAATCGGGTTTTAGAAGGTACTACGATACTACTGCAGCTTTACTGAAGGTTTGTGATGATATTCGTCGTAATATGAGCAAAATATGACAATTCTTTATCTGACTTCTTACCTGTCTCCCCTGGCAGTCATCAGAGCTCAGTTCTTGATCCTTTACTCATTAATGACGTTGTCTGTTCGATTGCCATTCTTTTTTCCATATATTTGTTGATGATTATTTGTTGTATGGTTGATCCGAGATTTAAAATTAAATGTAATTTGAAATTATGAAACAAAAACTTCCAAACCATTATTTAATAAAAAAATTATGATTGAAATCACCAGCGAGAATAATATTTGAAGCTTGGAAAAGATTAAGTTGACTCAACAAAATATCCTTAAAAAGGCTAGGTATGATAAATGAATTCTTATAAATATTAATGAAACGAATGTTTTATAATCACTTGCCGTGATATCAACGTGTTTGATTTCATCTCCAACACTCGTTTCAAATACGTTTCGAAAACAAAGCATTTCGTCATGTTTTTCTAAAATAATTGTCCCTTGTGCCCTTCGGATTCTCGATCATTCAAAATGATTTCTAAAAACTTCATCGAAACCATCAATTTTTATAAAGTCGCTATCGTGAAGCCAAGTCTCCTGGAAAAACAATATATCGCTGTGAAGGTAAGTCTTGTCACAATTTATATATTTATAACGGTAGCTTTTACTGACCGAACGTTGCGGCTTCTGATTTGAATTGAATTCGCAAGTACATTCTTAGTTCAAAACTAACATTACGTACGTGTTTATATTCTATTTTATATATGCTGTATAAGATAGCAGAATTTTGACAGCGGAAAATTATAGATTACGCTACTCGCCGCAAGTGGCAGCACTATCACTAAAGAGAATTTATTTTGTAATGTTATTACCAGCGAAATTTTTTTATTCATTATGTATATATTTTTTCAGTAAATAAAACATCTCAGCGGAATAAAATATTAGAAGTGATCCTTAAAATGGCAAATTGATTGATCTCCGAAGTAAAGGAACTCGGTTTATGAAATGTTGAAATTTAACAATATTCCGTCTTTCCGGCATTTCTTCCACTACTAACCAATGATTTCGGTTGTTTTTCTAATAGCTTAGGCTATACTAAGAATATGTGGAAAATTTGGCAAAAATTCATGGACTGGAATTTTCACAAGAATTTTTTGATTTTCTGCGGCCATATAAATAATTTTCAGTAATTTTATATGGCCGCAGAAAATCAAAAAATTTTAGTGAAAATCCTAGTCCATGAATTTTCCCCAAATTTTCCATATAGTCTCAGTATGACCTAAGCTATTAAAAAACCAACCTAAACTATTGGTTACTAGTGGAAGTTTTAGAGATATTGTCCAGGGGCCCAATTTTGGTCGAAAAACCGGAATAAAATTTACGAGTTTTACCTTCTGTTTCACATACGTACTAGACGTAAATATGTATTGAATTTTGCTGCTGTTTGTATCAAACAATTATATGATTTAATGTTTTAGGTCTAGAAGTGAAACATCTGTAATTCTCATGATTTTTATTCCCAATTTTTGACCAAAATTCGGCCCAAGAAACTGAAAATAACAACAAGAAAATCAAAAAATTCTAGTGAAAATTCTAGTCCATGAATTTTTCCCAAATTTTCCATATGGTCTCAGTATGACCTAAGCTATTAGAAAAACAACCGAAAGTATTGCTTACTAGTGAAAGTTTTTGAGATATTGGCCAGAAACTGAAAATAACTTATATGGCCGCAGAAAATCAAAAAATTCTTGTGAAAATTCTAGTCCATGAATTTTTTCGCCAAATTTTCCATATAGTCTTAGTATAGCCTAAGCTATTAGAAAAACAACCGAAATCATTGGTTACTAGTGGAAGAAATGCCGGAAAGACGGGATATTGTTAAATTTCAACATTTCATAAACCGAGTTTCTTTACTTCGGAGATCAATCAATTTGCCATTTTAAGGATCACTTCTAATATTTTATTCCGCTGAGATGTTTTATTTACTGAAAAAATATATACATAATGAATAAAAAATTTCCGCTGGTAATTACATTACAAAATAAATTCTCTTTAGTGATAGTGCTGCCACTTGCGGCGAGTAGCGTAATCTCTTATTTTCCGCTGTCAAAATTCTGCTATCTTATACAAAGATAGAAAATCGTCGCTTCAAAACGTTTAAACATATATTTTCTCTTCTTTTCCATAAATTCTTTGATTTTTTCATAAAATTTTCTGCTGAGAATTATTAAATTGCAGAAAAATTTCAAAAAATTTGTGCTGGTGTCATAAAATATCAGCAGAAAAAATTTCATATTTGTGATTGTGATGCCTCTAGTGGTGAATAACAAAACACATTTTTTCTGCTGGAAATTTTCTGCTATCCAGCATAGCAGAAACCCAAAAAATTGTGAAAATCCTAATCCAAATTTTCCCCAAAATTTCCATGTAGTCTCAGTATGACCTTAGCTATTAGAAAACAACCGAAAGTATTGGTTACTAGTGAAAGTTTTCGAGATATTGGCCAAAAACTGAAAATAACGTATGTGGCCGCAGAAAATCATAAAATTACATTGAAAATTCTAATCAATAAATGTTGCCCGAATTATCCCAGTATGCGATGCAAATTTTACAATTAAGAGTTCTATTCTATTCGAAATCCATTTAAATCTTGTAGAATGTACAGATACCATTTTTTATCTAAAATTTATATTTCAATCAAAAATGAATCTAGAAACCAATTTTCATAAGGATTGGTTATGAAATAGCCCAGTTTAGTCCAGCACGAACAGATCCTAGAAGTTTGCCCAAAACTTACTTTAAAATCACTGATCAATACTACTATCCAAATTTCATCGATTCGTTAAGAAATGGCTGAAAGATGGAATATTGTTAAATTTTAAGATTTCATTTACCGAGTTCCTTTACTTCGGAGATAAATCAATTTGTTATTTTAAGGATCACTTTTAATATTTTATTCCGCTGGGATGTTTTATTTAGTGAAAAAAGAGATACAAAATGAAAAAAAAAATTCCGCTGGTAATTATATAACAAAAGACAGTTTATTTTATGATAGTGCTGCCACTTGCGGCGAGTAGCGTAATCCTTTTGCTTACCATTGACGCATATCTGGGGCGGTATGTTGTACCATCACTTCGAATCGAAATTCGAAAAAAGTCGAATGGCGGGATGTTGTATCATTTTCGAAAAGCAAAAATGATACAACTTTCACTTTTTCGATTCGACTTTTTTCGATTTCGATTCGAAGTGATGGTACAACATACCGCCCCTGGTTTCGTAACTAGGATTATGAAACTATCGTTTGCGAGATGAGAATGGGTGACACACTACATTTCTCACCTCATTTGACAGCTCGTCATATTTCTTAAAATTGTATAATTCAAAGGTTGAAAAAAACTGCGTATCAATTACATATATGCAATAAATATCAGCATCAAAATATATAATTTGTGACTTATTTCATATAGGGTTCGAATCCCATCAGAGGCTAGATGCAAATCAAATTTTCATTATCGATTTCAATCGATGATGTTAATAAACACAACTAAGACCCTCTGATGAAGTGCAGAATTCAATGCCGACCCACCGTCCATGTCAATGTACAGGTTGACATGGAGCTTGCAATGTGCAGGTGGTATACTGTAGTTGTGTGAGTAGGTGAATAGGTGAATGGGTTAATGATGTGGCGTGAATGCGTGGTATCACAATGGGCCAAAAATGGCCTAAGTGTCAAACCACTGAAACCTAAAACCTATTTCATATAATATGAAAACTTAATCACAAATTATATATGTATTTTGATTTAAAAGCTGGAATATAAAAAAATGATTACATGTTTGTAAATGGTTACATGTATTAAAGCAATATTTATAGTTTTAGGTATTCACTCCGTATTCATTCCAAAGAATCCGAAGATTCCGAAATTGACATAAATCGTTCTTTTATTCATTCTTTATATGCTATTCCTTCTGTTCTTTTTTATTTTATTTTTATAGAACGTTCCGAAGGCATTCCGTTTGTGCTATACCAAACGATAGAATAAATAGAATATTGAAACATCATCATTCTTCATTGTTTCAAACATCAAACTCTTTATCATGTTTTGATGGCTATCTTTTCATAAAAGTGGAACGACACATTTACTGTTTAACCTCAAAAAATTCAAAACTTTTAAAAATCTAAGGTACCGTCAAAAAAGTATTCCATATACATACTTTTGTGTTCTTTTATTACATTTTCTGCAGAACATTCTAAAGCCACGTTACCGCTATTCTATTCCTTCTACAGAATGAATAAAAGAAAACACGGACGAGCAATTTAGCGCTGTCATCACTAAAATTGTACGGGATGAGAAAAATTATCTCATTCCGTAACTACGTCAAAACCAATTTGGAAACCATGGTGACACATTACAACGAAATCATGGTTAACTCGAAACCATAGTTATGACACCAGGGCTGGGATGTTCTAACATCACCATTTTTCGATATTTAATCGAAGTCTACGTCTCTTTCAGCTAGAATTAATTTGACTTCTGTTTCGTTTATCAATTATTTCTTCTCTATTGCTATCACAACCTACTAGAATATATTTGAACAATATCTATTTCACTTATTTTCGTTCTACAATCGAAAAAAAATTATTTGGTGATAGAAACACAGTAGAAATATCACAATGTTGCAATATAGCAGGCTGGTAAATGATATAAAAATTGAAACAGAGATAAATTTTATTCTACATAAACGAGAAATAAACTTCGATAAATTATCGAAACATGGTGATGTTAGAACATCCCAGCCCAGTAATGTGTCTACAGCATTGGGCGCTTTCAGGGCATCCAACAGTTGGCAACATGTTGAGTAAAATCGCGGCCAACGCTATGAAAATGTTTAGCACTATGAAATTTTTAAATCAAATTGGCGATGATTTCACTAATCATGATAGGGAACCTGAAAGCGCCCATTGTGTTTATAACCATTGATGCCATCTACGGGCATTTACGTAACTAAAAATAATAAATGTCCACTGATAGATGTCACTTCCTTAAGATATAATCATTTAACGTTGGTAACACTAAATATTCTATTACTCATATTTTGAATTTATTACTCATCCTAATTATCATTATTAAGTCATGTATTATAATTTTTGTAATATTATTATTGTACTCATTTATATAATTTTTTTATGTATTCGCTTCTTGCGGTACCCTCTATAATAAATTAGCTTGAGCTTAATATGGAGGGTATTAGCTTAGCACGGAGTTTATTTGTTTTTGAAAGGTTTTTGAGGTTTTCTGAGGAAGGCTAATGGAAGTATTTTTTGTTTTTGTTGTTGTTAATTTATAATAATGCTTCCATAATGATTGTATTCCACAGTGAAACAATTTTTGTCAGTAGAAAATACTAGGAAACCGAAAAGAGGAGAGTATACAAATTAAAATTACGTTAGAGTGATAAAGACAAAGAAATGTTGCCATTAAAAGTATTGAGTTTCATACTTTTTATGGCAACATTTTCCCCGCTACTGCCAGTAAATTTTACTGATTTTTTTTTGTGTTTTTATATTTATTTAAAGGATTTATATTTTTTTCTTGTGTTAATTTTACTGAAAAAAATTGTTTCACTGTGGAATTCACGCATAAGCGATGTTTCCCTACCAAAATTGTTTTGTCGATCAACAAATAAATAAATAAAAGAAGCGAGAAGACTACTAAGGTATCGAAAAAGTTAATCCAGATACAATGTTGAATAATTGTTTTAATCGAAAAATACTTGTCTGATACCTTTGATCGATGGGATGCCTTATTTGCCATCGACTTATGTCAATTTTTTGGGTGTGTAACGAAATCCCGGATATCAAAATCCCGGTTATTTCATAAATCCCGGTTTTCAAAATCCCAGTTTTCAAAATCCTGGTTTTCAAAATCCCGGTTTTGTATAAAAAAAATCTCGGTTTTTAGGAAGTCCCAGTTTGAATTTTTAAAATTTGACGTGTGAGAAAATGGGACTCTTTAATGATTTTTTGCAAAATTCAAAATTGAGTTTGCGATAAAGTTCTAGAAAATGGCTAATAGGGATAAAATTTGACCATTTCTAAACCGATTTTGTTGAAATTCTACACGTGCGAAGGAAATGGGTTTTTAAAATGATTTTTTGCTAAAGTTTGAAATATCGCCATCGCTATGGAACTAGGCCATTTTTAACCGATTTAGTTGAAATTCGACATGTGGGTGCTAAATGGGATTCAAAAAATGCGTTTTTGATCCAGTTCTGGAATAAGGCGGATAGGGATGAAACCTGGCCATTTCTTAACCTATTATGTTGAAAATCGACTTGTGGGATCTAAATTCGGTTTTAAAATATTTTTTGCTAAAGTTCTGGAATATCGCCATTAGGGATGGAACTAGGCCATTTTTTAATCGATTATGTTTAAATTCGTCCCGTGCTATGGAAAATGGGTTCTTAAATGATTTTTTGATAAAGCTCTGCGTATCTGGACAAAAAGGGCGATATAATTTCAGAACTTAATCAAAAAATCATTTTAAAATCTTATTTCCATCACGCTTGTCGAATTTTATCATAATCTGTCAAGAAATAGCCAAGTGCTGTCGCTAATGGCCATATTCTAGAGCTTAGCAAAAAATCATTTTAGAATCCATCATTTAGACCTAACTTGTAAAGTTTTAACATAATCAGTAAAAAATCGTCAAGTTCCACCCCTATCGACCGTATTCTAGAACTGTATACAAAATCAGCTTTAAATTCGAATCATTCACTAAAAAACTAGTAAGACGACTCCTTTATTCTCGCCATGTTTTTGAACCCCGCTCTCTTAGAATTTTTTTTTGTCCGTCGAAGGGCCAAATATGTCAAAGGCCTGTTCTTTTTCGAAAATATAATTTTTTTAATTTGTTTTAAGGAATATTTCGTATTTTTTACTGGACTGGATACGTGGAATTTTGGCATTCGGCTTCTCCTCTATGATTAATTATATTCGAAAACAAATAGCAGAGTTACAAAGGTTAAAAAGAAATAAAACATTATTAAATGTTAAATGATATTTCAAAAATTATACTTATTATTTTATTTACTTTCCATTTTATAAAGACGCTGTTCTCCATTTAAATATACTAAACATTTATAAATGACAAATATAGGCATACCAGTTTGATCTTTAGGGCTCGCAGGAACAGTTTAATAGTCAGCCCAAATTTTTTGCATTTTAAGGCAATCTGTTTTTCCAAAATCTGTCCAAAGTGATGAATGTGAATTTGTAAATCATGAAAACCTTAGTTTACTGCTTATTAAATCCCTATAGGTTGATTTATATTATCCGTTCCTTTCAGTTACTACACATATCGTGTCAGACATCATCAATACGTTTCGATTCAGACCTTTTCCTCGGATGCTTATCGTATCAGACAAGATATCTTATTTTTATGTTAAAATATTATTAGTCCACCGGCAAATCAAGACTTTAGAATTAGAAGAAAAGAAAACCGGGATTCCGAAAACCGGGATTCTGAAACCGGGATTTTGAAAACCGGGATTTCGTAATACACCCCAATTTTTTATTTAAATAATTTATACTTTTGAATTACTTGGCGTAATTAGTATGGAGATGAAAAGTCAACTCGTTAGTATCTATTTGATGAAGTTGCGTCTTTTTGTTACACAATCATTACTGCCATTGCTTTGATTGGGATCCGAAGATACTATCAACAAATTTTATGGAAGCTCAGTTCTTAATAGGTTTGTCCGGGCAAGCTGAAACCAAGAAAATTGTTTTTTGAGTTTGTTGAAAGATGTTGTGTTCCTAGAATATTTTTAACCGTTGTTGGTTGGGATTCTAATATAGGCATTTTGGAACAATATCCGGTCTTATTATTAAAAGTGTAATTGTTTTGGCAATAACTTTATTATGGCTGTATCTGACTCCTGTTCTTCCGAAAAAATTTCCTGTTCTGGGTTGGCAACCGCTTGTTCCTCAGTGTCTTCTGGGAGTTTTATTTATCGTGTTGCCATTAAAAGTTCTTCTAGACCTTAGTGATGGATCTATCTCCATTGGGATCGATTTAATATTGTGTTGTGGTGGATGGACATATTATACATTTGTTGCGTAGCCCTAAGTTGGGCCTTGTAAAACGCTAGTTCTTGTTTTACTGTTACTGAATTTTTAAAGTATCTTCGATCCTTTGCAACCAGGATACCAATTCTTTTCGATTTCCATCGAATGTTGGGATCGACTTAATGGGATCCGAAATAGGAAATAATTCGCTCTCATTTTTTGGATTTTGGACCTTTCCTTTCACTCCACAGCTGCGCCAATTATGGGTTTGGTACTCACATAATAATAAAAAATAATATATTGTATGTCTATATATGATGTATTTAAGTTATCTCCTATGCACTGAATGTTATGGAACTGTAACTTTAATTGCAGAGAGGGTTTTTGTGAAGCAGGCCAGTCAAATGACAAGCCGAGCTCGATTGAGCTGATGTTAACGGCCTAAGCCTAAGTCCGGGTATTAAACTGATCGAAGTATTAGTCGGAAAATTGGTTTAGAAATAAATTTAAAAGATAACGAGATCTTGATAGTTTATCTGAACTTGATACGTACTTGAAATTTCCGAAAAATTCAAATGTTCGTACTCTAACTCATTCGTAAACATGTGCACGTTGCAGAGAATCCTGAAATAAATATCACGGTTTGTTCGATGATACCGCTAAACACGGCCATGTTTATATTTTACTGATCCAAAGCGTGGAATGTCGATGATTTTCTTGAATCCAGCACTTCAACTAGGTTCAAGACGTCACAAATATTTCAAAGGAAATTGGTACAAGCACGCGGTACAATTTCCTCCGAATTTTTATAACAAAAGCTTTGCCGTATTATCTTTCATTAACCATAACGAATTGGGATTATTCATAGTACGAGTCCATTGTATAGGTCGTGTTCTGTATACGAATTGCATTTTTTTTTCTTGCGGGTAAACTTAAAATTGTCTACGGTTACACTAAATTAGATTTATTTAGGTATGTGCGGGTTCGTATTGTCTATTATAGATAAAACTATTTATAGAGATTTCCTAGTTACAGAATCATAAAATCCATTGAATCATATTTGCACCTTAAATATTATTTTTTCGGGAGCTCTACTACCTCAAGGACAAATTAAACCATTTCAATATTGTTGTATACTTGTCTTAATTTACCAAAACATTGTTTGGTATATTAGGTAAAGTGAATACACCACGTTATACCTATAAAGGTTTTATGGTTATTTATAATATATCGTTTTACAACCTGTCTTCTGCAGAACTAAAGTAACCAAAATAAATAAAAATAAAATCAGTTGGATTTTATTTTTACCTTTAAGGTACCTATCATATATAAAATAACTCTATTTTACGTAAATTTTAACGAATATGGGTAAATTGTGTTATGCGGTGTCGGAAAACCTGTACACCCTTAAAACCACACGCATTCCCGTGGTGATGTTATTCAAACATACTTTTGTTTATAAAAATTCCGAATTTTACGGTAAGGAGAAAAGTACATCGATGTAATCTTCACGTTCACAAATCGCATACAATAGTCAGCGCGTAAGCAAAACAAACGACACATGCGTATTCGCAAAATATGAATTATTTTTACAACACAAAAGTTTAGCGAATCGAAAAATTATAAAAATTAATTAATTTTTTACTTTCGTAATATACACTTTATAGTTATTTAATTAAATTACAATATAAAATATTTGCAAAAAAAAAAAAATAGAATATTAATAATTAGACCGTAGATTATAAATTTGAAATTCAGCTCTAATGTTGTACTCGTATACATATAGGCACATACACATCTATTCATACGTATATGTATATACAATTATTAAAATAAGGAATTACCTGTTGGGGACGGTTCGCACTTTACTGCCGTTCTAGTTTCAGCACGCAAAGTGTAAAGACTTAATAAAAGCATTATAAAATTTATTAAAATTATTCAACCCTAACAAATGAAATTTTAAAACAGTAATTTGATTTCAATATATGCCCTCGAAATTAATCAATAATGAAATCGTAATACAACATAAACATTATAAAATCCAAACAGTTATTATTGATTTGTTAATTTAATTGTAAAACTAAAACAATATTTTGTTGTTTTTTTTTCTGAAAGTTAAATTAATTTTTTTTTTGTTTAAGTAGTGCTAAATGCATTATGTAATGCATATGCGGCGCGCGTATTACATTTAAAAGACTAAATTTTATAATTTTAAAATATAATTCGATTGAGAACTTATTATATGAAGAAGTCGGATAAGATGTTTTCAATAATTTGTATAGATTTGAGGTTTGATATAATACGATCCACATGCACAGTTCTTCTAAATAAAGCCGTGACTGTCTAGAAATATTGCATTCACACGAACAGTGATTTAGTAGCAGACTGTGTTCCCAAAACAGTCCGTCAGTAAAAACAGTCGCAGCACTATCTGAAGCGTTAAGAAGGGATAGTTTATAATATGCAAATAATAATTACCGCAGTGGCGGCGCTTTATAGTAAGCAACGGAAGCACTGATATATAACTCATGGATACGGTATACAACTAAATTACCATAGCAAACGACAACAAAATATGGTACAACTTTTTTTTATATTCCACTCGCTTGTATTATATACACCTCTTACTCGGAAATCGTATTAACGAAAATGTAAAATAAGAGCCGCACTGGAACAAGACAATTCCTAAAATTATTCGAAGTCGTTTTCTTTTTCCTAATAAAGATAGGATAGACCGAAAAATATTCAAAATTATTAATTTTTTAAATCATAATTTAATAAATAAAACACTGCTGCCTATTTTAAAAAAGTATTTAAATATTTTTTTCGTATTTTTCCCTTGAAATATGAAGTACATATCTGTAATGAACAACATGCCAAAGCCAAAAACAAATTTAAAATTCGACATAAATGAAACGTAAATAAAAATAAATAAATATCGTATTGCATCCATTTTATCAAGTGTATGTCAACTGTTTTTTATGTAGTCTACTATACTAATTTGAATTTGATTTCCGAAAATTCGGAATTCTAGACAAGGAAGATACATTTTTGCTCTCTCTGTTGCACATTAGATACGATTTTTAGTTTTGTTTTTTATACCACAGTTTTTTATGTATACCGTATCCATGAGTTACATATCAGTGAACGGAAGCAATGCTTCCGTATAAAGATATTTCGAAATTGAAAATTTTTGATTAGGCCCTTTTCGAAACGAATACTTATTTGTGGAACCTAATTTATTTAAATAAAGGATGACACACACCAAGAGTCGTATTCCAAATAATCCACACTAACGGCTGCGAATGGGCGTGCGCATCCAGCAGCACAGCAGTTTGTTTTAGTAATGAAATTTACTTGTCCCAGTTTTATTGAGGTTATGGGTAGCATCAAAGAGCAGAAAATTGAAGCTACTGGGTGTGGAATCTATTGATGTCGCGACAGATGCAACTTCATTCAATATAATTTCTTTAAATTTAAATTTTTCTATTAAAATTACAAAATATTTGATTTCTTTTATTGAAAATACAAAATTTGTCAAACTAAAATTTTGTTTCATTACATAAGTGAATAAACCTAACATATTTTCTGACTCTTTCTTGTTGACGAAAGTTGACGAAATAACCGCAAGTATATAGTAGTGGTATGCGTGTTTGTGTTAGTGCGATGTGGGCCATTTAATTTTCTTGAATATGACATTTCTAGATTCATTTCATTTATAATTTAAAATTTGTAAATGCAATGCAAATATGCTTTAAATAAACTTAAATTTATTTAATTTTAGTTTTAAAATAATTTCTAATTCTGTGTTTCTGCGAAAACAAAACATTCATTCAACATCGCATTAAAAAAATTAAAATATGTGTAGTTAAAATTTTTTTTCTTAACACATTGACGCACACTTTCTAAATGTGTGTGCTACTCAGGAACACATTTTATAACTTTTGTAATTGCAATGATATTTCGTCGCGGAAAGAAATGTATTGTGAGAATTGAAAAATATGTCGAATTATTCCTTAAAAAATGAATGTTATTTCCGCAAGCGTGTTAAAAAATGAAAAAGTTATATGACCGCTATAGCAGTCATTTCCGCGAACGTGTTAACTCACCACTCAAATACATGGCGAGATGTCAAAAAGCGAGATGACGAAGACGACATAAGCACCAAAAAACTGAACCGATTTGTACCGATTCATAATTTTTGATGCTTACATTCGCAGAAAACAAACAAATATAACCACAGAAAAATTACACACACCAATTTAAAATTGTATACTATATACTCCTTATACGTATACGAAAACGTCATCGAACGTTCGTCGAATTTTGGAAAAAAATCGACCCCCAGATTTTTGGTATGTGGAAATAAAAACGCGAATCTCCTGTTATGAGTAAACCGGAAGTGGTGCCATGTTTTTTATCCATTTTTAATACAGTGTTGCCTATAACCCAATTTATTAAAATTCCCAACTAACAAAACATAAAGTCACCCTATAAGCCAACACTCATTTGCCCTACACTAATTTCAGTCCCATTTCTCCTCGATGATGTTGATGTTTGGACTTGGGAAGTCCTTTTGTTAATGCATCAGCAATCATCTGATCTGTCCTGATTGGATTTATTGTGATAACAGATGCTTCTACTTTCTCTTTCACAAAATGACGCCTGACATCGATATGTTTCGTACGAGGATGGTATGCATCTGTCTTCGAGAGATTAATTGCGCTTCGATTGTCACAAAAAATCGGAATCGCAGTCGGTCTATGAGTTCCACGTCCAATTTTTGAGGTCATAATGCTTCTTGATAGGCTGCTGAGACAGCAAAATATTCGGCTTCAGTTGATGAAAGTGCAACGGTTTGTTGCTTGCGTGATGACCATGTTATTGCTCCACCGCCTTTGAGAAACACATAACCAGTGGTGGATTTTCTTTCATCAAGATCACTTGCCCAGTCTGCATCACTAAAACTAGTAATGTTTTCTAATTCCGATCTCCGATATTCCAGTTTCGCACCTACTGTGCCTTTCAAGTAACGGAAGATCCGTTTTACTACAACCCAATGCTGCTTTCCGGGATTATTTGAAAAACGACTCACCAAATTTACTGCGTACCCGATATCAGGTCGCGTATATCCTGTGCTACATATACAGAAGGCTGCCTACCGCTTCTTGAAATAGAATTTTCTGTATGTCCCCAAATTCGGCTTTGCTGGTTTGTTGACATACTTTTGTCTAGTTTAACGTTTATGTCGATTGGTGTCGCAACAGGGTTAGATTGGGACATGTTGAATTTTTCCAAATATTTTGGTAATGTAATCCCTTTTCTCGATCCCTTGTATTTCGGAATCCCAAAATGCTTTGAGCTTCTCCTATATCTTTTGAGCTTCTACTAAACCCGTGCTCTATGATTTGTTGGTACTTAAAATCAAAAAATCATCGACGTCGATTTTATAATAAATACACCTATCAGCTTTAGATCGTGTCATGCCGATCTCTCCTAACGCCTTGTCCAAGTTTTGGTTCCAGGCACGGCCGGCTTGTTTTAATCAATAAAGTGCCTTGTTTAATTTACAATGTTTCTGGTTGCAACATATAGACAGTTTCCCTCAATTCATCTTGAAGGAACACAGACACTGCATCCATCTGCTCAACATTCATATCGTATTGAACAGCTAGTTCCAACAGATAGCGAATTGAGCTATACTTGACTACTGGTGCATACGTTTCCTCGTAATCCAAACCTTCACGCTGGGAACAACCCTTTACATTGCCATAATCGCTTCATATTCATCTTCCATAGCTTGTCGCCACAAATTACTATCACTGCAGCTCAATGCTTCTTCAACACTAAGCAGAGCATTCGTCGATAACTCAATTGACGAATAAACGAAATCATTTTTTCTGTTTAATTTCGATGTCCTTTTTCAATGCCGATTTCCACTATCATTAATTTCTGCAATATCTGGACAATAATAATCGCTATCAGAACCATTATCTCCCACTTCATTTGACAACGGTAAAAAAATACGTTCCAAATGAATCTCCGATGAATCAGACGCAACCGGGGTGACATCCCTAACCACTGATTGTTCGTTATTTGAAATTTGGAAGAATTCATCAAAAATACAATCATGGGCTGAGAAAACTTCGTCATTTGTTGGATTGTACCATTCTGCATTGTTGTGCTATTGGATCGAGCTTTTTTCGATTTTTGTTCTTGCACATGTACCATAGCATTTGATCCAAAAACCCTCACAAATCCGATTATCTTCCAGTCTAAACCGTCTCTGGTATCCGTCCTGACAACACCTTTTTCGGTGATCGGTTGATTAAATATACAGCCGTATTCATCGCTTCGGTTCAAAAACGTTTCGATAACCCAGAATCAATCAGAAGTCACCTCGTTTTTTTGACAATTGTTCGATTCATGCGTTCACACAATCCGTTCTGCTGTGGGTTATATGAAATTGTCATTTAATGCTGAATCCCCGATCCTCTGAAGAAAACTCAGGAGTTCTTTGTTATAAAACTCTCCACCGTTGTCTGTCCGCAACACTTTTAGTTTTTTTCCACACTGATTTTCGACAAATGCTTTAAATTTTTTGAAAACCGACAGTACTTCATCTTTGGATTTTAAGAAGTAAACGAACGTCTTGTGCGAACAATCGTCAACCAAGGAAAAAAAATAAACCAATTCTAATTTACGATTCGATGATGAGGTCGATTTTCCGTACTGTGATTTTGGCTGCTTTTGTCACTAGGTTCAACAATGTCCATTCCCGACGATTTTTACAACTCTTTCATATATTGGACACTCATATGTCCAAGCCGGCGATGCCACAATTCAAAATTGTACTTGACAACTGACCAGAATGAACAACATGCACTTTTATCCAAATCGAGTTTTTACATATCCTTTTCTAGAGTTGCTATCGCAATTAGCTGATTACGCTTGACAAAAATTCTATACTGGCGGTCATCGAAAACTATCACTTTACCATTGTTAGCCATCTGACCCACAGAAAGTAAGTTCGTTGATAATTCAGGCACATACATTACGTCTGCTGTGACAGTTGTTTTTTTACTGTCAACGATAATGTCCAGATTACGCGTTCTCTTACAGTTGACTGAAACCTTTTCGTTGGTAGCCATGATAACTTCTTTAGCTTGGAACAGGTATATGACAGTATATAAACCGCGAAAACCTATCACGCCGCGAGCGCTTATATGCCTAGGAATTTCAGAGAAACTGTATATTTAATAAATCAGGCCAATTTCTTGGAAACAGATGGTATCGTGCTTCTTGGCCGAAGGTCTAGTCTGAAGAAGACTTGGTTTGGAGGTGAACATTATTTTTTTATTTTTTAGGGAACGAAATGTTTAGCAACACTCAGGAACATCTCCATTTGCAGGCAGAAATAAAAGCCCGATCGCTTCCGGACAACGAGATTTCTACGCCCAATCAAAATTATTGCGATCTAAACATCTATCGCAGTCGTGCAATCTCGCAAATTATAAAGCAGTCATAAGACCTGGTCATTTTGCTCACAAATAAACAAACTATGTATGGTTTTATATTTTACCAAATAAAATATTTCATTTGTTTTGTTTTTTCTTTACATATTTTAACATTTATCTTATATTTTTAAAATTCATATTTTATTATTTTTTATATATAAAAGTACTAAAATATAAAAGTACTAAAATTAGGACTTTTTTATAATAGATTACAAATATGGTATTACATGAAATAAAATATGTACAAGAAAATAAAGAACTATTCCATTTTGAGTGCTACACCGGCTTTCGTGAAGCGAGCGCTGCATTCTTTCAATCATTGGTTCAATCAAAGTTGCGAACAACGAATATCGAATTCGTATGAATCACGAAATAAAACAACTTCTCGGAGGTAGCGATATCATCGAATTCAGCAAATCCAATCGAGTTAGATGGCTCGGCCACGTTGCAGGTCACCACAACAACAGTTGATCAATAAAGAGTTCCATCAACAACCAGCCAGAGTGTGTCGTAGAGGAAGACCCTGACTGTGCTGGTGTGACGACGTCGAACAAAACCTACGTATATTAGGATGTCGAAACTGGAGGACGGGAGCGATGGACCGAGACGGATGGAGGACCATAGGGCAGGCGGCAAAATCCCTCCATGTATATTAAACCAAAAATACAAAGATATACCGTTCAATTATCTTTGTGCTGAACAACAAACTAAATAATAGAAATAAAATTTTCTATAGAATCCAAGAAACTTTGCAATTCAGATTGCATTTTCCTGTGGTATGTTTCATTGCCATCCGAAAAATATAATGGCTGAATTTGTGCTAATCCAGAATTAGAGTATTCCCCAAGCTTCACACATCGGGCCCAGAATTTTTATTGTTTTCATATAAGTCGAATACCCGAGATCAAAAATTCAAACGTGTTCATTTTTGCAGATGACGTGAAAATTTTTTGTACGGTTAATGGAATGCTAACTTATTGCTATTCTTAAATATTAAGAAATACAAAATAATGTCTTTTCATCGTAAAACGAATCGAAGTAATGAAAAAAGTCAATGAGATTATTGATTTAGATGTTACATTTGTAGAAAGTTCCGGTTTCACGAGGCATATTGAAAACCATATTACGACAGCGAATGCCATATTTTTGGATTTACCAAACGAAGGACTGGTTAACTGGAATTTAAACATATTTCGCTTGCGTTCGATCTCAACTGGAATACGCTGTAACGGTCTGGAATACATCATGTGCAGAGTTTCAAATGCTTGGCCAACCATTCCTTCATAAGCTATATAAGGAAAGTTGGCTGAAAGACTAATATGATGAAATGCCTGACAGTGTAATTCGACTTGCCAGCTTTCGGAATGAAAACAACTCTTCTCCATTGTAGGAACTACCAATCTAACTGTTATAAATAGTATTGAGTAATTAGGGTGGTATAGGTATCATTTGTTATAGGTGCTCATTGTTCGGTTATCCAAGACATGAACTGGTTGCATGAGCTTCATTGGTTCATTACTCGTGAGCACTATTGATATCTTAGGTATATTAAAACCATTTGGACGCTTAAAGTTTGAAGTTAAAATTATTTGAAAACAAATTTTAGAATTCTAAACGACAATTTATAAACTAAACTTAATAACTATAACTATTTTGGTACTGCGGTATCAAGAAAACTTGGTGCCAGACACACGGTATTAGATTACGTTCATGATGCTCAGTTTATACAGTTTACCTTTATAGACAAAAGCTAGCTGAGTACATTAACACTATTTGAAAACCATTACATTTTTGTATAATTAAAGGTTATAATTACCGCGATAAACGCGTTTTATAGAATCTAATGTTATTAAATTATTTGTTTATTATTTCCTTTTTGAACAAAACTATTTCAATATTTCTTATAAACATATAATTTATTGTTATCTTTTAAATCAAATATTGCAATTTTTTATTGTTCATATATTTAAGTAAAAATTAATTAATTAAAACGCATAATGTATAAACATATATATGCAATGTTTTACATAATTTTCATGTATGTTGATTTAAACCATCGATAATCTAAAATTGCTTCAATGCCTATAACAGAGAATACCTATAGGTACATACTTGGGCATGACATTAGAAATAAACAATATGGATAGAGGTATAACCCTTAAAAATTCCCTAATACAAATACAAAAGACTTCTAATTATTCAATATAGGTAAGCAACGAACCTGATTTAATTAGAATATACATTTAAAATAAAATATTTTATGTTCAAAGTATTTTAGATAAATTTTATAACACAAAATAAAATTATTATGAATAGTGGCATACTTTTAATTTATTATATATAGTTACGCTATCAATAATAAAAATCAAAAAATTAAAAAAAAAAATGCCAGTAACTATTGCTAATATAACACTAAGTCACGTGATAATTTATGGTTGCTTATATGTTATGATTATTGTTTATGAAATCAAATATATAATTTTTTATTTATTTTTTTTATATTTATAAGAAATGTAATAATGTACTTAATACGTACGTAATCACTTTAAAAATCAAAAGTACAATTACAAAACTTTATTTCAAATCTTATATTAAAATATATAATATACAGACATACTTTTTATTATATAGAGAAATGGAGAATCCTTATTTATAAACAACCTTTGTGTTACCCAATCAAATTCAATTGTTTTCATTTACAGAGTCGAGTCGATCATAATATGATGCACACACCCATATATATATGGAGTAAATTTGATAGAGAGAATGAGATAGACATCGCATATATAGTTATATCCTGCGCAAATCAAAATAGGTATATCCACAGTTAGAAGATAGAACACATACCTACTTATATATATTTATATGTTCATTCTGCACCAGTTGACGGCTTCAAATGTCCTTTGATTTAATGCACAACTGCGTAATAAAAGTCATAAACAAATAAACACACGAATGTTACCCAAAAATTAGTTTTACTAAGGATAATTTTAATGAATTTATTATGTAAATATATGTGTGATGGTAAAACCAATTTAACAAAAATATTATTGGTACTCAAGGACGAAAAATGGATATAAAGAATTTAAACTAAATAACGCCATTATGGTTGTCATTAAAGTTTTTGTCAAAATTTCATGGTGTAAAATTCAATTTGAGCGCTTTGATCGTTTGTCGCACACTTTTACGGATCTGTTGAAATTTATGTAAGTATACATGTTACACTAATAATTCGAGCAACACAATTATATGGTAAAGGCTTAGCGTTACCTAACTGTCACTAAATTGTTCACCATTGTTCATCTGAATTATATTCGGGTTCGGGTTCAGTTCACAATGTTTGAACGATATTCGTATACTTTCTCGAATAATTCGACTCTTTCTCGAATACTTTAGCCATAGCGTTACGCTTTCCAATATTTGCTCGATGAATTTTGTTTTGTAATGGCACGAAATAATAAAGTGCTCATAAATGCTTAAATTATACTTCGAGGGCCATATCAGGTTAAATACCAATTTATAAAATAGTTATAATGACAATATTAATCGTAATTCTCTTTCAGAACTTTTGTGGTGCTTTCCGTGTGGTGCTATCGTCGTTCCAGGCCGATTTTGTTGGGCCGCCATTTTGTTTTGGATGATATTTGTCAGTGCGCTTTTGACATTCGTAGAGAGCAATTTATTATGGAGATTCTAACGCCGCAATGACATGTTGAAATTATTAAAACATTTTATTTAAATAATTGTTCAATTGTGAATACGGAGAGGTAACTACATGGCTTTCTGTGTTAATCATGTGCCGAGCGAGTCAACCATTGAGCGTGTAATGAATAGTTTTTAAAATTTGCATACACTGCGGGAGATAAATTAAAGACTGGATGACAATTAGGACAACGTACCCCATAAGAGATTGATGCAGTGAGGCAGTGTTGTTGAATGTCCAGGTACCTCTTATCGACGCCGTGCACAATTCATGGGAATATCTTCATCATGTTTGTTAAAAATTCTTAAAGGTTTGTATTTTTATCCGTACAAAATAGAATTGACACAAGAGCTTCAGAAAATGGACTATGAACGGCGGCGAGATTGGAGTGCTCGAGCTTCACAACTCGGTATAGACGACCACCATTTGTGGTAAAAAAATCATTTTGATCGAAAAAACACATTTCGACTTGGCTAGCTTTGTTAATAAACAAAATAGCCGCTATTGGGGCACTGAAACCCCTAAATTCATACCCCAAAGACCACTACACCCTTTGAGGATGCTAGAGGAATAAATCAGGCCTACATAACATGTGGTTCTAACAAGACAGTGCCCCATCACAACTCGTCCTTTCCGATAGAAATTTTGCGAGAAATTATTTGCGAGGAACTATTATAGCACTTCCTCCTCTGGCAATGCTGCCTTATATATATTATGTGAAGCTCCATGTCGCCTGTAAAATTTTATGGGATTGTTTTTTGAAGTGTGTCTCCAGTTTGAGACCAATCCCTAATTTTTCAATGTGCAATAATGTTTGCCATTTCCAATGCCCGTCCAGGGAAAGCCTGTTCTAGCTTCATGCTGATACTCGGCTGTAAATTGATTTTATTGTTTTTCTAGCAGTTGCGAATTATTTTATTTATTGGAATTGTAATTATCATTGATTTGAAATCTTAAACATTACCCTCATGCCAGTTTAATGTATGTTGAAATGACGTCAAATACTCTGACATTTTCTATCAATCAGATTTCAATCACCTTTCCATTTGCTTGGTTAGGATCTATTCAGCTTAATGGTGAAATATTCTTAAAATTTCAAATAGAACATATGATTGTTGATAACTTTCAGTAGATACCGAATATTTTCAAAATTTCGTCACAGCATGACTATCTCTCGGAACTGTTTCTAAGACATCCTGGGGAGGGAATTGTCGCGCCACTTTCTTACATTGAAACATCTACATATCAATAATTTTGTTAGCTTGCAAGGTGATAATTGCCTTTAATGGTGTGCACCAGCCAAGACATCGACAAAAAAATCAGCGTAACAGTCCTGCTGCCTTTAAACATGCACTTGGTTCCGTTTTTTTAAGATCAAGTATGTTGTCATAGTTTACCAATCATCCCGCAAGATTATAGTTTGCAGATGTTGATATTCTTCTGTGATTTTTATTTGTCGTAAAAACGAATTTGGCGTAGGCCAAATTAATCATCTAACTTGCGACATCTGAAGCTGTTTTCAGTAAAGCATTAAAAATAACTCGAAGTTTGGTTATGATGCTTGTCACTTTTACAACAGCTGCATGATGTACCAGAAAATTATTTCTAGATATTAAATCGTGTGATAGAACCATACGGTTTAAGGTCAGCAATAAACTTTGACAATTCCTCCTTAGGCTTAAAAAAATCCTTATCTATTTGAAGGAATCTTGCAATCTCCCGAATCTCCTATTTGTCATTTTTTTACTTCGTCGGAGAAATTAGCTTTACGTTTACAGTCTCAACATTAACCTTCCAAACCCATTGTAGATCATTATCTACTGCAGAAATCGTGGTTTATTTCTGTTGATTTTAAATTAAGTTAATTATACCAATCTGATCCAACACAAACTTGTACGTAGGACGGTGAACCCTAACAAAATATTAATGGACATGGAGGTAAGCGAGCCACATTTTGATGGAGTGGCAAGTTGCGGTCGTAATCCCAGTCACTTTTCTTTAACAAAAAAATCAGGAACTTCTTTTGAATGCTTTCAATTCTTTTAATGTGCACAGCATAGTATGGATTCCAGACCGTTACAGCGTATTCCAGTTGAGATCAAACATAAGCGAAATGGAGTGAACATAAGGTTTGAATATCCTCGACATATGTAACACCTAAGTCTATAATCTCATTGTATCTTTGCAGTACTTCATTGTATAATTTGTATGAAGTAATAACCGGATTTCTTTTACGATAGAAGACATGATTTCTTTAGCATTTCTTAATGTTTATGTATAGTGAGTTTCGATCACATCACTCACTTAATCTATCTAAGTCTTCTTGAAATTTCTCCGTATCTAACAATTCATTAATAGTATGAAAAAATTTCAAATTATCTGGGAATATGAGCACGTCTGAGTTTTTGATTATCTCGGTTATTCGGTCTATGAAAACAATAAAAATCCAAGGCTCGAGGTGTGATCCTTGGGGAACACCAGATGTAACTTTAATAACGTTTGATTTCTCATTTGCCAATAAATGAATAAACTCTGGAGTGCTTTATGATTACAGATAGAATCTGAACTTGACGGTGTTTTTCTATCTCGTTAATTAGTTTACTGGTGAATTCAACCAGATTAGTCGATGTGGATGACGTGCAATTGTGGATTTAAAGCTGTTGCATAATACTAACTTAAATAATTTCGGAATTGATGTAGTTTATATTCCTCTGTAACATGTGATATCATCACGTTTACCCGATTTAAAAATTGGAGTAATTTTTGAAATTTTCCATATTTCGGCAAACACGCCAGTGCTTAAGGAATGATTGAATAGATAACATAATGGAATTGTTAAAATTTCAGCGTACTCCTTCAGAATAGAAGAGGGTCTGTCGCCAAGACCGCAACCATCTCCAAACCTCCTTAAAGCCGATAAAATGTTGTCCTCAAAAATAATAGGAGGAGTTATTTATGATTTGTTGTTGCTGGGTTGTTCGTACAATTCACTATTAACGCTTGGTCTATAGACTGATTGAAAAAACGACGCGAACATGTTAACTATATCTTGGGCATTTGCAGAGCATCTATTGTTGTAGGTCATATTTGCGGGGTATCCTTCAATTTCGCGTTTATTCCTAAAGTATTTCCAAAATTGTTTTGGAGAAACGTAGTTTTGTCGCTTCTAATACGCTTTTCAACATTTTGGCATACGCTTTCGATTGCTTTCGATGCTTTCGATTTTGAGGTTTAAAGCACGTAGGTACATAAAGTTCGAAGCCGTGAAGTATAATGTCATTAAATTTGTCCACATTTTCGTTTATATCATTGGAATTGAGAGTTATTTGCCAGTTGATGGATTCTAGGTAACTTTGTAGCCCCATATGGTGTTTTTTGTTTAAATTGTATTTGATTGGTTGTAGGTGTTCTAGACGTAATCATGGCCAAAAAAATCGCTGCTCCTTATGCCGGGTTTTAATGAAGTTTCACAAATTACACAAATAAGATAATTTGGTTTTAAAACGAAATTATAGAATTAGGATGCTTTTGACGCCATTTTGTTTTGATAGTAATTGCACATTTCTCATAGACCAATCTTTGCTTGAACTTTATGGGTTGATTTACCTTTTGAGTAATAGTAAAGTCCGAGCTTTCATTAAACGTGAGTGTAGTCTATCATTAGCCACCGGTGAAAAATATTTATGTGATTGTGTGTCTAGAGAATTCAACTATGACATGCGGTATACTATCGAACAGCACAAGAGGTTGAGAATTGGTTCTTATACATATTACATTGGGTGAGGTATCTTAAGCTTGGGAGATGATAAACAACAGCTGGTAAAAATTAGATAGAAAGCGTTCTCTAACACAGGTAATGACGATAACATTGGTGGCAGGTTAATAAATTCGGCAGAAGTTCCCACTGTGTTCATACTAGTGATGTTAGAGTAGTATTCTTTGAGAGCAGAAGTAACATCAGCTGGGCATCTATACGTTACATTCAAGTATTCGGTCTTTGTTACGAAAGCACTTGCATCGGAAAATTGCATATCGACATGATGTAATCTGTCAATATATGGTATTTGGTTTTTATCACCCAGAAGATATATTTTAGAACATTTATTTTTGATAACCACAAGTCCCATATATCCAGCAGGCACCATCATGGCACCACAAAATCGTAGATTTTATAGGTTTCAGTGGTTGACACTTAGTCCATCTTTGGCCCATTGTGATACCACGCATTCACGCCACATCATTAACCCATTCACCTACTCACACACACACACAACTACAGTATACCACCCGCACGTTGCAAGCTTCATGTCAACCTAAACATTGATGTGGACGATGGGTCGGCGCTGAATTCTGCACTCCATCAGAGGGTCTTAGTTGTGTTTATTAACATCACCGATTGTAATCGATGATGAAAATTTGATTTGCATCTATAATCCGATGGGATTCGAACCCAGTACCTCTCGGTCCAAGTGCCGAAGCTTTAACCACTGCATCCGGTAAACTGAATCGTAGGTCCGCTTACAATTTATTAGATACGAGGCAATCGTTTTGTAGTTTAATATGATGTTATTAAAAACAATGTTTTCGTGCTCGCAACGAGATGTTACCTTTAATTTAATATCAGCAAGTCCTTCTTTTGTAACACATAGAATAAGATCAGTGCCCAGATTATGGTTGTTTATAATCAATGTTGATTTACCACATCCAGGTACACCTTGAACATTTGTAGTGTCCAGCATCTTTATGTTTGTTTTAAGATAGATATTGTTTAACGAGTTGTAAGTCTGATGATCTAACATAATTACCGTACCCGATGAACAAAAAATATATTTGTTAGGAGTAATAAACGTGTTTGTGTCTTCACACAGTTGCACCAGATTATCCCCATCGAAAACAAACTGATGTTTTGTGGTCAGTTCTTCAAAATATTGTTTGGTAACGTTGTCAAAATATGTTTAATTGTCGTAAGGAAGGAGCGGACAAAGGCAGTAGATTTATATTCTAAATGTAGTGATCCTTTAAGTGGCTTTTTATTAGGCTGTTTGAGTGTTTCATGTAAAACATTATTTACATGATCGAATTTTTATAGCTGGACTCTGCAGACAACAACTTGTGAAAAGTCGGAGATGTAGTTATTTTTTAAGATTGCAATTATATAATTTTTCTTCAAAAGCAACACAAATAAAAATAGATGACTTTATTAAGTGTTTGTCATTTAGCTAGGTTGAAATCTGTGGTTCAGCATGCAGGAATTTTTGAGATGGGATATCTTTAACAAACTCATATCCGTTGTTACGGGCCCCTTATGTCCGGCTAACACAATCGAGTCGGGTAGACGTCAGTGGAAAATTGGGGTTCATTTGCCGACATAACAAAGAAGGGGCCTGTACAAACCATTGTGTTATTTCAAAATTCACTACCAAAAACAAATTTGACTCATCCTCCCGATTCCCAACAACACCACCGACCAATACTCAAAACAAAATTTACTCCATTATAATAACAAACAAAATTTATTTATGAAAAATGACAACGAAGATCAATATTAAAATATCCATCGTACAAAGTTATGGAAAATTACGAGATATAATTTATTGAGAAAATTTGGGTTCTAATAAAAAAAATTGATAATATGTATATCACTAATATATAAAGATCAAACATTTTTTTTTTTTATATATTGTAAATTATGAATATACTCGTGAAAGTGGATGAATAGGCTATACCTATAATATATATAAGTTAAAGCTTACAATTAAACTCACCCCAGTTTTTCCGCCGAGTACTCGTTGGTAATACTGTGTGGCTGTGGAACAAAAATTATTAAACTTAATCCGACACCTTCACACACTTTCTTGATGCGGTATTAGCGCTTACACTTAACTTTTTTTTTTTTTTTTTATCAAAAAAAAATTTTTTTTCAAATTTCGCTTTATCAATTTTTTTTTTTTTTTTATATATATACTTTTCTTTTTTTATCACTAAATCTTATATTTTTCTTTTAAACTAACTTAACTTAACTATCAATAAAACTTTTTTTTTTTATAAATTCTTATATTATAAAAGAACAGACTAGGTTTTTTTCTTTTTAACTGTCAGTTGTACCGGAATTCTGTGCAAAAGCATACAACTAGTACCATACGAGTAGTACGGTTTGAAGTACCGTTCGGTTACCGGTATGAAAATTATTCCGGGTATCGTCCCTATTTATAGCGAAACTTCAGTTTCCCACGTTAAAGATGATAAGATGAATAATTGAAGCGATTATTTCCCTCGAATCGATTCATGCGACGATTTATTGTGGTAACGGGTTTTTTTTTGGTAACGCTCTACTCCGGTAACGCCTTATTCAGCCAAAGTTTTATGAGGGCCACGTTTTATCCAGGCAACGTTTTATTGAGGCCACCGTCAGGCCTTTAGTCCCCTTCACCCGTGATTTTGGGTTAATTTAAACTATTCACAGCCTTTCACCAGAATAAAACAAAAAAAATTGGAATTGACAAAAATTCCCACAGAGTAAAAACAAACCAAGCTTACCTATATAAATAGGATTAAAACCTTTTGGCCTTGTTGTTTAGAGTTTTGAAACTCTTTTTACCTCACTTATTATTAAATATAATTATTAAAATTTTTTTTTATAATTAAATTACTAGTATAATTATCAATTACTCTTTAATTGATATTTATTTATAATTATAAGCACGCACTTTAGATTAACTTTTCTCTTATCAGCTTACAGCATTTTATAACAGGTCACGATGGCCTCACAAATTATATTGAAATTAATTTAAAGCCAAGATGAATATTTGGTCATGTATATAAGCTACACCCAATTACAAATATCGTTGGGTACATAACCAAAATCGTACAATCGAGAAAAAAAATATCCAGTTGGCCTATATACTACCAGTGTACAATAATTATATATACTTCCACAAATCATATTTTATTACGCTGGTGTGTACTACCATCCCATTCTGTCGTCACAGTGAAGTATGTAAATTAGTACAATTGTTTTTATATACAATACATTTAATGTTTAGGTAGGTATGTACTTTATATACGAGGTATATAAAGTTTATTGCCACTGAGTATACAGCAAACATCATTAACTTGATCTGTGGGTGAATCATCAAATGCAATACTATTGACAAAAGTATTGGCATAATTAAAATTGGTCAGCACCCTTTAAATCGAGATTGGCTATTAGATAGCCGTAACACCGTTTATATAATCTTCATGGTGGTTGTTACTTATGCTTCTTGTTAACATAAGTTTAAATTTAAATGAGATGATTGATTTGTTGTATGTTGATTTCATGTCAATATCAGTTTGATTGTCGCAGGGTTTAGATGTGCACTTATTACTTTGAGTAGTTGTCTGAAGATGAAAAATAAAATAAGCCTCCATTTGAATCGCACACGGCATCTCTCATTATGATGGTTTTAACTCTCTACGTGCCTCCAAGATACTGTGTTTAATTCTTCCTTTGTCACTTTAGGTAAGACATACACATAGAGGTTTACGTAGCCTTTGTTGTAAATTCAAGCCGCCATTTTGAACTAAAATTTATAAAAATGAAGACAATTGGTAATCACATAATCCGTTTTACAATATTCCATTACTCTTAACTGGTTAATTTACTGGAGCTATAAGCAGCTCATTCTCTTGGCGTTGACGTCCATCGTTACCAATGGTATATAATGTATGCAACCGAGTTTCCAGAAAACAAAACAAATGCTTTTGCTCATATATATGCGTTAAGTACAATAAAATTCAAGATTACGAAGGAGTTGACTAATGCGTTGCGAATCATAATAGTTCAAAGTATTTTCAATATTTTTGTAGTTTGGTCACTGCATCAATCTGACGAGACGAGCGATTTTTTTAATTTAAACAATTCAATGTTTGATTAGTTTGAAACTATACTTCAAACGTCTTGGGACTTGGTAATATCACCTCGATGTAATTGGAATTCCTATTTTAAAAAATTTGATTTGTGGAGCTTAAACGCAGCTATGCTGCTGTCTGGAGCTGGTCAACTTATCCCATAAATACATGATGATATCCAGCATTATTTTGTTTGTTCTCGGCTTCTGGATGTGCAGAATATTATTTTAAATTGTTCAATGAAAGGATGAAACAATAGACAAACATGTAGTCTAGTTTATTTCTGCAATCGCTATACTGGTTAGCTTATTTTCTGCGTACTCCTGGTCTGAGCTGGAAAAAAAATAATAAAATATTTATGCTAAGTATTGTCCTAAATTGCATTCTACACTCAATAATAAATAACATTAATTATGATAAACCACTGATGACATTTATAACCGATTACGAATGATGTTATGTGTAAATAGCGAGCAGGCAATGATTCTCTAGCTTGCTGATAAATCTAAATCAATCCATATTCTTCTTCTATAATTTCGTTTCTTTGGCTAGATTTTTAAGGAAGAATTAATCTCATAAAAGCGATGAAAAGTCATTCACAAAAGCCAATTCTTAATTCGTTTAATGACTATTAGTAAGGTCAGTATTTGAAATGTAAGTTATGTACAAAAGTTTAATAAACTATAGAATATATATTTAAAAAAAAATTAATTTATTGGTTTTTGTACCTCTCAATAGAAGCAATTTTGGAATATAATTTATGACTCTTAAAGTGCTTTGAGGTAAATCATTAGGTTTTTCTTTTCAACAGGGAAAAACTGAGCAAGATAATTGTAAAAGAACGTTTCGTTCAGATTCTGCACTCGTTCCGTATATTTTAATAAAGTTATATTGTTCCTAATATGTACTATTGTCACGTTGTCACAAGACCTTTGTTTAACTTGTGTCGAAATGTCTATTAGATTCAAGCAATATACCCACCACAAACAATTGCCAGTATGAGGTGTAAATCAGCCGGTTAGGTAAGGTAATGGAACGAAGCTGCAATATTAAATGTACTAATTCCCCATTTTTCGATAAAATACCATATAATATAATTTTTAAAACTAGTACAAATATTCAAAATTAACTATGGGATGAAACCTCCAGCAAATATCTTCAAAATGAATAATAAAAAAAAAATTGAGGTCAATAACCCACATGCAACCAAAATATTTTATATCTTATTTCCATTTTATATAACCATATGCCGCACATGAGAGATACATACCTATATACTAAAAATTTAGTGGCCGAAAAGTTCATTTGGATCAAGCCAGGTAACTCTAACGTATAATACATGTATACAGCATTTTGGTACTGTAATTTGCGTTTAGCTTTTACAGTAAGGCGTTTGTAATACATTTTTTTTAAATACGCAATTTTTAATAGAAAATTGAAATAACCATTCAATCAAAACGTAATCAGAACGAAACGAGCAAAATGTAAAATACAAAACAGAAAAATTCTTTTTTTTTTTTTTTTTTGTTATTCTCTCTACATTGATAGCAGCGCGCAGCAGCACACAGCTCATAAATAAATAATTAATTTTCGAATATTTGACTGTGTACGAGTATTGATTGGGTAGATAACTTAATTATACATAAATCATTTTGTTTTTGGGATTTAAAGTACAATATATTTAAAATCTACATAATATGCAATATATATATTTCTGTTACAGAAATAATAAATAAAATTAAAATTTACAATTTTACAAATATATTTTATTTATTTATGCGAAGCTGTATAAAATACTATATAGATGCGATGTAAATTTTTGTTTTTGTGTAAAACAAAACATCGATAATTTATTCTGGCAAGATCAATAGCTTAAAGAAATACACTATTTTTCTTAAAACTAAAAAAAATCAAGAATCATAAAAAGAGTAAAAATACCATCTTAGCTTAACACACATACAAGCGTAACGTCAAATTTCTTTTACTATTTTATATTATATATAGTTGTTTATGTTACTCTGTTACTCATTTTTCTCGACTTATGTTTCACACCATCGTTCGGAGATATTGTTTTTGTTGCTTTTTTTCAATATTATTTATTTTCTTTTTCATTCCATCAAAGGCCCTATACCATTGTGGAGGTCTTTTCAACATAAATTTTTTTTTCTTTCTTAATTTTGAGAAGAGAACGAAATTTAAATTTCGGAAATGGGAAAAAATAATATTTTGATTTAGTAAAATAATATCAATCTGTTACGTACGACGTGGTCAACTTATCGTGAATATATTTTATAAGTGTAAATTAATTTTAGTTATAAAACTGTACATAGTGATCAAAAATAAATAAATTATTCGGGTCTAAGTTAATGTAGTGATTATAAAAGTTTAACAACAAAGTTAAGTGATACCATCCAGGATTACACGGATACCCTATATTTATATAAAGTGTGATAAAGTGATTAAATGAATACAACAATATTTGTCATTCAATATGTATAAAAAAACACAGCATATATAAAGCTTAACAGTGTTAAGAGTGACCTACTTTTTCAAAAAAAAAAAAAAATTATAAAAGATTTTAGTGCATAGCATGATGATGTTTTATTTTGTATGACCCGGATATTAAAATATTATTGTGATGAGAGAGAATTTGTGTTTTTCAAAAAAAATAATATATGTAATTTGAATAAAAAATTCTCTCTCATTTGGTTTTTTTAGTGAAAATTGTGGAAAACTATTTTATAAAATTAATAATTATAAAATTGAAGTGATACTCAATATTTCTGTATTGTAAATATTATCCTACATACATACATACATTATTAATTCCTTTGAAATCACCCTTTTTGGATTAATTAACATATTTGTATAGAACCTCTACATACTCTATTTATTATTATCTTGTGAGTATTTAACTAAATTAGATAAATAAAGGAAGAAAAATATTGAGCAACAATTATTATTCGTTTTAATTAATTAAATTCGGCAAGATCAACAATATTTTTCTTCTATTTATTTCTATTTTCTCGTAGCACATACATCATAAAAATACATACAACAGACATACGCACACAATTTCACTTTAATGACACCAAAAAAGAATAATAAAGTATTCATTTGACCTCAAAACGCTCTATAGATCGCCTTTTGACCAAATAACAAACTAAATATTTGTTTAAGGATGTTAACTGTGATTTATAACTGCATTTTTTACTAACCACTATGTCATCATCATCCTATCATAGCATATCATAACAATATAATTTAAATACACCTCTTATTTCGGTCCCAAGAAACAAATTTCAATAATATACAAATAACTTTCTCCAAAACCGTTATTTTTTAATTAACTTTAATAAACCTCCCCTCTAGTAATATTATCATTTCTTCTACTATTTATACTAAAATCTATTTTTAATGACAATAACTTAAATACTAACATTTATTTTCGTATATTTATTTATGTTAATATATCCAAAAAAAAAAAATTATTAATGTTTTCATTTTTATTTTAAATTTATTTTTATGATAATTAATAAATTATAAAATAAAATTATACCATATAATTATTAATGAATAAAAACAAAAACAAAATGATCAAGTCAATAAAACTGGCAATAAACATTATAATATGTATTAAACTAAATAATAATAATATTATTATTAATTAATAAACAGTGTGGCATATAATTAGCGCTAATTAAGGAGAAAAAAAAATGGATGGATTAATGGATTTATGGATTTATTTCTAATGCAGGTCTGATTTTGTTTTTATCTCTTAATTATATACGTTTTTCTTCTCTTTCCTACATTATTTTAATTATTTTTAATTCGGATTTATCCACCAAAATATAACGTGTACGCAGAATAATTACGAAAAAAAAATACAAAAAAAAATTAAAAACTGTGAATGATTACGTTACTTACGAATATTTTGGATTGTGATGATTAATTTAGCACAAACCGAAATGAGTCAATAATTTGTTGTATTATATGCGGGATGTAATTGAGACATGTAAAATCAGGGTTCAATAAAAATATAGTAAATATTATATTATACCTTATCATGCACACACACATAACGCTAATTATGTAGTTGTTGTCATTACAAAACAGAACTAATTTATTTGCCATTCCTCGAATTTTTGGATACCTAATTATCGGAAACCTAATATAATTACGACAAACTGACCCCTAATTACACATTGCCAATAATATTAATTATATTTAAATTAAATACGCGCCTATGAATAATATATATATACTGGATGGTACCTACCTACCAAATCTGTACCATGTACATGCAAAATAGAAACATGCAAATTTAATAAAAAAAAAAAATACAATGTATAGATGTATAAAGTTTTGACCTACATTAAATTCTCAACCAAAAAACCAATTTGCATTATAATATTTCACATAACAGAAAATTAGAGGAGTAATATCCGACACATAACCTAACCAAGAGGAATTTATTCAAAATGCGTTATAATACGCATATTTTAATTAATGAGAATTTTTTTTTATCTCTATATTCGTATAAACTGGAATAAGCAGAAATATTATTTTATATTGCCCAAAAAGCTTAAAGCTATCAGTATACATACATGCAAAATACAGATTCTAAAGCAAAAGCGAGAGGCCGATATAAACCAAAGAAAGCAAACATTAATTAGAGTAAAAGAGATAAAACGTCTACCCAATGTCTACACATATTAATTTTATTTGCTTTTTTGTAGTTGTATTCTTTTAGTTTTTAACATTCGTTCCTCTTTTTTGTGTATTTGAAAAAATAAAAATAATACGTACGAGACAATACAATTACCATATCGCGGAAGTATGTTAGCAGGTCTCGTGTAACGGTACATTTTTTTTTTTGGTTTAATTTATAAATAAATAAAAAAAAAGAGAAGAATTGGTTATAACAAATTAAATATAGCGGATATTTTTTTTTATATATATTTAATTTTAGTCTTAGTTTTTACTATTTTGATTTGAAAGCGAAATTTAATGATAGTGAGCTTTATTTCTAACTGTTGTTGCTTTTCTTTCGGTAGTTATTTTATTTATTTTGTTCAATTTGAACAAAAATGAGAATAGGAGATTGAAATGGTTTAGTAACTTTGAGGTTTTTTAAGATAATTTTAGTTAGTTTAATTTTTTTTTTTTTTTTAAATTAATTAACGTATTATTGCAATTTACTAATTTTATCGAATTTAGGTATAGAGTGCACGCGCAGTGCGGCTTTATTTTATCTAATTTGTGCGAGATGGATCTTAAATTACAGAAATAAAAGAGAAATTAATGTTACCGTAAATATTTAATACCATTTTAAATTGCTTACTGAACATATGCTATTGATTTCTTAATTACTCTTAAATACAATTACGCTGTAATGTGCGCTAGTCAATTGTTTAACAAAACTTTCACAATAAGCCACTATTATATTATGATTATTATTATTATTATTTTTTTTTTTTTATCAAACTAAATTAGAAATTATATTAGTAATAAAGTAAATTATTTAGTACAGTATTTTAGCAACAGATGACTTGCAATTTACAATTTAAAAACGTACATACGCCAAACACAGTCAGAATAACTGCCCAAATATTTATTTACAGATCGCATAAATGTAAAACAATTTTAACAATTATTTTTTAACAATATTTTTTTTCAGATGTATAAAAAGATGTTCGTCCCATTTCGAACGCCGTGCATATTTAATGCACTACAACGATAAAATATCAAATAATTCGTTTAACAAAACAAAAATAATAGTGATAAAAATTAAAATATTAGACAATATAATAAAATGAAGTATTGTGGACAAACAATGAGTACACATAACGATTCGGAAGTTGAAAGCCTATTAATGAGTCCGTGCTGGAATCAAACGCAGAATGGTTCCTCCCAGGACCAATATAGTATATTAGAGGAACATAAATTATTTTTAGAGCATGATTTAGATTCAATGCCGAGTAGTGATACAGAAGTACAAAAAAATTCGCTGGACGTAATAGATTCGTTATTAAATTCACAACATTTAAATACAAATTTAGCCGAATTAAAACCATTACCACCGTTTACACGTTATACTGGTCATTTATCAATAAACGGAATACCAGGTCATCATTATCATGCGATTGCACAAAGACTACCTGAAGAAAATAATAACTACTCACAAAGTAGTTATGGCGGTGGGGGCGGTGGTAGCAGTGGCGGATGTAATAACAATAATAATAATAATAACAGTAGTAATACCCCCGACCATAATATAGTATCTTCGTCAACATGTTTACCTGATTCAGTACTAAATCAGGACAGTGATTCATGTTTGCAAGATGTAAAATTATTTTCGGATAACGCAATCGATAGCAATTTATATTCGGTAGCGGATAGTTGCGTTATAAATAGTCATGGCCCGGATTCGGTATCCGGTGTCCGAATTTACGCCGATTCTAAAGAACTAGAATATGATATGAGTTCGATTGAAGATATTGCGGCAATAATTGGATCAGCGATCGCCGATACAACAGTCAATAATCAAGTTGACACCGACGATGGGAATGACACAAGGGATTCGTGGATGGATTTAGATGCATTTATTGATGGGGCTTGTGTGCAACAAGACGGAAAACTTATAATATCGCAACCGGAATCAATGCATGAATTTGTGCTACCCCATTCACCGATGCAAACATCGAGCTCGACATTACAAAGTCTGCTAACGCACGGTTATATGCCGTTATTACAAAATAGGTTACAAAATGGACCACCTATTAAAATAGAAGCGCCCTCCTCCTCTACATCATATTGCGGTGATATAATAACAACATCTACAAGTCCCCCAGGTTCAGTGGTTTCAACAACCGATAGCCTAATGCTAAATGGGCGTTATTTACATTCTCATCAAAGCCAGTCACACCATTATCAACTTAGTTTAACCGGTAATAATAACAATAATAATAATAATAATAATAATAATAATAATTTAAAAGGAGACGGCCTATGTAGTCCTGAACTGATGGGCAATTATCCGCATACAACGACAACAACGCCGTCATCTGGGCCAAAACAAAAACGGCAAAGGCAGCCGAAAAATTCAGCAAAAACACAAAACCAATTGAATTTAAGCTCAATTGTACATTCGGGAAACCAACAGGTATCTAATCCTAATAGTAATTCACAAATATCAGGAGGTTGTAGTAATACATCCCAATCAGCATTATCATATCAAAGTTCAAATGATTTGAGTGGCCTATTGGGTAAAGAGAAGCCAGTACATCGGTGTAATATATGTAATCGAGGTTTTCTAAATAAAAGTAATATAAAAGTACATTTAAGAACACATACGGGAGAGAAACCATTTAGATGTGAAGTTTGTTCAAAAGCATTCCGACAAAAAGCACATCTAATAAAACATCAGCAGATACATAAAAGAATTGGACGGGATTGATGAACATAAAAAATTATTTTCTTTTTTTTACTAAATGAATTTTTGTAAGTAAAATTTATTTATTGTGTGTTATTTAATTAATTTAATAGAATAATTATTTAAAACTGTACATATATAAATATATATATATAAAAAAAAAAATAATAAACACATAAAATAAATTGTACATGATGTATTTTTTAAAAAATTTTAATTTACATAATTAAAATTTTAAGAAATAGATCTTTATACAAAAATTCTCATCGATGCCGTTCAATTGTTTTGTTGTAATTTGTGTCCTTATTTTAATTTAATCTTTTTATTATTTTAATTTAACATTTACAAAAAAATAATAATAATAATAATCTACCGTTTATATAAAATGGGAGGGGCCACACAATAACGCCTCTCTCAAAAATATATATAAAATTGGTGTATTATATCACTGCTGTTAAAGGAAAATAATAAAAAGTTGCGGATACGCATTAATTTGAAAAAGGTACCGATTTATATCAATGTTTAAAAAGGTCTCATCGCAGACACTTGTTCTCTCCCATAATATGCAAATAAGATTTTATAATTTTCTTACAATATTGACATACTATTTTCATTTTGATTTGTGGCAGTCAAAATTGTTATTGCTATTAGGCAAGATTTTGTTATGACCTCTGCTGTCATATCAACGATCCTGTCGTTTAATATAGTGATTGCCCATCAAAAAGAAAATATTTTGTAAGAAAATTACAATTTTTCATTTTTATGTTCGATTTAATTTTTATTTATAATAATAATTTATTATTATATTATATAAAATGTATATTATATTATAATTCTATATTTGAAATGTGCAATTTGTGTAAAAAATATGTTAAAAAGTATTTTAGATTTTTTTTTTTTTTTTTGTATAATTCTTAAGTGTTAATTTGTAAAAAGTTAGGTTTTGTTTTTAGTTACTTTGTAGTTAATTATAATATAAATATTATATTATTGTATATTTCCTACGGGAATTATGTTGATTTTATTTTCTAAAATATAATTTATTAGCATGTTTTATTGTATTACTGATATAAAATTACGTAGACTAAATTTGTTAATAGCTAGTTGATAATGTTTTAAATTGTGGTATACTAAGATAAATTTATTTAACTTATTTAATTGTTTATGTTATAAATTTAAAAGCAAGCAAAAAAAAACTACAAAGAAAATACTATGTACATAATATAGTATATTAAAATTACTTAAATAAATTTGTTATTTATTGTTTTAATTATTAATTATAAATATTTATTGTCCGCAACAGTTTCTGATCTTTTCTAAATAATTATGACGCGCAAATTAAAATTTATATTGTGTATTTTTATTTTTACCCCAAATCATAAAATTCTAAATTAATCTAAAAACATTTGTTAAAATCTATTAAATATTTAAAAAAAAAAAAAACAATAATTTGCCAGATATAATTAATTTAAAGCTAGTTTTATATTTCTAAAAAACTATCTGGATCTTTAGAATGTTTGAACCGAAAACAAATCTCTTAATTTCTTAAATAATTGTGATTTAAAAAAAAGGTATTTTAATTAATTTTCTAAAAATTTAAATAAAACTTTGAAAAAAAAAATACTAAAAATTAAGTAAATAAATTTAAGTACCTGAAAATATGGTAATTTATTATCTTTGGCAAACAAGCTACATAATATATTATTTAATTATAAAAAGTTTTATTCCTGAACCGAAAAAAGGAAAACCACACGACATAAAATAAAAACCATATACAATTTAATTAATTAAAATTAATATTTTTTATTTTCCAAGTTATGTTATGGCATCCTAATTGCTGAGATCCTTCCCAATTGTCCGATTTGTAACAAGAAAACCGAGACAAATATGGTAAGTAAACCGCTTTACTTATATTATGAGATTTTTCAGCGCTCAGTAGTACGTCGAGACAAGATACAGAATGTTTTGTTCAGCAAATAATAAACAACTAGTTCACATACTAAAAGGGGTTCCAAACAATTAATTCATCATTATTTTCTGTAACTAGACTTACTCAAATTTAGAAGAAATAAACTAAATTAAATTGTTGTGTATTGTTTTCCGCTTCCCTGATTGATGATTTAAAATAATATTCTGACCGATCAAATAAAATCAAATATTTATCCACCTACATATGAAAAAATAGGACCTTTTTTTAGTCATATTTTTAACAAATTTTCTGATTTAACAAAGGTGATTTACATAAACAAACATAATTTCAAAATGACACAAGAAAGGCATATTTGTTTTACATATGTCATTTTACAAATATATTTTTTAGTTCATTTTCAAAATGACTTAAAAAAGACAAATTTTATTTCTCATTATAAACATAAAATTTACATTTGTTTTAAATACACATAGAAATGCATACGTTTCATTAATGAAAATATAAAACATAAATAAGTGGGCTTTTTATGCCATTTATAAACACACATTTTATGCCATTTATAAACACACTTCTTAAATCATTTTCAAAATGACTTATGATATGCACTAATAGTCAGCTTGTTTTATTTCATTTTCAATACAAATTTTAAATTAATTTTAAAATGAAATAAAAACAATAGTTTTAAGTCAGAAAAAACACCATTTTTAAGCCACCCGTTTTTAATTCGGGGAGCCATAAAATCTTTGCTATATTCAAAATTTAAAAAAATCAAATATCGATCAGGAAACTTGTTCTTGTTCGATTCCGAAATTATTTTATTGATAAAGTAACCAAGGCAGCCACATAAATTATTCAATTAAAACTTGTGGAAAAACTCGTACCACTTGCTTAAATTGGCCCAATCTTTTCGAAACAAAAAAGAGCCAAAATACATATTATTTTCAAAATCAATAGTAAATTTTATTGATAAAAATGTACAAGAAATAATTATTGTCTTTAAATTATATTTGCGCCTGTTTCTTTCTTACCTGAAAATAATACGTTTCTTTCTGAAATTCAGCTGAATTTGTTTTGGTTTTTAAAACGTATTTCTATGAAACTTGTCGCAAAAGGTTGGGACTCTTTAATTAATAAAAATAAAATGTTAGCACAAAATACACTAAAGTCATTTTCATTTAAATTTTATTTGATGTACGCATTCAGATTTTCTAAACCGGCATTCAAAATTGTAAAGGATTCTAGTATTGTGCTTATCGGGTAAATGCAAAACGTAATTTAGACAGGGGAAAGTATGTATAGAAAACGCCACCAGTGGCAAAAAATGAAGCTTGCTTCAGATACACCCGAGACACTTTTTCCATTTTTAAATTGATAATTTTAATATCAATTGTAGTTAAACTTATAGCTTTTATATTTTAATGCAATATACAAATAATATTAAACTTTCCAAGATCACTTTCATAGATAATTCATAGAAAAGCCCGGCTAAACTCTTTTCCGTAGTTATAAATTTTTCCGCGAGAGCACAGGGGTACAAGTCTCAATTGTTGCAAGTTCTTGTTGGTAAAAAGCACTCAAATAAATGTGGTTTCTTTGAGAAATTTACAACAACAATCCCATATTATATGTAATTCCAAATTGGAATAGTTTTAAACCAAAATTTCTGCTAGTATAGAAAAATTATATTCTAGACCAGAAATTAGTTACGATTTGTAATAATATTCAATAATGTTCTAACACATTACTAATTGAATATATTTAGTTGCATTTTTACGTTGTTTTGATATTCAAAATGTAATTTAATTGTCACCAATTAATAAAAATAAATTAAAAAATATCTTTGTTTCTTTGAGCACAATATTAATTTGAATGCAGAATGGAAATTGCATGTACCAAAGATAGACCACGCAAATATTAAATCAAAATTTAGCTATTTAAATTACATATATTGATTGAACTGTATTAAAATATTACTTTTTGTAGAAGTTACTTATTTTAACAAATACACAATTCCAAGTTTTTGGTCCTACTTTATTCAAACGTTTATACAGGATAACCTTACACATAAACAAATACGTACCCACATTACACATTAACTTCTTTTAAAATCTTTTTAGAACCAAAACATTTTTAATTTTGCAACTTTAAAATACAAACTCGATCAAAAAATATGTCAATACAAAAAATTCCCATTAAACTCAAATTATTTTCCCTAGATACAAATTATGTTCCGTGTTTTCGGGGGATTTACATTTAAAAAAATTGGCCCGTTCCACACTTGTATTCCTCATACACACATATCGACAACATTTTGCGGTTACACTAGTAATAATTAACTGTTGCTCCTTTTCTATGGATGTGTAGTAAATAACAAAACTAGATAAAAAATATTCATTTTAACATACATTTTATATGTATAAAATTGTATTTGTTTTCGTTTTATTATCTTTGTGGTAGTATGCAACAACACGAGAAACAAAAGACATTTTGTTGAAAATTTAACAACACAAGATCCCCTCTGCAATTTTACTTTGTAGGTAAAGAGGAAGAAAACTGATGCAAGAATACAAGTGTGGAATAGCCCATTGATGGCAAAGTGTGAAACAGTTTCTCTTTCCAGGCCCGTTTTGTTGCTCAAAACAAAAATTCCTTCAATTTACGTCCACGACACACAAATGTGTATGTAAAAAATGATAGATTGTAATGTCTTTCGTGTGTGTAAGAAATAGAATCATTCTGTATGTATTTTGATACAGAATGATTCTATTTCTTACACACACGAAAGACATTACAATCTGTCATTTTTTACATAGACATTTGTGTGTTTGGACTTAAATTGAAGGACTTTTTATTTTTGCCAGAAATGATATTATAGAAGTACTATCTAGTAAAATATTCACTTTCTGTGAAAATGGAAATTTCTTTTTTGGTTGCCAACCAACACCGCGAGTATAACAAAAATGATTAAATCATAAATCAAAATAAAATCGATAAGCTGTACCAATAGTACAGTAATTTTATTTAAATTATAATATGTTCGTACGTAAACTGTACATAACTAATACTAACTATTTTGTATTATTTCTCATTTTTAATGATGAATAATATAATATATAACTACAATAGTCAAAAAAATACAAAAAAAAACTAAAATACAACAGAATTATACTAAGCACGACGACCTACTCTCGAAAGTAAGTCAATGGAGTACGCGACTTGTTAAAGAAATTAATATTGTTGTATTTGTGGTTTAAAATTATTATACCTATGTATTTATATACATATTTATATATACATATATTCTCATATAATGTTCTGATTTACGCGATTGTTGGTATGAAATAATATAATATTAACATTTCAAGTTATGTATGTACAGACAAAAAAAATCATTTTAGACTGATGTCTCGATATCATATACCTACATAACATTACATATAAACATTTTTAAAATAAAATTCATTGATTATTTGTACTGTAAAATTCGCATTAAATAAATAAATTACATTGAAACCAAGTTTACTTCCGTTAAGAAAGACCGTATTGAAAAAATAAAAAATACTGAATTAAAAATTAAAACAAAAAAGAAATGATCAAATGAAAATAAAACTTATGGTAGTTACATCTCTATATGTACCACCACACCACTCTTTACATCTTAAGTATGTATCGAAAATATAGCTTTTTTTACTCACACATCACAAGCACAATACGAATTCAGCAAAAAATAATTAAAAAGTAAACACAACAAAATGTATTAAAGAAATTTGATGAAGGAAAAAGTAGGTTACTGACACAGTTTATTTAAATAAATATTTTTATAATAATAGTAATCTTATAAAGCTGTTATTTTATTTTATTATAAAAATTTAATATTTTCGTAAGATTGGTTTTTGTGGCATTGATCATGATCATGATCATGATTTCAGTGTAAATGTAAATATAGAAATAATATAAAGGTTACAATAGGTGTCAAATACCATGTACCAGCGGAATATTCAAATTAGAAATGGAAATGCGATATTGATTGGCAGGATTGGCAATTAATAAGGAAAATTAAAACACATGTTACAAATATATTTTTATTTTATCCTAAATGAATATATAGAATCAGGAATACGGCAAACACAGTGGTACAGAATCGATTCTGCAGCACCGTTGACAAGGTAGGTACATTCTACCTTCAGGATATATAATATCAGAATCGTTACTAAAAAAGGTTGTATTTATGTATTCGTACATTACTAATTTTTATTAATTTAGGGTTTCCCTATTGTTGTTTCCCCCGGGAATAGAGAATTGGAAATTAGTGACATTTTTTTAGCAGCTGGGATTGTTTTATTCCTCAAAGTGTATTCTGGCGTTTGGGAATTTTTTTTATTGGGAAAAAATAATTCCATTTTATAGCAGTTTTGACGTTTATTTTTAGCCATTATTTTTTTGGGGGATTGTGATTCGTACATTTTTCTTGCTAATAAATATATTTTTAAAAATAAATTAAACTTGTAATAAGGTCGCAATACGAATTTTAGTTTATAAATATCTACAAAAAAAATGTTCCGTGAAAAAATATTTCCTGTCTGCCAGAATACACATTTGGAAAGGCGAAATATATATTTGGGGATTAGTGCAATTTGTAATTACAGCAAATATTTTCCGAATTCCCTAACTGCAGTACTCTTGTACGTGATTCATCAAAAAACTTCGTAATACGTTCCGGTTCAATCTCTTAGAAACAGTTTTTACTATCAACTGTATTATCGTTCTACTTATATCATTTTTATGTTTTTAAATATAACTATTGGCTTAGGTTATTCTCGGGTTGCTAAACTATAGCTACTCGACAGCTAAAAGCAGAGATTGATTTCTCCACACCTTTTTCTCGTCACTTTTCTTATAAATATATATAGTCATACAGCTACAGTAAAATTAATCGTAAGCGGAAACTGAAGGATCCAGTCTCAAAAGAGAATTTTATTTCAAACTCAATATTTTTGGTATTTTTCTATTTTGTGTTATTTATTTAAAAAGGGAAGAATATTTTGGTTTTGTTACGAGTAATAGGTCCAGATACAGAATAACTACAGAAACGCCATAAAGCTTTTTTTGTATGGAAAAATATCAACTCATTTTTTTGGCCTTGGCTCACTTATTCCGTGGACAGACACAAAAATTATCGCGATTTATTACAATCGCGATTGCATGTCAAATAAATAAAATCGCGATTTTATAATTATGGTGACAGACAGAAACCCGATTTTGTAACTCTTCAAACGTTCAAATTCGTATTTGATGATTTTGAATTACATCGAAACAGTTACAATAAGTTAATATAAACTAAAGGTATAAATAATTTCTGTAACAGTTAAAAAATTTTAAAATTTAATTTACAATCTAACAATTTTTCTGTATACATGCAATGAAATGACTTATGTTCCCCAGCCCCATACAATCCTACTGATTTTTTCTTATATTTCACATTTATCTTCTTCCTACAACCCGATTGTAATTTTCTTCCTACAACCCGACTGAAAAAAATATCTACGTAATCTCGAATTCGCGATTAGCTAGTTTGTCTCTGTCTAGGGAATTATATCAAATAAACAATTTCGAAACCAAATCACTACAGTAAATATAAAAATTCATATTTAAAAGTTATGTTTCCTTTAAAAAATTAAAGGTAGGAAAACAATTTCTTGGTCTACTCAATGTCTATTCTGGTTATATTTGTAATCTATGGTCTAGGTACCATATTTATAAGAAGAATAATCCTCATTAAACAGGTTTCCGTTTAAAAGGGGTTTAATGTTTGAGAATTTTACCACATATAGATATTATCCAGAAGCGCCATTGATCAGACCAAGAAAAAATTACCTATCGATCATTTTCCTACCTTTTTCACGACTCTATTGTTGTATTCGAGAGAATAATTTAAACGAAATTTAAATCTTTAGTAAAAATCTACAAAAAGTCCTTACAAATTTAGGTCAAAATTCTTTCCCATCTAAGATTTTGTTTGAATTCATTGTAATAGAAAATAAAAAGTAAAATATAAATGCTTGAGCATGAAGCTCGTTGTGAATCAAATATAGATGGAAAATATGAAAGAATCGATTTCGTAGGCTAAGCAGTAATTCGCTAGTACTACAAATACATGGTATTGTTCTAAATATATAGACAATGATCTAATGTATGTAATACAACATTAGTCGTCTCATCTGTTCGAAACTGATTGTTCTGATTCTTACAAATTTTCCATATGAGCGAAAAACTCAAAACAAATGTGAAAAGAACGATAATACTCGAATATTATTTTTTTATAATTCTTAACCGCAATTTGGACTTGATTTTAATTAAGCTGTTGAGCTTAAACAACAGTTAAAGTCAGACAAACTTAATCATCAATTTACGCTTTTCATATAATAAACTTAAGACCGAAACGAAACGAATCTTATGAGCCCCAAACTTGTTTCATATCCCTAAAATCATCCAGAAATTTTAAATTTATTGAAATCCTCGAGAAATTAAAATTCAATGCAATTGGTCAAATTCATCGGAATCAGATGGAAATTGTGATTCTTATGGTAGTCGAGTAACCTAGCTAATTTGTGAAAGTTTTCAGTTAGAGAAAATAACGATCTCTTGCGGTCAAAATGGAATGTTTACAGTTTGTAAATTTAAAGGAAGATGCGGCATTAATTAAAAAAAGCCGGTAAATCATCAATATAGCTAAATGCAATTAGTATCGAGGTCTTGTCAAAGCAAAAGTGTCAAATAAACCCGCTCTACTGAGTTTTAGTTACATTACAGTTTGTAAGTTCTTCGGATATACCAATCATTGCGGTAGACAAGTCGGAACAATTTGAGCAGCTGCTTGTTTTAATCGTGCATAGTGCTAAAATGCCTCTGATTAAAAGTTATCTGTACGTTTTGAATCCAAAGCCAATAATAAATTTCGTGGAGTTATTGTCTATATTTTATTTCATCGTCATATCATTTCACACTAACATATCAACTGTTGATAGGATGTCGAACTGATCAGACTTATTGAGAATTAGACAACCTGTCAAGTATTAATTATTCTGACTGGGGAGTACCATTCTGAATGACTGACTACCAGTGGATTTAATGTCCTTTAAAAGGTTTACGCTCAGGTGTAAATTATACAGATTACAGTGTGAGATTTATAAATATAAAGTTCAATAAATGATAATGATTTTCTGCCAATTTCCTGCTGACTAGAATTTCTGGATAAACAGCCATGATCTAAAAATTCGAACTATATAGTGGAATGTAATGATGGGATATGCAAACACTAGAACCGATACATACATCTTAAAAATTGATTTTATTAGAAGAACGCCTTTAGCAACAGTTCGATAAAGCTCCGCAGTAGGAAACGGGAGTGGCAACATAAACATTGCTTTACAGCACCTATTTTATAAAATCTGTATATTATTCAGTTTGCTTTTAACAGCTGAACCAAAGGTTAAAGGAGCATATGAGAACCGGGCATGAATAAATGAGAAATAAATTTTCCTTAAAATATGCTCAATTTGCTCAAAGAACCAAGCAAATAAATGGACTTACTTTAACGCAGACTGAATTAATGCTTTCGATTAAAAATGAAGCTTGCAAAAAGTTTATACGTTAGGCCACGGAAGCCATACATTTTTAATTTCTGGAGAAGTATCTGTACAGTCAAAAGCCTTACGAAGATCAAAAAATTAGCCAGATATATAGTTTTGCCTGTCAAAATTAACGTAGATCAAATCAGTAATGTATGTTAAGACCATACCTATACAGAACCACGTGGAAATCCGTACTGACGACAATAGAAAAAAATATGCTTTATTTAGAAAATCGATCATCCGGTTAGCAATATTTTTTCCTAAAATTTAGTCAAATTTCGACAAAGCTGAAATTGGACGAGTTTAATTAAACCCCAGAGATCAAGGGTCATTCAGGGGCAAACGGAAAACAAACAATTCAATACGGAAAACTGAAGAACAAATTCATTATGTACATACATTATTGTATTCAACGACACCTTTGTTCTAGCATTGTAACTAATTAATACTTTTGACGTGCATTACATAACATTTTAATATTTCAGTTGTAGTTTTGATAGTTTCAGTTTCCGCCTTGCTCAATATAATAAAAACACATTTTTTGTTATCTCCTAAAAATTATCGTGTTTTATTTAGATGTGTATTAATTATCTGCGACAATTTTACACATATACATATCAAGAATCCGTTGTAGAGTAGACTGAAGATTTCTGATGTCAATTACGGTAGACATTAAAAAATCTTCAAAGAACTGGTTAACTTTTGTGTAATTAAAGTATCTTTTAGTTAATGGCCTAATACAATATGTATGGTTGAAGCGAAATTTGAAGCGAGAGTACAAAACTATGATCACTTATGTCGGCTGCAATGGTATAGGATGTCTCTACAAGTTGTACGGAGATGTACGGAGAGTTGTACGGAGATTTTTTTTTGTGACTTTTGTCACGTACAGACCACGCGATTTAAGAATATGGAGAAGTATTCAAACCAACAAAGTTTAGTTATTGTAAAAAACACATTACAAAAATGGTAAAAGTTTTCGGTCGCAATAATGCGCCAAATGAATCGACAGTGAGGCGTTTAATTAATTACAATATTTGAGACCAAATTTACGCTGATGAATCAGAAGATCATTGTTCGTCGTCGTCTTTGTCGGCCACTCGAAAATATAGCCACAGTAAGGGAATCTGTGACCGAGAATCCAGGAACTTCCACTTGGCATCGTGGTCAAGAATTAAACATTTTCAGAAGCACTATGCAACGAATTTTGATAAAAGATCTGCACGCGTACAAGGTTCAATTGGTGCAAGAAGTCAAGTCAAGGGACCGAGGAAATAAATGTGTTTTTCTTTAAAATTAAATCCGGCGCTCCGACACCCTATATAATTCATAACTATTGAGCAAGTTGAAATCTACTAACAGAGAGTGAAGTTGGGTTAATCAGCTATGCTACACACAATTTTGGTTTCTGGATTCAAACTAAGTCGCAATAGATTTTAATTTTTAATTTAAACCCTTAATTTAAATTAAATCATTAAATTTTTTTGTCTTGTTTTATTCTTTTCTCTCGAAAATAAAATTTAAACAAAAATCTACATCTCAAAAATGTCCTTAAAATTTTTTATTTTCATTTCAATTTTTCATTTCGGATTCACGAACAAAAATTTTTGTTCGTGAATCCAAAATGAAAAGATGAATTGTTTTCCTACCAAAATGAAAAAATTGAAATGAAAATAAAAAAATTTAAGGACATTGAATGAGATGATAGAGTAGATTTATAATTTCGGAGAAGGTTAACTGCAAAAGTTGAATGCATATGTACTGGCGATTCTTAAACCGATCTATTCCCGACCGATCACAAAAAAATAATGCCAACAACGGTATAGTAAACTAAAAAATGACAGTCTAATTAGCGATGATTGCGGTTACAGAATTCTGCCGAATGATTTTTGGAAGGCAGATTCCCTTAAAAAGAAACCAAAAGCTGTTATTATCGATATTTGGACCGAAGAAGAATATTCCGCTATACGCTGACAAGCTTCAAACTGTTGTATGATTTGAGTATTATCGAGACTTCGTTATGATTTATTTTGATTATCTCAAATAGCTCTGTACGTCAAACGTGAACCGATTCCATGCGTTGAAGATGGTTTACTAGTGAATACATTGTTATTTCAGAATGTTTCTTTGAGGTTCAAACTTTTATTATTTATACTAAAATATTATCTAAAAAATAAAATAACCTTAAAAAATCTATTTTTATGCAAAATGGCTAGATCTCGAGTTCCTGTCGTGGATACATATAAAAGACGGTTCGGTATTTTAAACAAATATTAAATAAATGTAAAACTGGCGAATAATATTTTTTATTTACCTATATTTACATTTTATTTCTTTACGAATATGATATAAATTTAACGAAAACCACAATTTGTATTTTGCTTAATTTTATAAAAATATATTAAATACAATTTATCAAAAATAATGTTAATCAATAATAAAAAAAAAAAAACTTTCAAAGTTGCATCATAAAATTATGAATCAACAATTGTTTCTCGTATAGTTTTATAATGGTAATATTGAAAATAATTAAACGGCATTGACTATAATTATGTTACATTTTGTTCTTAAAAATATTAAAGTGCCGTAATCAAATTCACTTAAATAGTTGTAGCAATATTCTTGCGCAGTTTTCTCATGAGTTGGCGCGCTATTTCAATTTTAAGGCCGCTTGTTACGTTTTAATTTGGCCATTATTATTCGGTATCATTATGTATATAAATTCGAATCGTTTGTATAGAACTTTGGTCTTTGAAATTTGTATGATGAAACCGCCAAACATAACGCGAGCCCTCCGGCCAGTTTCATCCTTTCCAAAACATAATAAAATCAATGTACTAAAACTATATAATAAATGTATTAAAATAAGCCATAAATAAACTTGTACTTCGGAATGTTTAGTTAGTTAAAATAAAATAAGATTTGGAGCATTTCGGAGTCATTAGATAGAGTAATATTAGAGGCACTTGTTACATAAAAATTAATTAAAAGCTATGAGATTTGAGTATTGTGCTACACAAAATGATAGGTTTTGGGGTTAATTCTGATTACCTAGTCTAATTTAAATATAGTAAATGCAATGATATAGATTTTAGAATTTCTGATTACATTTTATGTAAATGATAGTTAGTTTAAAACTACTTTTATGGTAGGCACTTTAAACACATTTAAAGGTGATTAATAAATAAAATTATCATGAATAATATTTTCGAACTTCTGTAATTATATCTTCTACATTTTCTTCATTAATTTTCATAAATCGTTTGGCCCTTCGGCTGAAATAGTAAATATCACCCGTATAAATATCAAACCATAAGGCATGCACATGAAGATCATGTTTCTCAAGGCGAGGTTTTAAAAATCCGTACGATGAAATATTCGATATTTGTTGTAATGTGTTAATCTGAAGTAAATAAAGTTTAATTTAAATTTACTTCAATTTACTTATTGTGTGAATAAATTTACCTGCGACAATTTATCTTCAATTGAAAAATGATTTTCAGGATCGATATACGCAACAAATTTTCGCATCGGGGTTTCTGACGAAAAAGTTAACGGTTTGTCTAAGCCAACGGATTTTAGATAACGAAATTGCTCTAAACTCGATTCAGCATGGGTACACATCCACGATCGCAACGGAGATATTCGACGATTTTCTTGCGAAGAAAATTCAGGATCTTGAAGTTGGTACAGTAAATTAATAGCTTTACAATCACTATGCCCGCAAACTATAATGTGCCGAATGTTATTGATAATACATCCCAGTTCCAGTGCGGCCGGTTCACAACTAAAATACTCATCTTGGAAATGGTGACAGTGCGGAATCAAGTTTCCCGCATTACGAACTAGAAATAATAAAGGCTAAATATATTTCTTAATATTATTTAACGTACCTAGCCGTTTATTATTATTACCAACAAACATATCCCCGACATGAGTTTCAGTAAATCTAGTCGGAATCATTCGGCTGTCCATGCATGTGAAAAATACTGCTTTCGGCTGTAATTAAAGTATACACATATTTAATGTTGAGGTCAAGGTTGATAACGAGACATATTTAAAACATACATGTGGATTGTCCCGAACTTGCTGAAACTCTTTCACCATTTGTTCTCGTGTAGTTGAGCGATATCGCATAATCCCTCTAAGAATTTTCTCCATTTTACCTCGTTAGCGGTTTAATTGAATAAAATTAAAATATGTGCGATCACTTTTATAAAAAAATTACTTATCTCACTATCATAAACGTCAAGATCGAGATAAGCAAAATATTGATTGATGGAACACGAATCTGACCGATATTTATGTTACTCTATTAGGAACTGTTGCATTTTTGAAACGGTAGAAATTTTATTAACAGAAATTTAAATTATTCCACTTGGATTTTTGCCGTGATAACTGCATGTCAATTAAAATCTTACTAGAATTAGACCTGTCAAATGTGCATATTGGACTAAAGTTTTAGTTCAAATTATTAACGTGAGCACTGCTAACGCTTAAATGAAATATAATTTTCGTATTTTTATAAATTTGTATTTTCTTTACCTAATAAATTTTTTAAATAGAATGGAATTTTTTCCATAAACATTAGTTTAGATTGGCAATTTAATGATGAAAATGTAATATATTCCCACTGTTTGGATTTTCAAGTTCCTCGAAATGCTTCCGAGCATTACGAATATTGACTAGTGTGGCCTCCGATGGAAGTTGTGGATCAGACATCACTACCATAACATAAGTGTTACTGGTAAACGTGTCAATAAATGCAGCAAATGAACTATTCCGTACCTCCATCGATTGAAACTTTGCACCCAATTTCGAGCAAGACAATTTAAATTGTTTTATTATATTAGAGACTTTTTCAAAACGATGCGAATCTCGATGTTGCTTTCGTTGACAATGCGAAATTACTAAGAACGTAGCGCGTTCAAATAGTAAAACCTCATCAGCATCGATGATATTTGCAAAATAAGTCAATGAGCTCTCTAAGGCTTTAACATTTGGTATTAACATGTATACGATATTTGACCAAGCTCGATACAATGTTTCATCCCAAATGCTGGTTCGATAGCAAGTACAATCTAGGGGTTTCGATAAACGTTTTAAATCCTCTACCCGCTCTCTAAATATTATGTCACGCTGTTCTTCGGCCACCAAATCCATTTTATGGACCAAACAAAATATTTTAGATTCTGGAGAATTTTGTAAGATAGCCTCTAAGCACGATTGGTAATAATGCATATCCTTTTCCATTTCTCTTGATTCAACATCAAACACATAAATTAAAACTTCTACATTTTTAAAAATATTGTCCTTCTGTGAAGCAAAATATTGTTCCATGAATGATTCTTGTCCGCCACAATCCCATAAATTTAGTACGAGATTGCCAAGGAATCGAACATGGGAGTGTTCAACATCGACTGAAAATAATCAAATTTAATAAATAAATCGCACGATTGGTGATAAAACATGAAAATTAATTACTTGTTGCTCCTAATCGTCTTGTATCCCGTGCAATGTAGTTTGCGAATATTATCGATCTCATACTGGTTTTGCCTGAACCGCTTTTGCCCATTAAGAGTACCTAACATTTTAGAAAGAATTTTTAATTTATTATTCGAAAATTAAACTTTATTACGATTAAATTATGTACCTTTTTCTTCATTTTATTTAGAAATTCTCTAACTATTTGTAATATTCTTCTCTTTTGTATGACTTTATTTCAATTTTACTTTTGTTTGACAGTTTTGAATTTATACCCTCTAAACACAAATCCGAATTCTCAAAATGCGATACATATGCGAACTAATAACGAATAATTTTAGATTTTGTTTTCAACGCTGCCGCATGAAAATTGTCTACGGAGCTAAGGGCAATATCCCAAAAAATTGGCTTTATTTAACTCCAAACCACACAAATGTGTGAGTAAAAAATCATAGTATGTAACGGCGTTTTTGATAAAAGATTTCACTTGATTTGAAGTACAACCAACACAATTGTGAGTATAGTTAGTGTTTTTAATCGGTCGAAAATAAGTTTGAAAGGAAAACACAAATGTGTAAGTTTGTTGAAAACACATACAAAAATAAATTTTTGACATGGTACTTTTTTTTGACAGCCGTACCCACGCAATTGTGTTACTGGGCGGCAAATGGGATATATAAAGTTAAAAATGTGTGATATCCTTATTTCGGCCCGCGATCACAATTGTGTAGATTAAAATCGTGGCGAAAGAGAATCATAAAAAAAAAAATAAGAACCATTACAAACTATGGTTATTTACATAAACAATTGTGTGTGATGAGCTTACATTGAAGCAAAAAAAATTGTTTGTTTCTGGCCGGAAAAGGGATATATAATGCAATTGTTGTACCGCAGTTTTGAAATCACACATTTTTGACTTTGTTAAGTTGCGCCTACCTCGTAGACAATATGCATGCGGCAGCCTTCATTTTTAAAGGCGATGCCACATACACATTTCTACGGACGACATCTAAAAACAGATTTTTCATTTACGAATTAATTAGAGCATATTTTTGACTCAAATCAATGAGATAATATGTAAAATATCTCAAGTTAGTAGCTAAAATAATAAATTTGGAATTATTTAATAATTTTAATTGAAAAATTATCAATTTTTTATTTAGCCGTTCCTAGAAACGATTTTTTCTCTGAATGGTATAATTTTACACGTGAACGAACGCACAAAAATATAAAACGATTTCCGAACTCATCAAAAAATTTTAAACGATTTTTTTCTCTGTTGTCTGTGAACTTCAAAAAATGTCAAAAAATTCCAAAACAAAATATATATTTTGCATTAATTTAATACTTTTATAAGGCTCATCATGAATATGGTATGGTAAACTTATTTAATTATAAAATGAATTAGCTGCTTATGTATTATGAAAATTTTATAAAGAATCCGCCTTTTTACACGAGAGTTGAATTCAACACAAATTTCTTCGTTCCTTTCCCCCTTGCCTATAATCTAAAATTTTTTTTTGCGTACTTTTTCAACACGAATTTTAGGTGTTGAACGAATTGTAATTTACTAACACAAACAGAAAAGCTATAAAAAAAAATTTGGGTCCAATTTTTTTTTTCTGAAAACAGGTTTCATTTTCAATTTGTCTTTCGTTCGCAAAACATAAAAACATCTACCGAACATAAAAAATAAATATTTATGTAGTTGCGTTGGGTTTTCAACAAAAAAATTATTTTTATTTTTTTTTTGTATAACATAATTAATTCCTAAATATCAATTGATTTTTTATAAAAAATATAATAACAAATTTTATAAAGTAAAAATTATTTATTGAGCCAATAATAACTATAATAAAGTTGGTTAATTGTTTAGGGCTCGTTTTTATTTTAAATAAAGTAAAACGAATTTAAAGACTGAGCTTTCGATGTCTCATCGACATCATTTTCAAAGCTAATGACAAATTTTTTATATAAATTTCTTAAAAACAAATATAAAAAGCCTATACAGTAAATACAATTTTTTCAAATAGCAAATACAAAATTTTATAAACTATAAAGTACATATCTATTGAGCTGAAAGGAGTTGATGAAAAATGTACATAAAATATTATTTAAATTATTAAAATATAAATAAATATTTGTACACATAAATTATAAAAATGTAACACATATAAACAAACCGCCATTTCAAATATACAATTATAACGTTTCCTTCAGTTTGGACGGTAATTTTCGCTCTTGTTACAGATTGCTAAGTGACAATTCAAATTTAACGAACTGAACGAGAAGTACTTTGAGTTTCGCTGGTCAACAATGTCAATAAACATACATTTTTCAGATGTCGCCTTGTTACTTAAATTTCTTACAGACTCGCTGGTTATAGCTTAAGATGTGAAAAACAATTGATCATAATTAAAGATAAACAAACAAAATCACTCTCAGGAGTCAGGAGAATGAAAATTTATTTTTCTGATACATTTACGAGATATAAATAAATAAAGTCAAAAACAAAAAACTTTACAAAAAAGAATTTCCATAGCATGAAAGTTTTTTTCCGAGTTTACGTTTTTGGGCCTTCATTCATATACAAACCGTATTTTTTTTATTTGCCTTCAACTTGGTCTTACACATATGCGCAGAGATACAATTTGTAGTGGCGGTAAAAGTATATATTCAATAACTAAGACTGTGTGCGAACAAATCCAACACTCTGCAGTATTGATATTTTGTACAATTGAAACTATAGTTCTAATCTTAAATAATTAGATTTTTGTTTAAATTTTATTTTCAAGAGAACAGAATAAAACAATACAAAAAATTGGTATTTTTATATAAAATTTAAATTAACAATAAAAATCTATTGTTTGAAAACAGAAGCTTAAATCGTGAGTAGCTTTGCTCAATAAAATACACTGTCGCCACACTACTCTACCTCTAAAGGAAATGTGCATAGGTAAAATTAAATGCTCCTTCTGCATATTCTAGTAACCTTCGTCGTTGGTGCATCTAATGCGATCTTTGAATTAGGTGCTCCTACAACAGAATACTGGTATTAGCAAGTGTTGTTCGTTACTGCTTCGTAGTGAAGTCGTTAAGTTTTGCCGTGGACACTTTGAATGATCCATTTTATGAACCTTGCAATGATGTTCGTACGTTGTCGACTCTGATAAGCAAATGTGTACAGTTTCGCAAGTCCCTTTCTATAGAAACAAATTAATGGTATTACGATGAGTTGTAACCGTTGAATTAATAGAATAGGAGACAGGAGTGAAGAATTCTCCAGGTATTTGAAGAGTAGTTCCAAATAAGAGCTCAACATGCGACGAGGCAAAAGTCTCACCGAATCGTTGCTCTGCTGATACCTTATTGTAGTCTTAAGCGTTCTATGCCATCTCAATCTCTCTATTATTCCATTAGCCTGAGGATGGAATGGTGTCGTTCTTAAATGCTTAACTCCTAATGTTTGGTTCAATTTCTTAAATATCTGAGACTAAAATTGTCTTGTATCGACCCTCATATTAAATTGGCAGCAATCATTTCTGCCGTCATGTCGACAATTGGAATCGCAGTAGGCCATCGAGTGAATCTGTCTATTATTGTTAAACAATTGCGGTTATTCTCTGACGGAGACAGTGGTCAAATTAAAACAATATTTATATGTTGAAAACGCTCATTTGGCATGACATATCATCGTTGACATTGTAATGTATACATGTCTAAACGAAATTTTTAATGCACGCTGGCCATCGGTTTGGTGTAGCGATGAATGATCGGACGCGATTCAAGAATTAATAGATTTGTGAAGCTGAACACGGTTTACGATTCCCGTTACCATCGATAATATATTTAATTTCGGTATAGCCTAACAATATAACAGATGTTCATAGCGAATTGACTTGGTATTATCTAATTAAGTATCGGAATTGACGAGGTGGTGGTTTATTTTTTTTGAAAATGCGCATATTATCGGTTTGCGATCCGAATAAATACAAAATTGTCGACCTTATACATACGTCCAGCCCTCTATCATAGGTAATGTACTGATGTTTTGTTGGTGAGAGCTTTCGAAAAACAACCAAGCGTCTCTGGCTCACCATTTTTCGTTATTTGCTTAGTTACTGGTCCAATGGCTACATCTGATACGTCTACTACTAGTTGAAGTTCATTTCTTGCCAGACGTGCTAGGATGGTAGCGTTAACTAAATCATCGTTACAACGTTGAAATGTCTCATTTTATTAATCAGATCGTTTAATTGGTCACGTTGTATGTTTCTTTTCACTAAATTCTGGAAGATCATTTGATTCTGTACCGCATGTGGATCAAATTCCCGATAGAAAATTCGCATCGCTTTAAATATTGAGTTACTTTTCGTTGATCATAATTTCGGATTGCCTCAACTTTTTTTGACAATTGCTGAGACGAGGTGGGCCAGTCATTTTAACTCCGTTTTACCGAAATTATATGACAAGCTCAAAAAGGCCTAAAGACGTTGTTATGATCTGATGAAACGAGAAAACTGTTTTACCATGCTAACTGCTTGCAAAACGCTGAATAAATGGTATAGGGCACCTGTTCGGAAAAATTACGCTTCCGGACCATATCAAATGGTGAGACCCAGTTACTGCTTGATGGTCTACAATGCCTTCTTTAATCATATATTCAAATTACAATTTTGCTATTTCCATTTACTCAGGTGGGACTCTTCTCGAAAAGAAAAAACGGGTGTAACGATATGGTAGGTAACAAATCGCTTTGCATCCAGCTTTTGCTTCTTGTTAGGAGGCATCACGGACATATCCGCACCGGTGTCGATTAAAAATTTAGAGTGTGTCGAATGATCAGAAACATTCAATTGATTTTATTGCGTTTATTCAACCATGTGTGCCTTTCCAAATGATTGATCGTCTCGTTATTCTTCCACTTTACAATTACTTTCATGTTGTTCCCATGTGGTCACCCAAACTTGTAATTTTCGAGTTGCCACAAAACAATAAATATTATTTTGGCCTTAAAAAACCACAGATGGTGCACCAAGGTAATTGGTTAGTCTATCAATATTATTTAATGTCATCGCAATACCGTGTCTGTTAGAATTTCGAATCTATTCTGATACTCCTTGTATTTATATGATCCCTGATTTGAATTCATCCAACGGTAATGAGAGGTTATGTTGTCTTTCAAAAATTGTGTTGTCCTATAATGACTACTTTTGTATTAAAGAATTATATATTTGTTTCGATTGTGGTCCACTATTGTGAAAATAAATCTTTCTGACGGGCTAGGTGGTCAATGTTAAATCAGAACGATAATAAAAATTTGGATCAAATTCATTTCTCAATTCGCTTATTACCTATATACAATAAAGATTTACAAATAAGAAGCACGGGCAATAAGAAGCACGGGCGAGAAAGCAATACACAGTACAACAAGAAAATGATTTACTTTCAGATAATTTTAATTGTTAATGTATCTTAAAAAATTTAGTAACCTCAACCTAGTTTTATTTGTTCGGGTTAAAAAGTATAGATTATGTCAAATATGCGTAAAGCAAAAGTATCTTATATTTAGTTCGAGATAAAGATTATAATTTACTTTCAACATCTTATAAATAAATTCTGAAAGATAATCTTCACTTACCAGGTCATTGACCTATAAACTATTCTTAGCATATTATTAAAAAGCAGTTATACAAGAAGGATTTTTAGTTTTATTGAGTAATCTGTGTGGAATTTATGCTAAAGAACAGAAAGAGTAGTAATCGAAATCGACACGATAGGTTTACCTACCTGTTCATATATTTTGTGTGTTTGTACTTGCAAACAACTTTTGCTTTTAATAATTATTATTATTTTTCTATATCTGAAGGTAATATAAAATTGTATGTGGCGTTATAGATTTCAGTTGAATTTTACCAGTCAACGGAGAAGCAGTTATATCTAAGAAAATGAACATGAATAAAGCTTTATATTTGTTAATTGTGTTCATTTTAAGTGTATCGACCACCGGAGTACCAAAGGTTAATAAATTTCTAAAATTTTAAATACATAGTTAAAAATCCGATATATAACATTTATTTATTTTTTGGTAGTTACATGTCGCGATATACTACGAAAGTTTATGCCCGGATAGTATAGACTTTATCACAAATCAATTAGCCCCAATTTACGAACATATCGAAAACTATGTTGATATATTTTATGTGCCATTTGGTAAATCAAAGGTTCGTAAACGTTAAAAAAATTAAATTATTTATTAAATATTAATATTGGATCAGTTTATAATTATATAGAGTTTAAATAATGGACAATCATTTGTGTGTCAGCACGGTCCAGATGAGTGTGCCCAAAATAGAATGCAATCGTGTGCTTTGCATTTGATGAACGGTATACCTGCTCTGCAAACCCATTTCGTAATTTGCCAAATGCATTTTAATGCTGATGGAAGCGGCCATGAGTGTGCGGATCAAGTTGGTTTAAATGTTCGCCACTTAGAAAATTGTTTTAATTCGATTACGGGTACAGAGTTACAATTGCATGCCGAAAAATTAACCAACAGTTTTGCACCTAAGTTTGTGCCAACAATTATTTTCAATCATGTAAGGACAGTTTTAGTGATTTAATTTTTTATTTAATTAATGGTTGTGTTTATTTTGTTTAGAAATTTGATCAAGGTTTTCAAGATAGATCCGTCGACAACTTTTTGGATTTAGTATGTGAACTAATTAATAAAGCAGCGCCAGTGTGTAGTGAAATTTAATTTTAATCGTTACAATTATGTTATGCAATAAAATTTTTATAAATATATTTTAAGTTATAAACATGTAATGACCACCAACTAGTTATTCATAACTTGTTAATTTATTAAATTTAAATGAAAAATGAGAGATGCCGAAGGAACACTTTGAATCTGCGAAAGTTTTATATGCGAAGCTCTAGAATATGAGTGAGAGATCTCGAAGAGAGATAAGATTGCTTTTAATTTCTTGAGGAGGATGACAGAAAACTATTAGACGAATAAAGCCAGCTTTATCCAGTCCTCAATTTTGAATACAAATATATCTCAAAATTAACTGGTTACTAGAAACCATATAACGTCGCTGTCGCGTTACAACCAAAACGAGATTTAATGGAAGAAGTAACAACGGTTTTCGTGTCTTATTTTTGAACAGTTGCTCATACAAGCTTTGATCTCATTATTTTATTTGTGGCAAATTTGGGAAACTAAAAGATTTACTAAAAATAGTAATAGTTGCAGCTTCGAACATTTATAGATAAACTGGGCAATCATATGTTCGTATAGACACCGTCAAACATACAACTGTTACGATGCATTTTTCAAACTTTAAAATACATTTTTGTACATGTAAACTCTTGGCCATGCATTGGGGGGCATAATGAGAAATCCAAATGCATTTCCTTCTTTATTTAATTTGTCTTTAACGATTGACTTTGACGAATTTCTCTCTCTCTCACTCTCTCACACAAACACTCTCTCTTGCTTTCACAGCCCATGAAGGGATTTTGCCGCCTGCACTATGGTCCTCCATTATTCTCGATCCATCGCTCTGGTCCTCCAGTTTCGACGTCCTAATATGCGTAGGTCTTATTCGACGTCGATCACGCCAGCGCAATCAGGGTCCTTATCTACGACGAACTCCATCTGTTTGTTGATAGAACACTTTATCGATCATCCGTTGCTGTGGAGGCCTTGCAACGTGGTTGAGCCAACTAACTCGATTGGATTTGATGAATCTGATACCGCTACCTCCGAGAAGTTGCTTTATTTTGTGGTTCATACGGACCCGATATTCGTTGCTGGCAACTTTAATTGGACCAAAAATTGAACGAATTACCGAAGGTAAATAACAACCTACAATCGACAGAGGCCTTGGTCCAGCTCTCCCTTCAGAAAGCCAGCACATTTAATGAAACAGTTACCATGGTTTTCAATGAGTACCTCTGCTAGTGTTTTTAACATGCACTTGAGTAAAGTTTTGGATTATCGAGTGGTCTTGTTCATTTTTAAAAGTATTAAATTTAACAATTTCTCTAAAGCCTCTACCTAGACAATCAACAGATAAAAACATACCACGCAAATAAAGTGTATAACTGCAATATATCTACTTTCATATTACAAGAATTAAAACGAAGTCTCCAGGATATGACTTAATTACAGAACAAATAATAAAAGCTCTTGCTGAAAAAGACTATGCAAACTCCTCCAAATAATTATCGCAGTATTCAGACTTAAGCGAGTTCCAAATCAATGGAAAGTCGCTGAAATCTAATCATGATACCCAAACCCAGCAAACCACACTTTCAAAAATATTCGAGAAACTACTTCGCAATAGACTCAAACCAATAATAGAAGAAAGAAATCTCATTCCCCTACGTAATTGAAGATGTACTAGAAAATAAGTAAGTATGTTCTAGTACCTTCTTGGATGTAACACAGTAATTTGACAGAGTATGGCATAAAGGCTTGGAATATAAATTACAAAGAAACTTACCAAAGCTGTTTTAGTAAATACTAAAATCTTACATATCTAACCGACACTTTCGTGTTAAATTAGCTGGCGAATCCTCGGAAAAAAAGAAAATGTCAGCAGCAGTACCAAAAATTAGCTGCCAACGATAGAGGAGACTAGCAATGATTGCCGATGTTACGATCATCTTAGCAGTCGCCGCTGACAACATAGAAGAATGCACAAGCAAATGCAAAGAGCTGCTAATATTGTCAGTAGACGAGGAGATGGCGAATAAAACTTAATGAAGCTAAATGTGTTCACGCCAACTTCACCAACAAAAAGGTCAACTACAACTCTATACAAACACGAAAAAATATCTAGGCATGCCTCTAGGCGCGAATCTAAAATGGAAGGAGCATGTCTCAAAGAAAAAAGAAGAGTTAAACATTAAATACAGAAAGATGGATTGGCTCTTAGGTAGAAATTCTAAGGTAACTTTACAAATAAATTGCTACTATACCGGCAAATTCTAAAACCTGTATGAACGTCATGAAGGAAAAGACCACTTGATAAAACTGTAAATGGGACTAGTCAAAGGGCTACGACCCTCCAAATAAGAATATAAATTATGAAAGATTAATTACTAGATGTGTAATACGTAAATAAATATAATTATAAATAAACATTGTCAGCAAAATAATTTTTATTTGCTGACAAATCAAAGTTCAGTGCTATGTTCTTTATGACATAACATCCAACCGGCGTTAAAATTCTGACATTTATCTATAAAAAAACGTAGATATTTCGAATACAGTTCATCCCAATATGCAGGTACATACATATTTGCAATGGCGGACACTGGATAAAAATATAATTACTTTGTAAATTAAAATTTCAATAATAGTTTTTATATATTTCATTTCGTTGCTCATATGTTATAATAAAAAAGTTTTGAACAAATTTAAACATATAAAATGTGTTAAAATTCGTGAAATAAATGTATTGAGTTGAGGAATTATTATTTATGTTTTTTGATTCTTCAAATTCTCTACACACAACTTTACCTTACCTATCTTATAATAATTTTTTGTTTAAGTGAAAATTAAAAGAAGAAAACAGGTAATTAAATATTATTAAAGTACGGAAATTTGGATGGATATATAAAGATCTTAATAAATCTTGTATTGACTGTGATTTTTATACAAATTAATATATTTTTGATTTATGAATTTCTCATTTTAGTGTAACATGGGCGTTTTTATTGCAATTATTTTCTTTTTCTTACAAAAAAAAAAGATAAAATGTGTGTTTATTCGTCTGTGTGTAAAATTCCATGATAAAACATGACTAATGCCCTTTTGCAAATAGTGTACATGAATGAAATAAAATAGGAAAATGTTGTACCTAATTCAATTACGAGGAATACATTTGTAGTTTTGTTTTCGGCAAAGGTTTGATAAGAAATCGAATGATTTCCAAATTATAAAAGTTGTTCTACCTACCCATTTCATTCAGTTTGTTCAGTTTTCCATGATTTTCATTTAAGAGTTTCTCGACGATTAAAAATAGTTATTGTTGACAAAAAAAAAATCTAATTTTTTGTGGTGTGGATTTAGAAAATTTATGGAAATCACAATTTCCTTTTTAAGTTTTGTCTCGTAAGTAACAGAAATACATTCTTGATTTCGTTTTGTTGTTCATGAACACTGTGTTCTTCAGCCAACTTGAATTTTATCGATTATTATTCTTTTGTGAGAATATTATTAACACAAAGCTAAAACCCTTTCTTTAAAAATAATGTATGCATATTATAATAAAATAATTGTTATGTAAAAGAAACAACGTTAAGAACAAAATCAAGAGCTACTTTATCAATACGATTTGCTTAAAACAAGAATGCACGTGTTTTAATCTATAGCAGACAAGAAAGTTTTAACCTTGACATGATTATTTCATTACCATAAAACCACATCGAGTATACATACTTACCTAGTTGCCTAAGAATCAATTTTCTTATAACAATATCGTTTAGGGTTATTCGCCGATCAATTTAACTAATATTACATTGCAACTGTCTTTCCGAGCTTGTACGTTGTTTTTAGAATGAATGAAATTAATTTCTGAACGATTAAAAAAAATTAATGCTCCGAGGTAAAGCGAGACTAAAGTTGGTAACATTGTCATTCATTCAAATCTGCACCAATGCAAAAATGGCCCAAAGATTTTAGGTCGAGATAGCATGGACTTGACTACATAATAGGGAACCTGCTTGTATTAGAAAGTTATACAGTAATCCCCCTATAACACGGTATATTGGTTCCGCGTTAGAGGAAAACGCGTTGTACTAAAACGCTCGTAGAACCCCGTATAACGCGTTATGTACAAATGATTCACGTTTAACTTTTCTCGTTAAAAGGAGTTTAAATCGAATTTTGTGCAAACATACGCGAAATTGATTATGAACTATACAAATCATAAATTTTACAGTACAGAAATATAACGTGGGAAATCTCCGCGTTATATGGGGAAAAACACGTTACGCGAATGACATGAAATCGCGTAATATGAAAACGCGTTATAAGAGTACCGTGTTATAGGGGGGTATATTGTATTTATAAAACCTACTTGCGGCCCGACATTAAATGGTTGAATATATTTTTTCTGGGTTAGGCTTGTTTTCCGAATTTCAAAATCCCGAAAGCAAAATCCCGAAATCAAAATCCTGAAATCAAATTCCCGAAATCAAAAGCCCGATTTTTTAAATTTGTTAAATTGCTTCGATAACTCACGGGCACGCGGGAAGTCGCTGCGCTGGGTTGGGCTCGTTTTCCCGAATTTCAAAAGCCCGATTTTTAATTTTTGTTTATGAATTCGGGCGCCCGCGGGCTGGTATTTCGAAATGCAATTATTGTAGAGGCTACCGGCTTCGATAACTCTCACGGGCAAGCGGGGGGGGGAGGAGCGCAGCGACTCCGAGGGAAGCCCTCCGAGGGGCTTTAGATTTGAACTTCGGGGGACGTAGGAGCCGGGATCAGCAAAAATGTCGCTCTGCGTGCCGCACGTAGGAGCGGATTATATAGAATCTATTAATGACACCTACTCTAGTAGGTAGTTAAAATATTAAGTATTAAATTTTGATTTTTTAGCTATAAAAAAACAATATTTAATATTTTTTAAAAAATCCCGACCTTTTCGGGATTTTACAGGTTTCAACAAAGTCGGGATTTTAAAAGTGGGTAATTTTGAAAGTCGGTATTTTAGAAGTCGGGATTTTGAAAGTGTGGATTTTTTTTTGTCGGGATTTTTATAATTCGGTCTTTTGTGATTCGGGATTTGAGCCGATCCCCTTTTTTCTATTAGATCCTTGCACAGCTTTCGGATTAGTGAACCCGATTTTACTAATCTCGATCAACCACTGCTTAGAAATAAAATTCAATTCAGTGAGAAACATCACAAAAACAACTAGCAAACTCGATTATTTTCATTTTTTTCACACTTGCTGGCATTTTTCGCGTTCACAAATAGGTAGTCTGTACAGTTATAGTGTGTTCTCGATTAAGGCATAGCGTAACGTAAGGGGCCTAACTGATCACATTCATACTTTTACATATAACTAACTAGGGTTCCTTAAATTTTCTTCACATTAGATTAACTAAACTGAAACGCAGAATAACTTTTCTTTCTTAAACAAGGGAAATGCATAATTGAGGGATGAATATTAATAGACGAGTATCGAAATAAAATATTTAGATTGTTTCCGATCGTTTTCTTTAATAATGCACAGTCTTTGATAATTCAGGATATTAAGGTACATATATAAAATCTAGAGATTAATGTAAGTTTCTCGATAATACGCGATTTAAATTTCTGTTTATTGTCCCTAGACGACAAATCAATAATAAATGTTTTCAAGATTAATTGTCGTTAAATATGCATTGTTTAGAACAATAACTAATGAAAATTAAAAAAATACTTTAAAAAAAAAAAAAAAAAAAAAACAGCCAACATAGTCCATTATGAATATTTTAACACCAAAAAACCGATGGTTTAATTTATTTGTAGCCGCGTTGATCGGAAACGTAAAGTAATGTGAAAAAATGGAGTAAAGTAGTAAAAAAAAAAAAATGATATATCATAGCTGTACATCCTGTATACAGATGTGGCCAAATTATTATCACATTTAGATATTTAGAAGATTATTGCTTTAAAAAGTAAATTTTTCAAATAAAAATTTAGCATTTTTATAATAACTTTATTTATTAATATTTGGTGAACATTCCTTTAGCATTTTTTAATAATTGTATCCTACGGGGCATTCCACTTATTGCATTTTTGGCTTTAGTGAGTTGATCTGCGTCATTTTCCCTGATTTCCTTCATAGCTTCGATTAATTCTGATTTGGATCTGCATATTCAAGTATTTCAATGTTATTGTAGTGGGACGAATGACCGTCTAATATTAAAACCACCTTGCCCTTCGGTTTTCTAACACAAAAATGATCTTTCAACCAAATAAAAAATATTTCGCTATTAACGTAGGCTGGTTTTGTACTCATATAAACAACCGATCCGGGGAGCATTCCATCTTCAAATTCTATTTTTTTTATTTTCCCCTTGAAAACGCATGCTGGTGGAAGGAAATTTCCTTCGGTATTTCAACAAGCTATCGCGGTAATTCTTTCTCCTTTCTCAACCGATGTTATGCTAGTTATGTTTTTAATGATACACGGGTGTTCTGCATATATAGGACACTTCATCGAAAAAATTTAGCTTCATCTTGATCATAACCTATAAATCGGTCGCAATAATAAAAAAAAGTGATCTTTTCTGTTGATCGAAACAGATTTCATATTTCTGTGACGTTGAGAGACTTACTGGATAACGTTCGATCTTTAGCTTTCCGCATTAAACATCTGTCCTGGCTGACTGTTGTTTTACGATTGCAACCACATTTTCCTCTTCTTCTGGTACTTGTTGTAGACTGAGATGTTAATTTTTGCGAAAATTTGCTGACGAATGATCTAACTCCTGTTTTCTGGACTATTTGCGCATGCGAAAACTGGCCTACTTCCAAATATGTCGAAATTTTGGCTCTGGTTACAGCACTGATGTGCTTTGCTTTACCCGTGAATATCACTATTATAAAAAAAAACACTTTCACTTTTCAAAGTCACAAACTGAAATTCTTATTCTTAAATTCTTAAAAATACTCATTCTTAAATACTAGCTAGTTGTCATAAAATCAAAAAAAAATCGGAGGTCAAACTAATTAACAGGACCCTAAATAATTATTTATTTATTCAAAAAAATCTATTCTGTGATACATGTTCAATTTCAAATTATTTAGTTTAAAACACAAATTTATTAAAAAATTTAACGAAAAACCTTTAAACAAAAAAAGAACATACATCAAATTTTGATTTAACATTTAAAATTTTTAAATATAATACTGCTTATTGTGCAACGTAATTCCTTTGGACAAGGTTTTCATTTCGAAATTCTTCAAGAAATTGATTAACGCATAGTGGTTTTTTATAACCATAAAAAATACCAATTAAAAAAATATCTTGACGCGGTTGTATACCTCCAATTATTGGCCATAACTGACTATTTGAACTGTTTGCTAATGAAACCCCGTCAATATAAATGTGTTGGTCAACATAGGGATTTTTCTCAATAAATTTAATTATATTATGCTGTATTCCAATGTGGAAGTAAAACTCCCCCTCCCATAGGAATTATTTCTGAACTGTTTTTACTACTTTTCTTCAGAGTTCTAATATCATCGTTTTTTGATTAATTTAGCTCGGTTCTTAGCTACTACAGCAGATATAAGTATAAGCCCCCTAACTCCATTAGAACTCATACATTCTCCAACATTAGACACCGTATGCTTCAAGACGGCAATGAAATGACATCAAAATTAGCCTCGCTTGAGCGCCAGAGTAATGAACTAAGGACAAAATGCCAGTAATATGAGTTACAATATAATAAATACCAAGATATTTTGGTAAACTTTCAAAACAGAATCGAAACACTAGAGAGGCAAAAGAAACCTTCTATTAATGGTAGAAGTCAGAGCCTACAAAGTCTCGGCAACGAATACTTTACGGATGCAGAGGAACTTGAGAAAGAAATCAACCTAGACAAAATAAAATAAATGTAAATAAAAAGAGGAGACGAAAGGAGAGGAAATACCAAAAAAAACACGACATGCATCCCAAAAGGATCCCTTACCCACCACCAATCAATGTTAGCAATGTTGGAAATTTTAATATACTCAGAGCTCAAGTATTGGCAGTGACAGAGAAACCTGCTCAGTTTAAAGCAATATCCAATAACGATGTCAAAATAACAACGCAGCCTGAAAATGACTACCGTAAAATTAAAAAACTACTTAGCGATATAAAAGAGACTGAATTCACTAACATGGATAGTACACTTTATAAAATGGAATATCATACTTATCAGCTCAAAAGTGAAAAATGGCATAGAGTCGTAATACGAGATTACCGTCATCTACCGATCGCGAAGAGACCAAAGCGGCAATCGAGGACCATGGTCATATAGTAACCAACATTATTAAAATTCATAAAAAATGGACAATTAATAACGAGAAATTTATTAGACACTTCCCATTGTTTTATGTAGACCTCTTGCAGACAAACAATAAGGACATATACGGAATTAAGAAGCTGCTATATTGCAAGGTGTCTATTGAACCACCTAAAAAGGTAGTAGGTATATTTCAGTGTACAAATTGTCAACATTTAGGACACACGAAGAACTTCACGAAGGCAATCCAAATGCGCAGACAGTCATCAAACAAGACAATGTCAAAAGCCGCGAAATGTTATACCAACTTGTGCACTGTTTGGAGAAAAAGGTCATCCGGCTATGTAGCTATAAAGGATACCTGGTGTATCAGAAAAAACTAAATGCTCAACTACTGAGAAAAATAAAAGTAGCAGAGCGCCTACAGCAAAAGCCAAACCAACAATATTATACTATTACAGAGAGGGTTTCCTACGCCCAGGAGACCAAAACCTCAAATAACAATCTAAATCAAGAAAGCAGGTAGAAACCTGTACCCAACGAGCCAACCATTTCAGGCAGAAATGAGAAAAAATTTCAGCCAACTTGCTAACAGGGCGGGTAAACTGGAAGATAATTCCCAGCCACCAAACAAACCACTAAAACGCAAAAAGTAAATGACTGTAACGTTCCTACGTATAATTGTCTGGAATGCAAGAGCTCAAGAACTAGAAGTATTTCTAAGAACCAATAACATAGATGTAGCTCTAATATCAGAGACGCACTTTACGGAGAAAAACTTTATCAAAATTGCAGGATATAGAGCCTATTGGACATTGCCTCCTAGTGATCGTGCTAGTCCTACATTTCCAACAAGAGAAAATCAAAGAGCCATATTTACAAATACCGTAATAACGATTAACAAAGATGGCGCTGAGCACTAAGTTTAGGGGCGATCTTCTGCCCATCCAGACATAATATCGTAAGAAATCAATATGTCAACATTTTTAATAAACTTGGACCAAGGTTTATTATAGGAAGTGACTACAACGTCAAACATACTGCGTAAGCAAGATTAATCTTGATAAAAAAAACCAGACAAACCAGCCAAACAAATGGGATCATACAGGCCGATCTCTTTGTTACCTATTATTTCAAAGTTGTTTGAGAGGTTGTTATTGAAACGACTAAAACCAATGATCATTATACCTGACTTTCAGTTTGGATTCAGGAATAAACATTCGACAATTGATCAAGTTCGTCGCGAGACTGCAAAGATAGAACAAGCCCTGCCGTATTTCTAGATGTATCACAGGCTTTCGATAGAGTGTGTCATGAGGGTCTTATCTACAAGATAAGTAAATTAGTGCCAGAAAATTACTGCCAATTGCTCAAGTCGTATCTCTCCAAACGAATATTTAGAGTATCACATGAAAAAACATACTCTAGCGTATTAAGGTAGCGTATTATGACCCATCCTATATTACTTTCCACTTCTGATATACCGACAACGGAAACAATCTTCATCGGAACTTTTTCTGATGATACCGCAGTATTGGCATCAAGCGAATCGCAGAACCAAGCAGTAGAATACTTACAGCAAGCACTCGATAAAATCAGCCAATGGAGCAGGGATTGGAAAAAAAACTTAACGAGCTGTAATCAGTACATGTAACATACACGTTGCGGTACAAGAATAGCATCATCGATACATTTCTCAATGGGGTACAAATTCCCCAAGCTGAATATCCTAAATATCTCGGATTGCATCTCGATTCAAGATTGAACTGGAAATATCACGTTAGACAAAAATCAGAGCAAATGAAAATAAAACAACGTGAGATGTGCTGGTACGTGAGAAGACATTGTAAGTTTAGCTTGTCCTGTAAACGCCTGATCTATGAATCGATAATTAAACCAATTTGGACGTAAGGGCTGTACTAAACCATCAAATCGTTTAATTATTCAACGTTGTCAAAACAAATTTCTACGTGTTACGCAACCAACGAGAAATTACACAAAGACCTAAATGTTAAATGGATTGATGAAGTGATCCAGGAAATTGCCGTCAAACATGAAAGAAGGTTATTGCAACATACCAACAGTGAAGCAATACAACTTCTTGACATAACACAAGAACTGAGACGCCTTAAAATAATTAAACCGCATGAGCTAGTCATCTAATAAATAAAGATTCATTATTGGGAGTAGAATATTGATTGCTTGTAAACCCACACTCGCTCCGCTTATTTTTTTCAAATAAGGCCGTTATCATCATTAGTAATAAATTATCATGTGATAAGATTGTATTATTTAAATAAAAAAATTAAAATTTAGCTCGGTTTTCAAAATCCCGGTTTTGTATAAGAAAACCCGATTTTTAGGAAATCCCTGTTTGAATTTTTAAAATTTGGCATGTGGGAAAATGGGACTCTTAACTGATTTTTTGGCAAATTTCAAAAATGAGTTTGCGATCAAGTTCTAGAAAATGGCTAATAAGGATGGAATTTGGATGGAGGGCTAAGTGACCGTACAAAATCTTGCAATTAAAAAACGTTATTAATTATTTTGTGCAATTAGAACTAGAAGAAAAAAAAAACGGGATTTGAAACCCGGGATTTTGAAGACCGATATTTTGAATGTTTTTTCCTGAAATTTTTATATAATTTTCGATTCCATTTGGTTTCTTAAAATAAATTCGGAATTGTGCATAGAGGAAAAGTACGATTAATGTCAATTTTAAAACGTTCGGAATGGATAAACGAAAATACTCTGACTTTACCTATAATCAGTTTTTTTTTACTTCCTGAGAAAAAGCATTTGATGAATATTTGTAAATCGGGAAAAAATTTTCCATAGCGAAATTAGCTGGGAAAATTATTTTTGTTTTCATAAAAATTACCACTAACTTTTTACCGTAACCTGCCAGAAAAAATAATTTAAACATAAATTATAGATTGTTTCTCTAGTTCCCTATTTCTCTGTGAATTACCAGAATAGGATCACAGGTTCAGCAGAAGCCTGACATACTTATTGTAGACTTTCAAATAAGTCAGTCTCCATGAAAGTCACGAATTGGGCGGCAGTCTAAGTTTCCATTTACATCATGGTTTTAGATGTTGTTTTGTTAGTCAGTCAGACATATAGACAAAAAATTCGCTATAGGCACACAGAAAAGGAAAGTTCGAGTTTTGAAATTCAAGACGACAAGCTATTTAGTATAGATTTTCTTTATATGTCAGTTCGGAGCTAAGTACTGCTGGGAGGAGGGGGGGAGAAGAGGGATGTTCTTACTGAAGATTACTTCGCGTTGTAGTTGTTGTCCCATGTTCTCTATCTGCCACTCGTCCCCATAGAAAACAATTTGTCCAATGGCATTTGTTTGCTGTTCTTCTTATACCGGCTGTTCTTGGTTGTTTGATACAATCCTCACATAACGTTGGTGTCTATCAAATAAAGAGACTCCCGGTCCGTAGAAACAAAATCTTAGATGCCATATAGATTTTGTCACTTTTCGTACTATACCCAACCTTCTGATATTGCTAAAAATTTATTTAAGACTCTAATACATTAAGGCTTTGGTATTAAAATTAAGTCCGTCACACGATTTATGTTTATTGGGGCTTTTGTGTTTTTAAAATATCAAATGGTGTTAAGTTTTAAAATTTCAGAAACTCTAAAATTATTATTAAGAAAGTTGGACTTGAAATCTGAAATTTTAAACTCAATTCGAATATAAATTAAATGATTATTTTGGTTCTATTATGTTTTAGGTGTATTAATTACTCAGGCGATTTAAATCTATTTGAAATATGGAATGGACAATTTAAGTTTTACGAAATGTATCGGATGTAGGTATTTTTTGTGTTGTTTAAGAAAAAAAAAAAGCTTTTTACATGCGTAAGCAAAAACTTCTAGATAAATTTCATTCCGGTCATTTAAATAAAATCGTACACAGTAATTTTATGTTTATATCGCCACTATTGAAAAGATAAATACGAGAGGGTACCTACCTAGTTATTTTGTAGTTAGGGCAATCTAAATAATAATAATATATATTTGATGAAATGTAATTCAATATAATTTTAGATTTTTAAATTTAAAAGTATGCATATAATTTTATTTTAGCAATTGAGTTGAGTTGTTGTTATTGTAACGAGTCCAACAACAACGACTACATAGAAATTATGTCAAGTGAAGAAGATAAACCTCCAGCACCACCAGTACGGTTAACAAGCAATCGAGGTGGCAGTGCTAATAATGATAATGCTGCATCTGTCGATTTACGACCACTACCCAAAGGTAAGAAATCCTGAAAATTTTAATATATTTTATTGAATACCATTTACCAGCATGTCATAATTTCTTGGTGTGCTTACAGAACCAGAAGATGCTGACCGTAAAAAGAAAACTCTTAAAAATAAGATAAAAGGTTCAAAGCCGTCACATAATGACTCCAAGCCAAACATTTCCTATCCTACTAATTTTGAACATACGGTTCACGTAGGATTCGATGCTGTTACAGGCGAATTTACCGTAAGTACATTTGAATATCCTCGACTATAACATGCCTAATGATTTTTCGAGTATTTTTTACGCTGGAATGAGTTTTCATTTTTATGTTTTTGGGTTCCATTTTCTTTAATTATTTGTTTTGTTTTGTTTTATTTGGTCATTTAGATATAAATTAGTTTGAAATACAGCTTTTTATAAAATTGTATAATTATTTATCGCCTTTTAACGAAAATATTACAAATTAATTGTAAATTGCACTTTACACACACACATTTTAATTTTGTAATAAATTATTTCGTGCTGGCCACAAAACGCTCCTCCTCCCAGTTTGTATGCATTTAGAAATTTTTAGTTGGACTTTCAATAAATTACATACTTGAATTGAATAAGCCATTTGTACAGAGTACCCTTCAAGGTTTTCAAACAACTGTTAAAACTTTGTTTTAAATTCTAAATTTTTTTTCTATAAAACTATGTTAGTTTTGTCACAAAATTAGAAAACATTTTATAGCTTATTTATCTACAAAGTTTTATAATTTGTTTAATTAAGCTTTGATGGAATAACTTGGTGTTGTTTTCTTTTTAATTTCAAGCTGCCACTAAAAGTAAGTATAGCTTGATTATTATATAATTTGCTGTAAAATATTGTAGTCAAATAAACGATGTAGGGATTATGCAAAATACGTGTTCAGTCGACTTTCGTAATTTAGATTTTAGAATATCGTGCATCTAGCAATGCATCATACATAATAAAATTCGACTGTGCATGTTTTTTATCATGTGTAAGGGGATTATTTTTGGTCGCTTTATTTATTTTTTTTTTTGTTTTATTCACAAGCTTTGAAACGAAAATTTTTGAAACAAAACAAAAATATTCATTCATCCGGATAATGTCTTTCTTATAAATATTTCCCATTCACAATGAACACGATTTTCCACAATGCGAATTCGAATATTGCGCATATTTAATATTTCAATTTTTCAATCAATTCATTGAAATATTTTTATTGTATTTTTATTTTACAGGGTATGCCTGAAGCATGGGCTCGTCTGTTAATGAATTCCAACATAAGCAAACAAGAACAGAAAAGCAACCCGCAAGCTGTATTGGATGTATTAAATTGGTTTGATAATAGTAGTAAACAGAGGCCTAATTCAAAGTACATGACAAATGCAACCACGACACATTCAGGTATAATTTACATTACTTAATTCTCTTAACGAAATAATTGTGTAACGTGCTTTTACATGCTTACAATTTGTAATTTCATATGGCCATTGAAATTGTCTTAATTTTTATTTTGCTAAAATTGCATATCTCCTTCAATCTAAACAAAAACATGTTATTCAAAATAGCATCATCATTAGGTTCCTCATTAAGTCGTGTAAGCAGTAGTAGCCCGAGCAGCACGCCAACCGATTCAGAATGCCAGCCAGGACACCAAATAATAAATTCTATTCATGGAAATAGCATTATACGCTCGACCCATAATTCGGAGCATGAAGAGGAGGTGGCCCCACCAATTGCTAGTCGTCCCGAAAGAACAAAATCTATTGTAAATATAATATTTGTATATTTCGAAAAATTCAAAATATATTTTATTCGATTTGTGTTTTTAGTATACACGGCCTATTGAAGAAATACCATCCCCTGTAACATCACATTTAAGTCCAACATTAAAAACGTTAACTCTTGATAAGAATAAAAATAATGCCAGTCTAAATAATACAAATAATGTAAATTCTGTTCCGGTTTCGTCGCCGATAACAAGTACCGGAACACAACAAACTATTACAACACCTACAGGTACCGCGAATATAACAACACCCCCTATGGCGGAACCGAGAGGGGGAAATAAAAAGAAAAAAATGAGCGACGAAGAAATTTTAGAAAAATTACGAACAATCGTAAGCGTAGGTGATCCAAATCGTAAATATACGAAAATGGAAAAAATTGGACAAGGTGCCTCTGGAACAGTGTACACGGCTATCGAAAGTTCTACGGGAATGGAAGTAGCAATAAAACAAATGAATTTGAATCAGCAGCCTAAAAAAGAATTAATTATAAATGAAATTCTTGTAATGCGAGAAAATAAACATCCAAACGTTGTTAACTATTTGGATAGCTATTTAGTGTCTGAGGAATTGTGGGTGGTGATGGAATATCTTCCAGGTGGTTCGTTAACGGATGTTGTGACTGAAACGTGTATGGATGAAGGCCAAATAGCTGCTGTATGCCGTGAAGTATTACAAGCATTAGAATTTTTGCATAGTAATCAAGTTATACATAGAGATATAAAAAGTGACAATATATTACTGGGTTTGGATGGCAGTGTGAAGCTAACTGATTTTGGGTTTTGTGCCCAAATATCACCGGAACAATCAAAACGCACAACAATGGTTGGCACACCATATTGGATGGCCCCAGAAGTTGTTACTAGAAAACAATACGGGCCAAAGGTAAATAAGATATTTGTTAAACAATACAATTAGATTTTATGTATATTTTGTATGTTTCTTATTTTCTTTTACAGGTTGATTTATGGTCGCTAGGCATTATGGCAATTGAAATGATCGAAGGTGAACCACCATATTTGAATGAAAATCCTTTACGAGCATTATATTTAATTGCAACTAATGGAAAACCAGAGATTAAAGACAAAGAAAAATTAAGTATAGTGTTTCAAAATTTCTTAGATCAATGTTTAGAAGTGAACGTTGATAAAAGAGCAAGCGCATTTGAATTATTAAAGGTAACTATATACAAATTTTTAATATTAGGTTTATTGTTCCTCTGAACAGGTTTTCGTCTTAAAATAAAAAATCCCATATTAATTCAGAATTCCTTTCAATTCGCCAAACATAAAGATCACTTTCCTTGGTGCTAAATGGGGCACCAACTAATATCTGTTTTACACATCATTGTCGTACGTGAAAATACATGAAAAGACTGCGACCGCGGAAAATGCGTAACTGTATTTTCGTGTATTTCTATTTTACAATCGCAAAACATCATTTAATTTTTTTAAAAAACAGTGTCAATTTGCATGGCAAAATAAATCTAGTAACCATAGTTCGCCCCGCAATTAAATAATTTGCGACCGGATAAAGGATATACCCCTTAATGTTCACCACCAGCACATTTGTATTGAATACTTTTATTTTTAAATGTTGGCAATAAAAAATTCACCTTTTTATTTTTGTTATTTTGACATAGAATTTTTCTAAACGAAACAAAAAATTAGTTACGATTTGTAATAATATTTGAATGAATTTTTGACTCATAGATGGAAAATTTGTAAGATTCACAACAATCAGTTTCGAAATTTTTGAAAAATCAGTCTTCTCATCATGTCGCGATGACTGATGTTGTATAATGTATTACGAACATTGGAATATTGTCTTTGGTAAATGGCATGCAGTACAGGAGAAAGCAGCAAAATTAATAACAAAATAAACAACAAACGAAAACAAAAGTTCAACAAACGAAAACAACCTCATGAAAATAGAGGTAGAAATAGAAAGCAACAACAACAACAGCGATCAAAATAAAAACAATGGAACCAAAAAAAGCTGATAATAAATATTCAATGACGGATAAAGAGTCGTTCTATGTAATTATCGAATATCCAACACCTAAACCAATGATGCGAGTCTTAATATCAAAATTATTCAAAGATATAGTGGACGTAAACAAAAAATCAGTGCGAATAGAATTTGATTCTTGCTACAAGGCAAACAAGTGCGTCAGACAAGACGATCCAATTCACATTGAATTAAAAACAAAAGGATACAGATGCTACATCCCAAAATTCTACAACCATGTAGTGGGAGTTGTGACAGGACTGTCTAAAGAATTTGACATTCAAGAAATAACAAAAAACATTTCAGCAGAGAAGGAAATTGTACATATTGAAAGAACAAAAACATGGGATAGAGACAACCAAATCTTAAAAGATGCACAATTACTAAAAATTGAATTTAGAGCGAGCTCACTACCAGATAAAATATTATTCTACGATGTGCCATTCAAAACAAAATTTTTCTACCCAAAACCGAAATTTTGCTCAAATTGTTTAGGCTACGGACACCACAAAAAAATCTGCATGGCAAAATGCACTAAATGCGCGAAAACACTAATAAAAGATGATAAACATGAGTGTCGAGAAAAACCTGAATACAATTACTGTAAGGAGGAACATTTCACCAACGCCAAAACTTATCAAGTAAAACAGAAACAAATCAAAATCATTCAACACGTAACCAGATATAAATCATCCTTTAGAGAAGCTCGGAATAACCTATTTCCAAAAAAAACATCCAACAACCCTATATCCAAAAAATACACCAAAACCCAAACTTCACACCGTTAACGGATTCGCCAATCACACCACAGCCTAATACATGGATAATCAAACTCAATATACAAAGTACAGTTATACAAGAACAGAAAACATAAATGATTCAATTGGAAGGTTTTCTCAAGCAGGCAACAACAAAACAAAGATCTTTTGGCAATACAAATAAAAGACATAACTCAATCAACCTTAAATGCCAGACGAATTAAATTCTTTACACATAAACATAATAAGCTTACAAAGCAATCTTAACCTGTTAGAAACATTAAAACTTGAACAAGATCCCATACATAAAATTTGAAACAAAAAAGAATAGTGTATACTCACGTCGAGGGAATAATAAAAGGATTGTTAGGTGAGTTCAACTTAAACGAAATCACAGATAACATAAAAAGTGAAAACCTAATAACAAATATAGAAACGTTCAAGACATGGGATAGTGAAAGGAAAACGATCAAAGACACTAATTTATTAAAAATAGAACTAAGAGCAAGCGAATTACCCAAAGTGGTACAATTCTATGATATAAATATTAAAGTTAACATATACATTCCAGAACTCAAATTTTGTTCTTTATGCCTCAATTACGGACACATTAGAAAATTTTGCCATTCAAAAACTATAGTGCATCTTAATATGCGCAAAGCCAAAAACTATGGACCAAACACATATTTGCCAAGAAAAACCAGAATGTAGATTGTGAAGGTGTTGAACATTACATAAATTCCAGAGTATGCCCCGAAAAAAAACAAAATCAAAAATAAAACAACTAACAAAGAAACAATTGATAAACTTTTTCCTAAACAAAACAAATATTATAACGAATTAGATTTACAACAGTTTCCAATTTTAAACAATAATCCAGATACGAACATTCCAAACGCATGGATAAATAAAACAAACACACTCGAAATAATCATCGAAATAATCTGATCTATTAATAATCTGATCTATTAACAATAGATCTAAAGGAAATAGTACAAAACTTAAAAATAAATTAAATACCAAATAAAATTAATATTTTACAAACTAATATAAGAAGCCTTAATAGTAATAAAAACATAATTTAAACTTTTCTAAATAAACAAAAAATAGACATCGCAATTTTAAACGAAACTTGGGCACACAAAAACAACCAATCTTCAAAAATTATAAACTCATTACAAAAAATAGACCAGATGGATATGGAGGCGTAGGATCCCTAATAAAAAATAATATAGGATCGAAAATTATAGATCTCAACATTAACCTAACATACATAGAAGCACTACGAATTAAAATAAATTACGGAAACGAAAATCTATCTATCATAGTATTTTACAATCCATCAAATGAAAACACAATAGAAAAAACTGAAGAATTTCGAAAAATAATCAAAATAGCAGAAAAAAAAACAAAAAACACTAATAGCAGGAGACATAAATGCACACAGCTGTTTATGGGAAGAAAATAGTGAAGAAAATAGACTGAAAACATAAAAGTAAAAGGAAAAAATTTAAATACAACATGCGGATAGAAGACAGCAATACTTGTGATATGTGCAACGTAATAGAAGATAACGAACACATAATAGAAAAATGCAAAAAATACGACAAAAATATAGTATAATCAAAAACATGAAATTAATTGACATTAAAATAAATCGGGTAACACTAAGATCTACAAATCAATCTGCGACTTCTTAAAAGAAATTGACTATAACCCTTAAAATAAAAACATCATAAATAATAAAATAAAAATAATTCGTAAACATAATTTATAAAAAATAAAACATAATAGCAATAACTAATCATAAATATAATACAAATAGGTCATATTAATAAATTCAGACCTCAGCAAAAGAAGCACAAAAAAAACGAACCAAATTGACATCCTCAGCGAGACATGGACCAAACAAATGATAAAATAAAAATAAATAATTACAAAATATTTATGAAAAGCAGAACTGTGGGTTATGGTGGAGTAGGAATTTTAACAAAAAATAACCGCTAGAACAATAAACCTGCACCTGGCCCCTTCACATGTTGAAATAATTGAGGTTAATATAAAATACAAAAACAAAGCCTTCAAAATAATTTCGTTTTACAACAAACCAAAAAAAAAATAAAAGAAATTATAACATAATAGTACAACCGAATTCAAAAAACTAATACCTAGCTAACAGTGCAAAGAAATTCCTACAGGATAATTTTCCAGAATCAACAGAAGACGTAATATGGCGATGCGAGCGAGAACAAAATCACACAGAAATACAGAAATCTAACGAAGACATCATCAGGAAAGTTATAAATTCAAAGCAGGACGCGGCTCCAGACGAAAACAAAATTTCATACAAGTTTCTAAAAATGCTGATTGAAAGTAACGAAAATATTCTGAGTAATATCGCAAATTATTTTGAGCTCATATGGACTAAACAATCTTATCCAGAAAACTGGAAAATCTCCAAATGTATAGCAATCAAAAAGCAAAATAAAGACGAGTTGCTAACTGAAAGTTTTAGGCCTGTATGCCTATTAAATACAATGTCTAAAACATTCAACAAAATTATCCTGGAAGATATAAATGGTCAGGCAAAACAACATTCTGCCATATAACTCTTACTGCTTTAGGGCAGGTCCAGCAATAATAGATTATTTCACAAACCTATTTACAGAAATATTTGAAGCAAAACGTGCAAATACTAGTAACCACAGATATATCGATACATAGATTTGATAGTGCCAACAAGAAAAAATTTTGCTAAATTGAAAAATATTTAGATTTACGTAAATTAAATTAAATTTTTAGTTAAAATGCTTACCACCAGGAGGCGATGGTAATATGAATGGTCGTGTGTTGATTGTGAACGTTTGTTATGCCATCTCTTGTGGAAGAATCCTGTAAATTAGCGTATAATTTGTTTAAATAATTTTTTCGGACAAACTAACGACGCATCCCCAATAGAATTCTTTATGACTTTTTTCCATACAGAAAGTATGAAAAAAAAACTTGAGAAAAAAAAATTTCTCAAGCTTTTTTTCATACTTTTCTGTAAGGAAAACAGTCATAAGGAATTATATTGGGGTCGAATTATATCGGTTACAAAAGTTATAAAATGTGTTCCTGAGTAGCACTATATTTGGTAGCACACACATTTAGAAAGGGCGCCTCAATGTGTTAAGAAAAAAAAATTTAACTACACATATTTTTTTTAATTTTTTTTAATGCGATGTCGAATGAATGTTTTGTTTTCGCAGAAACAGAATTAAAAATTATTTTAAAACTAAAATTAAATAAATTTAAGTTTATTTAAAGCATATTTGCATTGCATTTACAAATTTTAAATTATAAATGAAATGAATCTAGAAATGTCATATCCAAAAAAATTAAATGGCGCGTATTCGTAATTAACACAAACACAGGTACCACTACTATATACTTGCGGTTATTTCGTCAACTTGTCGAATTTTGGACAAAATCGACCCCGTGATATTTTAAAATGCGGTATGGTACAAAACGCGATATTTCAAAATGCGATATTGTACAAAACGCGATATTTTAAAATCGGACGGGTGAAGGGAAAAATTAATTTCTGTTTATAGGAATTGAAAAATTGATAGAAGCGAGAGTACAGCAACGGGTTATACCAGGCGGGTCGCTCCGCTCCTTAGTTAGAATTCCGGTTTATAGAAATTTAAAAATCGATAAGAGCGGATCGCGAATCGATCAGACAGGTCACTGCGCTCCTGTCGCTTCGCAATGCACATTCTGTGCCATATCGCGCTTTGTACTATATCGCTTTTTGTATCATCTCGCTTATCGAAATATCGTGTTTCGAGGGGATCCCCGTTTTTTTTGTCAATAGCAAATACATACTTGTAATTGTGAAAAATGTATTGAGCAAAGTGTCGTTTGGAAAACATAAAAAATGACAAAAGCGAAACATAACCTACAAATGTCTAGTTTATTTGTTCCAGTGAATTGTTACTTTTTAATAAAAAATTATGTATACCGGAATTTTATTAGCGCTTCACATATGACATTCAATTATATTTTTGAGAGAAAAATACTACACACAATCACCTAGCGGACGAATTTATCGTAACTGCTTTCAACTACTCATAATAAAAATGTAGAACTGTTGTGATTAGCAAAGACAAAAATCGTGAGTACTTATAAAAGTACTTGCGATAAAATCGAATCGCCTTCTTGAAGAAATGTAAATTTCTTAATTTGCTTCTACCCAACATTCAATTTCCTTACTTCTTCGAAGGTAGTCATTTATTCTGAATTGTAGCATTAATTTTTATGTACAAAGTAATGTCTTCAAACCATTTTTCTTTTTTATTTTTCAGCATCCTTTCCTTAAATTAGCGCGGCCGCTAGCCAGCTTAACACCATTAATTATGGCCGCAAAAGAAGCTGCAAAATCACATTAAAATTTAGCAATTAAAATAGACATTTTTATTTTATATTAATTAATTATATATTTAGTTATACTAATTAAAAATTCACCGAGACATCAAGAGTAATAAAACAAAATATTAATTATAGAATAAATAAAAATATTCTAAAAAAAATTGAAAGTTTGTATATATAATAAACAATCAATAATTCAAGTATATAGTCCATTATATCGAACTATAAATTATTATATTCATTTGCAGTTTTAATTGATTGATGATAAAAACAGAAAACATAAATAATAATAATAAAAAGAAAAATAGAATTAAAAATATTGACTATCAACCATATTTTTATATAAAAAAAAATGAATATTCTGAATGAAATATTTTTTGATCAACTTCAACTGATTTGACAAGCATTAAATGGGCACATTTAAAAAAAATATTTATATATTATATTAATATTGGCTATTTAACATTTAAAAAGATATATTTGTTTGTTTGTTTGATTTTCTTATTTTTTTATTATTATTTTTTTTTTAATCTTGCAAATTATGTAGTTTAGGTTTTCTTAATGATTTTGACACTAACAAAACCAATTTCTAATCGAAACCTAAACTATTTACCTATACATAAACATATTTGCATTTGATTAACATAATTGTAAAAGTAAAAATGTGTTCATCAAAACAAACGTTGTGTGTATCGTTCATGTTGTTGATGATTCAACAAGCAAGTGAAGTGGAAAATAAATTATGTTAAATTGTGAAAGATGAAATTTTCATTTCAAGTGTACTATTATTTATATTATACCATGTTTTAAGTTTAACTTTATTATGCTATCACCAGAGTATTAATATTCCTTAAAAAAAACATAAACAAACAGGTATGAACGTTTTTTTTTAACTTAATTAAAAGACTAAAAATTATTACATACCAATTATACCTAGTTGTTTTATACCATTAAAGAATATATTGTTAACAAAAACGATCATCTTTTTTTTACCTAATCGCATGCGATATTTAACTTGCATTGATGAGCTATTAAATTGCGGGTGAATTGCAAATAATCAAATATCACAACAATCGTAACAAATTATTAACTCATCTAGGATCTGTTTGCTTTACTTATAATATGGCCAAAATAATAAATTTAAACTAGGCATCGTGTTTTAAATGCCCTTATAGTTTGTTTGTGAAAATATATCCTATTAGGAATTATTTAACACGTTGAATGCCACTCTAATTTTATATGGCTTGCCCCGAGAAATATTATTTACAACGTAACAGTTAATTTTTGAAATCATTCGTAACGCATTTAATTCACTGAGGTCTCCGGTGATCCTCACGCCGCTGAAAGGCTCTGTTATTAAAAGCATTAAAAATTTACTCGAATTATGTGTTTCTAATAGTCTTGGCTTCGCCGGTCACCGGTGACCCCCATGGCGCTACGAACAAACTCAGTGCCGGTCACCGGGAACCCCGATAGCATTCAACGTGTTAATCAATTTTGCCGACATTTTATAAATATTTAATAAGTTATTATTATTATTATTATTATTTAAATTAGGATATCTACATAATTTGATTAACTGAGGATGCAGGCATGATCGGTTAATTATTAGAAATTTAGAAACACTACTAAAAAATTAATAGTAATTCAGCTTATTCAATATTCCCGAATGTGGTACCGTACGTACGTGTTAACATTTATTTTTGAGTTTTGAATGTGCAAATATTAATATCAATCAGTTCAATAGTATGAAATATCGCAAAGTGCCTACCTATTGAAAACAAAACTGATTAAACCTGAATACTTATTATTAAGTTACGATCCCATACAAAATTTGCAATAATAAAAAATCTACGACAACAAAAATTACCGCAATGAATATGTAACTCAGGAAGATCTTTAAAAAATAGCATGATACACAAAAAAGGATGTATGTATTCCAAGTTAGAACATGTTTTTGTCAAAAAGTATTTAATATTACAAAAGAAAATTTTAAGTTGGAAAAATTATTTTCACTAAAAAATTTCAAAATAGTTGACTTATAACAATTAGTTTTATTATTATTATTATTATTATTGATTACGTAAAATAAAATCTAATAAAAATAATATCAGAAAAGTTTCATAGGAAAAATTGAAAGTTGAACGTGTTTTATTATTAAACAAATTTAATGATAACTGATCTAGGTCAGGTTACGCAAATTTAGAATGTATATTAGACGCCTCCCAACCAATAGTATCAACCTGAAATACTCACTGAGGTTTTATGAAACAACCATACATATATGAGGAAAATTTCGCTTTCCCAAAACTTTTCGTACAATCCGATCTCGTTTTAAGCTTTTAAAGGAATATGTTAAAATGGATTTTTTTTTACGTATGCACAATGTCGTAATGCAGAAGGCAGAACGAGCTCACAAGAGGATTTCTAACATGTTTTTTGGGTAAAATTTTAGAGACTGCAACGGCTGTAGGTAAATAATGAAAAAGGGGTTAACTTAAGGCAAAACCTGGAGAAATTTAAATGGTTAAGATTGGCTTGAAAGCATCAAGATGTCTTATCTCACAAGATCCAAAAACTCCAACAAGAAAGAGAAATGCGGATTTTATTGCCAAAATGGCATGTTTTGATGCCGTTTTATAACTTCGTCTTAAATTCAAATTACCTTATTTATGTATTTTGTGAAACTTCATTCACGTTTTCGATTTCATTGCGAACAGAGTAGTTTTTGACAGCGATCTTAAATAATGAATGCAGAGTTGATTGGAATTATGGAAGGGATCAAGTTGGCAATGAAACAATGGTGGAAGATGAGGGTAGAATTAATCTCCGACTTCCGGAGTGGATTGGAATTAATTAGTAGGGGTGGGGGAACTCATGATAATGTGTATGTGGAAATGTTGCATGAGTACCTTCAGTCGTGTGGGAGGGTGAGGTCATTCTTCAATGGATATCTTCACACCTACATATTGAAGGTAACGAAAGAGACGATATACTGAGGTACTAGAATGAAACGAACAATGGAACGAGTGAGAATGAATCATGGAAATTGGAAAGAATGCTTGAAGAAACGCAATTTGATTGAGTGTGAGTTATGTGACAGCTGCTTGGTTGTGAAGGAAATCGAACATTTACCGAAAATATTCGCAGCCGTAAGTGCTTCAGTTCAAAACGAGCCACATCAGTCGATTCCTCGCCGTTCACAGGGATTGGTAATCTCTCAAACCACATTGTGGCGAATCTAGGATAAAGATCTTGGCTTACAAACTTGTAAGATAAAAATTAACTTAAGAACTGAAGCCTCTTGATCATTTGAATCGCCAAAAAATTGGGCTTTGCTAAAATTCTGAATTTCAACGAAAACTCATTTTCAACGATGAAGTTCGTGGTCTCGATTTCATGCCGGAGGTGTAATTTGACCATATTTTTTCGCCGATGAAAATCATTGCCATGTTGCGGTCAATGCAGTTCACTAACGAGCCATGTTAGAAACTATTTTTGTCCAGAATTGTATGAACTTGACATCAGTGATACGTGGTTTCAACAAAATGGTGTCACATGCGGCGCAGCTGGCCAAACAATTGATCTATTGATGGGGAAGTTTGTGAACCGTGTAATATCGAGAAATGGTCCGGTCGAATGGCCATCTCACTTGTGTAATTTTATGCTGTTGGATTTCTTTTTATGGGGTTACGTTAAGTCGTTGATTTATGCCAACAACGTTAGTTAGAGGAGCTCAGGGACAATATCAACGCGAACTTGCTCACGTTGCGGCCGATATGTGTGAAAGAGTTGTGGAAAATCTGTTCCAAAGAATCGATCACTGCAAACGTGCATGCGTTGTTCATATGAACGAGGATCATATAGCCTCGGATAATTTGTAATCTCAATCATGACTTTGGACTTGAATTAAATACTATGTCTGAACACGGAATGTACTCAACCCGAATGGCACTGAGAGCTTCTATCAGCTCTTTTTAACAGGTATCGCAATATGAGCTTGGATACACTCTTTGTCAAAGCAAGAATACTGGCAAAGATGAATTCGTAAACATTCATGCTCCCACTGAGGATACTCCCGTACAAACAAAAGATACTTTCTACTATTTATTTCAGGATATTTTTATGCATAAATTGGCAGTGCTTGCAAACACCTCATTTCAAACGACAACCGGACTAGCATCACTGAATTAGCTTTAAAGCATAATTTGGTTGCCGCCAGAACTTCACACGAAATCGCATTCATAAAGCTACATGGAAAAGAAATGACAAGAGCCCAGTTACAATGAGACAGAGGTACGACAGCATACAGAGACGTTTTGTCCACTCGATGTATTTCTTTAAAACTGATATCGATTTGCCTATTAAAGGCAAAGTTAAAAGGACAGGAAAGTTGAGAAGCAATAGCAGTTAAGAGTACACCCAAACATCATCATCGTAATCGTTTTTGATCGATTTAGACTGGTTTATAGGTTTTTGTGAGTCGACTAAGAAATTATATTCATTTAAACATTTTAAATGCAAACGAAACGAAACTGCTTCCACGATTTTCTTATATTCCTTTTGCTGCCCACTAACACAATTGTGTGGGTACGGCAAATGACCATCTCAAAAAATTATTTTTGTATGTGTTTTGAACCACTCTGGGACATTTGTGTTTTCCTTTCATACATTTCGTCCGAGAAAAACACTATAACCTTACACACAATTGTGTTGGTTACACTACAAATCAAGCGAAATTTATTATCAAAAACGCCATTACATACACGAATTTTTACTCACACATTTGTGTGGTTTGGACTTACTTTAGGTATTTTTTTTGGTTGAAAAAGGGATATGATTCGATTTTAGCAAAGACACAAAACTATGTTAACAATAAATCTGTGGTAAAAAGGTAAAACATCTTATCTCAATTTTATACAATTCTTTTAATCCTTCAAATTCTCGTTCAAATTATTTTATACAATCAGGCGAACAAAAAAACGATTATTTTTTTCGATAATTATTACGATATAATATTAGTAAAAATCATTGAAAAAATAATTTATCATTTTTTTGGTCTCTGAAAATTGTTTTTTTTTTTTTTGGTCTCTGAAAATTGTATAAAATTGAGATAAGCTGTTTTACCTTTTTACCACAGAAATATTGAGCGTGACAAGATACTTCTACCCACCTGTCAAAAATGTATTAATGAATTGCTTACGTTACTATGGCAATGAATATTTGTAAACAAAAAATGAATTGGGAAATCCTCGTTTGTGAGTTAAACTAATTAATAAAAATGACTTCTGATAAGGTAAATAATTTCTGTATTAAATAACGACTACTTAATCTGATTTTTAATCCAAAGGTATTATTCAAACATGAAAATCCCCATGGCCATGGTGATTTGCATTTTATGTGGCAAACTGGGAATGTTCAACAATATTTATGTACAACTGGCTACGATGGCACTGTAGCAATCTTTAATCGTCAGGGCCAAATGCAAGAAAGAATTATTTTGTCAAATGTCTGTTGTTCATTTGCCTGGGATAACGATGGTGATATATTGGCATTGCTATCGCAAAACTCGTCGCAAGTTGTACTCTGGGACTCGAATGCCAAAAAGAAGTTTACAATTGAGTCAGGATTACGAGATAATTTAAGTTGTTTATTATGGTCTAAGAGATCGCCTATCTTAGCAATTGGAACTACTCGAGGTAATTTAACGATTTATAATCATCAAACTACTAAGCGTATTCCTATTATTGGAAAACATACGAAACGGATAATTTGCGGGGCTTGGTCGGCTGAATCGATATTAGCATTAGGCAGCGAAGATAAATCTCTATCGTTAAGTAACGAGGATGGTGATACGTTGAAAGTTGTAACATTACGTGATGTGCCGAGTAATATGTGTTTTGCCGAAATGAAAACGGATGAACGGTTGCCTGGAGAAAATACGATAAGTATGGTATTAGGCCGACGAACAATATTTTTATATCACCTGCATGAACCAGATTCACCCACTGAATTAGGATTTCAGAACCGGTACGGGGCTATTCTCGAACATAAATGGTACGGGGATGGTTATATTTTAATAGGATTTAGTAATGGTTACATAGTTTCCATATCGACACATCCAAAAGAAGTTGGGCAAGAATTATGGCAAGTGCGAAATCATCAAGATTCGTTAACGGGAATTGCTGTGTGCCAAGAATTGGAATTAATTGCGTCGTGTGGGGATAACACAATTAAAATTCATTCCATGGCAAATTTAAAGGAAACCCGTAATATTTTAAATTTATCGGAACAAACGGGCATAAAATCAATCGAATGGACGTCAGATGGGCAATTACTAGCTGCATCCACAACACAAGGATCAATATACGTATTTATAACGAAATTGTATTCGTTGTGTGCAATAAACCCGCCGCGGATAGCAATTCTCAGCAGTTTAGCCGAAGTTACGCTTTATCAACTCGTCTCGAATAAATTAAAATTGCATCAGAACGAGATGCAATTAGAAATCGAACCATCATTTCTGGGAGTTGGTCCAAGACATTTAGCATGTGGTATGAATAATCATGCTTGGTTTTATGATTTGGGTCAAAGCCTCTCGGACATTCCGTTACTTTTGGGCGATCGTGAATATATGAACGAAATTAAGAAATGCGTATTGAACAATCTTTTTGCAGCTGTACTAAGTGGTGGACATTTATTATTGCATCCAGTACGGGAATTCAAAATTATCTTTTATGAAACAATATTTTTATGAATTATTTGAACTTTCAGATTGACGGCAACGTTTACACACAAGAAACTTTAAAATCAAAATTATTTCCCGATGAAACAACTGGTATGGAAGAGGCGTACATAACGTCATTTGGATTGACAAATTGTTTCCTTATTTTTACCTCTGATGTAATGTAAATGTTATACGTACATCTTGCCCCACGGTAATATTTTTTTTTTTTTTTTTACCTAGCTCGGACATATCATTCATTTTTCGATTGAAAAATGGTCGGTGACCACACAATACCGTCATACAATGGGTATAAAAGAAATATACGTAAATCAAGAAGGTACAAAATCAATAATCATCGATGACCACAGCCAGGGTTTCATTTATATTTCGAGAACGAAAGATTTTATTTTAATACCCGAATTTCCCAAGTCGTGCAAAGGAGTAATATGGGACTTGGCAAACACGAATATATTTTCAATTTACGACACCAAATCAATAATAATTTATATTTACATTCATCTTTCGATTAAAGGCAGGCACGTGGAAAAGATCAGTGAGGAGGTCATAATATCGGAACAAATCCCGCTATATTTAAACGATGGGGAACTAAGTATTTTAATAAGTGGTGGCAAACTAACAACCATACGATTAAAAACTTACTTTAGTAATGGGCTTGAGGAGCAAGAGCAACTAAAAAATTTTAAAATCTTACGAAAATATGATGAGGCATGGAAGGTGTGCAAAATACTAGAGGATCGGGATGAAGAATTAAAATTGGGATTTCTAGCTATTGAAGATTTAAATGTTGACTATGCACTCAAAATATTTCGATCGGTTGGTGATGTTGCAATGGTGTTTGCTCTAGAAGAAATTAAACATATCGAAGATATAAATTTGCTATCCGGGTACTGTGCACTGCTTTTGGAGAAAATTGACGAGGCAAAACACTTTTTCATGATCAGTAGCCATCCAAAAGAAGCACTTCAATTGTGCCGCGATTTATTACAGAATGAACAAGCATTAGCGTTGGCATCAACATTGGCGCCTGAAGAAATTCCCACAATTGCACGAGAATATGCGCAGCAATTAGAAATTAAGTACATGATTAATTATAAATTAAGTTTTAGACTTGAAATTATCTAAACGATTTTGTATTATAGCGGAAATTGGTCGGACGCTCTGATACATTATGAAAAAGGTTTAAATGATGTTAATAACCTAAAGGGAGATGTAAATAACCATATCGTTTTATGTAAATCTGGAATCGCTAGAACGAGCATTAAAACAGGAAATTTTCAGAAAGGGGTACGTAGACAATTTTCAAAAATAAAATTTGCTAAGATTTTAAGCAATCTTTTTTATATCCTTAATCGATATTACATCGATTTTCAAAGGTCATTGATTTCTGTGAATTGCGGTCGTACTCGGGTAAACTTACACCATTTACCTCTAGAAAAAAAATTACGACCCATTAAAAAATTACGAAAGATTTTTGTGTAATTTGTGAATTGAAAACATATTTTTCTATAATGATAAATCTGTAATTAACGACTGTTTGTTTTCCGTTTCTTAAAGCGGCCCCGGAGAGATTTTACTAGCAATTGGAAATTCTGTATCCAAGATTTTTGCAATTGAGAAATTGGAATTATTGTAACAACTCAAAACCGCCTAATAAAATGTTAGTTTTTCTCCATAGAGAAGAAGCATTTAAGTTTGTATCTAAGCGAAAAATTGCGTCTTGAAAAGTTTATTTATTCGTTGTTGCTTTCTTTGGTAGTTTCTTGGGCAAAGCTGGTAAAGCGGTTTCTTGGACTAAGCTGATAGCCGTTGATACTTTATGGATACCTTTTTCCGAATATTCGACGTTTTTGTTGAACTGGTCTTTTTTCATTTTATTTGGAGTCGTATTCGATTTACCATCCATCACAGGTACTATAGCTTCACTTACACTTTTTGATGGACGTTTTACAGAAGAATCTGACTCTTCAGGACTTAATTTACTGTTTTTAGAACTAGTCACTTTGATTCTGTGCTTCGGCAGTTGTGCTACATTGCAATATTTTTTTTTAAAGAAAGTATTAATTGACCAGTGGATTTAATGTCTCTTGAAGGTCAACCACCTGCACAATGCAAGCTCCATTGATATCGCTGATACTTGGTACACTGACATGATCTGGTCCGCTCAATTCTGCACTCCAACAGAGGGTCTTTGTGTTTATTAACATCACTGATCGTAATCGATGTTGAAAATTTGCTTTGCCTGTGGTGGGATTCGAACCCAGTACCTCCGGTCCGAGTGCCAAAGCTTTAACCACTGCACCACTTGTCCGGTAATGTTTAAATGGTTTAAGATTTTACTATGTGGTACACATTCCGCCCCTTGTATATTAGGTGATTGTGGGGTTTCATGTCAATCCGACATCTGGTGCGGATTTTCGTTTTTTTTTTGATCGATTACTATGGGAAAGCCAGGTAAAAAGCTAAAATCGCCAAAAATGATCGTAGAGCAAAACTAAGCACATTCGGAATCTGCGTGCAAAATCCAGCAAAATCTCGAACACGTTATAGCTTTTTTACTGCAGATAACTATGAGCGGACTTAGGATCCTTTAACCGGCAAGATGCCCAAAATGCCATCGGGACTTTCACCGGATTTTCAAAAAATTCGTTTTGATCGGTTTTTAATGGCGAGGTCACGAAGGCGTGAACACGCATTCAACAAATTTATTTTCTTTTCTTTTGAAGGATATTTATAGTAAAGTGGCCCTAGCCACTTTATTTGTAATAAATCTTCTAATGTTTGAAAATTATTGCTTTGGTAGGCGTGTAGTAATATCTCCGTTGAGAGCCGCGTTGGTTTGATGTGTAAAGCATCTGCGGAGTATAATTAAAATAAAAAATCTTATAAAATTATATTTTAAAAATGAACTTAACCCGCACGGCTTTGGCTAATATTTCGCCCTCTGCGAATTGGGTTTGCCTTTGCCTAAAACGCTTCCTGCATCTTATCATATCAAAACTGGATATTACGAAGGTTGTCTGAAAAGTTACCGACCTAACTAAGATACAAGACATTTTTTCTTCAAATTTATTTTTATTTCTCTACTGCCCGGTTGCACAAACAAATAACTTAACGACCGGTTAGTTGTGCGCCAGTTAAATGTTTTATGTGAAATCTGTTTTTGCAGTCAGAAAAAAATCAACGCAAACCTGGTTAAATATATTTTATTCCTTGGAAATATTTAACGATTAGTTAGGCCCTTTTCCAATTACCGACTTATTTCAGACTTATTGACTTATTTGGCGCCGTCTTGAATAAGTCAGTCAATTTGTTCCAATTCATTGTGCCGACTTATTTGTGACGTAATGACAAAAAAACAAAACGCAATTTCTATTATATGGAAGAAAAAATTTTCTTGACAAATTAGTCGTTGCTACTAGAAGTCAAATCCTCGCGAGGTGACTTATTTGAATAAGTCGGTGTCCACAAATAAGTCGGTAATTGGAAAAGAGCCGTAGCCATTTAAACATTTGTACGTAAGCTAAATATTTCCACGGAATAAAATATATTTAATCAAGTTTGCGATGATTTTTTTCTGACTGCTAAAACATATTTCATATAAAACATTTAACTGGCGCACAACTAACAATTCGTTAGTCATTTTTCTGTGCAACCGGGCATACATAGTCTCCTTTTTTTCTATATACGTCTTCCACCGATGCTCCCATCTATTCAACCCGTCCAAATAGTACACGGCGTCTCTCTCTGCAAAATTGTTGTTCCCTCTTCACAGTCAACCGTTATGACTGTATTTTTGATTCTGGAGGGTAATGGTTTGTCCAAATTTCATCAACAGGCAATTAGCCGGCACCAAAACTCTGATTTATTATGCTGTAACTGCGTCAACAGAGTGTTGGAAATGTTTATTCGAACACGTTTCTGGTGCAAAATCAGCAAACGCGGCACTCAACGCGCGGACAGCTTTATCATGCTTAAATATTGATTCAATAGGTGAAAACACGTTCTTTGAACATATTCATAGCCTCTTCGCCTTCTATCTCTCTAACTTTAATTCTCCGGTTGCCTACCTAGCATTTGGTGAACTTGAGCGATGTTATCGTCAATGGTTGCAGTTTTTGAATGTCCCGAACGTTCATCGTCACCTAAGCTGCTACGACCACGTTTAAGTTCAGTTGCTCAAAATTTCACGGTGGTAAATGATAGTACGGGGTCCCTGTACACACGGTCCAACTCGTCTTTGATTTGCGTAGACGTATTGTAATTCAAAAATATAGATTTAATGACAGCTCGATACTCGATTTTTTCCATTTTCACAAAAACACGCATATCGACTCACTCAAACTATTTTTAAACAACAAGGCATTTAAAATGGCTGCCAACTTCATGTGAGTGCTGCCAACTTCATGTTGAGGTCAGAAGCAAGACAACCCTTGTATATCCCTTTTTCGGCCCGCCATCACAATTATGTGCGTAAAAATCGTGTAAGAAAGAGAATTATGTCAAAAATTTATTTTTGTATGTATTTTGGACCAACATACACATTTGTGCATAATACTATAACTATAATAATAATAAAATAAATTATATGTTATAATTTGAGCTAAGATTCGGACTTAAATACTACGTACAGTGGTCATCAAAAATGGATACATAATGATAAAATTTTAAGTTTTTAATTTCTATAGTTATTATTTTATTATAGTTATTAGTTTTTAAAGTGAAATTGCGTTTTACGTTAACCTTTTCTTTTTTCAAGTTTTATTCAAAATTTGAATTGTTGTTGCATTTTAATTAAAAAAAAATTTAAAATGAGAAAAATATCAGCTGAGTTGGAACAAAATATCATTTCTCTTTGTGAAAAAGGATATTCTCTGATTAAAATTGCCACGCAATTACATGTCAGTCATAGAACAGTACGCAATATAAGAACCAGGAATAATTTGGGCAAATCAAATGGTTGTAAAGGACGTCCACAACTCTTAAATAATAGGGATTCTCGTGCAATTGAGCGAGTTTTAAAAGAAAAAAAAGGAGATACCTCAACAACCAACTTATAAATACATCCCACAAAGCCGCTAAGAAGTTGAGTAAGAGTGTTAGTGAGTCGACAGCTAGGCAGGCGTTGCAAAAAACAGGTTTACATTCATACGTAAAGAAGAAAAAAACCAGCCTTATCCAGCAAAAATACCAAAGCGCGCCTCGAATTCGCAAAATTTCATAAAAATTGGTCTATTGACGATTGGAAACGGGTAATTAGGTCCGACGAAACGCAAATAAATCAATATCAGTCAAATGGGAAGTGCTACTACTGGAAACGTCTACATGAATAAATAAAGAAACATCATGTTACGGAAACGATGAAGCAAGATGGCGGATCGGTAATGGCCTGGGCATGCTTCACCTGGTAGAACATTGGCCCACTAATGAGGATCAAGATCATTATGTGAAAGGAAGAATATTTAAATATTGTTAAAGAAAATCTAGTTTAGTTTGTAGATGAATGTGCTTATGCGGAGGAAGAAATTGTTTCTTAGCAAGATGGAGACCCCAAACACGCAGCTAAGACAGCGCAAAAATGAATGATTAAAAGATCAGAAATTCCAAACTGTGAAATGGTCTGCTTAAAGTCCGGATATGAATCCCATAGAGCATTAATGGGCCTTCATCAAGTGTTGATTAAACGATGAAACCTATCGGTTCATCCCAGCTCTACCAGTCCTTTGATTTAAGCGGCCCAGGGAACCACTAATTCTACAGACTTTGTTCTTTTTAGGTGCTTCGGTCCATTGGTGCGATCCAGTAGGTTCCGCTCCTTGTCATGCTGCTAGAAAAGAAATGTTTGAATGATCTTCACTGTAGTTTTCTTTGCGCAGCTCCAAAGCTGAATACCATACGTCCAGATATAGGTTTAAGGATTTGTTTATTCGAGTATAACAGCAGTTTGTTGTGCGTTGTCAGTGCGGAGTTTCTTCCAATAAGCCAGTGCAATTTTCCGAATTTTAAATTCAGTTCTTGCATTTTCGTTTTAACATGCGCTTTCCACCTGAGTTTAGAGTCTAGCGTCATGCCGAGATACTTAGCATTATCAGAATATGGAATTTGTTGCGAACTCAGTCTAATCGGAATATATTTTAATTTAAGTAAAGTTGATATGTGTTGATTTCGATTCGTTCAGTGTTATTCTCCATTTTTTTGTCGTTATTCACTATATGTTATTAACAGCATTCTGTAGTTTTCTTGTGGACTCAACAATACTAGCATCGGTGGTCATAACAGCTGTGTCATCAGCAAACGTTCCTATTCTAGCTTCTTCTATGTCTGGTAGATCATTTGTATACAGGAGGTATAATACGGGGCCTAGAACACTGCCTTGTGGAACCCCTGCCAATATTTTCTTCAATTTAGAGTATTCCCCGTCCTGTCTCACCCGGAAGTAACGGTCGTTGATGTAAGACTTTAGCAATTCAAAATGTTGTTTTGGCAAATCTCGTTGGAGCTTAAATTCTAGACGGCAGTGCCAAACCTTATCAAATGCTTCGGCTACGTCTAAGAATATTGCTGAACATACTTCCTTTGTTTTCCAGCGCCTCCTCAATTGTATCAGTAATCCTATGTACCTGTTCTATCGTTGAGTGCTTTTCTCGAAACCCAAATTGATGTTCTGGTATAAAATTTCTGCTCTCTAAAATTGGCTTTAATCTCTTGACAAACAATCTCTCGAAAATTTTTGATGTTGTTGTTAACAAAGAAATAGGCCTATACGATGTTTTGTCGTTTAGTGATTTATTTAATTATCTTAATCTCCTTTATAATTAGTTTATGTTTGTTGCACAAGTTGTTTAGGATTGTTTTGTCTTCAGGGGCTCTGGTTCTCTGCCAAGTCTTACGAGCTCTTCTTTTTTCGTTAACCAACTCTCTCACTTCAACTGGATAGGTTATACTTTTTTGTAATATTTCTTGCTGATCAGGAGTACTTTCCCAAGCCGCTATTTGCACACTTTCGATGAGGTTTTCTAGTTCTTCTTCTATCGTATAAGCGTTCGATATCTGCACGTGTAGGTTAATGCTTTCTTCGACTAGCTGTCGAAAGTAGTCCCAGTTGGTTATGTTATTTGTTAATCTTGGAGGGCTTGCTTTCTTTATTACCGTGTCACTTATTGTCATTAAAACTGGAGAATGGTCTGACGATAGCCCTTCTTCATTTTCAACTGCTAAGTAGTTTTCGGAGATACCTCTTGATATATAGAAATCCAGAAGGTCAGGAATTTTATTTGGGTCCGTAGACCAGTAGGTTGGCTTTCTACTGGAGTGAAACTCACATTTTAATGTCCTGCCTGCTTCATATAGCTCCCTTCCCTTGGGACTAGTTCTATTTGATCCCCAGAATATGTGTTTCGTGTTAAAGTTATCTCCAATAAAATTATTGCCAAGCGATTTCAGAAGTTTGATGTAGTCTTCTCTCTTGGGTTATATCTGGGTGGACAGTAGATTGCTGATATACTATAGCTCTTGTTATTTTTGGTCTGAATAGATACGTAGCTACTGGCATAGCTTCCTCCTCTAGTTTTAATTCTTCAATCAATTTTTTGTGTTTAAAAATACTTCTAATTCTGAAATGCGTTACAAGTAGCAATTCTTAAATAGTGTGCCATTATTTTTTCTTGTTAAGTTTGTATGGACTAGAATGAAGGTAGTCAATAACTTTTCTAGATTTACAGTGTTCCTAGTTACTGTTCTTGTTTTTGCAGTAACTCGCCCATAGATTCTAGTCTTTGGTCCTGCCCAGCCAGATTGAATTGATAGCGTTTAGCTTCTGAAGTATTTCTTGCAGGACATGGGTTTCCTGACTCGGAGCATTCTTGATATTTTCGTTCTGCTTGGCCATTTGTGCATATGTTATGCCTTCCCTTACTTTGGCGCTATTTAGGCGGATTTGTTTTGAGTAGGATTGCATTCTAGGTTGAGAATTCTTACTTGTTTAATTTCTCTTGTTGTCTCTCATTCTTTGCAGCTCTTTCACTACCTTGCATCCTCTGTAATTTGCTGGGTGATGATTACCACAGTGTATGCATTTCACTAGTTCGTTCTTACTTTTGTTGCATTCTTTTGATGGATGTTTCCCGCTGCGTACCTTACGCATCTGGGATCCCTATTGCAGTATTTCTTCATTTTAATGTCTCAATCTTAACTTTCATATTAAGGATTGCTTTGATTCCATATACCCTATCAATACTCTCAGCGTTGTCAAATGTTAGCTTGAAAAGGGGGAGGCCAACTTTGGTTCTTTCTCGTTCACCGTTTGCGTTTATAGTGACCTTTCTCTTTAATATGTTCACAGCGTTTAGAATTTTGAATCTTTTCTGGTTAAGTTCCTCAATTACTTCTTCGTTTGGGCATGTATGATGTAGCCCTCAGACCATGACTTTAATTGGTTGCTCAGTGTTGTTTTCATAGGTGAACCATTCGATGTTTTGAGCGGTGATTGCATTTGATAACATTCTGTAGGTTTCTGGGTCAAGTGCATTCACTTTCCATACGTTATTATTCAGTGCAGTGAATTTATATTTATCGTTTGGAACTAGCTTCACTATTTTTTTAATTATTCATTACGTATGTTGATGGATGGAGGTGGTAGGTCTTTATGTATTTTTTGATTTTCCTGCATTTCCCCTTGGTTGATTACGTTGGATGTATTAAGTGGTTGCAGTGGTCTCTTCCAGTATCAGTGATACGTTCTTATGTACCTTCACTAGGTCCGTACATGAGTGTTCAGGTCGTTTTTCTGACGCTCTGTGTTCATTGTTCCACCTCAGGCGAAGATTCTGCTTTTATTTTTTTGTTTTGACGTTTAGTTTTAATTTGCATTCGTATAAAACTCGTTCATAGCCAATACATCTTCATCCGTTTCATAGATAGCAATAGTATTTTCTTTGGCTCGACTATCATTTTTGATTACAGCAATTTCTTCTTTAAGCTGTTGGACTTATTTGAATATTGATTTTCATTAAGTTTTCTATCGATTTCTTTAAATCAGCGTTTTCCCTAGCGACGTCGTGGTGGTTTTCTTGGTTTACGTTCTCCCTGCGTTCAGCATTATCGTTCTCCTGCTTAGTAGCGGGATGCATTTGTCTAGTTGGTGATCTAGAAATACTTGTGCTTGGTATAAATGGGTTTCGCAATGGTAGGCTCACCCCAGAATCCGTTGAGCCTGCCTCGTGTGAGGGTGGATTGGCCAACTGTTTTAAGGATTGAGTTAACTCGATTCTACAAATTTGGTGGATCGAATCCAGTTAACGCGAAGTTCACTCGATCCCTTATATATTAAAATTTCAATCCAGGTTCAATCCGGATTGAATTCTTAAATTTTTTTCTCGTCGGAAAAGAGATATACCGAGATATCGATTGGACCGTTCTGTGCTTCTTTGAAACACTGCTTCACGCTACAAAATAAGTCGTAATAGATTTTTTATTGCTACTTTAAAACCGTATTTTATTTTTAGACACAACATTTTTTGTAGCTATTGTTTTATTCTGCTCTCTCGAAAATAAAATTTAAACTAAAATCTACATCTTAAAAATGGTCGATTTTTATTTCGTTTTAGATCAAATTAACGCTTGAAGTTGGAAATACACAATTATTTAACGAGTGTGCCGATCTTTTATTAGAATCTGGCCATTACAATGAATCAGCGCAGATGCAAGAAATGGCACAAAATTGGGATAAAGCCTGTGAGCTCTACATAAATCAAAAAAATTGGAGTAAAGTTGAATCAATTTTTGGTAATGTTACAAGTGCTAAGCTCCATTTATTGTATGCCAGAGCTAAGGAGCAGGAAGGCAATTTCCATGATGCCATAAAAAGTTTTACGATTGGCGGCGACATGGATAGCGTCGTAAGAATTTATATCGATTATTTGGCAGACCCGCATACCGCAAGTGAAATCGTGATGGAAACAAAATCAGTGGACGGTGCGAAGATGCTAGCGAAATTTTTTCAACAGATTGGTGATTATGAATCGACACTACAATATCTTGTGCTTTGCCATTGTTTAAACGAAGCGTTTCAATTGGCTTTAAAGCAAAATAAACTTAAATTCTATGCACAACTATTAGAGCAAAGCGACAATACAAAATCGGAGGATTTTCTACAGTTGGCCCAACATTTTGAGGACGAAAAATATACACTCCTCGCCGGGAAATATTATTTTTTGGCGAAAGAATATTCAAAGGGCTTAAAATATTTGCTGAAGGCATCCGCATTTAGTAATGATGAAAATATTGCATTATCATTGGCGGTTGATTGTGTTGCTTCGTCACAAGATGAGAGACTTATGAATGAATTAATCGAATGCTTATTAGGTGAAAGTGATGGCGTTCCGAAAGATCCTAAGCTACTTTTTAGACTTTACATGGCAAAGAAACAGTATAAGGAGGCTGCAAAAACTGCCGTAATTATTGCTAATCAAGAACAAGTAAACGGAAACTATAAAGTAGCACACGAACTTTTGTTTTCGTTGCATCAGGAGTTACGACGCAATCAACTGTCGATAGCGTCCGATTTAAAATATAATTTAATTTTATTACATCGATATATGTTAGTAAGGGTTTATATAAAATTAGGCGATCATTCGTTAGCATCTCGACTGTTAATACAAGTGGCCGAAAATATTTCACAATTCCCATCACGTAACGCTATGACCGCTCGGCATCGATATAGTAAAAATTAATTTTAAAATTTATTACAGACATTGTTTCAATACTGACTTCAACGGTAATCGAATGTCAACGTGCCGGTTTTAATAAATCAGCATTCTCGTACGCTGTAATGTTGATGCGGCCAGAATTGCGCAGCCAAATCGATAGTAAATACATTAAAAAGATTGAGGCTGTTGTTCGAAAAGGTCCAAAGGATGCAAAACATATGGAAGATGGTGATGTTTTAACAACGGAATGCCCCGTTTGCAACACCCAATTGAATGCAATGGAAATATCGTGCCATCAATGCAAAACTACGTTGCCAATGTGTATTGCAACGGGGCAACACGTATCGAAAACGGATTTGGCCGCTTGTCCCGAATGCAATTTCTTGTGTTACAAAACTGAGATGATAAAGTAAGAGCTTCGCGAAACATAATCCACGGGTGGTTAACAAACAGATTTTCTATTTACAGAATATTAAATGTGATCAACAACTGTCCCATGTGTGGGGAGGTGGTGGATATAAATCGGTTACGGGATGTTACGGATATTAATGAATACATCAATGTAATTTAAATATATTTAAAATTTTATTATGATTACAAAAATATGTTTCTCTCTATAATATCATAATATACAAAATATAATGAATGTAATTTGTAATAATTATATGCCTAATGTACTTATAATGTTTATTAAAATAAAACAATCAATTTATTTTACATATTTATTAAATTTGATTAGTAAATAATTTATTATTATATAAAACTAACTTTTTGTATGAACAAAATAAAATATCCCGAGTGCACGCACGGTTTATTAATATCAAAAATGATTTGGTCTAATTTTCGTCTGGTTTTGGAACAAAACTCATTGAGGCTGAATTAATGCAGTATCTTTTTCGTGTTGGCGCCGGTCCATCCTCGAATACATGTCCCATGTGTGCCCCACAATTTGCACATCTCACTTCTGTTCGAATACGCTCTGGATGTTTAATTAATAATAATATATTGCCGCCTTTTTAGTTAATTTTTGATAATTTTGAATATTAAAGGATTTTAAAAGGTTTTTTCATGTAGAAGTATTATGATGAGGATTATGACAATTTACAGGACATCAATGAAATTATGTGTAGATGGTAATAATTATAATTTATGGTCACATTTCGTTCAGACACATAAACAATATTATTTAGTAATTTTGTATGTTTTTTTTTTAATTTAAACAATAAAACAAAAATTGGCCAAAAATGTTTGTTGAAATATTTAATTCGTTAATTTTAAAACGAATTAAAATCATTAGGATTTTTTTTTTTTTGTTTTTGATGGACGTATGGATTACATAGGTAATTAAATTTTACATTTTATTGATACAATGATTTTTTCATTTTCACATGTATGTAACAGGCAGCGCAGACGAAAATAAATAAATGATAAAAAATAAGAGAAAAGAAAAATGATATTAGAATTGACTATCACCACTATCACCAAAAATGGATGAATATTTTAATCATTATTTATGCAAAATAAAAAAATTAATTTTAAAAGAATAAGAATAAAGCATAAAACAACATAAAAAAATATATACATACAAAATTTTAAAAACTCAGCAATGGCACAATGGTGGTTACTTCCAGACAAAAACTCATAGTTTACAGACAAAATAATAAAGTCAGTCAAGGATTTTTTTTATTCCCCGTTTCAAGGCAACTTTCGAAATTTTTTAATTGGCGACGGATAATGGGTGAACGCTTGACACAAATATAAACAGTATGTTAAAGGCTAGTCTTGAGAGATGACCCTAGCCGGAGATGCAAGTTGTAATTTGTATTTTTGGTATCAGTGGCCCGAAAAAATTATAAACGATTTCATTTACCGACATTTTCCATAATAAGATTTTTAAATAAACTGCTCATCAAAATTTTGTTAGTCAAATATGAAAACTTCCAGATTGGGCGTATTCACGTGAAAACGTCGGATTTATCCTTATCACAAAAAAGAGTAGTGGTAGATATAGGACACTTAAATAGGTAATTAAGCAATTCATGAGAAGCTCATACGAAATTGTAAAATTTATTAAATTTTTATAATACAATCCGGCATCTTTTCAAAACACAAAATGTTTTAAAGTTGGACTGATGGAATTAATACTCATGGTGGCCGTCAAGCTGCTAACCTAGTAATAGAAGGAGTCCCTGATATGTGACCCCTCATCGAAAAAACATACAAAACACATCGGACACGACGCACAAACGACCACACCTGTTGAGTGGCGTAATATGACATCAACTCTGGTGAGATTGACGACGCTGACTACCATTAACGTTAATTAAATCCCCAGGGATACAGTTTGGTCTCGAGAACGTGTGAAGCTAACAGCCTGCCCGAATCAACGGACTTAGTGGTGTAAGTTTGTGAATTTTGGTCAGGAACGAAGCTCGCACCAATTAGAAAGACGGGTGTCACAAGTAGGCCAAGAACACGCGTTTGGCCGACTGAGTCTAATCGTAATCATCCGACCAAAAATTGGAAGATCGTCAAACAGAGGTTATCTAGATATTCTACTACGGTGATAAATAAGGAAACTTATAATTTAGAGAATATAGGAAAGCTGAAGCCCAGAATACTTAATCATTATAGAAATATGAAACCGGCACCCACTCAGGGGAGGCGGTACTTGCAAAGCGATGAGTTTTTCTGTCAATTTTGTTAAATACTAACCACTTTGTTTGCAATTCTGAACAAGAATCAAGATTTATCCGAAAAATGGGCGGGATGTTCTTTAGTTTATTAATTTTGTGCCAAAGTTGTTTTGTATTTATTTCCTTGTTTATGGTGTTAATAAAGTTTTCCCATGAATTCTTTTTTGCTATTTTTTATCTCTCGTTTTAGCACTGCTCTGAGTAGATCTGAATAGTTCTGTAGCCGTGTGAAGGTTTTTATGTCTATTATAGCATTTTTTCTTTCTGGATTTTATGTTCCATAATCTTTGGACATGCTCGTTCCACCATGGTTTTGGGTTATTGTTTTGATTTATGGTTATGATTATTGTGTTTGTATGATTTCTTCTATTTTGGATTCAATATTTACTAGGTTATTGTCTTCCTGAATTTTTGAATTTTCTTTTATTACATTTTTCCAATTGGTGTTTTAATTTTTTATGTATGTATTTGTTTACGTTTACTTTTATTATAATTGGCAGATGGTCAGATCCTATGTTATCCTCTTTACAGTCCCATTCGAGTTTATTGTATATATCGGTAGTGCATAGGGAGATAGGTGTTTATCGTTGATGTTGTATGCGATCTTAAATTTACATTATTTCTGCGATTATTTTACCCAGTTTGTTCTCATTAGTTATTTGATCCCATAGACTACTATGGTCATTAAAATCTCCTGCTAGGATTGGTTTATTGTTGCTTTCTGCTTTTTTGATTAATTTTTTGAAATCCATAATTTGCAAATTTGTGTTACCGTTTGAGGGGTTGTAGGGAGCGATCAAATACATTTCTTCCTCTCTAAATTTTATTTTTATTTGTTCTGCCTCAAATGTGTGATGTTTATATTTAGGTCGGCTTGTTTGGCTCCAATGTTGTTTCTTATTAGAAACCCTACAACTCCATATCTCGTGTCTTTATTTTTTGTTATAAGTTTATATTTAGGTATTCGTGGTATAGTGTTCTCATGTGTCCAGGTTTCATTTAGTATAACTACGTCTATTTCTTGTTTTTGTATATACATTTTTAATAGGTTGATGTTACTGTTTAGACTTCTTATGTTTATTTGTAGTATTTTTACACTACTTTCCATTTTTTTTGTTTTTATATTATGTACTAACTCTTTTAGTTCAATGGTTAGTAGATCTGGTATATCGTATCTTTTATCACTTAGTCGAATGGATTTCTCCAAGGTGTTTTGTAATTCTAGTATTTTTTCTCTTTGTACCTTTAGAATTAATTTCTGTCTTTGCGTTTTATCAGTCCATAGATTCATTCTGTTTTTCTTCGTTTGTGTTAATTTGTGGAAAGTCATTAATATCCTGGTTGAGCAGCTTGTTTCGTGGGTATAGTGCCGCTAGAGTTTCTCTGTATGATGTTTTGTTTTTTATCATATGGATTTGGATTTGTGTTTGTTTTTTCTTTTCTTGGCAGTTTCTTGAGTTTGTAGAATGCGCTATTCCTACACAAAATTTGCATTCTGGGTTTTCCTGGCATTCGTGTTGTTCGTCTATTTTTTAAATTTTGCGCACTTATCACATCTTGTTACTTTTGATCGACAAAACTTTTTTATGTGCCCATAGCTTAGGCATGATGCACAGAATTTTAATTTCGGTATGTAGGTCGCCGTTTTTATTTTTACATCGTAAAATAATATTTCTTTTGGCAATCCAATTGCTCATATTTCCAGTTTTAAAATGTTCGTATTTTTTAGGGTTTTGTTTAATCTGTCCCATGTTTTGATTATTTCTTCATTTGTGATCGGAAACTCGCATGTTATGTTTTCTTTTATTTCGTTTATTTCAAATTCGCCTACTAGTCCTCTGACCGCAGCTTCCACATGGGTATTAGTTTTCGGGATGAAGGCGTTGTGTTCTTTTTCGGTTAAAATTTTATTAATTGGGTCGTCTTTCCTTATACATTTATTTGCTTTGTCAAAAGTTTCGAATTCTATTCTTGCCATATTTATATTTATTTCAATGATGCTTTTGGTTTTTATGTTGCTTTCTTTGAAAATTCTTGCTGAAATCATGTATTTTGGTGTATTTTACTTTAATACATAGTATGGTCCCTTATCGGTGTTAATATATTTGTTACCTGGTTTTTTTTTGTATGGTTCGTTGACTTGAGGCCTCATCCATTTTGCTTTTGTTAATTTCCTCACCTTCGTTTGTTTCCATTTTTTCCACTCAATTTATTTGCTTTGTTAATATTTGACTACTACAGTTATAATAAATGACGCAGCTAGGAGCTACATGCGTTCGATAAAATTTAAAAATGAATAACAACCGACGATCACCAAAACTCTGTCACTTTGTTTTGGCAGTACATTCTTCAATACAGATCAAGATTTAGAAAGAAAGAATTTTAATATTTTAGATTAGTTTGAACTCACACCACCTTACAAGTAAGCACTCCTGCTCATAATATTGTGGTTCACAAAATTGTTGGTATTTTTGTATGATTGAACTTTGTTCAAATGCCTGTGCTTTTGTCAACAATAAGTGAGTGGGGATAGACAACCGGTATCTCCAATAGGCCGTAAAAGTAAATACGATTATCACAACGGACCACCAGTCTTTGTTCGGATGGTTTGTGTATCTTTCTTTTTCTAATTACCATCGTTTTGTTAACCTATAGGAAATTTATTTTTGGGTTCCCCGACTTCCTTCTTTATATCATCACTGATCCAAATCGTCTTCGATCAATCTCCCCCGTTTTCTACATGATAGCATTAACGTCTACAACAAGGACTCAGTTTTACTGAAAATGTATCGTTAATGATGATCACTGCGAACAAAATTTTCTTACCGCTCTTCTCTTAGTAGTTTTAACAAGTGTTTGTTTCACACAACTTTCAAAACTGTAATAATTTTCACTCACAACAATTTTGACCAAAGTTTTGATATTCTGATTGCCATTTGATGTTCAAGTAAGGTAGCAGAAGGTTGATGCTGATAGGCAAAGTAAAATACGTTTACTAATAAGTCAGCCCGCTTCTTAAAACAACGTTAATAAAAGTTTACACTCTAAAAATGAACGAGTTGAAAAATTCCCTATTCCGTTAAACAAATTTGGTGAGGACCAAAACGATATAAAGTAATTTTACAACATACAATTTTTTAAAAATTCTGGTATACACGACACACGCCGGCCTTTCAACCAACATACTCTAGTTTAGCCCGACGACATGCTGGATGACTGTGCTTGAAAATGGAACCTATATAAGACCAGCAATATCGAAAAATTGGTTAGTAAGCGTGAAGCAATTCTATATGTTAAAAATGAACTCGATTTATTAGCCCGATGAAACGTACTTAAGCAATTTTTCGGTGCACAATTTCATTTATGCGAACCCTGCAAATAAATATTTTTAATTGCCAAAAGTATATAAACATGATTTCAGGTTCCATGAATTTTGCTCGACAGACTTTAACAATAGTACAACAGTTTATAATGGAAGTAGTTATGTTATAATAAACTCATATAACTTTAAAAATCATAATTAAAATAAAAAGAAAATGAAATAAAAACAAGTTAAACACACAAAGTAAACACACAAGATTTTTACTAACCCGAAATGCTGGCATCTTTATGAAGAGTAACTTTTCCTTTATCTAATACATCATTAAAAGCAGGCCAACCGCATCCCGAATCGTATTTGGTATTTGAGCTAAATAATTCCTGATTACACACAACACACGTATACATTCCTTTCTCGTAGTGTTTATTGAAACATCCAGTGAATGGTCTCTCGGTTCCAGCTTCTTGTGTAACTTGATACTGGAGTGGTGTTAACCTGCTCCTAAGGGCTTCTTTCGATTCGTTATTACCAGACATTTTCTTATCTACAAAATAATTTCAAACAAAAAATAATTTGAGTGTTACATAAAATAAGTTATTAATAGAGCGACAGACATTTGGACTTTAATATTATGTATCTATCTGATTTAGATTACACTGGACGTATTTCATTAATCGGTTGCCATACATGTGAATTTATAAAAATGCGCAATCGACACAAGTGCCCAACTAAAAATGTATGACGGTTTTTGTATGGTCATCAAAAAAACATGGAAAAATATGATCGCGAGCCATGTATAGTCATTTGGCTATAAATTACTACACTCCATAAAATTAATACACAAAATACCTTTTACAGCCGAAATCATTAACAAGCGATTCACGTTTAATTGTTGAAATTTATATGTCCTTTGCATAAAAATACGCAATGAATTCATTTTTATTTACTTCTTAACAAATTATTTTTGGTTACGCAACAAATAAAACTCACCTATAATATTATTAATTAATTAAAATGTACATATGTATGTATTATGGATATGAATACATTACTTATTAAATACAAAATGATGATTGAACTACACAAAATAATTTAATAGCTTTGAATTAAAATGATTATAAATAAAGTGGTGGCGATATTTTATCTATCCTCAGCATTGTTTTGCTATTTTCTGTCATGTTAGATTAATGAAAACTGTACGATAGAAACTTCAATAACACGATAGTAGTACATATCATATCGATACTACTCAAGGCGCCTTCACGAAGCGGGATTATTTTATATCCTAACAACTCTTTAGCAATCAAAGGCGCGTTCGATTGGACTAAATTAACTAAAGTATTAGCTACATCTGGGGTGGGATGTTGTAACATCACTTTTTTCGATGTTTATCGAATATTATATCTCTTTTTCCTAAAATAAAATTTCTTGTCGTTCCACTTTTCAATTTTGCTTTCTATTATAGTGTTTATATTGGAGGTTGAACCTAGGTTGAGTCAACTTGTAGTTATCTTCAGGTTAACCTTGAAGTTAACTTCTAGTGTTTATATTGGAGGTTGAGTCGAAACCAGGTTATAAATGTCAAAATCATTCTAATTTTTTCCTTCAAAAAATCATTCTAACTTTTTCTTTCGAACTAGTTACATAGAAAAATATTTAAAAAAAATTGAAAAAAAACCCAAAAATATGCTGCCGAATTTAAACACAGACGCGCTCGTACAAGAAAAATATGAAAAATCGCCATTTTTATTTTTAAATTTATTGATTATTTTTTGTTGTTGTTTTTCGACTCGACTCTGGGCGTTTATATTAACCAGAGTTAACTCGACCTAAGAAATTTTTTGGATTGAGTCGAGTTAACTCCAAGTTAACTTTTGGTGTTTATATTGGAGGTTGAGCCCAGGTTGAACCTGGGTTCAACCTCCAATATAAACAGTATATATATTGCAATCGCACACAGAATAAATTGTTATTTCTCTCTTTTTTGTTTTTCGATAAAGTATCACTGTTAAAATAACTAGGGGCGGTATGTTGTACCATCACTTCGAATCGAAATTCGAAAAAAGTCGAATGGCGGTATGCTGTATCATTTTCGAAAAGCAAAAAAGATACAACTTTCACTTTTTCGATTCGATTTTTTCCGAATTCGACTTTTTTCGATTAGAAGTTATGGTACAACATACCGCCCTAGGTGATACAATAAGAGCAGCACGACATAACCTTTTTCTTCGAATAAGTAGAGATCGATCGCAATAGAAGCAACGTAACTGAAAAATGGAGAAACGATAAATTTAATTTGTGGTGAAACAGATGTAAATTTCGATAGTATCGAAAAAAGTGATGTTACAACATTCTACCCCTGAAGTAATTGAAGTGAAGAGAATGTTCGATTGACAGCTCTTCAAGGAGAGGCTCAGCCTGGGTTGAAGCTTCAATATAAACAGTCATAGTTAACTTGTAGTTAACTCAACCCAATCCAAAAAAAAATCTTAATTCGAGTCGAAAAACAACAATAAAAATAAAACTGAAATAAAAATAAAACAAAATTATTAATTTTATTTTTTTTGTGTTAGCAGTGGTATCTAAATATGAAAACATATTTTTCGTGATTTTTTTGGACTTTTTTGAACTCCTACCACAAATAATGAATTTTATCAAATTCATTATTTGTGGTAGGAGTTCAAAAAATAATTTTATAAAATTTATTATTTGTGCTCCTATCAAAGATAACTCTCCAATATAAACACTAGAAAAGTTAACTGTACAAGTTATACCTTAAGTCCATGGAAAACATTTGCTGACAGCTATTTTTTTACTGAAAAAATGCAAAACAAAAATAATCTTAAAATTCCATAAGAGGAATAAAGAAAATAAATATTGTTTATTTCATTTTTATATTATTTTATTAGCACTACAATCGGTTGAAAATCAAATTAAAATAACAAGTCTTGCGGTTGTCTTTATACTGTCTTCAAAAATTTTGGTTTAACCCAAGAATAACAAGACGAAACTCAAAATTGAGCTATCGTATTTGCCTTCGAAATATTAGAAAAAAGTCGAAGAATTAATACTTTTAGTAGTGGTGCGTATATGTATACTGTGTTGTTACTACTGTATACTGTGTTATACTGTGTTACCGCATCTTTCGTAGTAATGTGTATAGCATGTACATGGTTTGTTTTTATTTTTCATGTTCACGACATGAGTTTGGTAATTTTATAAAAGAGATTTTGTTAAAAAAATTTAATGATGTGAGTTAATTTAAATAAAATTACATCAAAATATATTTATATCTATTCAAAAACTGTTTTCATAAATTTATTAATTTCTAGTTGTTTTACATTTTTAGGTAGAAAACAAATGTGAAAATAATAAACGATGTGCGGATTATTGCACATCGTTTATTATTTTCACATTTGTTTTCTACCTAAAAATGTAAAACAACTAGAAATTAATAAATTAGTAGCTATTTGGAAAATTATTTAAACTTTTAAAGTTTACTTTACTTTGTGTAATAATAAAAAATAATTAAAAAATTAACTAAAATATAATTTAGATTTGTATATATGTATATATGGATTTATATTTTTATACCGCAAATTTAATAAAATAAAAATATTCATTTTAAATCTAAATTTTTATTTTGCTCTGTAACATTTGGATTCCGCCATCTTTTTCTTCTAACATTTTCAAATATAGCCTTTTACATTCATGCACAACCTCGCTCCCGCCATTTTGTTTTTTGTCTTTTCTGTTCACACATACATGTATACAATTCTCCTTTATTGAGTTTCGAATAATCGCGACACTTTTCATACAGGATCTTATTCTAAGTCGAAAGCAAAACTAGGTCAAAGTCGAAACTAAATATAAGTTTTTACTTCGAAAAATGGCAAAATAGTCGAATTTTGTTATACTTGGGAACTGTTTACAACTTTTTCAAAAGGACGTCACCAGTACACAAAATAAAAATGATGTATACCATTTTGGTGACAATTTTGTATTTTTTTTTGCCAAATCATCAAATGCTGTTTTACTTATTTCTGCTCTAATCAATTTGATTGATCTGAGTAGTTTTTGAAGGTGAAAAGCTGTTTATTATTTAAGGTCAGTAAGTTTTTTGCTGTTTCTTACATTTTTACAGATTGGTTAGATCGCTTTTTTTGGTTTGCAATAATATTCCGATTTGTCAGATTGATTTTGATTACCTAACTTCATGTGGAATTAATTGAAACAATTGATTTGACAATTTCGATGTTAGATGACAGTCGACCTACTAATTTGATCTAACAAATCTGAAATCTGTTACTTATTTTAGATCGATTAGATCAATTGTGATTTACGATTTTTAAATCTGCGCGATCTGCGCAGATTTAAGCAATGTGAAATTTTATTTACCAAAATCCGACAAAAAAAATTGATGTACATCAAAAATTTTGTTCTATTTGCCAGAAAATATCAATTTTTTTTGTTAAAAAATGTAAATTTTTTTTGAAGGAGAAATACCAATACAAAATGAAACGTCAATTTTTGTAGAAACGTCAATTGGTGTGTTAAATTATTAATAAATTAAAGCATGTGCTGTAAATTTAATTGAAATATATTTTAATCGTTCATTAATAAAAATGTGACAATTATTCGTTCGGAAATATATACATAAAATTTCGGATAGTGGAGTGCACAATTGATGCCGTTTTGATGTGACATTTCTACACTTCAAAATACTATTTAATATTTCCAATACTTACATAAAACCACATCAATTTTGATTTCTTCTTCTATTTGAACCACAAATTTCACATTGATTTGGAAAAGTAAATAGAATTCCACATAAGTAAGAGAGCTCTCACAATAGAAAAAAAAAATCTTTACCTTTTGCCTTAAACTTTTACCTTAAGAATATCTCTCACAATGAGCAAAAAAAAATAAATTGAAGCCAACTTCGTTTTATTTATCTTCCTACTAATGATTTTGCATTATTAAGTATAATTTTAAGATATATTAAACCGATAAATTAGTTCTTATTTAATCTTGATTAAAAACACTATCTGGCTATTATCCAGAATAACCCAAAATTTCATAAAGTTCTTATTTGCCTTTTAACATGTTTTGTCTGGAAAATGACAACAAAACCCCTAATTTTGTAAATTAGCTAACTTCATTAATCTTTTCTTAAAGCAAAAGTTTAGAGTTTGGTAAAAAACGGTATAGTAAAGACGTTAAAATTATTTGTGGAAATTAAAAATAAAATTAATTTGTTTTATTTTCGTATCGTAAAAATGTATTGGCTACTCGGGAAAAAATTGGAATTGTCAACCGAAAATAAATTGCTATTATATCAACATGTGCTAAAGCCTGTATGGACTTACGGAATACAGCTCTGGGGCTGTACAAAGAAAACTAACACCAAAATAATACAAACTTTTCAAAACAAAGTGCTACATTAGGAATGATGTTCTTCATACATAGGGACCTAAATATCCCGACGGTTCAAGAAGAAAAACAAACTTACAGTAATTCATGGACAACGTATTTACCAACATGTAAATGAAGAGCTTCGTGGTATGTTGAACGCTTCACAAGCAGTAAGACGATTGCTGAGAACGAACCCGATTGATTTAATGGATTGACACGAGAGCAAAGACTATTTCAGTAAATAACCTATAAATGGAGCTGGCCAATAGGCCTTTTGTCATTCACAAGTGACTAATTAAGAAAGAAAAATTACTAGAATAAATTAATGTATTCATTCGCAATAATTCAAATAAAAAAAAACTACACTATGCACTAACCATTTTATTAACATATGTGTTTAATTAGTAATTTCAAGAATTTTTCAGAGCACAAAATTAAGTCGTCACTTCGTACAAAAACAAAAAGTAGTTTGGTTGGGGTGTTTTCTTTGACATATGAGACCACCATATGAATTTTTTATATAACCATCCTGCTCTGGCTTGTGACACATGAAATAACAAATTTTATATGGGAAAAGACTAGCCAATTTTATATGGGAAAAGATTTGCCCATATTCATTCTATTGACGATTGGAGCATCACGGATTTCACCTAGTAGATTTTCAATAAACTTCAACAACTACAAATTTAGACATTTATGCCTCATGCTAGTTTAGCTTCGTTTAATTTTATTTAAAGTTTTAAATTTAAAAAAGGTAGAAGTTTTATTTAATTATTGATAAGGTGACATATATAATAACAAATATTAACTTGAATTAATCTATAAATATCTCTGATTTTGATGGCATATCGATCACATGTGAACTTTTGTAGTTAAGTTAGTTGCAACCTGGGGCGGTATGTTGTACCATCACTTCGAATCGAAAAAAGTCGAAATTCGAAAAAATGAAAGTGGTATGATTTTCGACTTTTATCGTTTTTTAACCTTGCAATACTTTTTCTAGAATGTAATGTCAGCTACATTTATTATTACTTTGGTTTTTAAATGATGAAACTTTATCATTTATCGCGATTCGAAAATGATACAACATACCGCCATTTGACTTTTTTCGAATTTCGATTCGAAGTGATGGTACAACATACCGCCCCTGATCCACCCGCGGTACTTTTCCAACTTTACAATCGTCGTTCTATCCCAAGTATAACAGAACGAAACTGGTATCGCTTTTGTATGCAAATTTCTTCTTGCGATTTCCCTTGATATCTCAAATCCGGCCTGCACATATTTCGAATAAAAATAGTTCGTGTCGTCAAAACGTGCGTGAAAAACTCATAGTAACCAGTTTTCTGTTTACTTTAATTTGATTTTCGAAAATTCGGAATTCAAAAACGACAGAAAATTTTTCTGTCTTTGTCACAAACGTAGAACTATTTTTGCTCGTGTACCGAGCTCGGGTAACCTACAAAACAATCTGTGAATTTCATTTTATGGTCACAAATTGCTTGTAGCGTCACAGCGGTGAACATTTTTCTGTTGGTATACGCCATTCTTTGATCCGCAGGTACCCTGTATGGGACGTATGTACCATCAATTGCCCCTACGACTCCTTTTAATGCACTCTGTGCTTCAAAACAATTTTTTATCTAAAATTTCCGTACACGGTCCGGAAAGTTAATAAATTTACTAGCGAATTGATTCAAAAAATCAACTACTCTAAAAATATCTTTGACAAAGTTGATTTAGCCAAATCGAAGCGTTCTCCAACAGATCTATACGAATCCGGAGTAGCCAGAACCCATAAAATGGCAAGCAATTGTTTTTCTGGTAATATACGTAAATTATCCCTACCACGTACCAAGTGGAGATTGGAATTGAACGTTGCAAAAAGCTTCTCAAACGCCTCTCTGGGCATACGAAAATTCTGCTGAAATTCTATCGAATTATAATTGTTCACTATACTTTCTACGTACAAATTAATACGCGGTGGGGTTTCTATTCCGCACAAAATAAGCAATAATTCTTCTGGTTTCTGGATTCAAACTATTGCGCAATAGATTTTAATTTTTAATTTTAAACCCTTATTTTAAATTAAATCATTAAATTTTTTTGTCTTGTTTTATTCTGTTCTCTCGAAAATAAAATTTAAACAAAAATCTACATCTCAAAAATGTCCTTAAATTTTTTTATTTTCATTTCAATTTTTTTCATTTCGGATTCACGGACAAAAATTTTATTACGCAGCTGCGACGTAAAAATTTTGACCGTGAATCCGAAATGAAAAAATTTGAAATGAAAATAAAAAATTTACGGACATTTTTGAGATGTAGATTTTTGTTTAAATTTTATTTTCGAGAGAACAGAATAAAACAAGACAAAAAAATTTAATGATTTAATTTAAAATAAGGGTTTAAAATTAAAAATTAAAATCTATTGCGCAATAGTTTGAATCCAGAAAACCAAATTATAGTGTAGCATGGCTAATTGACATATATATTGTTTCCATGCAGAGTTGAAAGTGGCTTGAGTTGGAGTTAGCGTTCATGGAAACAGAGTAGAGTTGAGTTTTCGTTAAATTATTTTGAACTCGACGAAACTAATGGGATTGAGTAGAGTTGAAATTCAAAATGGTGGCAAATGAAAAATTTTCATTTTTAATGTCAAGGAAATTTATATTAAAAATTTTAAACCACAAATATATATATTTAAAACAAAAAATTATTTTAAAATAATTTTCCGGACATATAAAATTATACATAGAGTATTATTAGGCACAAATTAAATTAACTTTATCAAGCTGTACCAAAATTTCAACTCAACCTAACTCTACTCCATGGAAACGATCAACACCATTTTGGAATTAACGAAAACCTAATTTCAACTCAACCTAACTCCAACCTGGTTCATGGAAACATGATAATAAATGACTAAAAGTCGTTCACTGCGACCAGTTACTACCGAGTGACACCGATGTCTATTTGACATTCTAACTACGACAACCATTTTTCGCAGTGAACAGACCCCATATAGTTTTTGTCATGTCGTATCCATGTAATATAGATCAGTGCGCACATACATAAAAACAGAAACGCGCAAAGAAATCAAATGTGGACGGCGATTGATTTTTTGAAATCATTGAATCACGACCAAAGAATCAAAGTATGGTGAGGCTTGCAGATACAACTTTCTTTTTTGATTCGACTTTTTTCGATACGAAGAGATGGTACAACATACCGACCATGTATAGTATAATAGTTTTTACTTCGAAAAATGACAAAAAAGTGGAATTTTGTTAAATATATTTGGGATGAGTACAAAACGCGATATATAAATCCGCTCGCATAGGAAGTGGCGCTAACTAGGCGGTGAAATTTTCCGGGTTCCTATCATCACATAACACGCACACATCCGTGTTGTAGTAACCAAACTCATTCTTGATTGTAATGTCAAAATAAATTTGATACTTCGGGTTCAAGCGCTTAAGTAATTTGTTTTTTTTGAGCGTATATGCCGTGGTGTTTTTGTCTAAATAATTAACGCAGCTTAGCTTTATTAGTCTTTCCTTGATAAAATGTTGAGATCTGTCAGCAACAATTGCACTAACCATAATCCAGAGCCTGATGCCTCTCTTAGGACTTTTGAGATAGATGGTACATCAATTGTGGCATCAGCGCGTACTTATTGGAGTAGGCTGCAAACGCTTTCATTTATAAGAGAACTCGAGAAATACCCTTGTTTATACAATCTAGAGGATCCTAACTATAAAAATACGAGAAAAAGATTTCAAAAATATAATTTACTGTTGGAAAAAATCAAAAAATTCAAATCAGATATCACCTTTCAAGGCATAAAAAAGAAAATCCGTACGTTACAGAAACAACTATTTAAAGAAAGGAAATATTCAAAAAAATTTGACACCGACACCGATGAGGTGTACAAACCAAAATTGTGGTGTTACAATGAACTTTCATTTCTGTTTAATTCTACATCTCGGCTTGAACCTAATTCTTCTTCTATAGAACCGTCTGAGGTAAGCTTCCATATATTTAGTACTAAATTATTACGACTGATATATTTTAACACGTTTTTAAAAGACTCTAGTGTTGGAAAATAATCATGCTTCGACATCAAATGTGCCGGGTTGGAACAGAGAGCAAACCCTTTTATTGATTAAAGAACTTGAGAAGTATCCTTGTTTGTACAACCCAACCAATAATTACTTTGCCAATAGAAGAAAAAGAAATGAAGATTTAAATATAATGTTACCTCAAATAAAGAAATTCAAACCGGATGCTACTATCGATTGTATAAAAAATAAAATTCGCGCATTACAAGGTCAGTTATGTAAAGAAGCAAGGATTTCAAAGCAAACCGTAACTGGCCCTGACGAAGTATACGAGCCAAAATTATGGTGTTACAATGAACTTTCATTTATGGTTCGATGTAGAGATTCTTCGAATTTAGAACTATCTGAGGTAAGTTAATATTTATTAGGTTCTAAAATTTATTTCTAAAACGATATTTAAAAAAGGGTTCAGAGACTGAGGAAGACAAAGATGACTTGGTTACGGAACAGAGGCCGTTGATCGATGCTGGGTGGACTAGAACACAAACACTTTCATTAATAAGAGAGCTCAAAAAATATCCTTGTTTATATAATCCAGCTAACAGTGAATTTTCAAATATTTCAATTAGGAAGGCAAAAATAAATTTGATGGTGGCTGAAGTAAAGAAATGTAAACCTGATGCTACCTTTCCGATTGTAAAAAGGAAAATTAAAACATTACGATGCCAACTATGGAGAGAAAGAAAACGTTTACAAAAATGCAGAGCTGATCCCGAAGGGCAAGTGTACAATCCAAAATGGTGGTGTTACAATGAGCTTTTGTTTATGAAGGATTGTTACAATTTGCAACCAAACCCTTCTGCATTAAATACAGAACAGTGTAAAGTGAGTTTACATGCATGTTTGATTGGACATATAAAATTCTTTTAATTGTTGGTTTTGCAATATACTTTTTTATCATTTTAGAATATACCTATATTACATTAAAATATGTTTCTTAAAATTCCAGAAATCGACGGATGCGGCTTCGACACAGTTAAACAATGATTCATTATGTACATTCAAAATTGAGCGACAGCGACAGTTCGTAGAGGAAGATTTCGAAACACGTTCGAACTCTAGTTGTTCTGACGATGAATTCGAAATGGAAAATCTTTCCAATGAATATTGTGAAGAAGAAAATTTTCCAGAAGTAGATTTTAAAGATGATAATGAGAATTCTGATATTCAAAATATTTCCAAAGACGAAGAGTTTTGCCGGTATTTATGTAGCCAGTTCAAAAGAATACAATTGGATAAAAATCTAGACGAGCTAAAACTGGAAATATTGCAATTAGTATCAAAAAAAATTATAGAAGAAAAACGAGCGCAGCAACAGGAAACATATTTTGAAATCAGACCTGTCTGGAAAACACAAATAGATCCATTTACGCAATCTGCTTCCCCATTGTCATATTCTACCCATTCCATGAAGTTACCAGTTTCGAAAGTAATAGAGAATAAGTTCAACAAACCGACATCTGAGATTGAGAGGAATAAAAAGTGGTCGTCCACGTCAAGTTCTATATATTCAACTACAATGGTCCCGATGGTCTCTTCAATGGACAAAATTGGGAATAACTTACCAAAACGAACATTTATGGAACTATCGGATAAAAGGTTTATAAAAGAGGACACCACTAAAAAAACAAAATTATCATCAAGCCCACCCAAATTAACATCAGAAGACCCTTTAGCATTAGCTATGGAAATTGTATTTGTAGAGGAATATCTAGATTATCAATAAATTGTATGGAACAAATGTTAAGTAATTATCCCGCAAAGGACTTTTTATTATATTTGATTTAATAAAATTACCTGGGAGCACGAAGCGTGCTGAAGTTTTACCTCCCTCTAGGCCCAATTTTTTAGGTCTAGAAGAACTAGGGTAGAAATAGTGGTGAGTAAAAACTAGGCACTGAACTTTTTACAACATAATTCGGGCATCCAGCCGTTCCACACGGGTTAAATGAAATTGACTCAAGCTTCAAAATAAGTGGTAATGGGCCAAGCTACACATGGCTTCATAAAACCGCCTTCATCTTCCTTCTTTCCCCGTTTAAAATGCTGAAGCCAAACTAACACAAACAAAAATGAATAAAACATATATCAAGGCCATTTTTGACATGTAGATTTTAGTTTAAATTTTATTTTCGAGAGAGCAATAACAAAACAATACAAAAAAATTTGTGTTTAGATATAAAATAAGGTTTTAAAGTGTAATAAAAAAAAATCAATTCTATTTCGAATGTGTTTTTTAATTTTATTTTTCGAGTGTGTTGTGTAGTGATAAAACAATAAAATAAATTTGGAGTGATATCGGTTTCAAAGTAGTAATAGAAAAATGTCGTTCATTTTTCGCATGTGTTTGTAATTTGCTTTTATTTGCGTGTGTACGATTAGTATAAAATGAAACAAATTTTTGTATGATATGTATAAAATAAACGTTGAAACAATTCTTTTGTGCATGTTTGGCTTATCTATATTATAATTAAATAATTATTTTTATTTATATTATAAATAATATATAATTTAATAATTAATTATTTTTTTTTATAATATGTATGTGTAAAAATCATCATATATTTGTGTTAATTTTTTTCTACAAATTATATTGCACACTGAAGTATGCGAAAACATTTCAAAAATGATATTTTTTGTCACTTTTGTTACACATCCATAGACATATTTATTAAATTAGTTTAAGCTAATGGTTTTGTACACATGAATATTTACAAAAGTCATACATGAATATTTACAGTAATTATATTACTAACTTATAACATTAACACAAAAAAGAGAAAAAGTAATTAACCTAAGCAAACTAAATTAAATATGTACGTTAAATTTACATTTTGATTTTGCATAATTAATTGTAATAAAGATTTCTTAAATATACTAAGAGAACTGTTGTTTTTTAGTTCTATTGGCAAACTATTCCATTTGATAATTGGATGTATTAGTACAGAATTATTATAAACATTTCTTTTATTAATAGGCAAATTAATGTTTCTTGTACGTAAAGACCTGGAAAAACTTAACTTTTCATACAAATACAACGGTAAACCTGAGTTAACCAATTGAAAAATAGAAACAGATGTTCTATAATCAAATAATTGAAACAACTCATATCCTAGAATTGAACACCTAAACTCCGAGATATGGTCAAACTTCCTAAGGTCATGAACGTAGCTAGTGCAATTATTATACGTAACTTCAAGTAAACATTTAGAAAAACTATCACATTGATTGTAGATAACATCACAATATGTGGACATTGGCCAGCCAAACTTTTAATTAAATATTTACGGAGGTTACGACTCATCCCCAATAGAATTCCTTTAACTTTTTCCTTACAGAAAGTATGAAAAAAAAAACTTGAGAAAAAAAAATTCTCAAGTTTTTTTTTATACTTTTCTGTAAGGAAAAAGTTAAAGGAATTCTATTGGGGATGCGCCGTTAACTGGACAAAACTTTCTAATCAATTTAAGGGAATACAAGGCATAACTAACCCTCTGGCAAAGAGAGCTATACTATGATCATTTCAAGTTAGTTTAGAATTCAAACGCAACCCTAAATCATTAACCACTAGAACAAAGGATATAACATCATTATCTAAGAAAAGTGTAGGTGTAACATTATGTCGATTATTTTTGAGAGTAATAAAACCTTACTTTTAATCGGATTTAATGATAACGAATTATTTTTAGCCCACAAAGAAACATTTTTAAGATCTGTGTTAAGTTCAGCATAAAGATGAAATCGGAAATTCAAAATTTTCCATGGTATATCATTTATGTACAAAGAAAAAAGTAACGGACCTAATACCGTGGACAGACACAAAAATTATCGCGATTTCTTCCAATCGCGATTGCATGTCAAACAAATAAAATCGCGATTTTATAAATATGGTGACAGATATAAACCCGATTTTGTAACTCTGAAAACGTTCAAATTCATATTTAATTAATGAAATAAAACAATTTCAATGCGTATTTGCCGATTTTGATTTACACCGAATCAGTTACAATAAGTTAATATAAACTAAATGTATAAATAATTTGTGACAGTTAAAAAATTTTAAAATTTAGTTTACAATCTAACAATTTTTCTGTATACATTCAATGAAAATGGCTTATGTTCCCCAGCCCCAAACAATCCTATTGATTTTTTCTTATATTTCACATTTATCTTCTTCCTACAACCCGATTGTAGTAATCTTGTTCTATAAACGCAGTAATCCTGTTTTGCAAAAAACGTGTGCTGACAGACTGAAAAAAATAACTACGTAATCTCGAATTCGCGATTAGCTAGTTTGTGTCTGTCTAGGGTGAATAACTGACCCTTGAGTTACACCTACTACCATTTCACTAATATTTGGATGGTCAATACCATACTTCACAAATTGTTTACGATTCCTCAAATATGAGTATATTTGATTAATAGCCGAATTAGAAAATTTATAATACAAATTATATTCTTTTTACGCTATTTGCAGTAGGCACTTGGCGAAACACTCTTATACTTAATAAACACATTTTATTAGACACTTGTTTTTATTTATAACAATTCTGCGAAATAAAAAACAAGTGTCTAATAAAATGTGTTTATTAAGTACAAATTATATTATATAATTTTTAAAAATAATAAATAAATAAATATATAAAATTTTTTATGTTATAATTGACTGTCGAAGTCGCCTTCTGGCTAATAATGAAGGATTGGTTTGGTTAACCAACTGACCATCTGATAAACCAATGTCACCTTCGTCATATATATTCAAGCCATCTAGTGGATCACCATTTTCTTATATATTTATTAAAGTCATCTAGTGCTTTATCAGTTATTGTCAATGCTCGATTTAAGAGTGGTGAATAAGCATTGTAACTTTTGTGATCAATTTGAAGCTAAAATTTTTTTCCGATGAAGTTTCAATCATCGTTAATGATGTAGCATGAATGCGTGGTATCACAATGGGCCAAAAAATGGCCTAAGTGTAAACCACTGAAACCTAAACCTCAATCATCGGAAAAAAATGTTAGCTTCAACAATCAACTTGATCACAAAATTAACAAATAGGGGTTGGTTAAAAAGAGCATTTATACGTAAACAGACGGTACGGAGCTTAAGAACTGATTACACGTAAAAAAATTATTCCGCTATTAATTAAAAACCCAACTAAATCTTTCTTGGTCGCTTTGTAAAATTTCAAATATGTAATAAAAATTTGAGATAAACCATTAACTCATTAATGATTCATTCATTTATGATTCTAAATTTCCGCTAAGCATTTTAATTGGTATAAATATTATTTATATTTGTTATTTTATTTAATTATATACATTAAATTAATAAAAATATTGAATAAAATATTGGTTGAAATTTTTTTTTATTGAAAACAGTATTGCTGTTTGCTTACTTATTTAAGATGGCGGCAAAAGTAAATAAGTTTGAGATAAGTACTCGTGTGTTCGATATATCGCTTTAAATTAATTAATTAATTTAGTATTAATTGGGAAGGGAAAATAATTAAAATATAATATTTAAAGCATTGTAACTGTGATGAAAAAAAAACAATCCGAATGATTCAAGAATTTAGAATTTTTGTCACATGTACAAAAATTCTATATTCTTGAATTACATGTGGAAATTGTAAGGGAATTTGGACAGATATCCACATGTGGAAAATGGATGTGAAACTCAAGAATAGGGCCCCTGAATGCAACTAAGCTATGCGTAATAATTTTTGACGTAATTGAAGTAGTTTTTGTATTATTTCATTGTTGTTTGTTGGAAATGCAGCATTTTTTGAATTAACAATATCCCTTTTTCTACCAGAGAAATTTTTTTTTGCTTCAATTTAAGTCCGACCCACACAAATGTGTAAGTAAAAAAAACATCGCAAACACCATTACTACAATCGAAAAAACCAAAGTAAAATATAATGAAATTCACAAATACCAAAAGTTACAGAGCATCCCCAACACAAAAAAATGTTTCCTTTAACTTTTTCCTTATGAAGAGTATAGCCAATGAATAGGGAAAAGTCAAAGTAAAGCTAACTTCATTTTACAAAATATCAATATAGGGCATTACCTTGTAAAATCGTGTTCCAATTTTTTTTCTATAAGACAAGAGTGAAGTTAGCTGTTTTAGTAAACTCGTTAAAAAACTCGAAAATCAACACAGCTGGTGAAAAAGTAAAACTAAACTTTTTCAACTGTTTAGCTTAGTTTTCTAAACAAAAAAGTAAACAAACCACGGCAATTTTTCGTCAAAAAAGATTGGAAAAACTACAAAAGCGACCCGGTTACAAAAAATCTAATTACGGTAAATGCGATAAGCTAAGAGCAAAAAAGAACACGAACGTCCGTAAATATACGAACGTAAATATAAGTTATTTAATATATGCTGATAGTACGATCATGTTGCGTTTGATACCTACACCAATAAAAATGACATTTGTAGAGGCAGTCTCGAGTAGGGTTGAGAATGACGTTTGAAACAATGTAGAGTTCGTGAACGAAAACGCACGTGTTCATTCTTACACTTTAGTTTCATGAACGATTCTGATCTGTCATTAGCTGTATTTTGTTGAGACAATTGCAACAACACCACCATGGCTAATACCTCAAACAGATTGACGTCGAAAACATCGGCGCTAAATTTAAAATACATGTATTTCCATAAGTGCGAACAGATAGAGCGTCGACATTCGTCGTCAAAATATAAAAATTTATATTTTTTTGGACGTTGAGTGACATTTAGTTAAAAATAAACAAAACTTATTTTTTTATGAAATGGATGTGATAGTTCATAACTAAATTTTGTTCTAATAAAGAAGTGGTTTGTTTTAAATACTCAATTGAGTTTTACAATTTTCAGGATATATTTAATGAGAAATTAATCTTTCTATAAATTACCCATTGTGAATAACACTATTATCCATTTCTTCTATTTTGCTGGTATGTTTATTTATCCACATACAAAAAGATTTAATATATTATTAGTATTTTAAGTCTGTCTACAAATGAAAGAAATGTAAAAAAAACGGCGTCTACCTGTTTGACAAAAAAGATTTGAACTTTGAGCGCCGAAGATCGGCGATGTGCGCTGCTATTCTGTTTGTTTGCAAAAACTAAAGCATTTTAAAATTTTGCTTTGGCTGAATGATAATGCAGATTTGCATTAGTTGAAATAGCTGAATAGCGCTGATTCAGCTAAAGCAAAAATGTTTTATTTCTCAACAAAATACAGCTATTGTTAACAATAGGCGTTTTCGGTAATATCCCATGCCCCTCGTAACTTTAGAGTATTTTTTTAATGATGGTGACAAAAGTTACCCAAAATACCCTGGCTATACAAAAAGTAACGCGCATCCCCAATAGATTTCCTTTAACTTTTTCCTTACAGAAAAGTATGAAAAAAAAAACGTGAGAAACATTTTTTTTTCTCAAGTTCTTTTTTCATACTTTTCTGTAAGGAAAAACTTAAAGGAATTCTATTGGGGATGCGTGGTAAGTTTACATTTCACGTGGTAATATTTATATTCAGCAAAATTCAATTACGTATTTTAACAAATATAGACATTTTTGTTGTATTTTTTTAATAGTAATTTACTTTTAGTTGTGTTTTTACTTTCTGTCTTTCCGACAATTTGTATTAAATTAGTAGTATCAGAAAAATTAAAGCATACACTTTCAAAGCATAAACTATTAAAAAAATACAACAAAAATGTACATATCTGTTAAAATACGTAATTGCATTTTGCTGAATATAAATATTAGGCGTTTTCGGAAATATCCCATGGTAACTTTTGAGTAATTTTAATTTTTTTAATGTTGGTAACAAAACTTACTCAAGTTACCCTGGCTATACAGAAAGTAAGTTTATATTTCGCGTGGTAATATTTATATTCAGCAAAATTGAAATACGAATTTTAACAAATTTGTACTTTTTTGTTGTATTTTTTAATAGTTTATGTTTTGAAAGTTTGTACTTTAATTTTTCTGACACTACTAATTTAATACAAACTGACAGAAAGACCGAAAATAAAAAACAATTAAAACTAAATTACCCTAAAGTTACTCTACATGTTAGATTTGGTAATTTTTTGCCAGCAAGTTATCCAAAAGTTACCATGGAATATTTCCGAAAACGCCTATTACCATGCGAAATTTAATCTTATTTTTTGTATAGCCAGGGTAATTTGAGTAACTTTTGTAACCAACATTAAAAAAATTAAAATTACTCAAAAGTTACCATGAATCATTTTCGAAAACGGCTATTGCTACAATGTAACTCTTTTGAACGCACTCCTGATAACACCGATGACATAACACGCACACATCCTTGTTATAGTGAGCACACTCATTGCAAATGTCAAAATAAACTTGACACTGAGACGCTTAAGAAAAGTTTTTAGTTTTGTGCATGCGCTGTAGTTTTTATCAATTCCAAAAATCCAAACGCAGCTTAGCTTTATTGAGATCTACCAGCAATAATTGCACTAATAAAAATCCGGAACCTGCTAGACTTTTTGGGACCTTTGAGATGGACAAAGATGGTGCTCCGATTCTGGACTCAGCGGCTACTTCTTGGAGTAGGTCGGAAACGCTTTCATTTATAAGAGAACTCGCCAAATACCCTTGTTTATACAAACTAGAGGATCCTAACTATGCAAATAAGCAAAAAAAAAATCAAAAATATAATTTACTGTTGGCAAAAATCAAAAAAATCAAATCAGATATCACCATTCGATGCATAAAAAGGAAAATCCGTACGTTACGGATCCAACTATACAAAGAAAGAAAATATTCAGAAAAATTTGGCACCGACACCGATGAGGTTTACAAACCAAAATTGTGGTGTTACAATGAACTTTCATTTCTGTTTAATTCTACATCTCCGCCTGAACCGAATTCTTCCTGTACAGAACCATCTGAGGTAAGATTCTATATATTTAGTACTAAATTATTATGATAGTGTCGATTTTAACACGTTTTTAAATGACTCAGGTGATGGAAAATAATCATACTTCGACTTCAAATAAGCCTGGTTGGAACAGAGAGCAAACCCTTTTATTGCTTAAAGAACTCGAGAAGTATCCTTGTTTGTACAACCCGACCAATAATTACTTTGCCAATAGAAGAAAAAGAAATGAAGACTTAAATAAAATGTTACCTCAAATAAAGAAAGTTAAACCGGATGTTACTATCGATTGTATAAAAAATAAAATTCGCGCATTACAAGGTCAATTATGTAAAGAAGCAAGGATTTCAAAGCGAACCTTAACTGGTCCTGACGAAGTATACGAGCCAAAATTATGGTGTTACAATGAACTTTCATTTATGGTTCGATGTAGAGATTCTTCGAATTTAGAACTATCTGAGGTAAGTTAATATTTATTTAGATTCTAAAATTTATTTCTAAAATAATGTTTAAAAAAGGGTTCAGAGACTGAGGAAGACAAAGATGACTTGGTTATGGAACAGAAGACGTTGGTGGATTCTGGGTGGACTAGACCACAAACACTTTCATTAATAAGAGAGCTTCAAAAATATCCTTGTTTATATAATCCAGCTGACAGTGAATTTTCAAATTTTAAGATTAAAAAGGCAAAAATAAATTTGATAGTGGCTAAAATAAAGAAATGTAAACCTGACGCTACCTTCCCGATTGTACAAAGGAAAATTAAAACATTACGAGGCCAGCTATGTAAAGAAAAAAAACGTTTACAAAAATGGAGAGCTAACGGCGAAGAGTACAATCCAAAATTGTGGTGTTACAATAAACTTTTTTTTATGCATGATTGTTACAATTTGCAACCAAACCCTTCTACATTAACTACAGAACTGTGTAAAGTAAGTTTACATGAATTTTTTATTGGACATATACAATTTTTTTAATTGTTGGTTTTGCGACATCCTTTTTTTATCATTTAAGAATATATACATATGTATTATATATATATATATATTAGTAAAATAGATTTCATAAAATTTCAGAAATCGTCGGATGCGGCTTCGACAAAATTAAACAATGAATCATTATGTACATTAAAAATTGAGCGACAGTTCGTAGAGGAAGATTTCGAAACACGTTCGAACTCTAGTCGTTCTGACGATGAATTCAAAATGGAATCATCAATCAATCTTCCCATTGAATATTGCGAAGAAGAAAATTTTGAAGATGATAAAGCAGCAGATTCTGAAGTTGATAAAGAAGTAGATTTTGAAGATGATAATGAGAATTCTGATATTCAAAATATTTCCAAAGATGAAGAGTTTTGCCGGTATTTATGTAGCCAGTTCAAAAGAATACAATTGGATGAAAATTTAGAAGAGCTGAAACTGGAAATATTACAACTAGTATCAAAAAAAGTTATAGAAGAAAAACGAGCGAAGCAACAGGAAACATATTTTGAAATCAGCCCTGTTTGCAAAACAAACATAGATCCACTTACGCAATCTGCTTGCTCATTGTTATGTTCTACCCATTCCACGAAGTTACCAGTTTCAAAAGTAATAGAGAACAAGAACAACAAAACGACATCTGGGATTGAGAGGAATACAAAGTGGTCGTCCACGTCATCAAGTTCTATATATTCAACTACAATGGTCCCAATGGTCTCTTCAATGGACAAAATTGGGAATAACTTACCAAAACGAACATTTATGGAACTATCGGATAAAAGGTTTATAAAAGAGGACACCACTAAAAAAACAAAATTATCATCAAGCCCACCCAAATTAACATCAGAAGACCCTTTAGCATTAGCTATGGAAAATGTATTTGTAGAGGAATATCTAAATTAATAAATTGTGTGGAACAAATTTTAAGTAATTATCCCGCAAAGAACCTATACATTTCTTATAATTCTTTCTATATTTTTTATTATATTTTATAACTCATTTTATTTTGTTTTATTTATTTAATTTTTATGAAATTTTATCAGTTGATATATGTATTGTGATATCGTTTGTTAATCTGTTTGTACTAAGCAGACCCAACTTCCGTTTTCCTTCCGTAATCCGTCCGCGTCGGGTATCGTTTTGCTTAGCTATCCACCTAGTGATTGATTTTTGTTATTTTGACATCGCATTTTTCTAAACAACACGGGGAATTAGTTACGATTTGTAATAATATTCAATAATGTTCTAGCAAATTACTATTTAATTGAATATATTTAGTTGCTTTTTTACGTTGTTTTCAAATTCAAAATGTAATTGTTACCAACTAATAAAAATAAATTAAAAAATATCTTTCCTTGATACTTTTGTCATCTTACTTTGGCATAAGTTAAAACCATTCTGGAATAGAATTAATCTGTGCTCAAAGTAACAACCAAAGATATTTTTTAATTTATTTTTATTAGTTGGTGACAATTACATTTTGAATTTGAAAGCAACGTAAAAATGCAACTAAAAACATTCAATTAAATAGTAATGTGCTAGAACATTATTGAATATTATTACAAATCGTAACTAATTTCTCGTGTTGTTTAGAAAAATGCGATGTCAAAATAACAAAAATCACTTTTATATTTTTATTGCCTACATTTAAAAATAAAAGTATTCAATACAATTGTCCTGGTGGTGAACATTAAAACTACAGGTAGAATAGAATAATTCTATACCAGCAGAAAACTTGGTTTAAAATAATTCCAATTTGGAATTACATATATGGGATTGTTGTTGTAAATTTCTCAAAGTAAGACAGCATTTGAGCACAAAATAATTCTATTCCAGAATGGATTTAACTTGTACCAAAGTAAGACGACATATATGTCGTCTTACTTTGGTCCTTGAAAAATTTAAGTCCTTGAAAAATTTATTGCTGTTGTGCGAGAATCAGTTGAATCAAAAAAAATTTTTGCTGAAAAAAGAATCAAGAATTTTCCCGGCAAAAAAATAGTTTGTTGGGGAAGGGGAAGGGAACGAGGAAAGAATCACGACCAAAGAACGAAAGGACAAAAGACCCTTTGTACAAAATTAAAAAGAGACGGAAATAAACCATTTCTTTTCCGCGGTTCCACACTTTGATTTTTTCGTCGTGATACTTTCCTTTCCAATAGACATATACATAGTAGTATTCAAATCTCGCTGGAATTCTGACAGTTCTCGCGCAGAAGTAATATGGCGGATACACAGTGATGTATTAAGTATAATATTCATGTTTATTGTTTACATTTTTACATTTATCTGTATTTAAATGGAATAGGAATTTTAGGATACAATTAAAACATAAAGTTTAGATTTTATAAATTATAATGATATTTAATTCGATAAGTTGAGAATTAATTCAAAATTTCATTAAATTGAAAACTGAATTTGCTTTTCTATGTTGTTGTGGTTTTGTGCGATACGAATAACATTTGGATATTTATCTTCCCTAGTTCGTACCAAAAGTAAAAGTTGTCATTGTTTCCAAAAGGCGTGCAATATTTTTTTAGACCTATTAATTTTCACTTGATATATGATTGTAATAACATAAATACATAATAATTTTGAATGTTTTGTGTATTAAAACTGAAATATAATTATTTTTCATTGTTATTTATTATTTTATTTAGGTTTACTATCTAAGATAAATGCGACCCATCAAAATTTGTATAAAAAAATTTTCTACACCACTGAAAGCTGCGCAGAACAGTTAAAATTTTGTTTTTTTTTCAAGATCTGAATATTACTATGGATCATGCTGAGTTGAAGCTAAGTTTTTTCCCATATAAAATTTGCTATTTCCTTTGAGTCACGTCAGAGCAGGACGGTTATATAAAAAATGCATATGGCGGTGTCAAATGTCAAAGAAAAAGCTATTTTAAAAAATCGTGATATTATTAATTAAATTAAATAAAATATTATAAAACAGTTAGTGGATTTTGTATTAGTGCATCGTTTGTTAATAAACATTCAAAACTTTGAACATTGTGACATTGAAATGAAGTGTATTGTGAAATGTTGCCAAAATGCGCATAGAAAAATTCGAAAAAAAATTCTTACCATCTATATAAGTGTTTATATAAAATAAAATGAAAATTATGTTAAAAGGAAAGTGATTTGTGATAAAATTATCCATATTTTAATTAAGAAATCAGAAAATATTAATTTAAAAAAATTTTGGTTGTTTTTGTTGGACTTTTTCTTTATGTAAACAGATGTTATATTACAGTGTCGCATTTTCTTATTGCTACGTACATATTCTACGTGCTTTTCTTTTCATGATTACTTTTCATTTTGGAATACTATAAGTACAATTTTTTACCGAAAATCAAAAAAAAAAATCCGTACTATATTGGAATAAAAATAATTGTGAATTTAATATAGGTTAATTTTTGTTTCGAGAGGAAAAATATTTTTTTTTTCAAACAGGGAAGCAGTTTTTGCAGCAAATAATAAACTTTTTTTAATATACGAATAAATCAAAAACATAATGCCCGGTTTACATGAGAAAATTGTTTTCTTCTGCAGATTTTTGCAGGTAAATAAGAAAGAATCCGCTATATACAAATATTCAATATGCCAGAAAGGAATATACATATAAAGTAATGGCGTAATTTTTTTTATAGGATCATTATTAATTTATTTTTAATGAATTAAAAAACGAAATTTACATTTTTATCTATGGTGTCTGTTTTTATAATGAATCCTCAACATTTATAAATATGAAATAATTTTTTTTCTTGTTAATTTTAAAAATGTTGCCATAAAAATACTCGGATCGAATATATTTTATGGAAACATTTTCATTTTTATGGTCATTTTTGCTCAAAAATTCTTCTGCAAAATTTTGTTGGGATATATTGCTTTTCTTGTCTCTCATGTGCAAAAATTCAATGTTATATCTTATTCATTTTGCAGAAGAAAATTTTTGGTGTTATGTAAACCGGGCATAATTTTACACACACATACTTAAACAAATAAGTATATGCGTAAAGAAATGAAATGGAGATGATGATTGATTTTTTGAAGTCAAGGAATCACGACGAAAGAATCAAAGTACAGAAAGGCTCAATGGGCGCGTCTGTCGATTTGGTCCCAAATATGGCCCTGTTGACTTATAGCGCTCTCTCCAAAATTGTGACGCTTGACAGTTGCTCATTCGTGAAATAGAAAATTTCAAATGGGCATCATTTTACATTCATTCTACTGCGGCGCTTTAGAAAGTTGTTTTTATTTTTTGTGTATACGCTGTAGTGTTTTTGACTAAATACTTCCAAACGCAGCTTAGCTCTATTAGTCTTTCCTTGGTACAATGATGAAATCTGCCAACAACAATTGCACTAATCAAAATCCACGGCCTGATATCTCTCTTAGGTCTTTTAAGATGGACAAAGATGGTGCTTCGAATGTGGCCTCCGCGGCTACTTCTTGGAGTAAGTCCGAAACGTTTTTATTTATAAGAAAACTGAAGGAATACCCATGTTTATACAATCAAGAGGACCCTAACTATACAAATAAGCAAAAAAGATTTCAAAAGTATAATTTACTGTTGGCAAAAATTAAAAAATTCAAATCAGATATAACCTTGCGGAGCATAAAAAGGAAAATCAGAACGTTACGAATCCAACTATATAAAGAAAGGAAATATTCAGAACAATTTGGCCCGGACACCGATGAGGTGTACAAGCCAAAATTGTGGTGTTCCAATGAACTTTCATTGCTGTTTAATTCTACATCTCCACCTGAACCGAATTCTTCATATATAGAACCGTCTGAGGTAAGCTTCCACAAATTTAGTACTAAATGATTACGATACTTGTCGATTTTAACACCTTTTTAAAAGACTCAGGTGATGGAAAATAATCACGCTTCGACTTCAAATAAGGCTGGTTGGAACAGAGAGCAAACCCTTTTATTGCTTAAAGAAGTAGAGAAGTATCCTTGTTTGTATAACCCAACCAATAAGTACTTTGCCAATAAAATAAAACGAGATGATGATTTAAATAGTATGTTACCTCAAATAAAGAAATTCAAACCGGATGCTACTATCGATTGTATAAAAAATAAAATTCGCGCATTACAAGGTCAATTATGTAAAGAAGCAAGGATATCAAGGCAAACCTTAACTGGTCCTGACGAAGTATACGAGCCAAAATTATGGTGTTACAATGAACTTTCATTTATGCTTCAATGTAGAGATTCGAATTTAGAACTATCTGAGGTAAGTTAATATGAATTAGGTTCTAAAATTTATTTCAAAACATTGTTTAAAGGGATCAGAGACTGATGAAGACATAGATGACTTAGTTATGGAACAAATGACGTCGATCGATTTTGGGTGGACTAGACCACAAACACTTTCATTAATAAGAGAGCTTCAAAAATATCCTTGTTTATATAATCCAGCTGACAGTGAATTTAAAAATATTACGATGAGGAAGGCAAAAATAAATTTGTTGGTAGCTGAAGTAAAGAAATGTAAACCTGATGTTACGTTCCCGATTGTAAAAGGAAGAATTAAATCATTACGATGCCAACTATGGAAAGAAAGAAAACGTTCGCAAAAATGGAGAGCTAACTGCGAAGGGCAAGAGTACAATCCAACATTGTGGTGTTACAATGAACTTTTCTTTATGCATGATTGTTACAATTTGCAACCAAATGCTTCTACATTAAATACAGAACTGAGTAAAAATTTTCCAGATGCAGATTCTGAAGAAGATAATGAAAATTCTGATAATCAAAATCTTTCTGAGGTAAGCTTCCATAAATTTAGTACTAAATTATTACGACAAGTATATTTTAACACATTTTTAAAAGACTCCGGGGATGGAAAATTACGCTTCGACATCAGATGAGCCTGGTTGGAACAGAGAGCAAACCCTTTTATTTATTAAAGAACTGAAAAAGTATCCTTGTTTGTACAACCCAACCAATAATAACTTTGCTAATAGGAGAAAAAAAAATGAAGATTTAAATATCATGTTACCTCAAATAAAGAAATTTAAACCGGATGTTACCATCGATTGTATAAAAAAGAAAATTCGCGTATTACAAGGTCAATTATGTAAAGAAGCAAGGATTTCAAAGCAAACCTTAACTGGCCCTGACAAGGTATACGAGCCAAAATTATGGTGTTACAATGAACTTTCATTTATGCTTCAATGTAGAGATTCTTCGAATTTAGAACTATCTGAGGTAAGTTAATATGAATTAGGTTCTAAAATTTATTTCAAAACAATGTTTAAAGGGATCAGAGACTGAGGAAGACAAAGATGATTTGGTTATGGAACAGAAGACGTTGGTGGATTCTGGGTGGACTAGACCACAGACAGTTTCATTAATAAGAGAGCTCCAAAAATATCCTTGTTTATATAATCCAGCTGACAGTGAATTTTTAAATATTACGACTAGGAAGGCAAAAATAAATTTGTTGGTGGCTAAAGTAAAGAAATGTAAACCTGATGCTACCTTCCCGATTGTAAAAAGGAAAATTAAAACATTACGAGGCCAACTATGTAAAGAAAGAAAACGTTTACAAAAATGGAGAGCTAACGGCGAAGGGCAAGAGTACAATCCAAAATTGTGGTGTTACAATGAACTTTTTTTTATGAATGATTGTTACACTTTGCAACAAAACCCTTCTACATTAACTACAGAACTGTGTAAAGTAAGTTTACATGCATGTTTGATTGGACATATGAATATTTTTTTAATTGTTGGTTTTGCGACATACTTTTTTTTTTTTTAAATTTCAGAAATCGTCGGATGCGGCTTCGACAAAATTAAACAATGAATCATTATGTACATTAAAAATTGAGCGACAGTTCATAGAGGAATATTCCGAAACATGTTCGAACTCCAGTCGTTACAATTTGCAACAAAACCCTTCTACATTAACTACAGAACTGTGTAAAGTAAGTTTACATGCATGTTTGATTGGACATATTCAATTTTTTTAATTGTTGGTTTTGCGACATCCTTTTTTTATCATTTTAGAATATATACATATGTATATATATATATATATTAGTAAAATATGTTTCATAAAATTTCAGAAATCGTCGGATGCGGCTTCGACAAAATTAAACAATGAATCATTATGTACATTAAAAATTGAGCGACAGTTCGTAGAGGAAGATTTCGAAATACGTTCGAACTCTAGTCGTTCTGACGATGAATTCAAAATGGAATCATCAATCAATCTTTCCAATGAATATTGTGAAGAAGAAAATTTTGAAGATGATAAAGAAGCAGATTCTGAAGTTGATAAAGAAGTAGATTTTGAAGATGATAATGAGATTTCTGATATTCAAAATATTTCCAAAGACGAAGAGTTTTGCCGGTATTTATGTAGCCAGTTCAAAAGAATACAATTGGATGAAAATCTAGACGAGCTAAAACTGGAAATATTGCAATTAGTATCAAAAAAAATTATAGAAGAAAAACGAGCGCAGCAACAGGAAACATATTTTGAAATTAGACCAGTCTGCAAAACAGAAATAGATCCACTTACGCAATCTGCTTGCTCATTGTCATATTCTACCCATTCCATGAAGTTACCAGTTTCGAAAGTAATAGAGAATAAGTTCAACAAAACGACATCTGAGATTGAGAGGAATAAAAAGTGGTCGTCCACGTCATCAAGTTCTATATATTCAACTACAATAGTTCCCCCCTTCAATAGTAAAATTGGGAATAACTTACCAAAACGAACATTTATGGAACTATCTGATAAAAGGTTTATAAAAGAGGACACCACCAAAAGAAAAAAAATATCAAGCCCACTCAAATTAACAGAAAAAGATCCTTTAGCATTAGATATGGAACATGTATTTGTAGAGGAATATCTAGATTATTAATAAATTGTATGAAACAATTCTTAAATAATATGTTTCTATTGGTTTTTGGCTCGGTTTTAAAATTAAAATAATTAATTGCTAAGCTTTCGATGTCAATTCATCATTATCAAAGCTAGAACAAATCTTAATTAATTTTTCCGCAAAGGACCTATCCCCTTTTTCTACCAGAGAAAATTTAATTTTGCTTCAAGTCCAACCCACACTAATGTGTGTGTAAAAAATGACAGGTTATTGTCATGTCCCGGATTTTAACGGATCTTAGTTAAATGGAATTATTTTTGAAAAAAACATTATTATTTGATAACATAAATTATTTGTTTTTGATAATATATTAATTATTATAGTTATAGCACAGAATAAACATAACGCTATTTTATTATGGAAAAATTTGGACTCATTTTTGTGTGACCTCAGTTTGCAATAACCCAAGTATTTTTACTTTCAATTTTTCTGGCGATATTCGTACTTAAGTACTAAACTTAGTCTAGTATTTTTCTAAGTTTGAGTTGCAATTTATTAAAATAAAACGTATGAAGCGTGTCGCGAAAATCCGAAACTGGAGGAAACTCATTATAAACATTTTATTGCATGTGTATACGTATTGAGAAATAATGGGCGGGAACAATTGTGCTTGTGTTTGTTTAAACGGCAATTTCAAATTTTGGTTGTAAAATTAAATGTTTTAAAGAAATATTTTTGTTTTTGTAATATAAAATGATTTATTAAATTCATTATTTTAATTCATTATTGATTACTTTGGACATACATATATATACATTTCGATTAAATTATTCAGTTTTTTAATTTCTAATATTTACACTAGATTTTTTTTTTTAATAATTTTCCTTGTTTGTCTTTTATATAATAAAAGTAATTTGTGGATATTAAATCGGTTAATTTTTCCATAGTACAATCTAAAATGTTGAAAATAATATTATAATTATTAAATTTAACACGGAGTAACGTAAACCATGCCTCACATTATCTTTATTGACCATTAAACGTAAACTTGCAGCTAAGCTCTTTGGTGAACAGCTCTGTAAAGTTTGCCCTAATGCACTTTTTTAGTTCGTGGCCATCTTGCTTCATAAATAATGATTTCTAAATATAAAATAGGAAAACAAAATATAATAGATTGTATCAAAATATCTCGAATGAATCTTTACATTACCAATTGTTTTACAGCCTTCCTATTTTCAATTAAATTAATATCAAAGTTGACAATAATGTATCCGCATCGTTAAAAGTTACTATAAACTTAGCGTTCTCACAATAAACTAAATAACGCCATTTGTATAGGCATATGTATATAATACGTATACGCTACAAACACTATCATTATAATGTGAAGTTTAACTTTCGTTAATTTTGGATGAAAACGAAGGAAAATACTGTGCTCAATTTTTACTTTCGTTTTGTTATACTTGGGAAGTTAGGGAAATTGTTTGCAGGGTAACCAAAATTCTTTATTTTTGAGCTTTAAATTTGAAATAAAACAAATTTGCGACTCATAACACTTGTGCAACTGTTAAATAAAATAATATAAATCATAAATATTAATAATAATGATTCCATTAAAATTATTACATTTCAGAATCGTAAAAAAAAATTAGGAAATTGGTCGGTAGGTCATTTTTTCTTGGTCTACCCAATGTGCCGGATTCTAATGGGATAAAATTGCTGTTATGTTATTATATTTCCCCGTTCCTATTGGAATTTGTATTGAAAAAACAAAATTTTTACTGACCAAATGGCACAGTGGTTAAAGCTTTGGCATTTGGATCGGGAGGTACGGGGTTCGAATCCCGATAGGGGCAGGATGCAAAAGTGAATTTTCATAATCGATTACGATCGGGGATGAAATGTAACACATCTATGACCCCCTGTCGGAGTGCAAAACTCATGGGCCGACCCATCTTCCATGTAAGTATAGGCTGGCATGGAGCTGTCCATGTCAGTATAGGCTGGCAATGTGCAGATGGTTTTAAATCGGCCCTATAGCCGTACGTCTTCGATTTGGCAGGTGATGCGTAAAGTAAGACGGAAAAAATAAACCGCGAAAGAGCAGGGAGTGCTTCGGCCCCAAAACAGATGGCATAGATAAAAACAAAATTTAAATGTGAAATTGAGTGACACAAAAATGTTTATCCGAATTTTTGGATCAATTATTTTTTGTCAGAGAACACAATTTTGGATTTTTTTGTTGACGTTTACTCACACATAAAAAAAACTAAACGTCATGTCAAATTGTCAAAAACGACGTCACACCATTTCTCTTTTATTAAATTTGTGATTGTTTAAAGTTCAAGTTGTGTTTAATGAAATAAAAATTGTGTTTTATTCAAAGTGTTATTTTAAAAGATTATTGTGCTCCGAAAACAAAATAAAAATATAATATCGAAAACGGTATACAAATAATTTTGATAGTGTATTGCGGGCGTTTGAAATCAAACACACAAAATGGAAAACATAATTGACGATATAGCTATTCAAGAACTATTGGGCGTATCCAAGCACACTGAGATTCTCACTATTTTTAGTGAGGCCTCACCAAATTTTATATGAAAAATTCTTTTATTTTTAGTGAGCACAATTTTTATTTCATTAAATACAACTTGCACTTTAAACAATCACAAATTCACAAATTTAATAAAATAGAAATGACGCGAAGTCTTTTGAGTAAACGTAAAAAAAAATCCAATAAATTTTTTGGATTTTATTTTTGATCCAAAATCAAAAAAAAAAGAGAAAAATGTAAACAACGCCATTTTAAATCAAAAATGGATCAAAATTTTGGTGTCACAGAAAATGATATAACTTAACATAACATACATTTTTAGATCCCGGAATCGACCCCAATGACTCATCTGGATAATATATATTCTGTGGTTATAGTGTTATTTTTATTTATTATTTGATATTTCAAATAGCTCTTAAGCTAATTTTCCAGTTTACAATACAATATATATACATCATCTACTTAATAATTATACAATTTCTTTTAACAGTTCTGCCCTAAAATTCTTTATGCTTCTACGATTTCTTATATTTTCCGGTAACTCATTATACATCGATATACCTTTGTCAAATATCGATTTTTTACTTCTAGATTATCTTTTAAACTTTAAAGAAAACTTATCCTTATGCCTAGTATCATCATGACTATGTACTTCCTGGGTATTTTCGTTAATTCATTCTTCAGAAAGATTAGAAGGAATAGAATATTGATCACGTGATCTAAGAACAATTCGAACGAAATGTAATAAAAGAACAAATAGAATAAACAGAATACTTTAGTAGTGTTGCTTTCGCAAATCTGCTTAGCTTAGCTAAGAAATGTGAAAGCAACAACTTTTGGCTTTAATTTTTAATGCATTTTAATTTGTCTGTGTTGGTTCATTTTATTAATATTTATTTTAGTTTTTTTTTATTTTATCAAATTGAATAAATTAAATTCGGTATTTTGCTATCAAATAAGAAATGCGAATTTTACTACAAGTTAATTTTTCGAAAAAAATAGAAAAAATAAGGGATAGGTTTTATTTCCTTTAATCCTAAAATTTTTCTTAACATTAAAGAAAATCGGCTTTAATACAATGCAATTGAAATGATATGGATAGTTTACCGCTCACTAGCAATGTCACGGGGCAGCACCAAAATGAATTGGCTCTACAACTAAATATGAGCCGATCGATTCTCCGTTCGTCGAATGTGGCAGAGATATCAGGAAACTGCGGTGGCTTCAGACGGCGACAGGGATCTGGCCAACCTCGTGCTACAGCACAGCGTGATGAGTGCTTTCTTGTAACAACTTCGTTGCGAAATCGCCGCATAAATGCGGTTCAACTGGGACGGCGGCTCCAAGAACTTCGTGAAGTCGAAGTCAGTCGGTGGACATTTAGAAGACGGCTTCGAGAAGTTAATCTGACTGCACATACAGACCAGCAAATGGGCCGAAATTGACCGCAGCCCACCGACTAGCCCGTTGTGAGTTCGCTCGAGAGCATTTGAATTGGACAGAAGAAGAATGGAGAACAGTCCTGTTCTCTGACGAGTGCAGGATGTATTTATATGGCACCGATGGACGCGGAAGAGTATATAGAAGACAAGAAGAGCGATATGCACAATGTTGCATTGAAGAACGTGTCCCGTATGGCGGTGGATCGTGCATGTTCTGGGGAGACATATCATTAGATGCGAAGACAGATCTTGTATTCATCACACGAGCCAATACTGCCTGTCGATCAAGAGAAAGGAATTCTCAACGGTACATTGAGGAAGAGCTCGAGGAGTACGTAGTACCTGTAGCCGGGTTTATTGGTGAAAATTTTACGTTTATGCAGGATAATGCGAGTCCGCATACGGCTGGTGTAGTATACCAGTACCTTCAAGAGATGGATATGCCTGTTATGGAGTGGCCAGCTTGAACAGCCCGGACCTCAATCCCATCGAACTTTTATGGGACGAGTTGAAAAGAGAGGTTCAAGCCAGAGATGTTGCTCCAACGAGCCTTCACGAGCTGCAACAGGCGATCGTAGAGGAATGGGAGGCGATACCTCAAGATTTTGTGAAAACTTTGGTGAAATGCAGCATCGAATGGAAGCTGTCATTCGGGCCAGGGGAGAGAATACTTCTTGTTAATAAAACTGTTTTTTTTTGTTTATTTCCATGTTTTAATTTTTAAAACTTATAATTTTCATGCTGATAAATTTACAAAAACGTGTATCTCAGATGTTTACCCCCAAAAATCAGTTTGATGGCACGTATAAATACAAAAAGGTACCACTGTATTGGTATTGAAAAAGACTTTGAATCTGCATTAAAAAAATTAAACAAATGTTGGATTTTTTTTTGATATTTTTGAACTTTTAGGGAAAATTGAGCAATGTGTGATTTTTTTGCACCCAAGTGTATATACAATACATTATTTACAAAATTAGATTTTGTTCTTTACTATTCCCCGACCGAGGATTTGAGACATTTCTAATACTTCTCCTGAGCTGGGACCCAAGCCCCTTAACTTGTATCCCTTAGTGAATCGCATCTTCAGTATGCCCGGTGTAGGCTGCGGAGTGCTTCGGTATTTTTGAATGGTGGCCGAAGCTTCTTTCAACATGCTAACCCAAGAGCAGATATAAATCGACCCCATAATCAATTTAACGGTTCAGAAGAGTTAGTTTCTTATTATATTCCAAAGGTACTCGAGCGACTTTATATAATACACAATATTAATGTGGATGAATCAAATGAATATAATTTAATAAATAGTTTAACTGATTCTAACTCCCATATTCACTCTTACTTAAGGCGTGTGCAAACAAACATAAAATTAAATTTTTATAAAAAAATATTTTTGCCATGTTTATGAATAAATAACAGCAATATTATTTTTATTCAATATCCAATCATCAATATTCATACATGCTCGTACATATGAAATATTACATTACCATAACATTAATTTATAAAAACAAATCTAATTTTATATAACAGTAAATGATATTAAGAACGAACACTTTTATCTAACTTTCTGGTTTCGGAACAAAATTCATTGAGGCAGAATTAATGCAGTACCTTTTTTTGGTTGGTTCCGGTCCATCATCGAATAAGTGACCCATATGTGCATCACAATTTGAACACCTTACTTCTGTCCGGTCAAAATAATTAAATTAATATTACCGTATTTGTTAGTACGTGAATAATTTTGTTAAATTTATAGGAATTCGTAAAAATAATTAATTAAATATAGAATTATTCAAATTATATTAGGTAATAATTTCTCATACAATTAAATATCTTATACTAACCCGGAAGGCTGTTGTCTTTATGGAGAGAAACTTTTGCTTTCTGTAATACATCACTGAAAGCGGGCCATCCACATCCGGAATCATATTTGCTATTTGAGCTAAACAGCTCCTGATACAAGAACAATCCCATATATGTAATCCCAAATTGGAATTATTTTAAACCAACTTTTCTGCTGGTATAGAATTGTTCTATTCTACCTGTAGTTTTAATACTTAATAAACACATTTTTATTAATCACTTGTTTTTTGTTTCGCAGAATATTTTGAATATTTTTCAAAAAGTTTAAAAAATCACTCGATCGATTTCGACTTGTTAGGTCATCATCAGGAGTATCTACTGATTTGTAATAGTAAAAATTTTGTTATATAGTAGAAAAAAGCAAAATATAAATAAAAATAAAAGAAGGATGGAAAAAAATAAGCAATAAAAATTAATCTACGGATCGCGCAGGTAGGCGATGAGTCATAGGCTGAGTAACAAAATTCAAGGTATATTATTGCGTACGTGAGAATAGAAAAGGGCGGGGTCTGTAATTGGTGTAGTTTTAATGTTCACCACCAGGGCAATTGTATTGAATACTTTTATTTTTAAATGTTGGCAACAAAAAGATAAAAGTGATTTTTGTTATTTTGACATTGCATTTTTCTAAACAACACGAGAAATTAGTTACGATTTGTAATAATATTCAATAATGTTCTAGCACATTACTATTTAATTGAATATATTTAGTTGCTTTTTTACGTTGCTTTCAAATTCAAAATGTAATTGTTACCAACTAATAAAAATAAATTAAAAAATATCTTTGGTTGATGAGCACAAAATAATTCTATTCCAGAATAGATTTAACTTGTACCAAAGTAAGACGACATATATGTCGTCTTACTTTGGTCCTTGAAAAATTTAAGTCCTTGAAAAAATTATTTTTGTTGTTGTGCGAGAATCAGTTTAATCAAAAAAAATTTTTGCTGAAAAAAGAATCAAGAATTTTCCCGGCAAAAAATTAGTTTGTTGGGGAAGGGGAAGGGAACGAGGAAAGAATCACGACCAAAGAACCAAAATGTGGAACCACGGAATAAGTCGGTGTTTAGAAAGGACAAAAGACCCTTTGTACAAAATTAAAAAGAGACGAAAATAAACCATTTCTTTTCCGCGGTTCCACACTTTGGTTTCTTCGTCGTGATACTTTCCTTTCCAATAGACGTAGATCATGCTGAGTTGAAGCTAAGTTTTTTCCCATATAAAATTTGCTATTTCCTTTGAGTCACGTCAGAGCAGGACGGTTATATAAAAAATGCATATGGCGGTCTCAAATGTCAAAGAAAAAGCTATTTTAAAAAATCATGATATTAATTAAATTAAATAAAATATTACAAAACAGTTAGTGGCTCGTGTATTAGTGTATAGTTTGTTAATAAACATTCAAAACTTTGAACATTGTGACGAAAAATTCGAAAAAAAATTCTTACCATCTATATAAGTGTTTATATAAAATAAAATGAAAATTATGTCAAAAGGAAAGTGATTTGTGATAAAATTATCCATATTTTAATTTAGAAATCAGAAAATATTAATTTAAAAAAATTTTAGTTGTTGTTGTTGTTGTTGGACTTTTCTTTATGTAAACAGATGTTATATTACAGTGCCGCATTTTTCTTAAGGCTACGTACATATTCTACGTGCTTTTCTTTTCATGATTACTTTTAATTTATAAATGAAAATATTTACCGAAAATCAAAAAAAAAATCCGTACTATATTGGAATAAAAATAATTGTGAATTTACTATAGGTTAATTTTTGTTTAGAGAGGAAAAATATTTTTTTTTTTTCAAACAGGGAAGCAGTTTTTGCAGCAAATAATAAACTTTTTTTAATATACGAATAAATCAAAAACATAATTTTATACACATATACTTAAACAAATAAGTATATGCGTAAAGAAATGAAATGGAGATGATGATTGATTTTTTGAAGTCAAGGAATCACGACGAAAGAATCAAAGTACAGAAAGGCTCAATGGGCGCGTCTGTCGATTTGGTCCCAAATATGGCCCTGTTGACTTATAGCGCTCTCTCCAAAATTGTGACGCTTGACAGTTGCTCATTCGTGAAATAGAAAATTTCAAATGGGCATCATTTTACATTCATTCTACTGCGGCGCTTTAGAAAAGTTGTTTTTATTTTTTGTGTATACGCTGTAGTGTTTTTGACTAAATACTTCCAAACGCAGCTTAGCTCTATTAGTCTTTCCTTGGTACAATGCTGAGATCTGCCAACAACAATTGCACTAATCAAAATCCACGGCCTGATATCTCTCTTAGGTCTTTTAAGATGGACAAAGATGGTGCTTCGAATGTGGCCTCCGCGGCTACTTCTTGGAGTAAGTCCGAAACGTTTTTATTTATAAGAAAACTGAAGGAATACCCATGTTTATACAATCAAGAGGACCCTAACTATACAAATAAGCAAAAAAGATTTCAAAAGTATAATTTACTGTTAGCAAAAATTAAAAAATTCAAATCAGATATAACCTTGCGGAGCATAAAAAGGAAAATCAAAACGTTACGAATCCAACTATATAAAGAAAGGAAATATTCAGAACAATTTGGCCCGGACACCGATGAGGTGTACAAGCCAAAATTGTGGTGTTCCAATGAACTTTCATTGCTGTTTAATTCTACATCTCCACCTGAACCGAATTCTTCCTATATAGAACCGTCTGAGGTAAGCTTCCACAAATTTAGTACTAAATGATTACGATACTCGTCGATTTTAACACCTTTTTAAAAGACTCCGGTGATAGAAAATAATCACGCTTCGACTTCAAATAAGGCTGGTTGGAACAGAGAGCAAACCCTTTTATTGCTTAAAGAAGTAGAGAAGTATCCTTGTTTGTATAACCCAACCAATAAGTACTTTGCCAATAAAATAAAACGAGATGATGATTTAAATAGTATGTTACCTCAAATAAAGAAATTCAAACCGGATGCTACTATCGATTGTATAAAAAATAAAATTCGCTCATTACAAGGTCAATTATGTAAAGAAGCAAGGATATCAAGGCAAACCTTAACTGGTCCTGACGAAGTATACGAGCCAAAATTATGGTGTTACAATGAACTTTCATTTATGCTTCAATGTAGAGATTCGAATTTAGAACTATCTGAGGTAAGTTAATATGAATTAGGTTCTAAAATTTATTTCAAAACATTGTTTAAAGGGATCAGAGACTGATGAAGACATAGATGACTTAGTTATGGAACAAATGACGTCGATCGATTTTGGGTGGACTAGACCACAAACACTTTCATTAATAAGAGAGCTTCAAAAATATCCTTGTTTATATAATCCAGCTGACAGTGAATTTTTAAATATTACGACTAGGAAGGCAAAAATAAATTTGTTGGTGGCTAAAGTAAAGAAATGTAAACCTGATGCTACCTTCCCGATTGTAAAAAGGAAAATTAAAACATTACGAGGCCAACTATGGAAAGAAAGAAAACGTTCGCAAAAATGGAGAGCTAACTGCGAAGGGCAAGAGTACAATCCAAAATTGTGGTGTTACAATGAACTTTTCTTTATGCATGATTGTTACAATTTGCAACCAAATGCTTCTACATTAAATACAGAACTGTGTAAAGTAAGTTTACATGCATGTTTGATTGGACATATGAATATTTTTTTAATTGTTGGTTTTACGACATACTTTTTTTTTCTTAAAATTTCAGAAATCGTCGGATGCGGCTTTGACAAAATTAAACAATGAATCATTATGTACAATAAAAATTGAGCGACAGTCCATAGAGGAATATTCCGAAACACGTTCGACCTCCAGTTGTTACAATTTGCAACAAAACCCTTCTACATTAACTACAGAACTGTGTAAAGTAAGTTTACATGCGTTTGATTGGACATATGAATATTTTTTTAATTGTTTGTTTTACGACATACTTTTTTTTCTTAAAATTTCAGAAATCGTCTGATGCGGCTTCGACAAAATTAAACAATGAATCATTATGTACAATAAAAATTGAGCGACAGTCCATAGAGGAATATTCCGAAACACGTTCGAACTCCAGTTGTTACAATTTGCAACAAAACCCTTCTACATTAACTACAGAACTGTGTAAAGTAAGTTTACATGCATGTTTGATTGGACATATTCAATTTTTTTAATTGTTGGTTTTGCGACATCCTTTTTTTATCATTTTAGAATATATACATATGTATATATATATATATATTAGTAAAATATGTTTCATAAAATTTCAGAAATCGTCGGATGCGGCTTCGACAAAATTAAACAATGAATCATTATGTACATTAAAAATTGAGCGACAGTTCATAGAGGAATATTCCGAAACATGTTCGAACTCCAGTCGTTACAATTTGCAACAAAACCCTTCTACATTAACTACAGAACTGTGTAAAGTAAGTTTACATGCATTTTTTATTGGACATATACAATTTTTTTAATTGTTGGTTTTGCGACATCCTTTTTTTATCATTTTAGAATATATACATATATATATATATATATATATATATATATATATATATATATATATATATATATATATATATATATATATATATATATATATATATATATATATATATATTAGTAAAATATGTTTCATAAAATTTCAGAAATCGTCGGATGCGGCTTCGACAAAATTAAACAATGAATCATTATGTACATTAAAAATTGAGCGACAGTTCGTAGAGGAAGATTTCGAAACACGTTCGAACTCTAGTCGTTCTGACGATGAATTCAAAATGGAATCATCAATCAATCTTTCCAATGAATATTGTGAAGAAGAAAATTTTGAAGATGATAAAGCAGCAGATTCTGAAGTTGATAAAGAAGTAGATTTTGAAGATGATAATGAGAATTCTGATATTCAAAATATTTCCAAAGACGAAGTGTTTTGCCGGTATTTATGTAGCAAGTTCAAAAGAATACAATTGGATGAAAATCTAGCCGAGCTAAAACTGGAAATATTGCAATTAGTATCAAAAAAAATTATAGAAGAAAAACGAGCGCAGCAACAGGAAACATATTTTGAAATCAGACCAGTCTGCAAAACAGAAATAGATCCACTTACGCAATCTGCTTGCTCATTGTCATATTCTACCCATTCCATGAAGTTACCAGTTTCGAAAGTAATAGAGAATAAGATCAACAAAACGACATCTGAGATTGAGAGGAATAAAAAGTGGTCGTCCACGTCATCAAGTTCTATATATTCAACTACAATAGTCCCCCCCTTCAATCGTAAAATTGGGAATAACTTACCAAAACGAACATTTGTGGAACTATCTGATAAAAGGTTTATAAAAGAGGACACCACCAAAAGAAAAAAATTATCAAGCCCACTCAAATTAACAGAAAAAGACCCTTTAGCATTAGATATGGAACATGTATCTGTAGAGGAATATCTAGATTATTAATAAATTGTATGAAACAATTCCTAAATAATAATGTTTCTATTGGTTTTTGGCTGTTTTAAAATTAAAATAATTAATTGCTAAGCTTTCGATGTCAATTCATCATTATCAAAGCTAGAACAAATCTTAATTAATTTTTCCGCAAAGGACCTATCCCCTTTTTCTACCAGAGAAAATTTAATTTTGCTTCAAGTCCAACCCACACTAATGTGTGTAAAAAATGACAGGTTGTTGTCATGTCCCGGATTTTAACGGATCTTAGTTAAATGGAATTATTTTTGAGAAAAACATTATTATTTGATAACATAAATTATTTGTTTTTGATAATATATTAATTATTATAGTTATAGCACAGAATAAACATAACGCTATTTTATTATGGAAAAATTTTGACTCATTTTTGTGTGTGACCTCAGTTTGCAACAAGTTAGGAAAATTGTTTGCAGGGTAAAGCAGGGAAAATTGTTTGCAGGGTTTAAATTTGAAATAAAACAAATTTGCGACTCATAACACTTGTGCAACTGTTAAATAAATTAATATAAATCATAAATATTAATAATAATGATTCCATTAAAATAATTACATTTCAGAATCGTAAAAAAAAATTAGGAAATTGGTCGGTAGGTCATTTTTTCTTGGTCTACCCAATGTGCCCGATTCTAGTGGGATAAAATTGCTGTATGTTGCTGATTTAATTGCTGATTTTGATTTGTTTTGTAAATAATAGTAGATTATGTATCAAGGGAGTAAAATTAAGGTTATTGCTCGAATGAAGAAATTACCACCAGAGCGCCATCAAAGGGCCGTAATCGATGTTTACTCCCAAGTTTTATGTTTGAATGAATTTTACCAAAGAGTAGCTATCTAATGTTGTAATGAAACAAAGGGAAAATTGAACATTTTAAATAATATCCCGTCGAATTATAGTCATCTATGAAGTTTATATTACAAAGCTAAATAGATTTTCGAGAAATAGATCACCTTTCGGTCTAGTTCCAAAATATTCCGTCAGATGTCAGCCACTTTTCGTTAAAAGGCCAATATTAACCCATGATTTTTTTGATGAAATTTTTTCCTTAGTTACGTTACTCATTACAACATTAGATACTCTTTAATTTTACTTTCGATTTTCAAGCAAATAAAATGCTGCTTTTGGTCGCAAGACTAGGACCACAATTATTTTTCATTATGCTTTTGAAAGTGGTAACGAATTGTTACCGATAGCTCAAGCCTGAGCCCAAAAACCAATAAAAATATTTTTAATAACAACACACTCGTAGAATTTGGTTCTGAGGTTCTACATTATTTGGGGTTAGATGTTGTTTTCTAAATTTAAAAAATCTTCTCATTTCAGGTTTCGTAATTAAAATCAATTATGTCGATCGTGATTTGTACTCTTCAGAACATTAAATCAAGAACGTCTAGAACCATAACATACCTCTTTCCCAGACAAACTGACTAAATCCAATTTACATACGAAAATTTTAAACCCTTTGTGAAACAATTAGGTACACACGATGAATTTTTCCGTACAATTTATTGATAGTCTAGATATTCCTCTAAAAATATATTTTCCACAGCTAACGCTAAAGGATCTTTTGTTGGTAAATTGGGTGAGCTTGATGAGAATACTGATGATAATTTTTTTCTTTTAGCGGTGGGTTCTTTTGTAAATTTTTTATCCGATATTTGCATAAACGTTCGTTTTGGTAAATCATTCCCAATTTTGTACATTGAAGAGGCCACCGGTGATATATGTGGAGTGGATGATTGATGTATAGAGCTTGATGAAGGGGATGGCCACTTTATATGCCTCTCCGTTTCAGATGATGTTTTGCTTGGTTTGTCAGCAATAACTTTTGAAACTGGTAACTTGATTGAATGTGGATAGGTGGAAGCAGTTTGCGTAAGTGGATCTATTTCTGTTGTTTGGATAGGCCTGAATTCAAAGTATTTCTCCTGCTGCTTCATTCGTTTTTCATCTTTAATTTTTTTTGATACTAATTGCAATATTTCTAGTTTTAGATCTTCTAAATTATCATCTGATTGTATTTTTTTAAATTGGCTGCATAAATACCGACAAAATTCTTCTTCTTTCGAAATATTTTGAATATCAGAATTGAATTCTTCAGAATTCCCTTTTGGAAATTTTTTTACTTCAAAATATTCATTAGAATGACTCTCTATTTCAAAGTTGGATTTCGAAAAATGTTCCTCTTCTAACTCAACGTATGATAGATTTGATTTGGAAAGACCTTCTAATTCTTGCTCCACAAACGGTTTTTCAATTTTGAAAGCAACAGATTCATCATTGTTCAATTGTATCGAAGGTGCATCCGTCGATTTCTGAAATTTTATATTTATATTTTCAATAATTGTAGATGTACAACAAAATACCTATATTTTAACTAGGTAATTTGTATCAGTGTCTAGAAACTTATACTTACTTCACAGAGTTCTGTTGTTGAAGAACTTGGTTGACACTCAATCATAAATAAAAGATTATTGTAACACCATAATTTTGGGCAATACTCTTCTCCTTTGGCCTCAGCTGTACATTTGTGTTTTTTTTCCTTGCTTAACTGACTTTGTAATGTGCGAATTTTCTGTTTTATAGCTCGAATCGTAACATCTGGTTTATATTTTTTTATTACAGGTAGCATTAAATTTATTTTTGCATTCTTTGTTTTTTTATTTGAAAAACATCTATCCACTGAATTATACAAACAAGGATATTTCTGAAGCTCTGAAATTAATAAAAGCGTTTGCTTTCTACTCCAGCCAGGATCCATTAACATCAACTGGTCTATAATTGAGTCATCTTGGTCATCATCAATCTCTGATGCCTTTAAACAAATTTTTGAAATAAAATTTTAAAACCTAATTTATACATATTACCTTACCTCAGATACTTCCAAATTCGAAGAAAGTATCCAATCTCGCATCGAATCTCTACATTGAATCATAAATAAAAGTTCATTGTAACACCACAGTCTTGGCTCGTATACTTCGTCGGCTCTAGTTTGCTTTAAAGCCTTTGTTTCTCGACATATTTGGACTTGTAGTGAGCGAATTTTCTTTACCATACATTCAATGGTAACATCTGATTTAAATTTCTTTACTTCGGGCAACATGATATTTAATTGTTCGTCTCTTTTTCTTTTATTTGCAAAATAATTATCAGTTGGGTTGTACAAACAAGGATATTTCTCGAGCTCTTTAAGAAACGAAAGAGTTTGCTCCTTTTTCCAACCAGGTTCATTTGATGTCGAACCATCGTTATTTTCGACATTTTCCGTCGACCCATCGTAATCTTCATAATTTTCCATCTCGAGCGCCTTATAAAAAAATTATTAAAGTACATTAGTCATTAAAATTTGATACTGTTCGGATGTTTTATATGGAAATTTACCTCGGACGGTTCTATAATGGGAGAACTCGGTTCACGCGCAGCTATAGAATCATACAGGAACGAAATTTCATTAAAACACCAAAGTTTTGGAATGTATTCCTCGGTGTCGTTGCTGTATTTTTTTAAATTTTTCCTTTCTTTATATAACTGACTCTGTAATGTACGAAATTTTGATTTTATGCATCGAACGGTAACATCAGATTTGATTTTTTCTAATTTTGCCAATATAAATTTCAATTTTTCGTTCCTTTTTGATTTATTTTTATAATTAGGATCTTTAGAAGATTTAGATGTTCTATGTTGAAGTTATATAATTATAACTTATTTTAACCGTTCGGCATCAGCTCTTCTATGCTGATGTATAATGCGGGACAGCACTTTTTATTACTAATCACTTATGTATTTTTGATTAATAAATTTACACATTTTATTTAATTAATTATACATGCTTTTTATTTTTATCAATTAATAAATTTTTCATTTTAACAAATTAAATATTTAAGAGTTAGCAGAAATATAACTTTATACAATTTGTGTCTTAACTATTTCTCCTGTTTTTATTATATGGAATCTATTACCATATGCTATGAAAATTTATAATAAACTCTTGTGTTGAAAATTTAAAACAAAACTTATATACTAATTTTTCTGGTATACAACCTGGCTAAGGACTCTATGTTTCAGCAGTTCAACTAAGACCAGATTGTATACCAGTTATAACAATTATACCATTTAAACTTCTCCACAAAACGCATCCATTACACCATTTCGAATTGTCACAAATTAGACATTTCTTACCCGATAATATGTCAAAACAAACAACAACAACAACTCAAACAACAAGGTAAATAATTTAATTATAAAAAATAAAACTTAATGGAAATAATTACAAAGTTTAATAAATTTATTTTTATATTAATATTTACATAGATATGCGACAACGAGAAAATGATACACCCACATACACTCCCCTTCCAGTGGAATTTAAGAAAATTGGTAAGTATTAAATTTCACGATACGAAGTCTGTGGTTTCTTAATTTTTAAATCGAACTGGTAGTTTAATTACACGACCATGCCTTGATAACACCTCTCTTGGTTCACTACTAACTTGCACATGCTGATCGAAAACTACTTTCTTTTTAGCTTTTGGAGTTTCTGAATTAACCACCTCATCAGCTTTCCCATCAACATCCCATGACAGATTAGTCGCTAATGGCTGATTGCTGAACAACTCATCATTATTTTCGGAATAACAAGGTTTGAGTCTATCTATCGAAATATTAACTTTTTTACCTTTAATTTCTAGCTCAAAAAATTTTGTATCCCTGTTTGAAATTTTAAAAGGACCGGTATATGGAGGCTGAAGTGCTCTTTTGACTGCATCGGTACGTATAAACACATGAGAGCAATCCTCCAATTTTTTGTTAATGAAAAATTTCTCCTTTGAATGTCGAGATGCGTTTACCGGTTTTAATTCTTCAAAATGTTTTTTTAGATTACTCACGAATTCGGACTGTGGAATCGAAGTATTTGGAGGTTCCATGAACTGCCCAGGAACTCTAACCGCACTTCCATACACCAACTCTACAGGAGTAGATTGTAACTCTTCATTAAACGAGGTACGTAAACCTAATAAAACGAGTGGTAAAATGTCCGTCCAATCCATTCTGTTATGACACATAATCGCTGCTTTTAATGTCCTATGCCAACGCTCAATCATACCGTTGCACTTAGGATTATACGCTGTAGTACGTCTTCTTTCAAATCCTAATAAATGTGACAATTCTGTAAACAGATTCGCTTCGAACTGCGAACCTTGATCTGTTACGACAAAATTTGGAACACCAAACCTAGCTATCCAATTTGAATAAAAAGCATTTGCCACCGTATTTGCCATGATATCTGGTATTGGAATTGCCTCCGCCCAGCGAGTATACCTATCAATCATGGTTAAGCAGTATTTATGATTATTGGATATGGGTAATGGTCCAACTAGATCAATATGCACTTCTGAAAACCTTTCCTTTGTCACTTCGAAATTACCTATTGGTGCTTGTGTGTGTCTTGATACTTTGGATATTTGACACGCCAAACATGCTTGTGCCAATTCCTTAATATCCTTTTTTAATGACGGCCACACTACATGTTTAGACACTAATTTGACCGAAGCTTTTATTCCCGGGTGCGACAGATTGTGTAGCGACTCAAATACCTTCCTCCTCCATTCTCTTGGTATGAAAGGTCTTGCTTGTCCCGTCGATATGTCACAGTAAATGAAATGTTCTGTATTGAAAGCTAACGGTCGTCTTACTAAATTTAGTCCAGAGTTCTCGTCTTGTAGTATGTCATTCAGTTCCGAGTCTTGTAATTGATCTGTAGCCAGTTTGTTATAGTCAATAGTCTCGTGAATGTCAATTAGCTCAACTCTAGATAATGCATCAGCTACAACGTTGTCTGTACCCGTTATATGTCTCAGGTCCGTTGTAAATTGTCCAATAAAGTCTAGTTGACGTCTTTGTCTTGGTGATGCTTTGTCTAAATTTTGTTTAAATGCGTAAATGAGGGGTTTGTGGTCCGTAATGAGGATGAAATTTCGTCCCTCGAGAAAGAATCGGAAGTATTTTACACCTAAATAGGCCGCTAACAACTCCCGATCGTAGGTACTGTATTTTTTTTGTGTTTCGGTTAACCTGACAGAATAAAAACCCAGTGGTTGCCAAACTTCATCAATTAATTGTTGCATAACTGCCCCTACTGCTGTGTCGGAAGCATCTACCATAATTGATAACTTTGCTGACATGTCTGGATGAGCTAGAAGGGTGGCATCACTTAACTTGAATTTACATTTTTCAAACGCTAATTTCGACTCTTCTGTCCAAACGATTGGTATTTTACTATTCTTTTTGTAACCTTTTAAAAAGTCATTTAAAATGGCCTGGTCATGTGCTGCAGAAGGAATAAATCTTCTGTAGAAATTAATCATTCCTAGAAAACGTTTTAATTGCTGGACAATGACTGGCTGCGGAAAATTACGAATTATTTCTACTCTATCTGGAGATGGTAAAATTCCTTTCCTATTTACGAAATGTCCCAAAAAAGCAATTTCTTCTTGCGCGAATACACATTTATCCATTTTAATAACTAGCCCATTTTCGGCTAAACGTTGGAAAACTTGTTCAACATGACATAAATGCTCATCCAATGAAGCGGATGCAATTAAAATGTCGTCTAGATACACGAAACAGAATGACAGTCCCCTTAAAACCGAATGCATTAATCGTTGGAACGATTGTGCTGCATTCCGAAGACCGAATGTCATTCTATTGAATTCGTAAAGACCGAATGGTGTTGCTATAGCTGTTTTGTGTACATCTCGTGGTTCAATTGGGATTTGGTGGTAAGCACGTACCAAATCAATAGTTGAAAATACCGTACAACCAGCAAGTTGAAACGAGAAGTCCTGAAGATGCGGTACTGGATAATTATCGGGAATGGTCACATTATTCAACGCCCTGTAATCCCCACAGGGTCTCCACTCACCGTTTTTCTTAGGTACCAAATGCAGAGGACTGGCCCACTCACTTTTGCTAGGTCGACAAATTCCTTGCTCCATCATACTTTCGAAGTGTTCCCTCGCTATTTGTAACTTATCGGGAGCCAAACGCCTTGTTTTGCACATAACTGGTTGCCCGTTTGTTTCCAAACAGTGTGTAACATTATGCTTAGGTGTATTCATATTGCCTGTTTCCCGAGTAATTATTTCATATTTTTTTAACAATTCGTTGATTTCTGGATTAATTTTACTTTTATCTAACAGGGCTAACGAAGGACTTGAATTACTTGTAATGGATCCAACTGAATATAAATTTGTAACCGGATCAATTAATTTACCCTTTCTAATATCAACTACTAAACCTGTTGCTTTTAAAAAATCTGCCCCAATTATTGGCATAGACACATCAGCAACTATGAAGGACCATTTGAACACCCTACGTAAACCGATATTTAGTGAAATTGTCTTCGTTCCGTAGGCCTTAATTTTGGTACCATTGGCTGCATATAAGTGAAAATCGGGTTCATTAACCTTTTTGTTACTGAAATTTGCTGGCAAAACGGAAACGTCTGCGCCAGTGTCTACCAAAAATTTTCTTTTAGAATTTTGATCCAAAATAAGTAGACGATTTGCACAAATTTCATCAACATACGTCTCAAAATGCTGACTAGAATTTAGTTTTTTGACTTTTGAGATTTTACAACAATAAACTTATCGTGAAAACGACAACCTGAAACACACTTCGTTGCCTTATCTTTAAAACGTCGATGATAGAAACATTCGGTTTCATCATACGTTCGTTCTCTAGATTTTGACGAATTTCTAGCTGTGTTATGCGGACTACGAGTTCTTCGTGTTGTGCTACGTAAGGCGGATACTTCCATTATAATATCCTTACGGAACTTACACAACATCTCATGCAACTCTTCTTTTGTCGACGATGATTCTTTTTGCTGGCTTGTGTATGATTTGTCACTTATTTCCATTACGTGCTGCTGTGACATGGTTTCAATTAATGCGTCCGCTCGTTCTGCCAACTTTCCTAATGAAACGTCATTTTCAAACGGGACTAATACCAACTGTACCTGCTGCGGTAACCTTTGCAACCATAATCGCTTAACCGTGCCTTCTTCAAAATGCTCTCCTGCATTCATATGCATTTGCTCCAGCAATTGTGATGGTTTCTGGTCTTCTAACCTTAGTCCGTGCAACAAATTATTTAATTTTGATCGTTCTGATTCTCCTAAAACTTTAATTACTTCCTGCTTAAAAAACGTATAAGGTTGTTTTCCCTTATTTTTTATAATAAGATTGGCAAATTTATTATGCAACCTAGCATCTAATGCACCAACCGCATGTGAATACCTCGTAGTCTCTGTAACGATGTTTGCTACCTGGAACTGCTGTTCCAAAATAGCAAACCAGACCTCGGGATTCTGTGCATATAAAGGTTGGGGTGGCTTAAAAGCTACATGTGCAATCTCTTTTTGCGAAATATTTTTTGCCGTTTTACTTTCGTTATCTACAATATTTTCACTACCAGAGTTGCCACTAGAAGATGCTTCCGAAGCATGGGAATCTTTCAACTGTGCATTTAGAACGATTCGAACCTGATCTTGCACTAGTGAACACAATTGTTCACGAGTCAACGTGATCATTTCGTTACTAGAAAATAAAAGATTTTGCCTATCAGAGGAGTGTACATAGGTGGAATTCGTTTCCTCGTCGTCGGTATTGATACCACGCACAACGAAACGAAAAAAGAAACTTAAAAGTAGAAAAAAGGATGAACAAACAAAAAAAACGCAAGAAATACTGAACATTGTGATTATTTGAATAATTTTAATTTTTTATTTATTTTTTAAATAATTTTTAAATATTTTTTAATTTAATTTTTTTTTTTTTAAAAATAATTTTTATTTTTGTAATTTTTAGACGACGCAAAAAATGGTGCAAAAATGGAGTACGTTTTATAAAGAATAAATAAATGGTACTTACAATTTTAAATTTATCGTCTTATTATACGGGATGATTGGAAAAACTCCCGGCTGCTTACAAACAATGTTTCCTCTTTGAAGCGGATTTTATTTAATACAGCTATGTTTAACGGGTGATCCGGTGAATGCCTGTTGCTGCTTCGCCAAACCAATGCTCCCTTCTAATTTGCGGTTGATTTATTAGTTGCTCGTTTATCTGGTGAATACATAGACGGCAAACTGCTTCCTCGGAACATATAATATTTTTTAAAATTTTAGTTATCCAAAAATTTTACGGATGACTTGTAGTATTTTGCGTTGGCTAATAAGTATTAGCTGCTGCCCCCGGTGGAACTATAATATCACGTCGGGGTCACCAATTTAGAAGATTTAGATGTTCTATGTTGAAGTTATATAATTATAACTTATTTTAACCGTTCGGCATCAGCTCTTCTATGCTGATGTATAATGCGGGACAGCACTTTTTATTACTAATCACTTATGTATTTTTGATTAATAAATTTACACATTTTATTTAATTAATTATACATGCTTTTTATTTTTATCAATTAATAAATTTTTCATTTTAACAAATTAAATATTTAAGAGTTAGCAGAAATATAACTTTATACAATTTGTGTCTTAACTATTTCTCCTGTTTTTATTATATGGAATCTATTACCATATGCTATGAAAATTTATAATAAACTCTTGTGTTGAAAATTTAAAACAAAACTTATATACTAATTTTTCTGGTATACAACCTGGCTAAGGACTCTATGTTTCAGCAGTTCAACTAAGACCAGATTGTATACCAGTTATAACAATTATACCATTTAAACTTCTCCACAAAACGCATCCATTACACCATTTCGAATTGTCACAAATTAGACATTTCTTACCCGATAATATGTCAAAACAAACAACAACAACAACTCAAACAACAAGGTAAATAATTTAATTATAAAAAATAAAACTTAATGGAAATAATTACAAAGTTTAATAAATTTATTTTTATATTAATATTTACATAGATATGCGACAACGAGAAAATGATACACCCACAGATCCTCTATGTTGTACAAACAAGGGTATTTTTCGAGCTCTTTTATTAATAAACGCGTTTGCGGCCTAGTCCAAATACCTGATGACGACACAATCGAAGCACCATTGCCCGTCTGAAATGCCTTAAGGGATGCATCGGTCCCAGTTTTTAGTTGAGCATAATGGTTCATGTTTATTCTACAGTGCGAGAAAAATGGGCCACGTCTGGCAGAGCTTTGTATTATGTATTATTACCAGGACAAGACTAATAAAGCTAAGAAGTGCGTGCGGTTACTTAAACGGAAACACCACAGCACACACAAAAACGTAAAATGAAAACAAACAACGATTCTCAATCAAGCGCTATTTATTTTGACATAATATCAAACTAGAATTGACACATGGATGTGTTTGAGTGAATAACTGAGTAACCGCAGTATCACTTAAATGGTAAGTTCTTTCCAAAAATTAAATTAGTCTGCGTCGTGATTTTATTAATGTCGGAGAGTACAGAGTGGTAATTTTACCATCGAAATCAAAAATGTTTGCTCTTTATCGTTTTCATGTGTACAGTCTGAACATCCACACGAGATATCATGATACCCTCGTTTGTTTTGCCTTACCTGAAACAGATTGACGTCGAAAAGCGAACCAAAGAGCGAACAGATAGAGCGTCGACATTCGAAGTCAAAATTTATATTTTTTTGTACGATGAGTGCATTAACATTTTTTAACATTTAGTTAAAAACAAACAAAACATATTTTTTAATGAAATGACCTCATCCATTTCACATAGCTAAATTTTGTTTTAATAAAGAAGTGATTTGTTTTAAATACTCAATTGATTTTTACAATTTTCAGGATACATTTAATGCGAAATTAATCTTTCAATAAATTACTCATTGTGAATAACATATATGGTATGTTTATTTATCCACAAACAAAAAGACTTAATATATTATTAGTATTTTAAGTCTGTCTAGAATTGACAAAAATGTCAAAAAACGGTGACTATCTGTTTGGCAAAAATGATTTGAACTTTGAGCGCCGTTATTCTGTTATGCACATAATGTGCTCTTAAGTAGCCTCTAGAGTCTAGATAAACTCTATTGCCTTTTAACCCTAGAATTGTATACCCCATTTACATGCTACGAACATTTTTCTTCTGCAAATTTTTGTAGGTAAATAAGAAGCATCCGCTGTATAAAAATATTTAGTGTGCAAGAAAGAAAGAAATATATATGGTAATGCCATAATATTTTATAGTATTAATATTAATTTGTTTTTAATTAATTTAAATGCGAAATTTACATTTTTATCTGTGGCGTTTGTTTTTATTACGAATCCTGCACCGTTATAAATATAAAAAAAATTTGTTAATTTTAAAATCGTTGCCATACAAATACTGGGATCGATTATATTTTATGGCAACATTTTATAATTTGTGCTATAATGGTTGGAATCCATTTTGTAGCCTTGCTGTTAACTTTTGTCACTTATAAAATTGAATTAAATTACTTCACGAAACACTTGTAAAAATTTCCATATAGGGACAACATTTATTATTTCAGGAATATCGATTTCGAAAAATATTTCTTCTTCAGTTCCTTTTACAACTAATATTTTATAGTGGTTTAGGCGGTGTAGTTCCTTAAAATTCTTCTACAAACTTTTGTTGGGATATTTTTTTCTTTTCTCTCATGTGTTCAAAGTCAATTTTATATCTCTTTCATTTTGCAGAAGAAAAATGTTGGTCGCATGTAAAGCCTTTATTCCACAATGAAACATATTTTTTCAGTAAAAAATACTGGGAAACCGAAAAGAAGAGAGTATACATACATATTAAAATTACGTTAGAGTGATAAAGACAGACGAATGTTGCCATAAAAAGTATTGAGTTTCATACTTTTTATGGCAACATTTTCCCCGCTTAAAGCGTTGCCACATACACATCTAATAACAGACGATTCGTGCGTAAATTTATTTTGCCTCGCCACATGCCAAAAAAAATACAGACGATTTTTACAACAACAATTCTTTATAAAATTTTCATAATATATAAGCAGCTAATTCATTTTATAATTAAATAAGTTTACCATACCATTTACGAATTAATTAGAGCATATTTTTGACTCAAATCAATGAGATAATATGTAAAATATCTCGAGTTAGTAGCTAAAATAAAAAATTTGGAACTATTTAATAATTTTAATTGAAAAATTATCAATTTTCTATTTAGCCGTTCCTAGAAACGATTTTTTCTCTGAATGGTATAATTTTACACGTGAACGAACGCACAAAAATCTAAAACGATTTCCGAACTCATCAAAAAATTTTAAACGATTTTTTTCTCTGTTGTCTATGAACTTCAACAAATGTCAAAAAATTCCAAAGCAAATATATATTTTTCATTAATTTAATATTTTTATAAGGCTCATCATGAATATGGTATGGTAAACTTATTTAATTATAAAATGAATTAGCTGCTTATGTATTATGAAATTTTTATAAAGAATTGTTGTTGTAAAAATCGTCTGTATTTTTTTTGGTATGTGGCGAGGCAAAATAAATTTACGCACGAATCGTCTGTTATTAGATGTGTATGTGGCAACGCTTTAAAATTTTACATATTATCTCATTGATTTGAGTCAAAAATATGCTCTAATTAATTCGTAAATGCGAAATCTGATTTTAGATGTCGTCCGTATAAATGTGTATGTGGCATCGCCTTTACTGCCAGTAAATTTTACTGATTTTTTTTTGGTACGTGGATAAATTATATTTTTATCTCGCCCCTTTTTTACTGAAAAAATATGTGTCATTGTGGAATAATGCTTAAATGGGGTAATATACTATTGGCCTTTTAATCACCGCCTAATTAGCGCCACTTCATATGAGAGCGAAAGGTGATATTTGTTTATACGAGAAAAAGCCTCATTCCATTTTATTGTTATTTCATCATTTGTTACATTAATTGCAAACTAACTGAGCATTTTACATAATATCCAGTAGAATTATAGTCATCTAATGAAGTTTATATTACATTAAAACTAGTTTTTTGAGAAGTCGATCACCTTTCACTCTAGCTTCAAAATATTCCGTCAGATGTCAGCTACTTTGCGTTAAAATGCGAATAGCCAATAATGTTTTGTTTTCTTCTCACTCCAAAATATACGTGACGCCAATTTGATTTTGAATACATACTATAATTTTTCTTTTGACAGATAGAATCTCTTCACACAACTATTTTTGTTGAGTTAAGGAGGGTTAAGAAATTTTAGGAAAAGTCTAAATTCGATTCGTTTCTATAATGAGATAATCCGAGATAAGACCGGTTAACACTATCATGGAAATATGGTTATATTTTGCTACGAAGCAAGGGCGATTAAGGGGTATATCCTCTATCCGGCCGCAAATTCATTATTTGCGATCAGAAATATTGTAACTAGATTTAACTTGTCATGTCAATTGACAATTTTTTTTTTAGTTTAAATTTGTTTTGCGATTGTAGAGTAGAAATTTACGAAAAGACTTAACTCAAAAAAAACTTAAATTTAAAAAGATGTGAGAATTGGCATAGCCAAATAAATCTAGTAACCATATTTCTTATCGCAAATAATTAATTTGCGACCGGATGGAGGATATAATGAGGATGCGTTGTAAATTTCTAATGGTTTCAGGGGTTTACAAAATAAAGGTTTTTTAAAATTTCCCATTGAAATGGATAGCGCTCCCGATAAATAGGTAGAGCAAAATAATTGTATGTCGATTTTTAACCAAAAAGTTGAATGAAGAACAATGCCCGGTTTACATGCGACCAACATTTTTCTCCTGCAAAATGAGAAAGATATAACATTAACTTTTTGACAAGAAAAGAAATATATCCCAACAAAATTTTGCAGGAGATTTTTTAGTCAATACACAGTAAAATGTTGCCATAGAATTAAAATGTTGCCATAAAATATATTCGATCCGTGTATTTTATGGCAACATTTTTAAATTAACAAGAAAAAAAATATTCCGTATTTATAAATGTTGAGGATTCATAATAAAAACAAACGCCATAGATAAAAATGTAAATTTCGCATTTTAATTCATTAAAAATAAATTAATAATGATTCTATAAAAAAAATTACGCCATTACTATATATGTTTATTTCTTTCTGGCATATTGAATATTTTTATATCGCGGATTCTTTCTTATTTACGAAGAAAGAATAACAAGAAGAAAATAATAAGAAGAAAACAATTTTCAACATGTAAACCGGGCATAATAGTTTGGAGTTAAATAAATTAATTATATGCAAAAATAGCGCGTTAAATATAAGTTTTGACATAGAAAATTGGGTGCTCCGGATACATCTATCGGGCGCTAATAAAAAAATACGGCTTGCGTGTGCGCTGCGCGATGATTTTTGGGAAACCCGAAGAACCATTACTACCCATAGTGTAATACAGTTACATACAAATGTTGCAAGGGTTAATAATTTTTTTTCTTTAGGTTGTTAGGAGAGCCCTGTCAAATTTTTTATCATGGTGTTAGTGTAGCAGCTAAACTCACTACTCAGTCACATTTTAAACGTTTTTTCAAGCGGCATTATTACAATTTATGCTAAAGATTTTTAATAATTTGTCGTATATAAAAGCTAATTAAATAATACTTGTGTAATTGAATATTTGTTTATTAATCATAATTATAAGAAAAAATTTGGTGTAAAAGAATTACGGAAATTTTATATCACCATGTTTACAACAAAAACTGATATTGATCGTCATGTTCGCACTTCGTTTAGCAAATTGTCTGAAAATGAGGTAACCACTATTTCAAATACCATATAATTTTAAAATTCATAATAATTTTCGTAAAAAAATAATTAGTCAATTAGAATGTACCATAGGTATTTTCTTAATCGTTCTATAATGAAAATTAAATTGCAATTTTTTGGTACACTGAACAATGGCGTCATAGAAATTTAAGCGGGGGACAATTGACATTCAGGGTAATCAATTTTATTTTCGGTTTATTTCTAGAAACTTAAGCGAGGACTTGCTATTGCAAAATTATACTTCAGAATTGGGGAATATAATACCGCAAAACATTATCTATATGGATATCTAACGGTGAAAGGTGATTGTGCAGTCGCCAATAAACTCCTAGGCCAATGCTATGAAAAATTAAAAATTCCGGATAAAGCAATTTCCAGTTACCAGAGGTCTCTTCAATTAGATCCCAAGCAAAGTGATGTTATTACGAGCAGTAAGTATTTTTGACTATCAGTGATTACAAAGTATAAGTTCAATAATATGTATTTAATTAATTATTTTAATAATATAAATAACAAATACGAAATCATTTTTTCCTCAGTGTCGAATCTCCTGCTTTCTGTTGATTCCAAAGTAAACTTAAATAAAATCATGTATGTCATTGATTTGGCAGAGTCTGAACATATACAAAATGATACAATATTAAGCTTAAAACTGAAATTACATAATAAGGACGACAACTCAGACGCAAATCACACTCACGATATTCTTTTAAAAGAAATTATAATGCGCCCAACCTTACCTTCTTTGAGAATAAGGCTAATCAAAAATTTACTTGAACAGAATCGTATTGATGAAGCATTTAAACAAGCTTTCGAAACAGAAATTAAATTAATGGAAACTTTTCAATTATCGATTGATTGGTATAACACCTTAGCTGACGTGATTAATGCCTACAAAAATATGCCAGACAAAAATTATCCAAAATCTTGGAGCTATTGGTTATTAAGTATTATAACCATTGAAAAGCAAATATTCTTAAATATGGCAGAATCATCAGCCTTCCAAAATAATCATTCTCAAGTGAATAATTTACTTTATGAATTCGATCAAATACTTAACACGGTCTCCAGCGTTATATTTTCGTTATGTCCTGAAAGAGAATTGGCCGTCCAGCTTATATCGCATTATCGAGGACAATGGTGTTTACATGCTGGCACCATTTTATTCGCAAAAGAGAAGATATTGGATAAAAATCAATGGAAAAACACAATTCGTAATGCCATGCCATTATTATTGCTAGCATTTCATACTGGTATTGCTGATACCCAAGAGAATTGGCTCAAAAATAGTGGAGAATCATCTCGCCAATTAATACAACTTTGGAATCGTCAAGGAGCTTTTCGATGCAGCCAAGCCGGCCGAACACTTTTGTCCTGTATTAATGATGCCAAAGATGATTTTCTTTTAGAATCTGTTCTAACTATTTACTCCGATAAAATAATTTTCAAATCTGAAGCTGATTTATTGGATAATACTCGTAAGATATGTTCTGATACAAGCTGGCGAAAAGCTATTTATCGAAACTTATTTTCGGGTGAATATTTGGATAAATTATCATCTTCATATTTTATACAAAACGCAGGTTTTGTCGAACCAATATATGAAATACCTACCCAATCAAATTTGGAAAATTACGAGGAAATCGCTCAATGGTTGTATCCATCTTGTTTAAAATATTTTGTATATCTCGGTTTGGGTATTAAAAATTTGAGTCACTTAGTTTGCCATCCATTCAACACGTTAAATTTCTCGACTGTTAATCTTACCAATTGCAATGCTAGTACATTAAACCAGCTAGATGTGGAGACATATTTATATGCTGTAATTCTGCAGGCAAGGCGGATTTTAGAAATTGAAAAAAGGAATTATGAACAGTATTGTGTAAATACGTATCCGTTAATTATGCCTTATGCTAATATAGCATTAAAATTGTGTACCGAAGAGCATATTGAATGGTGGGAAGGCGCCTATAAACTTTCACGTAATTTGCAAATCGATGATTTAAGTAAAACGCGGATAACTATTCAACATGGGATTGAGGCCATTCGTGCGGTTGGAACACCAAAAATGTCCACGTACATATTATTTGAGTTGGGCGAAATATTTTTAAATCGTGCTAATAATTGCGACAAACCTAGCCAAAAAGAATTTTTGGAATTAAGGGCTGAAAAATTATATAAGCAAGGCTTAGAAATAATTAAATTAAAATCACGTGGAAATGCTATACCTCGCTGTAATTATTTTCGGTACATTGATGAAAATGAAATGACGTCAAAAATTAATTATAAAGCTGAACGGGCTGTCGGCTTTTTGGCGAAAAAGTATTTCATTAATGGAGATTACGAAGGGTGTATCGATGAATTGTCTGAAATCAAATTACCCTATGCAGCATATTTCCAAGCAGAGGCATATAAGCATTTGGATAAATCGAATAAAACTCCAAGAAAATCGAAAAAAATGTATATTGAAAAAGCTCGTGAATGTTTGAATAACACTGTTTTGTATTTAAATGATCCGAATATTGATGTTAATCATCCCCTGCGTGGTGTAATCGAGCAAGAACGTAATCGAATTAATTCTACTGGTGATTACGTGACATCTGATGATATGGCCAACGGATCGCACGAAATGAAACATGAGTTTAATAATGAGGTAGCTGATAAATACAATCGAGCGAAAACTGATCTTAAAATTGAGGAATTGTTAAACAAAGTTAATGAGTTGAGCAATTATATGAAGGAAATGAATCAAACATTCAGAATTTTAAAAGATGACGTGGCAGAATTGAAGAATATAGATTTGTTTAATATGAAAAGTGAAATTGATGAGATGCATAGTAAATTGGTAGAATTAATCAGTAAAAAGAGTTCGATTATACGAGATGAAGATACTCAAGAGCTAGAACATTTGTGGGAAGAGGAACTAACAAATCAGGTACTCGCGGCAACTACGACAGGATCGCAATTTAACTTGCCGCGATTACCACTTAATTTTCCCCAACCCAATACAACAATGCAGCCATACAACCCTTACAGTAATTCCCTTTATAATACAATGTATCCAATGTATATGTACCCTCCGGCAATTACTAATTTGGCACAAGTGCCACCACAACCACATGCAGCCAATAAAACTTGGATGTTCCCCCAAGGTCCTAATGAATTATCACCTTTAATCACAGATCCTAGAGTTTCATTGTCAGGCCAAACAATTCTTCCAACTCAATCACAATTACACCATCAAATGCATCCAACATTTAATCCACAACCTGATTTAACAAAATTATCTCAAAATACTGTAAATGATATGCTAACAACATCATCTTTGTTGAAAACCATTCCTCCATATAATACTACACCACTTGATAAATCACCGCCCATAAATGTTGTTATTACCAATTCTGATCCTCTACCAACTCACAACACGGTATCACAACAACCACTGTTAAGTGTAACAATTCCCTCATATCACATCAAAAATAACACGTCAAACAATTCAGTGCACCAGCCTATCGCTATGTCAACCGAAGCTGTTAAAGTACCGAAGAAACCTGTTGCCGAAAATCTAAATGAAAAATATTTGTATTCAGCCTGTGCCAAAATTTATAAATTGATCAACAGTACCTGGAAGGAAACTGATGCTGATTACGTATCTATTAAAAAAGACAATTTACCTGGCCAATACTGTGTGTTGGCTACCAAAAATCAACGGAAGGATATTGTATTCAAGCACGATATTACGAATGAAACAAACGTCTTACATTCTACACATGATACAAAAACCTGTGATTGGAATGGACGAGAAAGCACCGATCTTAAAAATGTCAATAATAAATATCGGGCTAGTTTCTTAACCCAGGATGATGCGAAAGAGTTTTGTATTGAGTTCAATAAAGTGAAAAATTCGCTTCCTAAATTGGATAAAATAGAAATTAAACCAAGTACTCCTGTTATTTCGTCTAAACAGCACGCTCCTACAGCTGCTTCAATGAATATGTCAAATAATTTTGGTAAGTAGTCGTTTTGATTATTTAAAATATAATGCTGAAAATAATTTTATGGTTTAGGAGGATTTACGTTTTCGTCATCGCCGATTTTTGCCGCCGCAAACACTAAAGAAGCGGAAGCTGTTAAAAATGTCGCCGAACCAGCAAAAGCTACAAACCTATTTTCAACATTATCTTTTGGGGTTCCTAAAAGCGATGCCGCAAAACAATTTGCTGACTTCGATAAATTTAAACCGGCAATATTTGATTCACCACTACAGGCGAACAAGAATAGCTTTGGTATTATTGGAACACCAAAACAATTAGATACGTCAAATCTATCAAATTCCTCAATCCATCATGCCCCGGAAGATGAGGATGATTATGTACCAACCGCCCAATTTCAACCTGTAATCCCATTACCCGAATTAGTTGACGTTAAAACCGGTGAAGAGAATGAGGAATGTGTGTTCGAAGGACGAGCTAAATTATTGCGTTTTGATGCGGAAATTAAAGAATGGAAGGAAAGGGGAATTGGCCAAATGAAAATATTAATTGATAAAGGTAATCCGCAACGAATTCGATTACTAATGCGACGGGATAAAGTGCATAAAATATGTTGCAACCAATTGTTAACCAAAGATACTAAAATTAATGTTGTGTCATCAGATTCGAAAGTTAAATATGCACGTTGGTGTGGTAAAGATTTTTCAGAAAATGAGTTACGCGATGAAATATTTACCATAAGATTTAAATCTGAAGACCAATTAGACAAATTTGTTGACGTAATAACGAAAGCCCAAGCCAAAATGAGTTCAGAATTGGTTGATGTTACACAAGCAAGGGCGAATGAAAATGAAACAAAAGCTACTGGTTTTGGTGATAAATTTAAACCTAAATCAGGTTCTTGGACATGTGAAGGCTGCTATATAAACAACACGGGAGCTGATTTATACTGTGTTGCGTGCGACAGTCCAAAAGATGAAACCGTCCCGAAAAAAGAAGCTAAATCTATTTTATCTACAAATACGTCGACTAAATTTTCCTTTGGTGTTAAACCGGACCAAGGATTTACCTTTGGAGTTCCCAGTTCAGTATCGAATTTATCTACTCCACCGAAATCGGTCGCTGGAATTATACCTCAAATGCCAATAGTGTCAACCACTACCACTAGTGGTACAGTACAAGGGAATTCTCAAGTTACATCAACTACAACAACAAGCACAACAACACCCAAATTTGGCTTCGGTATTGAAGGATTAAATTTAACATCTAATGCATCAACGATTCCATCAACTACAAATACATTTTCATTTGGTGTTTTAACATCCACAACCACTTCGCCATTTAGTTTTGCTCCGGCTAACACAAGTGTAACAGAACCAAAGAAAGATCGGCCATTTAATTTCGAACAAGGTAAATCATTTGATTTTGTTTTCCAACCAAAATCGCCTGGAAAATTGAAGAGTCCACAGAAAGATAATGAAGGTGATGATGAATCAGATGCTGAGGTAGCTGAGGAAGAAGAGAATAGCGCATATTTCACCCCAGTTATTCCACTTCCAGATAAAGTAAGTGATTTTATCATACCTATAAATAAATATTTATTACACTGTAAATTTTATTTTTAGATCGTTATTAAAACAGGCGAAGAAGAAGAAGATGTGTTGTTTTCGCACCGTGCAAAACTTTTCCGCTTTGTTGATGGTGAATGGAAAGAACGGGGACTTGGGGATGTAAAAATTTTAAAGCATAAAGAAACTGATAAAATACGTGTTGTGATGCGACGTGAACAAATATTTAAAATCTGCTTAAATCATTTTCTAACACATGATATAGAGTACATAGCAAAAGATGATAAGTCGTGGCATTTCGTGGTGAATGATTTTAGTGAAAGTGTTTTGGAGCTAATGAATTTTTGTTTGCGCTTTAAAACGCATGAGGTTGCCCTAGATTTTAAGAGTGGAATTGATAATGCGTTAAAAATGGTACCAAAACCGGATAGTCCCGACCTATCAAACCAAGCCATAGATAAAGAAACTCCCAAACCAGTCGAGCAAGCCACAGAATACATTGCAACGGAAGAAGAAAATAAACTTGTAGAAATCTTAAAATTACCAGCGGACTTCTTCCAATATAAAAATATGAAATGTGATGGTTGTCGCGGATGTAACCCTGAGGAATTTGTATTCCCAACCTACAGTAATGTTAATAAAACAATTTTGGATGAAAGTAATGAGTTACCGTATGATTTGCAAGGTCTCGATATAAATAAAGGTAATGAATGTGCATAGCTATAAATTAATTTTTTACAATTCTAAATTTGTTTTTGAATTTTTTTTTAGTACTTTCTACAACAAAATCAACCAGTACATTAAACGATTTAAGTGGAGGTGACAATTTGCAAAAAACACCGTTACAAAATCAAACTAAAGATAGCAAAAATGTTTTCGGTTCGGGTTCGTTGAGTACAAATCAATTTAGTAGTCCATTTTCGGGAGGTTCGATATTTTCACAAAATAATAGCATGAAATTTGGAGCATTCTCGACACCAACAAAAGACGATAACGTTTCAGAAGAAGATAACGAAAAAGCCGAGCAAAGAAATCTTAATATACCGACTACGGTATTTAAACTTACGGGGAATAATAACAGTAGTTTCAATACGCCTGCTTTAGGTGCACCATCTGTTCTGGCGCCATCGACTCTATCAACGAAATTTAGTTTCTCAGATGCAGCTAATAGTTTAGAAAAGATAAATCCAGATGCAAATAAACCATTTGCCCAAAGTGGAGGATTTGTTTTTGGTAATACAAAATCATTTACTTTTGGATCGTCGTCACCTTTTGGTGTAAAAACTACTACTGATGTCAGTGGAGACGCGGATAAACAATCAGGAAATGCAGTGGTCCAAACCAGTCCAAAAACTATTGATTTTTTTAAAACTCCTATAAAAACAACTGAAGCTCCACAAAAAATTGTCACTACCACCGGATTTGTACAATTTGCTGATCTAAAGCCGGCAGAAGGTCAGAAAATTATACCCGAGAATATTTTCAAGACGGATTCAGATTTATCGTTTGCTACGCTCGCATCAACCATAAATGATAATAATGCGTTTAAGAAGGAAAATGTGCCGTCTTCCGGATTTTTTGGTTTAACCAATAATGATGATTTTAGTAGTTTTAGTGGAGCAAAAAGTAAAGTTACGCCTGGAAACGATAAATTAAATGATAGTGGTGATCAAACACTTGCTGAGGAAGATACTGGATACGATCCCCATTATGAACCAATAATAGAATTACCCGAAGAAATTATTGTGAAGACGGGTGAGGAAGAGGAAAAAAAACTATTTAGTGAACGATCGAAGTTATATCGATTTGACCCCGCAACCAAGGAATGGAAAGAAAGAGGTTGGTTACGTAAAATATAGATTACAAAAATGTAAAATTGAATTTTTTGATTTTGTTTGGTTTAGGTGTTGGTGAGCTAAAAATTTTACACCACGAAGAACAGGGAACGTACCGTTTATTACTGCGTCGGGAACAAATCCATAAATTAGTATTAAATCACGCGATTACGGCCGATTTTATATTTAATCCAATGCCAAACTCAACGGGAAACTCATATTGCTGGGCGACGATGAATTATTCGGAGGAGTATCCCGATGGACAAGTTGAAAATTTAGCCGTACGTTTTAAAAATGTTGATATTGCAAAACGGTTTGAAAGCGAAATAGACAAGTGCTTAGAACAAATAAAATCGCGTAGTGATTTGGAACCGGAAGATGATTAATTTTTATAATACATTTTTCTTTTAAACATAAGTTTCTAAACAAAATTAAATGTTGATTTTTTATTTGTTATAAATAAAAAATTTAACCATTTCACGTTTGAACAATAAGAGTGACATTCTCATATCAAACTTCATTTTTTGGGCGTGAAAGGGTTAAATAGGACTGAAAATATATGATTTTGAAGAAGTTTTATGTTCGCGTACAAAGGAATTGTTCATAATAACCCAGGGATATGGTTTTTTTTTTTGTTGTAAGATTTGCGCGTGCCAAGTCCATTTTTCATGGAAGGTATGCAGTGTGCAGTATCTCGATTTTAATTTATCTCTATACAGATGTCACTAGTATGTGCCCTCAGACATAAGGCTTGAAAGAGACAAGTATTTATTATATTGTTAGCAAATTGGTAAGGTTAGAAGGAGACAGTCACATTGAAAAAAATATTTATGTTTAACAAGTAATGGCGAATGGCGAATAATTATTTTTAGTAAATGAGTTTTTATTTAAGTGTTTAAAAGTATAAAACACAATTAAATATTTTATATTATTGAAATAATAGGAAGGTATATATATTTGGTATATTTTATATGATTGAATTGTTTGTAAAACTTGTATACCATGTGAAGTGTGTAATTAAGGTTGAGCACGTCAATATAATCTCGAATTCTATTGCGATAGGTAAACGCATTATTTATTTTAAAGCATATTTTAATTTATTTTTATAAATTTTCAAACTGTGATCATACCTCTACAGTATCTTTTGTAATAATATGCTTAATGTGAGTCCACGCAATAAAAATTGGCTATACAGTTACAGTTCTTATAAATCGAGAAAAGATGTTGGGCCTAGGTGTAGGTATATGTATATAATATATGATATGTATACATATCTACACACGTAATTTCTGAATTCCGAAATTTATTGATCCAATTCTCATTTATACAAATTTTATATAAATGTGCACGTTTAAAATATTATATTTAATTAAAGAGTTAATTAATTATTTTAGGTAAATTTAATCATGTCCAGTAATGAGGGGTCGCAAGTGATTAAAATAAAAATTGCGACTGGTATTCCAAATGAAAGCCAAACAGTAGACGTTGTTAAGAATGCTATAGAAACAGTTTCGTCTGACGAATTAAATGAAAGTTCCTCGGCCTCTTCATCCGAATGTGATTATGAATATGACAATGATGAAAATATTTTGGAAAACAAAGAATATCTTAAAAATGAAAACGACAAAGAGGAAATTGATGTTGCATGCAAAATTAATGATGTAGTCGACAATAGGAATCCGCCACACCAACCATCTGATATTAAAATAAATATAAGGGTCGATCCGAAAACACATGAGAAAACTTCCAGTATCAATACATTTCCAACCGGAATAAAACAATTGTCCTTATCGAATGCGCAACAAAGTCCCGAAAATAATGTATATTATGTTAAAATTCTACCGAAAGATAATAAAATTGCACAACCATCTTTTGCCACCATATCAGCATCCACCTTAAAAATATCTACAAGTGCATGCAAACCAATTGAAGCCGAACCGTGTAAACCACCACCATTAGACGAAACAATAATTAAATCACCATTAAGTCCAAAATTAGTTGTTCCTGTTGTAAAGGCTAATCAGATTGATATCACAAAACAAGAGTCGGATCAAAAACTTGATGACAGCAACGTTCCAGCAGATACAACACAAAATGAAACCGATGAACAAAATACAAATTTTATAAAAAAGGTAAAAATGAGCCGAGAACTAAAACAACTGAAGAAATTACAAAATTCATCAAAAATTTTATCACAGTTTATAAGTGAGTCGGAGGATTCAAATTCAAAACAGAGGAAATCACGAAAATCACAAAACAAACTAGGGGCGGGCAATAGCACCAGTACTATTTTAAATGAGATGGATGATGATACGGTAATATTAGCTAGTAAATATAATCGGCGCAGCCGTAGTCGAAGTCAGTCGACATCGAGAAATACAAATATGAGTCGATCGGATTCAATGGAACGGGGTGGGGACGGCGAAGCAAGATTGAAGCGAACAATGCGTTCACAAAATGTTGAATTTGTACAAAAGCAACAGAAATTTTTGACGAGAATACAAAATCAACAGGATTCTGATGGAACATTTAATTCTGATGATGAGAATTTAGAATTATCGTTTAATAAATCACCACTCGAAAATAAACAGAAGTTTATAGTCCCAACGATGGAAATATTTCCGCCCCCTAAGGTATGTGACCTAATTTATAAATATTATCTCTCTCCTTGACCATCTACCTAATGATCTAATGGTTGTCGGACTATATCGTTAAATTTTTAATTTTCATGTCTAAATATAAAATGTCAACATTATCTTTGTTATCGCTATAGCCATTTCGCATGCCAGTGTATGTTTATTTTATTTTATGGTCAACATTGTTTTCTATTGTGCTGTTGTTAAGTTTAATTTTAATTTTTAATTTTGAGTTTAACTTTAATGGATAAATCCTTGAGAAATTCTTTTGGTTTATTACTTCAGTTTCTTTCAATATTTATTTTTTTTATTTGCCTTTACTTTAAAATTGTTTTAGTTCAGAATATATAGCCGGTTTTGGTGTGTAAAATGAAATACATATAAATAATAATCATCTGAAATTGACGCTTTAGCTTGAAGCAGAAATATCTACCAGCGGAAATCTACTTTAAGCGATATGAACATAAAATTTTTAGCTGCCAGTGAAATTGATTCCTAGTATTCAGTACATTCTTAGTAAACATATATACTTTAACTAAACAGTTACAGTTAAATACATATATTAAATTAGGCCTTAGACTAACCCTAAAAATGAATTCACAAGGAATATTAGACTAGGCAGCCGTATTTTAATTTACATATAACGGCATAGAACTCCTGTTAAGTTATTTTATTTCCTCTCTTCCTATTGGAAACATGAAATTTTCCCGGAATCGGCCCCAATATTTAAACTCCATGCGCTAACATAAATTTAGGAATTCGCTCAGTCACGTCTATTTATTAAAGCAATTGATTTCCCTGTAAAATTTGGAGCATAAACATACCACTTAACTAGTTACTCCTCTGCTTTTGTCGAAACCCGACTCATTTGACGATTGTAAACGTCGGAAAAGCGCTGCTGGTGCATCAGGGTGCAACTAACTTAATTACAAAAAATGTCATGTGATCGATATGCCGACAAAATCAGGTATATTTTTAGATTAATTCAAGTTAATATTTTTTTTTTATATATGTCACCTTATCACTAACTAAATAAAACTTTTACCTTTTTTAATTTAAAACTTTAAATAAAATTAAACCAAGCTAAACTAGTATGAGGCATAAATGTCAAAATTTGTAGTTTATTGAATCCGTGATGCTCCAAAGGTGTTATGGCCCTTGGCTTTAAAAGACCGGCTTCACCTTCGTCTCTCTCTCTCCTTTTACCTATAAAATCGATGTTAACTGCGATATCAAAATTTTCGGTGAATCCGAACTAAAAATTTCGAACTGAAAATTTGCCATGCAGATGTGGTGTGATGCATAAATTTTCAGAGCAATGACATACCGTTATGTTGAATCATTTTCGAATCGCGATAAATGATAAAGTTTCATCATTTAAAACCAAAGAAATAAGAAATGTAGCTGACATTTCTCATTCTAGAAAAAGCATTGCAAGATTAAAGAACGATAAAAGTCGAAAATGATACAACTTTCACTTTTTCGATTCGAATTTCGACTTTTTTCGATTCAAAGTGATGATACAACAATACAACATACCGCCTCTAATTTATATACGTACGACAAGCGCCACTCACGGTGAGCTGTAAAATGAGATAGCTAAACAAAAGATTCGTAAAACAAATTTTTACGAACTAATACGAAAATAAAAATCGCATTTTAATAAGTTCGTAAAAAATCTCAAACAATTGAATAATAACATTGATTTAAGATGTCAGTTTTGTGTACGACCTTCGTTAAAAAATATTCACTATTTGAAGCGGTGAAGAAATATTCCATAACATGAATTTGTAACAATGGGCCCGATTTTTTTCTTGCACCTTAAAATCCCTGTCATGATGTTATTTTACTTTTCCGCTTCATGTAGGAAATTATATTGCAAAAACAAAAATGACATAACATAAAATTTTAGATCCCGGAATCGACCCCATTCAGGGACTAAAACTTTTTTGTTGATATTTTTGTTTTTTTCAATAATTTCAATTGGAGACAACTGTCCTTGATAATGTCGGGTATATTCCTACAGTCTGTTCATAACATAACAATAAGAAATTATATGAAGGTATCTATTTTAGGACGAAACGGCCCGCTTGTACATACCTAGCGATCGTACGGCACAGAGATTTTCATGAAATTTAATTCAAAATTGCTTTAATTCAGAACTACTGAAGTTAAGTCAAATTATAGAAATGCTGGTTGATTTTGGCAAGGAAGCCGACGATTATGGTTTCATAATCGACACGAATAGCAGAATCGAGTGTAAAGCTCATTGCACGGCTTTCGGATAAAAATACGCAGATTATTCTCCTAGATTCTATCTACCAAAAGTTGAATAAATTTCAACTCGGGAAGAGAAATTTGAAAGGGGAGATTATATTTTTTTGTTCCTTTCAATAATTTTGTTGACTGGAAGTTTGCGTGAAAAGCTGCGAATTTTTATCTGCAACCCGGCGGGCATCGAGCTTAAATTTCGACTTATTTTTTTAATAATATCAATGCCAACAAATAAGTCGTTATATTTGGGTAGGGTAAATTGAAGAGTATATTGAGAGGTTGCTTAAAGTTCTGTTCGTCATCTAAGTGTGAGAGCATTCTAATCCTCATCTAAGTGTCATAAAATTAACGTTCCGATTTTAATTTCCATTGGAGGAGATGGTTTTCTGTCTGTTATATAAGTTACAACTAAAACAATCGGACATCTTAGCTAACATCTCTTACATTTTGATATAATGTTCAGAATTTTTAGGTTATAATAAATCAAAAATATTTAATTAATCATGTTCTCATTTCATTTTATTTTAGCCGGGAAATGATAAATTTTGTTGGCGATGTCGTCAAATTGGCAGCGATTCCAATACAATGATTGCATGTTCAAAATGTATCCGCTCCTATCATGTAAAATGCGCTCGTATGCTACAAATAAAAAGCTCTTGGAATTGTCTTGAGTGTACTGCAATTGAAACTGCCGAGAAATCTTTAAAGTGAGTTGATCATCAAAATTTAGGTATCGTTCGGATTTTTATAAAATTGTTTGATTTTTAGTGGAGTTCATGCCAAAATTACTATAGATGAATTAGCTGAATTGCTTAATTTTGCTTTAAAAAGAATGAAACAATTAGCTGGGGTGAGCACAATGAAAATTGATAAACATCAAAATTTAAATTAAATAAATATTTTGAATTTTAGGCTGAAGAATTTATGCCTATGTTCAACAAAGAAATTCATACCAATTACGAAGATTACATTATTAATCCAACTGATTTGTTACAATTACAAATTAATATCGAGAATCGTAAATATAAATCGACTGATGCATTTTTATCTGATGCCCAATGGCTTTTACATAATATTTTAATTTATTTTTCTGGTGAGATTTATTTAAAATTATTAAGGTTTTGTAAAACTAGAACTAATAATATCTTTAAATGCATTTTAGATTCTCCAAAATTGATATCATTGGCCAAAATAATATTTAAAATCTGTAAACAGGAAATGTATGAAATAGAAACGTGCCATGAATGTTACTTTAATGCAAATTCATGTGAAGATTGGTTTACCGAAGTTTGTTCTAAACCTCACATATTGCTTTGGGCAAAATTAAAAAGTTTTCCATATTGGCCAGCTAAAGCAATGATTGTTAATTCCGCGCAATTGGTTAGTGTACGATTTTTTGGTGATCACGATCGAGCTTGGGTCCCAGTTAAAGATTGTTTTTTATATTCTGAAAAAGATCCGAATACTCAAACTAAAAATAAACGGAATAACATTGCCGAAAGTATAAAAGAAGTGGACATACATATAAATAAAATAATTGCTAAATTTGGTTCATTCAATTATGCTGGATTGCGAGCGCCTTTCGATCCTACAAATCCTGATCAATTATTGACGATGATACCAACATTTAACACAAAAACCGGTTGTGACTCATCTGCAAATATTAAATCGAAATTAACGTATAAAATTGTTAAAACGGCAGATAATAATTTATCAATTTCACCGATATCTACGATATCGCCGACTGAGAAGAAAACACCTAATTCTTCGAGCACAAGTATAAGTACACCCAAAACAACAATGAAAAAAAATAACGATAGTCCTGATAGTAATAATACAAGCACATCGGATAAATTTTCGGAGACCTCTAGTACTTCGTCTGCGGCTCCAAATAAAATAACTATTGAACGGAAAAATGTCGAAGATGGACAAAAAACGTATCATGTATTGAAGAAAAAATGCTCACCTGATAAAAAAGCAGAAATGAAAGAAGATGTTGGTGATCAAAAAGCAAATGACGGAAAAGCAATAAAACGATATGTGTTTAAGAGGAAATGCGATAAATGGAACATATCGATTCCACTGAAAAAGAAGAAACTTACAAATGACGATGCACAGGTTTCTAGCAAAGATAACATCGACACTGAGAATCCAAATACAGTTAGTTACTCAATTAAATCGTCAAAACGAAAAAAATCTGCAGACACCTGTAATGGCGATAGAACTCCGGAAAATAAAAAATTGGCTACCCAGGAACCTGTGAATATTGTGGATGATGATAAATTAAAAGTAAATGAAATTGATGAAAATAAAAATGATCCAAAAGAGCACACAGTAAAAGAAAATTCTGGAAATTCGGATGCTGAATCTGGGATGGAAAATGGGACTCTGTTACCAATCGAAGAAATTAAAGTTGAATCGATCGATGACAAACCACCGTACTCCAGTGGAAAGGATAAAATAGATTCAACAGAAGATGCTCTTAGTAAAAATGATCCTTCGGCGTTAAATAATAGTGCCAATAATCCTTTATTGATTCAAGATGCTATTAAATCGGAACCCTTATCAGACGAAGAGATTCCACAATTCAATGTTAGGTTCAATGTTAGTCCAATAGGACCTGGTTCGCCACCAGCTTTCTTAAATGGCGATAACAATAAACGAATGGAAATTCCACACTTACAACCCATAACTGTATCGCCGTCAAAGGGATTTGTGACTGTCAAGGATATTAACAAAATGAAAATAGTACCGCAGAACGGCGATAAAACTACAAACCAAATTATTATTGATAAAAATAGAAAGAATACATCGGCTTCTGTATTTATGACTGGAAATAGTAGGGATAAAAGAGATGTCAAATATAAAGTAATCCCAATCAAAACGCAGAGAGCCCGAAAATCTTTCCCCGCTTGTAAAAGTAAGCCTGTATCAATTAGTAAACCGGAACTTCCCGGTAGTGTTATAAATAAAATTTCAGGATTTCGTCCTGCAACTGCTACTCTAATTAGCACCAGTAAAAATTCAACAAATATGGTTTACATACCGATTGACTCGAAGAATATACAAAATCATCAGTTATTAGATTTTAATAAATTTATTACACATACAACATCCACTATAACATCAAATAATATTGAATGTTCAATGGCGACCGCAACTCCTGGTACATCAACAATTCTTTCACCTATTCCAGCTAATCTTACACCAATAGTTATTACAACAGTTGCAGCTACACCAATTACTACAGTCACGAATCCATTGGAAATTAATAATGCTGCAACGTCGACATCCGACTCGCCAACACACATGATGAGTAATGTAGTAACTAAAACTTTGGCAACTGCAATTACAGAAGCGATCGTGCGTACACCACCTAAATTGGTGCCAAAGCCAACAGCACCATTACGTGTTTCAGAAACAGAACAGGAAATTCCAATGGATGCGGGGCCATTGTCGAGAAAAATCATGGATAATGCTCATAAGATGACAGACTACTTTAGAACAATAATAGAGGATACCATAGGTGATTTATCAAATTTAGGCTCATTAGAAGCAAAAATTAAATCACTTGAAATTGAATTGGAACGTCTTAAGTTCATCCACAATCAAGAAGTTACAGAGTTGAAACATAATACAGGTACGCCTATTAATTATATAAACAGTTTAATGTCATTTTTTGGAAATTGTAAGTCTAGTCAAAATACCAACTGATAAATAAATGTACAAATTCTATTACGAAAATGGCATTACGAAAACAGTGATAATTAAGTTTATTTGTATGTATATAAAATATTTGTATATATGTTACGGTTAAAGTTCGAAATTTTAATTTTTTAAATTCGTTTACACAATTAAAAACCGGTTGTTCAGAGGTTCGATGGCTAAGAAATGCTTGACCATAAAAAGTAATCCGGGGCGCTAAGGGTGAACCATTTCGAGAATATACGACTCTCATTTCATAGATTTCGCAACAATAATCCGACATTTACTGAATTCGGACTTTTACCGTATCATATACGCACAGAAGAAAGAAATTGGGCCAAAGTGGCTTCGAAACAAATAAACTCATGGTGTCTTCTCGAGTGTAACAAACCTACGATATTAACCCATATTAGCCCAAATTAATTTTCTTTGTAAAAAAGATAAGCTACTTAGTAAATATTTCGAATGATGAAGTTGGAAAACCAAAAATTGTTGGTAAAATAGAAAACAACAGTTAGTTAACTGGTACGAAAAATGCAAAAAAATACCAACTTAACCTTCAAAGTCCTTGAAATTGTGTAACAAAATATAATTGAAAGTGTGTTCTGTAAAATTATGGTATTTGAATAATTCACCTGTGCACCGCTGCGATTGCAAAACCATACTAAAAAATTTTTCGAAAGGATTTTTATTTAAACAGAACATTGCAATAAAAATATTCCGTTATAATTTCTCCAATTCTGTTTTTAAGAGATTTTTTGTATTGATCTATAAATAGATCGCTGGGCTAATATGGGTTAAATTAGGAAATTATCAAGCTTATCTCTTTAGTTTTTGATAAGATTTTTAACGGCTGTAGTCCAAATGGCCGCCCGGTGGCAAAGTGGTCAGCATGCTTGCTCCAGCTACCGGAGGTCCCGAGTTCGATTTCCGGTGGTGTCAAGGAAAAAATTTCACGGCTGGTTTTTAGTATCAATGAATTAATCACTCATTATCTGAAATGAAAATATGATTATGTGAAACCTCGTTTGAGGCGGCCAAATCCCTTGATGGGATATAGCGCCAAAGAGAGAGAGAGAGAGAGAGTAGTCCAAATAGAAATTTGGTTCATGATGTAGTTTCTTTTGAAAATTACAACATAATTACCAATTAGTTGGTACAATGAATGATTTTCAAGAAATTAAAGATAGTTTAAATTTATAAATATTTCACGCGAGAAGGGTGAGTGATAATCCTTTTTTAAGCATTTTTGTTAAAAAAAATGCTATATGGTTTCGGTTTGCCGTCTGTCCGTCTGTGTGCACGATAACTTGAGAACGAATGGAGATATCAACTTAATTTCTTCACTAAAAGTTCAAGTAATTCTTGGGAATGATCCCTATTGATTTGGACATTTCTGTGTTTAGGCTGTTCGGAGGTAAGTAGGGTGTTATTAACCGCCCTCCTTAAAATTGTTAGATTTTTTTTTCATTTTCTATTCTATTTTGGTTTCATAGAGCATGTGAATGTGGAATCAAAATATATCTCGTTTGGATGTGGTTTTGTGTGGGTGGTGTGGTTATGGGGGTGGTAGGAGTGGTGGTATGGGAGGTGGAGGGGGTGGGATGAGGTGTTTTGGGTTTGGTGTGGAAATTTGGGATTTAGTGGATGAGGGTTTGTGTGGGTGGTTTTTTTGTGTGTGGAAGTGGGTATGGAGGTGTTAAAGGGTGATAATATGGGTGGTGCGGTATAGGGTGGTGCGGGTGATATAGGTTTTAGTGGTTTTGGATGGTGGGTGAGGGTGGTAATAATGTTTAGGTGTGGTGGTTTGTGATTTTTTTTGTGAAGAAACTATTTTCTTATAGGGTTCGGCTCCGAACCTTTCCCGTCTTTTTTTATATTTCATTTGCTAAGGTCTAAATCAAAATCCACACGACCAATATTTTTATTAACGTTTACATGTTTGAAATCCATTAATTAAAAATAAGAATAAAATTCTGATTAAAGCCTTAAGGTTCAATCACAATGACACCGCACGGCTCCGTTTCGTTAATCTGTCAAAGTAAAAAATATCACATTACAAGTGATTTACATCGTAAAACGGATATGCAAACACAATGGTCGCGCGGAACGGTATGTGCGGAAGAGATAGACCAACTTTCTACTTTTTCGGATAACATAACCCTTTCCTGACCTGCTTACACAATTGTGTGGGTAAATTGTTATTACTCCAGTGAGTAACATTAAAAAATATTTTATAGTTAAGTTTAGGACCAACTTACTAAATTTTGTATTTCTCTTAAAATATAATACTCAAAATGTTAATTAATGCCCCTATTATGGTTCTCACCTCACCTCACCTCACCGAGAAATACGTCATAATGGTGACTTGAACTCACCATTTTGGAATATTTGGTATTATACTTGTTGTGGTGAGGTGACTCTAGTGTCAAATATACTCACCAACAATATACTGGTGAGTTCATAGTAATTTTTCAAGATGGATAACAAAAAACCAAAACGTAAAAAAATCACGATGGATAGCAAAAAACGTAAGATTTTTTTCATAATAATTTTTATATAGGATTTCATTTTATAAAATTATTGCAAAATAAAAAAATATTTCTAGGCATAAAATAAAAATATCTAATGAAAAACACACGAAACGTCAATATTGTGAAAAATGGATGTCTAAAACGCCAAAAATTACAATATTTCCAACTTAACAGCTAATGGAAATTGTCATAATAAACAAACACATCTCACTAAAATAGAAACGGGCACCATAATACAAAAATCTAACTCACACGACTTGGATTGGTGAGGTGACTCGCTCGGTGAGGTGAGGTGAGGTGAGAACCATAGTAGGGACATAAAGCCCAACTGGCGCAATTGTGTAAGATGGGCTTTTGTTCTGATGAAATTTCATGATGAAAATTAGTTTTCGTAATATACGTATTTACTCACACATTTGTGTGGGTTAAACTAAAATTATGGTGCAAATAAAAATGTTTCTGAACCAGAAAGGGATAACCTAAAAAATTTTTTGTCAGAAATGCAATAAACTTATTTCGAAAATTACCGGTGACCGGTGAAAAATAACATTATTTTAAAAATTGAATTTAGAATTGTGGAATTCATTGAAAAAATTAAATCCCTTCCAGAACTATATAACAAAGCTAATAAAAATTACTTTGATGTAAAAAGAAAAGATAGATTATCGACACAAATTTCAAAGGAATTTAAAATCGAAGGTAAATTTTATACAGAATTAGTAATTGGATCAATTTTACGAAACGGTGAGGAAACATTGTGTTTGACAATGCGTAAAAGCGGCTTGACTCGGTGTGGTGCGGCGCGGTGCGGTTTCATTGTGATTGAACCTTATCTCTTCAGAACGTTTTACAATTTAAATTACATGTATAATGTGACATTTTTTACTTTGACAGATTAACGAAACGGAGCGATGCGGTGTCATTGTGATTGAACCTTCAGTTACAATGCATCCGCTCCGTTCCGCTTTTGTGCAAAAATTTAAATTTGACATAACGGAAAGTTTAGTTAAGCCTCAGTCACACTGCATCCGCTCCGTTCCTTTCCGTTTTCCTAAAATATTTTCCGTTCCGTCTTTTCCGTTCGCTAGTTACAATGTATCCGTTCCGCTTGTCAAAATCACATTTAAATAAAAGTAAATAGAACGGATTATGAAATTTTAAAGTTGCTGTGCGATTTGCATATTTTATACATAAAATATTGAAAAACATTTAAAACGAGGCGATGGTGGGTACGCCCTTTACATTTAGACAGAAAGAGCGCTGAATGTTACAACACAACATTTTAACGTATGCACGAATTAGTTGTTGAGGTTATGCGTTCCGCTCTTCCGTAAAATTTAAATTTTTAAAAAAAAACGGTCGTCTTCTCCGCTCCATTGTAACTAACCTTTCCGTTTTCATGGTAAATTATATACAACATGTCAAATTTAAATTTTTACGGAAAAGCGGAACGGAGCGGAGCGGATGCATTGTAACTGAGGCTTTACAATGGAGCGGAGAATACGGACAGTTTTTTTTTTTTAATTAAACTTTTTCGGAAGAGTGAAGAGCATAACCTCAACAACTATTTCGTTCATTCGTAAAAATGTTGTGTTGTAATATCCAAGGGTCTTTCTGTCTAAATTTAAAGGGCGTATCCGCCATCGCCTGGCTTTAAATGTTTTTTGATATTTTATGTATAAAATATACAAATCGCATAGCAACTTTAAAATTGCATATTCCTCCATGACGTTTTATTTACTTTCATTTAAATGTGATTTTGAGAAGCGGAACGGTTTATAGATTGTAACTAGCGAACGGAAAAGACGGAACGGATTGAGGCTTAACTTGTCAAATTTGTAGTTTGCTTTTCACACCGATCAAAGTCATCCGAGATGTTGTTCGTATGTTTGTTGTTCGTTGTATTTATGATTTGTTATTATAGGTTAGGTTTCAGTGGTTGACACTTAGGCCAATTTTGGCCCATTGTGATACCACGCATTCGCGCCACATCATTAACCCATTCACCTAGCTGCACATTGCAAGCTCATTGTCAACCTGTACATTGACGTGAACGGTGGGTCGGCGCTGAATTGTGCACTCCAACACATCAGAGGGTCTTAGTTGTGTTTATTAACATCACCGATTGTACACGATGATGAAAATTCGATTTGCATTTAGCCTCTGATGGGATTCGAACCCAGTACCTTCCGGCCCAAGTGCCGAAGCTTTAACCACTGCACCACTTGTCCGGTTTTGTTATTATAAGTTGCTTCCTATTTCCTTTAGGTAGTCGCATAACATCTTGAAGTGATTGACATTTTCAGATTTTAGTAAATCTATTAATTTGGTGTTTAGTAATAATGCATATTTACTTCTCGTCTGGTCGTATTTTGTGCATTTTTCCACTATGTGCTCGTTGTCTTCCAGTGTGTTGCATACTTCACGTATATTATTGTCTTCTATTTTCATTGGGTGCTTAAATTTTTTGTTTTTAGCGTGTCCCGATCTCAGTCTATTTATTTGTCTTATATTGTAGGCGCTTAAACTTGAGTTATGATACCGTGGTTTAGTTGGAGGTGATATATTGATAGTTTTGTTGTATTTTTCAACTGTTGTTGTCCATTCGTTGTATTTTATTTGCCATCCTTTATTTATTGTTTCTTTTATTATTTGATACGAGTCCTTTATGGTTATTGGGTTGTTTATTATTTTGTTGGGATCTTCTATAGTTTCTTTAGCTAGTTTATCTGCTCTCTCATTTTCTTTTATTCCTAAGTGTCCCGGTATCCATTGTAGTATAATTATTTTGAAGTTTTTTCCCCTTATTATGTCAAATAGCTCGTTTTATTGAGGTGCAGCTGCTCTTTGAGTCTGTTTTCTATACTCATTGTCATTACTATTTCTCGATTGCGGTTTTTATTGCTTAAGTTTCTATCGTTTTGATTGATGCTTGGCTTTTAGTTGTAATTTTATCTCTATTTCTTAGTTTTTAAAATAAATTCCAATTCCAAGTGATAATCCCTTCAGCATCTGTAATACAAAATCGCGTAAAATTATCTTTGGAAATGCGATTTAATGAACAGTTTTCAAACTTGTTTATTGTTTTATACGAAACGTTATAATCGCTCTATTTAAAAAAAAATAATCATGCGTTTGAGAATGAGTTACTCGCGTTCACAATTCATGGCCGATATATGCATACCGCTTTAAAGTTTGATCTATAAATTATTTTTTTTCAAATTTTAAGGAACTTCTTAGCTTTAAAGTGCATTAGTTTGCAATATAACGTCTTCAACTTCAATGCATTTGGACCAGCTTTTATTAATCATATGTAGAAGCATCAAACTCTTCAAAATACTGATTATTAGTAGCAATGATCTCACTATATTGAAAACCCTCCTGTAGCACTATTCTGGGTTTCCCTGGGAAAAATATTTTCATAGCATTTTTGTCTAAACCCGCCTATCGAAGGAATACGTATGGTGTAAATATTTTCAAAAAACAATTAAATGGGGAAATATTTTTCCTTATAAAAATTGTGAAACAAAGGCCTTATTAGCTGCTGTGGTTGATTTGCACACAACTCTCAATTAATTATGTTTTATTTTTGAGGTAGTCAACACAATTATACCTTCGCAGCTAAAACATTCGTGTATAGCTTATATTTAGGCAACTCCTGGATTCCCGGTGTAATGGTGTTCTTAGAATTTCATTAAATACGTTGCAATATGTTTGCTGCGTTAGAATTATCGCATCGAACGGTATGTTGCTATCAAAATATGTTGCGGTTTAAATTTGTCTCGAGATTCCGAAATAGTTTCGCATAATAAATTAAACTATGTACATATTTGGGAAACTAACTGCTGCAACATTTATTTAACGTTTTGTCTTAGAGCCAAATTTAACGAGTTCATTTTGATAATAATAATGTGATTTTATTATTATAATGAAAACTAAAACAGTGCAAATCTATTTTTAATACATTTATAAAATTAAAATTAAAAACAAAATAAAACGTTGTTTGTCGACGAGAAGTGAAGTAAGACAAAGTTGAATTAAAAATTACTCAAACCAACACATTTCCGAAGCATACTAAATCAAACTTCTTCAGGGATTAGAAGAAATGATCAGTTCCGTTCATCCCTGTTGGTCATATCCTGTTGGTTATTTCCATTTAACAAAAGTTTGTCGGCGTTTTCCATAAAAAACTAATATTCCTCGATTTTATTGCAATAAATTTTGAAAAAAAAAACAAATCGACAAAATATTAACCAATACAAAATATTTTATTTTTTATTACTAGATATGATTCTATGTGAAATGAAAAACACAATGGAAAAGGAAAAAACGCGAATTATAAATGAAACAAAGAAACAATGTGAATTGGAGCGCATCCGCGCAGTTGAAGAAACCAAACGGAAACAATGGTGCGCGAATTGTTGTAAAGAAGCTCAATTCTACTGTTGTTGGAATACTTCGTATTGTGACTATCCTTGCCAACAAAAGCATTGGCCACGCCACATGGTATCATGTGCTCAACACGAGTTAACCAGGTCTAATGATTGCTCGTATGTAAGTAATTTTTTGAAGTGACTACTTAGCCAACGAACTTCTTACTAATATTTTATAATTTATTTTTAGAAATTCAATCTGAAACCAGCCACAGCAACAAACACAAATATTATGTCAAAGGAACGAATTATCAAACCTAAAGAAATACATCCACCAAAAATTATAAATGCTTCATTTCGAGGCAGTGCCCCAAGAGCTCCTGTTCCGTTGCAGCGATTGGTAAATAATTAATGCTTATAAGTTGGCTGTAATTATTTAATCAGAGTAAATTTGTTTTTATTTTATTTTGATTTTACCATTTTATTTTAAATGTATTATTCAGCTATTAACAAAATAGTAGAATTTATAGTATGTAGTTTACTTAATAATATTATGTAGATTATTGATCAGATTATTATTAGTTGTTTTTCACGTACACCACAGGATTGGACCTAATTTCAAGGATTATTTTATCGTAATACGAGAAACATTATACCATAGACTAAAATAATATTATAGACTTCTCCATAAAAATAAGAAAAATTAATCGCTGGGTGCCAATTAATGGAACTGGGGTTGTTTTTCTACACCAATTTTGTTCAGAATTAGTGTTATGATCAGAAATACGTTTTAAATGTAACTAGGTATCCAAAAACATTATCGAGGACTGTACAGTATTTAATTGCCTAGATTGAATGTATCAAATTTTTTATTATTATCAGTCGACGACAATAATTCCATATTGTCATTTTGACATATAAAAAAGTGTATTTCATTTTTCTGTTCGATATATAAAATGAGTATACTATTTGCGGAGTACGAAAAAATCAATCGAAATAGACATTAAACAATCTTTGCGCTTGGCTTCGCTAAGCGCTGTTCTAAAGAATTCCCTGATTCATCTGTTACGAAGGCACTATGCATTCCTTGCTTGTCTACGTACCACAATATTCACATAAATCGTATTGAAGCAGTGCAACGTGGATTCCTTTGTCTTGTTCTCCGCGGACTGCCCTGGCTTGGCAATTTTAAGTTGCCTTTCTGCCGCGAACGTTTGAAGTTTATCAATCTTTATCCATCAATTGCTGTCAGGCTACAACGAGAAATTTAGAAATTCAAAAAAAAAAAAACATATACATACAATCATTAGAATATTAAAACCGAAATAAATATTGAAACCGAATGAGACTTTAAAATAAAAAGCTAACAGTTTTTTTTTTAAATTTAGGTATCCATAAACGGTACAGGTACTCCCTGTTACACAATTGTACACACAAGGCCAACACAACACTGGGAAATGTTAAATACAGTCCGCCCACAAGTATCAAGCGTACTAGTAGCTGGGACTTCAAGTTTAGCGGGGGTAAAGCCAACAACACAAATTGGACCGTTAATGGAAAATATTAAGCTGGTGCCACCAGAAACATTTGTGATAAATCAACAAAATATGGTTGCTTCAAAATCGAATTAAGGATACTTTAATTATTATTATTGAACTATTCATTTTTTTTTATTTATGTTGATCAATAAATAAAAATTTAATCTTATTAATTTAGATTAACTGATAACTTCTCGCATGTAATTTGTGTTGGAATGTTGTTGCCATTTTAGAGCAAGAACTTTGTGCGGCGAATGTTTTGCCAGGATTCACACGAGCTTGTACTTCACTATTAACAACAACGGCCAACGCATGACTGACCTGGCAATAATGTACAATTTAGTTGTATCAAGTACGTTTTTTCCACATAAGATAATCCACAAAGCAATGGGAAAGAAAGGAAACCTAAATCGATGACGTCACGGTCTGTAAGAGATTCTCCACCAACTCGCAACATATGAAGCACTATCAGAATATCTCCGTGCTACGGCTACATACCTCCGTCAAAAGAAGCGCGAACATATGAGATCATGCAACGAAAACATCAGCTTCCAAGCGGAACAAGATAATGCAAGGTACGGTTTTGACGAACACCAGGAATATCACTATAAAAGACTTCCATCTAAGTATAGCCATCAAAGACGGGAATGTAGCTTCTTAGCAATAGCCAGAAGCATCGCCATGACAAATCTCGAAATCGGCGACCATAATTTTAATAGCGTAGAGAACTTTAAATACTTCGGACACCGACTTTTCCACGCCAAATCAAGGTTATTGCGATCTAAACATCTATCACAGTCGTGTAAGCTCGCAGTTTATAAAGCACTCATAAGACTTGTACCGTCTTACGGAAGCAAGAGCTGGATCCAGAACTCTAATGATTGTAGTGCGCTAGCGTAACGGCGTCGAACAAGATCTACATATAATAGGATGTCGAAACTGTAGAGTGAGAACCATAAATCGAGACGGATGGTGGACTGCAGCGCAAGCGGGCAAATCCATTCATGGGATGTGAAAGCTAGAGAGAGAAGATTACCATATCGGATTCTTCACAAACAAAGCCTCGGAAATTGTATAGGATGTCAAAAAGAAGAAGCCGATGAAGATGAACGTGCCACCTTACGGCAAATTTCGAGGGCAAACGTTTTGATAGATGGCTAAATTCAAATTACGCCTAAAAGTTTACTACCTTTTTAAATTTGCACACTATCATTCTTCAAATATAACATAGGTGTCACCACAGCCAAGGCAGATTAGAGATGCAATCTATCGATCAAAGTTGGTCTCTCGAACGGAAGTATAATTTCGGCCTTGTATTGTACGTGTGCGCGTAATGATAGTCATGTACTAACTGTATTTTAAATAAATTTAAATAATCATTATTTCAGTTAATTTTAATTTATAATTTTATCACTTATCTTAGATCAAATTTAAGTACAATTTTCAAAAGTATCTATTATAGCTATCCATACTACTTAAAAAACTATCTAAACTCCAATCTTTTTTTAAAAGTGAATCATTTATAGAAAATGGTCCGTATCTAATACATTTTATTTTGGAACAATGTGCAACTGTATGCAATTGTAATCCTATTTCATGAATTAAAACTCCAAAGTATGATTCATTTTCGTTTAGGCAATGGATTTCTAACAGGAAATTTGGTGATTTGTACGTGATGCACTTAATACCATATAGAAGAGGTAATTCATAACCGGCCGGCTTAATTATACCTTTAGCTGCTAATTCGTATGCGGTTTGCGACTGTATATCAACGCCGCATATATCAAATATTTTTTTTTGGTGTGCCGCTTGCATTGACGATGCTAGATCGGATATGTGATTAACAGTTATATGTTTATAGTTAGCTCGATGATTAACTCGTGAATCGGTGAAATTATTTTCGGTAGCTGTTCCAAACGTCCCCGTTATATGATAAACAGAAATCGGTCGGCTTTTGTTAATTTTATTTAATTGCGCAACTCCGTGGTTAAGGGCTAGTACTAGATAAAGAAATAAATATTAATATGTACTTATTATACGCGAAAGTGAATTTATTTTTTACCTAAAACACCGCTGGTTCTGTTGCCTAGTTTCGGTTCAACTTTATGCTTCAAATCTTTTACTTGATAAATATCACCAATTGTGGCATTTTTAGAGGATACATTTTCGAATCTTACTGATAATTTTGAGCCAAATGTCGATATTATCTGGACATTTGGTGTAATTACGTCGGGTGAAGTTAATTGATTTAAATCTATTTAAGAGTTTAGCAGTTTATTTGCAGGCCGATTGGAAGAAATATTTTTACTTACCTTGACATATTTTATTTAATAAGGCATACTTGGTTTGAACCGCGCTAAAACCGGCAGGTTTATAAATATTTACCAGTCCATTTATCGAATTCCAAATTTTGGAAACATCGAATTTTGTTCCTATACTCATTTTTTGCATTTTGTTTGACCGATGTCAGCTGTCAAAACAAGTACGATAGTTTACATGATTACTTGGGATCCACAGTTTCATTTTTTTTATTACCTTGAGGTCGAGAGGGATCCCTTGGCGAATCGAAAACGAATCGTAAGCGTGGAAATATCTATCTTTTTCGTGCCCTGTAACACAATTGTGTGGGTTAGGCAAAAGTTCTATGAAAAAATTTATTTTTGTATGTGTTTTGACCCAACTTTCACATTTCTGGATTCCTTTTAAGGACAAGACACACCAATCACGGCCAGTCAAATTCCAAATGTTCCATACAGCGGCGTAAGTGTAGATGACGTATACATCGCCGAAATCGGGTAAGATGAAAAATTTTAAAAAATTTTTTTTTGTAGGATTGTGTATCTATCATTTTTAGGATGTGCAAGCCAAAAAATTCTGAAAAATCACCAAATTTTCCGGGAAAATTTTAAGTTTTTCCAAAAATATTTTGTTTTTTTTTCATTCAAAAATTAAAATTCTGCGGATAAAAAAATCAAATTTTAATGATAGAAATTCGAATTACACTGTCATTAAACAGCTAAAAATTACATTTTTGCGTTATTTTAATTTTTAAAATTTAATTTTCCGGAAAATTTTTCATTTTTTTTATTTTTTCAATATTTTTTTTTAATTTTATTTATTTTTATTAATAATAATTGCTTCGTCAACCTTGCAGACACAGATCAAAGAGTTTTTATCGCTCTTATCGCTTCTTCTGATAGTGCCACAAATGTTAAAAAAACTCAACTTTTGTAAAGATAAATTTATTTAAATGTAATTTTAATTCGTTGTATACCTTAGAGGATGGGCCCAAACCCCCGCTTTTACGAAATTTACACAATTCTTAAAGTTTCAAATTTTATTTATAATTTTAAATTTTTTGATTTTCCGGAGAAATGTTCACTTTTTTTATGTTATCAATATTTTTTTTATTTTTATTAATAATAATTGCTTCGTCAACCTTGCAGACACAGATCAAAGAGTTTCTCTCGCTCTTATCGCTTCTTCTGATACTGCCACAAATGTTAAAAGAATCGAGCAAACCCCCAATTTTCCACAATTTATACAATTCTTCAAGTGCCAAACTTAGTAAAAAAAATTGAAAAATTTTCAAAATTTTCCTGGAAAAACTGCAAAATTTTTCCGGAATAATAACTTGTACTGTCGAAAAACTGTTAAGATACAATCCTAATATCAACATTTTTATAAAAATTACTCATTTGTACGTATTTTGAATAAAATAATACGCTATTTGTCACCAAAAAAATTGAAAATGTCAAAATTTTCCCGGAAAATGTGATAATTTTTCTGAAATTTTTGGCTTGCACCTCCTAAAAATGATAGATACACTATCCTACAAAAAAAAACAATTAAAAGTTTCCATCTTACCTGATTTCCGCGATGTATACGTCATCTACACTTTAGCCCATACAGCTCCACGCGCATATTCATTCACACCAAGAGTGGCGCGGCGCCTTTTCTGTTTTGGTTAATTTTGACAAGTTTAAACTTGTGTTTTATTATTCTTTAAGATTGGTAAATAATATGAGTGAATACGTGAACGACGAATAAGAAATATATGAACCACAATTGAAGTATGATTATTTTTAGGTTATGGTTGGCAGCGATGGACGAATTTTTTGGCCGTTTGGTCTGGAACATTATGTCGCAGCGGCGGATGCAACTTCATTCGATAAAATTTCTTAAAATTACAATTTTTCTCCAAAATCCAAAATTTGTAATGTGTTTTATAAATTGTTTATACATACTATCGTTTCTATACAATACATAAATAAATTATGGCATATTTAAGTTCGCCGGTTGCCGTCGAGGCTTGGTGAGTCTAGTCCTTTAAACTTATTTTCGTCCGAAAAAAAACACTATATACCCAATTGTCATTGCATACTATGATTTTTTACTCACACATTTGTGTGGTTAGAAAAAGAAGATTTTTTACTCACACATTTGTGTGGTTAGAAGAAAAAGATGGCGGCATCCAAATGTGAGAGCAAAATAAAAATTTAGGTTTAAAGTGAATATTTTTATTTTATTAAATTTGCGGTATAAAAATATACATACATATATACATATTATATACGAATCTAAATTATATTTTAGTTAATTTTTTAATTATTTTTTATTATTACACAATTTGAAATTATTCTTTGATTGTAATATTAAAAGTTTAAATAATTTTCCAAATAGGTACTATGATTACTGCACATCAAGTTTATTATTTTCGCATTTGTTTTCTACCTAAAAACTTAAAACTGAACTAGAAATTAATTAATTTATGAAAACAATATTTGAATAGATATAAAATATATTTTGATGTAATTTTATTTAAATTAACGCACATCTTTAAATTTTTTTAACAAAATTTTATAAAATTACCAAACTCATGTCGTGAACATGAAAAATAAAAACAAACCATGTACATTACACGCTATACACATTCCTACGAAAGAAAAATTGCGGTAACACAGTATACAGTAGTAACAACACAGTATACATATACGCTACAAACACTATCATAATAATGTGAAGTTTAACTTTCGTTAATTTTGGATGAAAACGAAGGAAAATACTATGCTCAATTTTTACTTTCGTTTTGTTATACTTGGGTAGTAATAATTGTAGTATGAATTTTGAATCGGTTTTATGTAAATCTTTTTTTTTAGTTCCTGCCGATACGACCCTATGTTTCTAATTATTCTCCTAGGGCGTAGTGTCATGTGGACTCAAATGACATTACAATTTTTCTAGCAGTTCTCAGTAGAACAGAAGAAACAAACAAAACTACAACATTTTATTATACATCAGTCATTGTGAATGTTTCGTGGCATTTCTCTGTTAAAGTTTAAACAATTTGCGTATTGAGTTAAATAAATAATTTATTAATTTGTTTCGCTTTATAATAGAAAAATATAACATTTAAACGTGAGAGTAACTAAATAATTACTCATAATAAACAAATTGTAGCTAACTTTTGGAATTATTAGTTAAATTCTAAATTTACATTGTAAGTGAATATCGATCGGCCATGTTGGGTGGTTACTAGTTGTATTCATTTTTTTTCGTACATATGTATTTGAATATTTTTGTTTGACCGACCGATTATTATTTATTATACAGTTGGACAACAGCAGAATAACGGTTTCGTGAGTGAATCACTGTGAGAAGGCAACATGACGCAGCCATTGCCGATAAAATTTCAAGAGCATTTTCAGGTGAGTGAAAGAAATTAAACGCCCTAAATATATGAGAACACCATAGTGTAGCTTAATAGCAATAGGGTCATTATTCCGACACACTAGAGGAATTTCTAAATTTTGTTTTCTTTTTAATATTTTACTACCAACAAAGAATGATTCATCATAACATGATTTGAGAAAAACTTTGCCAAAAAACATGATTTAAATTTATTGCACCAAAATTATGTCAGTGATTAAAATTAACTTATGTCTTGTTTATTTTTAATGTTACAGTTTCAATCAATCTAATAATGTTGGATAACATGATAATGTTCATAAATATTATTCTTTTTTAATATTTAAGTCTTGCGCATTGATTAAATTAGTTCAAATGATTACTAAATAGTATTTGTATAATATTATTATATTAAATTTTTAAATTGTTCCAAATAATTCAATAGGGAATCTTACTTGAATTTTATCCGCCCATTACAAAAATCGCTTATCGTAAAACACGAATCAATTATTAAAATTGCGTGGGTTTTCATTCAAATTTCATTCAAGCACATAAATAATTTATCGATCTTTGAAAACAGAAGGACACACATTTGTGAATAATTCGCAAATGTGGTAAATTATTTTCCGTTTGAATAGAAATTACAATGTCTTTAATAGTTATAAATGGTATACAGCTTTAGAGAAACAATATTTTACAAAACGTTTGTGGGGGTTAATTATCTATTTGGAGTTTGGACATTTTACATAAACATAAAGTAGCTGGTCGGGGATTCACCGGTTTATATCTAAAGGCCGTATTATATAACCGGAAAGCGTTTGATAAATTTTAGGGCGTTTTTTCTGAAAGATACAGTTATATTTGCGTTTTAAAATATGATGCACTACATACATAATATCTTAATTCTAAATTAAGACCAAAATAAACGACAAATCGATTAGATATTATGAAATAAATTACACCGCTCGTCTAAATACCAGACATTAAATTATGGACCGGATGTGAGCCGGTATTGTCTGGAACAATTCTAGAAACTTGCTTCAGCTGCATGAAAATATGTTTATAGGACGGTTTCTTTCTTTAGATTATTTTGGACCTTACTAAGTTTGCTGACAACTTTTATCTCATTCAATGCTGAAAGGAATATTTAGCACAAGAAAGTTAATTACCTACATATTTTATTTACTGACATAAATTACAGATAATATATTTTTATTTTCTTCTTCGAATTGCTTTTCTCTGATATTTAAAATTGAATCAAATAAAATTTAATTGAGATTATGTGAATGCTTTTCGTTGTGTTGTCAATAAAATTGATTTTCTGTTTAATAGCTACTTTTTATGTTTATTTTTTTCTGTTTTTAGCTCACCAACATTGGCATTAGTGCCAATGCAATATCATTTAGTACGTTGACAATGGAGTCGGATAAATTTATTTGTGTTCGAGAAAAGGTTGGAGATACAGCCCAAGTAGTTATAATCGATATGGCTGATTCTGCTAATCCGATAAGAAGACCGATTAGTGCTGATTCTGCCATTATGAATCCAGCCAGCAAAGTTATAGCATTAAAAGGTATATACCAAAAATTTCTATTAAGTTTTTGGAGTAGCTATTTTCAATTAAATTTTTTTTGTAAATTTCAGCGCAAAAAACTTTGCAAATTTTCAATATTGAGATAAAATCAAAAATGAAAGCTCATACTATGACTGAAGATGTGATATTTTGGAAATGGATATCATTAAATACATTGGCACTTGTCACTGAAAATTCCGTATACCATTGGTCAATGGAAGGTGATTCAACGCCTGTTAAAGTGTTTGATACTCATTCGACATTGGGCGGATGCCAAATCATAAGCTATCGAACTGATGCTAAACAGCAGTGGTTATTACTAATAGGTAAGTTGAAACTCATTTTAAAACATTTCTTTATTCGTTTTTTTGGATCAAAAGAGTCTGTGTACTCTCTGGATTATGGGTTGAAAATTGACGAATTGAACAAAAAGTTGTGGTATAGAATTTATTACCGTTAACTATCTAGATGACATTGTTTTACCAATAAGCCAGTAGAACTGTTTTAAATGGTATAACGACTTGCGGTATAAATATAAACATTTCAATAAGTTCAGAATTTTACGTTTTCCAACCACAAATTCGATAAATTACTATTTACTGATATCAGTCTGTAAACATTTACTTATTGAAGGGGTCTGTACAGAATGTTTAGTCTGTAGAAACGCGAGCAAATTAACCAACGGGAAAAGAAAAACTATTTGCAAAGTGATCAATTCGTAAAACGAGAAGCAAAAATTGGAGATTAGATTGGAGACATAATTTGAGGCCTAACGAAAAAAGGAGGACTTTTTTCAAACACTTCTATATAGTCTTATTTTATAGTTTAATCATTTAATCATTCTAAGATTTAATCATAGAAAAATAAGTTTACCGTAGATTTCTCATTTTTATACATCGAGAGATAAAAATGAGTTAACTCTTTGCCAGTCTCATGCATCACATATGATACATAGGCGGTTAACCGAGACGCTTCTGTTTCATATCCATACAGAAGCGTCACGGTTAATCGCCTATGTATCATATGTAATACATGAGACTGGCAAAGGGTTAAGTAAAAAACTTCTGTTAATTCCAATGTCTTATTTGTATTTGTGACTTTACATCGCGCCACAAATATGTACAATCATGACAGGAATTATCAGAAGTTTTCTAAACTCATTTTTATCTCTCGATTTATAAAAATGAGAAATCTATGGTAAACTTATTTTTCTATGCTTAATCTTTAAAAAAGCCATGAATAAGGTAAATATTTGTGGGCGGTATTTTTCCGGGATTGGTAATTTTAGAGGAACATCACCATTTCATTTATCTTCGTTATCTTCAGAGCAAAGGTCGTCTTCTAGGTTGGATCATCTTTCTGTATTTGGGGTTGTTATTTGATGTATTCCTCTGGTATAACAGTTTTGTGAGTTATCATATTTTCTTGGCCATTGCATTTTGCCTCGGAATCTTCTGGTAAAGGAAATCAGTCAGAATTATTTGTTTTATTTGTTCGTACAATATACCGCCCCAGGTTTCATTCCAAAAGAGAATCGTGGAGAGCCGTTAGAGATTTTAATTTAAAGGATCTCAAAGATCTCTAACGGCTTCACTCTCGGATTAAATACAATACACAACCGCAGGAAATTCTCTTTCATTTAAGCGTCAATCGGTATTGACAGCGACTATGATAATCGACACCTACTTATACATAATCAACTTCCCAACCACCCCATACCTTTCTTGCCATTAACGCTAGATTGCGGATTTTATCAAATCCTGGATATCGCAGTAAAATGTCTATTCTTAATATTCCAGAAAATAGATAGACGATCTGTATTATTGGCTAAATCTTTTCAACGCTATAAGAGGAGGCTCTCTCTAGGAGAATTCAGACAAGAAAATTTTCGTGTATCAGTTCTATCAATTCAAGTGTTCCATTTGTGTTTTGTTTAAAATTTTGCAAATTTCTATTCGAGTGTACGAACATAGGTACATGTTTTTAATTTGTACAACGTTGTTCCATTTCAGGTATTTCCGCGTTACAAAATCGAGTTGCTGGCGCAATGCAATTATATTCAGTCGAACGAAAATGTTCGCAAGCGATTGAAGGTCACGCTGCCTCGTTTGCCACGTTTAAAATGGAAGGAAATCCTGAACCATCAACACTATTTTGTTTTGCGGTTCGTTCAACTCAAGGCGGTAAATTGCATATAATTGAAGTTGGAACACCACCAGGTGGTAATCAACCTTTTACTAAAAAGGCCGTTGATGTATTTTTTCCACCGGAAGCTCAAAGCGATTTTCCAGTAGCAATGCAAGTTTCGACAAAGTATGATGTGATTTATTTGATAACAAAATATGGCTACATTCATTTATATGACATTGAGACTGGTACTTGTATTTACATGAATCGAATTTCGGCTGATACCATATTCGTAACTGCGCCGCATGAATCAAGTGGAGGAATTATTGGTGTTAATCGTAAAGGTCAAGTATTATCTGTTACTGTTGAAGAAAACAGTATTGTTCCTTATATAACAAATTCACTTCAAAATCCGGATCTCGCTCTAAGAATGGCGGTTCGCAATAACTTAAGTGGAGCCGAAGATCTTTTTGTTCGTAAATTTAATCATTTATTCCAAAATGGACAATATCCAGAAGCTGCTAAAGTAGCTGCATTGGCACCTAAAGGCATTTTAAGAACTCCGGCAACCATTGCAAAATTCCAACAAGTTCAATCACCTGCCGGTGCTACATCGCCACCGTTACTTCAATATTTCGGAATTTTACTCGACCAAGGTAAACTAAATAAATTTGAAAGCTTAGAGTTATGTCGCCCGGTTTTATCGCAAGGCAAGAAACAACTATGCGAGAAGTGGGTGAAAGAAGAAAAACTCGAATGCAGCGAGGAATTGGGTGATTTGGTAAAACCAACCGATATAACTTTGGCCTTGTCAATTTATTTGCGTGCAAATGTGCCAAATAAAGTGATCCAATGTTTTGCTGAAACCGGTCAGCTTGATAAAATTGTTCTCTATGCAAAGAAAGTTAATTACACTCCAGATTACATATTTTTGTTAAGATCGTTGATGAGAACAAATCCCGATCAGGGTGCAGCTTTTGCTGGCATGTTGGTTGCAGATGAGGAACCGTTGGCAGATATAAATCAAATTGTTGACATATTTATGGAACAAAATATGGTACAACCATGTACCGCATTTTTATTGGATGCTTTAAAACAAAATCGCCCCAACGAGGGCAACCTACAAACCCGTTTGCTTGAAATGAATTTGATGTCTGCACCACAAGTTGCGGATGCCATTCTTGGCAATTCAATGTTTACACATTATGATCGTGCACACATTGCCCAATTGTGTGAAAAGGGTGGTTTATTACAACGTGCTCTTGAACATTATACCGATTTGTATGATATTAAGCGGGCTGTGGTTCATACCCATTTATTAAACGCGGATTGGTTGATTAACTTTTTTGGCACTCTTTCCGTTGAGGATTCGCTAGAATGCCTAAAAGCGATGCTTACAGCCAACATACGACAAAATTTACAAATTTGTGTACAAATTGCAACTAAATATCATGAACAACTAACGACAAAACTATTGATTGATTTGTTTGAATCATTCAAGAGTTATGAAGGCCTTTTTTACTTCCTCGGATCAATTGTGAACTTCAGTCAAGATCCTGAAGTTCATTTCAAATATATTCAAGCCGCGTGCAAAAATAATCAAATTAAGGAAGTGGAAAGAATTTGCCGCGAATCAAATTGCTATAATCCTGAACGTGTTAAGAATTTCTTAAAAGAGGCAAAACTAACGGATCAATTGCCATTGATAATTGTATGTGATCGATTCGATTTCGTTCACGATTTGGTCTTATATTTATACCGAAATAATCTACAAAAATACATTGAAATTTATGTCCAAAAAGTAAATCCATCTCGTTTACCGGTAGTTGTTGGAGGATTACTCGACGTTGATTGTTCGGAAGACATAATTAAAAATTTGATTTTGGTTGTCAAAGGGCAATTTTCGACCGACGAACTTGTCGAAGAAGTCGAGAAACGCAATCGATTGAAATTGTTGCTTCCGTGGTTGGAATCTCGTATACACGAAGGATGCACTGAGCCAGCCACGCATAATGCTTTGGCAAAAATTTATATTGATTCGAATAATAATCCTGAAAGATTTTTGAAAGAGAATCAATTTTACGATAGTAAAGTAGTTGGTCGGTACTGCGAAAAACGTGATCCCCATTTAGCTTGTGTTGCATATGAACGCGGCGAATGCGACCGAGAATTAATCGCTGTTTGTAATGAAAATTCATTATTTAAATCGGAAGCAAGATATTTAGTTCGTCGCCGTGACCCAGAGTTGTGGGCGGAAGTTTTATTAGAGAGCAACCCCTATAAACGGCAATTGATTGATCAAGTGGTACAAACCGCCTTATCCGAAACCCAAGATCCAGATGATGTATCAGTAACTGTTAAAGCGTTTATGACCGCTGATCTCCCGAACGAGTTAATCGAATTGTTGGAGAAAATTGTGCTCGATTCATCGGCATTCTCTGATCATCGTAATTTGCAGAATTTGTTGATTTTAACTGCTATCAAAGCTGATCGTACTCGCGTTATGGATTACATTAATCGTTTGGACAATTATGATGCACCCGATATTGCCAATATTGCTGTAAATCATGAACTATACGAGGAGGCGTTTGCAATTTATAAGAAATTCGATGTCAATACTTCCGCTATTCAGGTATTAATTGAGCAAGTATCTAATTTGGAACGTGCTAATGAATTCGCAGAACGTTGTAATGAACCTGCAGTATGGGCGCAATTAGCCCGTGCTCAATTGCAAAAAGGATTGGTAAAGGAAGCAATTGATAGTTATATTAAAGCAGATGATCCATCTGCATACATGGATGTGGTACAAACAGCTGGACAAACAAATTCATGGGAAGATTTGGTGCGATACTTGCAAATGGCTCGAAAGAAAGCACGTGAATGCTATATTGAAAGTGAATTGATTTATGCGTATGCTCGAACATCGCGCTTGGCCGATTTGGAAGAATTTATTTCTGGGCCAAATCATGCCGATATTCAGAAAATTGGGGATCGTTGTTTCACCGATGGAATGTACGAAGCGGCCAAATTATTGTATAACAATGTCAGTAACTTTGCTCGCCTTGCGATCACATTAGTTTACTTGAAGGAATTCCAAGGGGCAGTAGATGGTGCCCGTAAAGCTAATTCTACACGAACATGGAAAGAAGTATGTTTTGCATGTGTTGATGCCAAAGAATTTCGATTGGCTCAAATGTGCGGATTACATATTGTGGTACATGCCGATGAATTGGAAGATTTGATTAACTACTATCAGGACAGAGGACATTTCGATGAATTAATCCAATTATTAGAAGCAGCTTTAGGATTGGAACGAGCCCATATGGGAATGTTTACTGAACTAGCGATTTTATATTCCAAATACAAACCTTCGAAAATGCGTGAACACTTGGAACTATTTTGGTCTCGAGTAAATATTCCTAAGGTATTACGGGCAGCTGAATCGGCTCATCTGTGGTCAGAATTAGTATTTTTATATGACAAATATGAAGAATATGATAATGCGGTTTTGTCAATGATGGCTCATCCAACAGAAGCATGGCGAGAAGGCCACTTTAAGGATATTATTACAAAGGTCGCGAATATAGAATTGTACTATAAAGCAATCCAATTCTATCTTGATTACAAACCACTTTTGCTGAATGACATGCTACTTGTGTTAGCGCCTCGAATGGATCATACACGTGCCGTCAACTTCTTCACTAAAACTAACCATTTACAACTGGTTAAACCTTATTTACGTTCCGTACAGAGTTTAAACAATAAAGCGATCAACGAAGCATTAAATGGGCTACTAATCGAAGAAGAAGATTATCAAGGATTACGAACTTCAATCGATGCCTTTGATAACTTTGATAATATTGCGTTGGCTCAAAAATTAGAAAAACACGAATTAACCGAGTTTAGAAGAATTGCAGCGTATCTATATAAAGGTTGTAAGATAATTTAATCTTGATTTAAATTATTGCAAGCTGATATTAATTATGATTTCGTCTTTATTAATTTAGGCAACAATCGCTGGAAACAAAGTGTTGAATTGTGCAAGAAAGACCGATTATTTAAGGATGCGATGGAATATGCAGCTGAATCACACCAACAAGAAATCGCTGAAGAATTATTAGGATGGTTCTTAGAACGTGGAGCTTTCGATTGTTTTGCAGCTTGCCTTTTCCAAGTAAATTTATTTTTATTGATTTTGCTGTAAATTAAAATGTTTAATGAATTTTTATTGTTTTAGTGTTACGATCTTTTGAGGCCCGATGTTATTATTGAACTTGCCTGGAAACACAATATAATGGACTTTGCTATGCCATACCTAATTAATGTAGGCTTAATATTTCGTTATGATGAAACTTTTAAATTTATAATTTTTGTTGTTATAGGTCATAAGAGAATATACCTTAAAAGTCGACAAACTCGAAGCAAACGAAGCTCAGCGGGAAAAAGAGGGTGACAATCAAGACCATAAACCAATGATAATTCCCGAAGCCCAATTAATGATCACAGCTGGACCCGGTATTGGAATGACACCGCAATATGCACAGCCAGGATATGGTGCAGCAGGTTACGCTCCAAATATGTCGTATCCAGGCTATACAATGTAAAACGAACATATAAGTAAAAGTTTATTAACTTTAATCTTAAAAATCTAATAAATCGAAGAAAATCGTATTATTTATATATATATATAAATGTTAAATCCATTTTTTGTAGTATCTGAAATGAAGATGCTTAGCTGATACATATTTATTGTTTTTAAGTTTAAATTTGTATTGCATTTAAATCTTTTTTAATTTTAGTAATTTGAATAGATTGGACTTTTAAGATTTTGCTTTCATGGGGACACACTTTATACAGAAACAAAATTAGAAAGTTTTCTTTTAATAATAATATGAATTTTTGAATTCCAGAAAATATAATATTTAAATGTAAATACGAAGAAAAATTATATGTTGGTATTAAATTGTTCAGCTACAACCCCTCAGAATATTCAACAGATAAGAATATTAAAATAGTAGCTTGATTATTCAGTCAGAATATAAAAATAAAACAAGAGTATAATTTATAATAAAAAAAACTGTTTAAAATAAATATAAATATATATTATATTATTAAATGATAAAAATATTTAAATAGTTAAAAACTAGTAAAAACTATGACTTATTTTTTTTTTGATCCTTTTTCAGCGAGTAAACTCTTTTGTTCTTTTGCGACCCGCACATTAGCAATTCGAACAATTTCAGTCAGTACTTCCAATTCTGATTTGATGTAATCCAGCATACCCTCCATATTCATCGCATCAATTTTGTTAGGATCCTCTTTATTACGGGACGATAATAATTTATACAAGTTTCGGATGCAATCGATTAAACGACACGTGGTTAACTCATTCGACGCGATATAATCTTTAGTCTTCTCCAAAATATTTTCCCATTTAAGCGCTTTATTTTGGGCCTCATTATATGATCGCTCTAAATCCGCCAACTCATTATTCAGCCCAATCAAGCGTAGGGCCGCATTATTAACCGCTACGATCATTTGCTGACGCATATTTTCGATTTGTATTACTTTTTCTTGGTCCATTTCCGATATTTCGACCTGTGCGATCACTGAACATAAAAATTATGAATTCATTTTAAAATATCTCACAACATATAACGGATTAATAAAATACTTAGCGCATCGCATCGATCCATTAGATCCTTTACGGATTTAAATAGGTCTGATTCTTTTATAACCGTTTCAATAACAGTTTCGTACGGCTTATACAAATCTAACGTTTTTTGTAATTCGATTTCGAAATTATCCAAAATTTCCATATCATTATTTATCTGTACTATTTCTGATTGAATTCGACTTTGAGATAATTTTTCGATATCGGTCTAAAAATTAATTTATAATAAATTTAGGACCAGCGATTTTATCGCGATAAAGTAGTTTTGATTACCTTTTTGCGAGCTAATTCTTCCTTGTCTTCGCACTCTTTTATAAAATCATTAACCGAAATAAATTTTTCGCGTAGCCCCTCCTGGATGTTTCGCATTTCACGAATCTTGTCTTTATTAATTTTGCTCTGAATAATAGTTTCCAGACGCATTTCATCTTGCTGCTTTTTAAAATCAATGAATTCACGTTCATTTTTTATTGCAGTCAATTCCAAGTTTTCTCTGGCTATATCCCAATAAGGCTTCTTACTAAAATATTTAAGGGAGATCAATTTATTTCTCTTTTCAGAATCTCCGAGCTTGGGGTACTCCACCCGGACTTACATGTAAAATTGATTTTGACGTGTAGATTCTTTATATAATTGAACAGCATCTTCTGGGTTTAGGTCGGTCTTTCCGTAAATACCAATTTTAACAGTTGGCTTGGTCCTTGGCATTTTCAGCAAATTTTAAAATAGGCAAGTACAATTTATTTTAAAAATATTATGTCACCCAATAATTTATGATTTTATGTAAAACAATTTATTTCTAATAAAAAATTACTATGGCAACTTAGAAAGGTATTTAGGAAAGGGTGACGTCAATTCAAGTCATTTCCGATGTCGAAATTATTTGGTTAATTTTTCGCTCATTTTCCGTCCAGAATTATGCGGGCCCAGGCCCTGTCTGCATCCTCATCACAGAATGCACAGAGAGGACGTTACTCGACTTTTATATGGAAAAATGTTCGACCATTTTATACCGGTAACTTGATTTGTATGGAAAAGGATAAACGTAGAATAATATATGTAGTGGTGAAAAAAAAACTGCGCTGTACTTTTTTACATTCAATTTGGGTAGAGTGACCAATTTATTTGGTCCACTTAGTACCATATACATATCCTTTTTTCAACCAAAAAAAATGGCTCTATTTAAGTGTAAATTATGTGCGTAAAATTACGTTTTTTGATTTATTCGTATAGTAAAAAATGTTTATTATTTGCTGCGAAAACTGCTTCCTTGGTTGAAAAAACATATTTTTTGCACTGGAAGAACAAATTAAACTAAAATTAACCGAAAAACTACAAATAAAAAAGGTGTCCTTGAAATATTTATCTTCGCAGTAGTGCGAGAATCAGTTGAATCAAAAAAAATGTTGCTGAAAAAAGAATCAAAAATTTCTCCGCCAACAAATTAGTTTGTGGGTGAAGGGGTAGGAAACGAGGAAAGAATCACGATCAAAGAATCAAAGTGTGGAACCACGAATTGAAAGTAACCGCGCATCCCGAATAGAATTCCTTTAACTTTTTCCTTACAGAAAAGTATGAAAAAAGCCTTTAAGCCTTTATTCCACAGTGAAACATATTTTTTCAGTAAAAGAAGCCACTGTGGCCCTATTCTGGTTTTCCCGGGGAATTGGGAATTAGGAATATATTTTGCTGGACATAGTTACAAATTGCACTAATTCTCAAATATATATTTCCCGTTCCCAAATGTGTATTCTGGCAGACAGGGAATACTTTTTTTGAGATTTTTTTTTTATGTAAATATTTATAAACTAAAATACGTATTGTGACCTTATTACAAGTTTAATTTATTTTTAAATATATATATATATATATATATATTTATTAGCAAAAATAATGTTTCAAAATTCAAAAAGGTACGAATTACAATTCCCCAAAAAAATAATGGGGAAAAATTAACGTCAAAACTGCTATAAAATGGAATTATTTTTTCATTTAAAAAAAATTCCCAAACGCCAGAATACACTTCGGGGATTAAAAAATTTCCCAACTGCTAGAAAAACGTCACTAATTCCCAATTCCCTATTCCGGGGAAAACCAAAATAGGGCCAGTTTATAAAATTATAAAAGTTAATAAGGCGATGGTACATGTACAATTATTGCCTTTAATGCATAATAATTCTGCGTTCTGATTGGTTAATTTACAGTAGTTTATAATTCAAAAACCACATATGTACATATCTTTTATAGAAAATACATGTAATATTTTTCAATTTTTGTGCCGTACACATTTTTAAGAATGATTTGTAAAAATTAATAGACAGAAAAAATAAAGTTGATTTTGTTATATGTATATGTATGTATATTATTCATTTTATTATAATTATCCAATTTGTTTCAAGTCGGCACTTTTTCGTTGTGAAAATTTGTCTGATTGTTTTGTGTGTTGTTAGCTGCCACCTTTTCAGTTATATATTTTATAGCAGAGCATTTTTTATTTATTTTTGAAAATTGAATATAGAAATGAAATATGTAACATGATTCTGCCAATCTCAAATATATTATTTAGTTTATTAGTAATTTTAAGGATATATTATTCATTGTCAATTTATAGGTTAAATGTTGTTGATGTTAAAATTTTCCCCTTACATATTTATGGTAGAGCATTTTTTTATGTATTTTCGAAAATTAAAAAAAATAATGAAATCACATGATTCTGTTCGTTCCACAAAAAATATTAAATATTTTAGTAGTTTTTGGGATATAAAATTCTTTGTTAAACATTCAAAATGGAGATTTTTTATATTTTGTAAATAATTTTTAGGTTACATTTTGTTGATGTGAAAATTTCTCCAATTTTTTCTACCATAAAATAAAAATGTTGTGTCTCAGTCGGTCTAATGCAAATTTTAGTTCTTGCCTTTGTCATTTGCTCAGCAAAAATTTTGTGTTTATTCACGGAATGGTACCAAAAGAACGCATATGGCATGCTGTGTATATTGGGTAAATATACAATTTGTGGCTAGGGTAAGAGCATTTTGTCCTCCTGCTGTCTGTCAAACAAAATGGCATAGCATAACAAAAAGTATTGATTTTATTATTTGATTTTTGATATATTTAAAACATTTTAAATGAAAATTAAACCAGCTGGGCAGTTTTTTTGTGCGTATTTGTATCATTAATTAAACTAGTTTAATATGTTTTGTATTTGGATAATATTTTTTAATTTATTGTAGTGTTTACTGATGAGGAATCCAAGTTTTTGCTACAGAAACATCAGCTATACAGTAAACAACTCGCCAATGAAAAAAATGATAGATTTAGGCGTAAGAAGGATATTTGGGATCAAATATCACTTGATATCCAAATGAAATTCAATAAAATGATTAGTTCAAAACAATGCGCCACCCGATTGGATACAATACAAAAACGGGGAAAGCGTAAAAGAACCAAAATGGCTATGCTAGCTAAAAGGAACGCGCAAAATTTGAAAGGTCATTATTTGGACTATTTATCACGGGATGACGAAAACAGCAACGATGTTAGTTTCAACGATGAGTCAAATGATGATGAATCTAATTCTCTAGATTATTTAAATGAGAGTCAAGAGAGTGAAAATCCCGCACCTCCAGAACGATTAATCACAGCACGCGAATGTTTCTATACTATAAACAACTATCCACCGTCCGGTGAGCGTATTCCTGCAGAATCACAAAATCCATTAAGTATTATATCATCAGTTGGTTTATCAAGACGGCCAAATATTCTAAGTCCTCCAGTATCTACAGCATCGAGTTCTTCTAACAATGAGATTACTTCTACAACTTTACCGCCACCCGCAGTGGTTGTTAATCCAGACCGCGGAGAAATACCGTTTCTCAAAAATTCTTTGCAACGAGAACGCGAAATTGTTAGAACGTTGCAGCTCCAAATATCTCATTATGAAAGCTACATAGAAATTTTGCTTGACCGGATTAAAGATTTAGATACAACTCAATCTGGTAATGTTTCAAATATAAATGGCAGTGGCGAACTTAAACAGGAACCTTCATAAAATTTCTTTTTTCAATGTAGCTTAAATATATTTTTTTTATCCTTTTTACCACAACCTAATTATGTATAATTTTAAAATTTTAATTAGGTAATACAAAATAAGTATGTCCATTCACAATTAATTGAGTGGGCTTAATGATGATTGATTTAAAACCGAGATTAAATTTCAAATCGGTGATCAAAAACTATTTACGAATATTATTATGATTTTACAATATATTTGATTTTTTATTGAGAAAATACTGTTTGTTTTATTTAAAATAAATTCTGGTTACGTCATCTATTAATTATATTTAACTACAAGGTCCCTTCACCATCCTTTTCTTAAAGGTGAAATATGTTTGTTAAAACCAAAATAGGAACCGAGCTCACATTTTATTTTTATCTATAAAATATATCAACAAAAAGGTACTTGGCTGTATAATATAAATAATGTGCAAAATGAAAGATGGTCATTCTTAGGTCTGAGTTCGACAAGTGCGACTACTAGCCTTATCCTAACGGCTTTACTATAGTTACTGACATTTATCACAAGTTGGGGAAAACTAGGCAATGATAACATACAACTGCAATACAGCCGACCATTTAGGCCTATCGCTGTTCTTCTTTAGCGTACCATGGATGCCTCAGTGGAACTCCCACGGCCGGTGTAAGCTGAAAGTTTGTGAGTTGCAGAATGATAAATGGTTGGTTGATAGCTCACCACAAACGGTTCCGACGTTAATCAAGATGAATAAGAAAATATTCCGGTGCCAGCTGGCTCCAAAACAAGAAACTACAAAACGGTTGAAAATGCTGTTGAAGAATAATTTGGAAAATGAGTACATATTTACAATTAACCATCTCTACTTCTGCCAAAATACCATAAGAATTTTAAAGCTCCAAGCTCCAACTACAAAGAACGTTAGCTTTATTTTTTCGTTTACACATAAGCTGTTTTGCTTTGGCATAGATCATATATGGCAAAACCCTCTATGTAAACCAAGCAATTTTTAGTTTTAAGAAAATAAAACCATTTTACAGTTATGGTGTTCACCGCAAGGCGGTCATTTTTTAATTTCTGTTTGATTTTTAAAATTTTTTTTAATGTATTTATATTTAAACTACATAATAATCAATTATCACACGATCAAAATTTGACATTTAAATATTTTATTATGTACCAACAAAGGAAAATTAAAATGCATTGAAAAACTAACGCCAAAAGCTGTTGCTTTGAGATATTAAAGTAAAACCCGCTTAATTTTACCAAAGCAAAACACCTATTATCGTATTTTTTAGAGAATCAGGGTGCTGCTAATTTCTTAACAATAAATCAATTTATATCCAGAGATTTAATGGCAATCTTGTTAAGACGCATCTACCAAAGAGCGGCTGCAACACGGTTAATTTACCCACACCCTAATTTCCCAGAAGCTTCATTAGGAGCACCGAAATACATCCAATTGACAAGCTAATTCAAGGTAATTTAGTAGTACTCTTTCGCGGCGACTAGAGGCTAGTGATAGGCCAATCTACTCAACAGATTCGAAAATACATTCAGTTAGAGCTATTGCCTATGCTTATGATCTATAGACTTAAATATTATTATTTAGCCGGCGCTACATCCCATGGACGGATTTGGTCTCCCAATGACGTTACATTGTCTGGTTATTTTCAGATTAATGGTTAAGTTCCTTAAATCCTAGCTAGGGGTCCCAGAGCTGCTGGAATGGTATACTGCTACTAGATGAGGTTTACGGGCATCCCTTAGGGATAATTACGTTCCTTCCATTGTCAATTTCTTTTATGCTGTTCCCAGGCGAGCACCACCTAATGTTGTACCATATATTAAATAACTTATATATAGGACGTTCGTGTCCTTTTTTTCTCTTAGCTTATCGCATTTACCGTAATTAGATTTTTTGTCACGGTGTCACTTTTGTCATTTTTTAGAACTTTTTCCGAAAAGTTGAGGTTGTTTGTTTAATTTTTTGTTTAGACAACTAAGCTAAACAGTTGAAACAGTTAAATTTACTTTTACTTTTTTACCAGCTGTATTGATTTTCGAGTTTTTTTAACGAGTTTACTAAAACAGCTAACTTCACTCTTGTCTTATAGAAAAAAATTTTGGAACACGATTTTACAAGGCAATGTCCTATTTTGATACTATTTAATATTTGGTTGTACCACAGACAATTAAAGGAGATATTTCATTTGAACTAAAAAATTAAAACAAAATTTATTTCTGATAATTCCAATGTCATCGTAGGATCTGTGATTTTTCGTTAAATTGCGTATACGTAAAAAAAACAAAGCATTTTTGATTGTATGCGGCTATTTACAGAAAATTTTAAATTTTTAAATTTTTACGTTTACATAGGATGAAATATCTCTTTTAGATTGTCCTGGGGCGGTATGTTGTACCATCACTTCGAATCGAAAAAAGTCGAACTCGAAAAAAGTCGAATCGAAAAAGTGAAAGTTATATCATTTTTGCTTTTCGAAAATGATACAACATACCGCCCTTCGACTTTTTTCGAATTTCGATTCGAAGTGATGGTACAACATACCGCCCCAGCCTCAACCAGTCAGACTTAAGAGCTTAAGGGGTATATCCTCTATCCGGTCGCAAGTTAATTATTTGCGATCAGAAATATGGTTACTAGATTTATTTTGCCATGTTAATTGACAATTTTTTTTTAAATTTAAATTTGTTTTGCGATTTTAAAGTAGAAATCCATGAAAAGACTGCTACGCCTTTTCCGAGGTCGCAGTCTTTTTATATATTTCTACTTAACAATCGCAAAACAAATTTAAATTTGAAAAAAATGTGTCAATTGGCATGGCAAAATAAATCTAGTAACCATATTTCTGATCGCAAAAAATTAACTTGCGACTGGATGGAGGATATACCCCTAAGTTAAACGCCGATTGCACCACTTCGATTAGTGCTACAATCACCAAAATATAGTCTTCTCGTCACAAATAAACAACTGACCTCTAAAATTTTGGTGGTCGTACCGCTCTCCTAAGTGGTCCAAAGCGGAGCACAACTTAAGCTCTTCAGTTTGACTGGTTTAGGTTTAATCCAAGCAACGGTTGCTTGACGTCGATGATGATGTTATTATGGCATTACCTCTTTCTGCCGTGTGCTCCGGATGGATGGTTTGGTTCATATTTGAGAGTACAACAGCGGAACGTATTCTACTTGCTCTTAGGGTAGTAAACGACTCATGCTGGGAAGGACGTTGATGTAAGTATCAAACCATACTCTATCTTCTGCAACCTGTTTTGAAATCGCAGGAAAACTCAAAATAGTACTGTTTGATTAAAAACTGATGGAACACCCATATACATCCCGTATGTACTATGTACACCAAAAAAAAAACTTACTTCACCTGTCAATGTTGGCAAAACGTCGGGTATCCGTCCACAAATGACACTACAGCTACTATACCAAATCATTATAAGGTCTATGATTTCGTACGTGGCTTTAATGTGGCTAAAAATAGAACAATTAGAAACTTTAAAAACATTAAATAAAATTCAAAGGTTAAACTGTGTAACTGCGTCAAAGCGTAATAGAAGGTATGAAAATCTACCCACTGCTGCGAGAAGCATTTTGGTCATACCGTTGCATTTACATATCAAAGCCATAGCCAATTTTAGTGCCGTTGTTAATCTAAAGATATTAAATTAAATACTCAAATTACGAATTGAGAACACTATCTATTGAATGAAGCTGGAGTAATGAAGCCTAGCCTCACACTCCGAATATTCTGAGAAAAATACCCAACCTCATTTCAAGTTAGGGTATTGGGCCAACTTAAACGCAGATCTACTTAAAATATTCTAAATAACAGGAAATGATTCAAATTTACCGAATCTGTGACAATAAATTTTCCCCGATAAAAATAAGTAAGGCTAACCATCAGGGATTTTCGCAAAAAAAATGAAAACTTTTTATTGTAGAATTTCCGGTTCAAAATGATTTTAGGTAATGAGAATAGAATATTCATCCAGAAACAAGCGGTAATTTAGAACCGGATTGCCAATTTATTGGAAGTTTCCCGCTTTGAAATCAAGTCACATCGATTTGTAATCGAACCATGGTTGCAGGCAAACGATGCAACATATTGCGTCAACTAAAGAGCAGATCCACCTAAAACATTCCAAATAACAGGAAATGATTCAAATTTACCGAATCTGTGACAATAAATTTTCCCCGATAAAAATAAGTAAGGCTAACCATCAGGGATTTTCGCAAAAAAAATGAAAACTTTTTATTGTCGAATTTCCGGTTCAAAATGATTTAAGGTAATGAGAATAGAATATTCATCCAGAAACAAGCGGTAATTTACAACCGGATTGCCAATTTATTGGAAGTTTCCCGCTTTGAAATCAGGTCACATCGATTTGTAATCGAACCATGGTTGCAGGCAAACGATGCAACAGATTGCGTCAACTAAAGAGCAGATCCACCTAAAACATTCCAAATAACAGGAAATGATTCAAATTTACCAAATCTGTGGCAATAAATTTTCCCCGATAAAAATAAGTAAGGCTAACCATCAGGGATTTTCGCAAAAAAAATGAAAATTTTTTATTGTCGAATTTCCGGTTCAAAATGATTTTAGGTAATGAGAATAGAATATTCATCCAGAAACAAGCGGTAATTTACAACCGGATTGCCAATTTATTGGAAGTTTCCCGCTTTGAAATCAGGTCACATCGATTTGTAATCGAACCATGGTTGCAGAGGCAAACGATGCAACATATTGGGCCAACTTAAACGCAGATCTACTTAAAATATTCTAAATAACAGGAAATGATTCAAATTTACCAAATCTGTGGCAATAAATTTTCCCCGATAAAAATAAGTAAGGCTAACCATCAGGGATTTTCGCAAAAAAAATGAAAACTTTTTATTGTCGAATTTCCGGTTCAAAATGATTTTAGGTAATGAGAATAGAATATTCATCCAGAAACAAGCGGTAATTTACAACCGGATTGCCAATTTATTGGAAGTTTCCCGCTTTGAAATCAGGTCACATCGATTTGTAATCGAACCATGGTTGCAGGCAAACGATGCAACATATTAGGCCAACTTAAACGCAGATCTACTTAAAATATTCTAAATAACAGGAAATGATTCAAATTTACCGAATCTGTGACAATAAATTTTCCCCGATAAAAATAAGTAAGGCTAACTAACCATCAGGGATTTTCGCAAAAAAAATGAAAACTTTTTATTGTCGAATTTCCGGTTCAAAATGATTTTAGGTAATGAGAATAGAATATTCATCCAGAAACAAGCGGTAATTTACAACCGGATTGCCAATTTATTGGAAGTTTCCCGCTTTGAAATCAGGTCACATCGATTTGTAATCGAACCATGGTTGCAGGCAAACGATGCAACATATTAGGCCAACTTAAACGCAGATCTACTTAAAATATTCTAAATAACAGGAAATGATTCAAATTTACCGAATCTGTGGCAATAAATTTTCCCCGATAAAAATAAGTAGCCCTTGGGCCCAACCCGTAGTGAATTATCTCCCGTTTTGTTATCACTAAATGGTGAGAAATATTTCGAATCGACGAAAGAAATCAAGAATAATGCACATTTGGTTGAAATCCACGAATCGGTTGCTTAATTGTTCAATTAATTTCAGCCAATCAGGTCCGCTCCTTCATAACCGATGATCCTGTAGTAGTCTGTCTATGTTCTATGTCTTCCTTAGGAAACAATTCTGTGGTTGCGCAATCAGTCGGATATTGCTTGATTATTATATCCTGCTATTTATACTGAGGTAACTATAAGACTTCTGAATTTAACTCGACTGGTTGCTTAAAAATATTTGCTTGATATTGGTGGAGCGGACAAACAAACCAGTATTTTGGTTGAATCTGTCCATGTGTAGATGTTTTCAGCTAAAACACTTAGGATTATGCTTCTGTAATAATTAATTTCATAAATAATACTGTCCTAAATAACTCTATTGACGTATATAGTCATGTAGAATCGGAGGTTCGAAGGAATATGGATGCGTCAAAGGTTTGCTCACTAGAATCGTAGAATTCGTGGAAAGTAATTTTGAGTCCACTAGTTTTGAACCATCGAGAAACTGAAACAAAATGGAGGTGGAGAAATTTTTTTATAACCTGCTGCCATTGTATTGGAGTCTTGTAGAGTAATTCCTCATCCCCGTCGATCTTTATAAGCCACAAATGTACAGGGACATCATTTTTTTACAAACTGCAACGGAAGTTAAGACTCCTAGAGGGTCAAAAATTTGAACCTTTGTGTTGTCGGAGTCTTTATTATGCCCCTTGAAAGTAGGATTGCAGATTAAACGTTCAGTAATATCCCATTTTTATGGAATGTACCGCCTCATAATCATTTTAAGATTATTAATATTTGGTGCATCCAAATATGTCACCCAAAATACGAATTGATGTATTCGTATAAACATGATTTCGGCTTAAGAATATGAGTGTTATATATGTGGCATCTAGGGACTTCAAAAATTTATTTGTTTTAGCTCCAGGAGGAAAATCAAAAAATGCGGTTTACAAGCAAACATTGCAGTAAACACAACAAATTATTTTTGTATTGATTTTATTCAATTCACTTAAGTATTTCTTTAGTTATAAAATAAAGAATTTCTGTTGAATTTCAGCAGTTCAATTTTGAGCCGGGCAAAGCCGGGTACTGCAACTAGTACTAAATAAATGTCAAATTTAAAAAGCTGAATTTAAATTTTGCTTTCATCTAGGTGACCTCTCCTTGAATGAACAATCACAGCGCATAGTTGAGGTATTCTCGCAATAAGTTTTGCCAGAGTTTCTGTCGTTATTGAGTTCCAAGTTGATTGAAGTTTATTCCACATAACAGTAGTTGATGTTGTAGCTGATTGCTTTACTTCCCGGTCCAGTTCTTTAAACAGTAACTCAATAGGGTTCAAGTAAAGGCCTTGGGGAGGCCATTCCATAATTTTAATCGTTCCTACATCCTCTAAATGGTGAAGATAGCCTTTACGTAATTTACATGAATGTTTTGGCACATTATCTTGTTGAAAGATAAAATATATTAACCCAAAAGTCGAATTCGTGAAGGTATTGTGTGGTTCTCCAAAAGTTGTCGGTATTCTTTTTTTCTTAGTATTCCGTCAATTTTCACAACATCACCTTCACTAGCACCAGCAAAATAACCTCAAATCATCACTAAACCATGCTTTTCGGTAGCGGTAATACACTCTTTACTGGCACGTTCACCCACAGATCTTCTCACGAATATTCGTCTTCCAGGGACCGAGAATTCAAATTTGGCCTCATCCGTTCATAAAAACTTGTTGCAATCTTCTATCGTCCAATGTTGGTGTTCACGGGCCCATTTAAGTCGCTTTTGGTTATTTTGTTTACGTAGTAATGGTTTTTTAATAGTAACACTACCAAGGAGTCCGGCTTGCTGTAGACGACGTTTAACCGTAGAAACACTAACTAGTTTTGTTATTCAGTTATTCTATGATCATCTACAGATGTTGTCGCTTTTGGCCTTCTACTACGTCTTTTAAAAAACTGCCACTTTCCCGGCAATACTTTTAGTATTATTCAATAGCACCATCTATCTCGTTATGTAGCCCTAAATCTCGTTATGTAGCCCAAATGTAACCTATAACATTTGCGATGTAAACGGGACTAAAATGGTTCGCTATTTAGGTCAGTCCACTAAATTTTTTAGCGATGTAAACTAGCTCAAGTATGCGGTTTACATTGCAGGTCGAGCCAACTTGTAGTTATCTTCAGGTTAATCTTGAAGTTAACTTCTATTGTTTATATTGGCAGAGCCCAACAATTTTTAAAAATGTCTAGATGAATGCAATTAATTTTAGGGAAAACTTAATAAATTAAAATCGGAAAAAATCACAAAAATATGCTTTCGTATTTAGATACCACTACTCACACAAAAAAATTAAAATTAATATTTTTTTTTAGTTTTATTTTTGTTGTTGTTTTTCGACCCGACCTAAGAAATTTTTCGGATTGGGTCGAGTTAACTCCGGCCCTATTCTGGTTTTCCCCGGGAATAGGGAATTGGGAATTAGTGACGTATTTCTAGCAGTTGGGAATTATTTATTCCCCAAAGTGTATTCTGGCGCTTGGGAATTTTTTTTATTGGGAAAAAATAATTCCATTTTATAGCAGTTTTGACGTTAATTTTTCCCAATTATTTTTTTAGGGAATTGTAATTCGTACTTTTTCGAATTTCTAAACATTATTTTTTGTAATATATATATTTTGAAAAATAAATTAAACTTGTAATAAGTTCGCAACATGCGTTTTAGTTTATAAAAAACAAAATAAAAAAATTATCCCCCAAAAATTATTCCCAGTCTACCAGAATATACATTTGGGAACGGGGAATAAATATTTGGGAATTATTGCAATTTGTAATTACAGCAAAATATTTCCCCAATCCCCTATTCCCTGGAAAAGCCAGAATAGGGCCACAGGTTAACTTTTGGTGTTTATATCCAATATAAACAGTATTAATGATTAAACTTATTTGTCGTATGAATGTCAATTACGGCAATCAACCTCAAATTCGAATATTGACGTTGTCCAACGAACACAATCAAAAATTCTGGTGGGAAATCTAAAAGATATACGGTATGTGCAACAAGAGCGTGTACGGCAAAAAACTAAGTAAAAATAAAACTAGGATTTCTTTTGTTTTTATTATGAAAGTTTGTTGTATTTTTTAGGGCGCTATCAACTAATACCTAGTAAAGCCACCATTGTTGTTAATTAATTGCCTGGATCCTTTTGTCCATACTATCAACCAATTTTTCTGCATACTCTGGTGATAAATGTTTCCATATCTTCCGGATAACTCGCACAAGATAACTCAAACTTTTATGTGATACATTTTCATCTCAATCGTCATGAGTGCCCATAAATTTTGATCGGACTGGAATTAGGTGACTGAGATGGCTAATCGAATTTTGTGATGCCGTTTTTAAGTTTAAATTTTGACACAGGACAGATAGTAACAAACCTCGAGAATAAATTTTATTCGTGAAAAGTGCGTTTGGGTTCCCTGTGGAAACGATTAATTTGCCAAAACCTCTTGCTTGGTCAGCATCCCCACACATGGATCTAGGGCGGATGCTTCACAGTTCGAACAATCCTTTTTTTTGCTTAGTTGGCCAAACACACCTTTTAACATTAAAACCCCAAAAGGATGACTCATCGATAATCACAATATTCGTAAAATCTTTGTTTTTATGTTCATTCGCCCACTGTAGTTGCTTTTCCATGTATTTTTGTGTTACCAGTGGTTTGATCTAAGTATTTCCATATGCGTAGCCATGCTCCATATTCTATTTCGTATGGTTGTTTTTGGTATAATAATATTCTTTTCGTCAATTTTTCCACTGCTGCATCCAGCGCAAGCGAAGAATTTTCATCAAATAACTGTATGGTGACCTCATCCTCATTTTTTGTAGTGGTTCGGATTTTGCCTCTATCTGGCAAATCGTCAACATTTTTATACATTGAATGGTGTAATCCTCTTCTGTACAAATGTTTTCGACTTTTTTTATATATTTTGCTGCACTTGCAACCGACATTTTTGGTCCTTTCGGATTTACACTTAAAAACACCGCTTCAAATCGTTTTTTTATAAATCGCACTCATTTTTTTCACGTAGGTTGGGGTAGCTACTCGATCTGGCTAGCAAGCAAGCAATTTTCTAGCCAAAATCCTGGCTACTCAATCAATTTTACCAATTAAATTTGATTTTCAAATTATGTTTTTCAAATTTTTTTGTTTTTTTTTCGCGACTGCACAGTAAATTATGCTGCTTCAAAAAATGAACAGCAAATTTTTGTTTTGTTTTACTGTGCAATTGCAAAAATAAACAAAAAAATTATAAAAAATATAATTTGAAATTCAAATTTTCTTGGTAAAATTGATTGATTAGCAAGGATTTTGGCTAGCAAATTGCTTGCCTGCTAGCCGATCGAGTATCTACCCCGTTATCCGCTAAACAGTTGCAGTTAAACTAACGTTTGTTTTAGAGCGTCCAGTGGCACTATTCTGGTAATTCCCCGGGAATAGGGGCTTTGCGAAAGAATTTATATGTAATTTGTATTTAAACCATTTTTTTCTGGCATACTAAGGTAAAAAGCTAAGTAGCATTAATTTTTTTGAAAAAAAAAATTAGATTGGGAATACTTTTCCCTGCCAATTTAGGTATGGAAAAATTATTCGTAATTTATAAATACTTACATCAAACTTTTCTCCTCAGTAGGCCGGAAAAAAATATTTCAACAGAAAGTACATATAAATTCTTTCCCCAGTTTCCTATTCCCGGGGGATTACCAGAATAGTGCCACAGGAGGAATCAATAAAAAACCGATGTAAGCCCCACCCATATTTGTTCCTATAGTACATGCCGTACACGTTTTTGTTGAACCTATACTGTACCTATGTCTTTATACGGTTAAAGAGGGAAACGAAGGCTGTGACAGCATGAAATACGCCACCGATGAAATAGAGAAACAAGTAAGGAAACACGTACAGCGGTATGAAAATACTGACATACGTCGTTTGTTAGACAAAGTCATTAGAGTGATGAGTGAACACTTTAAAGGCAGGCAACTGCTAGAGCTAGGCAATTCTAATTAGAATAAGAAATTATTGTAAAATGAGTAACCGATAGTTTATTCAACCAAGAAACTAATTTAACATAGATAAATTACTATAGATGTTCTCTGATACATGTATTCCCTAGATGTGTGTGATTATAGTTATGTGATTTACACAAATGTTTAATGATTCCTAATTAATTTTGATGTCAAAGTCCAACCAAAAATGTTTCAATACGGGTTTTTTGCAAAAAAAAGGTTTATGTATCCTGCTTAGTTTATAATTATTTGTAAGGATAAAGTGGCGTTTAATAGAGTCAGAAAGTATTCCAATCAAAGAGAAAATAATCACAGGCGTACATGTTAATTGTCGAGATAGCGTAAGCACCAAATACGATAACTTTTTGATATTGTGTTCCGAATCTGACCCACGGTAAATAGTTTATGCATTACTAACTTAGAGAATCAGGGCACGGCCACCTTTCGATGTATAATAAAATAACTATACAAAATATACATCAATTTATCGCTTAATGGAGGGGGAGTAATCGTTTAGAGGTCTCCGTGCCAATAAAGTAGTTAATGACTTTGTTGTTGTTATCGTTACAATATACAGTATAAAAAATAATATCCTTTTGAGGGTTCGATTACATAGAATTTTTAATGTGTACAAAATTCATCATCACTCAATTGTTTTATACCTATTCCATTTTTATTTCCGTAAAATAACCACTGTAGCATAACAAGTAAAAATAAAAATTGTGATGACTTTTTGGAATACCTACACAACATGTAGTGATATCGATAAAGGTCTTTGTTGTTATGGAATCGTCGTATTAACCCGGAACGAGGGAGAGGAAGATGGTTAGTCGTACACCATAAATGTTTTTGTTTACAAAATTATTTAAATTATTATTTTGACGACATTTTCATACTTTTGATTTAGTTTTGCGTCCGAATTCAGCGTGGCTCAAGCAACAATTATTTTGCATTTGTGTGGTTGCTTTTCACTCATTTGAATTACATTTCAAATTAAAATAATAAAAGTAATAATAACCGTGGGAAATTTTAATTAAGAAACGTATAATAGTATAAATTAAATTTTTGTATATGTTAAACAGTTATGCAAGGGAGACACAAGTAGAAAATGAACATATTTTGTTGTGTTAAGATTGTTTCTTGTTTTCCGATTTATAGTTTTATTAGTCGGTGTTGTGATTCTTGAAGAAAAACGTATTTTGGAATATCAGTGATTAGTGAAAAGAAGTTATAGGCTTCTTAAAGTATTTCAGAACCAAGTGATAGTGTGCTTCTCAATTCTCAAATTAATAGAATTGCTGTGTGATCTGTAACCGAAAAATAAAATTTTAAATATATTTTATAGTGCCGTAAGTTGTGAAATTTACGAAGGTAGGAAAACAATAAATCGAGATACTGTTTATAAGTGCCAATAAAATGTTTAGCGGAAAAGGTGGAGTTTTATTTCAATTTTCGGAAATTGAATAAAATCGTCTTAATGTTTATTATTTACTGCTTGATGCAAACAAAATAAAAAACGGAATGCATTAAAGGTAAGCCAAAAAAAATTAAGTGGTCACAACTCTTGACGGCGGTAAGTTTTCTCCTACACAAATTCACACATCACCATAAGATCAAAAGTAATAACAAAGACTTGATTTGTGTTGTGATGGTGATTTTTGATGTCGTAACTTCCCTTCACTCGTTTACCTTATACTTGTTGTTGGTTGCTATTGTTTGAACCACAATTCCAGCACACATTTTAATAATTCAATTTTTATTGACTATGTGAGTCTGCAGTATCCGTCTGAGTATTCTGCTTAATTTAAATTTTTTTTTTTACGTGATAAAAGTTTAGACAATAATATGATGGGCGCTGTAGCAAATTTTATTTGTCCCTAACTCGTTTCATCAATTATTTACAATCCACACCCAAATTGATAAAAAAATTGGACTGTTGATATTTTGCCTCATGATCGGTAAAAGTACCGAAATATTGAGTTTTTTTTTCCTACGAAACACATCATGTGTCTTGTGCTGCTGATGATATATTTAAACTGATCTCTTAGTTATCATATCAGGGACCCAATTTTAGTTGAAATCTTATTATAACAAGTAAGGAGTTTTCTACTAGATGTAAGTAAGTATTAAATTTTACCGCTGTTTGTTTCAATCAATATTACGAATTCATGTCTGGTACGTACATAAAACAACTGTAAAATTCCTAAATTTCAGTATCTTTGATTTGGTTGAATGAATGAATGACCAGATTACTGCTTACGACTTTTACCCACCTCTCAGGCAATTTTCAAATCCCATGTCGGAAAAGGGGTTCGTCTTTTCAGTCAATCCGAGTTTGAAACCAATTTTAAATTTCTTCGAAAGAAGTGAACTGGTGATCTTCGAAATCGTGTTGCATCCGTCGGAACAACCAGTAATCAGAAGGGACAATGTCTGGAGCATACGGCGGTTGTGGTAAAATATCCCATATTTGAGCGTTTCCAAATATTTTTTTACGACTTTTGCAACGTGAGGCCAAGCGTTGTCATGCAGAAGAATAACATTATCATGCCTTTCGTCAAACGAATTAATTGTAGTCTGTACCACTCGCCCGTATTGGAATCTCCAGGTTGTAGCAGCTTGTAATACGCAACGCCTCTCTGGTCACAGAAACACAGCATAACGATTGGTCGGACAAAGCTTATAGTATTTTATCCTCTTGGGGTTTTATCGTAGAAGATCCACTTCTCATCACCGGTCACTATCCGATGTAAAGAGCCCTTTCTTGCGTGTTTTTGAAGCACCTGCTCGCAAGAAAGAAATCGCCTTTCCACTTTTGAAAGCAATTTGCTTATTTTTTCATTTTAAATACATGTATGACGTAATTTAAAAAAAAACCTGCCATTTAGGGGTAAAATCCCGAAAAATGCCAAAATATTCAAAATACGTTGATTGGAGTTAAAGTAATGGAATAAATTAAACACTTATTTTTGATTTTTTTTTGTTTTTATTGATTTATAGAAGTTCTATCTTTAATATTAATATTTTGTTGGACCGCCATTTGCTTTTATACGCTTATACGCCATTTGCGATACACTTCCGATTCATTGAATTTGCTCAATTTTTCAAAGTCATAGGAGGTATGGATTCCCAAATCGTCATCATCAAACTTTTTAAAGATTGAATCGATTCTGGGCGCTTTCTTGATACTTCTTGCTTCATTATAGACCAAATATTTTCAATGGGGTTTAAGTCTGGAATATACGGGGGCCAGCTCAACACATCAATACTTGTTTCTTCGAAGTACTTTTTGTTTTTTAACTTTAAATGAAGAGATAAGAAAAAAAAATCAGTTTTTAACAAATTATTTATATTTATCTGAAAGCCAATTTTTCTATCTACAATTCAAAATTAATAACTCACAACTTTGGCACTATGACACGGTGCCAACATGCAGCTTGAATTTTGATTCATCGGAGAAAATCACATCATTCCACATCTCTGGAGTCCAAGAAACATGCCCTGAGCCCATAGCAAACGTTTTTTTCACTAGTAATGTGAAAACAGGCTTCTGGACTGGTTTAAGTGCTCTCAAACCAGCTTTAACAAGTCTTTTTCTCACTTAGCTGGCTTAAATTTGTTTTCCCTTGCTCGCTCAACATCCCGTCTTATGTCCGATGAAGTTTTAAAACGGTTCCAACGACATTGTAATATTATGAAACGATCTTCCACTAGCGTTGTCTTTCTGGGCCTTCCAGAGCCTTTTTTCTTTGTGTACTGCCCATCTCTCGCATTGTTTTTTAAACTAAAATTGCACTTTATTCTTTATTTGACTAGGATCACTTACAGAATAACTTAATCTTATAAAATATTCACTGTTTATACTCAAACAAAAAAATTACACGCAATAAAACATCTGCACTCTAATGACGGCCAAGAACGGTAGGCGTAGAATAAAATAATTTCTTGACCAATTTTAGATAATACATCAGTTGCGGGGTTGTACCGGTGTAATAAAAACAAAAGGCGGTCCGACTAATATTAAAGATAAAACTTCTATAAATCAATAAAAAACAAAAAAAAATTGAAAAATAAGTGTTTAACTTATTTCATTACTTTAACTCCAATCAACGTATTTTGAATAAATTGTGGCATTTTCCGCGGTTTTGCCCCTAAATTGCAGGTATTTTTTGTTTCAAAAAATTACATCGTATGTGTTTTTAAAATGAAACAATAAGCCAATTGCTTTCAAAAGTTTTGTAGTTTTAGCAAAAAAAGATTCCAATTTGCAATAAAATATGTTTGCCCAATTTTTTTCCCCATATACAGCATGTACAAAAAATAAAAAAATAACTAAATTAAATAAAAAATAAAAAAAGTATATTTCGGCCCTTTGACACATTCGGCTCTTCGACTCATTCGGCCCTTCGACATTCGGCCCTTCGATATTTGGCCCTTCGACACATTCGGCTCTTTGACACATTCGGTCCCTCGACACATTTGGCACTTCGACATTCGGCCCTTCGACAATCAGCCGTTCGACACATTCGGCCCTTCGACACATTCGGCCTTTCGACATTTAACCGTTCGACATTCGGCCCGTCGACATTCGGCCCTTCTACATTCGAGCCTTTGATATCATACCCAGATGTCTAACGGAAATCAGCAGTCACTGCAAAAAAAATTTAGTATATATGCGGTTTACATTGCGAGTCGAGTCAACTTGTAGTTATCTTCGGGTTAACCTTGAAGTTAACTTCTAGTGTTTATATTGGCAGAGTTATCTTTGGATGGAGTCCAAAAAATTTTTAAAATCTCTAGATGAATGCAATTAATTTTAGGTAATACTTAATAAAATAAAATCGGAAAAAATTACAAAAAATATGTTTCGTATTTAGATACCACTGCTCACACAAAAAAATTAAAATTAATAATTTTTTTTTCGTTATCTTTTGTTTTATTTTTTTGTTGTTGTTTTTCGACTCGACCTAAGAAATTTTTCGGATTGTGTCGAGTTAACTCCAAGTTAACTTTTTATATTGAAGGTTCAACCTCCAATATAAACAGTATAATAGCATATATTACATAGCTTATATATAGGACAAACGCGTTCTTTCTTTCTCTTATCCTATTTCATTTCCGTAATTAGATTTTTTGGCACAAGTGTCGCTTTGGTCGTTTCTTTCGAAGATTTTTCGAAAATTTGTCGTTGTTTATCTTTTTGTTTTGGCAACTAAGCTATACACAGTTGAAACAGTTAAATTTATTTTTATTTTTTCACCAGCTGTGTTGATTTTCGAGTTTTTTGTGAACTTATACTAAAACAGCTAACTTCACTCTTGTCTTATAGAAATAAAATTTTGGAACACGATTTTACAAGGCAGTGTCCTATATTGATACTATTTAATATTTGATAATAGTCAGAGTCACATTTTGAAAACGGACCGAATTAATTTATATTCCCAATATATTTTCCGATTGCGTCTTGTAAGAGATGTCTATTTCACTTAGGTCAGCTACTATGGAGAACAATTCAAAACTAAAAACCGGCCACTAAATATGGCAATAATAAAAGCGCATTTTCAGGACTGGCATGCTATACCATCACGTTTTCGACACTTTATCGAAGTTTATGTCTCAGAACAAAATTTGACTTTATTTCACATTTTATACTATTTACCAGGTTGCTAGATTGAAAAATTGTGATATTCTATTCCGTTTCTATCACCAAATAATTTGTTTTCGATACTTGAACGAAATTAGAGAAAGACAACTTGTTCGTATATGTGTACTAGTAGGTTTTGTGATTGCAATAGAAACGAAATATTTTATAAATGTTACAGTTGTCCATTTCAGTTTAGGAAAGCGAGAAGTAAACTTTGATAAAATAACGGAAATGTGATGTTATAACATGCCACCCCAGGGGGTAGATTCCGACAAAATGGCAATTTGACGTGACATTTGCTTAGGTATTGGTCCAAATTGAAGTCATTGAAAATTTACAATTCGTATAAAATGATTTATGACATTTACAGTAGCTTACAGCAGCTGCAGTTTTTGGTTATATCAGATATATTATGAGGTTTCTAAAATTATAAATACTCACACATATTTTGTATGAAAACTTATAAGTCACGATAGTAAAAAACAATGACAATATTACAAAGTTACAGCAGAATTTTTAGAGAAATGTCACAAAAAATTGTCATTTGTCACTTGATCAGAATCTAGGGCCAGGTCATCCAAGAACTATGTTGCGTAAATTTACGGCCAAAGTTATGACAATTTTACGAAATTATTAAATCAAATTGGCGATGATTTCACTAATCATAATGCCGACAGTTGGGGGACCCAAAAGCACCAAATAAATTGGTGTCATAAGGCGAAAAAGTAGCAATGTGGTTTGCTGATATTTATATTTAGCATAACAATGATATTGTGATATTTCTGTGCCATTATGAAATATCACCAAATACTATACTGTTAAAGTTAGCCGAAAGTTTCCAGCCGAAAAACGGAAATTGCTATTGACGATTGTAGCCGTGATTTTAAACACTTTTTTACATGGAATCACAACTATTAAAATGCCAATTTTTAGTCGTTTCGTGAGGGCTGGTGGGTCATATTTTACATGGAATCACAGTTTTATTTTATTCCAGTAGGTGGTGTTTTCTCTACATTACCATTCGTCGTACCTCGCTCTACTATCACCTTCAAATAATCAGTCAACAACTATAGTTTACACAAGCTAGATAATTTTATCAGATTAGTCCTAATCCTATGACGTGTAAATTACAATAAATTCAAAAGTTTTCGAAACTATTGGGTGTACAATTTAGTTTTTTGGATTTTCTAAGAGATGGCGTAACTTTAATACTAAACATAGTTTGTCATTATTCGTGAAAGCGTAAACAACATATTTTTTAATCTCGACATGTTTATCGAATTCCATACCAATAACGAACAGAATTTGACGGCATTACTTTTTTGTTTTAATCAAAAGAAAAAAGCTGCTGAAAGTTTTCGTTTGCTTCAAGAAACTTATGCTGAACTTGCACCAATACAACAAACTTGCGAAAACAGGTTTAAACGATTCAAAAGTGGTGATTTTCATGTCAGTGACAAAGAACGTTCTGGTCAACCAAAAAATTCGAAGATGAAGGATTGGAAGCATTATTGTAGGGAAACTCAGCTCAAACAGAAAAGAACTTGCAGAACAGTTAAATGTCATCCAAGCAGCCATAAGCAAACGTTTACATGCCATAAAAATGATTCAAAAAGGAGGAAAATTGGTTTGCAATTCTTTGCTTACAAGACACCGAAGATGGCATTTTTGTATCAAATTGTGACTGGCGATGAAAATTGGATTTACTACAATAATCCTAAACACAAAAAATCATGAGTTCATCTAGGCGAACCATCCACATCAACAGCAAAACGAAACATTCATGGAAGCAAGGTTATGTTGTGCATTTGGTGGGATAGAAAGGAGTGGTGTACTACGAGCTGCTAAAACCGAACGAAACTATTACTGGTGAACGTTGCCAACAACAATTGATAGATTTGAACCCTTCATTGAACGAAAATCGTTCGATTCCAGCCAACAAACAGCGTAAAGTGATTTTTGCCTCGACGAAATGCCTCGACGAATGGATCGCATCAAAAGACAAACAATTTTTTTTTCGATGGAATCCATAAATTGCAAGAAATATGGTCGAAAGTCATAGATAGCGGTGGAAAAATGATTAAAATAAAATTTACCATTTCTTCAACTAAAATTATTTTTTTTTTGCAAAATTCTACTTCATTCATCAACTATAGTTTCCTTCAAAAGTGATACATTCATTCCAACGCTTCCCTAACATTTCAATGCCTTTTTTGTAAAAGTTTTATAGAATTTCTCTTTGGTCTAAAAATATGTATGTTTCGACAAAATCTCTTTTCGTGGACCATTTTATTGATGTCTGCGAATACGGTGGATATAGGGAGCAATTCGAAGTTCGACTTTGGACACGATGCATTGTCTTGTTGAAATAGCACTTTTTCTTATGCATTTGGAAACGTTTTGTCGCAATTTCTCTCTTCAAATGATTTTGTGCACTTTTTTTATCTTTTTTGGAATCTGTGGAATTCAGGCGGCCGGAGCATTCATAGCATCAACAGTGTTTATACGGCTACGTTTAAACTCAGCAAACCAACGACGGTTGCTTTGGAAGAAGAAGAGTCCCTGTTACACTTATCAAGCCATTGCTTTGCTTGAAGACACGGTACTTTCTAAAAATCATGTGAATTTTTATTATAGATGATCAATCTATGCATGTGTCAGGCTCGGTACTTATTGACCGACGGAATAAGTTTTCCAAAAATTGGGAGATTCCAGTGATTTATGGCCGAAATCGGTCCACTGGAAGTGACAGCTTCGAAAGGAGCTTTTTCGTTTTTTCCGCTACAGTCCACGCGGATTGGCTGTTTGGAATAAAACTTTACACTTAAACTCTTTCCATTAATTTGGAGATACTTGCGAGATTTAGAAATAATACATATTTTTAAAAACAAATTTTTACAAAATCATTGGACAATCAGAATATTTTTCTTAGTCGTTTTGTAACGAATTAATTAATAGAAATTCACGATTTTCATTTTTGAAAAGTTTTTCATTCATATGCATATTAATATTAATTGATTTAGTTTGATTTTTTCGCATCACTGCGTAACATGAAAAAATATTTAAACTGGTCCTGATTTTCTGTTTTTTTTTTTTTTGAAAATTAATGATGATCGTATATTGAGTGTATTTTGCTGGTTGTTGATACTAGGTTTTCAATTTTCCGACATAAGTTCTATTTACCTCGTGAGGTTTCAGCCCTTAGCACTGTTATTGGACAACATAAATTAAAAAACTGTAGTTGCTTGAAGCAAACCCTTTGCCGGTCGTATTTTGAATCCCATTCCTGTTTGGACATATGGCAATCCATTCGGTTTAGGGGATGTACCAATTAGAGTAATTTAAGAATATTTCAACGATTACAAAGTCTGTGTCAACGGTCGTTGATAGATTAAAAACAGCGACAGAAACATTGACCTGCAGAAATGGAAGGGTTATACAGCAGGTGAATGTTTCTTGAGCTAGATGACAACACGAACATATTAGAACGTTTAAAATAATCTTGAGTTGGTCTGGCAATAATTCAAAATAACAAAAATCTATATGGAGGACACCGTTTTCTACTCTAACCACCTTTCGTTCCTCCGTCCACGAAACATATTAAAAGAAACAGGCAAGTTATTACATTTTTTTGTTTTTTTTTTGTTTTTCAGACTGCCTTGTTAACCTATAACCATCTGTAGACTCAGCCATCGCAAAATGTGACAACAATGTTTGATATAAAGAGTAAATATGTTTTGCTTTCTACAACTGCTAAACACGAACACAAAAATGACAACAATACGTGCTTATCAAATATGTACACGAAAGATGTCCTCAACGATGTATCAAGTAGTAACAAAAATATTGGAAATGATAATGAAAATAAATTCCATGAGTGTCTGACAGAGAAACGGGATACAACAAATAAAAAAAATTCATCCGATTTCGTACACAACACTCGGAATATTGATGAATTGAGCTCTAACAGTAACTGTATTAATTATTTCGAGTATCATCAACCTATACCAATGTTAACGAATTCTGTCTCAATAATAAATACATTAAACTTGAGAAATGATAAAAGTTCTCTACAAGAATCTTTACCACTTTTACGGAATTTATTTCTGTTGTGTAGCGCATGCGCCAAAAATACGGCCACCCACTCAATGAAATATTTTCCATCGAAGAAAACGAATTCACTGGAATCGATCGATGGGAGTAACGACGAAGACACCGAATCTACATTTAATAATATAAATATCCAGGATGAAAATAATGAGACAATAACAACTGGAGAAGATACAGCAAAAATCTTAGTTTTATTAAATTGTTTAATATTTTCGCATGAAAGCTCACCGAAAAGTGATGAAAGTGCTAAGAAAATTGTCTTAATCGCTAATAGTGATAATAATCAAGTTGATTTGTGCATAAATAGTGATAATAAGAATACCAGTGAGAAAAAGTGTTGTGAAAATTTCGATGAAGTCTGTTTGAACGAAAAAGCTTGCCCGAACAATGATAAGTTTGAAGCAAGCTCACGATTAAAACGTTTAGAAAATAATTACAAAGAGTTTTGTGGTGTAACGAAATTATTACATAAAAATATAAATGGCAAGCTTTTGGACGAAAAAAGTTCAAATCAAAATGAAAATTTCGTAGAAGAGATAAATAATAAGGGAGGAGGAATTTCTAAACGTAGTGGTGAATTTGATAAAAACAGCAAAGTCGATTCATTTATATTCATTTCATCCTTTACAAGGTCTAAATTGCCATCGTCGTGCTATTATTTTCGTAACGGCAACAAAACTTTATTTAACGATTTATTTTTTCATCATCTAAATTCATTTGCCATTGATTCGAACGGAGGAGGTTCGAATAGCGATAGACGACGACGACGACGACACAGAACAAAATATGATAATAAAATTATTTGTGGAACAAGGTTAACAAAAAATTCAATACCATCAAATGTAATTTGTAATTACAAGGATAATAAAAGTGACCAAAACAGTTTAGAATATTGTTTTAGTGGTGATCTAGACGACGAATCATCCGCGGGTGATTTAAGTTCAGACTCAGAAGAGGTGTACAAATTTTTAAGTGGTGTAAAATTAGATAAAAATGAAAATGAACTTTGTGATACAAATACACTAAGAGATTATGTGTTGACTCAAAACTTATATCCAAATTGTGAATTTGACGCGAATAATTTTCAAAATTACAAATTCAATAATACCAATGTTAATTTTAATGGTCTCGTTAGCTGCTATGACGAATTGATCGAAGATGACATAGACTCGTTTAATAATGGGGATTTTCCTAATAATAATAATGATTTTCATTTCAATGTAAAAATAAACCAAATAAATAATAATTTAAAGGATTTTAGTGACAAATATATAAAGAAAAATATTTCAACATTTAATATTCAGAAAAATAATTGTAATAATAATAATAATAATAATAATAATAGTAAAATAATTAAAAAATCAAAAATGCGTGAATCAGCGGGGCAATTACGTGGTTTATTAAAAAAACCAAATCGTCCGCCTACACATCGTAAAAATAGGGTTGTATTTGATGAGACTAAAAACGAATTTTTTGATGCTGATTACATAATATTGATACGCGAAGATTGTCCATATGATGAAGAGGATGAAGAGCCTTGTACATGTGGTGAACATGAATTAGTTAGACTGTGCTGTGACGAGGGATGCCAGTGTCCAAATTATAGTACCAGCACACCGGTACCACAAGCGCCAGCTGCCCCATCGCAAAATTCTGCGATAACAAATGAAGATGGTCGAACGCCACAGGTGGGTTTAAGAAACAGAATAATTATTTTTTTTCAATTTCTTAAGAATTTCTTGCTATATACTCACTCATCAACATTTTTTTGTGATACATTAAGTATTTATAAAAAATGTAAGTTTTTAATCGATCGAATTCTTTAAATTTATTAGTTTGAAAATTATTTTTTATAAATCGAGCTGTATTCTACACCGATGTTAACCTTGATGTACGACGAGGCCATAATTTAATTACGAATTCCTTAAATTATAAAAATATAAGGGAAAATTTTCTATTTATTTATTATTTAAATTTGCCTTGAAACTTTTACATTCATTTCATGGATATCAAAATATTGATTATGGTTATTATTTCAGGCGTTCTTCCCATGGAAATTTAAAATAATTGTTTTTAAAGCCTGCATGACGTGTGTGCTGGAATATTTTAAGAGTTTGTCAATATAGCATAAGAAACGTCATGTCTGGTAATAGAAAATAGCTCTATGGCCAATCGTTGTTGGTTTATTGGTTGGCATAAATTTAACGATGTAACGTAACCCCATAAAAAAATCCAACGGTGTTAAATCGCATGAGCAAGATGGCCATTCGACCTGACTATTTCTGGAGATTACATGTAGGTAGATTCTGGTTGCGTGAAATTGCTAGTGGAACGATATTTTGTAGTAGAACAGAATAAAAAAAATGAAAATTCAAGTATGCAGAAAGAGTAATATAAAAAACAATCTCGTCCCATTCCTTCTCACCAAACCGGAATACGATGGTTGCCGAACTTCCCCGTGGCATGTGGAACCATCTTGTTGGAGCCACATATCACTGATGTCAAGTCCATCCTATTCTGGCCAAAAATATGGCCTTCCAACATGGCACGATAGTCTCCCAACATGTCACTTTTTGTGGTTGACTTCTAATGGAGTCTCTTGAAGCACATGTGGATTTGTTGCTGTCTAATAATTCATATTTTGCTTATTAACAAAGCCATTAAGCCAAATGAGCTTCATCGCTGAAGATGATTTTTCGATGAAATTCAGGATTTTTGTCAAACTTTAGCAGGACCCTATCGGAAAAGCTTCGGCGCTTCAAATGATCAAGAGTTCTTGAGTTAATTTGATGATGTAAGGGTTGTAAGTCAAGATCTTTACGCGCAATATGGTTTTAGAGATTCCCAATTCCTGTGAACGGCATGGAATCGACTGATTTGGCTCATTTTGATCTGAAGCATTTTGGGCTGCGAAATTTTCGGTACTTCGACCGGTGCGTTGTCTCACTGGCACAAAAACATACAACAGTGAATATTTTGACTCGAATTTGTCCATTATAGTACACACACCCAGCCTGTCTGATGAGACGATTATTACTGCCGAAAATGCGTGGTTCCACACTTTGATTCTTTGGTCGTGATTCTTTCCTCGTTCCCTTCCCCTTCACCAACAAACTAATTTTTTGGTGGAGAAATTCTTGATTCTTTTTTCAGTAAAAATTTTTTTTGATTCAACTGATTCTCGCACAACAACAAAAATAAATTTTTCAAGGACACCTGTTTATTTGTCGTTTTTGGCTTAATTTTAGTTTAATTTGCACTTCGAGTGCAAAAAATATATTTTTTCAACCAAGGAAGCAGTTTTGGCAGCAAATAATATACAATACGAAAAAATCAAAAAACATAATAAAGAATAAATCAAAAAAACATAAAGAAACGCGTAAAGAAATCAAATGTGGACGGCGATTGATTTTTTGAAATCATTGAATCACGACCAAAGAATCAAAGTGTGGCGAGGCTCAATGGGAGTAAGCGCTCTTAAAATTGTGGTAATAATTTTTCCAGATGTTGCTCGTTCGTGAACTTCGTCATGATAAAAATCCAACCAGTCACGACTTAAGAGTTTAAGTTATACGCTGGTTGCACCACTTCGGTTAGTGCTACAATCACCCAAATTGTATAGGCTTCTCGTCACAAATAAACAACTGTCAACAAGTTGTCCAAACGGAGCACAACTCAAGCTTTTAAGTTTTGACTGGTTGAAGTTTTAACCTTGACTGACGTTTCGACGTTGACAGATAATGAAAGCGTTCACTGGTGCGTTCGTATTAAAATACATAATTACTATGTCCATATTGAAAAATCCGATATAAATAAATTTTTCAATAAACTTATTAAAGTTAGTATAAAGATTTCACAAACAGTCAGGAATGCCGGCATCAGTAATGTAGACTCCACTATATACCGACCGGGATATCGGTCAAATAGATGCACCAAGCTGCTAAAGTAGATAAACGATGTCAATAATACAGAATAATGTCGATACTGCAGAATAAAATATTATTACATTTGCCCTTTCCCAAACACAGAATTATTTCAAACTTATTGACTTATTTGACGCTATCTTGAATAAGTCGATCAAGTCGTTCCAAACAATTTTGCTGGCTTATTTTGACAGATATAGCAAACAACAAATGTTTTAGGAATTTGTTATTTAATAATAAAATAAAAAAATTAAAATGCATAAAAAATAATTTATTTTAATGAATTATTTAATAAATAAAAACATAAAAATGTGTCTTGAGTTATTAAAACATGATGAAAATTTATTATTGTAGTTGGAGATGCTACAATTTTTTTATGCAAGCTACACCTCTATTAATCCTCTTTATAATATTTTTATATCGCTAAAATCTATTAATTATATTAATTTATTAAGACAATATTGTATTAATAGTTATTAATTAAGTGGAATATCATTAATGTTTGAAAATTATTGATAATATTTGATAATTTGTTTAATTTTTCATGTTTACATGATCAAATGTATATTGCTTGTTTACATGATCAATAAGTTTTTTGCTTTCAAAATAAGTTACCTCGATAGCAGACTTATTTGAATAAGTCGGTATAAGCAAATAAGTCGGTGTTTGGGACACGGCCTTAGGCCCTGTTCCAATTACCGACTTATTTCAGACTTATTGACTTATTTGAAGCCATCTTGAATATGTTAGTCAATTTGGTCCGATTCATTGTACCTATTTATTTGTGACGTAATAACAAAAAAACAAAACGCAATTTCTATTATATGGAAGAAAAAAATTTCTTGACATATTGGTCGTTGCTACTAGATTTGAAAAAAACTGCATGTATTACATCATAAAGCAAAATATACATAAGAGGACTCATGTAGAGATTCCAAGGTTAATCTATTTTACTTTTGGCAACCTGTATAAGCCTAATAAGAACAATGAACTATAAAATAACTATGCCGATATGTTTATAAAATGCGTATATATGGATTAAATATAGACAAAAATTAATTTATATAAATATATGTATATAAATATATTAAAATTATAAAATAAGATTAACATCGGAAAAATTGGCTTATAAAATTTGCACTAATTGATTTCTCTTATATATTTATTGCTCGATGATTACATTTAGTCAAGACACAATTTTGGAGACATTTCTGTGTAGACATACTTATTCAAATAAGTAACCTCGCGAGGTGACTTTTTTGAATAAGTACGTCTACACAAATAAGTAAGTATGAACAAGGGCCTTATAGTCGCATTTTAATTCGGCATAAGTTATAAACGGTAGTTATAACTGTGGCTGTTTGGCTCATTCCACACTAGGTTAACTAGTATCCGGTAATTTCTTCGTTTGTTTCCCCTTTACCAATAAAATCAAAAATTTGCGGCGCAGATAAATCCGATTTTATTGGTAAAGGGGAAAGAAACGAAAAAGTTACCAGATAAAAGTTACCCTAGTATGGATATCCACTTTCCCAAACACCGACTTATTTGTGGCCACCGAATTAATCAAATAAGTCACCTCGCGAGGAGACTTAGGGGTATATCCTCCTAGAAATATGCTTACTAGATTTATTTTGCCATGCCAATTCTTACGTCTTTTTTAAATTTAAATTTGTTTTGCGATTGTAAAGTAGAAATCCACGGAAAGTGCATTTCCCACTGAGTGAATTTTCTACTTTTTGTGGTAGAGATATTGTAAGTAAATAACCTTTTTTTTGGTGGCCCGAAAGGTCTCAAACATTATGAATGTCATTGAAAATATTATTTTTCTATAAAAAAAAAACGGAAATCTTTAAAGTAATAATACAGACGAATTTAAAATTTCTTATTTTATAGTTCATTGTTCTTGTTAAGCTTTTACGGATTGCCAAAAGTAAAATAGATTAACCTCGGAATCTCTACATGAGTCCTCTTATGTATATTTTGCTTTATGGTTATGTATATTTTGCTCTATGATTATTGATTATATTTAGTCAAGACACAATTTTGGAGACATATCTGTGTAGACTTACTTATTAAAATAAGTCACCTCGCGAGGATGCATAAGCCGCAGCCACACGAATGCAAATATCGACCAACGTTGGTGTATTTTATGGTTGGCAAATATTGGTAAAATATGACAATTGACAAACTCTAATGTCTACACGATTTGTAGTATTAGTTCGTTGGACACACGAACGTTGGACAAATGTAACCTTGATTTGAATTTGTCATTTGTTTTGTGGCTACACGATTTGTTATTTGAACAAATACGCCAATGTTGGTATGTGATCAAATGTTGCATTCGTGTGGCTGCGGCTTTATTTGAATAAGTATGCCTACACAGAAATGACTCCAAAAATGTGCCTTGACTAAATGTAATATGTACACGCAGTTTTTTTCTCAAATCTAGTGGCAACGATCAACATGTCAAGAAAACGTTTTCTTCCATATAATAGAAATTGCGTTTTGTTTTTTTCTTTGTTATTACTTCACAAATAAATCGGTACAATGAATTGGAACGACTTGACCGACTTATTTAAGATGGCGTCAAATAAGTCAATAAGTCTGTAATAAGTATGTGTGTTTGGGAAAGGGCCTAAGTATTAAAATTTTACTAGTTGGTAATTGAGCTCACGTAATTTTACAATAAGGTTTAGGTAAGTCCATCTTGGACCGTACTTGATAATAGATGCAAATATTTCAGGTGTGACAATATGTTATCTGTTAAAATTAAAGAGATTAAAATAACTGAGCATCACACAGTTTAACTTATTTTGAGGCAGATTTCTTAATTTAAGCATTTTCTGACCTTTTTCCTTTTCTTGAATGTAGGTAGACTAACTTCGTTTCAATGAGATTAAGCACGGTTAAGCAAGTATTGCACTACTTTTTTACTGATTAAGTTAGCCGAAAAAGGCGGCAATTCAGTTTCGGCTGAAATAAAAGAAAAGAGTAAACCAAGAATGCCAATAACGTAGGGAAGGGTGGGGCAAGAAGGCGATAGTAAGCCATTTTCCCCTTTTTTCTTTCCATATGTTCGCTCTGATACCTTGGTTTGTTAATATTTGTATTCGTTGTAGTTTTACTCGCCACTACACATTTGCTACGTATCACAACTGTAACCGTTTTCAAGTTTTTTTAACTATTTTATCTTGATATCAAATTCGCCATCTTGCCCTAATAGGCGGGTAGGATGACGATTATTCTGAAATAAAAAAATAACCAAGAGAATCAAAATAAAATAATATATTTCAAAGTAACAATTTCACAAACAACTTAAGTAATAGAAATTATAAGACTTAACAGAAGTCGCATACCTACGTTTTGCCTCAGCCGGAGCGGCTGAGTCCACTACTTGCATATTGAATAATCATACCAGGTCTCACGTTTACCAGAATCATTGCACACCAGACAAAGGTCGTGAAACATCTGATTCGACATAATTTACTGATATTGAGGAATCCGAGGATTCCACATTATTGGAAACGTGAATATTATTATTCCGATTAGTGAATTCGTCAACTTAGCCGACCCGCCATTTTTTTAAGTGTAAGCTTGAAAATATATTTAATGAAAATATCTTCCAAGTTATTAATTTAGAAATTACAATAACACACTTTTTAAGAAAAAACTAAATTGAAACAATAGAACTTACCCGATTTAAATTATTCTATATTTTATTTTTTTTGTTTCACAACTTGCACATAAACACAAAGAATGGTTTATCACAACTAAAAAATGTCTGATATTGGGAATTTTTATTTTATAACGAATGGGACGCATGCAAAATACTATGTAAAACATGAAAATAGAGCTATTTGTGAGACGTTTCATGAAATTAACAATTCGTCAACTTACCCGCTTCGTCATCTTACCCCTCCTTCCCCTATTAGGTGTACAAGTCTGCTTTTTTGGTCAAATTCGACTTTAAGATTAATTTTCGAAATATTCGCCATTACTATCATGGTCTTTTGCCATTTAGTAGATGATGTATGCCTTCACGATAGAAACTTAGTGGTTTAGAAGCAAAATAGTCATCGAGCCATTCTTGCACATCTTCAACTTTCGTGAACCGCTGGTTTTTCAAATATGATGACATCGATCTATGAATAAACAGTAATCAGAGGAAGCCAAGTCTGGAGGATACCCCAGATGCTGTCAAGCTTCGCAGCCTACGGAGAAGATGAGTTCCTGCTTGTTAATATCAGTATATCAGATCAATGTCTGCGACCAAGCTGTACTGCCACTGAAGGGTTTGAAATTGTAATAGATTACGAAAATATACTTCACAGCTACCACTAGCACTTATCGAATGGTTAAATGGAGTGACCTTGTGCGAATCCTAATAGACAGCAAGTTGATATGACATAGTATCGCTAACACTAGATAATTTGCTTTCGCCTTACTTTGGGGCTTCTCTCTGAGTTTTTTGTTAGTCTTTGTGGGCTGAAAATTCTCTGTGTCGCAATGCATGTTTTATTTCTATTTTGAATTATAAGTGACTGTTCTGCAATCTTCTCGCAGTGCATGATAACATGATCTCCAGACTTGTTAGTCAAGGGCATATGCGGCACATTTTGGTAATATTCCTTTTCAACGTGAAAAGGTTGAGTGCTACCATCCTGACTAGCCAGTTTCCCGTACCTACTGGTTGAAATCTTACTTTCAATTTCAAAAATATCGCAAAGTTTAGATCGGCAACATCTGAGCCCTACATCGCGATATCTGAAATATAAACGCCTTGCTCCAATAATTTTGTTTAAACTGATGACAATAAGACAAAGTTACTTTAGCTAAATAAAATGTGGACAAATGTCAATCCATTACTACTGGCAGTTAGAGAATATTTTATAAACGGTAGTCTAATTTTTTGTGTCAATCTTTTGGACTTTATAATACTAAAAAGCCGTCGTTCCGAAAGGCCCTGAATGGAGATAATGAAATACAATAGAAGTTTTATGAGATGTTTTAAAATTTTAAAATTATTACAATTTAGAACATCTCAGCATAGATGTTTTATTTTATTTCATCTGTCATTTGCAACCGGGAATTCCTAGTTACATTATTTTGTCAACGGTGCCATCTTTTAACAAATATTCAAACCACTCTCTTCGCAATTGTTAATTTTGTTCATGTAATTCAAATCATGGGTATGTTGAACCCACTGATATATAGATCAGTGGTTGAACCGTTTAAATCAGCATACTTATGAATTTTTTAAATACAAAACCGGCCCAACTCAGCCTAATACAAGTTTTAGTGAACTAGTGCGGCTTATCTTGTAGGTGACTCCAGTGTAAATTCGTGTAGTTTCTTGTAACAATTTGCCTACGCGGTACAAAAAAATGGCAGATAAGTTTTGACATTGACGGAGTTTTTGAAATATAATAGAATTTATCAAGTTCTGGAATTTGGTCCTAAGTGGAATTCCTCTATTCCGACTGTGGCCGAAATCCGGTGTGTAGGATAGAAATGGGATTGAAACAAGAATTTTGACCGAATTTCTGAAACATGGCCATGCTGAATGAAACTTTGCAAGTTCATAGCCGATTTTGGTCAACTTAGTTGTGAATTTGCGGATAATCTCTTAAATGATTGTATACAACAATGTGTATGAGAAGATTTGAATAATACTATGACTTTAAGATAATGTAGGTACAGGAATATGTTTGCTGATTGAGCTGGCTATTTTTTAAATGATTTTGGTCAAATTTTTGTTTGGAAGATGTAAGTGAGATTGTAATTTTAACTTTCGATACAGCTCGCACCTGACCAAGGTTAAATTTAAGGTTATATTTATATAATGGGATTGACAAACTAAAATGAATTATGAACGAAATTCTAAAATTAACCTTACTGATTAGAACTTTAGAACTTGGCCATTTGACCGATTAGGTTCAAATGGTGTATGTGATAGAATTTCCATGTTAATAAGGGAGGAGTTTGATTGAGATTCTGCAAACCAGGTTAGGTAGTTCTTAACCAATTGTTGTCAAATTCATGAACATAATTTTTATTCAAATTTCTCTATTTGTTCTTAGATGAAAAGAAAGATTTTCAAAGGGAGAACGAATTTTTTGCTCTTATATTCTCGCGATTGCAGAACTTAAATTGGTATTAAATGCGCGAGTATTGAGCACAACACACTACATACACCAGAAGAATACAAATGTAAACCGAAGAAGCTCATAAATGGAATCCATTTTGCATCAAGCAAATGGCTCCATTATCTCATAATACCTAAAAATACCACTCAGCATGGCATCTCATGTCTTTCCTTTTCCTTTAAGGTTTATTTAATTTAGCAAACTACTCATATAATTTTATAATTCTGCTTGGTAGGGTATTGTCAATTTTATACATACATACATATAAGAAAATACAGAATACGATATATAACTTTGAAAAATTTTATATATTACAGAGTCCTAAATTTGCACCACCAATTGAGTTTGTCGACCAAGCAACTTTAAGCCCTCCAGAGGGTTATAAGGATAATGGTTCCCTTACAAATGCGTTGGGTGGAGCATTGGGTGGCCATGTATTTGGGGCGCAACACATTCAACAATTACAGGTTATACAAAGACTGCAGCAGCAAAGGGCAGCAATGTTGGCAGCCAGAAATACCACTCAACAACAAATTGCCGCGTTACCACAAACCCAAGGTCAGGCTATAATCCAAACCCAAAACTACCAAAATCAAATGATTAGCCAAACCGTTTGTACTGAGTGTGCAGAGTGTGCAGAATGTGCTGTTAAACAACAAATGGTCGAAGAAGGTAACAAAACAAATGTTTAATACCCGTAAATTACTAATCTTCTGTAAAATTACTTATACCATTTAGATGCCGAATCACCCTGTTTAGAAGATGTCCCTACTTTAGAAGTGCCACATGTGGCCCTGGTCCCGTTACAGACCGCATCACCAGAACGACGAATTACACAAAAAGAAATTATTGCTGGTGAAGAACGGCCTAAATATATGGCGTTAAGAGAACCGCCACCAGGTATTTAAATCTTTATTACACATTTAGTTTAAAATTATAATGTTTGTTTACTATAGGAGGATTGGCAACATCTACGACTGTGGTTAGTGGAATTAGTGAACAACTACAGTTGAAAATAGTACAGCAAAGTTATGAAGTGTGCCAGCCGATTCATTATGAAGCAGCAAAATCAACCACCACGACAACTACAACAATTGTTAATATGCCAATTTCGCAAACGAATGCTGCAGGACAAATTACCGGAATTTTGAAAGGTGGTAAATTGTGGAAGAGTGAAACTACACAGGTTGGTCCTTTATTCATATAAATAAAGAATTGAGTGAAAAAATTAAAATTATTTTATAATTGCAGTGTGATGACACAACTAATGTGACGTCGGACGAAGAAGGTGGCTCAAAAAGATCGGTTCGATTTAACGAGCTTGTCAACGAACAAGCAAATGATTCGATTTTGCAAGATGTATGTGAAGAGGTTCAGCTTAATCAACCGATCGAAGAAGATTTAGCTAATGCACAACGACCACCGTTACCAGCTAAAAAGCATTCTTCCAGTATTTTTCATAATGCGCTACGACCAAACTCTGCGGTTCGCCAATTGTTTCCAGCTGCAGGATCTAGTACGCCTGCGGCCAAACCAATTCCAGTACCACAAGGTCAACATAATTCCGTAAGTGACGCCGATTCCCCTGCCGTCTCCTTATTAACACATGAAACACTCCGAGCATTTGAAGAAGCCAAACGAAATACTTTATCTAAAACTGTACAAATGGATTCAGAGACTGATACAATAAAGCGAACAATAGAACGAAATGCACTTAGACGGTCCTTAATCAAATATGAGCCAAAGTATGTGTCAATTATATCAATATCTAAAGCGTTTCAAAAATATTCAATAATCATTTTTTGCGTTTTTAGGAAAAAGCCACAACGTGTAGATACATCATTAGAAGAAAGAATTCGGAAGCTCACTTGTGATATAGATGAGCCTATAAATAATGATGGCTCGGTTATTGCAGAAGATAGTGATATGCAAAACAGCCAACAGCGTTCTGATCATATAAATGCAAACAATCAAGATGTGAATGAATCCGAACGGCGTAATAGCCCAGCGGGTGAAGAAGTACCAAACCAGTGTATGCAAAAATATTTTCCTGATAAAACATATTCTCCAAGTTCGTCAGCATCGTCATCTTCCTCGGGTTCGACATCTGCATACCGAAAAATTACAGAAATTTTCAATCGTGAACGTCGACAAGAGCGAATACCTGAAGCCGATGAAAATTCCATTGTTATAATACCTCAAGTAAACCAAGTTCGATGTTAGATATTTGATGAAATGTTCTAAACCAATTTGTTTTTATTTTTAATTATAGCCTGATTGTAGATGTCCCGCGGCACCCGACCTCGGAATGGGCATTCAAATGCCACCAGCCCATACACAAATTCATCAAACTCCACCGAGACAAAATGAATCAAAACGACAATTTTTATCTACTTTGGTACCATTGACATCCTGCGTAGCAGGGCAACGTGATGATTTTTCTTATTACACTCTAGCACCAGGTGAACGTGGTTCCACCGCTAGTTCACAGCTTTCTGAATATAGTTTAGCCGATATTGATTCGGTATTGCATGACGACGTTGAAATTAGAAAAGTAGCGCCAGATGTTATTGCTGGCACCCCGGGACAGGAATCGGATGAGTTAACAAATTTTGCACAACAAGAAGCTCTGCGCACCGAAAAATTGAAGAAAAAATATAGCGGTGAAAGTGTTTCACACCAGCCTAATTCAGGGGACGGGTCAGATGATGACGACGAACAAAATGATTATGGTTTCAATAGGAGGCCAAGTGTGCGCGGAATTAAACCTCGATTCGGTTCAACAAATGAAATATTGCAACAAATGCAAAATCAATTATCACAAACCGGTCCTATTGAAGCGCAACAGGTAACGTAGACGGTTTAAAATTGATGTATGCTGTTACATTTAATTTTTATTTTAGGTAACACAAAATCATGTACAAAATAATCCATCGTCATCTGCGGCACAATCTAATAAGCAAGTTGCAAATCCACAAATAAATAATAATGCTCAAGTACCGGCAACAGCTGCCAAGCAACATATTACAGCAGCCCATCATCAACATACAACTGCATGGGCTTATTATCCCGAAATGCAGTCACGTGTGCCCATAGATCACACAAATGCTAATTATTATCATATTAATCCAGTAGCGGCGCATCCAAATCGTCATTTAAGTTATCATCATGACCATCATGAAGAGGCGACCATTTATCAAAATTGTCATACGGTCTCAGTAGAACAACATCATTATGGCCATTTTGCTCGAAGTCCAACAAGACGACCCGAATCTCCACCACCGCTACGAAATTATCATCAAACTATGGTACTAATACCATACAGTACTGAACCATATACACATTATGCGACCAATGACCAAGTAGCTCAACAATTCCAACGGCATAATGTATTGGAATATCAACAGGTTTGAATCATGAATCACAAAAATGATTTAGTTTATAGGAATGATAATAGATGAACAAGTTCAAAAAAATTTTACAGGTAACTCAACAAACAATACGTGTGCCGATGGGATATCCGTTGCCCGGAATGCAATTACATGTTGTGGCTGGACGAGGTAATGCCACAACGAATGCCAACTATAGCCAAACATATTCACGTATTTCGGGGCGAAATTATCAAAATCAATATTCAACCGATATTGTTAAATTTGGTGAACGGGGTGCGCCCGAGGGTGCCGCTAGCATATTACCATCTGATTGTAGTAATGTGATGTCACCAACGATCGCTCAACCAAATAATAATTTACTTAATAATCAACCAAATAGTGCACAAAATTCGACCAGTAATATACAAAATCAGCATTCTAGTGCTGTATTTTATGCCATGAATGTTTGACCGCAGGTTTAAAATTAAAATGTTGTTGTTGTTGAAATCAAAAGTACACAAATGAAATTTGGCTAAATAATATTTTTCAATAATAGTTTGTTCTTAAAAATTGGAATTTTATTCAGTTTAAATAGTAATCGGTATTACATATATTTTTTTTAAGTGATATGTGGGAATGATAAATTAAATCGTGAACACGACGTTAAGGACATATTTTCATCTTAATATGTTAGTGATTTTTAGTTTTAGTTGTTAACGTATATTTTTTGTGAGGTTTATTAAACCTTGACCGTTATGTATATAATTTTTGGCAAGTGCTTAGATATGTATATGATTTTTCAGTTAATTTATCTATTATATAAATAATATTACCTATATTAACGTAAGACGGTTAATCTCTAAGCCTAAACATATTTTACAGAGAAGGTTGCGACTTATAAATAATTCATTTAAAATTATCTTGATGAAATTCAAATTACTATACAACGTTAATTAAAAAAATATATATATAATCCGATAAATATAATTTAATAGCTGTTAATGAACTTCATCCTAATGCTAAATTCGGTTCTGGGACAGAACCAGACACCTTGGAACATTTATGTAAACTTATATTATTATGTCGACCAATGAGAATAAGGATTGGCGAACAACCTGTATGTATATATTTGTATATAACGATATAAAGTTTCCCTTTCTTTCTTTCTAAACCGGCTACAAAATCAATAGAGAGCGTTATAGATGTCGACGATATAATTAAATTGCAATAATTTGGAAGTTGGAAGTTTTATAAGAAACAAATGTTATTTATTCATTTAACTTTGACAATTGTTCTCCACGAACCAACAAACTATCAGTTCATTGAATTAGAAACAAACTACGCCCTGACGACACTTCCACTGAGAGACAGCCGAGATTCTCGTAGCCACATTGGCTGCCATCTGCTTACCGAAAAATTCGATTGGAATAAGGAGGAACATAACCTCTAAAGCGCGTATAGGTGTTGACCTAAGCGCCCCGCTTATAATTATGCAGGCCGTTCTGTGCACCTTCTCCATCATCTTCTTATATGTTACCTTCTCCACAGCTCCCAATCTACGCCCGAAAGCACAGTAAAAATATGTAACCGTTCTTTCACAAATGGTCTGGAACCCTGGACTAATAATAGGGCCAATTCGATGTAAATCTTTTATTTATCTCTTCTTCTATTCTGGTTTTCTTTCAGTGAAAACTAGGTTTAAAAAACTGATGATATCCGAATTGTATTTAACAAGTGTTGCATGTCTGTTCAAAGTGACGATCCAGCAACCTCAGTAAGTTGTTTGTAAAAACCGTGCATATTTTTGCTATATTTCGTTTCTGAATGTTTAATAAAATACGATTTTTCCTACAGTTTTCGTTTTGTTTTATAAGAAGAAACATTCAAGAATTTCCTCAATGGCAAGTTATGACATGCAAATAATTACTCTATAGTACGTTTTGTTATATGTAGGAAAAAATCGAAAAGAAACCAAATCTTGTTTAATCTGTTTTGGGAACATGTTTTATCTGCCAGTTCAAAATATTATAGCTTTTACCCCATAAACCGGCTTTGCTTTAAATAACTTTCTGCGTCTACATGTACATAATCATATGTTATAAGAAGCCCTGCTTACCTAATTTTATCGCATTATTATTCACATCAAGCCAGCGTTGCCTCCCTTTAAGTAACGGCTTCGGCAGTACAATAGTAAGATGTGCATTCTTTCCAGATAACTAGGACTATAACATAAGGAATAGTCTCAAACGCCAATCGAGTTTTCATAGATGTAATGACCCAAATCCTGTTTAAATTTTTTAATTCGTCTATTCTACTACGCTTTTTAATAATTAATAAGTCATTAAAATTCGAAATTTAAGCTTGAATTCCACAGCGAAACAATTTTTTTCAGCAAAATAAATACGAGATAAAAATATATATCCTTATTTACTTGTTAGAAAAAAACAAAAAAATTTTCAGTAAAATTTACTGGCAGTAATAAAACAAATTCTTTTTCTACAATTTTCATACTTTTGTGTAAAACTATTTTTGTGCGATTTGTTTTTATATTGCTTTCACACATACACAATCATGCTTAAGCAATCGTTTTCGTCAAGCATGCTTGAAGCATTTCAACACACTACATATTCTTGGTGGGCAAGCTTTATTTACTGCCCTATTATGATTCTCGCCTCACCACACCACTCGCCGTGACTATCTAAGTCACCCGAGTTCAAAATTGGTATTATGAGTCTCCCTTTTATTTTGGCGAGCCGTTGTTTGCGGCGTCGTATGTGGATTCTTGTATTTTTCAGAGTTTGTTATTTGTCGTTATGGAAACCATATAGTAATGTCAAACAATTTTAGTTGTTTACAAATAGTTTTCATATAAAGATATTTTTGTATGTCTTTGTATGACAAAATTTATAAGGATACGATATTTTCATCGTATCGTAATACAAAACAATTATAAAAAAATATTAAAAATATAAAATATATTATATAAAAAATTGTGTATACTATATAAAAAAATTGTGCTCGAATTTTTGCCTTTCTCTATTCCATGCTTTCTCTAATTGGCGGCCCTAAGCTACTGACTACTGACAAATTTTTCCAAAATTCATTAATGGTTAGTTTGATTTTTCCAACATCTGGAAATCCACGGTTTTTTCCATTTCAATATAAATTTACTATTTCAATGTTAAAATATTATATTTCTAATACCAAAAATACTTTGTCACTTGACTCTCACCATCATATTTTAGGTGAGTATATATGACATTGGACTCGCTCACTGTGAATTATAATACCAAAAATTATATGCGGTGATTTCGAGTCGCCAAGCGACACGCATGTGACGATCACTCGCTCACTGCGACAATCATAATACCAAAATAGAATTATAGTGACGACTCTTCACCCGGTGACGAGTAAGTGAGATTCATAATAGACCTATAAAAAAAGAAAATTCGATGCAGCCCTGACTTTAATTTCGACAACTGGGTCTCCAAAAAAAATCAACCAAGAACATTGTGGAATAAAATTCTTATTATTTAACCCAACCGCCATTGTGTGACTTAATAATGTGACATAGCTGTGGCTGTCATATGAGTTACTTGAAGAGAAGTTACTTGAAGCGAAAAAAATCAAACATGTTTCAAAAAATCAAATCATTTTGACAGGATTGCGCATGCCTCCAATTACCACCATACACTTTCAAAACTATTTAACAAACCCTATTGTCAATCTTGCACTTTAAATACTTGTTATGGAAATTATGCAGTGAATGACATTAATATTCCAAACTTGTGAGATAGTGTAAGCATCTCCTTAATTGTCTAGGAATTAATATCGGAGTCACAGCTATGTGGTCGTCAGCTCACTAACGTTGATGATAAGGAGATCGCTGACTCCTTAGCCAAAACGGGTTCATGCTTAAACATAGTCGATCCTGAAGATGGCGCGCCTTTGTATTTTAATAGTAACAAATATACAATTAAAAACACGGGCAAATTTTGCATTTTGAATTGAACAATATGCTCTTAGTTTTCAGATATTTGACAGGTTACTTAACATAAACTATCTTCCGGTGCATAAGCTTTGCTTTGTAATGAGTTGTGTTTTACAGCATACGTATTTGAGAGATTCTTTTTTATTTGGACACACCTTCCGATAATGAAATGACCAGAAACACAGTAGTGTTCGCAAAGTTGTTCTGTTGTATAACGGACCTTGGGAACCTTTATTAAATCGTGAATTCTGCTTGAGGACCAGTCAATTTATAGACTGTGTGATTTTTGATTAAAGTATTTCGCACAGCTGAAGATTCTATCACCAAAAATTGTCCATCTAAACGGAATTTGGCCCTTTTTGAAACTATATTTCAAGTCCTCAACTTGAATTATGTCATAACGTTATAGTTTTACTTAAATCACCGCGTTTGCGACATTCACTGTAATTTTCCTGTATATGTCGTAGCTGAATTCACAATCCGATTATAACTGCTTTTTCCACGAATAATGTCGCTCACCTTCAAAGCTACAATGTTGCTTTCCGTATCTTCAACCACCTCTCTTCTTTATTGTTGGGGTAGGTAGTTCCTTTGTCAGTGTCGTTTTAACAGTGAACCCTTAACGATTACTAATAAGGATTTTTACGTTCTAATCTCTGATGCTAGAATTTTGTATGTAACCTTTCTTTCATTTTGCTTGCTGCATTTGATCGACTATCAACTTTTAACTTCAGCTCGAGGCACATCGTGTGGCTAATGTCAAGTATGCAGCTTATACACTACGCTTTCCAACTTTATGACAATAAGGTTGAAACGTTACTTTTTGACAATTCACTTATGACTACAATATCAAAAATGTAACTTTTTAAATTTTTATGCAGTTTTGTTGCATTTTGAAACACAACCTAAGTAAAACATTCCGAAGAATTTTACTGTATTTTTAGTGGCAGCCAAATTTTTTCAAGGGATATAGCGCCAGTGGAAGAAAAGAGACTTACTTTCGAAGAGCATTTTCCAAATTGCATCAACCTTCAAGTAAGGAACAATAACTATAATATATAATATGGACTCTTTCTTTAATAAATTGCTGACCAATTTTTACTCATCAACGCATAAAAATAACAAGTGTTGGTTTTATGTAATTTTATTTTTATTTATTTTTCTCGTGCTACATCCATACAGTCTATTGAATCTTAGACAAGTTCCAAGGCTGCTGGAAGTGAGAGACTGCTTGCTGGATGAGGCATAGTGAGATGCCGGATAAGTGGGGTGGTGATTCGCTTTTCCTTCTATTCTACAATATAAAATTATGTTTATGCTTGATCTAAATTTGTAGTAACGCATGCGACGGTTGCTTGACGTGGTCCCCACGATTTACTGAAAATTATAGCTATATAGCTAGCATATGTATGTAAATTTATTGAAAAGTTTAATCTTCATATAATTTTACCTAAGTGTAGAACTTAGTCCTGGTTCCTTCAAACTTTAGTATTTGCCCACTTTTTGAAAACCCAATGCGAGTTTTATGATTGAAAAATATTGAGGTTTATTTGGGGATTAGTATGGAATTGGTAAGGGCTTAACGGGAATTTTTATATTGCACTCGGTTTAAAAACATCTCAAATCACGTTTCGACTCTATTGATTTCTGTAAAAAAACGGTTGCGTTCTTCATGGCGCGAGTTATGGTGCGTCCATAAGTTGAGAGGCATATAATTATTCCTATTAATATTTATTACAAAAATTATTAGTTGACTGAGTAATATGACATGAGTATAAATTTTCAAGGAAGTAAAAAAGGATTATTATGATTAGAGAATGATCGCGTATGTACGCATGTATATGTAACGTTTAAAAGTTTAAGTTTAACCGATTGACCATTGCTCAAATTGAAACCAATTTTAACGTCCGTTGGTACAAAATCGAATCAAGGTGATAACATTTTCTATAATAAAATGTGTACGTACGTATTTCCGAATGGAATTTTTCTTTAAATAAAATATTTTAATATTACATTGTTAAAAGTTAAAAAATAATTTGGAAATATTTATTATTTAATATTATTGTTTTGTTATAAAATTTTCGTTGTTAAAAAATTTATTTTTTATTGTAATTTTAAATATTCGTCATACCGGGACTAGGTAGTATGTATATACATATTTGTGAAATGTAATAATAAAATATCGAACTAACCGTAATGAATTTTTCTTTATAGTCAGACATAACTAATTGGTATAATTCCTCATCTAACTTTCTAAGTAAAATTCGGTATACAACTATTTAAAAAAATAATAGTCTTTTAATATTTTAATTACATGTTAGACATAAAGGATTTTTTTGCGTATATCGTTAAAACAAAATGCATATTATTATAAATTTCTTTATCAATAACCCTTGATTATACAAAACAAATTATATACATATATATATATATATAAAAAATTAGTAAAAATTTCAAGTACAGTATAATTTAGCACGTAAATTTGGCCAGATAAGAAAGCTGATTATTACTACAAACATAAAATTGGTCTGACATTATTAAGTACTTCCAAAATATTGCACCAAATTTACTGAAATTTTATTGTATTTGAAATTTAAGTTTAGAGTTTATTTATTATTAAATAATCCAGAAAATAAAAAAATTATATTTTAATAATATTTAAATCAAAAAATAATTCTTAAAAACAGATATTATAAATATTATAAATATAACTCAAATTTTCATCTCAGCCAAACTGAAATATAAAAAAACTTTAACTAATTATTAGATAAATATGAAAAAATAGAAAGGAAAGCAAAATTAAGCAAACAATCTTTTCTATGGCAACATGTCAAGGTTATAAATAAATAGATATACATATAAAAAAATATATTTAATAAAAATGCAACTAATAAAATAAAAACATATTTTATATTTAAAAAAAAAACTTTATTTCATTTTTACGTTGTTTTAACGTAATAATTTTACGCCCCTTATTGAAATGAATAAAGATTATGAAAAGCACTCTAGGGCCCTAGCGCTCTGGATAATATAATCCAGTGAGAAATGACAGATAAAAATGAAACCGATTCGCATTTTGAAAATGTCATAAGAAAATGCGTGATAATTTGAGATCAACGTGCTGGATACGCCCATTGATACCCTGGATTTGCATAGTGTAGACTCTAGGTTACCTAGAGTCTACATTATGCAAATTCACTGATATTTTCTATCAGTGTAAGAATGTATGTGTGAGTATTTTATATAAAATTTCAACGCATTCCCAATAGAATTCCTCATAACTTTTTCCTTACAGAAAAGTATGAAAAAAAATCTTGAGAAAAAAAAAATATTTTTTTTATATTTATATTTGTATATTTATCTAACTCTGTATTTGTGTTAATATATCGAAATTCGTGATTTTCGTAATTCGTGCTAATTTCCTTTAATATATTTAATTTTTTCAAGTTGCGTACGTCTGCCCAATATTTTTTTTGCACGAATCGACACACGAATTTAACACAAACTGATGTCTCCCCACAATTTGAATTAAATTTTTAATAATGAAACATAACATAAGGATGACATTTCGTAATAATTTCAATATAATTTATCGTGAAATATTCTCCTGGTAATTTGCCGATAGTGTCAAAATTTATATAAAATACTCACACATACATTGATACCCTCATAGAAAATTTCAGTGAATTTGCATAGTGTAGACTCTAGGTAAGTAAAAAGAAATGTTAAACCACAGAATATATATAGGCAGAATAGACAAAACGCTATTTTACTATGGAAGAATATGGAATGAACTCAATTTTTTGACCCCGGTTCGCGATAAGGTAGGAAAAATGCGTTATTTTTTAATATTTTCATTTCAAATTATCAATTATGGACTCACAATGAAGCTTAGACGGCATATTTCAACAAAATCATTTAGTTAACATAAAATCATTATTATAATTGTTAATATTCATATTTAAAAGTTATATTTCCTATAAAAAATTTAAGGTAGGAAAAGAATTTCTTGCCTTCTTGGTCTACGCAATGTCTTTTCAGGTTATGAGCCGTTTATTTTGAAAGTGGCATAACTCACTTTTTCAAAAAATCATGTTAATGATAAAATTAGTAACAATTTAACGGTATCACTTCATTTTAAAAAAATTTCCAATCAATATGACAGTCATATTGATTGAATTTTTTTTTTAAATGAAGGAATACCGTAAAACTGTAACTAATTTTATCACTAACATGATTTTTTGAAAAGTGAGTTGTGCCACTTTCAAAACAAACGGCTCATATATTCATTGGTAGTACCATAGAAAAATAAGTTAACCATAGATTTCTCATTTGTATAAAACGAGAGATAAAATTGAAATTCCAAGTCATGATTTTATTTGTGATTTTACATTGTGCGCAATGTAAAGTTACAAATACAATCAAGTCAAGACATTGGAATTTCATTTGTTTTATACAAATGAGAAATCTATGTTAAACTCATTTTTCTATGGTAGTACTTCAAAGAAGTAGAGTGTGGAACGGGCCAAACACATTTACTGATGACTTAAGAGCTTAAGTTACACGCCGATTGCACCACTTCGGTTAGTGCTACAATCACCAAAATTTTATAGGCTTCTCGTCACAAATAAACAACTGACCTCTAAAATTTTGGTGGTCGTACCGCTCTCCTAAGTGGTCCAAAATGGAGCACAACTTAAAAACTTAAGTCTGACTGGTTGGGGCATAAATCAAACTAAAAAAATGTGACTTAACTAACATAATTGAAATAAAAACGCCTTATCTGCAAAGTAGATGAAGCGTTTATGATTCAAATGGAGTAGTTAAGTCATTTTTGCTTAAACTACACCACATTTTTCTGTTAGAGCGAATTATATTTTGCTAATAAAAAGATTTTGGATTTGTTTTAAATTACTTTTATAAATTGTAATGATAAAGCTTTTAAACAGCTGTCAGTTGGCATCAATAACTAAATTCGACCAAAAATGTAGTTGAAGTCACTTATGTTTATCACGACAGAATTGTGATGGCAGGCAGGAAAATGGATAGAGCGTATTTTGCAATAAGATTTCGACAAATTTTCTTTAATTTTAATCCAAACCAAAAAATTTATGGTGAATAAAGAAAACTATTTAGATAAAATTGCTCCTAGCAAACATTCTTGTATGTTTTTTTCAAGATAATTGTCAAAATTTTTGGGACAAAATGAATCATTGCATATTTGAAAACATGAAGTGTTTTTTTTATTCATTCCATATATTCTGGCCGTTCCGAACATGACATTTTATGTTTTTTTATTCATTCCATTCCTTTTATTTGCTATTTTTTTATTTATTCTAGACGTTCTGGACGTATTCTTTTCGTATTAAATGAAAAGGTAGAACGAAAAGAATAATTTTAATATTAGCCTACATATTGTGTGTTTTTTGGCTATAGTAAAGAAAATGGGGGCACCAAAAAATTCGTTCGTGTTTTGTTTGCTTATAAATAGAAATAAAAATAATTAATTTAAAATATAATTATATTTAAAATCCCCTTTTCTTTAATACAATGGCCTGTTTTGTCGAATGCACATGTACATAAAAAAATAGTTGTGGTAAAAAATAATATAAAATAAATTAAAAATGGAGAATAATAATCATAGCAATGAAAATATATAAAATATATAAAAATATAAAACAACTAAAAAAGATACAGTCAAAAATGTCTGCTGCGCTCGGTAATTAAAAAATATTGAACCAAGTATTCTTACAGTGTGAGCATACCTTTTCTCAGTTCGGTATTTCTATTTTCAACAGTTTTATATGACGTCACTGACATAGACGAGTCTAGTACATTATTTTTTATAATTTTCTGATTGATCATGGGAAGAAAATTCTTTTATACAAATAATTAATAAATTTAATATTATTTCGTGATTGTAATATATTTATTACGTAGATTTAAATTGTTTTAACTGTTTTGATTTATTTTATATTTTTGTGTAGTAATAATTGTGTTTTAAAACCAAAAAAAGTTTAATGTTTTTGTGAATCAAATTGAATGAAAACGAGCAAAAATTAGATGTTGATTGAAAAACATGTCGAAAAACAAAATAGTACATTCGAAAGTTGACAGTGATACAATAGAAATTAAATCAAAGGTAATAAAATACGAATTACGATTTCTTAATATATTTTTAATTCTAAGCTACTACGCCTTATACGGATTTATCATGTGCCATATAAAAGAAAAATGCCCTCATTTGGTTGTATCGTTCTTGCCTCTTGATAAAGAGAAATTTTTATTTTTTGGAATTTACGTATTACTGTAAACTTTAACGAGATGTTTAACAGTAAATACTTACCTATTAATAGCAAATTAATAAAATTATTGAATTAAACTTTGGAACACCAACGTCCAGTAACAAATTATTTCTCATTTTTGCTGACCACAATAAAATTCACGATTTTCATATGGAAAAATAAAATCAATTAACCTAATTAATAAACACAGATTATTTATCGAAGATAAATAGTCAATAGCTATTAATATCCGCTTAAAGCAAGAATTAAAATCACAGTACATACATAACTATCAAATATAGGTATCGATAATACTGATGAGTCAATTATTTCTTCTTGGAAAACATCGCTATGAATTATGATAAGCTTTGAATTTTTTTATTATTTCAGTTTGATGCCGAATTCCGTCGATGGTCAATAAAACGTTCCGAGACACATAATTTTGATGGATTTTCAGGTCTTGTGAAACGATTGCATCGTCTAGATAACACACAATTTTTGATTTCCTATATAGACCCAAGAGATAACGATCTGTTGCCGATTAACAATGATGATAACTTTGGACGGGCTATAAATATCGCTAAACCACTGTTAAGAGTAATAATACAAAGGAAAGGTACGTAACGTAAAATAAAATAACTTTCCAGTAAACGATTAACGTATTGTAATGTACTTAAACGATTCATAACAATACAATACAAATTACTTTTGGATATTTGATTAAACCAATTCACTGCATTATATAATGTTTTTGCATCGCGGTTTGTCACCCATTGATGCCTCGAAAGAATTAAACATCGTTGTAATTTTATATTACATCTAACTAACTTTTTGGGAATGTGTGGCCAATATATATTAGTAGTTACATAAAATGACATAGTTGTCATGTTGTAATAAAAAAGGGAAAATAAAAATAAATAAAATAAATAAATATATATATATTACTGCTTATGGTTTTATATTGACTTTATAATCATCTCGAACGAATTTGTCTTATAACAAAAGATTTAGACATATTTTTGGCCAAATAAAATTCGAGGTATCCCGATGTAGCGACTTGTTTAAACAAGATCGAGACACTTGTCGGTTATAGTTTTGTAGTAGAAGCTTTATTCGTGGTTCTTTGATTCTCCGAATTTTAAAAACAAACGTTCCAAATAATGATCTATGTTCTGCCTGAACTCAATGAAGGTAACAGTGCCACCGGGCGTGATATATGTAATTAATCTTGTACAAGCAAAGATTTCAATTAAAAAATTTGTAAAAGGTAGTAAAAATTAGTACAATCATTTAAGTATCGTAAAATTATAATGCCTCTACGTTATACATATAAAATTGGGCTGGGCATCATACGTAAGCAACCTGAGTGCGAGTTTATATTATTCCGCTGCAAAATTTTCAGTAGACGTCTAAACGCTCAATCGGATGTTTTTGTAAACAAATGTCCCCTCTGAAAAACCAATAGTATTTTGAAAATTTTACAGAAAAAATTGTATAAATTCGCAGTATTTTCATCCATACTACGCTTGATATGTTTATACAAAATTATATTTGTGTATATAAATATATCAAACCTATAAAATAAGATTAACCTCGAGGAAATTGGCTTATAAAATTTGCACTACTTGATTTCTCTTATATATTTATCCTCGATGGTAGTACTCAAAGATGAAACGCAACAGCTCTCCAAATAATTTTCATCTGTAAATAATGTCGGCACATTATTTTCACGTAAAATTTTGACATTTGTTTCTGTTCAAATTTTTTAAATACTATAAATCTATAAATTTTAAATAAAATCAATTTAATTTAATTTATTCACGTAAAATAGGCAAATTGAGCTATGTATGTCTACACATTTATACGTTAAAAACCAAAATTCTACAAATAAAATTTGATTTCTATTTCACGCGAAAATAAATAGATTTTTGGACCGCGGTAAAATTTCGTTTCACTTTGAAATGAGTACTAAGCTTTATTGGCCTTTTAATCACCGCCTAGTTAGCGCCACTTCCTATGCGAGCGAAAGATGATATTTGTTTATACGAGAAAAAGCCTCATTCCATTTTATTATTTCATCATTTGTTACATTAATAATTGTAAACTAATTGAACATTTTACATAAGATACAGACGAATTATAGTCATCTATGAAGTTTATTCTACATTAAAACTAGTTTTTTGAGAAGTCGATAACCTTTCGCATTAGTTCCAAAATATTCCGTCAGATGTCAGCCACTTTGCGTTAAAAGGCGAATATGGGAAAAATTATGATTATCACTTTTTAATTTTAAAACTTTAAAGAAAATCTAAGTAGACATTGGGCGCGTGACACTCTTCTGGCTTTCCCTGGGAATGGGGAATTGGAAAAATATTTTCAAAGCATTTTTGTCGAAATTATATTCTGGCCTGCTGTTGGAATTAGTTTGGTGTAAATATTATATTTCCAAATTGATTGAAAAACTTTTGTTCCACAAAATTTTTATTCGTCTTTTAACGCAAAGTGGCTGACATCTGACGGAATATTTTGGAACTAGAGCGAAAGGTGATCGACTTCCCAAAAAACTAATTTTAATGTACAATAAACTTCATAGATGACTATAATTCGTCTGTATTCTTATGTAAAATGTTCAATTAGTTTACAATTATTAATGTAACAAATGATGAAATAATAAAATGGAATGAGGCTTTTTCTCGTATAAACAAATATCACCTTTCGCTCGCATAGGAAGTGGCGCTAACTAAGCGGGGATTAAAAGTATTTTATTACAATGAGATATTCAAATTTTTACAATAGCAATATTTTTATCGGGTTTGTATATGCATATTTAGCTATTTCAGTTCTACAGTTTATGTGTAAGTCCAAATAAAATATATCGCAGTAAAGCATATTTATTGTTATGTGGGAAATAATTTCTATTTCTAAAAGTTACATATTATTTTTTAATTTTAGTCATAAATATAAAATTTACTAGCTCAATATGCACATGAGAAATATATATCTCGAATTTAAATTTGTTTAACTAGACCAGAGTTCTGGTGGATCTGTGACAATAAAGTTTTGTATTGGATTTGCATTGAACCAATGAGTTAATGAAGAAATATTAAAATTAATCAATAAAATAATAAAAATGATAAAATGTCACATTCAATTGAGTTATAAAAATATCCAAACTAAATATGTAAAACATCCTAAATGGTTAAAATAAATAATCAATGGGGTTTCATTGGAAGATAGGAATTTGATGAAATATGAGAAACGACCATTTTATGTAGGAGCGCAGCGCAATTAACATCGTATAATCAATATTTATTTAAGAAGGAAACGTTCTAATAAAGTTAAATGTCTGGGTTAAGAATGGTAATATTTTTGTTAGAAAATCTGATGACTGCATCAGAAAAAATTATTAATTTTGACGATATAATAAAGTTCGATGTCTAATTTCAATTCAGATTATAATTTAGCAATTAACTCAGATATACAAATTTGTCTCGGGCCAGAGAACATCATATTAAAATATCCAAATTCGCTTAAAATTTTGTATCTAAATTCTAGAAGCTTATCGTGCTTATTGAGGATTTATATCAAGTACTTGATGTTTTAAAATTGGAAATCCCCATAATTTCAGTAACAGAAACGAGGATATACGAATATATGCTAAAATCATTTTATTTAAAAAAATTATAAAGCAGCATTTTCATGTAGAAAAAATAAGATACGGGGTGGAGTAGGAATATTGGTAAATAAGAAATATAATTTTGAAATTTTTTCAGAATTTAATACTGGTAAATTTAAGTTGTAATAAATCAAAAAAAAATGTATGTATCATCGATTTATAGAGCTCCTTATGATAATTTAGATGACATAAATTTATTTTTTTATGTTTTTTTTGGATAACCACCTTTACACATTACAACACTACAATAATAAATACTTAGACATAGTATAAAGTAATGGTTTCTTTATATTCAATAAAATACATAGTACAAGAACTGAACATAACTCTTTCATTGACCATTATATTCAAGTGTTTTTAATCAAAAAGTTGACATTATGTTATTCAGTTACTCTGGGTTTGATCACAAATTTATTTTATTAGAATATGATTTTTTATTGAAAACAACTAAAAACACAATCTGTTAAAATCATGTCTAATAAAATTAATTTCGACATGTTAAACGCAAGTTTAGTACTTAACCCAATAATTATCAATCAAAACCAGGAAATAGAAAACATGTATGAGTCATTTTGTTCGCAACTTAATTCAAAAATTATAGATTGCTCCTATCGGAACAGAGGAAGGAAAGAGTACTCTATTTTAAAAATCCGTGGATTGACAAAGAATGTATAAATGCAATCATATCTAGAAATTTTTGGTATTCAAAATGCATGCATGATCTTAATAACCATTTCTCATCAAAAAATGACAAAAGTTCAAAAAATCCAAAACAAATTTGGAACATTTTCAAAGAAATAATTTATAATGGCACGATGCCTAGAGATAAAATAGAACTTACTTCCGACTGTAAAATTAAAAACGAAACGGCTGCAAAACTGAACAGTAGTAATAATTTTTTCGCAAATATAGGCAAACAATTAACTTCTTAACATAATTTTGCAACAAACAGTTTATCAACAACAAATTAAAGTGTTTTAGACAGATTTGATCAAATTACTCCAATTGATATAGAAAAGATGATTGATGGTTTAAAAAATACAAAATCAAATTCCGTTTAATAATAGTACTGTAGCGTTTGGTTTATTATCAAATTACAAAATGAAGTAGGTCCTGTCTTTTAAAACACATATAAAGTAATACCTTTAGAAAAACTGTTTTTTTTAAATTCTCAACTGCTTTTGTTGAAAATTTATCCTTAATATTTTCATTTATGAACTACATTGTGGTGCACTTTGCTCCTATTTAAGTTGACACTTCCGGTGGTTGGAGTGAAACCTTAGATGATTTTTACGATTGTCCTTCGAATATTATTGTTAAAAAAGGATTCATGAACACTGTTATTGTACTATTTAATTGGTTAGCCTATGTAGATCACTATCATAATGAGTTAGTAATTCTTTTTCAATCGAATTATATGATCTATAATATAAAAAAACATTTAATAAATATTGGCAAATAAAACTATGACTTTGGTTTTAGAAGATAGCCTAGAGTTAATCACTGGATATGGAACTGTAAAACCAAGAAATATTATAAGCAGTATATTGGGACAGACTCCGGTTAAGTCAAAAGGATTAGCTATTTCAAATCCGCATGACTTTCGTCAAGTTTCGGCAATCATAGATGTTGATATAGTTCCTGAAACATGTCGTCGCGTTCGTTTACTAAAACACGGTAGTGAAAAACCATTAGGTTTTTATATCAGGTAATTCAAAAAATCATGAGTCGAATTCATGAAATATTAAAAAAAACATCTATTTTAGAGATGGGACGTCTGTCCGGGTTACAACAAATGGTTTGGAAAAGCATCCAGGAATTTTTATATCGCGTTTAGTGCCAGGTGGTCTTGCTGAAAGTACTGGCCTCTTAGCCGTAAACGATGAGGTACTTGAAGTTAATGGAATTGAAGTGGCTGGTAAAACGTTAGACCAAGTAATTTATTTTAAAATACGATTTTAGTTGTACGATTTTCTAGAAATTTTTTATTTTTATGACAGGTAACGGATATGATGGTAGCTAACAGCTCAAATCTTATAATTACGGTTAAGCCTGCCAATCAGCGTACTTTAGCAGCGCCAAGGCGAGGGTCATTTTCTCGAGTCAGCCAATTATCGGGTGGCTCACAACAATCACATCATACCAATCACACGAATACATCAGATGAAAATCAAGATGATGATCAAGATGAGGTGGTCGATTTAACAGGGGTTACTCTTGACGAGTCAAGTTTAATCAATCAAAAAGATGGGGTGTTACACTTTTAAATATACCTACTTTTTTTATTATATAATATACATATTATTATGCTTAAAGATTCTCAAAAATAATAATTTATCCACTAAATATCTAAACAAAAGACATCCATAGACTGAACATTTTTCACAGTTCTCAAACAAACTGATTACCTGCATAATTTTCCTTTTACTATTTGATTCAAACATTTCAATTGAATGAGTACATAATGTTAAATGTTTTTTTCCAAAATTATGTTGAATGTTTAAAAAAATAAATGTATTATTATTTATTAGCATAGACGCGTGATTATTAGTTATTACATAAAATCATTCCATATATACATACACAAAAGTATTAAATTTAATTATTATAAATGGAGGTACTGATTGTAGAGATAAAGTTACATTCCAAATTGTTTGCTCTTTGATTTTTAATTTATTTTTTAGTATGTACTTAAAAAATATTATTAAATGTAATAGCAAAATATAAGCAATATGTATGTATGTATGTACTACGTAAAAAAATTTATTTGGTTGGCATATATCGACTGATTTTCGAATTCAGAATAAAACATTTTTAATTATTACATTATTTCATGTACATAATTATAAACGTTTTCCTTTCAAAAACAGTATAATAATAAACATATTTTTAAACAAAATAATAGTGCCTTTAGTAACGTTAATTACAAAACTATCCAATAAAAATTATAAAAAGGATTTATAATTATCATGATAACATTATATTGTATCTGTTATTAATATTCTTTGAATTGTAAAATAATGATTTAAAAAAAAAATAATATTATAATCCGCCCAAATTATTAATTTAAAAAAAAAATCTAAATTATACCATCATATCATGTTTTAAAAATTTATTCTTTTTTGTTATTTTAAATTATGTTATATTATTATAAAACCAACAAAAATATTGTGGTTTATTTTTATTACATACTACATTTATATTTTTTTCTAATTTAAGAATAAAAAGACATTTTTGGGGGCACACTTCATCAGACTATCAAATATCCAATCCGTGTAAATTTTCACCCTGTAAAGCGAAAAATACAAGAATATTTGGGTTCGTAAAACAATGGAATTTACATGATTAATTTGGTTGAATAGCCGATCGAGTGTACACCCCCAAATATTACATACATTTTTATTTATTTTATAAATTTACTTAAAAATATTATTACTATTTTATGTTTTAATAATATCAATTTACATATTCAAACAAATTTATTATAGTATACAATAATTATACAATTACATGAATGGTTTTGTTTGTTTACACTAAAAACAAAAATGTACTTATATAAATTTTACAACCTATCAAATATATTTTATTAAAATTAGAAATTAGTTTTAATACTTTTCGACAGTTGCAAAATCTCCAAATTGGCTCATCTCGGTCCCACAACGATTTGAAATTGACGATTGGACTACAGCAACGGTGGGCAAATGCGGCTCCTATAATGGACAATGCAGTAATTCTGGGGGCTATAATGAAATTTTTCGTTTTCGTAAAATTCGATCCGCCGTGAAAATTGGTACATATTATGAAATTTTTTTGCTTTCGTAAAATTCGAAAATCGTAAAATCCGCCCTATTATGAACCAAAAAAAAATAAATCGAAATCGAATTTCACGAAAACCAAATGTCAAAATTCGACTGCTCTATATGTGACGAATATCGTATTTACGAGAACAATAATGTATACTTTTGTTATTTTCTTTGGCACAAAAATTTTGATCCATTTCTGATCCAAATGGCTTCTTTGTTTACATTTTTTGTCTTTTTAGTTTTTGATTCTGGATCAAAAACAAAATCCAAAAAATTTGTTGGTTTTTTTTTACGTTTACTCACACATATTGTGATATTGTGTGAGTAAACGTCAAAAAAAATCCAACAAATTTTATTTTTGATCCAGAATAAAAAAAAAAAAGACAAAAAATGTAAACAAAGAAGCCATTTTGGATCAAAAATGGATCAAGATATTTGTGCCAGAGAAAATAACATTATTATTTTTTTATTAAAATAAAATATTTTAATTGCTTTTTAAAATGTAAGTTACTTAATTATTTTATAATAATTGACTAGTTTAATTTATTACAATTAATTTGAAACTTTTTTATTATTTAACTAAATCCAACACAAAATAGCATACTTCATGCTTTTAAATTTTACGGCGGATCGAATTTACTATCGTATTTTACGAAAATCGAAAAAAAAAATCATAATATCCCCCCTGTAATTTCAGCAACATTTTTCACTGAATCTTATCTAATGTGTTATCTAATAATCTCGGAGATATTAGAGATGAACGAGGATTAGGCATTCCGCAAGCATTATTAAACTTTTGTTTGAACTTCAATACTAAATAATGTGACTTTGTTATTGCAATGTGGCTCTCGCACGAACATATAGGGACGTTGATACAGTGATACACATTCGTATAAACTCACTATGTTTTCTACAATCGCCTATCTAATTATTTCTAATTAACTTAAATTGTCTATTTCATCTAAGATAAGTAGTTAAGATAACAAATTAATGACAATTATAATATTTGACTTTAATAAAATTGAAAAACCTAAAATTTAGGTAGACATTCATATAAACGCATTCGAGATAATTAAAACACCAAAGCAAACATATTTTTTTTTATTTATTTAATATTTTCTATGACCTCCACCATTTTGTATTAAATCGAAAACTCGATTTGGCATTGAATCTACTAATTTTTTCAGTGTTTCTAGATCAATTTTCGCCCAACAATCACGGATTGCACTTTTCAAGTCATTAACATTATCAAATTGCCGACCATTTGCATAGACTTTGCCAGCCAGGATACCCCAAAGGTTCTCCATAGGATTGCAGTCAGGACTGCAGGCTGGCCATTCAAGGAGAGGGATGTTTTTCTCGCGAAACCACTGTTTCGATTCATTTGACATATGGATAGACGCATTATCCTGCTGGAATATGCAATTTTCGTGATCAATACCATCAAGGGAACTAAGTAAAACATTTTCCAAAAGATCCATGTACATACGGGAGTTCATCCGAGTCGTTATGAAGCAGATGGGAAGCTTTGCGTAGTAAGAAAAGGCTCCCCATATCATTACGCTTCCTCCACCAAAGTTACGTTTCGACATGATGACGCCATGTTCTTTCAAATTATGCCAGTAGCAACTGTAGCAGTCAGGACCATCGAGGTTAAATTTTTTCTCGTCAGAAAAAATCACCTTCTGCCAATCTGTTGTCCACGACATGTACTTACGAGCAAATTTGAGGCGGCTCTCCTTATGCAAGGCAGTTAAACGCGGTTTACTTCTCAATTTAGTCCATTTAATGTTTGGTGAACTTTTCGAAATACGGGCAATGTGCCGAATCGTCACCGGAAGGTTCAATTTCTCCTTTATCTCTTTGCATGACAGCCGATTTCGAATAGCCTCATGTCGAATTTGACCAGTTTGACGTGCTGAGATCTTGGTTCGACCTTTTGTTGGGGCTTTTACACCATAATTTGGGCCTTTTTTTAAAAAATTGCGAATGACGCTTTCAGATCGCCCAATTTTTGTTGCAGTTTGCCGATTGGAATATCCTTCATCCTTATATATTTCTATCGATAACTGCTCCGCCTCAGTTAAACGATTCCCTTTAGGCATTGCTAAAAAACAGTCAGTCCTTAAAATGATTTTTTTAACAAAATTCCAAATTGCTGTATATTACCTTTGAATATGTATGAAAAAATTATATAAAAAATCACTTTTCACGTGATGCGTTTAAACGAATGTCTCTGCAAATGCTGACTGCTAGAAGATTTTTTGTTTTATTTGTTATTTCGCCGTGCTGTTTTGTTTTTAATGCATGCAAGTTCCCGTTAGACAAACAATAAACTATAATAAAAAAAATTGTTGGACAAAGAACAGCGAAGAAATAGATGGTTAAAGGGGAAAAAATTAGTGCGCTTATACGAATGTGTATCACTGTACTACTCGCTGTACTGAGTAAGAAAATTATAATTTAGCTGAAAAAAAATTATAATTTAGCTACCACTAGCGCCATCTAAATAAAATATTTTGAAACTTTACCGGTATACAGCGGTAACACCAAAAAAATTGCAAATTAGCAGTGTAAGGAAGGAGATAGAAATAAAGCACGCGACTGTCAGCCATGTTAATTACAAATTAAAAAAATTCGCTTCATTTCTCTCATCTCATTCCAATTTGATTGAAGTTTTGTTCTCAAATACATAGTGTAAAAAGTTTTGTTTGTAATTTAAAAAATAATTTTATTAATAGTACTATGTCGCATAATAATCGAAATGAATGCCGGATTTATGTGGGCAATTTGCCGCCAGATATACGAACCAAAGATATACAAGATTTATTCCATAAATTTGGCAAGGTAACCTTTGTTGATTTAAAAAATCGCAGAGGTCCGCCATTCGCTTTTGTTGAATTTGAGGATGCCCGGTAAGTCATAATTGTAATATTAATGTTGAAAAATATAGTATTTCAAGATATTAAACACTAGGTAGCTACTAGCTATATCAAAAATTTATAAAAGTTGATTCTGTTTGTCAATTTTATCAAAGAGCCGAATCGATCGATATACGCTTCATATTATTGCTGTAATGGTGTGTGTGTGTGTGTGTGTGTGGATGCGCTAGTGTAATTTAATTATAGTTTTTTTTTGTAAATTGCGCCCAATTTAACTCCATTTAGATAAGCGCTACTACAGTTATCATGATTTGCGTTTTTATAATGCGATAATAATTATCATCGTAATGTTTTATTTAGGGACGCTGAAGATGCTGTTAAAGCTCGGGATGGTTATGATTACGATGGCTACAGGCTGCGTGTAGAATTTCCACGAGGTGGTGGACCTGGTAGTTTTCGTGGTAATCGCAATAATGAAAGAGGCGGACGTGGAGAAGGAGGTGGCGGCGGCGGTGGTGGGGGTGGCGGCGGTGGAGGTGGTGGTGGTCGTAATCGTGGTCCTCCAACAAAACGTTCACAATTTCGTGTATTGGTTTCCGGTTTACCACCTTCCGGATCATGGCAAGATCTTAAAGATCATATGCGAGAAGCGGGTGACGTTTGTTTTGCTGATGTATATAAAGATGGTTCGGGGGTTGTTGAATTTTTGAGGCATGAAGACATGAAATATGCTGTAAAAAAATTGGACGATTCCAGATTTAGATCTCATGAAGTAAGGCACAACGGAAACTGAATAATTACTTATAACGTCTGACGCGAATGAGTAGCTATCCGAACTTATCCTATTTTATATACTAACAATGTGTCATTTGTTTTAGGGCGAAGTAGCTTATATACGAGTAAGAGAAGACACGGGCGAAGAAAGAAGGGACTATCGTGAAAGGTAATGCTCGACCAAGCCATTTTTTTATTACATAACTTTATTCCATAATTTATAAATTTAGGTCACGTTCTAGATCTTATTCGCCTCGCCGTAGACGTGGAACACCAACATACTCTCCTGTAAGAAGAAGTTTTTCAAGATCTCGTTCTGATTCGAGATCGAACTACTAAATTTTGTAAATAACGATAAACATTCGCGGCATTCTCAATTACATATGTAGTTTAAAATTTTTTTTTTTAAATCGAGATAATGTCACAAGATTTTATATTTTCGAATTGTTTGATTAATTTCTTAAAATCAAAATTAAAAGCCACGAAAGATCAAGGAAATTTTGTAATAATGTTTCGACTGAAAAAAAAAACATTCCTTGGCTACAAGATCAATTTCAAAATCAACAGCCAACCACAATTTTAATTTAAGTACATTTGTAACATAGAACTGAAACGGAAGGCTGGCTGTTGATTTCTTCTTATATACAGAGACATAATAATAATCGAGAATGAAAGTATTTTATTTTATAAATAAATTTGATTAGGTAATTTAGAAAAGATAAAATATTTTCATCCAAACTAAAATATATATTATAGATATAAATTTAACTATTATAAAACTATTATTTTCAACCAACTTAATCACTTAATTTCTTTTTTATTTTTTCTTTATAAAAAATGGATATTTAATGATACGGAGAGGATTTTGGATGGATATAATATGGATAGAAAAAAATGTATGGAGTTTGTATTTTGGATTTGGGAAAGCGTTAGGATTTAAAAATGGATAGGATTTTGAATAAAGGATTATAAATGTATATTTAAAATAATGGACAACGTGGGAACTTCACTTGGAAAAACTTAAGTTTTGTCCTTTTGTCGTAGGAATTCTTAATAATCGTTCTTGATAAAAGTTTCTGATTTTCATTTATTTATACTGTACCTGTATAAATAGTTGGACCGCATTAATTATTATGTAAAATACAAGTATTATATAATTTTATGAATACGTAGTTATGTAATATTTGTATATTATATGATCAGACGGGACACGGATCGTAAAACAGGAGGAATTAAGCGTTCCGGATAATATACGGATGATGTAATATTACTTTCTGTTCCAACTGGTATTTTTTGGATAACAATCGAGGAAACTGAAAAATTTCGCAAATATTTTGGATAGGTTTGTTGGATTTTCACAAAAATAAAACGTAATACGTGTTTAGGACCCCGTGGGACTGTTAAACAGAAATAATATAGGAATGCCTTGAATTAATGCTAGCTAAACAAGTTCCACTGGATATAAAATTATTTCTGGGAGGACTCGGGATTATGCAATTACAAAATATTGGTGTGTAACTTTTATTTTCATTTAATTTCTTTTTTTTTTTTTATTTCATGACAGTATATAACCAATAATTTTATACTTATACTGCTTTTTGAATCACTTTTGAATTTTAGTTTGTTACTATCTATCACCATAACTCTAGAATATGATTTAAAAGAAATAACATTTATACCTTAGCCATAATTTTAACATTTTATTTAATTTGTTCTTGTAAAAAGATTTAAAAAGTATTTAATTTTGTATTTTTTGTACATAATTTTGTGGCTCCTTGGTTATGCATCGAAGCATACAATATCTTTGGTTCTACCTAGTCTAGTATTAAATAAAAATCAAAAGTGATTAAATTAATTTCTGGGGCGCATACCAACAACTTTTATAAACAACAAATTTTCTATTTTTGCATGGAATTTTAATCTACTACAATTATTAATTTATGTTTGAACGATTTATTTTTAAAGTTCGAAAATTACAATTTTTTAATTATGTACTTTTGTATATTGTAAATTATGATTCAATGGTTTTTCTTTTAGCTAATAAAAATAAACGTAATGTAACCAAATTATAGTTTCTATTTGAAAATTCGCAGAACGTCAAATCCCATTTTGTTTATGAACTGCCCTGTATCTCCAGCGGTGTCACTCGTTTAATTAACTGGAATTCCTATTCAATGCACATTTTGTTCGTGAATATTAGACGATCACCGTTTCTGTGAAGCGAACGTATGAGTTAGACTTCTTGGCTCTATTACTACGATCTTCGTAAAAGTGCCGTCTATTGAAAATATTAGTTTTCTATCAAACTGCAGTGACCGGCTGTGAGGTTAGCTACAAAAGTAACGATTATAAAAAAATACGTGTATGTAGTCGCAACGATATTTGGCACCTTCAGATAAGAGGTGACGTAAATTTTCGATGATATCGAAAATTTTTATAATAGGGCATCTACAGCAGTCGATGACGCGATTGACAAATCAAATTCAGATTGTTTCACCGTTTTTGGAAGTAATGGTACCTTCAACTGATTCCGTCTCCTCATTTGAGTGCTATAACAATTCTGGTACTACATCTATCACTCATCTTCAGATCATCTCAAAATTTAAGGGACTGTCCTGAAATTTTCGAGATGGTTGTGGTAGTTCCGTTCGGGAGCAAATGACGTGTAAGACGTAAACTTTTATAGTTGGTTAGATATTTTATTTAATTTTAACGAGACAAGACGGAAGGTAGGTAGGTACTGTGTTCTCCAACGTTTTTTTCGTTTCATCAATTATTTCAATTGATCAATTCGGATAAATTAAAAATATTATCCTTTAATAGGCATTATTAGGGGGTATTTTTTTAAAAAATGAAACATTTAGTCGGTACTGATTTATAAATTAAAACAGAAACGATGAAAATAAAATTACCCTTTATTTAATCTTTTGGCCCGGTCTTTTATACAGTATCATAAAGTCTTATTAAATCATCTATACTCGCTGGATACGATGTAACCGGACATGTTTTATCTCCAGTCTCGAAATGCTTAATTATACATTTATAACAGTAAACATACCCAGAAATGGAAATAGCGGTTGGCATTATCCATTTTTGTAAGCAAATTGGGCATAATCCCATATAACGATTAGCATCTATAGTACCGCTTGGAGGATTTGGTACAGGTAAATCCAATGATAATTTTTGTGTACTTTCGGTTTCCCACCACTGAATGAATTGTAAGAAAAATGCAGATAGCTCTAGTCCCCGAAATAGTATGCTACTCAAGACATGTGAAATTTTAATTGATCCAGTAAACAAATCGTAAACGCTCCACGCAACTTCTTCGCTATCCTGTCTGTATTGTAGTGCTAAATTAAATAATTTCAGACAGGGCGTATGTGATGGTGACTTATTCGAAAGATACAGAATATATTGAACTAACTTCATGAATTCGTAAAATCGTTTTATGGCTGGTAAATAGTTTTGCTTGGGATAATTTTCAAGCCACTGCTCTAATTTTATTTTGGTGTATGGCAAAACTACTAATATTATCATAGATTTAAAATAATCGGATCGACTAAAATTTCCATTTTTGATTGAATATCGACTCATCCCATAAAACACTTCGGAGAGGGATCCATCTATAAATATAATAAATCGTTATACAAAGTTGAATAACAATACGATATTATGAACAAAGTTATTAACTGTAGTATTTTAAATAATAATTTTGTAGTACTCCATTAAAGATTAGGTAAATTTCATCATAATAATTAATTATCCAGCCCAATTTATCGGGATATTTTGTACAGAGATAATCAAAAAATCGTTTGATTGCAGGGTAAAATGTTTGATTTAATGAATCAGCCGCCACTAGTTCAAATATAGATGGTTTATTAAGCTGTGTTTCGGTTAAATGAGCCCCTTTTACGGCCATCCTATTTAAATATGGCACAATTTGACAGCTGTCAACTATGTAAATAGAGTTTTTATGGCAAAATATGACTTTTGATATGCGTACGCATGGCAAAAGTTACGTCATACGACACTTTGGAAATTATTTTGGCATTGCAAATGGCTGCATACTAATTCAAGAAAAAACTGTCTGAATAAAATATTAAAATTCGGGCTTTAATACTCAAAGCAATATGTTAGAAGATAATGAATATGAATTAGAAATAAGTCCAGAAGAAATATGTAGATCGTGTCTAAATCAAGAAAAAAATTTAAAAAGTTTATTTTGCAGTGAAATTTTGGATGGCCAAATTGTGTCATTCCCAAAAATTTATTATGATGTTACTGCAATTAAGGTAAACAATATTAATAAAATCGTACTGTTTATAAAATATAATGTTTTACATGTTTTTAGGTCGCAAAAAATGATAATTTACCTTCAAGGATCTGTCAAAATTGTAAATTAAAAGTAAATGATTTTTTCATATTCAAAGAGAAGTGTAGACGATCCCATGAACTGGCATTATCGATATTTACTAAAACAGAACCCGAAACGTGGTCGCTTGAGCTCAAACACGACACAAAAGATGAGGATGGTGATGACGTGTCCAGTTCTGGCACAGTTACGGAAGTCATCCAGGATTCTAATATAACAGTTTGCACCGATGTTCCATCACAGTTACTCGATGAAAATTCCTCTACATCAGCTAATGGAAAAAACGAGATACTCGGGTTAAATTATGGCGAAGAATCTGTTATTGATGAAACTAATATTAAATCAGAGCCAAACGTGGTCGAACAAAGTACTGTGGAATTTACAGAGGAAGAGCAAGCGGAACAGGAATCATTTGAATGTGGCGGTGAAACCGGGGAAGATGAATACGATGAATTAAAAAACACTACCGAATATTTAGAGGAACAGGATTATGGTGTGATAGAATTAATCGATGACGAAAACACATCTGAATTGGGTGAACTATCCTGTGAAATATGTAAAATCGACTTCATGAATAAACTAGAATTTATAGAACATATAAAAAGTCACGATTTAACTGAGGACATCCATATTGAGCCCAGTGTTTCATTTGTGGGAAATAAAGGTTCGAGATCCCGTAAATGTGGAAGATATGGAGATTACTGTAAATTTTGCAAAAGTTTCGTGAAACACAAATCTCAAGATAAAGATTTTTTTAAAAAGCATATCGATTTGCATCGGCAAACTCTTAAAATTCTTTTGGAGACAATCGATTTATACAAATGTGGTACTTGTAATTTAGTTTTCATCGATAAACTTATCTATAAGGATCATATTAATTCATCCGAATATTACTGCAAGGAACCGATTGCAATTGATCCAGAAGCGTCCGAATCCAAATGTAATGAAATGGGATATTTCGAAAATGAGTTCGAATCCCAAAATACGATAAAAGTTATTAACTGTGCAAAAATTAATGAAAGTAACTTGATAGAATGTAGATCATGCACCGGATTTCTAGCATCGGAAATTGATATGCTTGTCGAACACACCGATAAGGAACACAACCAAAATTTAGAAATCTACAATAATGGCTTGAATATTTGTAATATTTGTAAAAAATGGTCAGCCTCCTTAGCAGAAATAATGATACATATTTATTTCCATGCCAGAACATATAACTGCCCATTTATAAATTGTGCAATGATCTATAATTCATTTGCAAAATTAAATACTCATTTGGAACGGACACATTTATTTCTGAATATACCTACGTGCAGCCACTGTGACGAAAAATTTAAAACGTACGACGATTTAACCACGCACCTTAAACGTTTTTGTGAAAAACGAATTTTCAAATGCGATGACTGCGGAAAAACCTTTTTATCCAATTCAAGCCTGGGAGTCCATAAACGTATCCATAACCCAAATATAACATATGTTTGCCAATTTTGTGGCAAAAAGTTCACTCAAAGCGGTGACCTAAAAATTCATGTACGAATGCATACGGGTGAAAAACCGTATCAGTGCCCATTGTGTCCAAAACAGTTTCGCACTTCAGGTAACCGTCAAGATCACATGGAATCGCATAATGATTCGAAAAACTATTTTGTATGTTTATATAAGATCCAATTTAATTGTAAATAATTTATAAATTCCTTAATTTTCAGTGTGAAATATGCCTTAAATCTTTCAAAGGTGAACGAGTGCTCAAGGCTCACATGGTTATTCATACGGGCGAGAAGAAATTTCATTGTCCAATTTGTGGTAAACCGTTTTATAGAAAACAGCATGTAAAAAGTCATTTGCGAGTGCACGACCGACTAAATAAACACAAGGTTATGGATTGGTTAGACGATGAAGGTGGTTCAGAATCGAACGCAGATGTTAAGCCAGAGAAATAAGAAATATACAAATATGTAAATGGAAAAACAATGTGTAAATAAATTTAAATCGGTTTAATTATGCCACTTTTTTCCGAGACGTTACATTTGTTATCAAAGTTGTACATCCCACACATGTGTGCAACGTATCATGAATAAACATATCACAATCTATACAAAAATATTTCATACAGGACTCGCATTGATAGATCTGAAATTGGAATAAAATTAGCACAAAAAAATCTATTTTTGCTAAGTTTCTTACATTTTTATCAGTTGTATCGAAAGGTTTCTGGCATGCGTAACATAAATCGCACTGCTTTTCGTACGGAACTTCTTTGAATATAGCAACAGGGAATAAATGGTGATATGACCTCGCTAAATGTGGTGCAGAAACCAATGTTAGGCCACAAGCTAAACATTCTGTTGGAAGTTCACAATATTTACTGAGGCATTGTGGGCAGTGATATCCGCCTGTTCCTATTTTGTTATTTTCATCTAAAGCTTCGATATGACACATGCAGAGTGATAGGGCAGGATTCTGGCCAATGTCTAATTCACCGTGTGGAAATCCCATTTTAATTAACGAATATTCTTGAGTTACCGCCAAAGGAGGATCAATATGAATAAACAATTGATCTTTAAAATGGCAGTCGTCCATTATGGTACTGAATTGTCCACCGGTTTCGGTTGCTAGATGTTTACATATGCGGATTTCTGCCGATAAGCTGATTACAGAGCAACGGATTCCATCGTTTTTCAATTTCTGAAATTAAAAATTATCAACTGATTTTGGTTACCTAGAGCTACATTAATATTAAATCCTTACCGAGATTGTTGTTTCGATATCAGATGGGTCACAAATGGTTAAATTTCCTATAATTACTACAATTTCACGACTGGCGTGCGCCGGCACTAATTTCAACGACTCATACGCTAGCTCTAAACCATTTTGAAGGGACGGTTCACCAATTAATGCTAGTTTACTTAAATTGACTATTCCTTTTGCATGTGTTTTGGAACTACCTGATAAATCTGTGATTTTTTCGGCTCTCTTATTTTTCATAGCAACCAAACCTATTTGACTGATGGGATTCTCATCAAAAAATTCTTGCAAAAATAATTCTAACAATTTAACGGTGCAGATCAATCGGGTCGGTTTTAAATCTTGTACAGACATAGCCTCGGAACAATCTACGATTACAAAAAGATGTCGCATCATTCCTAGCCGATTTTTACCAATTTTATCTGCTTGCCGCTTCCTTCTATTCTTTTGCACAATGTCCGCAATTGAATAGCTGACCAATCCATCATCATCTTCCTTAATCGACTCCCTAAAACATTAAACATGTATTCCCATACAAAGTAACATTTTAATTAATAAAGAAAATATTTACCAGGTTTTTTCATATCCTGTTTCCCAGCGGTATTCTTTAATATCATCTTCTTCTGCCATTATTCACAATCCACAAAGAAATACGTATAAATCGGACATATAGCGGCAAGGCAATGCACAAATCTAAACAAAATATTATGTTGGTCGGGATGCGGGATACTGACATCTGTCACTGGTAGTTGCGTTCGCAATCATAAATATGTGTTCCAATTTTGGCTCGGAGTTTTAAATATTTGACGGAAGTGAAATTGAACAAATTTGTGATGAAATATATAGAGGTAAATCCTGTAGAGTTGAGGCTAATGGCCAACTATAGATAGATTTAAAAAAAAATAACAGAAAAACGTAAGAAACGAAGACAAAAAAATATTATTCCAATTTGACTTTTCGACTATAGATTACTTAAAAATAAAATATTAAGTTCATTCTTATATTTCATGTAATATTTTTTTAATGTATTTGCTAAAATATTGAGTGAAACTACAATAGTTTTGAGTATAAACGAATTATATCTCAACAAATATATGTGTTTAAAATTATAAAAATTATTTATTTGCGGTTTATATTACCGCAATTCGATAAATTATTTTTTTAGGTAAGCTTTAGAAAAATACAATTCTACAGTGTATGTGTAGTGAAAATTATTTTTGATTTTATATTCATATTAGTATATGTGTACATGAATGGTTGGCGATTGAACGTCGTAGAGGAAAGACGTGTTTTTGTCTCTCCTCTATATAAATAAGTAAAAAATTTAAAATGTGTTTAAATTCAATAATTAATTAATTACTAATATATGTGCACATAAATAAATAAATAAATAATAATTATATTAATTATAATTTGTGTGTTTTAAGTAAAGTGAAAAGTTATACATATTGAATAGTTGTAATAATTTGTGTGTGATGCGCTTACAATGGCACAGAATGTGTATATAACAATTTCGTTTATATGTATTTTGATACCGTTGTTTGAATGACGCATATTGTGTGTAATTTTCCAATATGTATAGAACTTTTTTATTCTAAAGGATGCTCAAGGTAAGTTTTTTTCATTTTTCATTGTTGTAATACATATTTTGTTATTACAATCATATTAAAATATAATTATTATTCTAAAAAATTTAAGTATATAAGCGCTAGGTAACTGTATTTTATAACACATAAAGGTGTAAAATACTAGTATTTGCATGTAGTGGGTTATTGCGAGTATTGTTTGGGCGAGAAAGGGTTTTTTCAATTCTGTTTTGCTACACTCAATTTTTGTTGTTGTTTTTGCGAGTAAGCATGTTTGATGATCGACGATTATTTTTTCGTTTTTTCTGAATATGGTAACCTTTTGTTTTCTTTTATATACATATTTACTTGTACATTTTGTACATTATATTTTGCATAGAGATTAGTATTGGAGATGTATAGCGAAATATACATTTCAATAATCACCGAAAATGTGGTTTTGTGATGTATATACATATGTAGCTTGTTATTCGCTTTTGGCTGGCTACTAAGATTGGGTATGTATGTATTGATTACATACGAACAAAATTCAAGATCAGGGGAGTTTTTGTTTTCATTTTGTTTTATTTATATCATTACATAGGTGTTATATATTTTCTTTTTGTGCTTGGGTGTGTAAATGTTTTAATATATGAAAAAACGATTGAACACGGATTTTTGTTGTTGTTTTTCAACCGAATGCGCTATTTTATTCTAAATAATACGCATTTTTGGCCTTTTCATTGTTTTATTTTGTGTGGTCAATTTACACATGGGCGGCGAGGATGTGGTGGACCGGTATTGCAATAAATTTTCTTTGATATTTATGGTAGAGTATTTTGAATTGGTTTCGTTCATAATGAACATTATGTTTCTCAACTTACGGAAGGTTGTATTCATATAATATGCTCTTGCGTTACCTATATTTATAAGCTATTTTTGGCTATCTCAAATTGTTTTGTTTGATTAGGAGTTGATGCAGTTATCAATTATTACTATATAAGAAGGCAAATTTGCAGTTTTACATAGAACCCTTGTCTGAGGTTTAGATTTGTATGGTATGTCGAAATTAGTCTCTGCTAAATATTATGTGTTCTTGTTGAGGTTTGCCGTCAATTTCGCTGGAGTGGAATCATTTTTGAAATTTTAGGATGATCAGTCATACGATGAAATTTTGAGCTGTATAGGATTACCACGATACGTTTATAATGTGTCATGGATTCATCACGGCTTTGTGAGGCATTGATGTTGTTGATTGGTGATGTTAGCGGAAGATCGCATGGTTGCCGTGTATTTTGATTCGGAAATGACTTTATGGGTTGCAGTGTGTTTGGTTTTCATTTTAGAAAAGCGGGTATCGAACATTTCTTGTAAACGTTACATATGTTTTTTGGTACATTTAGCTATGATTATTTATAAAATTTGATTTTGAGATTGACTAATTTTACTAATGCTCCTTCATCCGGTTTTATTCAGCGTTTGAGTATTAAAATTCTAATTAAATTTAAAAGTCAAAAGAGCAGACAAGGTGAACAAATAAGGCTATTTACCTTGGTTTAGAATAATATTTAATCATTGTTAATACTAATGAAATTTTAAAATAATTATAGTTTAGATTTAGATTAATCACATTACAGTTCATATATAATATTTATAATAAACATTATAATACAAATTAAAGGGAAGTCAGGTAATTTAATCTTATTCTTAATCTTTATTATATAATATGAATGTTGAATAATTATATTATTAGTATTACAGGTTGTGCACTATATCTACAAATCTCCTCCAGGTTGATGTATTGGGTTGTAGCAAACAACCACTATTATATTAATGCTAGTTTTTAAATTAAATTAAATTTAGAATTAAGTTTATAATATGTTACTGTATGATAGAAAGTATACTTATACTTGGTAAAATAATTAAGCTAATTTATGATGGGTGCTGATTAATGACAAATATTCGAATGTGATATTGTTTTAAAAATGGATTGGAATAATTATATTAATTTAATTCGGTTTTAGGAAAGGATTCCGGAATTAATAGTATCTATGCATCTCAATTTACTAACAAATTTAAATTCTAGGACATTGGTATTTTGGAAGCAATTTTGTTGGCTACACTTTCGAATATTGTAAAGTGAAATGGTAGTTATTAATCTTAAGTTAATTTACAGGAAAATTTCGGAAGGCGACCCGGTTAATAACTATTTAAGTTTAGTATTTAGTTATAATAAGTTATTATAAGTTAGACAGTTTACTTATTCTTGGTAAAGCAGTTAATTTATTTTAAGAGTAGTGCTGGTTAGTTACGGATACTCTGGGTGTTAGTGTTTAAAACTGGTTTACAACAATAATAAAACTAAATTAAATATTTATTGTTAAGGAAAGAATTCCGGAATCAATAGTTCTTTCTAATAATAAATTCTAACAATTTATTGACTCTAGGAGATAAGCATTCTGGAAGCAGTTTTGATGGCTATACTTAACTAAAATATTTCAAAATAATAATTAATTTCTGATGTGTTCTAAAGGGAAGCTGACACAATTTGAAAGTAGTTTTAGAACTGTGTTGTCTTGTGATGTTAAAGCTACTAACTATCGGATATTTCTAGGTGTCTGTAATCGGGCCAGGTCTGTCACATCTAACGTTCCTTTCCCATCCTTTTGTTGTATATAAAGCAGGTGTATGATTGGCGCGGCAGTAACTGGGAGTTCCTGCTTTAAACTTGGTCGTGCATTGAAATCAAATCAAAATTTATTAATCCTACTTTAAATAATTGATATTTCAGATTTAAAGACAGAATAATAATATAATTCTTAGTGTAGGTTTATTTTAGTTAGGTGCTGATTCCCAGAAGAAATTGTTGATGACCATTAAAACTTTTATCCTTTGTGTTGTCCTGTGCTGTACGATCCCAACCTATCGGCTATTTCTAGGTGTCTGTAACCGGGCTGATTCACTCCCATCCAATTAACCTATCTAATCCCTCGGTTTTGTTATATGTAAAAAGAGTGTGCGGTGGGCCCGGCGTCAACCGGGAGATCTTGTCTAAGAACTTGGTCGTGGATTCAAAATCAATCAATATTAGTATATGTGTACATGAATATTATAAATAGAAAACATAAAATGCACGAATAATCCCAAATTCTCATATATAAAATAATAAACATGCATATTACATGCAACGCACAAAAATTTGTTTGAGTTTTGTTGTTGTAATCGTTAAGTTTTTTATTTCTCTCGCTCTCTTACGTTATATTTTTTATTTTTTTTATTCTATCTATAGTTCCCACTAAGTTTTTCGCATATAAAATTTGCTATTTCATCTGTCACACGTCAGAGCAGGATGGTTATATAAAAAATGCATATGGTCCCATATGTCAAAGAAAAAGCCAACCAAACATCTTTTTGTTTTTGTAGAAAGTGACGCGCTAAATTTTGTGTTTTTAAAAAATCGTGATATTATTAATTAAAATAAATAAAATATTACAAAAGAGTTAGTGAATCGTGTATTAGTGCATCGATTTTTAATAAACATTGAAAACTTTGAACATGTTTCACATTCAATTGAAGTGTCTTGTGAAATGTTGCCAAAATGCGCATTCGAAAAAATTCGAACAAGAATTTCTTACCATCTATGTGTTTATAAAAAATAAAATGAAAATTATGTTAAAAGGAAAGTGATTTGTGATAAAATTATCCATATTTTAATTTAGAAATCAGAAAAAATTAATTAAACAATTTTGGTTGTTGTTGTTGAACTTTTTCTTTTTGTAAACATATGTTATATTACAGTGTTGCATTTTTCTTATTGCTACGTCACTTTTTATTTTAAGTACATTTTTTTACCGAAAATAAAAAAAATAAATCCGTCCTATATTGGAATTAAAATAATTGTGAATTTGTGTAGTTTTTAATTACGATCGAACAAATTCTAAATACGAATACGACCCGTTATTTATATGCTTCCTCTTTAACTGGTAATAGGGTTTAATACCAGAGCCGAACAAACATTGGTTTTGAGTAAGTTGTTTTTTAATTTCAGTCTATTTTTATTAAATTAGTAGTGTCAAAAGAATTAAGGTATAAACTCTCACAGTATAAACTATTAAAAAAATACTATTAAATGAATTTTGCTGAATATAATGTGAAATTCTATTTACCAAAATCCAACAACAAAAATTGATGTACATCAAAAAATTTGTTCTATTGAGGCATTTACATGTAGAAAATTGTTTTCTTCTGCAAATTTTTGCAGGTAAATAAGAAGGACCCGCTATATAAATATATTTAATATGCCAGAAAGAAATAAACATATATATTAATGTCATAATTTTTTTTAAAGGATCATTATTAATTTATTTTTAATGAATTCAAATACGAACCCGGAGGTCCCGGGTGGTGTAGTGGCTTATAAATCATCTGCAAAATTTTTTGCGATATATTTCTTTTCTAGTCTCTCATTTCCGCGAAAAGTCAATGTTATATCTTTTAATTTTGCAGAAGAAAAATGTTGATTTTACATGCAATCATGGGGTATTATATCTATCAAATATGTCTTTTTTTGTAGTTATTTGAGTCTGATCCACCAGTGGTGCTTGTCTAACTTTTACAATCGTCAATATCCCTTTTGTGTTTTACTAACACAATTGTGTGGATACGGCAAAAAGTACCATGTCAAAAATTTATTTTTGTATGTGTTTTGAATCAACTTACATATTTGTGTATTCCTTTCAAACTTATTTTCGTTCGAAAAAAAACACTATGACTACCAACACAATTGTGTTGGTTGTACTTCAATACAAGTGAAATTTTTTATCAAAAACGCCATTACATACCATGATTTTTTACTCACACATTTGTGTGGTTTGGACTTTTTTTTTTGCAATTTTTTTTTGTTGAAAAAGAGATATACTTGAAACGTTTTTAGGCGTTCATAATCCGTGGTTCCACACTTTATTCTTTGGTCGTGATTCTTTCCTCGTTTCCTTCCCCTTCACCCTCAAACTAATTTTTTGCCGGGGAAATTTTTGATTCTTTCTTCAGCAATATATTTTTTTTATTCAACTGATTCTCGCACAATAACAAAGATAAATTTTTCAAGGACTTTGCTTATTTGTCGTTTTTGGGTTAATTTTAGTTTAAATTGTGCTTCGAGTGCAAAAAATATATTTTTTCAACTAATAGGCCCCTTACACGTTCAATATTATTGCGCAATATTATTGTGCTAAATAATGCGCACAAAAATTTTAGCCTAAAAACTGCTCAATATTATTGCACAATTTTTCCTTATTACGCATTTAAATATGTAATAATATCTCTTACTTCGATACATTTTATTATAAATTCCTTTTCTTCCGCTTTATTAGAATTATAATTTTTCCTTTCAGACATTTTAATGTATAGAAATTAAAAAAATAAAACGAATTTTTGACAAACGATATAATATTTTGCACAATATTGGCTTCACACTACACAATATATTGCACAAACTTCAATAAATATTTAAAAAAATTAATTTTACACAATACATTGTGCAAACCTACAATATTATCCTTACACGATCAATTTTATTGTGCAATGCTCATTATTGCGCAATAATATTGAACGTGTAAGGGTCCTATAAGGAAGCAGTTTTCGCAGCAAATAATAAACATTTTTTACTATTCGAATAAATCAAAAAACATAATTTTACGCACATACATTAAAAAAGTAGTGCGCAAAGAAATCAAATGTGGACGGCAATTGATTTTTTGAAATCATTGAGCTAGTTTACATCGTGAAAAAATTGAGTGGACTAATCTAAATTGTGACCTATTTTGTATATTGTTTCCATGCAGAGTTGAAAGTGGCTTGAGTTGGAGTTAGCGTTCATGGAAACAGAGTAGAGTTGAGTTTTCGTTAAATTATTTTGAACTCGACGAAACTAATGGGATTGAGTAGAGTTGAAATTCAAAATGGTGGCAAATGAAAAATTTTCATTTTTAATGTCAAGGAAATTTATATTAAAAATTTTAAACCACAAATATATATATTTAAAACAAAAAATTATTTTAAAATAATTTTCCGGACATATAAAATTATACATAGAGTATTATTAGGCACAAATTAAATTAACTTTATCAAGCTGTACCAAAATTTCAACTCAACCTAACTCTACTCCATAGAAACGATCAACACCATTTTGGAATTAACGAAAACCTAATTTCAACTCAACCTAACTCCAACCTGGTTCATGGAAACATGATATTGGTTCACTTCGCAACCGTTTACATCGCACGAATTATAGGTCACATTTGGGTCACATAACAAAATTTATGTGCACCATCTAGTGAATAATACTAAAAGTATTGCTTATGTGCTCGTCGCAGTTCATATTTTTCTCATAAATAATTCCAGTAAGATTTTCGAAATTAAATTTATTCATTTAAACTTTTTAAATTTGACTCATTTATTAACTGTAAAACTAAATTTTATACTAATATATTTAGTTACGAACAACGCTACTACTGACATCTATTTCATGATGCGAAAACCCTTTAGGTCGGTATCGTTTACATCACATTTTTCATATACCTAATTTGGGTCAGTCCACACAAAAAAGTTACCCAACCTAATTTGGGTAACTAGCGTTTACATCATGTGTTTAGGTCAGATATAGTGTATAGTCCTGGACCAAATATGTCGATGTAAACTTACTCATTTATACTGTTTATATTGGAGGTTGAAACACCAAAAGTTAGCTTGGAGTTAACTCGACTCAATCCAAAAAATTTCTTAGGTCGAGTTAACTCTGGTTAATATAAACGCCCAGAGTCGAGTCGAAAAACAACAACAAAAAATAATCAATAAATTTAAAAATAAAAATGGCAATTTTTCATATTTTTCTTGTATAAGCGCATCTGTGTTTAAATTCGGCAGCATATTTTTGTGTTTTTTTTTCGATTTTTTTTTTTATTTTTTTTTTAAATATGTTTCTATGTAACTAGTTCGAAAGAAAAAGTTAGAATTTTTTTTTGAAGGAAAAAATTAGAATGATTTTGACAGTTATAACCTGGTTTCGACTCAACCTTAAGATAACTCTCCAATATAAACACTAGAAGTTAACTTCAAGGTTAACCTGAAGATAACTACAAGTTGACTCGACCTAGGTTCAGCCTCCAATATAAACAGTATAATTGAAGCACGACGAAAGAATCAAAGTGTGGCATTAAAACTGCAGTAAACTTCATTCATAAATGTCAACTCGAATTGCATAGTTTATTCTGCATTATCGACAAAAAGTTTGACGTGTTTTGTTCATAGAATTTAGATTATAGTTTTGTTAAAGACACCTCTTGAAATATCAATTATTTCTATTAAATATTGTTTGTGAAGTTAATGCATTTTATTCGAAATGGAACTATCATCTGACTTAGAATTAGACATACCAAATATGTGCCGAGTGTGCTTATTGCAAAAAGAAAAACTGAATAATATCTTTTCAAATTGCATTGTGGAAGGATACGTAATTTCATTGCCTGAAATTATAAAATCCTGCTTAGATTTATATGTAAGTAGATGAATGCGATCGATCTGTAATGGATAGTAAGCCAAATTTTTATTTTCAGTTACAAAAAGATGATAAAAATTTGCCAAAAAAGATTTGCGATCTTTGCAAAATTCAGGTAATCAATTTTTATTCATTTAAAGAAAAATCCAAGAAGGTCGAGGAAGCGCTAAAAAATCTGCTGAGCTCAACTCGTTTGAAAAGTGAAGGATCACCACAGGTAGAGATATTACCAAATAGTGCAAGATCAATTAAAATTGAAAATTCGACTGATGTGGTTGAGTACGATGAACATGAACTACTTGAAAATTCGACAATGATGACTGAACCCTTATCAACCGTTGAAGCATTATATCCGCAAGAACAATTTCAATATTCAAATAGCGATCAAACCGAATGTAATGTAATTCCTGGAAGTGAAATGTGTAGCGCTAAAATTGAGTCAATTGAATCACATGACGAAACATTAGACTGTGAGGAGTTGGTAGAAGAGCGAGAAGAAATTGAAGAAACGGAAGAAGATCTAAGGGAAAATCTTGAACTGCAACAAGATGCAATTATTGAACCTTCCGAGGTTGTTGATAATTTATCAAATGCTTGTAATATGTGTGACAAAAAATATGAAACCGTAAATAATTTAAAGCGGCACTTGGACAAACATAATGGAATTTTTTTTAAATGCCGATTGTGTCCAAAAATGTACGCACACCAAGCCTCACGTAATCGCCATATGAGACTTGGGCATCCAAAACAGGTAAAGGTTATCATGTTACAAACAGAAAACCCTTTCCAAAGGAACGATCCGGTGAATCCACCAATTAAAATAAATCCTGGCGAAAATTTACAGTCAAAGAGAATCACAAGGTTATCAAAAATTTTGGACGAGAAAAATTCAGATACTTGTGATTTGCAACCTGTCCTAGATGAAGAGGAAAATGTGGCAATGGTGGATGATCTTGAATGCTTGTGTACAATTTGCGACGCAAGTTTTGAAACTGAACGCTTGTTTGTGGAACATTCAAAATTTGAACATCCTGATGTATTTTGTAGTAATTGTAGTAAATTATTTCTTAGCTCAGAGGAGCGAAACAAGCATATGTCTCAAGAACATTTTTATGAATCGAGCAACAGTAAATTAAGTAATATTACTTGCCACAATTTTTGTCGGTTTTGCCAGAAAAAATTTAAATCAGTTATTGAGTTAAATACTCATAGAGAGTTGCATGAAACTTTGAATAAATGGATGCAAAATGCCGTATCGCCAATGGTAACCTTTTACGCCTGTTACAAATGTAATACGGTTTTCTTAAGTGAACAAAGCCTTCAAGGACATACCGTTGCGAAGCATAGTGAACCACCAAAAAAATTTAGTTTAGATGATGACAGTATTGAATGTACCGATTATCAATTCCTCGATGACGACGAAGCTACAATGGTCACCCAACGTAGTTTACAAAGAGAAGAACCGTTCATTTGTGGAGTGTGCAATGTCGAATTGCCTAACGAAAATGAAATGCGAAATCATATAATTATTCACTCAACCAAATTGTCTTGCCCATTTGATGAATGTGGATGCGAGTATAATAGTTTCTCTAGATTTAGTTTACACTTAATTCACAGGCATTTAAATCGAAACGAATTGAAATGCATGCATTGTGGAGAATCATACCAGAGCTACGATGATTTGCAGAATCATTTAAAAAAAACGTGCCCCGAGCGAAAGTATAATTGTAATCATTGCGGTATGTATGGCGGAGGGCAGATATTAAAGAGAATTTCTATAATAAATTTTTATTTTAGATAAAAGTTTTTTTTCGGTTAAAGCGTTGAGCATTCATATGAAAACTTCGATTGAGAAAAAAACGATTCTTTGTCAAATCTGCGGCAAATCTTTTACACATTCAGGCGAATTAAAAATCCATTCAAGAACCCATACAGGAGAGCGTCCTTATAAATGTAATATATGCGGCAAAGCATATAAAACTGCCAGTATGCGAACAGCCCACATGGATGCACATATTCAAGGAAAAACATTCCTCGTAAGTTTTTTTTATTGGTTTCGTTCATAAAATGTGTTACGCATTGTTCGATTCTTACTTCTAGAATCATTGAAACATATTATATAAAATTATTAACTGCATTTTATAGTGTACAATTTGCGATAAAAAGTTACAAACACGAACCAGTTTTCGTACTCATATGCGACGGCACACCGAAGATAAAAAGCATCAGTGTGAAATTTGCTTGAAGAAATTTTTTACCAAATATCACGCTAAACTTCATACGATGAAAATTCATGATAATCCTAACCGAATTCAAAACAAAAATGCTGCGGCCTCCACGCAAGTTTAGGATATGGCGAGCTTTTTAAATAATACTATAATTATCAATATCAAATAATTTATGTCATTTTATGATTAGCAAAAGTAAATAAAATATTTTTTCGTAAATTTAATTTTAATAAATAAAATTGTTGACCAAGATTATGTTATTGGTGTATTAAATAGTTTTAGTTTTTCAGGATATTCGCTCTGGGCCATTGACGATTAAACACGTTTATATGGATGGCGCTTAAAAATGTCTGCTCTTGTTCAAAATTATTTAATGTTGTGTATCATATTTTCATTTTATTGCAAATGAGACCTACACTCAATCTTTTACATTGGGAGGTACCAGTAAGGTTTGGTCGAAATGGATCCACTGGAAGTGGCAGCTTCCAAAGAAGTTTTTTTGTTTTTACAAATATTTTGAAAATTATATACCTTTTTCTGCCTGCCATCACAATTGTGTGGGTAACGCAAAAGAATAATTTCAAAAATTTATGTATGTATTTTGGACCACACCCATTTGTGCATTCCACTTAAATCGTTTTATATCTGTACTAAAAACCTATAATCGCTTAATACAACATCTACAACATATTTTAATCTTGTTTTATTCGGCGAACAAATAAAAAAGTTATCACCAAAAACCTAAATTTGAAACAATACTTAACAATACTTACAATAATTACCGGACAAGTGGTCCAGTGGTCCAGTGGCACTTGGATCGGGAGGTACTGGGTTCGAATCCCAGCAGAGGCAGGATAGGATGCAAAAGGGAATTTTCTTCATATTACGATCGGTGAAGTTTAATAAACACAACTAAGACGACGAGGCTGTGTTGGAGTGCAGAACTAAGCGCCGACCCACCACCGTCCATGTACAGGTGGACATGGAGCTTGCAGGTGGTACTCTGTAGTTGTGTGAGTAGGTGAATTAATGGATGGGGGTGGGTGTGTGTGTGCGTGAATGAAAAGCGGGTAATTAAATTGACCTTTAAAAGGACTAAAAATCCATTGAACTACTTTCTTTTTTAAAATCTAAAAAAAAAAATACCAAATTATGTTTTTTTGAAAAATATTTTCGATTTAACTAAAGTCCGTTAAAATCCGGAAGACATTACAACCTGTCATTTTTTACACACACATTTGTGTGGGTTCGACTTAAATTGAAGTAAAAAAAATACCTGGTAGGAAAAGGGATATGGCATTTATGAGAAAACGATTTAAACAGATTGTAAATTAAATTTCAAACAAAATTAGTTCACATCATTTTATAAATTTTACCAGAAATGATTAGTTTTGATAAAAACAACTTTATTTCAGCAATACTTGACATCTCTTACGGTCTAGGTGGATTGACTTTTCAGAATGAAACTTCATACTAACCTTTTTTCATAAATTGGGAGTTTGTTTGCGAAATATGGAAATCTGTGTGCCGGAAATGGCAGCTGCCAACGGAGATTTTGCAATTTTTGCAATGATTTTGAAAAATACAGCATTTAGGGGTAACTTGTTGGTTTTCTGAAAATTTAGCGGGAGTATCGATTTTTAGTATTGGTTATTACCAAAAGCTTGGTAAGTTTAATTTTTCGCTTTATAAAAGGAATTCGTGTGTTGGCTACAACTTGTTCACCTCTGGACTAGTTTAATTTAATTTTCCATTGGTTATTTTTTATGTGCAACTTTGATTAAAACTTAACAGTTTGTATGGAAAGATAGTTTTCATGTATTTACAGATATTTCCTGACTTATACACTGATTGAAAAATTGGGCGAAAATGTTTGATATAACTTGTGGATCCCATAGTTTGGTGTGTCATCACGCAACATGGCGGAACATGACGGTCCATCTGGAGAACGACGAAAAATAAAATGTTAAACGAAATCCCAAGCCCCACCAAGAACCACCTTAGACTTTTTAATCAAAATCGTTCACATAATTTTTTTTTTAAGGAAATGAGACTCGTGCCTGCCGGAGGACCTCCCAAATGGATTTCCCTGAACCTAGCTAGGACCGAGGAATACCCTTAACGAATTTTCACCAAATCAAGACCCATTACAATTGGTTTCAGGTACTCGAAAACGCCCTGCTCGAGCCAAGAAAATGGGGCCAGGACCTCACCGGACGACCCTCGAATTTTTCCGAAATTAGCATCCATAGCAATCAACTCCGGGTACTCGAAAACTCTTCCTCACCAATTTTTATAAAAACGAGCGGGTCGAATAAAATAAAGAAAATGGCCTCAAAGAGCGATCTCTGGCATTCGAACCCTTCACCAATTTTTATCAAAATCAAACGAGCAAAATAAAAAAAAAGTTAAAAATCGGGTCCCGGACCCTTACCAAAAGACCTTCTAACCCAATTTTGCCGAAGAGCCCATCGCAATCGAATCTTTACTCGAAAAATCTCTTTCAGCATTTTTTCGTTTGAGCTGAGACAAATAAAATTAGAAAAGAAGCCCGGGCCACACTGGTGGACCTCTTAAACAAAATTTCCTGAAATCAAGTTCATGGATACATAGCGACTCCATGGATAGATTAATCCCTGCATTAGGAGTTGATTTGTTCTTGTTATTGACGGGTGCTTTCTGAACATTTTTGGACCGGGTTTTATCTTGCCGATGTAATCTATCCATTTTTTATTTATTTCGATTTTTACGTTTTGTACGATTAGATCGTTTATGCGTCGTATCTCAGCTTTTATCAACAATGTTTATTGATGTGTCCAGGTTCCATTTCTTCTTCCTCTTTTCACGATCCATTGATGGTCCTAAGGTTGCGCGTACAACGAATATTCAATTCAAGTGAATCTATAGAAATCAAACATTTATATGTTGTGAAAGCTAGAGAGAGAGAGGCTCTAGAGATGTTCACAGATTTAAATGAATTTTATAATAGCCTAGATGACGTTCTAACGTTGAAATAAACGGGGTTTGGTTCCATAGAAGTCCCATGAAATTGAATAAATTTTCAAATTTAATTTCATCGAACCTTAAGATGTTCATGGAATCTCGTCTGCATGATCGAATAGCTCAGTCAAAACTCTCTGTGTGATTTGAACGTTGTCTAATTATGATCATTTTTAACATGTCTTAAGATATTTTACGTTTACGGTTATACCGTCTATCCTAGATGTGTTCACGGGTTTTCGTTCATATCGTCGAATAGGTCCGGAAATTTTCAATCATTGTTGTGCCAAAGGACGTTATATGATAATTATAACCATGGTTTCCAAAATTAAATAATTCTTTTTATTACTAAATGTTCTTCTCAATTGGAAATTTTGGTATTTTCGCCAATTCGGATTTACCCAATTGACATTCCCAAATCACAACCAAAGTATATTTTTAAACTTCGTCGTCAGCTGAACCGATAGCTAAATTACCTACAGTCCAGAGTACTTGGCCATACCAAAACGGAGTCGTTTGTCTCACTAAATAAGTTTTTCGGTGACAATTTTAAGTGTCTTTTGTTCGCTTCAATTTTTTTAATGCACTCGATTTATTTTCAAGGTCAATTTTTAGCGAATTATGAATTAAAATAATTTACAGAGGTATAATTGAACACATTATATTTATTTCATTTATTACTATTACAAAATGTTTTAATTTTTGTAATCTTTGACAGTGTACCACTTTTTTTTTGGTCTACAGACTGTTATACGAGTTTTAGAGTAAATTAGTATTGTCACCTCCAGAGTGACATACGAGTGCAAAGGGTTAAATATTAGCTAGTTCATACTATAACTTGCCTGAAGACAATTGAAATAATCTAAATCGGCTGTTTTCGTAAAATTAGACACACTTTGAACCCCAAAAACTAATTCAAGTCCCAAAATCGGGTCTAATGGGTACTGTTGTTAACCCCGAGTCAAATTTAGTTTTCTTTCGTCAGCCTCTAAACTATATTATATTTGAAGGGCACTCATTACTAATTAACTGATTTTACAGTCCAATAGGAATAAGCAGTTTGGTTGGAAATTTCTCATTCGATAATAAGCTTATGACATTGGTCTAGACTGATCTTGAACAGATTATTATCAAAATCGTAATTTTGCAATTTATTCAACGGTTTTGTTTACTTACACGTTTACGTTTGCAATATACGGAGTGAGGTATAAAAGACAATTTTTCTGTGTAATCAGTTAACATAAATTGTAAATTATTTAAAATTACGAATTTAATTTATATTTAATACAATGTTGATTTATAATGGCAATGTATGTGGTAATTATACAATTATTGCGATCTCATTCGGATGACCTTATCTCGGACACGAAATGTATAATTGCGTTAAATTTCTCGTCTCATTTAAATGAGAGCTTTTTGCACAATTGGCTTAAATTGAATCTAAAAAAAAACAAACAAGTATATACGACCAATAATAAGTATAAAATTTATAATTTATTCAAATTATCACCAAACGAATATCAATTCCATTGATATCACATCCATGTTCATCCGGTTCGTTTTTATCTGTCTATAATTATAATAATTACCGTAAATCAAATAAAAATATTAAATTAAAATAAAATTAATAACATTTTAAAGATATGATTTAGATAAAATATTATAAAACATATTTATAATTAGTATTTTCAAAACAAGAAACAATTTTTGCATGCAAATTGCAAGGTATAAATAACGTTTAAAAGTCTTCAAAATTTAGTGAAATATTCAGTTAAATTTTGTTCTTTAGGATAACAAGAAGTGCATTCGAAGCAATTTGAAATTATAACTTTGTAACAATGAATTGGACCAGCGCAGGTTTTGCGCTAATTTTATCAATATTTTATTTGTTAGGATTGGGTTTATCCGCTTCGGTAGCTGTGAGTAACGCGAATTATGCGCTTAAACGTATTTGCTTTGGTTAATTTTAATAAATTAATTTATTAGGAATATAATGAAAATGGAAGGTTTAAGAGAAGTCCACAAATGCCACCAATGCCGCCAATGCCACCAATGCCACCAATGCCACCAATGCCAATATTTGAGGAAGCAGGAGGCGTTCGTATAGCAAGACAAGCTCCTCCACCGCCTCCAGAGGGGTCTCCATCTCTTCAACGGATTGTTCGGCAAGCTCCAGATTCACCCCCAACGGGACCACCATCAAAACGAGTTGAGCGTCAAGCCCCAGAATCACCTCCAACTGGACCACCACCAAAACGAGTTGAGCGTCAAGCGCCTCCACCGCCTCCAGAGGGGTCACCATCTCCTCAACGAATTGTTCGTCAAGCCCCAGAATCACCTCCAACTGGACCACCATCAAAACGTGTTGAGCGTCAAGCGCCACCACCACCTCCAGAGGGGTCTCCATCTCCTCAACGAATTGTTCGTCAAGCCCCAGAATCACCTCCAACTGGACCACCATCAAAACGAGTTCAACGTCAAGCGCAACCGCAGCCACAAACAACACAATCAAAGACAATGCTGGAATCGTTCTATGTTCGATCAAAACGTGAAGCTAAAGGGCGTGGAACTGGTAGTATGCCAACTAAAACCGGTTGATTGTTTCTTATAAGCGTACTTTAACTCTGTTCTAATATGAACTCTGTGTATCTTAATAAATTATAATTTCTTTTATTTTTTGTCATAACAGTCTAATTTATAATTAGCTTGTATATAATAAAAATAAAATGTTGACATTCAAACCAGAATTTACTTACCAAATTTCCAAGTATGCATCAATATTTGTCTATATACTAGATATCTCGTTTTAAAGACCGGGTGTACCACAATAATGTGTCGCTGATCTATCTATAAGTAAGAATGATGGCTCATGACTACACCTGAACGCGTATTTTGATCCAGAATTGGGAGACGAAACCACAAATTTGTGTATACGTGTACGACGTATAATACGCAATTTTGAATAAGTGAGCTGTCATTTGTTACGCGTATTATACGTCGTATACGTATACACAAATTTGTGGTTTCGTCTCCCAATTCTGGATCAAAATACGCGTTCTGGAGAATATCTTTAATTACACTGTGCTTGAATTTCAAACTTTTTTTGCGTGACAAGCTGGGCATCCAGTGCTAGTCCCCATTTTTAAGATATCGCTTTCGACATATTTTGCCTCTGAGTCAAAAATTTGTCAAAATATACACTCATATTCACATTGATAGCTCCTGAACCATTAAGATTTTCGTTATGCTTTCTTCAGCAAAGTTGTTGCGCAAGCCAAGACAAACAACTTTGCCGAACATATCAAGGCCGAAAAACGACATCTGCAATCACATTTTTGTGTTATTTTATTTTTTGCTTTTCATTTCGACGAAAAACACGTTTTTTATTATTTTTTGTCCATTTATTGAATTTAAATCGATCGAATAAACATCTCATCGGCAAATATAGATACAATAGCAGCTATTTAAAAGAAAACTAAATTGATACAGTTGATTTTATTGTGATTTTTCTCAATTTTTCCTTAAAAAATTAACATTTTTCTTAACTTTTAATTTTAATTTTCTGATTTGTTCGTGTCGTCTTCGGGTTCTTCTTCCTCTTGCAAATTCCAACAAATGTCACCCAAGAGTGCATCTAGCGTTTTGCCGCTGTACCAATGTTTGAGCCTTGCCGTCACTTGGTGAAAACGCTCGCCGTGCTCATCGGATTCGGCTGCTGATTGTTCGGCGAATTTTTCCACATGACAATGCAAAAAATGTATATTTTCAGTGACATTCTAACGTTTATATTATGAAAAGCAGTCAGCATATTTTCAATATATCTGCACCAATCATCGGCTCGGTTAATTCCGAGAACATTCTTAATAACTTCTTTTAAGTAAGAGCATTTTCTAATCTTTCATCAGACGACGAATATCTGGTCCATTAAGTATTCCTGTAATAAAAAACAAGATGCGGGATGAAATTTCATTTGATCAAAACTTACATTCGAATAGATGTAAACACCAACCTTCTTTTATTTTCATTCCACTTAACCGTGGAAAAATGCGACGCAATTCGACGAACGCATTTCCATCTGGATTCAGCGCTTTTATAAAATTTTTAACTACTCCAAGCTTGATATGAATTGGTGGTAGCAATATTTTTTTAATTGGCACAAGTGGGGCCTCAACGATGCTGTCGTATCGCAATCTAATGTTCTCACGTAAAGCACAGTTCCGTTCGTTGTATTGGTCGCCAATCAAAACGAGTATCCCATAAGCACATAAAACACATGTTTTTAGTGTAACCCAATTGCATGCCACTTAAAAGAGCTATCACTTTTAAATCTGCACAAACTTTCCATTGATGGTCATTGTATTTAATCAAATGGATGATTTTTTTCATTGATGCTTAGGTTTCCTTTGTGTTTGTGCTGAGTGCAATTGGAATGGAATTCTTTGAGTTGGTAACGTGAAGGAGAACTGTCTTCAAGCTGGTTTTAGATGAATCGATGAACAATCGCCAATCTTCAGGATTATATGCATTGTGCATTGTGGATACCAAACCTCGGATATCAGTGCTCAATTGATTTGAAAAAATTCGTAAAATGACGACGATTTATTGCTCCATATATCCGAACATTTGGAGCCAAAATGTTCACTTGTTTTCAATAATTTGACAAAAGAATGCAATAATATATCCAAACGACTTTGCGAGATTTCAATGTGATTGCATGGCGCAGTGACATTTGATGGTTGATATATTAATGCACATGTTTCTCCGGTTTCACCTGATTCAAATGTTGTTGGTAAATAATCCTCAGTTGGGTTTGATCTTTCCGGAACAGGTATTTCACCAGAATGCGGCAGCGGTAGATGAGTATTTCTCGTTGCAGTGTATGTCAAAGAACTAATTTTGTTTCTGATTGTACCGAGAATATAATTCATGCACCCATAACATTGAACTGCATCATGTCCTTGTGGATCGACCCATATCATCGGGACACCAAATGGCATTGCGGCTCCAGTGTTTTGCCATCTATTTTCTCTCTCTCTCTCTGGCTTTCACATCCCATGAAGGGATTTCGCCGCCCGCACAATGGCCCTCCATCCATCCCGATCCATTGCTCTCGTCCTCCAGTTTCGACATCCTAATGCTTGCAGATCTTGTTCAATGTCGTCACGCCAGCGTAGTCGGGGTCTTCCTCTACGACGTACTCCGGCTGGTTGTTGGTGAAACACTTTATTTATCATCCGTTGTTGTGGGGACCTTGTAACGTGGCCGAGCCATCTCACTCGATTGGATTTAATGAATCCGATGATATCGCTGCCTCCGAGGAGTTGCTTTATTTCGTGATTCATACGAATCCGGTATTCGTTGTTCGCAACTTTAATTGGACCAAAAATTGAACGGATGACCTTCCTTTCGAATGTAGATAACAATCTACAATCGTTAGAGGTCATGGTCCAGCTCTCACTTCCGAAAGTCAGCACAGGTCTTATTAGTGCTTTGTAAAGTGCGAGCTTGCACGACTGCGATAGATGTTTCGAACGCAATAATCTTGATTGGGCGTAGAAAATTCGTTGTCCGGCAGCGATTCGGGCTTTTATTTCTGCCTGGATTTCATTCAGTGATGTTATAACTGACCCGAGGTATTTAAAGTTTTCGACACCATCAAAATTGTGGTCGCCAATTCCGAGATTTGCACTAGAGATGTTCCTGGGTGTTGTTAGATATTTGGTTTTACTGTTGTTCACCTCCAAACCAAGTCTTCTTGCGCAGCGATCGAGCGGTATGAAACTGTCTTTGATATCGCTAGGTCTTCGGCCAAGAAGCACGATATCATCTGCATATCCAAGAATTTGGCCGGATTTATTAAATATACAGCGCGAAGTTTCGATGTTGCTTTTTCTCACTACGTACTCAAGCGCCAAATTAAACAGCAAAGGCGCGAGTGCATCACCTTGTCGAACGCCAGATGTTATTTCAAAGGAGTCTGACACAGTTCCTTCAATTACGATTCTACATACAGACCCAGACGTTGTTAATTTACACAGCGAAACGAGTTTCTCTGGGATTCCTAGGCATATGAGCGCGGCCCATAGGTTGTCGCGGTTTATACTGTCATATGCCTGCCGGAAGTCTATATATAGTTGATGTATGGTTATGTTGTACTCCCAACATTTTTCCAAGATCATCCTCATGGTAAAACACTGGTCCGTGGTTGATCGGTTGGGTCGAAAACCACATTGATAGTCGCCAATGATGTTTTCGGCGAAAGGGATGAGTCTGGCAAGTACAACATTAGCCAACACTTTGTAAGCAGCGTTCAATAAAGCTATGCCACGATAGTTTTCACATTTGAGACGGTCGCCTTTTTTATGCAGCGGACATATGAGCGCGGTCTTCCAATTCTCAGGCAGCTCTTCTTGGTCCCAAATACAGACGACGAGGTCGTATAGACTTGTTGCAAGAGTAGCGCCTCCGAGTTTAATCAATTCTGCGGGGATTCCATCGAGACCGGGTGCCTTTCCGTTTTTCAATCGACTAATAGCTGCGTCTACTTCCTCCACTGTGGGATATTCGACAAAGACCTCGTCACCTGGAGGAGCTATTGCTCTAATGGGGGTCACGTCGTCATTCCGATTTAGCAGATTTTGAAAGTAGGTTTGCCATACTGAGAGAACATCAGCCACGTTTGTTCTCAACTCTCCATTCCCGTCTTTGATGGCTGTACTTCTTGGGTGGAAGTCTTTAGTGAGATTCCTGGCGTTGGCAAAACAGTCCCTTGAGTTTCCTAATTCCGCTTGGAAGCTGATGTTTTCGATGCATAATCTCATATGTTCGCGCTTTTTTTGTCGAAGGTATTTAGTCGTGGCTTTCCTAGCGCGGAGATATTCTGCTAGAGTGCTTCTAGTGTTGCGAGCCAACCATTTTTCACGAAGCGTTCGTTTATTTTCGACGACCCTACGGCATTGGTCATCGAACCAATCATTGCGGGCTCTCGGAGGTCTTCTTCCGATGGTATTTTGCGCCGCGGTGGTTATGGCTGACTGTATAGCGTGCCACTGCTCCTCGATGTTAGAGGGAGCTTCTTCGTTGTTGCTGGGCCGCTCTAAATAGTTAGTGACAGCTGATTGGTAACTCTGTAATGACGCTTGGTATTTTAGAGCATTGATATTCCATCGAACGGTCTTTTGTGCTTGTCTGTTAAACGTAGATGACAGTTTGCACTTATGTTTAAATATGACAAGCATATGATCGCTGTCCATGTCTGCACCCCTGTAAGATCTAACGTCAGATATGCTGGTGGAGTGTCTTTTAGACACCATGACGTGATTGATTTGATTTTCCGTTCTCCCATCATTCGATCTCCACGTTACTTTGTGGATTCTCTTATGTGGGAAAAACGTACTTGATACAACTAAGTTGTACGTTATTGCCAGGTCGGTGACTCGTTGGCCGTTGTTATTACTAGTTAGGTGCAGGCTGTTAGGACCGATGTGCGATGTATTTTCTGCACTCCTACCGATTTTTGCATTAAAGTCGCCCACGATGATTTTGATGTCGTGGTGCGGTATGTTATTGATAACTTCCTCCAGTTCGACAAAGAAAAGATCTTTGATGTCATCTGATTTATCTTTGGTGGGTGCATGCACATTAACGATCGTGATGTTAAATTTCTTAGTGCGAAGTCTGACCGTGCATATCCGCATGTTGATAGGGCGGAAATCGATGATATGATGCTTCACGCGCCGATGGATGAGGAAGCCAACTCCAAATTCTCCTCCGTTCTGATGGCCGCTGTAATGAAGAGTGTAACCATTGGTGGTGTCATGGATCCCACTCCCAGACCATCTAAGCTCTTGTAGTGCAAGTACGTCTAATGTGTAACTCTTTGCTTGGTTCGATAGGTTCTGGAGATCTCCAGGTCTTAAGAGGCTAAGCACGTTCCATGTTCCCATTTTTAAAGCGTTGTCCGTGTACAATTTCCGAGGTCGAGTTTGTAATGAATCCGATATGGTTATCCGAGGCCTTTGTTTAGGGTTCATAACTTGGTGAGTTTTTATGAGGGGAGGTTGTTGGCCTTCCGCTCAACTCGCTTGTTACGTGTGTGGGTCACGTACTGGTGAGAATCTTGAGGCATCCAGTCCTACCTTGAACACATTTATATAGCGAGCCGCTTGATACAAGACAGACGCCCGCTTCAGCCGCTCCTAACCTGGAAAACAGACGATGGTTTGGCATTGGTTTTGAGGCGCCAATGGCTCGCCCTGACATGTAGTGTCCATGACTATAAACAGGATTTAGCTGCTCGTCTCCACTACACCGCCTGATTCATTTAGCGTTACCCAGAGAGCACCGCGAGGAGGTATGAATCTCGGACTTCGCCCCCCATCTATGCAGATGGAAAATGCATGTTGTACAAACAAAAGACGGCGTCCAATTTACACCACTAATAACTATTTGTGAAAAGTATAGTCGATATAAATCAGCGGTTGCATCACTTATTTTGCCGCAATTGCTCATAATTGTAAATTTTCCACACACATAACAAAAGCACTTGAGTTTAAAACACATATCCATATTATTTATTTCACCAGATTTCACAAGACGATTTTCACTTTATTTTTTGTATTCTTTTGTCACTTTATATATTTAGATGAAAAACTTTTTATTTTTAATTTTATATTACAGTTTTTAGTTCTTACTTATTGTGCCAATTTTTTAACTTTTTTAGAAATATCGGTTTCGACAATAATCTCTTCTTCGGTTTATTTTTTGCTACTGTTACATAATTTATTTTGAAGCTCTTTATGTACTGTAGCTAGGCGCTGCTGTTTGGTACCTCCTTTGTTTTTAAGTTATGGAGGTCGTAAATTTTATTGGGGTTTTGTGTTGATTTTGTCGTGAAGTAAATTGTGGGTGTTTTTGTTTTTGTATATTTTCAGGGTGTGAATTTTGGCCGTAATTTGACTCATGACTCATGAGAAATTCGTATACAAATGCCCCATCACTCATGAGTCAAATTGGTACACCTGTCTAATTTCAGTCTTTTTTTGATTATGTGCAAAATGGTTACATTTTTATTGAATTTAGTGTATGGTTTTCAGTTTTTTATTTGTTATACGAAACTAGATTTTATGTACTTGTGTTGTGTTCTTTGTATCTTATCCGAGATGAGCGTCTTGTTTGGCCTAAGTATGCCGAATTTCAGTTGTATTTAGCCTTATACCTGTGTACTTATGTTTCTCGAAACGGCAAGGTATCAGCCGGAGTCTTCTGTGAGAAGCTTTTGCAAAAACTGACATGACCCTGCCTTTTTGGGGAACATGCGAGAAGGCTGGTTCTACAGACGAATGACTTTGTAGAAGTTGCATGGACGAAAAGAAAGAAGAGACTTTAGATAACTTCCTATGCTCGTGTCTGGCACTATCATACAGAAGGCATAGGTATTTGGGCATGTCCAGTGTGAGCCATTCAGATCTCGCTGAATGTGGAGTGCGAGATATTTTGCGGTACGTACGTAGCTCCGAATAGTTTTGAACAGGGGTAAAGAGGAAATAGGTTCCTGTGGTATCACAACGGGGCACTCCTGGTCTAAGTCTGCGGAAGTGCCACTCCAAGCTAACCTTGGCCTAAGTAAAACACACATATATGGAAAAATAACACAAATGTGAATGTAGATGTCGTTTTTCGGTCTTGATATGTTCAGCAAAGTTGTTGGTCTTGACTTGCGCAACAACTTTGCTGAAGAACGCATAACAAAAACTTTAATGGTTCAGGAGCTATCAACGTGAAAATGAGGGTATGTTTTGACTCAGAGCCAAAACATGTCGAAAGCGATATCTTAAAAATGGGGACTAACTTTGAAATGGGACTAGCACCATTGAATTCAGCGTACTCGAATTAGGTTTACCCCTTGGATGCCCAGCTTGCCACATTTTTCAACTAGCACAATGTTATTATTTGTTGAACTTCTTTGATAACATATTCCAAAACTAGGTTAAATATAATTTTGAAAATTGGCTCACCTCGTCGCGTACTTCACTGAAATTTTACCCTCCGTACTATCTACATCATAAAACTGTGCAAAGAAAACCATATGTATTCAGTAAAGATGGCAGTTTACTTTAGTACGATTAGGGGGGTTGGGTGTTTTTTAGAGGTTCACATCTTTAAGTTTGCAACACTGTTTTGTTTGACAACCGATTTGATAGCTGACATTTGCTTTGTCATTAGTTTGCCATTTCATAATGAATAGTCGCATGCCAGAGCTGCAAGCGTTGCTTTTATCAACATAATGGGTCTGTTCGCAAAACCATCGTGCATTACGTCCATTTTGCGGTCGTCATAATTGTCCATCAGGGCGGTAAGACGTCGCACAGTGCGTACAGAACAAGCGATAGACACGCTCTCAGCAACTGGAGACCTGTTCATCCCACTTTATGGAAGATTTTATCTAAGGATCAACTTGTGCAAGAATTAAAGCTATCCGATCTTCCCACACGCCGCCAATTCGGCCAGTGGGATGAAGCACACATTGATGTTGATGTGGAGTTTCACTTTTGGTTGAATGGGTACGTTAATAAACAGAATAACAGAAACACCATTACATCCAGAGAAAATCAATGTTTGGTGCGCTTTATGGGCCGGCGGAATCACTGGTCCATATGTTTTCAAAAACGATGATGGACGGAATGTTACAGTCAACTGTGAATGGTATATGGAAATATGATTTCTAACTCTTTTGTACCCTAATTGGCTGGCGTAAGTCTTCCTGATATGTGGTTTCAACACTTGTGTACGCCGATAAACCAGAGACGATTGAACAGTTATTAGTGTTATTAGTGAGATACGGCAGCAATTGTTGCGAAAAGTCTGTGAAAATTGGACATCCAGAATGTGCCATCTACAAATGGCATACAATTTTTTATCCAATAAAGCGAGTTTCACTGATATTCAAAATGTTTTTCTTTGTTCTATTTTAATTTAAAATTGTGAACCTCTAAAAAAACATCCTCTATTTAGAGATATTTATATAGATTTTCCTGATATCCACGATTCTTTTCCCGAATAGCATTCATGCATTCTTCATCTACAACGGTTATATTGGTTTTGACGGATTACACTCCACACTTTCATGCTTACTTCAGATTCTTAATTAAAGCCGTCCTGCTCTGCAATTTCATTTGCTTGAGGACCGCTCGTTGAGAACAAAAAATTCAGCTTAGTAATCACATCTGACGCCGCTGTTAAACTACGAATGAATTACTAGTAAAAATTTGCCTCCCGCATAAAATAAGATAAGATGTTTACAACGCAGGGCAGCTGTTAGGCTGGTGACCTATAACATACTTCATGCTACGTATGCCCATGATGATCACAAATTTTCCCGAACAACGCAGCAACTGAATTTCTTGAGCACATGCATACTACTACTACTGCATTCGAATATCACCTAATTATTCGAGGAAATCTGCTACATAAGACACGATTCAGTGCCCGAGCTGACTAGGAATCCTGAACCTGCGAGGGTCTCTAGTACTACAGGATAAGGATGTGTTAAATGTTCTAACTTATGAGAAAATCTACTTGAGCGAACTGTCGTTTATCCACAATTCAGATCGATGTTTCTCCTCACAAGTGCACCATCACCATTTCAAAAAATTCCCGTGTTAGTAAATATTTATTATATGTATTATGTAAAGTTATCTTCCTTCGACTCACCATGAAGATGAGGAGGGTATTTTGTCTGAAAATGGATACCTAAATATGTATTTATATTCTCCTTGTGATTCCGTCTTTAAATTTTTCGAGGATTTCGAGGATATCACAAACAACATTCTCGTGACTTTTAAGCAGCACTTTAAACCTTTCCCCAAAAATTATTTCAGGATATATTTCCGCCTCAAAATTCAAAGGTATCCATATATAGTCTCCCTCCCCTGACATATTGAATTTACTTTATTTTTCGACTTTATTAGTCGGTACATTTACTAGCGGTAAAATGGAGTTGCGAAAACATTTTTCGATCAGTTTATCAAAGATTTGTTGAAAATAGTTAAAATTTACCTTAAATGAAGTAAATTAGGCTTTTCGTTGAGTGTTCACCCTGATCACTGAGATATGTCAAAAGGAAAGTAATTTTTTCACACTTCACGTCTCCCTGATTAATGGGTCGTAAATCGACTTCTTCGCAATGGTGCCAAAACTTTGGCGAATTTTTCAAATAATGATTGTTTTGAAATGAGATCGGGAGGATTTACTGTCAGTTTATCGTGAACAATTTATCGTGAGCAATTTATCGTAGAACAATTTATCGTAGAACAATTTATCGTGGAAACAATTTATCGTGGAATCAATTTATCGTGGAACAATTTATCGTAGAACAGTTTATCGTGGGCAATTTATCGTATAACAGTTTATCGTGGACAATTTATCGGATAACAGTTTATCGTGGACAATTTATCGTAGAACAGATTATCGTGGATAATTTATCGTAGAACAGTTTTATGCGTGGTATTTCAAAATTTAGTGGGAGTCTTTAATGATTTTTGACAGAAGTTCTGGAATATGGCCATGTGGGACGGAACTCGGTAGTTTCTTAACCGATTATGATGGGATTGGGTATGTTGGTTGGAAATGGGATTATTGAATGATTTTTGGAAGAAGTTCTGGAATATGGCCATGTGGGACGGAACTCGATAGTTTCTTAACCGATTATGATGGGATTGGGTATGTTCGATGGACATGGGATTATTGAATGATTTTTGGAAGAAGTTCTGGAATATGGCCATGTGGGACGGAACTCGGTAGTTTCATAACCGATTCTGATGGGATTGGGATACTGTTAAAGTAAGCTGAAAGTTTCCAGTCGAAAGATAATGCAGATAGTGTCTTGAATACAGCAAAAATCAGTCACGAACTCGAATTTAGGAGAATTTAGGATCGGGTTATATCATTCGGGTGAAGGAGAAATTATTTCAGTTTATAGGAATATAAAAATCGATAAAAGCGAGATTATAAAGAGAGTTTAACTTTCGGCTGAAATAGTCAAGACACTATCTGCATTATTTCGGCTGGAAACTTTCGGCTAACTTTAACAGTATCCCAATCCCATCATAATCGGTTATGAAACTACCGAGATCCGTCCCACATGGCAATATTCCAGAACTTCTTCCAAAAATCATCCTAAAATCCCATTTCCATTCAACATATCCAATCCCATCATAATCGGCTAAGAAACTACCGAGTTCAGTCCCACATGGCAATATTCCAGAACTTCTTCCAAAAATCATTTAATAATCCCATTTCCATCAAACATACCCAATCCCATCATAATCGGTTAAGAAACTACCGAGTTCCGTCCCACATGGCCATATGCCAGAACTTCTTCCAAAAATCATTCAATAATCCCATTCCCATCCAACATACCCAATCCCATCATAATCGGTTAAGAAACTACTGAGTTCCGTCCCACATGGCCATATTCCAGAACTTCTTCCCAAAATCATTCAATAATTCCATTTCCATCGAACATACCCAATCCCATCAGAATCAGTTAAGAAACTACCGAGTTCCGTCCCACATGGCAATATTCCAGTACTTCTTCCAAAAATCATTCAATAATCCCATTTCCATCCAACATACCCAATCCCATCATAATCGGTTAAGAAACTACCGAGTTCCGTCCCACATGGCAATATTCCAGAACTTCTTCCAAAAATCATTCAATAATCCCATTTCCATCCAACATACCCAATCCCATCATAATCGGTTAAGAAACTACCGAGTTCCGTCCCACATGGCAATATTCCAGAACTTCTTCCAAAAATCATTAAAGAATCCCACTAATTTTTTGATACCATGCATAAAACCTTTCTACGATAAATTGTCCACGAAAAACTGTTCTACGATAAATTGTCCCACGATAAATTGTGTCCACGGTAAATTGTGTCCACGATAAACTGTTCTACGATTAAATGTTCACGTTAAATTGAAACACGATAAATTGTTTACGATAAAGAGACCGTCACCCCAATTCTATAGCGAATCCAGACATAAGAGTTTAAAAACTCATTTTGTTCTGCAAGATGCTTCATAATATGCTAGTAGAGGGAATAGAGGCTGGTTGTAACATTTTTTTAAATACAAATTTTTGCATTTTATCTATTGAAAATAATTCAATATTCACGATAAATAAGTAATACCTAAGCTACAAAACGTTATATAAATATACCTTTGTGAAGTTACCCCGATTATAATTAAGTAGGGCAACACCATTATATATTTTAGAAATTATAATAAAACTACAACTATCACGATATAAAAATATAACGATAGTAAGAAAAAATATTATGAAAAAAATACACGAAATGGCGGCCATTATAAATAAAAACCGATTGACATATTTTAACTTGCGCTATATATAGCTAATCACTATAAGCAAAATAAAATTTATATATTTTATATAGAAACGAGTGGGTTTATTGATATAATAAGTAATAATTAAATTTGTAAAAATCAACAATGTCACAAAAATTTGTTTTCATCTAAAAATTGTCAATATTCCAGTTAAATTAATATTTATTTAATAAATACAATTATGAATATAAATTGCTGTGTACTTCAAAGTATTGTAGTTCAGGAGTTGGCCTGTTTACACAACATGTGGCAAACAAATTCTATGATTTAGAGCCTCGCTATAGTCATCTGAATTCGTAGAAGATGTCCATTACCAGAAACCATTTATCATTTAATTTTTGAGATTTACGTTAGTTCGGTAATTAATAATAATTTTGGTGGATTAAGGTAAGTGTTAATTATTTTAATCACGGTTAGGATAAATTTTCATTACCAATTCTCGAACAAGCACATATTTAATTTTTCATATTTTTTTGATATCATACACGATTTTTGTCTTCAAAAATTATTTGTTTTCTTGTTAGGAAATTTATTGTGACATAATCTTTTCTGGGTTGGCATCAGTTTTCAATAAAAATTGCTTATAAATTTTTATGAATTGATATTGTAAAAAACTGTCATGACATATTTTTTCCGGGATGACATTCAAAACTATCGTGATATTTGTATTTTATTTGTTTGTTATTTTATTTGTTTTTTATTGTATATTTTTTTATTCGCGCATTTTTTCGGGATCGTTTACGGGCTAACTTCACAGACATTATAAATATAGCCAATATTCCAGTAGGAATTGAGATAAATTGAGTGTTTTTCTAAATTCGGTATAAGTTACTTTTACCCCGACCTGTACGAGTAGTTCAAAATTATATTTTTTAATTTATTCAGTCTATACAAATAAAATTTACATTTCATTTAACATTTCAATAAAAATATCTTATTTTTTAGCATCAGAATGACAATAAAAAAGGCCTTTGGTAGCATAATCGTATAGTTAATCAGATAAATCATCTGAATCACAATTTAATCAGTAATAAAAAGTTACATCGCCCTTAATGCAGCTAGTATGTGACCATTTTTTGTAGGTCATACATTGAATCCACTTCTATCCAGGACCACTTTCTTTAAAAGATTCGCAGCAAACTATGCAAAAATGTTCTTCAGCTTCATCGTCTGTGGACTCGTATAATATTTACCTCTTTGTTGTTTTTGTCTTTTATCATCCTTTTTCCCGTATTTCGGCTCTTGTTAGCTTGTTCCTTCGCCGGTATTTTTTCAGGGCTATCTGTAAAAATAGCAGTCTTTTTAGTACTCCGTGTATATTTTTTTCTGGAGAAAAACAAATATTCGCGTTGAAATTAGATGGGTCTGGTTGTCATGGAGTTGGTCGGTTTAATCTCTTGAAATGAAGGCAATCCGTTAGAAATCTGGTACACTTTGTTATGGGAATTAGCACCCTCTTCATTTACAGCCAACAAACAATCATTGACGAATAAAAGTTCAGGCTGAATAATTTTCAAATTAAGAACTTTTTCATTTACTTTATAGTCAGTTATCCACCGGTAACAATTGGCCCCTCAGGATGTCTATCTCTAGGCTTATCACTGCGTTCAGTAGCATGTAATGGTCTATCTGTGACGAATGAAGAGAGGAAATCGCTTTCTTGGAATACTTGCCTATTAAATAACAGTTTTTTTAAACCTGTTGATGACATGTACTGGGTTCAATGCCATAGTAAGAGCAATTTTAACGATGGACGGAATATTATATATTGTCATAGTTTTTCCAGGATTATTTCGTAGCCAGGCGTCATGCTGATTAGCGCAGTACGCTTTGAAGGGGCTAACAACCCCCACATCAACGGTTGCAGTTTGTTGGAGCAATGCGGTGGAAATGAAACATCACTACTCCATTTTCTTTTGCTTTATCAATTACATCGGTATCCAAATGCGAAATATGTTACGGTTGTCGAGCAAAAAAAAATACGGGATCAGATTTGGATGGCTTTACGTGCTTAATAAAGTGATCCATAAATTTAATAAATTCGATGTTAGTCATCCATCCGGATACATTTCCAGCTTCTGAGTATATACTCAGAAGGTCTATCGCGAATGTAGAAGTCTTTATATTTAATCTGTGGGAATAGAAACATGCAGGTAATTGAGTTTTCAGAACAGCTCACTGCCACACATACAGTAACAAGCGTACCTCTTTTCGCAGACGTCACAGATCCCACCTGTTTGTTTAGCTTTTTAACTAAGATTTGCCTTGGCTTTTGTACTGTGGCAACACCTGTCTCGTCGCAGTTTCATATGCGGGATGGACCAAAAACTATGTTTTATCATTACTGAAGATAATTTATCGAAAAAATCATCTATGTTCGACTTGTTGGACAACGTATCTCGGCTTAAGCTAGTAGCTTCTGGTAATCTTATTGAGATGTTTCGATTTCGCTTTAAGAAACCTCGTACACATGTTGCTTTTATCTCTACACCAAATCCCAACATTCGAGATTTAATGAAAAAAATAGTAATGTTTAGAATATCAAATAAATTTAACTTTTGAAAAATAAATCAATTTACCGAAAAATTCACTTAAAATTGACTTTTACCTGACTATTGGCCCGCAGCCTTACAAACGATTGTGACAGCTCTTTATAATAACGCGTTCAACGGTGGTTTACACAAAACTGAATTGAATGATGCAATAATTTGTTTCACTATGGGCCTGTTTTTTAATTCATCCCGAGCAGGCAGTGCGCCGTCAAAAAATACTTCGTATTTTTTTATTCAACCTGGGTAATTTCACTCGGTACACTGCGTTTTTATTTGTGAACTGTGCATACTCGGTTCTTCAAATTTTACTCTGAAATGTCAGAGTACGAAGAGTGTGCAAAATAAAAAACAATTTCTTACTCTATGCACACCGGATAATTTTACCCAGTACAACCTTTGCTCGGTGTACACTACCAGTGGCACTATTCTGGTAATTCCCAGGGAATAGGGAATTTGGGAAAGAATTTATATGTAATTTCAGTTCAAATATTATTTTTCTGGCCTACTAAGAAGAAAAGTTTGATGTAAATATTTATAAATTGGGAATAATTTTTCCATATCTAAATTGGCAGGGAAAATTATTCCCAATTTTATTTTGTTTTCAAAAAAATTACCACTAGATTTTTACCTCAGTATGCCAGAAAAAAAAATTTTCAAATAGAAATTACATATAAAATCTTTCCCCAATTCCCTATTCCCAGGGAATTACCAGAATAGTGCCACAGGGGTAAGCCTGCTTGCTCGGGTTGAATTAAAAAATAGACCCTATGAACGTTAATCTCTTTCGCACGTTTTTATATCTCTATGTGCACATCGACACTAGGGTAACTTGTATCCGATAAATTTTATAGCTAAAGAGGAATGAAACGAAGAAGTTACCGGATTCAAGCTACCGTAGTGTGGCTATGCAGAGTATGCACTATCAGATCATTTCTTTTCCCCTACTACATACACATAAATAAATTTGAAATAAAAGAATTTTCTGTTTAATAATTATGCTAATAAAAATGATAATTTATTACGAAATTTCATATATTTCAAGGTTCTGTTTTATACAACAAATAATTTTCTAATTCGCTTTAAATTTATATTTTATAAATTTTTGGTTATATTTAATGTAATTAAAAAAATTAAATATTATTTCTTTATTTTTATTAAACATTACAATAATTATTAATTTAGGGCGTTTTAAATTTAATTTAATTATATGAAAAAATCAAATAATATATTATTAATTAAAGTATTTAATCTCCGACAATATCATAATTCAATTGGAAGACATTTATTTTTAATGATCTAAATTAATGTTTCCTTGAAAATAATTGTTAATTCGTCACGAACTAAAATTAACTATTGTAAAATAAATATTAATTATAAATGGGACAAATTAAAAAATAATAGTGGAATTAATGAGATAGAATAATGTTTAGTTAAAAATTTAATTTTGTGATGTTCAGTAAGAAATTTGGTTGTTTCGTAAAAAATACTAAATTTACAGGTCGTGTAAAGCTCTTTCCCATGTTAACATTTTTATTTTTATAAAATTATTACAAAATTTGAGCTTTTAACGTAACACATTTTATTGGAGTTTTTGTATAGGATTCTTATACATAATATTATTTTATGAATTAACAACGAACGATACATAAATGCCTTATTCCATGGGAAATTCTGCTGTCAGAAAACAATAAAAACGAGAAAAAATATTGATTTTACTGGTTGTGTACGAAACAAAAAACGTTGTCAGCAAAATTTTGTTAGTGTATTGCCATAATGCTGCTATAAAAAATGTAAACTGATGTATTTTTTATGGCAGAATTGTTCACACACCTACAAAAAATGTATGTAAAGATAAGACATTTTTCTCACACTCATACAAAATAAGTGGTTCGCCATTTTTATAGTAAAATGCCGATTTGTTTTTTTTTCGAGTTTAAATTTGTTAACGTTAGTGGTTTTGGAACTTTTATGAAATTTTTAGGTTGTAAAAACATAAAATTTTACTATAAAACCATAAAATTTGTGTGTGTTGTATGTAAAACCATAAAATTTTACTATAAAAATGAAATGAAAAATATTTCTTTTCTTTGTCACTCTTATGGAATTTTAAGACTTTTTTTGTTTTACTTTTTATCAGTAAAAAAATTGCTGCAATTTTTTTCCATGGAATTAAAGCATAAGTTATATAGTGTTTATATAGAGAACTTTTAAAAAAACCGAAAATATGCTACCTAGTACCTATTATTATGTAATACATATAGTGTTACAGTAGATTAGAAGAGAAAGAGAAAGAGATAGAGTTTGTTAGAAAAGAGAAATTTATTTTATATAATTTTAACATTTTATAAAAACGAAGAATTTGTATAGAATTATGTTATGTTATATATGTAACAAAGTATGGTTATATCAAAGAATTGTAAAGTTGTTTAAATTTCTTAAGGAGGATATAATTATATTTTTGGGTTTTGTACGATTAGATATTATTAAATTTGTGGGATTTTTATATGCAGTTGAATATTTAGATAGGACGGTCGATCATATGTTTGACGTATATTATATATGGAGGGACAGGTTACAGATACACTTTAGTACTGTTTTTCGATGTTGTTGAATAGAATGGGTTCAGTTTATAATTTTTGCGAAAATTGGTCGAATTGAAATATTTTTGAAAATGTATATGATGTTTGTAAATTTGTTTAACAAAATTTTAAATAATTAATATAATTACATCCCTAACAAATTCCAACAATTGCCGAACTAAAAATTTCCACGTTATACAAGGATTCATAAAATATCACCATGGAGTTTCACTAAAATATCACGTGAGCGGCAGTGGGATTTCATAGTCAAATGTATTGAAGTTGTTGACAAAAACACTAAGAAAATTTCATCTAGACTGAGTTTAAGAAACTCTTCTAGAATATGTATACAACTTACTATATTCAACAGAACTTGAAACTATGTTTCAGAAGTATGCAAAACAATATTTTTGGATACCTTATGCATCTCTAATCAAATGGTGCAGACCGTATTATCAAAAATGGTTAACGGTCATACTCCTGGTAGTACATCTCTATGTAGCCTATAGAGTAAACACTCACTACCTTAGGGCGCGACCCACAAAAGTGTATTTTAAATATTTCAAAAAGGTTTAGCCTTTCTTAGGAATTCGTACCGAAGACACAGCAGCGACAATTTAAAATAAAAACATTGCAACGGTCTCTGTTGAATTTAAAAAATTCTAAATCATATACATAATTTTAAATATGGGAAATGATAAAAGTTACTGATTTATGTGAGATGAAATAATTATGAATCAAGGTACTTGTAAAGTTGCGGATTCTAATATAAGTATATATTGGGGTGGGGGGGGGGGGAGTGGGTTACTAGATCGCTTGCTCTGTTATTCGAGGGTCTCCCGCGTTCGATTCCCAGTGGTATCCAGACAAGAAAGTTACGACTGGGTGTTTTTAATGTGCAATGTGTGTTGCACTGTGTATGTGTTTCTGAATATCTGATGCCGTCGTTGTAGGCTTTTTAAAATAAGAAGAAATTGTTGTGTTTCACACAGATATCTTAAGAAAGGTCATACTCAAAACGAAGGTGATTCTATGCATGTACTTATAGGAAGACGTCGAAAACTTCAAAAATTATATGCTCGCTCGAGGAAACACTAGTTTTTTTCGTTTCGTCATCCCTACATAATGATTTATTTCTAACTATCGGTTTCCATTTAACATGATTGCAAATATTTGCAAAGGGAAATTTTTGTATCATACAGTTGTATTTGTGTGTTATTTTCATTTGTATATCCCTTTTGCTGCCCACTAACACAATGACCACGATACAATTTCCAAATAATGGCAGCAAAACTAAGATCTACCTACAAAGAAAAACTACTACGCCACGAGCTTCGCTTTTAAATATATTCATTTTATTCTGCGAGCAACAATTTAATCCAATTAAAACAATTTTTTATATTAAATAACAAATAATATTTGAAAAACAAAGAAGTTTATTATTCAAATCAATCTACGGCCATTTATTAGCAAAACATTTTGACATAACACAATATGTTTGTTGTTGTGTTTATTGCAGGGTTGAAAATTTCCCTTTATAATTTGGGAAATTTTCGATTTCGTTTTGTAAATGCAAAATTTGCAAAGCAAAATGTTGTATGCCCGACTACTTTTGATTGCAAATTGCTTTGTAATTTTTTTTATGTATGTGTAAAAATCTATATACCGATACGGAATTATTTTGAATGTGTGCTATCGAAGAAACTGATTGCAAATAATTGCAAAGCAATATCAAATGGAAACGCACAGTAAGAATTTTACATTTTGTTTCAATACCTACTAGATTTTTCAAATTTCATTTGTTGTTTTTTTCCTGTTCGTTTCGCTCAAGCATTCAATCCGTGGTTCCACACTTTAATTCTTTCGTCGTGATTCTTTCCTCGTCTCTTGCCCCTTCACCTACAAACTAATTGTTTGGCGGGGAAATTGTTGATTCTTTTTTCAGAAATATTTTTTTTTTGATTCAAGTAGATTCTGATTCAACTGATTCTCGTACTACTACAAAGATACATTTTCAAGGACACCTTGTTTATTTGTCGTTTTTGGCTTACTTTTAGTTTAAATTGGGCTTCGAGTGCAAGAAATATATTTTTTCAACCAAGGAAGCAGTTTTCGCAGCAAATAATAAACATTTTTTACTATACGAATAAAACAAAAAACATAATTTTACGCACATACATAAAAAAGTAACGCGCAAAGAAATCAATTGATTTTTTGAAATCATTGAATCACGACGAAAGAATTAAAGTGTGGCGAGGCTCAATATAAAATGAAAATAATTTAACACATACATAGACATGAGCAGCACTTGAGGTTTGCGTGGAAACGCAAGTGCAGCTTGAGCTTTGTTGCAGAACATAGTGTGTGGAAAAGCTAATGACAGATTGCCAGTGTATAGTAGCTCGCCCCATCTATGGACTCACCCAGGTAACATATACAAGTAGAGTATCAGCTCATAATTGTATCGTTTATAAAGAAAAAACCTTTGGCTGAAAATTTTGAAGGGTTTACTTAAATTTTACAGACAGTTTGATTTTCAGCTTCTGTGCTTTACTCCATGAACTGCAATATCAACTCAACTGCTAGTAAACAGTTAAATTGTAGTTAAAATGTTTTTTACAATTGAATAAAGTACTTTACATGTTAAGTTAACACAGTCAACAAAATTTTCATTAATTATTTAGAAGACAATCAAATATAGGAAGGGGCTTAAATTTCGGGTTATATATACTCGTACCTTAATCAAAATTTAAAGGTATTTTAAAGGTACTTTAAAGTAAGAATCAGTTTCATTCATTCAAAAATTCCGAATACATATAGAGAATTTATATAAAATTTTATAACTATTCAGATTTTGTTAGATAAAAATTAGTTCTCACATAATCGTTCTGATCACAGACAGGAATCGCGATTACTGAGTTTTTGTCGTAGAAAAAATATTTTTATTTCTCAACATAGCCTCCATTTAGATCGATACCCGTTTCTTAGCGATGTTCAACAGCTTCAATATGTTGACAAATCTATTTGACAAGTTTGCGTTATTCTCGTTGTTGCTTGCTTTTTTGTTTTTGAATGGTTTTGTTTCGCTTTCTTGAGAGCCGTTTTTCTTCTTTCAATATTGACTGTTCCTTCGTCTCAGCTGTGAAGTAATGGACGCATGTTTTAACCACGGTTATGAATTGGCTCAAAAACTCGACTTTATTGCTGTGAAATATCGCCCAACATTTGATTGTAACGATGCTATGCACAGCTTATTTGAAATGCCTACCATGTCTGCTAAAACCATCCTTTGAAATTCGTTCGGCCGATATTTATCTTGGCACTTCATACGGCCACGTTTAAACTCTGTCATCAAATATTTTATTTTTATAAACGAAGAAGCAGACTCCCCAGACTAGCATCTAGCTCTGCTTTGATATTGGTTGGACTGAGATCTTTCAAATATAAATTTTGTATCACATAATGATATCCAATTTTTTCATATTTACAAATTCACTGAGATCATTCACTATTGATGACTGTTAACACGTTCGCGGACGTGAATGCTACAGCATTCATACAATTTTTTACTTTTTAAGAAATAACACGACATATTTGTCAATTCTCAACAATACATTCCTTTCCGTGACGAAATATCATTGCAATTACAAAAATTATCAAATTTGTGTTGAAAGTGTCCGTTAAAGTAATATTAAACTACGTGGCGTCTTCAAATGCAAACTAAACAAGTGTCATCTGTACTTTCTAGTCGGGTACCCTAGCAACAGAGGAGGTTACCCTAGCAACAGAGAGTGAGCAACCTTGATTTTGAAAAAGTGTTCAGTCTTCCGTCTATCTGTGTGTTTCCAATCTGTGTGTTTCCAATGTAGCAGCTCGATTCTGGTTTCCTGTAGGAAAAGGAATTAGAAAAAATATTTACGTAGCGTTTTTGTCAAAAATATTATTTTCTGGCCTACTGAGAAATCATGTTTGATCTAAAATTTTATAATTTAGGAAATATTTTTTCCGTATCGAAATTGGATAGGAAAAATGTTCCTATCTAATTTTGTTTTTGAAAAAGTTTACACTAATTGTTAACCATGTATGACAGAGAAAAAGTTTTTGTGATAAAAATACTGGAAAATATTTTTCCTAATTCCGTTTCCTATAGGAAAATCATAATCGAGCTGCAGATGCGGAAATCGGTCAAATGGGAGTAGCAGTTTATTGGTTTGAATTTTAGCCAAAATTGGGAGACATCGTTAACCATCGCAAAATGACGAACCAAACCGGTGATAAAAATTAAAAATTCGTACTCTCAGCCAATCAAACCATACAAATTTTTTTGATTAAGTTGGTCGTCTGCGAATATGTTCTTTACAGTTTAATATTTTTCATCTTACAGGAGGCGTGATGTTTTATAAATTTAGTTGATTTAATTGGCTGAGAGTATGAATTTTAAATGTTACTTAGCAAATATGTTTATGATCGTAATTTAATTTTGATCGATTTTTGAAAACACATCCATACGGTTCACTGACAGTAGCAAGAGCTCTAACTGTAGTAATTTCATGAAACTGTGGTGTTACTGAAATATTGGTGGCAACAGAACAACATTTCTCGCCTCCGTGGTATTCAAAGTCCGTAAAGTAAGTTCATTTAGGTTTGTTATATGCACAAAATAATAATTTTCAATGAAATTCTATTAAGTCATAAACGATGAATTTGGTTAAACTTGTAACCTCAATGAAAACAATCCTTGAAAAATAATTAATTAATTTAAATTTCCAGAATTCGATTTTCAAAAAAATAGAGAGTTGCGAATTACCAGAAGCGACGTTAACTCCTTCTTCTTCAAAACAAATCGCAATTATGATTATTGGCTGAAATTAGAGAAAAACGGCGCTGTTGCAACACTTAAAGAAAATATTAGGGTATGTGCCGGTCCGAATAGATTATCCGTAATCAGAGCTTCTGAGAAGCGGAGTATTGTTGCCTGAAGCCACTTGTCAATGTATATTTTACAATAGAGAACGTTCTTTCACCCTATTTCCCTAGGGGTTGAGCACGTGCTTTGTTGTACAGCCACCAACTAAAGAGGTGTAGAAGCTGTTGAATATTGTTTACCAAGTAATATATTGATGAATTACATAGGAAACTTCACAAATTCCATACGGCTAAATGGTAACAAAAGAAACATCCAGCTAAACTTTTGCAAAAAACGTAATAAGTTTCCGTTAAACCGGCTACACAAGTTTCGCTGTTTAGAAAACAAAAATTCTCTATGGCTAAATAACAAGCCAAATGATGAACCGACTGCACCAAAAGAGGAGACTCTTACATCAGTAGTGGTTATTTCGTCGACAGCGGGATGATGGAATTAGCTGAATGAGCTAACAGAAATCGAAGGGACACTTTGGGGGAAAAATGTTGTTGTGTGGCTTTATCGATGCCCTTCGGCTCTAGCCTTGCTTCCTATAACCTAGAATTGACTATTAACGTGTTAAAGATGAGTATACAAACTATCATCATCTCAGCGACTAGAAGTTGTCTCTAAGTGGGAGAGCGCTTCTACACTCATTCACCAGATTGAACAGTTCCCACATCTCGAACATCAGCTAAGAATCTGATCTCTCGTATAGGTTCAGAAGCTGTGAAAAATGACCCAATGCTCCTTTCGAAGCTTTTTGCGGCTCACAACCTTCATATCAAATAAAATGAAAGCTAAGTTTGCTACCATGGTTACGTTCGACGTTTAGTGGTCATTTATTGAATTTTGGGTTAAGAAATGATTAAGAAGATTTTTAAGATGTAAATTTGATGCACTTTTATAACAAATATAAAGTAAATTCATATACGCGGTTAATTGTTAAATCTTAAACGGCAAGCAAGCGCTTAAGTGCACACAGTATGACTTTCGTGCCAAGTCAAATATTCATATCTCAAACGGGAAGCGCGCGCTCGGGGTCACATGACCACGTACGCACCCAAACTAAATATTAAAATCTCAAAAGGGAAAAGCACACAATTGCCGAGGCGGGCAACTTTAATCTAAATATTTAATAAGAAATGTACAAAAGAACCCCGGTGTATTTGTGTGTTATTTTTAGTTGTATATGAAAAATTTTGACGTTTTCCAAAACAAATCTCGTATTAACAACATAACCAAAACTAATGTACATGTAGATGATATAGTCGATTTACCACCACACAAAAAGCAGATACACGTCACGCTAGTTCAAGCATGAAATTAAGAGCTTAATAAATTATCCGGTTACGAAATATACTGGGACACAAATTAATCGCATATCGGGATGAAATTTCCCACTTAACCTTTTCTCATAAAGAGAACCTAGCCTGAAATCGGACGGAAATGATTATTCCAAACTTTCCATAGATATTATCTTCACTCGCAAAATTTTGTCATGACGATAGAGTGCCATGACAAAATTGTATTTTTACACTCACAACTATTAACACCAAAATGTATGTAAAATCATTTTATGTTCTGTTTTGTTTAATTGAGAGTCAAATTTTCTACTCATTTTGTCACAGTGTTATGACAAAAACATCAGCAATTTTAATAAATTTTGTCATTGTCACGATGTAATGCGCATGATCAGATTCAATACAAACATATTTTGTCATGACATTCTGGCGTCGTGACAAAATTTTACTGAAACCACCTGAGGTACCTGTTTCGGGTACTTCCCGGTGGAATTTTTCCGATTTTTCTAGCCTAACGGATTGGATCATGTTTACAGCGAGTTCATACGACGGATAAAAATCTCGGATTTTACTATCCCATCGTTTTAACCAATTACATCACGTAAATTATACAACGGGCACGCCTCTTTTCATATAAAAAAGTTGAAAATATTGAAAAAAAATCTGGGATAGAAAAATCCGAGATTTTTATCCGTAGTATGAACTCGCAGTTAGGGGTCATTTTAGGGTTGAGTATAAACACTCTTCGCATAAGACGCGTTTTCAATTACTTCAGTATTTCTACATCAAGTTTGATGATTTTGGAGTAAAGCCTAATATTCCTGTTTACTAATATTGTAACATCATTTGACGCCGACGATTTTTCATGTTAATAATTTTTTCAAATGTGAAATTTATATTTCCACAAACAATAAAAAAGACCAATAGTTATTAGAACTGTGAACTGTCAAACTATTTCAGCCGCCATTTTGAATAAGTCAAATAAGTAATAAGTCTATGACTGCGGTCCAATTCGTGACTTATTTTGTGGAGACTGACTTGGGACCCCAGAATAACAGAGCAAGCACTCTACTTACTAAGGTAACGAGGGCGACAAACGGGAGACTTGCGCTCAAACGGGTAACTCATCAAAATAATTCAAGAAAATGAACGCAATTTTCAAATAAGTCTATTCAACAGGACACTTATTGTAGGCTTTCAAATAAGCGGGTCTCCACAAAATAAGTCACGAATTGGACCGCAGTCTATGTATTATTATTTTACAGGGTGGGACATATTGGGGTTCTTTTTAGATCGTATGTTATTTTGTCTTAGACTGTTGCTGGTGTAGCCAAAAGCGTGCTAGAGCGCGATGATAACCGCTTTTTGTGGCTATATTTTGAAGGAATTGACTTGTTCAATTTTGGCTTCAGTAGCCTGACCCACCAGGGGGCAAAATTCGGTAAATTCGATAATCATGTCATCAGCCGTTTTTACTGATGTCTATTGGCCTCCACGCAGCTGCGAATCGCAAATTTACTACAAAAACAGTTACACAGGAGGGGCTACTATCAAGTTTGTCCGGGCAGCCACTTGAATGAAGTTGTATGCGATAAAAACTCTTGGAAAAGTATAGAGTTGTGTTTATTTTATTGCATTTTTGAAAGGACGCTGCTAAATGGCTAAATAAAGAAAATTTTATTATTAGTCCCTTCCTGCCATTTATGTTGCACCTATTTATAGCGCGAAAGGTTTCCCAAAAATTCGAATTGACCATCTAGCTGTCGGAATAATGATCATCAAAAACTTTTACTAAAATATATCTAAAAGGACTAAAAGGACATTATCTATATTAAAATATTAGGATTTTGAAAATTATTATGTGCCACTATTAAGGCCGATTCTCGGGGCTTAAAATCTCTTTATATTTTATTTAATTTCGCCGCTTCCTATTATCATATGTTTGAAAAAAAACAAAAAAACTAAAATAACTTAACATTAAATTTTAAGTTGCAGAATCGACCCCATTATATTTGTTTTATACAATCTGCAGGTTGTGAAATTTAATTTTTTGTCATCTTTAGTCAAGTTTGTTGATCTGTAAACGTAAGTTAGTTGAAAACTGTTTAAGACCTTAGATAATATTTAATCATGAACCACTAGAGTTTGGCGGTTTAGGTTAATAAGGCGTTTCCATAACTATTTCTCATTTTTTTATATGTTGTTTTGTAATTCGAGCTGTTCATTTCCTGGGCTCTATGCCCATTGATGCTAGGAAAAATCTGAGGAAAAAACTTTAATTTCAATTTCTCCAATTTGGTTTTGTTTAAAAAGAAATTGCAAATAACTTTTTTCGTTAGTGAGCCAGAAAACAATTACTTAAACAGAAATTATATGTTAATTTTTTCCCCAATTCTCTATTCCCCAAAAATTACCAGAATATAGCTACAGTCGCACCCACGTTCAGGAATACTTTTGCAATAGTTTTAAAATTTGGCATAAAAATATATAAATTAGAATGTTGAATCGCGGATCGAAAACTTAGAAATCTGGTTGAATTTTAACATTGAGGTTCAAATTCAAAGTTTTAAAGGATAGGAGTTTCTATAGTATAATATTGATTTAATTCTGTTAATTACACATTCTCAAGCACTTCCAATTACACTTTAAAATTTAGTTGGCTAAGGAAAGTGAAAAATTGTGATAATTGGTTTGCTTACCTTTGCGTAATATAAATTATATATAACACAAGCTGTACAAGACAGCCTAAATCTGCCAGCGGAAAATAAGAAATTACGCTACTCGCCATAAGTGGCAACACTATCACAAAAAATAATTTCTGTTGTTAAAAATAAAACTTTCAAATGGCACTATTCTGGTAATTCCCCGGGAATCGGGAATTGAGGAAGATTTTATGTGGTAGATAATCGATCGGCAATTTCCTAGTCGAAATCCTGACTACTCAATCTCAATTATAACAAGGAAATTTAAATTTCAAAATATATTTTTCATAAAATTTTTGTTTATTTTTACGATGTTACAGTAAAATTTATGGCTTCAAAAATTAAACAGAAACTTTTTTTTTTGTTGTTCTACTGTGCAATCGCAAAAATAACAAAAACCTTACTTAAAATATAATTTGAAATTTAAATTTCCTTGGTAAAATTGATTGAGTAGTCAGGATTTCGGCTAGCGAATTGTCGACTATGTAATTTTTAATTAAAAATCCTGGCGTACTGAGGTAAAAAGTTAGTGTGAATTTTTTTGAAAACAAAACTAAATTGGGAATAATTTTTCCTGCCAATTTAGATATGGAAAAGTTATTCCCAATTCATAAATATTTACATCAAATTTGATCCTCAGTAGGCTGTGAAAATAACATTTGAACAGAAATAACATATAAATTCTTTTTCCAGTGCCCCTATTCTGGAATTCCCTGGGAATAGGGAACTGAGGAAAGATTTTACATAGCTTTTATCTGTAAATCAGTTTTTTCTGGCCTACTGAGAGAAATGTAAATATTTGTGAATTGGGAATAATTTTTCCATATCAAAATTATGAGGGAAAGTTATTCCAAATTTTATTTTGTTTTCAAAAAAATTAACACCAACTTTTAACCTTAGTATACCAGAAAAAAATTATTTAAATAATTTATATGTAAAATCTTTCCCCAGTTCCCTATTCCCAGGGAATTACCAGAATAGGGCCACAGTGGCACTATTTTGGCTTTCCCTGGGAATAGGGAATTGGGTAAAATATTTGCATAGCATTTTTGTCTAAATTGTATTTTTTTGGCCTAATGAGAGGGAACAAGTTTGGTGTTAATATTTTCGAAAGAAAGTTAAATGGAAAAATATTTTTTCCTATAAAAATTTTGTGGAACAAAAGTTTCCCAATTAACTTTGTTTTGAAAATTTTTGAACTAAACTTATTCTTTCAGTAGGTCAGAAAAATATAATTTTGACAAAAATGATATTAAAATATTTTTCCTGATTACCTATTCCCAGGGAAAGCCAGAATAGTGCCACAGTTCCCTCTTCGCAGGGAACTACCAGAATAGTGCCACAGGGGGAAGAAATTTTAAAAGTGTTCCTTAAAATGACAAGTTGATTGACCTCCGAAGTAAAGAAAGTCGTAAAGTACAAGTAAATTGTGTGTGTCAAGATTTTATATCGCTGGAATGTTTCATTTTGTGGAAAAAGTGGTATAAAATGAATAAACTGGTTATAAAATAACAACAGAAATTCTATTTTGTGATAGTGCTGCCACTTGTGGCGAGTAGCACAATCTCTTATTTTTCGCTGGCAAATCTCCGCTGTCGAGTTGTATTCTTAGCTGTGTTTCTTAGCGAAGTCATATAAATTTTGACATATTATATTTATTGCAAGATTTACTAAGATAACGTGGATGGGATGAAAAAATAAAGATTTACATCTACGATATAATTATAAAATAATTAGGCACGGAAATACAATAATTAAATTCTACATAAATATAAAATACGTGGACTAGCATAACACCCCAGCATAAATTATACAAATTTATGATTTGTTGGTTGGTATATGAGGTCTGACAATTTTTTGTTAATCGTCTGTTACCATAAATTCATTTTTAGTAATCTGTTACACAGTTTCTTCCAATTGGTTTTTTTCCTTGTCATTTTTAAGGCCCGAATTAAAGAATTTATATAGAAAAGGTGCGACTCTAAAACACTCGATTAATTCCTAATTAGGCACTTTATTTGTTTACTTATTTTTATTAATTATAGTTTAGTTAAAAATGAGAAATTGGTTATTTGATGTTTATTTCATATAATGCATATATACGAGATGCTGTATAAGATAGCGGAAATTTGACAGCGGAAAATAAGAGATTACGCTACTCGCCGCAAGTGGCAATACTATCACTAAAGATAACTTTTTTGTTATGTAGTAATTACCACCGGAAATTTTTTATTTATTATGTATCACTTTTTTCACTAAATAAAACATCTCAGCGGAATAAAATATTAAAAGTGATCCTTAAAATGACGAATTGATGTATCTCCTAAATAAAGAAACTCGGTATATGAAATCATGAAATTTAACAATATTCCGTCATTCCGCCATTTCTTAACGAATAACGATAAAATTTGGGTAGCAGTATTGATCAGGGATTTTAAAGTAAGTTTTGGACACAATTCTAGGATCTGTTCGTGCTGGATTAAACTGGCCATCTCATAACCAGTCCTTATGAAAAATGGTATCTGAACATTTTACATGACATAAATAAATTTTAAACTAGAGTAAACTCCGCTATTTCTTAATTAAATTTTGTAAAATTTGCTTGGTATACTGGGACAATTCGGAAAAATTTATGGATTAGATGTTTTTGTCCAATATTTCAAAAACTTCCACTAGTAACCAATACTTTCGGTTGTTTTTCTAATAGCTTAGGTCATGTTGAGACTATATGGAAAATTTGTTAGGTCATGTTGAGACTATATATGGAATATCCTCAGCGAATGTCATATACAGCTAAACATAGACTGAATGTTTTTTTCTTTGGAAATTATTCCTGGAGTATTAGGCATTACCACCAAAGGAAGTTTGTTTACGATTATCCTTGGTCTTCGGTTGGCATCCACCATCAATGATATGGTTTCATATAATTCAGATTAATTAAATCTTCTTAAATGTTACAAGAGAGATATAGAGCTATTATATTCAATGCCGCAGAAAATCAAAAAAATTCTAGTGAATATTCTAACCCATAAATTTTTCCGAATTGACCCTGGATGGGATACATAGGTTACAAAATTTAATTAAGAAATAGCGGAGTTTCCTCCAGTTTAAAATTTATTTATGTCATGTAAAATGTTCAGATACCATTTTTCATAAGGACTAGTTATGAGATGGCCAGTTTAATCCAGCACGAACAGATCCTAGAATTGTGTCCAAAACTTACTTTAAAATCCCTGATCAATACTGCTATCCAAATTTTATCGTTATTCGTTAAGAAATGGCGGAATGACGGAATATTGTTAAATTTCATGATTTCATATACCGAGTTCCTTTATTTGGGAGATACATCAATTCGTCATTTTAAGGATCATTTTAATATTTTATTCCGCTGAGATGTTTTATTTAGTGAAAAAGTGATACATAATGAATAAAAAATTTTCGGTGGTAACTACATAACAAAAAAAATTCTCTTTAGTGATAGTGTTGCCACTTGCGGCGAGCAGCGTAATCTCTTATTTTCCGCTGTCAAGTTTCCGCTATCTTACAGTGCATCTACATTAGAATTCCTTTAACTTTTTCCTTACAGAAAATTATGAAAAAAAACTTGAGAATTTTTTTTTCTCAAGTTTTTTTTCATACTTTTCTGGAAGGAAAAAAGTTAAAGGAATTCTATTGGGGATGCGCTGTTATACAGCATATATACAAGTATCATTATATTTTGTATTTAATATGAAATAAATCGATTTTTAAGGGAGAGTGGAGTATTACGATTTTTTTTTTATAATTATGATGATGAAAAGTGGTTTCATATTTCAATATAAAAACGAAAAAAAATATTTACAAAAAAATAATTTTTAAAATATGAATTGTTTGAATTTTTGGTAACATTCGACCTCTCCATTTATTAATTAACTGAAATAAAATAAACTTAATTATATGTAAATAAATAAATAAAATGAAAATGTAAAAAAAACTCAAATTTAAAATTTTAAACAATAATAAACTTTTTTTGTCATTTATTCAATTTTTTTTTGTAATAATAAATTATTTATTTAATTTGTTTTTACTACTTAAGAACTAAATAGAACCATCGGTAATTTCATTTTTGTAATATACTTAAAAATTATAAAATTAACTAAGTATTAAACTATCGTTATTATTATTTGTTTCTGAATTATTTTTAGTTTACGTAAATACAGGGTGTTTCAAAATTGAACGAAACATTTTCAGGAGATAGTCGTACCAATTTTACTTACCAAAAACCATTTTACTATTTTTAGAGCGTATAAACACGAATGAACAGTAACGATGCAGAAAGTTATTTTATTGTGAAAGTTTATGAAACCTATTCAATTTTTTCACGTAATGCGCCGACTACCCAGGAATTCAATCAGCGACTCAGCCCTTAAAAGATTATGGGCGTAACGTTTACCCGATCATGACGGGCGGCTGTAGTTACATCCTTCGGATAATCAGAAGAATTTATTAAGATAACCGATGCTAACCAATTGAGCCCAATAACGAAACAAAATTACGATTTGAAATAGCTCAATTAAGCGGCCGTTCTGACGAATGTTGGTAACGCCAACAATTCGGCCAACAATTATTTAAATGCCATGGCCCCTGTCATTATCAGAAACAGGCTACGATGAGAAGTAATGAGTCCGATTCAACCGAGTCGTCTGTTGACACGAGTTTATCCGAAACTTCAACTTTTCGTTCCAAATTATACCGTATGTCTATAGTGGAGAAAAAATCAACTACAAAGTTTCTCATCGGTACGGGTGCAGATGTAACCGTAGTGCTGAAAACACCAAGGGTTAAAAACAATCCAGTCGAGTAAAAACTTTTTGCAGCAAATGGAATGATGATAAACGTTTATGGCAAAATACAAAATAAACTCAATCTAAGAGTATGAAGACATTTCGAGTGGGAATTTTTTATTGCAGACATGAAAACACCGATCATTGGAGTAGATGTTATACGTAATTTCGACCTATTGATTGATATGAAAGGGGTTCATTTGGTAGATAGTATAACTAAATTATCGATAACCTATGACTTACATCGTTTCCAAATACCGGAAATTGAAACCTTCAATTAACGATCACGTTATACTGGACTGTTAAACGAATTCGCAGACATCACAACAATGTCTTCTTTATCGACAATCGGAAATTCAGACATCGTACATCGAATAGACTCGTTCGACTCTTGAAATTCTTTTTATGTTTGGTAAAACATTTAGGGGACTAGTTTTGGGTTCATGTTACACGCTGCGTTGAATACTGCTATGTTAAATGTTGCGTTAAATTGTTGCGTTGCTTACGTGACATTGTAACGTAAAATGTTATACAGAAAAACCTCGATTTAACAGACTAAATAGGGTGTCCGTTAAATCCGAATGTTTTTAAAATTAATCTATCCGAATATAATTTAATCTGGGACGGAACTCATGCATTTCTTAGCCGATTATGTTAGGATTGGGTGTGTTGGATGGAAGTGGGATTCTTAAATGATTTTTGGAGGAAGTTCCTGTTACCTGGGATGGAACTCAAGCAATTCTTAATCAATTATGATGGGATTGGGTATGCTGGATGGAAATGGGATTCTTAAATGATTTTTAGAAGAATTTGTGGAATATGGTTACGAGAGATGGAACTCGATCAATTTTTAGCTTATTATGATGGGATTGGGTATGTCGATAATTTCTTAACCGATTATGCTGAAATTGAATATTGTGGATGGAAATAAGATTCTTCAATAACATTTGGAAGAAGTTCTGGAATATGACCACATGGGACGGAACTCCTTAATTTAAACTAGAGTGGAACTCGGTAATAAGCAGGAGTCTTTCTCGAAGCAGGCGGCTCGTGATGTTAACATATTTCTGGATGCCTTAACATCTATCACCAGTACGTGACCCACTCATGTAATTAGTGGGTTGAGCTGCAGGCCAACTACTTACTCTCACAAAAAATCACGTTATGACCCGTACACAAGGGGCTCGGATAAATTTATAGTGTTCTTATCAACAACGGCCTCAAAAACTGTTCACGGGAACATGGACTATGATGAGACTTGAGATTTTCAGAACCTTTCGAACCAAGCGAAAATTTATACTTTTGACGTGCTTGCAATACAAGAGCATAAGTCGTCTTGGATTTATTCCATAAAACAACCATTAATTACACTCTCCACGACAGCAATATTCAGGAAAGAGGAAAATTATGATTCGGTTTCTCATTCTCTGGCGAGTACAGCACTTTATCATTTCATAATCCCATAGTTATCCAACGTGCCGAATTCCATCATTATCGGTTAAGTAATAGCCGTGTCCGGTTCCAGGAGGCCATATTAAAAAACTTCTTCTAGAAATCATTAATGAATCTCATTTCCATTAAACAATTCCAATTTGTTTAGTTGCCTGAGTTCCGTCCAAGGTGGCAATATTCCAGAATTTTTTCGAAATCATTTAAGAATCCCCGAATCCATCCATCTCTTAAGGTCGGTGTCCAGTTCGCGCTAAGATAAATTTTACATACAAATTTGACGTAAAATTTAGCTAGTGAAGAATATTTCACGATATATCATTCACATACAGACACTACAAACGTTTTTCACTGCAATTTTTCTGCCTAGAACAATAAAATTTAGAAAAATTTTGACAACAAAACGTGAAAATTAATTTTCTAGGCTACGAAAATAGTTTCGAACGATATTTTTGTTTGTTGTAGGACTGAAAAATTTTCGTCAAAATTTATCTCTACATAAACTTTTTAGCTTACTGTAGACTTGTGGTACTTGTGATACTTAGCTATAACCGGTAACCAAAAAATGGTAAATAAATATTGTCCGTTAAATCGAGGGTCCGTTAAATCGATTGTCTGTCAAATTGAGCATCCATTAAATCGAGCGTCCGTTATATCGGGGTCCGTGTTAATCGAGGGTTTACTATATATCGCTAAAAACAATTTCAAATTTTTCCATCGCCTCCAAAGGCACACTTCCAAAATGCACGAACTCCGCAAGGAACTGCAGTGTTTGGATAACCATCGTAATTAGCGATGACATTAGTGATTTTTAATTTTTGCCCTTATGTTTTACCAAACAATTGCAGTTCAGGTGGAGCTTGAACCACGTTCGTTTTTTTTTCGTAATTGGATGATATTTTAATCGCATCCGAAAATACCGATAATGCTGCCGAGCACGAGAGACGGCTCCGATTAGTATTCGAGAGCCTCCAGAAATATAAACTAGCAATGTGTCGAATGCATTAGATGTCCAAATCATACTTCATTCGATGATAAAAAAGAATATTAAAAACGACAAAGCAGTATATTGACCTGGACCGATGAAGCAAACGAAGCGTTCAAAAACGCAAAAATCAACTTGCATCTGCTACATTTACCTGCTTTTCCGAGATATAACGCAGAACTCGAATTACATGTACATGTATCGAACTTTGCTGTAAAGGCAGCATTGCATTAAAACATTAATGTTCATTTCGAACTGTTAGGTAATTCGCGTAATTTTCTGTCAACATGTTACTCTAAAGTTTCCATGGTCGATTTTCGTAAAAATTTAAAGGTGAAACTTCCTCAAATTATTGTTGTCCCAGAAATTTTGTTCATTTCTGCGAATCCACCACAGTTTCTTTCTGGGGACATAACAGGCACATTCATCGACAAATAGGCACCAACATAATAATTGTGATTTCGTCTTCCGGTTATTAGGACCACACTTGCAGAGGTATTTTGTGTCTGCTTTAAGATGGCTAACATTTTTCAAATAACACTGGGGATTCTGTAATATATTATTTAGAAAGTATTTCAATGCAGTGTCAACGGTATTTGGTTTCGAAAATGAAACAAATAAAAATGTGTTATGACTTCACGGTCATAACAATGCTCCACACTCATTACTTCGAAATTTGATTTCCTTTAATCGGTTGATTGGTGTATGTCTAAAATCACTTGTTGATTATTATCTTTTGTACATCCCTTTTATTGTATGGTTCGACGAATAAATGATGAAGCGAGACCGATATGTGTGCCCTTGTGCGTGCGTACGAGCAAGTACGATGTAGATTGGTATTGTTCTTTTCTCTGTGTTTCTTGTATTGTGTGTGTGGCGTCACGCTCGATCTTTGTTTTTGCGCGGCTCATCAACGATATGTGCAAGAACGAGAGACACAGAAGGAAAAAATTTTTTTATGCATTGTATTTTTGGTGCGAGAAATTTTTTTTAGTCTAGTTTTGGAATTTGATCGAGTCGGTTGATTAATCTTTAAATGAGATAACGAAGTTGACATTTTGTCCGAAATATTATATATTTAAGTTTTTTTTTTCGAATTCGATAACTTAGTGTCTAATTGTGGAGAGTGTGCGATGTAATCGCTAAGTTTACGTTAAATATCACTGATATTATTAACCCTGGTGTGACGATCTTAACATTGATAATTTTTTCGGTACCTAGTTGCGGCGGTTAGTTTTATGACAAGTCTAGCATATACCAACATACCTCAAGCAAAATATAAGGTTTTCCAATAGGAATGATATGATTTTTAAGTGACGTTTCGGCCATTTGTCATTCAGTATGTCATGATCTGTCATTTTTTGTTTCATTGTCTTCAGTAATGTTTACAATTTCACCATGGTGAGATATGGTTCTCCAATTGCAACTTTTCGTGCGCTTTTGCCATTTTATAGTCGTCATAATCGTCCAAGTGCGAGCACACTTCGTCGAATTGTTGAAAATTTTGAGCATTCATTTTCTTTACATAATGTTCAAGTGCCAATAAGACAAAGAAACGCTCGAAGTAATGCAAATATTGATGCCGTTCAGGCAAGTGTTGCTGAAGACCGCAATTTGTCGATTCAAAGACGTTCTCAAGAATTGGGACTGTCTCAAACCACAACCTGGCGGATTTTGAGAAAAGATTTGGGTTTGCATCCGTATAAAATTGTTCTCACTCAAGAACTGAAGCCATTGGACCACCGTAAACGTCGAGAATTTGCTGATTTTGCCTTGGAACAACTTGAAAACGATAACGATTTTTTTTAAGAAAATCGTCTTCTCCGATGAGGCTCACTTTCATCCGAGTGGTGTGGTAAATAAACAAAACTGTAGATTCTGGTGCGAAAAAAATCCACAAATTATTCATGAAAAACCATTACATTCACCTAAATTGACAGTTTGGTGTGGTTTTTGGTCTGGTGGAATCATCGGTCCGTATTTTTTTCGAAATCTGGTAACACCATTACTGTCAATGGAGATCGGTATAGATCGATGATAACCCACTTTTTATGGCTGAAATTGGAAGAAGTTGATCTTGACAACATTTGGTTCCAACAAGACGAGGCTACGTGCCACACAACAAGTGCAACAATTGAATTATTGCGAGAAAAGTTTTTTGATTCGATTATTTCAAGAAATTGTGATATTGAATGGCCTCCAAGAAGTTGTGATTTAACACCATTAGACTATTTCTTGTAGGGTTATTTGAAGTCATTCGTCTTTAGCAATAAACCAAACTCTCTTCAAGGTTTACAAGTCAATATTGAACGTGCTATTCATGACATACGGCACTTGATTTAGTGGAAAAAGTGCTCGAAAATTGGGTTCATCGAATTCGTTCCTGCAGAAGAAGTCGTGGAGGCCATTCGAATGACGTTTTATTCAGAACTTAATTGTATCGATTGTACTTCACATTAAATAAAAAACATTTCAATTTCCTTAACAATTAGTGTGTTTTTTTAAAACCCTTTATAAAATTTTGATGGTGAAAATTAACTGAGAAAATACCACAACGTGTGTTGAGAGTGGCCCCACATATATCGGTGTTTACCACCTAATCATCGAGTACCACAAATCAACGAGAATTACGGTTGGAGGCGAGACAACACCCGATAATTTGTGGTTTAAGGCGAGCAACGATCAGCCATGAGTCATGGCGGCCAGTCGAGGCCAAATGCTTTTACAGGCGACCTTGATGCACATTTGTCTCGCTTTCATCTATTTTCGGCTTCCCATATTTTTGGTGTTTTTGTTTTAAATTTATTTTGGCATTGATATGCACCGGTTTGTTTCATTCCGTTTGTTAAAATTAAAAAAAAAAATTTCTACGGCACTTCGGCATTATTGTCTTTTCGTCCTTTGGGTTGGATTTCCTCTTTTGGTTTATGATTTCTGTTTTTTCCTTACTTTTGGTACTATTAAAGAATAAAATGAATAACTAAAATTTTTCGGTTCGGTATGATGAGGGGGGGACTCTCATTCTGTGCCGGTACCACATTCACAGGCTGGGCTTGTCACTCCCATTTATCCCCTTGGCAGGACATCCACAGGGTCATAGTGGCGAGCCCAGCAGATGTGTCGTTCATTCATCTCCTCGTGGCACTTCGGTGGTATCAAGCCGTCGAAGTGTGAATTGTGGGAGATTGGTTTGAGATCTCTCCGAGTGAAGAGAGGCTTGGTCTGTTGGGGAGACGTCCTCTAATGCTGTTTCGTTGCAGCTGTGCATCGACCTTTCGGGGTCGATGGGTCTTTCGGGAGGTGGGGGGGGGGGGGGGAGTAGTGAGGGGGTCTCATCAGCAGGCTGGGTACTTGTCACTTGGGGAGATCCGGTCGTCACCGGATGGACACAAAAAAATTTCTGTAAACGCGGTGTAGGCCAGGAGCATAGCAATCGTCAAAAATTCCACGACCCAAACACTTCTTCCTGAAATCTATAGCCAGCTTGTGAGGCCTCTCCGAGCTTATTTGAAATGTGCGGGCTGGCTGCTGAGCCGCCCGTAACAAATGTTTGCTTCTGACCTTTCACATCGTATTTATTTGAATGTTTTAACAGATGACTGTTTTGTGGCGCTTGAATATATAGTAGTCTAGTTAAATATTAGTTTTGTAAAACAATTGGTGAAAATAGGGAAGAATGTTAGTATTCGCCTTTTAACGCAGTGACTGGCATCTGACGGAGAATTTTAGAACTAGCGCCAAAGGTGATCAATTTTTCAGAAACAAGTTTTTATGTTCTATTAATTCCATAGTTTACAATTAATGTAACAAATGATGAATAAACATAAAATGGCAGGGAGTGGCGCTAACTAGGCGCCATTTTAAAAGCTAATACAACATTAGAATAAAGCTAAAAATTATTCGCATATTGCATACAAATAATTATTGTGCCCGTGATAGTGCGAATTTTCATTTTAAGTGATTGAGCTTGCTTGAAATTTCGAGTTGTAATTAGAAAATAATTTTAAATTTGCCAGTTAATTATGTTTGTTAATTGTAATATTTTACTTTATAATTTTGGGACTTCTTCCATTGACTTCATGGAAAATAAACAGTTAAAATATTTAATAATTTAATTTTAATGTTTAAGTTTCAGCACTTTTTGACTTGTAACTGTTTGGCTCGAAATACCTTTCAAATGATATATCACACGACTCCAGCACCATATGAAAAATATTAGCTCTCCACCTGTGTATATGAAGGGGGCAAGTCTACGCAATTTGAATTTGAGGTTATAATTTATTCCAGGTATTTAGATTACACAAAAAGCCTTTTAGTTTTTTTGGTTCTCCACGAATTGAATTTATATTAGTACGGCATTTGCCGCTAGTGTCGCTGTGAGTAATAATAAACTACTGGGTGTTTTTAAAATTTGCCTCAAATTATAATAGCAGTTATAACCAGCGAAACCCCACCTACACTAAATTGTATATAGCAGTGACATCTAGTTACTTTAGCAGAAGCCCATTCTTTTTCAGAAATATCAACTGATGAGCATGGTTTACGGGGTAAAGTAATATTCATAAATTCTAAAAGATGGCAGTCAAAATTTCGTAAAAATCAATAAACTGAAGTTATAAAATAATGTAAACTATTTTGATCACCACTTTGCTTATATTTTCTTGATAGTATGACGATATTAGTACCTGAAAATTTGTCGTTGTATTATAAACACCCTGTATAATATAATTTTGTTTTTGTTTGTATATAAGAATAATTATATATTGGATTTGGTGGGGTTATTATTATTTTTTATTATAAAACTAAAAAATAAATAATGTATAATTAGAACTATATAAGGATTGACTTGATAATTTCAAATTCATTTACAAAAAGGCTATTAAATATAATATAAATTCCAATAATATAAATAAATGAATTTTAATTTTTTTAAAGTTGTTTATAATAAATTTCAGAAATTTGCTAAGCGTCACTTTATTCATTTTAAATTTTTTAATAACTTAATTGTTTACTGAAAATATAAAAAATAACTAAATAAAATTAATTAAAATATTTTATTAAGTTTATATATTTTAATTATATAAGTAAATAAAGACTTTTCTTTTTTTTTTAAAATGTAAAATTCTTGTATGTTTCATTTATTTTTATTTTACTTGTTTTTAGCAAATGCAGGCACCCTAATTTAAGTAAAGCTTTTTTTTAAATTTTATTTAAATAACTTTATAAATTTAAATGTTTTTTTTTTATTATAAATTCAAATGAAATGAAATTTTAAAATAAAATTAAATTGAAAATAAATTTAATATTTTTTTTTTTTTATAAATGTTGGAACTAGTTTAGCAGAACATATTTGGTTGATTTATTATTGTCAAGTGAAGGTTATGTACTATGCATAATGAGCATTTTAGCCTAGACCACAGATAAATATGTTTTACTGATTTCTCGTTTACATAAATTATCTGTACAGTATTTATCTCTGGTGTAGCCGAGAACTTTATTTGATATCTTACTATGTGGTTTAAGGATTATTGAGTTAGTTAAAATGTCATTTAGTCGGAAAATTTATTAATTTTACTTGACATTAATCCATAACCAAAATGTCTACAAATATTATAATAATAATTTAAGAATATAATATTTACTATATAATAAAAAAATAAAATTAAATTTTCAGTTGTTTGGAGTTTGAATTTTTATTTATTTTTATTTATCTAATTTCAAATATTCTATATAATAAAAATTAATTATTAAAGTAATTTAATTTTATAATATGTTCGTCTAATATAAACAAGAAGTTTTTTTTGTGTTAATTTTTATTAAATCAATTTTTCTTTTGTAATATTTTTTGGAATTTTTCGATAATAGGCACAAAAATTTTTATATTTTTAAAAATAGTTTTTTTTTAATTAAATAAAAAATATTTTCCAATTTATACAGGTTGTAATTTATATTATACTTTATTAACATAATACATTTTTGGAAACAATATAATTTAATTTTAATTATAGTAATTGTTAAACCTAAATTAATTGTTTTGTCTTTTCGTCTTTGTTTGTACTGGGTGATTCAAAATTTAGTATGTACACAAAACTTATAATTGTTTTGTATGTAATTACACCCTTTGCCATATCGGTTTATTAATTTAGAGAAATGCTTTTAGAAATCTCTTTACATATTAGTATACTAGATTTTTGAAACACCCTGTACATACAGATTTTATAATTAGAAGCGATTGTCTAGAAATAGGTATATTAAAGTCATTAAATCTTCAGGAGGGAGTTTGAGACACAAGGAAACATTATTGTGTGTATTTTCCTCTTGTTCATTAATTAAAGTAAATTGAGGGTTTGTTTAGATTGGGTATTCATTGATAGATGGCACTAACACTCAAAAAATAAACATTGTCTGTCATTTTATTACTATCTGAAATATCTCATTTCCACTGTTTTATTTTTCTATCATCGTGTGGGCCCAAAGCAGTGATCACAAGTGGATACAAGGACATAACAAGCGATAAAAAGTATTGAAGCCCGTCGAAGTGGATAAAGGGTCGATTTTTGGGTGTTGAATTTTAACACCAAATTTGCTGCTTGTCATCTGGTAAGTCGACCAGTTGCAGCTTTACAATGGAGGTGGTTGCCTGTAAATAGGCTACATCGGTAAGGCTAAATGTGGTGTAAGGCGATGGTAATAGTTGGTCTTTAAATTGATAAATAGTATCCACTCCAGTAGGGAGTTCAGGAAGTTGTGTGATTTGACCAGAAAAAAGTACTTCGAAGCTTTTTTGATTCCAAATGAGAAGAGGCGTAGACGATAATGCTCCTGTTAATGATATGTTTGCGACGAAAGCGGAAAGTTAACATAATAAAACCATTGGTAGCACTGTTGTGATAGAAATATGACGAGAAAACTTTACGAAAAAATTGAAAGAAAATTGCGAACCAGGATAGAAATTTCACCAATAGGTCCTTAGTGTAACGAAAGGTGCTAATGAAATAAACAATAAGCGACCTAAAGTAGAAGGGCTTTATTTTCAAAACTAAAAACTATTTAATTCGTTTGATCTGCCTCTGTCTAATTCGAATTTTCATGTTTTGATTAAAATCTTAAATTGCATTTCTCTGTAAGTTTCGCATCGACTTTTAAAATTTATCGAGGTCTCTGCTTCTCTGTCATCATTTCAATTTGGAAGTTTGCCACTAACCCAGATCAGACAAAGAACTTAAACTGCCCAAAATTAGTTGATTTTCAATTTGTTTTAAATGTAAAAGCTCCAAATTTTTATTCCAGTTCGGTTATTCCGAATTATGAATACCCTTCAAAATGTTGAGCATACACTACTACAATTCTTCATTTTCTTCAAAGTAGAGATAAGATCGTTAAATGCATGCAGAAAACTCCGCCCTTCCCCAACAGGTGTCGTTACTTATACTATAAATGGGCAATACTTGTATTCTATGGTACTTGATGTCAGCTTTCAATCGCAGTATGCGACATGCAATTTTAACTCCTTGGAAATTTTGAATTTTTTTCCAAATAAATATCATTTGGAAAGGTGCAGCGGAAACTTATCGTTTGCTTGTGGAATAAAAATGATGATTTTGCCATTGAGGATAAAGAGCATGGAAAACCATCCAAAAAATTTGAAGATGTTGAATTAGAAACGTTATTGGCTGAAGATTCTTCTCAAACACAATTAGAATTTGCTGTAGCATTAAATACATTAAATGTTGATCGATCAACTGTAGCAAAACGTTTACAAACAATTGGAATGGTTCAAAAAGCTAGCAAGTCCTCGAGAGACCTCGAATGTTGAAAATCATTTGTGAAATACTGCTTCAAAGATAACAACTGGAGATGAAAATGGATTTATTATGAGAAATCCAAACGCAAAAAATTTTGGGTGAAGCTATTCCATTGCAGAGAAAGCGAGATATTCAGAATGGTTAAAAACAAAAAAACAACAAATTAAATTTTCAGCACGACAATGCAAAACCACATGTTTCAAAAGTTGTGAAAAATTATTTAAGAGGACAGGACTGGGAAGCTTGACCACAACCGCCGTGCTCACCAGACATAGCTCCTTTAGATTATTGATTGGATTGCTTCCAGGATTTCTTCAGAGAGAGATTCCATAAATTGCCTGAAAGATGGGGGAAAGTTGTAGCTGCAGATGGAGCATATTTCCAATAAAAAAGGGCGGAGTCATATTCACACACCTAAATATTCACACATCAAAATACGTCAAAAACGCTAAACAAAACAAAACACGTACACGACTACTAAAACGATTCGGTAAATCCTCGTGAGAATTGCAAAAAACGTGCAAAATACATGTCCTGCCCCCCTATTCCTGAATACGATACGAAAACGAAAATGCAAAAATCATATTTGAATTGAATCAGATTCGTACGATTCTTATTTAAAATCGAATAGGAATCTTATACTTTCGTTTTCGTATCGTATTCAGGAATAGGGCTGCTGGAGTTGTATACCATCACAATTTTCGACTTTCGACTAATTTTATGTCTAACTTTTTTAGAGTTAAATGATATACTGTTTCATCTTTCTAATTATAATTTTTCTATTGTGGTCTCAGCATTCTCGAATTAAACATCATTCTGTTTCTATTTTACGATGACTACGGTTACGGTTACTCCATTTGTTTATTTATACATTATTTGATTTTTTTTGTGATACATTTGTCGAAGTGTGTGAAAGGAGCAGATAACATATTTATACTGAAAGGTTGACATTGCGATACTTTTTGTGTAATTGTTTAGGTGAAAGCGCATTTCGTTTTGGTTTGGAAAAATGAGACATAAGCAAAATTGAAATTCGAAAATTGTGATGGTAAATTTGATTAGAAATTGGAATAAATGTTTAAAAATCTTAGCACTTTTTTTTTAGAAAGGTGGTCTGAAGTTTGTTGCAAAGACTGTATTTGAAACCTGGTGTAAATTAATCTTTTTATAAATTTTGATACCCGAATGATGTTGTAATTTGTTTTCACGTTTTTCTATATTTTTCTTATATTGTTGTTAAAAATTACTCCAGGGTAGTTTGGTTCCAAACGCAAATTTTATCAATTAAAAAAATCGAGATATTAAGATATTAGCAGGCCTTTGTACTTACTGGTTGATCAAAAAACAAACCTAAATAAGTTTTGTCTTCACCGTGGGCGGTTGTTAGTAGGCGATTTTCTAGAATACTGTAGTGTGGTGTTTTGAAAAATGAAGTACTAGATTGACTTTAAATGTGACATAAATAATTAATCGAATTCGACATAAAACAAAAAATAAACTTTATAAATTTCATGGCTACCTATGGTTCGTCGACTTTGAGCATCTGGGGACGTTTTTATTAGGTGGAGCAGTATATAGAATCGCAAATCAGGGCAAATTTTGAGTTTTTTAAAAATGATGCCCCAACTAGAATTCTACCTATATTTTAGAGGATCACTTCATAATACCGGTTTGGGCTAACGTATGTCCCATTGAAAACATATCCAATTCAAAAACAGTTTCGTGGTACCATATTTTAGCCCAACCCTTGTTATATCTTGTAATATAAAAAAAAAATTTGTTTCTTAAAAATAGTGTTTCTTGGGTTTTATTTACATTTTAACTAAATAATTAAATATTTTTTTTTATTTGGTTTGGGATTTTCTTCTAAGTTTCTTATTGTTTCTGGTTTTATATTTTTTTTTTTTTATAAACGTGCAGCTCGTTCTCTTTGTTTAGTAAATTTCTTGATAGTGCTACTGCTGCAATTGGTAGTTGTATTATTATTATTATTAGTATTACTATTATTAATGCAATTATTGTTATCATTACTTAAATTAATTGTTTCATTATTATTATCATTATTTATTTCTAAAATTTCGATTCAGCTACTAGTTGTCTTATTGAAATTTTCATTTAAACCATATGGGTTTGTGGTGGATGATGTTATTGAATTTATTGTGGATGATGTTGCAATTGTGGTTATAGGTGGCGCTGTACTCGATGTTGCAACCAAATTATTTAATAAACTATTTATATTACTATTATTATTACTATTTATATTGTTTATTGACTGGGATGCTGTTGTTGTGGGTTGTAACGTTTCGGGAACTAAATGTGGCGTTCGACTTGATATTGGTGGTAGTATAGGGCTTGTAGGCCATTGATATGCTGGTGCTGTTGTCGATGGTACACTTCTGAAAGTAAAACTATGAAGGTCAAGAAAAAGAGAAACAAAAAACATCAAAATGGACATCAATCAAACATTTAGAAATAGAAAAATAGATATAAAAAATTATTACAAATAAAATTTTGAATTTATTTTTTTTTTTTTTTGCATTCTATATTATATAATACGATTTTTTAAAAATTGGTTTGAGTTACGATTTTACAATTTATTTTATTTGTTTTTTTTTTTTTCAAAAGAGTGTGATATTATTAATTAGCATTACGATGTGAATTAGCGTTTTATAGTACACATTTAAGAAAGTCATTTCTATATTTTTGAGACAAAAGCAAGAAATTTTTATATCTACAAAATTTGGAAAAATTTATATATCGTTTTATAAATATTATTATATAAATATATATAATTAGAAATATATATATATGATACATATATGTAATATTATATAAAAATATATATATGATTTTTATTTTATTTTAGAAGCGAGAAGTTTTACAATATTGACCAATTTGTTATGTAAATAATTTAATTTTTGTCTTTACTTACTACTATAAGTGTAGGAAGCTATTAATTTTTTAAGTTTGTATTTTTTCATATTTTTATTTGACTCTTAAAGAAACATTCTTGTTTTCAGAAATACGTCTTACCTATAAATAATAGTTTTAATAATTAAAATAAATTATATTATGAAATGTATATATTTTGTATGCTATATATAGAAAATATGGTGTACAATTTTTTAAGGAGTGGAAGATATAAAGAAGAAGAAATTTCAGCAATATTTTACTAATATACGTTTATAATAATTAAAAAGTGGGTGAATGGAAATGATAGTGGATTGACTTGTTATCTAATATTTGTCCAGATTTGGGGAGAAATTGGCTAAAATTTTTTTGATTTTGGTACGAATGTGGGTTGTATTAAAACGTTCTTATAGATAGCAGAACCACGGAAAACCGGATCGACGATTAACAATTAATTAAAAGATTCATCCAAATTTTAAGGTCTCACCGCTTAATAAAACACAATCGGAGCAAGTAGATCTACAAGTAATATTTTTCTCAAATGTACAATAATCTCAATTGCAGATTTAAATGCAAATATGACATAATTACGTCATATGTTGGCATAATTTGGTTTTTGTTTTGGGCACCAAATTGTTGGGCACCAAAATTAGAATGATGCTACTTAATTAATTAGCGGATTCAACGACGTTAATTTCAAAGTTCTAGTGCCAGTGGTGTCAATTTTTGATTGTGAATATTCCGTTGATCAGAATAAAAGCTCTTTCCCCCATACTAGGAATAAAAATTTTTACGAGGAAAATATTCTCAGATGTTTGAAAAATTCCCACATGTTTGAAAACGGTTAGGTACTCTTACATAATGCTGTCTAAGATAGCGGGAATTTGACAGAGGAAAATTAGAGATTGCGCTACTCGCCGCAAGTGGCAGCCCTATCACTAAGGAGAATGAATTTTGTTATGTAATTACTAGCGAATTTTTTTTATTCATTATCTCTTTTTCACGAAATAAGGCATTTCAGCGGAATAAAATATTAAAAGTGATCCTTAAAATGGCAAGTTGATTGACCTCGGAAGTGAAGGAAGTTGGTAAATGAAATCTTGGAAATTAACAATATTTCATCTTTTCGCCAATTCTTAATGAATTACGACGAAATTTGGATGTAGAAATTTGGAAGTATTGATCAGGGATTTTAAAGTAAGTTGTGGACAAAACTCTATAATTTTTTGATTTTCTGCGGCCACATAAGTTATTTTCAGTTTTTGTCCAATATCTCAACAACTTCCACTAGTAACCAGAACTTTCAGTTGTTTTCCTAATAGCTTAGGCCATACTGAGGCTATATGGATAATTTTCTATATAGTTTGAGTATGAACTAGGCTGGATGATGTTTTGTTTTGCTTAGGTCATAAATCTATTAGAAAAACAACTGAAAGTATTGGTTACTAGTGGAAGCTTTTGAGATATTGGCCAAAAACTGAAAATATCTTATATGGGCGCAGCAAATTTTATAAAATTTAATTAAGAAATAGCCGAGTTTCCTCCAGTTTAAAATTTGTTTATATCGTGTAAAATGGTTCATTTTTCATATGAACTGGCTATGAAATGGCCGCAGTTTAATCCAGCACGTCCAAAACTTACTTTAAAATTGCTGATAATTACTACTAACCAAATTCCATCGTAATTCGTTAAGAAATGGCGGAAAAACGGAATATTGTTAAATTTCAAGATTTCATTTACTTCCTTTACTTCGGAGATCAATCAACTTGCCATTTTAAGGATCACTTTTAATATTTTGTTCCGCTGAGTATTTTATTTAGTGAAAAAAAGAGACTTAAAGAAAAAAAAATCGCTGATAATTACATAACAAAACAAATTCTCTTTAGTGATAGTGCTGCCGCCAAATTTCCGCCATCTTATGCTTACATACCTGCTGAAAAGAAACTTCTCTTAACAATTTGCCTGTTAAGTAAACAAGAAACATTTTTTTCAGTAAGCGATTTGCTTGGGATAGCCGTTATCTCTAATTTGTAATACAAAATGCTTACGAAATCATCGTATCACTTTGTATGGGCCTTCATAAAGTGTTGTGAGGCCAATGGGTACTATGTCTATTCGTACGAAAACGTAGTCACAAATTTGCAGTGACTTTGGTATGAATATGTCATTTTGATTTGTTTTGCGCGTGTCCATTGTGATGAGTTTCCCGGTTTCCCAATAATATGATTGGGATCTCTAAACTGCAGTTGACGGTATTTGCATGTGCTTTGAGAGCTGTTTTAGGTTGACGGTGGTTCTCGCTCAACCATACTGTTTGCTTCTGGATGGTAGGCAGTAGTTCGGATTCGATGTGAGCCTAAGAGTATAGCATCCGAGGTGTCTTTTATGCGATAAGCTTCTGGTCAGCGCGAATAAAACGATCAACGCAGGTTAAGATGTATGATTTGACGAAAATAACGTATTTACATATACTTTTATGCAACAATTGATATGAATAAAGAAATTTTTTTTCAACAAATTGCTTTACTACAATAAACACTTATGCACAAAGAAAACGGAAAAAATACAAATATGTATTTACAAAAATAAATGTATGGCGTTGTACTTTTAATTTTTGGCAAGATAAACAAGATTTTTTTGCTCGTACGCTTGGATGTGAAATATTATGCAAAGTGTCGAAGATAGTTCGACTTAATGTCTCTAGAATGTACGAGTGATTGTTGCCTGTAGATATTCTGGAAATTTTTTACTTTTTCTGGTAGTCGCAAACATTGTGAATTGTGAATGTCATTGTAAATAATATTTGTCTATAAAAATCCGAAAATCTTTAAATTAATATTACAGACGAATTAAACTTCTTAACTTGTATATGTTGAATGTCTGTTGCGATTTCAGAGACAAAATCTAAGTTGCGTGATTGCCTTGGTTGCGTAAAAGTATCGAAAATGTTTCATTGCTTGGTCTTCCAATTCACGATTAATTGCGGAATATTTTCTTTCGTCATCCGATAATTTTTTGGAGAAAAGTCCAAAGGGTTCCATTATTGAATTGTTGTAAGACCAAGCCTATTGCTGGTGTTAGATGCATTAGTAGTGATAATGATTATTTTGCGTCGTTTAGTGGATGTGCTAAAAAAGAAATATTTTCTAAGCTGTTCTTAAGCTGAAGGACTGCTATTTTTAGAATGAATCGGTGGTAGTAGTTTACCATACCGACGAATTATTGAATTTGTTTGACGTTTTTCGGTGTTGGGAATTCTGTGTTTTTCGTGAGGAAATCCGAGCCGATGATGGAGCGGTTTACATTAGCGAAGATGAAGGCGTGCTTGAATCAACGTATAATCCGATCTATTGGTATCATAAGTGTTTATAGTGGTAACATTTGCTGCTGCCAGAACCAAATCGGAATTGCAATTTATTCCGAAGTGACAGAATCTTTCTAACAGTATCAATTAGAAATGTGATTTGATTCACCGAATTAAAACTTATTGGTTTGGGGCACCGGTTTGCGGATCCCTTTTGTTGTGTAACAAAAGTGCATGGTTGATTGCAAATTGATGTAGTGTTGCCAAATTTTGCGTCATACCAACACCAGTTGTGTGAAAATTGGTATTTTGGCGTTTGTGGGTTGTTTTGTTGAAATGATCTTCCCTGGTTTGGTGGTGATGGTGGTTGTTTTGAAGAAGAACGAGTTTTTCTCCAAGGAGATTATGAACGTGAAGTTTGTCACTGTGTGTGTGTGTGAATTATATACTCTAACTTTATTAGCCGGTCGCTAATTTGGTTTAGTATTGTTTCAAGACGTCTAATGCTAGAGCTTGGCTCGTGTATCTCTATAAAGTTTGATGTACTCGTGTCGCGATTGACTGAATTTAGCTCTGAATCCGCATATGCCAATGATGTCGTGAATTTTGTTACGGGATTAAGACGTAGTTTGATAATGACGTTGACCATAAAATTTTTGCCAACTGGATATTGATAAATTGCTATTAATTTAGCAAATTTTAATTAAACTTTAGAAACGGTTTGTTTTATGCCATCTATGAATGATTAGTATGAACTAACCATCAATTTAGTTAGTCGGAAATTTAGGATAATAGCAAAGAAAATATACAACAAGATAAATATTTTGTTCACCAGAATAAAATACTTACCAAAAATCGTTTCTGACTTTTGAGTTTTTGTTTGTATTTTTCGAAGAACGAGATGGTCCTATAATCATACATTTCTCGCTCTAACATTCATTTTATAAACACAACTTGGGCGATTTAAAAAAAAAACGAATGGCTGATGCCACACTAGGGTAACTTTTATCTGGTATTTTTTTCATTTCTTTCCCCTTTACCAATAAAATCAAAAAATTGCGGCGCAGATAAAACCGATTTTATTGGTAAAGGGGAAAGAAACGGAAAAATACCAGATAAAAGTTGCCCTGGTGTGGATATGCACAATCAATAAAAAAATCGAAAATATTGGAAAAGGGGTAAAATATTGCGAAGGCACAAGTAAAGATTTTTAATTGTCTCGTAGCTCGTACGTATTTTTATTTAGTAACGCTCTATCCTTCAAAGGCTTCGTTTCGCTTACATTGATTGGAAATGCATTTATTTACGTATTATTTTCAGCTTTGGTTTATTGATGTGCATGAACATTTTTCATCAAAATAGCACGTGAAACCATCCATATTTTTTATAGAACGATTAGTTAAGAGTTTTTTCTAATTTTGTGCGTTTTCATTAAAATTTTGAAATTGTAATTTGATCAATCAAGAATAAATTTTAATTTAATTTAATCGCAAATTATTTAAACGTAATAATTTTTATTATGTGACTTTGTGTAGATTCATTGGTTTTGACTCGTTTTATGTATCTATATTGAATGTTTCGATAGCAAGATATCTCGACGGGTGTACTATGAAATCCTGGTTTTCATACATATTTGTGAAGGAAAATTTTATCAAGCAAATTCATTAATATTTGATAAAAAAAAAAAAAATAGTGAGTTCATAGTACTCTCAAGGTGATGTGCAAACATGGCGTGTCTATAGCACGTGTGTATAGCTTACTTTGAAGGAAAAAGGAATGCAATTTTACTAACCAGGGTTTTTCATTTGTTTATTTTCGTTAAATTGGTCTATTACTCTTTTGGTATAATCGACGCAATTGGATTATGGTAGCTGAAATAAGATACATATACTGTCGACTCTAACTTTTCTAATTTTCATTGAGCATATCCACACTAGGGAACTTTTATCTGGTAATTTTTTCGTTTCTTTCCCCTTTACCAATAAAATCGGTTTTATCTACGCCGCAATTTTTTGATTGATTTTATTGGTAAAGAGGAAACAAACGAGTTACCGGATACCAGTTACACTAGTGTGGCATCAGCCATTGAAAAACTGCACAATGGTCGTTCCATATCTCGTAGTCAACATATTTCGATCTGAGTTCATGTGCAAATCGAATTCGTTTCGCAGGTAGTTTATAAGTGGTCCAGCTTGAGGAACAGCAATATTGAAATCCCCGCTTATAATCATCGGCAAAAGATGATAGTCTCCTTGGAGAATTTTTGAAATTCTTTTAGAATATGGAGCAAGGACGAAATGTATGAACTTCATTATGTCTTCGACAGATTTCTTCGGCGAGGTGAATACAGTTACAGAAAGCGTCTTATTCCCATTGAGAAGCTGAAGTACAGCCGTGTATGCATCATCAATGAGTTGTGTTGTTACGCTCCGCACTTGTTTGTCGAACGATGATTTCCTTATGCGACGTGACTGTATAAGTTCCATTTGTATTTTTATATATTGCTGCTCTGGCAGCGCACTGACCATCTCTATAGAACTGAACGCAGCATTCAAAATTAATAATATTAAGATGCTCGTCATTGCGTACCCGCAGATCTCGAAAAGAAAGAAAATTGAGCATCCCTGCGTGACTGTATCAGTTAGGTCGAGGTGATGTGACCTGAGACTCTGGCAGTTCAATATTTAAAACCAGACGTTATTATTGTCTCGTTCAAAATTCGCCATTACAACCTGAGTTGTTATACTTAGCGGATTTATAGTAAGGCGCGATAGCTCATTTTGAAGAAGACCCGTTGAGGTCCCATTTTTACATCCATGGTAGAAGGCATGATCATCGATAGCCCACGTGATGAACAGTCGTTCGAGACTAGTTACTCGTGATGAAGCAATAAACATAAGTTGTTGACTGCGCCTTTTATCGTAAGAGTATACTGATTACCTTTAACATTAATTGTCCGATTGTTGTTTCGATTAACTGTTGAGCTTTTTCTAGGAATGGGCACCAAACATCAGCTGATATTCGTTTTCTGTGCCCATCTAGCTTTAAGCTGCCTCACTTTCTTGCCAATTTATGAATTTGTACTGAAATACATCCAGAGTCGTTTGACATTTTTTACTATTGACGTTTTCATCGTTCTCGTTGTCCCGGTCAGGATGGCTGCATTCGATATACCTCGACATTCGATATACCAGACAGCCCATAGTTCCATTCGCCAGTCCATAGGTTACGTCAATATTGGTTTCGAGAAAGTAAGGCCAACCTATGACAAGAGAAAGTCCGTACTGCAAACTATTTGTATCCACTTTGCTCATTTTATGGGTCTTTTGAAGGAATTACTACTCCGACAGCCCACTGACCATCTCTCTTGAACTGAACGCAGCATTCAAACGTAGGAATATTAACATGCTCGTCTTTGCGCAGCCAGGTCTCAAGCAACTTGAAAGCAAATGAATTGAGCATACCTGCGTGACTGTGACCTGAGACTCTGGCAGTTCAATGTGAAAATCGAGACGTCATTATAACCCCATTTAGTAGAAGACAGGATCATTGATAGCCGATGTGATGAACAACTCCTAGAGACTCGTTATTCGTGATAAAGCAACATACACAAGTTGTTGACTGTATTTTTAATCGTAAGAGTATGTAATTTCGTAATCGAATTTCGTATCGTAAACTTTTTTTTTGATTTTTCTGATCGACGGAAATGTCGATGGTTTCTATTTAATTTTCTAAATTACTTTTTTTGTTTTCCCTACTATTATACATATCCATATAAGCATGCCATGTATAGTACAAAATTGTTTTTATTGAGTTTGTTGCTTTTTTTCAAACGAAGTAGGTACGTCATTTCCGTTCGTTTCATTTACTCTAATACAAAAACTTTTGGTAGGCGCGCGCAAAGATGTTTACACATCAAAAAAAATACGAAAAATTCCTTAAAACAAGTTAAAATATTAATTAGCCATTTTTTAGAACTTTATCGCAGTCTCATTTTTAAATTTTGTCAAAAAATCATTTAAGAGTCCCATTTTCCCACATGTCAAATTTTAAAAATTCAAACCGGGATTTTCTAAACATCGGGATTTTTTTTTATACAATACCGGGATTTTGTAAAACGGGAGTTTGAAAACCGAGATTTTGAAAACCGGGATTTTGAAAATCGGTATTTCGTTCCACACCCTATCTCGACATATAAAAATCGTATCATCACGTTGTTTAGAAATTAGGAAAATAATTTTTGATAACATTGTATTCAAGTAACGGTGTCATTAAACGGTGGCATTAAATACTCATGGAATTCGTAGACTTCCTCAAATGAGCGAATAAGGCATTCTTTTATTTCAGAGCTGCTAATTTTTGACCTAACTAACTCAACTATCGATCGCAATCGATATTGCATGTAATTGTCATTTTTGAATTAAAAATGGACAACAGAGTACTGATCCACTTGTCATTGCTTTAACGATAATGTTTTTGTTGGGAATGTGGTATTTAGTATGTTGAATGAATCAAAACTCTAATTTGGTTAGAAATAGATGATTTCTTCACCGAAAATAATGAAATTTGTTATGCCAAATGGAAATTATCTCGAGTCGTGTATACAGTTTTGCAATATTGCCAAGTTCTTCGGAAATAAGCACACCTCTCGAATATAAATGATATGAGTAAAATCTAATTTTTTTACATAATTTTATGATGATTCTCTAACAACCGCTAACTGCAACAGAACTAAGTATAGACAATTTCGTGAGCGCACATTATGATATTTTGTAAGATGATGAGAATTGATTCTCATACTTTACCCCAAATTTTGATAATAATATTTTTAAATTTAGAAGAGGTTTAGAATTTAGGAGTATTGAGAATCGATGCAGCATTCTATTCTGGAATCTAGAAATGTGTTCCATCCGAAAAATTATTAAGGGTTCACAAACTTCACAAACTTTACGTTTTTTTTAAAGGCTGTAGTTTAAGAGTTTCTTTGAATAATTCTCGAACAGATTAATTTTCCGTTCTCTAACTGCTTCCTTTGCAGATCGAGCGAAATTTTGGTGAAGTCTGCTCACTTTGCCTTCAACGTTTGTTGTAGCTCTTGTGGTGCTTTTTTGCTTACAATAAGGTCTCATATACCATTATTCTAAGGATTTATTCGTGTTTATAGTGTTTTTATACTTATCCTTTGTAGTAGTTAAGTTATCCTCAAAACATTCATTAATGAAATTTTTAGTTTCATTTTTCGATAAAGAGTTCTGTCGGAGTATATTTGCCACGATAATTTTTTCGTATATATATTTCGAGCAGAATTACATTCCCATGATCCATAGTTGACATACCGTTTTCACTTCAAAAATTATTACGTTTAAGTAATTTGAGATTTAATTAACATTTTTGTATATTTAATACCAAATAGCAATTCCAAAATTTTAATGAAAACGCATAAAATTAGAAAAAAACTCTTAACTAATCGTTCTAAATGGCTGATTTCATGTGCTATTTTGATTAAAAATGTTCATCCACATAAACAAACCAAAGCTGAAAAATAATACGTAAATGCATTTCCAATCAATTCAAGCGAAACGCACCCTTCGAAGGATAGAGCGTTACTAAATAAAAATACGTGCCTTCGCCTTCGCAATATTTTTCCCCTTTTCCAATATTTTCGATTGTTTTATTTTGAAATCGTCGAAGTTGTGTTTATAAAATGAATGTTAGAGCGAGAAATGTATGATTATAGGACCATCTCGTTCTTCGAAAAATACAAGCAAAACTCAAAAGTCAGAAACGATTTTTAGTAGGTATTTTTATGTCGAACAAAGTAACTTTCTTCTTGTATATTTCCTTTATGCCCGGTTGCACAGCGGTTGCACTAACGGCCGATTAGTGGTGCGCCAGTTAAATGTTTTATGTGAAATATGTTTTCGCAGTCAGAAAAAAAATCATCGCAAACTTGATTAAATATATTTTATTCTGTAGAAATATTTAGTTTGTGTATAAATATTTATACGGCCAATTTCGATTGAATAACTTTTTATCTAATCGTTAAATATTTCCATAGAATAAAATATATTTAACCAAGTTTGCGATGAGTTTTTTCTGACTGCGAAAACATATTTCATATAAAATATTTAACTGGCGCACCACTAACCGGCCGTTAGTCATTTTTCTGTGCAACCGGGCATTAGTATAGTGGTAATAGCTCGGATAGACTGCGAATTCGTATAACTGGGTTTTCAAAATTCGGTCAAGTACTCTAGAAAACGGAATTCAATTCATTATTAAGTTCCGCTCAACACCATCACTGTGCTCGATTGGTTACGGATTTGTTAGTTTGAAGTACTACGAAAAATTTAAATATCTTCTTGCAATTGCTACTTGATTAATTTTGATTTACCAATTTAACAAATCCGTAACCAATCTAGCACAGTGATGGTGTTCTTCTGTCAGTTTTGGTCCAGCGGATGTCAAAATGGCGCTTAACAGCGGGTATTCCGCAAACTTAATAATACTCGATCGTATACAATACTTAATTTCACCAGGCTACAAATTTTTTGCATACTAAAGCATTTTGTGGGTATTGTATATACCGAGAAAATGTTGTGGAGTGGTAAATGATCTGGTGTGCATAGAGTAATAAATTGTTTAATACTTTGCACGCTCTTCGCACAATGAATGTCGTTATTCAGAGTAACATTATGTTAAGCACATTTCACAAATTAAAAACGCAGTGTGCAGAGTAATATTACTCGAGGTTGAATAAAGAAACAAAGATCATTTCGGGTTGAATTTAAATACTCAATTCAGTTAGACGTATCTCTTCATGCGACGTAACTATGGATCTTCCTGATTGCTAGATTTAAAATCAAGATTTACTAAATAATTTTGTGCAAAACTCTCAATGAAAATTTTTTAAATTTGGTTGGCTGCATTACTTTGATTTTTTTTTATTTATTTGTCACGTCAAAATTTCAAGTGATATAAATTGTCGTTTGACGTGATAGAAGTCGCAAGAAAATATTTATAAAGCAGCATACTAAGATTTAAAAAACAGCCAAAACGACTTTATTGAACAATTATTTTGTAAGCTTCGATTTCATGATCTAGTAACCAGGAAGATGAGGAGTCACGACACTTGAAGAGATGCGACTGGGGGAATAGGGTGTAAATTTCGACCCAGTGTCTATTATAAAGAAACGAGACATAAACATAGACACTGTATCGGAAATGAGATGTTTTTAAAATATTTTTATATTTTACGGAGAAAAACCGACAACTACTGTAATACTCGGAAAATAAGCACTCTACGAAAAAAGTGTCCATGATCAAAGTTTAATCATTCCGGGGGGACATACATTAAAATTAGTAACGCTAAAATTAGTACCCCTCCTCCCCTTCTTGCAGGTGGGGTAGGAGGGGGTAACTTGGAAATTAAACTAGGAACCCCTATTTTTTATTGCAGATTCGGATTCTAAGGCTTAAAGTACGTAGGATTTCTTTGTAATTTTTTTTTTTGATTTCTCCTACTGAGAACCTCTGCATATGATTCAGCAATACGTTTGAATGAAAATTAACATTTATCGTAACGCAAGCACATGCGATTAAATCTTTTTCAAATAAATGTTTTTTTTTGTATTTTGTTTTAAAAATATCGATTCAATTCGGAGATAATTTCGAAAACAAATCGAGGTGTTTGCGTCAAGGATGAAACACGCCAAGAGCAGCGCATCACATTCCAAACAATTCACGCTATTGACTTGCGTCAATTTTTTCGAGGTTATGCGTAGCAGCAAGGAGCAGTAAATTGAAGCTACTGAGTGTGGAATCTGTTGATAGCGCGACAGATGCAACTTCATTCAATATAATTTCTTTATATTTAAATTTTTCTATTGAGAGTATAACTTAGTTTTTTGGATTTTTTTTGCAGAAGAAACACGTTTATTTCGACCATCTATCTGGCAATTTATGGAGTCCATCGAAAAAAAATTCTTTGTCTTTTGATGCGATCCATTCGTCGAGCCATTTTTTGATTTCCTCGCTTTGCATTAATCGAAACAAAGAGTCTGATCACAATCTGGTGAACAGGGAGCATGCGGTAGAATTTCCTATTTAAGTACTTCCAGCGTATTTTTTACTTGTTTTGCGACATGTGGTCGAGCACTGACGTGCAGTAAAATCACTTTACGCTGTTTGTTGACTGGAATCGGACGATTTTCGTTCAATGCATGGTTCAAATCTATAAATTGTTGTTGGCAACGTTCACCAGTAATATAGTTTCGTTTGGTTTTAGCAGCTCATAGTACACCATTCCTTTCTGATCCCACCAAATGTACAACATAACCTTACGTCCATGAATGTTTCGTTTTGCTGTTGATGTGGATGGTTCGCCTCGATGAACCCATGATTTTTTGCGTTTAGGGTTATGGTAGCAAATCCACTTTTTATCGCCAGTCACAATTTGAGACAAAAATTTTTGAATCATTTTGTGGCATGTAAAAGTCTGCTTATGGCTGCTTCAGTGACATTTAACTGTTTTTCTGTTTGAGCTGAGTTTTCCTTCAATAATGCTTTCAATTCTTCATCTTTGAATTTTTTTGATTGGACAGAACGTTCTTTCTCACTGACATCAAAATCACCAATTTTGAATCCTTTAAATCAGTTTTCGCAAGTTTGTTGAGTTGATGCATGTTTACCATAAGTTTCTTGAAGCAAACGAAAACTTTCAGCAACTTTTTTATTTTGATTAAAGCAAAAAAGTAATACTTCCTGCAAATGCTGTTTTGTTGGTACGAAATTAGACATGTTTAAACGGGATTAAAAAATATGTTGTTTACGCTTTCACGAATATTCACAAACTAAATTTTAAGGTGGAATGTCAACACTTTAAAACGCCGTAAGTGTTATTAGCTGCGTTCCAATGGAGAAAGCAAACTACTCACAAGTACTTGTATCTACTCGCAACTACTCATCCTCAAACGATGGTGTAGATGTTGACAATAGACAAATTTGACAGTAGGTATATTAGTTTCAAAAAATCTAAGAGATGGCTTTGTGATGGTTAGGTTATGTTGAAATTTTAGATTTTTTACAATTTTTTGTTAGTTTATATTTGATTGATTGACAATAAGGGATTTTTGTGGAAAATTGATTACCAAATTACAAAAAAAATTTGTAAAATTACAATTAATATTTACATCAGCGGCGTTTTCTAGTGATGTTCTACACGTTCGCCGAACGACTAAACAATTTTTGATTTTTATTCTAATTCTAAAAGTTTTATTTTTATCACAGAAAATTTTATTTTTATTATAAATTTCTAATATTATTTTCTTAATTAATTACTATTATTTTAATTATTTCGGGTGATCTAAATCCGAAGTAGAACACCTTGAGAGCACAACCAGGACACGCCATTGCTATTCCTATATGTCATGTCAGTTGGAAATCTCTCGGTACTGGCCAATCCTCGATACAGTGAATTTGTAAATTCCATTTGCAAAGATTGAACAACTTAGGGGTCAATAGCAAATGGGTCTGCCTTATCGTATTAAAATGGGGATAATTTTTATTTATTTAGGATGCCTTAAGCTAACTAGAGATATATAACATGTCGGTCGGAAATCTTTGGGTACTGGTCAATCCTCGATACAGTGAATGTGTAAATTCCATTTGCAAAGATTGATCAAATTCGGGATCAATAACAAATGGGTCTACTTCATCGTATTAAAATGGGGATAATTTTTATTTGTTTAGGATATCTTAAGCTAACTAGACATATATGCCATGTCAGTTGGAAATCTCTGGGTGCTGGTCAATCCTCGATACAGTGAATGTGTAAATTCCATTTGCAAAGATTGAATATCTTCGGGGTCAATAAAAATGGGTCTACCTCATCGTATTAAAATGGGGATAATTTTTGTTTGTTTAGGATATCTTAAGCTAACTAGACATATATGCCATGTCAGTTGAAAATCTCTGGTTGCTGGCCAATCCTCGATACAGTGAATGTGTAAATTCCATTTGCAAAGATTGAATATCTTCGGGGTCAATAAAAATGGGTCTACCTCATCGTATTAAAATAGGAATAATTTTTATTTGTTTAGGATATCTTAAGCTAACTAGACATATATGCCATGTCAGTTGGAAATCTCTGGGTGCTGGCCAATCCTCGATACAGTGAATGTGTAAATTCCATTTGCAAAGATTGAATATCTTCGGGGTCAATAAAAATGGGTCTACCTCATCGAATTCAAATGGGGATAATTTTTATTTGTTTAGGATATCTTAAGCTAACTAGACATATATGCCATGTCAGTTGAAAATCTCTGAGTGCTGGTCAATCCTCGATACAGTGAATGTGTAAATTCCATTTGCAAAGATTGAACAACTTAGGGGTCAATAATAAATGGGTCTACCTCATCATATTAAAATGGGGATAATTTTTATTTGTTTAGGATGTCTTAAGCTAACTAGACATATATGCCATGTCATTTGCAAATCTCTCGGTACTGGCCAATCCTTTATTAAGTAAATGTGTAAATTCCATTTGCAAAGATTGAACACCTTCGGAGTCAATAAAAAATAGGTCTACCTCATTGAATTAAAATGGGGATAATTTTTATTTGTTTAGGATATCTTAAGCTAACTAGACATATATGCCATGTCAGTTGGAAATCTCTGGGTGCTGGCCAATCCTCGATACAGTGAATGTGTAAATTCCATTTGCAAAGATTGAATATCTTCGGGGTCAATAACAAATAGGTCTACCTCATCGAATTAAAATGGGGATAATTTTTATTTGTTTAGGATATCTTAAGCTAACTAGACATATATGCCATGTCAGTTGGAAATCTCTGGGTGCTGGTCAATCCTCGATACAGTGAATGTGTAAATTCCATTTGCAAAGATTGAATATCTTCGGGGTCAATAAAAATTGGTCTACCTCATCGTATTAAAATGGGGATAATTTTTATTTGTTTAGGATATCTTAAGCTAACTAGACATATATGCCATGTCAGTTGGAAATCTCTGGGTGCTGGCCAATCCTCGATACAGTGAATGTGTAAATTCCATTTGCAAAGATTGAATATCTTCGGGGTCAATAACAAATAGGTCTACCTCATCGAATTAAAATGGGGATAATTTTTATTTGTTTAGGATGTCTTAAGCTAACTAGACATATATGCCATGTCATTTGCAAATCTCTCGGTACTGGCCAATCCTTTATTAAGTAAATGTGTAAATTCCATTTGCAAAGATTGAACACCTTCGGAGTCAATAAAAAATAGGTCTACCTCATTGAATTAAAATGGGGATAATTTTTATTTGTTTAGGATATCTTAAGCTAACTAGACATATATGCCATGTCAGTTGGAAATCTCTGGGTGCTGGTCAATCCTCGATACAGTGAATGTGTAAATTCCATTTGCAAAGATTGAATATCTTCGGGGTCAATAAAAATTGGTCTACCTCATCGTATTAAAATGGGGATAATTTTTATTTGTTTAGGATATCTTAAGCTAACTAGACATATATGCCATGTCAGTTGGAAATCTCTGGGTGCTGGCCAATCCTCGATACAGTGAATGTGTAAATTCCATTTGCAAAGATTGAACAACTTAGGGGTCAACAATAAATGGGTCTACCTCATCGTATTAAAATGGGGATAATTTTTATTTGTTTAGGATGTCTTAAGCTAACTAGACATATATGCCATGTCATTTGCAAATCTCTCGGTACTGGCCAATCCTTTATTAAGTAAATGTGTAAATTCCATTTGCAAAGATTGAACACCTTCGGAGTCAATAAAAAATAGGTCTACCTCATTGAATTAAAATGGGGATAATTTTTATTTGTTTAGGATATCTTAAGCTAACTAGACATATATGCCATGTCAGTTGGAAATCTCTGGGTGCTGGTCAATCCTCGATACAGTGAATGTGTAAATTCCATTTGCAAAGATTGAATATCTTCGGGGTCAATAAAAATTGGTCTACCTCATCGTATTAAAATGGGGATAATTTTTATTTGTTTAGGATATCTTAAGCTAACTAGACATATATGCCATGTCAGTTGGAAATCTCTGGGTGCTGGCCAATCCTCGATACAGTGAATGTGTAAATTCCATTTGCAAAGATTGAATATCTTCGGGGTCAATAACAAATAGGTCTACCTCATCGAATTAAAATGGGGATAATTTTTATTTGTTTAGGATATCTTAAGCTAACTAGACATATATGCCATGTCAGTTGGAAATCTCTGGGTGCTGGCCAATCCTCGATACAGTGAATGTGTAAATTCCATTTGCAAAGATTGAATATCTTCGGGGTCAATAACAAATGGGTCTGCATTATCGTATTAAAATGGGGATAATTTTTATTTGTTTAGGATGTCTTAAGCTAACTAGAGATATATAACATGTCAGTCGGAAATCTGTGGGTACTGGCCAATCCTTGATACAGTGAATGTGTAAATTCCATTTGCAAAGATTGAACAACTTCGGGGTCAATAACAAATGGGTATACCTCATCGTATTAAAATGGGGATAATTTTTATTTGTTTATGATATAAGATATATTATATTAAGCTAACTGGACATCAGCGGCGTTTTCTAGTGATGTTCTGCTCGTTCGCCGAACGACTAAACAGTTTTTGATTTTTATTCGATATTTTAATTATTTTGGGTGATCAAAATCCGAAGCAGAACACCTTGAGAGCACAACCAGGAAACGCCACTGATTTACATTTATTAAATTGATCCAATTATACATATACATATACAATATATGTATATACAATTATTAAACTGATGGAACGAATTGACTCGACTACTAAAGTGGTGGAGTTTTATAATAAATATATGTAAATTAATTTTATTAATATTTTCACTATTAAAACCACAATTCTCCTCTTTCCTGCCAGCGTATGCACAGATTAAGGGTTTGCCTTCATGGTATGTCCAATTTCAAACAAATTTAATTTTGTATAACAAAAATGTTGCTGTCATAATTTTGCCCGTTCCTTTGGTTATCTACTCACAAGTACTTGTGAGTAGCAAATTGTTTCCATTGGAACACAGCTATTGTAAAACAATGTTTAGTACTAAAGTTACGCCATCTCTTAGAAAATCTAAAAAACTAAGTTGTACACCCAATACTAAAATTACAAAATATTTGATTTCTCAAACTATGTTTTTGTATTATTACATAAGTGAAAAAGTCAATATTTAAATTTACTGCTCGTTGCTGCTGCTTTTTGTGTTTCATCCGTTAGGCTATTAATACAATACAAAATGGAGTATTTAACTGCTTCATTTTACCGGACTGTTAAGCAATTTACTTCTGTTGGAAGTGTTCACCCGAAAAAAATGATTCGTCGGGCATCAGTCACTGAGGAAAGTAATGAAATTGCTGTATTGGCTGCAGGATGCAGTATCTCATAACCCTCATATATGCGTATGCCGTTTTTACACAATCCCACACTTTTCTTGTATGTGTTAGTTTTACACTGTTAAACCCAAAGCTAATCAGAAAACATGGCCATTCCAATTGGAATTTTAGTTCTAAAAGATAATCTAATTGTAGTTTTGTACATGTTAAACTTAAATTTTCTTTGTACGATTTAACAAATTAAATTAAAATTTTAATTGGAGGCACGAAAAATATTGTACATATTAATAAAGTAAACTTCTTTTTAAATAAAGTATAATAAGATTCATTCAAGATTTATAATATTTTACTTTACTCAAATAAGTATTTGTCATACTAAGGCTGTGGGCCAATTCTAAGGTAAATCTAGGGTAAATGCCGTTTTTAGCAGTGTATGCGGTAAATTGAAATACTGTACTAAAAAGTAGGGTAAAGCGAAGACACAAAAGGTAAATAGTAGTGGTTTTTGGTTTTGCTGTACAAATCATGAAAATATGGCGGCCATGTTTCTAGACATAATTTTTTTTATATTCACGAGCATTTACCACGAAATAAAATTGCGCTTGTATATTTATGAACACAGTTTTATTTTTTAAAAATTTTATTAATTTTTTATTAAGTTTATTATATAAATTACGCAACCAATATGAGCAAATATACAATTTAAATTTATTCGTATAAACAATACGAATAAATGGAACAACAACAATAAAATTTGACATTAGTTCGTGTACCTACATACCAATTTTTGTATATTCCTACAAACCATGTGTCCCTTTAAGCCGCATTTACCTAATTTTATTTACTAGAGAATTGGTACGATTTGAAAAGTAATTTGTACTAAAATTTCAATTTACTGTACTAATCGATTTACTTGAGAATTGGCCCGCAGCCTTAACTAATATAATATTTAATATACTTTAAATTTATTGATAGATTCACGCCAAATTATAAATTTATTTCAGCTTGTAATATAATAAATAATTTTTCTCATGTTAATTGTCATTTTAATGACTATTTTCGCTACAACTCTAAATAGAATTTTAAAAATTCGTTGCAAATTTACTGATCTGGAAGTAGCAATCAGGCTGGCAATTAAATACTTTTTGATTTGGCCATATACATATATATACTGTCACTGACACTAAAACCAAATATTAAATAGTATCAATATAGGACATTGCCTTGTAAAATCGTGTTCCAATTTTTTTTTTTCTATAAGACAAGAGTGAAGTTAGCTGTTTTAGTACAAGTTCGAAAAAAACTCGAAAATCAACACAGCTGGTGAAAAAGTAAAACTAAAATTAACTGTTTCAACTGTTTAGTTTAGTTGTCTAAACAAGAAAGTAAACAAACAACGGCAATTTTTCAAAATAAGTTCGAAAAAACGGCAAAAGCGACACCGTGACAAAAAATCTAATTACGGTAAATGCGATAAGCTAAGAGAAAAAAAGAACACGAACGTCCTATATATAAGTTATTTAATATATGCTAAAACCGTATTCTGGTGACATCTAGCGGATGAAAGATCAACGTTTCGTACTAAATAATTTGATGTACTAAACTATTCCGAGTGGTTTCTGTGTACATGTTTGATTTTAATTTCTTATCAGAATCCATCTGGGAATACAAAATGTACAAAAGACATACAATTTCACAAACAATCGTATCAAACAAAATTTTATAAATAAAATTATAAAATTGATACAAAATTTTCATTTGAACTAAAATTTTTAAATGCTACTTACAATTTCTTCTCAGAGATTTGAATTTTGCTTTGAAGTGCCAGCAGCACCTGAATTAGCTTAAAATTGTTGTTAAATTGCTCATCTGAATGGAACTTTCAAACCAGATCAGAAAATTTGTAACGAATTTTATATTCATAATTTGAGTTTGGACGAAAATGGTAAACTGCTATTAACACGGCTTCCCAGGGGGTTTCACTCAAGTTCCGTGAGCACTTATAATAGGCTGCTAAATTGCTTATTTATCCAGCTTAACTGAAGGTTCCTAACTAACCGCAAATTTCTTTCGAATTTTTAGAATTCTGTTATGGATTTGATTTAATCAGAATTCACATGAGAATATTAATTAATTATTGTACTAAAATGGTTGCAGTCTAGACTATCCATTAAAAGGTTTGCAATTTTGAAAACTGATGTATGTAAAATAATTCTTAAACTTTATTAATACAAATTTTATTAATTTATATATCTTATTTAAATATTTATTTCGTTAAAACTAAATGAAAATGAATGAAATGATTTGATTTAGTACTCTTATCTTATTTGAAAATTTATAACAGTGTACTCTCTCACTAACACAAGCAAATTCAATCAGAATCTCATAGGAAAATAAATATTCCAATACGATTTGTATACGTACTCGTGTGGGAAAAAATACAAAAATGGCATACGCATTTGCCATATTAGCATACGAGAAATGGCTAGCGATTCCGGATTGTCCCAAACTAGTATTTGGAAAATTTTAAAACGTTATAAGTATCATCCGTAGCAAGTGTCTTTACATCACGTGCGCAAATAGAGTAACATTTTAAAAATTGAATAAAATAAAATTAAAAATTTAAGAAATTTGTTTAAGACTAATTTCGGGCATTTACATTGAAAACGTGTTAATTTTAATTCAAACAGGTTTTCAGTAGAAGAAATCCCAAAAAATTAATATCGTTATTACAGCGAATTATGACCCCGTGGCGAGCTGCAGCTATCGGGGGGGTCACAGGTGGTGGATAGTGAACGGCCTATCGATAGGTAGGTTAGCGGTGAATTAAATAAGCCGTCCCCAACCGCAGCTCTGCTGGGAGGAGAGTCTCAGAGAACGGGGGAGTGGTTAACCTCCGTTCACTAAATTCTGAGTGCCTAGGATACCCAGTAGGGAAAGGCGAACTGATGGCGCCTTAAAACCATCGACCACAACCACGGTGAACTGGGCGTCCGTCCCCTTGCGGTCCCGAGCCTCCAGGTAGTGAAAGGGGAACCCTATAAACGGGTATCTCATGAATGAAATGGGTCCCATTGGCTTGGGATATCCATATGAATGGTGGATGAGGGAGTGAATGCGGGAGGAGGACGGGGGCACGGGGGACGGGGTGCTCGGTGAGCCAATGGGCTGGATTAAGGTGTTACGCGACCCGTGCTGATAATCGGCTAGACTGGGGGCCCATTTAACAAAGCCCAGTCGTGAACGGAGCCCTCTGGATACCTGGCGACCTCCAGTTGTATTTAGCCTTGCCTGCGTACACGGATCTCTGCGCAGGTCGACTTATATTTCTCCGACACTCGTGGGAAAAACATAGAAAATAGAAAGAAAAAACAAAATAAAGGGGCCGGCACCCTTCAAAAACCGGAGGAAGAGAGTAACTCTAACCGTGAAGGTGGAGCTACATCATCAGGAGCAAGGGTAAGCGACACTTTGGCATCGAAGCCAGGTGGAAGCGGATCCGTCAAAGGAGATAGGGGGGGAGTGAAGGAGATCCCTCCTTCGAAGCGTCGATACAGGGAGATACGGTTGGCGTTCAGAATTTTGGAAAGACTGGCTGCGACCCCTGAGGGGCAGCTTACAGTCGAACAGCGTAAGTCTGTAGCATGGGCTAAAGAAACTGTCGGCCGTGTTAGCTCGGAAAGGGCCCTTGTGTCTAAAAGACAGAGGTCCCAGGATGAGTTAGAACCGGGTGACAGTAAGCGGGCCAAGGTGCAAGCGGACAAGACGTCGGGTGCTCCTAGGGATCGGAAACTGAAGCTATTCAGTGAGATTCTAAAGGAGCACGTGCTGGTGCTAGCCGTCATTGACAGAAGTCAAGAAGATGGGAGCATCACGTCAGAGAAGTGTAGGGTAGCGCATAATGCACTAAACTCCATTTTTCTAAGGATCCTGAGAGAGAATCCGGGATCCCCTCCATCCTACAGAGATGCGGGATGGTACCAGGGGCGCGTGAAGTTGACTGCGTGCTCAGACCAGAGATCGGCTGACCTGTACAAAAGAGCAGTGGCCGAAGTAGGCGAGGTATGGCAGGGTGCGCGGCTTGAGGCAGTCTGCAGGGAGGAAATCCCGAGCAGGCCGAGGGCACGTGTATGGCTGCCAACCGAGCCGGATAAGCCGGAAGAGATCCTCGAGATCATCCGGGCCAGCAATCCCGATCTTCAGACCGAAGGGGGTTCGGGTCGATCACCCTAAAAATATATAAAAAAGATGAGGCCGAGGAGACTACGAAAGACCAGCCTGGGAGTGACGGTGAACGGGCTCAGCAGGAGATGGTCAAACGGGCTGAGGACGGCCGGAAAAGTGCTTCGGACGCAGGAAAAATCGCAACTGGAGGTAGCCTCCTCTCACTGGAGTCTGATGGGGACATCCTGTCGGGCTCTCGACGAGAGGAGGATAGCGGCCGGAACAACGAGCCAGATGGCACTATCCCGATACAGGGGGTGCAGGTAGAGGTGAGTAAGGTTGAATACAATGTTTAGCATTGTACAAATAAACCTACATCACACGAAGGCTGCCTCGGCAGCTCTCGTGCTCAGACTGGCTAAGTCTGATGACGACTTGGTGTTAATCCAAGAACCTTGGATTAGCAATAACAGGATTTGTGGCCTCAGAATGAAAGGGTATAAATTACTATACTCAAGCAACTCTGACAAGGTCAGATCCTGTATTTTAGCGAAAAATAATTTGAATATTTTTCTTCTTCCTCAATTTAGTAGTGGTGATGTTACGGCAGTGAGTGTTGAGGCCGGCTGTGAAAAATTATGGCTGGCCTCAGCCTATATGGATCGGGAAAAGGGGATTCCACCGGATAACCTGGGGGAATTAATCCGGGAAGCTGATCACAGAAGGGTAGGTGTTATACTCGGATGTGATGCAAACGCACATCACACCATATGGGGAAGCACAGACATCAATGAGAGGGGTGAGTTATTTTTTGATTATTTATTAAATACCAACCTTTTAGTTTGCAATATTGGACGAGAACCGACATTCATTGTTAAAAATCGACAGGAGGTTCTAGATGTAACCTTTGCGTCGGAAACGATTTTTCATATGATCAGAGGGTGGAGAGTGGCGAAGGAGCACTCATTTTCTGATCATCGATATATAATATATAACCTCGAAATTAAACCTGTAGCCCGGAAAGCCTTCAGGAATCCCAGAAGGACAAACTGGAACAAATATAGGGAAGTGTTGGAGGAACTATTGCCGCTGGAGGTCCTGGGACCTCCGGCGACGGTAGAAGAATTAGACTGCATGGTGGATATTGTCACAAGAGCGTGCAATCTTTCATTTAATGCTGCGTGCCCCCTGATAAAGCCTAGGGGCAGGCAGAAACTGATATGGTGGACCAAAGAGTTGGGAACGTATCGGAGAGTGTGTAGGACAGCTTTTAACAAAGCTAAGAGCACAAGGGAGGTTAGGGATTGGGACTCCTATAAGGAGGACCTAAGAAAATACAAAAAAGAATTGAGGAAGGCACAAAGGGGGTCCTGGAGACTCTTCTGTTGTAGGATGGAGGAGGTCTCTGAGACTTCTCGCCTTAGAAAAATTCTAGCTACTAACCCAACCAGTCCTAGTTATTTAATTAGACCAGACGGGTCATGGACAACAACAAGTGCGGAATCATTGGAGCTCCTTATCGAGACCCATTTTCCGGGAAGCTTTGAAGACTCGATGGAGCCTGGAGCTCATCGAGCAACACCTTCATTAGAGATGGAGGGCATCTTGGACAGGGAGCGAATCCGGTGGGCGCTGAACGGCTTTAAGCCGTATAAATCGGCGGGCCCGGATCGGATTATACCAGCAGAGATCCAAAGGAATTCGGCAGTCATCCTCCCCTGGCTGGAGGGTATCTTCAGAGGGTGTCTGAGACTAGCTTATATTCCTAGGAAATGGATGGAGGTCAGAGTGGTCTTTATCCCGAAATCGGGAAAAAGCTTACATGCCTATCCAAAGGACCTGAGACCTATAACTCTATCATCCTTTCTGTTGAAAACCATGGAAAGGTTGGTAGATGTAGGTACTCGATCAAAAATTGAGCCCAGGAATTGGGCAACGTCACAGCATGCGTACTGTAAGGGTAGGTCGGTAGATACAGCTCTGCATGATCTGGTACGCATGATTGAGAAGTCAATCTACTCGCAAGAGTTCTGTATGGTAGCATTTCTCGACATTGAGGGTGCCTTTAATAATGTAAAAACGGAGGCGATCATCGAAGGACTGCTACCTTTGAACGTGGATTACCCCATAATAAGGCTGATAAATCAGATGCTGGTAAGCAGGATTATTACTTCGGAACTGGGGGAGGCCACCATTAGAAGGCGGGTGGTTAGAGGAACCCCTCAAGGAGGTGTAATGTCCCCCTTTCTTTGGAGTGTGGTGATGAATGGTTTGCTGTTGGAACTGGAGAGAGAGGGGATAGGGGTTGTAGCATATGCAGATGATGTAGCGTTGGCTGTCTCTGGCAAATATCTGGGTACGGTTAGGGACGTTATGCAGAATGCGCTCCTGATCGTTACGAAATGGGCCAGCAAATGTGGATTAGGGATCAACCCTTCCAAGACTGAGCTGGTACTATTTACTAAGAAGTATAAAATTCCGGTAGTTAGCCCTCCTACCGTGAACGGCAGTAGGCTGGCTTTTGCTGACAGAGCAAGATTTCTGGGCATAATCTTGGATAGTAAGCTCAGGTGGAAGCCTAACATTGTGGAAAGGATGAATAAGGCTAATGTAGCCATTTACTCGTGTAGGAACGCCATAGGTAAGAAATGGGGTCTGAAACCAGAGCTGGTGCACTGGCTCTATACGGCAGTGGTAAGACCAGTGCTGACGTACGGGGTGGGAGTGTGGTGGCCAGCTCTGGAGAAGGCAACATATATAAAAATGATGGAAAAGGTGCAAAGAACGGCCTGCATGCTTATAAGCGGGGCACTTAGGTCAACACCTACACGCGCCTTGGAGGTTATGTTCCACCTTCTTCCAATCGAATTTTTTTGGTAAACAGATAGCAGCCAATGTGGCTACGAGACTCTCGGCTGTCTCTCAGTGGAAGTGTCTTCAAGCGGGACACTCGACGATAACTAGATCGCTAAGGGAAGAACTGGCGAATCTAGATTATATTAAGCCAACGTTGTGCTTCGATAAGGGTTTCCGGACCATCTGTCCTTCGAGAGAATCTTGGAGGAACGGATCAATACTGGAAAACGAGGCACTGCAATTTTTCACGGACGGCTCTAAGCTAGACGGTAAGGTAGGAGCCGGAGTCTTCTGTGAGAAGCTTAACGTTAATATTTCCGTTCGTCTCCCTGACTACTGCAGCGTGTACCAGGCTGAAGTGGTGGCGATAGGCGAAGTCGTGACATGGTTGAAGCATAATGTGGTATCCGTGAGGGATATCGCTATTTATGTGGACAGTCAAGCGGCGGTCAGGTCGCTGGAGGCGGTTTGTCTGAAGTCACGGGTGGCGCTGGATTGCCGATCATCTCTTAACGAGATGAGCGAGTATTTCAGCATCCAGATAATCTGGGTCCCTGGTCACTCGGACGTCACGGGAAACTGCAGGGTGGACGAACTAGCTAGGTACGGCACGACTCTCCAGATACAGCCAGGAAGGGCGGGTCTGGGGAGGCCTATAGCAGCACTCAAATTGGCGCTCAGTAAGCAGGCAATTGCCTTGACAAATGAGAGGTGGACCAACTCTCTCACGTGCAGGGTGGCAAAACAGGTTTGGCCAAAACTGGGATTGGTCGTAGGGATACTGACAGGATACTGCCTTTTTGGGGAACATGCAAGAAGGTCTACAGACTAATGACTTCTGTAGAAGCTGTTTGGACGAAGAGGAGGAGGAGACGTTGGATCACTTCCTATGCTCGTGTCCGGGACTATCAGGCAGAAGACATAAGTACTTAGGTGTGTACAGCATGGACAGCCTTTCGGAACTCGCGGGCTGTTGAGTGTGAGATCTTTTACGCTACATAAGTAGCTCTGGATGGTTTCAACGGGAGTAAAGGGGAGATAGGATCCTGTGGTATCACAATGGGCCACTACTGGCCTAAGTGTGCGATAGCAGCCACTCTAACCTAACCTAACCTAACCTACAGCGCCATCTATCATGGATCGAAAAAAAAAATCAAAGAAATCCTACGGTTCCAATTTTAATTTCAAGGTTACGCCCCGCCCCACCTACAAGAAGGTGAGGAGGGGTACTAATTTTAGCACTAATGTATGTCCCCTATAATATAATGCATTTTTTCGTAGAGTGCTTATTTTCCGAGATATCTGAAAGTTTCAGCTTAAAAATATCACCCGGTATAAGACAATGCACAATGTAATACATAACAAATTAAAAACGCCCAGTCGTAACTTGTTATGTTTGTTACCACCAGGAATCTCGTGAGTGACAAATGGTAGAACAATAGTAAACACAGTTGTCTGCGTGAATCTATAAGTTAAAATATTTTTGAGTTGCTAAGATTTTGACGTCTTATCAGCTGTTCAATTTATTATCATGGACATATCCGAATTTCCTAATCGCTTAATTTCTTTCAAGCATCTCAACGATGCCTGTGTAGACTCCTTTAGTTATGTAACCGATCAAATTTGAAAGATAATTTTCGACTTTTTATGAAGGTTGCATAAACACGATGCTCCAGGGTGTTACGAATTTTGGATGACCACTGATCTGTATTTAGAGACGACGACAAGGTTTTTACTAATTGTAGTAAAATAATTTTTTAATTGATTTGTTAATCCGGCTTTACAAAATTCTGCTGTTAGGGTTCTGCTAAATATAAGAACATTTTCTACATGTATAAAGATTTAGGAAATTTTTGTAAATTTTGGTTACTAAATTAGTAAATCTATTTACTATACAGAAGGAAGTACTTTTATACAAAATATTTAATTGTACAGGTACACAAAGTTATTACGGAATAGCAAAAATACGTTAAGCGTTATGGTAAAGTTTACGTGTCTCACCATTAAACGTTCGAATTGTTATTTGAAAATTTTTTTATAAATAAGCTTAGTGGTGCTTATTTATTTTAAAAAAATTATATAGTCAGCATTTTTAACAATCGAGCCATAAGTCCTAAAATATTATTGTGTATGTGTGTGTGTATACGATCAGTATAATATAATTGATGAGAAATTATTTTGTATTTGTGTCGTTTAAGCATGCAATAAATATAAAACATAGAATAAGCTAAATCAATAAACAAACATACAGAGTGATATACGAAAAAAGAGTAAAGTGCTTTTAATAATACAAAAAGATGACATTTATACTTGAAAATAAATTCACGGTGCTTTACGTCACTTATGAGATTTTTTTTACGTTAGGTATAGCACAGTAAGTCTTTTTTATGAAACTGAACCGAACTCTTTCATTACTTATAGAAGAACACAGTAAAGTAGAGATAAATTTTAATTAACAAAATATAACTTGAAAAATAAAACGGAGTCTGTTCTTTTGAACTACATATTATAATCTCAAATGCAAAATAACGTAAAGATAGTTGAAAGATAGCGACGTTCAGCGTGTAACTGAGATTAAGAATTTGTTGTTGTTGTTGTTGTTGTCTTGCAGAGCTATTATAGATATTAAAACGTAAAAAAATAAAGGAACATTATATTCTTTTTCTTGATTATTGTTGTAGCGATCCTGGTAAAATCTGGTGTTCTTCTAGATAATACAACTTTCATTGTTTTTTTTGTGTAGCCTGCATCTATTACTAGATTTTTTTTTTATATTTTAATGATAAGCCATAAAAAATTTGCATTGTGATAGAGCAATATTATGTTCTGCCTGTTTAAATTTTTTGCTACATTTACCTGCTATAATATAAAATAGCTTTTACAGGTAATTAAATAATGTTGGATGCGAATCGTTATAATTATATTACGGTGTTAAAATAACGATTAAAATAAAGATTGAATTGTTTTAACTACGCCACGTTAGGGCTCTTTAATATTTAAAAAATGTTGTGAAACATTGGAACAAATCTAATTTATTTAGTTTTTCTCAAGTGTCAAAATATGGTACAATAATTATATATAAACTGGTGTGGTGCTTAGCGTGACATAGAGTTTATTATTTATCTCAAAATTATTACGGTAATTTTAAGTTTATAAAAAATAGGAATTATTGGTGTCTGTAAAGTATCAAAACCAACTATTTGAGTTAAGGCCAATTTTTTAATTCGCTCCGAGCGGTTTCACAATTTTACCGCTAAAAATATGAGCAGCATTAAATTGGGGCGAATTAAAAACTTGGTCATGGTTATGTACTATACAGACATGTCAGGATATTTTATTTAAAATAATAACAATTATATTTATAACCATAAAAAATGTAATTTTATATATCAAAATATTATTACAGTCATGTGCAAAAGTATTTGGAATTTTAAATGTTTGTACAATTTGGTTTATGCTTTGGTTAGATAAGGTACCCACACAACTCTAGAGCTCTAGAGCTCAACAATTTTATTTTCTCAAAATCGTTCGAACCCCTTGGCAAAAAACAAATTTTTTATGAATTTAAATATAAACCAGGTGCCTAAAGCGCCAAAATTCATTAAAAATATATGGCTTAGCTCCATCAGGTTGGCTTTCGAGAACCTAATCCAAAAATCTTTTCAAAATCTCATTGATATACGCCACTCACAATTTAATTAAAAAAAATGCTTAGTTGGTCGCAAAACGACTCAAGAAAATTAACTCTCAATATACTCGTACGATCACCTATGATTGAAAAAATTTGTTTATCGTCATCACGAAAATCATACCAGCGAAAAATTAAAACACTTCTGATTTGCTTTATATTTGGTAGGAAGTATAAATGTTTATGAAGAATTATATTAGCTGACCCGGCGAACCTTGTTAAGCCCCAAATTACATTGTTCGCGAACAAATATTTTTGTCCTTCACGAAAATTGATTTTGATGAGAGAAAAAAATCAAACAACTCAACTCGATTCTCAATGGACGATTGAGTTGAGTGGACATTCCATTCACATTTTTATCGAATTCAACACTAATGTGTTGAAAAGTCGAAAATTGACTTGTTTTTTTGGATTTTTTCTCTCAGTGTGGAAATGAATTGGAGTCAGTTGGAATTCAAAAGAAATCAATGCATTTTAATCGAGTGGAATTAAATCGAATACAGACGCAAATCAATACAATGCATTGTGGTAAACGATATTATTCGTTTGGTCTCTGGCGCGTAAATGAACAACTGACCATGAGAAAAACACGGAAATACCATAGTATTCCAACGATTGACCTTGCGATTTGGTAATCGTCATAGCAAACGCCCAACGAACGGGGAACGGGGAAATGAATGCTCTTGAAATCGAACGTAATTTCAGTTGGAATCAGAGGAATTCTCGGAAATAGAACATTAACTCCTTTGAATTTTTCCTTGATGATCGTCGCTTGAATCACGTTATTCATAAGTTTCTTCACAGCCAATTACGTTCCGTTACACAATTTCGGATGGTTCAGATTGCGCAGCATGATTATCTATCACAAATCTGACCTTGAGTCAACGCATTTGTAACAATGCATTTTCCCAGCGATTCGGTTTTGGATCAAGTAATTTAGACTGTCTACATTCTTGTTCTTCGCCGCCAAAATTGTTCGTTCTCCGAGGCAATCGTAATTCATATAACTTCGGCGGATGTCTGGAAAAAAGATTTTCGTGATAAGCTCTTCGTTGGACGTCCTGAACATGTAAAAAATCGAGGGAAATGAAATCACTCCTGCCAAAACATTAACCATTGCCAAGCGCCAAAAGTTGTTTGGTCGTCGGCCAGCAGAATCATCGCTCCACCAAAATGTCTTGGGTCACTTCGTAAATCCTTCATCCTTCCAATGATGCACTCGTCCCAGATTAAGATTTTGCACTCTTGCAATACTTTGGCCATCGCTTAGTTCTTAATAATTGAGCACACTGGCTTGTCATTCGTGAGGATATTCATCCGCAACTTCAATGCAGAGTTTGCCGTCCGGCCGTCTACAATTCTAGATGACATGCAACAATTAACGCTATTTGAGATCTCGAGCGAATTGTGGCCAAAAGCAATAAAATCAGAATGGTTTTACCTGTTCCACCGGGAGCATCGTAGAATAATATTCCACCGTTTCCTTCGTCAATTGCGGTCAATGCGTTCGTACTATTTGACTCATTGAATCTCGATCGTACACTAGCTCTTATTGCAATTCACGATTAAATGCATGGTGTATCGAACGAATTGGTGCTGGCATGCCCAATTTTGCCAGATAGCTGCCGCACGTAAGCAATCACATGTTTTCGATCAAAATCAAAGCTTCGTTGCGTATCTCGTCGTTCATTTCAAGCTCATAATTTGATGGTGCAGTGCGAACTCAATACAAACTGTCGTTAGTCATCTCGTCCTTGTATAAGTTCCATAATTTCAATGCGTTCGATGGGTGACACGTCGCTATGATGCTGGCGAACAATGTAAGAATTTGATTTGCCGGTGCAGAAACAGTGGCAAAATCCGCAAGTGTTGAGTGCCAATGTGAGTCGTTTTCCAGTAAATTCAGACGATGGAAAGCCTCTCGATAAGTGGCGCACAACACACCATCTATAGTACGAAGCGATTCGAACGAATTAGGCTACGAAAATGGAACAAAAGCAAGCGAAGATAGAAGCATTCGTCTTGTCGTAGATGAACGGTGTACACACAGCTAAGCGCATCTGTCGAATACACATCGACGTATCCTGCAACAGGTTGACCTTTCTTTTGCCGTTGAAACTTCTTCGTCGACTGGTTCCAAGTATAATAGCGTAATATTTCCCAGTAAAGCAAAGTTCGTGTGAACAGCTGGTGGTCGTTCTGCTCGTTGTGCTGCAATAGCTTTCGTGAAATAGACACGTTGTCCATTCTCAAAGTGCACCCACAAATGTTGAACAATGGGTTGACGTTCGTGTATTGCAAATGAGAAAATACGCCAAATCGCCTCAATGCAACTGACATAACAGCCCAATTGTAATCTTGACACTTCGTCATTTGCATCTGGAGCAGCAATTCCGAGCATTGCCAGGTTGCTACCTTCATTCTCATATTTATTGTAGATATATTTAATGGACTTAATGGAGTTACAGACCTCAACATTGGTGTGTGTTTCGAATGTTTTCGATAGAAGTTAGCTACGGAACGATCCAGCGATTGTTTTCGATTTTCAGAATTTTCCAACATTTCCGGTAGATTTTCTCAAAATTTTCTTTCGTAAAACCCATCTCCTGGCAATTGCAAACACAACAAATAAAGATTGAGCCTAATCGGTTCCTTCTCAACTGAAAAACATCATTTTTTGATTTTCCGACTTTTCCGGTTGATTTTCCCAAAATTTTCTTTCCTAAGGACCATTCCCAGACAATTGTAAACACAACAAAAAAAACATTGAGCCAAATCGGTTCAACCGGTCTCAACTGAAAAACATCATTTTCAGAAGTTTCTGACTTTTTCGGTAAATTTTCCCATAATTTTCTTTCGTATAAAACATTTTTCTGGCAATTGCAAACACAACAAATCAAGATTGAGCCAACTAAAAAACATCATTTTTGATTTTCAGATTTTTCCGACTTTTTCGGTAAATTTTCCCAAAATTTTCTATCGTAAAAACTATCACCTGGCAATTGCGAATGCAACGAAAAAGATTGAGCTAAATCGGTTCAGCCGTTCTCAACTGAAAAACATCATTTTACGATTTTCCGACTTTTCTTTTCTTAAGAACCATTTCCTGGCAACTGCAAACACAACAAAAAAAGATTGAGCCAAATCGGTTCAGCCGTTCTCAACTGAAAAACGTCAATTTTCGATTTTCCGACTTTTCCGGTGGATTTTCCCAAAATTTTCTTTTGTAAGAACCATTTCCTGGTAACTGCGAACACAACAAAAAAATGATCCAAATCGGTTCAACCGGTCTCAACTGAAAAACATCATTTTCGATTTTCCGAATTTTCCGGTAAATTTTCCTCAAAATTTTCTTTCGTATGAACCATATCTTGGCAATTGAGAACACAACAAAAAAATATTATGCTAAATCTGACTGAAATCGACTGAAATCGATTCGATTTTCCGAATTTTACGATATTTCCGGTAGATTTTCCCAAAATTTTCTTTCGTATGAACCATTTCCCGACAATTTCGAACACAACAAAAAAAGATTGAGCTTAATCGGGCAAGCCGTTCTCAACTGAAAAACATCATTTTTCGATTTTCTGATTCTTCCGGTAGATTTTCCCGAAATTTTCTTTGGTAAAATCATTTTCCTGGCAATTGCAAACACAACAAAAAAGATTGAGCCTAATCGGGCCAGCCGTTGTCAACTGAAAAACATCATTTTTTGGTTTTCCGACTTTTCCGGTACATTTTCCCAAAATTTTCTTTCCTAAGGACCATTCCCTGGCGATTGTAAACACAACAAAAAAAAACGTTGAGCCAAATCGGCTCAACCGGTCTCAACTGAAAAACATCATTTTCGATTTTCAGAAGTTTGTGACTTTTTCGGTAAATTTTCCCAAAATTTTCTTTCGTATAAAACATTTTTCTGGCAATTGCAAATACAACAAAAGATTGAGCCAACTGAAAAACATCATTTTTGATTTCCAGATTTTTGGTAAATTATCTCAAAATTTTCTGTCGTAAAAACTATCTCCTGGCAATAGCGAATGCAACGAAAAAGATTGAGCTAAATCGGTTCAGCCGTTCTCAACTGAAAAACATCATTTTTCGATTTTCCGACTTTTATTTTCTTAAGAACCATTTCCTGGCAACTGCAAACACAACAAAAAAAGATTGAGCCAAATCGGTTCAGCCGTTCTCAACTGAAAAACGTAATTTTTCGATTTTCCGACTTTTCTGATGGATTTTCCCAAAATTTTCTTTCGTAAGAACCATTTCCTAGCAATTGCAAATACAACAAAAAAAGATTAAGCCAAATCGGTTCAACCGGTCTCAACTGAAAAACATTTTCGATTTTCCGGTAAATTTTCCTCAAAATTTTCTTTCGTATGAACCATATCTTGGCAATTGAGAACACAACAAAAAAAATTGAGCCAAATCGGTTCAGCCGTTCCTCATTGAAAAACATCTTTTTTTTTATTTTTAAATTTTCCGGTAGATTTTCCTGAAATTTTCACAACATCGGTTCAGACGTTCTCAACTGAAAAACATCATTTTTCGGTTTTTATCAAAATTTTCTTTCGTAAGAACCATTTCCTTGCAATTGAAAACACAACAAAAAATATTGAGCCAAATCGGTTCAACCGGTCTCAACTGAAAAACATCATTTTTATATTCCAAATTTTACGATTTTTCCGGTAGGTTTCCCCAATATTTTATTTCGTAAAAACCGTCTCTTGGCAATTGCGGAAACAGCTTAAAAGTATTGAGCCAAATCTGTTCAGCCGTTCTCAACTGAAAAACATCATTTTTCAATTTTCCGAATTTTCCGATATTTGCGGTGAATTTTCCCAAAATTTTCTATCGTAAAAACCATCTCCTGGCAATTGCAAACATAACAAAAAAAAAATTGAGCCAAATCGGCTCAGCCGTTCTCAACTGATGCCCGTTTATACATTTTTTACACCATTTTTATGTATATAGAAGAGCAAATTGCAATTGATTCCAGTGCCACAACGGCAGTTTTGAGTACTACGGCGTTTCAAATCAATTTCTGATATTTCCAAGACCTTTTCAATGAAATGCGGTACGTTAACACTCTATACCAAAGGAATAAAATAACTGGCGGTATTTACGCTAAACCGGTGAATTTGTGAACTAAAATTGTTGCTTCGTCCAAAACCTCTAAAACGATATGCTACTTGATTATATCAGAATGAAAACAAAATTGTCTGTCATAAGCGACCCAATTTGTGATTTGGATTGTTAAGTCCCAAGACCTTTTCAATGACCTGTCACATTTATACATTCTTTATAAAGCAATAATTAGCTACCAGGGCCAAGGCGATGCACTTGAACTAAACCGCTGATTCTCGAACGCAGCACTGATTTTGAAAATAAAATTTGATGATTTGCCCACGTTAAATAACTTTTTGCTAAAATAACTTTTGCTACGGTAAATTCAAACATAAACAAATCTAATCCCAAAACTGACCTCTGATATTATATTTCTAAACTAAGTTCAGCTTGTATTGTCATGAGGTAGAAAAATAACATTTGCACAAAAAGTTGGTTTGGTGCACGTGGCAACTTATGACCAATCGATCTGAAGATTTGATTTTCTAGTTAAAAAATTCAAAACCCATGTAGTCTTGTAGCCTTACCCTTCTAAGCTTAGGGCATCATAGAGATTTTGATTAGTAATTAGTGTTAGTAATTAGTTCACCATAATTTACTAAACCATATTCTGTTGGCAAAAATCTTTTTTCATCAATTTGCTTTTGATATTGGCATGCGTAAAGTTGTGATGCTCAGTAAAATTGCTGCAATTGCAGAAATAAACAAAATGTCGTTGAAAAACGTGGAACAAAATTTGTTTAGAAATTAAATGAAACCAGGATTTAGACTAGAAACTCGTTTGCTAGCTAGCCGATTTTGTATCTACCCTTAAATCTTTATTTTTTTCAATAAGTAAAACTCCTTCTTATATCCTCCGTTTTATAAGTAAACTTTGTCCGTTAAATTCTTTTAAAATCGCAAACGACAAATTCTTTTAAAACCGTAAAAATTAAATGTTTCAATGTTGGATACGATCCAGTGACCCGACCAAATACAGAGCATTGTCCTCCGTCCGAAGCGATTTGGCCTTGCAATCGAACTCGCTGGTTGTCCTGAATCAATTAAAGACATTTTGCGCTTTGAATTCTCAATATAGATTCATTTTCAATGACAGTCACAATTAGTTGGAGAAAGGACTTTCTTTTTGTATCTGGCGAGCAACATTTCGCAAGTGGTTTTGTATTTTACTGTTGCCTCTCATTCAGTTTGCGCGGAACCCATTTTCAGCTTTTGCATCTTGCCTTTTAAACGCATGGAAACGAGTTTGAGCGTCATCCTCATCGAACAATGCTTGCAATTCACTGTCTTCAAACTTTTTTTGGTGGTCTTCCACGCTCTTCGTTTCTCACGTCAAAACCACCACTTTTGAATTTATTAAAAAACCTGCGTTGTTATTAAAAAACGTACAATTGACAGGTGGCGCGATTTATTGGTAAATTCCGGTTTCATATTTACACACCTGGTATTTATTATTTCCAATTTGAAAATAGTTCGTCGTTTATACAAGGACAATTAAGGGGTGATTTATGGTTCTAAGGGTGATCTCAAAAATTAAATTTTAAATTGAAAACTCATAAATAGCTCCTAATTCTATAATCAAAATGTATCGAAGATATCCTTATTTTAGTGGTGGGGGACTGAGTCAACATTCACTCAATCCTAACAATATTTATTTAAATTCCTGCTAAAGCGAGTGAGCTAAAATTTTTTTTGTTTGTTGATTTCAAAAGCTCATAATTCTGCCTTCATTGATTTCCAATCTTACAAGGTGTGGGACAGGGGTGGCGGCTACTGTAACAGGGGTTAACTTAAAATTTGAATGCTTAATACCATAATTAAGTTTTAAAATTTTTACAAAATAGTTTGAAAAAATTATTTAACATTTTACAAAAATGTAATTAACGATATTTTCGCAAATAATTTTGAAGTTTCAAATACTTTTGCACGTGAGTGTAATGTAATGTAAAAAAATTATACAAAAAAATATTCTTGACGATTATATTTAGTGACACGTATAAAAAAGGCAACATTTAGAAAAACGGAAAATTGACTAATTTACCTTGAATGAGGAAGTAATAATGGTGAGCCTAATGTTGGAACTGGTGTTTGAATACCAGAGGATGAAGCGGTTGCCGCATGATCAGGATGTAAAAAATTTCGTCTTTGGTCTATTCGTTCTTGATGCTGTTGTATACATCGTGTTAATATATCTGGTAGTGCTTCGATTTGTTCCTAAAATAAATTAAAATGAAACTCAATCAGAAAAGTATTGATAATATGTATTTTTTGACGTGTTACCTGCAGCGTGTGAAATTTATCCTCTAAATTTGTTATTCGTTCCTCAATTGCATCTTGGCGGGATGACATATCCGACACTATTTCATAAACTTGATTTTGTGTCTAATTAAATAAATAAATAATATGTTTTAATTAATTATAGTTATAATAATATTTTTATCCACTTCCTCAAATTAAAATAAATAACTGGAATTTCCCGGAAACCAATCAAAAAATCGAAATTAAATGATAAACTAAAAAGTGGATAAAATGGTATACGCCACACGCGAGCAATGTAACATTATCCCATTAGGGATACAAACCAGTGTAATAAACGAAATTTTGATTTTGAATAAATTACCTTAGCCATATCCGTTATTGTGTTCGCGTTATCCATTAGTTTACGTTGGTCCATTTTTACTTTACGTAATCTGAAATTGACGGCAAAAAAAAAATTTGATTTGATCAAAAAATTGATTTGGCCCAAAGGCAAAATAAAATAAAATTATTTTAGGATAGGGAGAAGCGAATTTGGATTGAATGACTTGTACCGTACGTATATGGAACATTTTTTATTCTTGATGTAAATATAAGCACCAATCACCAACATAGGTCAATTTGAAATGGGAAATTTGGTTTCAAATTAAATGATGTGGTGATATATTTTTAGTATTATCACATGCAGTTTTTATTTTGCCCGGATGAAAAATCAATGCACCCAACCATGTCTGGACGAATTATCACTAAAAAATTAATTATCACTTCCATCTCCTACCATAACGTCTATATTCCTTTAAACACCGCGGAATGCGACGGTCGCATCCATAGTAACAAACAGATTAAACTAAACTAAATGTGTCTTATTTAATAATAATCCTTAGAACAATAAGGATCCTTATGAAGGATTACAACAGTGGCGACGAGGATTTCATACCTAAAACGTTTTAAGTTTTTTTACAATAAAATAAATAAAAAAATTGAAAATGGATGCAAAACCCGACAAGATGATGATTGAAAGACAGACGAAAGCTGAGGTAAGGCAAGCCAAAGCCGATCGCAAATAAAGCAGACCAAATCCAACGAGACGATTGCAGTGTTGATGGCGCGATTGGCGCTAGAGCAAGGAGAGCTTCAACAACAGGGAAACTTGTCAAATGTGATAGACTCCTCATCACTGCATAAAAATTTGTCAAACCGCTGGAGAAATTTGTATACTGCTCTGAAAACAGTTTAACGTTCGAATTGTGGAACCAGCGATACGAAACTATCTTTATTGCCGAGGCAGCTATGAGGACAGCACACAGAAAATACATTTGCTGACCGAGAAAATCTCAGGAAAACACAGTTCCATGGATGTGAAGATAGCCCAAGATCCAACCCCGAAAATACGATGGCAACACTAATTATTGCTATCATGACATTTTCTACTCTCAGCCCAAAAAATCTCCACATATCATGACATTTTTGACTATCAGCACGGAAAAATGCCACATTTTTACTCTTAGTCCAGAAAATATTTACTGTCATGACAGCTAAAACTATCACGACACAAACATTTTTCGGGGCTGAGAGTAAAAATGTTGCATTTTCATGATAATATGAAAACAGAAAAATTTTCGGGGCCAAGACAAATAAATGATATTAACTATTTACCCATCCCCTATTATGTTTTTAAGAAATTTTACGTGATCTATTTTACGATCGAACTATCAGCTGGTGATTCAAAGTAATTTTTAAGATTCATTTTCAGAATTTTTCTATGGGACAGAGTTGAGATATAGTTCATTGAACTCACAAATAATTCGTTGGCTGGCCTAGTGGGTTACATCGGTTGATAGAGGCATATTTAACGTATTTGAAATAATTTTTTGAGAATATTTGTATGTTCAGTTAAATGTTCCTCTATCACCCGATGTAACCCACTAGTCCGGCCAAAGAATAGTTTATATCTAAAGTTGTATAATATTGCCCGATGCAACTATCTAAGTTTTCGGGGATAGAAATTTGGACTATCTTCACAAAGGTCACAATTCTCTTCAATGATGCAGTTTTCGCTGCGCTATAAGTGTCTCAAGATGGAAAAAGAAGCTGATGAAGATTTTTCTGAAGGAAAAGGTTCGACATTTCAAAAATATTTGAACATCTGACGATTTGAAAATATTGATGTTTGCGCAATAAGCCGCAAGACGCTCAGACCTTAGTGAAACTTCTTAACATATTGGACAGCCAAGAGATGCACTAAGAAGCAGATGCTATAAAAATGGAATTGCGTGACATACGGTTAAAGTTAGCTGACTCGATCCAGCCGAACACTGTCGATAGTGCAGTTCCGGCTGTAACAACGAAAACGTACCAGCCTAAAAATGCCGATAATGCAGATCTAGGTGTACTAACTAAAATGCACCAACCGATAAATGTCGATAATGTAGATTCAAAACAACTTATGTTATTCGCCTATAAACGCCGGTAATGCAGCTTCGTATAAAAAACGAGCCGAACACTGTCGATAAAGCAGATAACTAATTTTGGTGTCAAACACTAATTTATTTTTAAATCAAAAATATTTTTTTTATTACATCTATTAAAACTATAATGAAAAATTATTTTGATACTCAGAAAACTCAATGGCACATATCAAGCAAAACTTCAAAAATTACAGTTCAATTTCGATGTGAAGAGTCCGAAAATTTGTTAAATAGATCGTACACAAAAAATTTTAAAAATTCTAAAAACTGAATAAAACATATAAAATGGCTAAAAATGCACAGAAATACCCTGCCGAAAAATGCAGATTAAATATAAAAATATTGAACGACAGCCGAATAATATCGGTAATGCAGATATAAATTTTACGCCGAAAAATATTTTTTTAGACCTTACATTTAAATTCCAACATGGAAATTGACCTGAAATTTTCTTCAAGTGTGAGCGAGCATCAATAAGACCTTTCATTTGAATATATTTCCTGCCATGACACTTTAAACGGTCAATTTTTAGAAGTGTTCAAATTTTGAGAGTGCGATATATTCAATCGAGCTTTCCAAATTAACCTGACATTTTTTCCAGCTGTAAGCATCATTAAGATGTTTCATTTGGATCTATTTCCTGTGAATCTATTTTATAAAATTTTCACATTTTATGTGTGCGATGTATTAATCGAGTTTTTCCGGGCTCTCCACATAACAATGGACCTTTAACACGTTGAATGCCACGCTAATTTTGTCTGGTCAAAATGAATTTCTCAGCATGTATTGTATATTTTGATGAAATATTATTTACAACATAACAGTTAATTTTTGTAATTATTCGTGACGCATTTAATTCACTGAGATTACCGGAGACCCCCACGGTTCTGAAAGGCACTGTTATTAAAACAAATTAAAAATTTACTCGAATTATGTGTTTCTAATAATCTTGGCTTCGCCGGTCACCGGTGACTTCCATGGCATTCAGCGTGTTAAATGATGACTAAGATGGCACTTCATTTAAAATATTCTCCAAACATGTAACTAAAGATGCATTTCAAGTCTTACCTCACCAAACATCTAATACAACAGCCAAAAATTCTTATTTTAAATTTATTGTTGGTTTTTAATAAGAGCAAAATAAAATTTCTAATATAAATAATTACATTCCGACATGAAACTTGTATCTGCATTATCGATATTTTTCGGCTAGGATTTTCGATGGACATGTTACAGACAAAAATCGACGGTAATTTTCGTTTGATTAGTTTGAATCTGCATAATCGACATCTTTTCGGCTAGAGTAGGCTAACCTTAATAGTGTTTGCGTTTCGAATAGTGAAGTGTTGGCAACACACCAAACACCACAGTAGAACATCAGCAAACAAAAGGAGGGGTAGAACGATAAGACCCCAAAGAAGAGGCACCGAAAGCGGAGTTCGGTGTTGACGGTGTGGGATAACTCATTTCCATAGTGAATTGCTCATTTAGCAAAAACGAATGTTTTGATTGCAATCAGGTCGGTCATGCAGGTTATTGTGAATCAATTGCATCAACATGACGGCAATAATCGACCATAAGAATTTGAAATTATAACTCTATTCCGCATCTTACTGGACGATTATCTCCGAGAACAACGATCGAGAAGATGTTGATACATGTTACAAATTCAAACTTGAACGTGCTCGGAAGTGATTGGATGGGAGCTCGGTATATATGGAGCAAACATTTATCTTTAGTGATTCACTGAGTTTGTGCAACAAAATGAACGCAACACTGAAGGCGGGAACAAAGCCAATCCTTGACAATAGACGCCTGATGACTGACGAGATTACAATTATTGGGAGAAATCAGTCCGATCGATTACTGGTAGCGACCAAAAAAATTACGGGCGTATTCGTATTTGTGCCGATTATTCAACAGAGTTGGACGAAACACTGGAACCAAAGAAATATCCACTGCCAAACACTCAGCAAAATCGACCTGTTCCATGTCTTCTTGCAGATGGAGATGGATGAAGAATCAATAAAACTTATGACCATCAATACCAATTGTGGCCTAATTCGAATAAACTGCCTGCAACCGGATGTGAAGACAGCATATGGCCTTTTTCAACAACTAATCGACATAATTATAAGCGGAGTTAAACGTACTTTTCCTTTCATTGACGTTTTTATTGTTGGATCAAATGCCGGGAAAGACCATCATGAATACCTTTTCAAAAAACCGAAATGCTGAGGCTAATTCCCGCGCGGAGAGACGTCCAACAATTGTAAGCCAACATAGAAGTAGTTACATGGTACGGCAAATTCTGAAACTGGTTGCACGAAGAAAAACTGGGGAAGCTCTACCAAGGTGCACATTTCACATTGATTTTGCACGGTCCAATTTGTATCAGAGGGATTTGAGTCGTTTTGCAGAGAAAAAGGCCACTAAACCCGAACACTTTAAGATGCACTTAGTCGACACCCTCCTTTTTGTGTATAGATAGGAAAATAAATTCGCTAGGAAGAAAACCACAAGATGAGTTCTTATCAGAACATATAATATTCTTCTACGTCAAGACAAACACCAAGCAATACAGTGTTACATACATTCTCATCGCACACACTCAGCCACAGAATATCAAAGGTTATCATTAATAAGAATGAAGCGTGGTAATAAAACCTAAATTTGGAAGTAACCAAACCACAAACAACAAATAATGTTCTTTTTAAAATACAATTAGGTGCGTAAAAGTATAAGAAGCTTGGTGGTAATTTAAGGTGATTAAAGAGTTTTGTAACTATGTATACATATATGTATATAGGACGACGAAGGTATGTGGCAAAGAAAATTACTATAATTGTATAGTTCTTTTGTATAAAAAGGAAAATGTTTGTTGTTTAACACCAAAGTATCAAAAAACGTGACTGAAATTAGCATAATTTTCTTGTTTTTCTATACTTTAATTTGCCTATTGAATTGAATTTCCGGTATTTTAACACGAAAATGTGTTAAGCAACGAGAATTTATACAAAAAAAAATTCAATTTTGTAAAACACATAAATCAATTACGAGAGTAGGTAGTTTGAAAAATTATAACAAAATCGTTTTATCAACAAGCATTGCGGACGTAAATAATGATTTAATTAGCAGCACGATAATTAATTAATTATCATATTAAATGTGTGTGTGTGTGTGTGTATTACTTACGCGTATATAGCTAATAGAAATTTTCTTTGGTGCGTCCTCACTCGTCCCGGATTTACACGTTTTACCAGCCTTGTGTGCTTATATATCAGCCAAGTCTCTCGAAGCACGTTTGCCGCAGCATTTTTCAGCTAAAAACAAATAATAATAAAAGGGTTAGGTTATTAGTTATACATATATTGTAAAAAAAAATATTTAAAAGCATTAACCCCAGGATATTTTATTGACCCCGCTGTAAAATTTTCAAATATATAGTAGACTCTAACCAATAAAGGTTTTCCGAGGATAATTTTACCTTTGCATATGAAAACAATGAATTTTGGTTTATGTAAATCCATTTTAATATTTAAATCAATTTTTTTTGTTCGCGCAATTATTATTACCATAACAAAGCTTTTAACTAACCGTTAAAAATTATGTCCGTAATTATTTTTATTCAATAGATATTTTTAATTACCTTTTATGTTGTGAGTTTAGGAAAAATTTTTATTAAATTTGTTGTGCAATATTTTATAAATTAATTAAAATACGAATTCAGTCGAGACTAAAATGATTTTAATATTTATAAATTAAATTAAGCTTTATAGTGTGCGGAACTCGCACATCATGACGCTGAACGGTTTAATTAGCTTGTGACGGTCGTATTTGACATATCAAGAATAAACTACCATCAAAATTCAGGTTAACCTAACCCCTTACGGATTACAGACCATAGATTTTGCTAGCGGAACCATTAATTAATTTTCCGTTGCTATAGATTATCCAAACAAATCTTCAGTGCGAAGTACAAGATACATGCACTTTTGTAAAATTACGCTAACGTCAATAAAGTAAAAATTGCTTGTAAAAAATTTGAAAGTCGTAGGTGTGAAGCATAATCCGTGTACACTCTAAGGTAAAAATTATCGTCGTTTCATAGACGCTGTAAATTAACTATATCTCACAAAGTCGCGGCTTGAGGTGTTGTAAGTGCCTAGACTGATGTTTTAGTTTCGGCACTTACAACACGTCAAGCCGGAACAAAACCTAGGGCCAACAACTTAAATATTTGTTGCTATTGTAAGGATATGAACCATTTTTTAAAGGCTGCTGGGAGATACAGCAGGGCCGGCGTAGAACAAAACAAAAAACAACACACTAAAATATTTTTTTTGTTTTTCACTTCTCAACGGTACGGACCTAGTGGCGCGCCAGGCGCAGTGAATAATACCTGTCCACGCGAGAATAAAATTTTGTTTGAAAAGACTTTGACATTACACAGTTTATACTTGCGACCTACCTGTGGATTCTGTCTTCCATTTTAGACGAAAAAATATTAAATTAACGTCAAAATTGTTCAGCCTAAATTTACTTTATTTACATTGTCAAAACATTTAGCTCGTAAAATTGTGTGGATAACTGCAGCAGGGAAACTTTCGAATTTCAAAATGAAACTTTGCATACCGATTAAGACCAATTTGTGCTACTTATGTGCTCACAGGAAAAAATTAGTGCTAGTTCAGGAGTCGGGAAAACCGGAAAAGAAAATTTCAAATTTCGCCTGAAAGACGAAAAAAATAAAAGCCAATTTCTAGAAGAAACCAGAAATAATTTAAGCCAAATTTTAAAACTTCACAAAAGCGGCTACACCGACGAAATTTGTGCTTATCAAAGAAATGTGATTTTCATAAATTTTCATTCATAAATAGAGGAAAAACAAACTAGCCCCTAAAAGATACTATATTGAGCATAGTAAATACAGAAGTATACCGTTCAATAATATTTTTGTTGAACAACAAATTAAAAAATAGAAATACCTTATTGTAAAACCAAAGACTGAGCAATTCAGATAGCAAATTCTTGTCACGCATGTTCATTGCCATCTGAAAAATAAAGTGGCTGAATTTGTGCTAATCCAGAATTGACCCAATTCCGTTGAACAACAAAGACCGTTGAATTAACGATTTTCTGACAAAAGTATTCTATAAACTAATGAAGTTGGCACTTCTGATTGCTTATTCCTATCAGGTACGTTCATTGCCATCCGAAAAATATAGTGGCTGAATTTGCCGGTTTTCCCGGCTTCTGGACTACCACTAGTTTTTTCCCGTGAGCACTAATTAGCACAAATTGGGCTTAATTGGTATGCAAAGTTTCATTTTGAAATTCGAAAGTTTCCCTGCTGCAGTTACCCACACCGTAAAATTTTGTGTGTGTAACACTGGAAAAATCTCATCAAGATTATATTTTTACTAGTACATTTCGCTATAAGTAATTTTGAAATAGTTAATTAACGTTTATTTGAATTATTTTAACGTTTGATTTGACAAGCAAATTCTGTTTGTTAAATAACACAAAAAAAAATTGTGAAATTGAAGTTCATATATTTTTTACGCCTAAATTTAGACATCGAGAACACATAAAGCACAAAATAATTTAAACAAAAGTAGAGCTGCATACAAAAATGTTTCATAGTAAAATACGGGGTCACGATCCAGTCTTATAATGGCCAAACGGCCAAAGTGATTTTTAGAAACATTTCATTTTAAAAGTCGCATAACTTTTGTGAAAATGCATGCTTAGTTATAGGGTTCCTAGGTATTCCTCAACCGATGTATTTTGTAATCAAAACCCTAACATTTTTAATATGTAGTTGAAAAACGTTTGGTTTACGAAAACGGCCTTGAAAAGTTTTCCCTACACGTCCTACTGAACGGTGTATTTTATACATATATCGAAAAAGCATATTAAAAAGGCTTTTATACATTTTTACTGAACGCAATATTTCATGTTGTGAAAACTCAACTTACAAGAATTGTAAGAATATGATATAACACGAACGAACACGAGTTTGTGTGCATTTTCACTACAACTCGTAATAGTAAATAATTCTAGGAAATTCATATTTCTTTTACGATGAAATGAGTTGATCGTTGCTTATTGTCACGATTCAGCAACTCGTTCTGTACGTCGGTCTCAAGATAAATTTGCACCCATTGGGCAAATATCGGATACGGTCAATAGGAACTTATTGAAGAGGTAGTGCTTACCCTTACCCGAGAAAAATCTTACTATCGATAAACAGTTAGTGCCATTCCGAGGCGGGTTTCCTTACAGCAATAAATACGGCTTTCCCGAAACGCCTTGCTCCTATTAGCAAAAAACTGAGATAGCCAGTTCTCACAAGCCACTCTTGAGGCCATTTTTACACTACCGAGAGCATTTGCTATGGACAAAAAGAGATGATTATCGCTTGGTGCCAGGTCAGGACTATAAGGTGGACGCATAATAACTTCCCGACCAAGCTTCCGAAGCTTCTGGAGGACCACGCCTCTATTATTGGCGAATTCCGGCCGCTTTTGGTCGATTGCTGCCTTCAGTCGGCCGAATTGCTGACAGTAGAGGTCCGGATTGAGTGTTTGGCTATTGCGTAGCAGCTCATAGTAGATGATTCCTTTCCAATCTCACCAAACACACAGCAAAACGTTCCAGGAGGTCAATCCTGGTTTGGCCATCGTTTCGGTCGCCTCGCCGGCCTGATCGTTTCATATGGTTCAGCCTTATGCATATGGTTTAAAATATCGAAATTACCGAAACAGAATCGACGAAACTAAAATTGCGCGTGATTTGCTGTGATGATCTTTCTGATTTTTGAGTGAATCCCATTTACGTCAATAACGCGTCTCACACAGATTGTACCATGAGCAAGGAACTCTTAAGTGTACGTTGTATCAGACGAAGAATGTTTAGTCTCAAAGTGGATTTCCTCAGTTTGATTTTTTAAGCAAAATGCTTATCGGCTCCTTCTGAGTTTAGAGTGAACTGAGCCTTGAAAGTTTAATAAAACAATGCCGCGGAAATTTATTCTTTTCAGGGGATCACGTTTTTCCATCGTTTCAATCCGATCATTTCCTGCTTGGATTAAATGAAAGGATAGCGCTTCCGTCTCCGTATTAAAATACTTTTAAGGAATTCAGATGAGATCTTAGGTGCCTTCCAATTTACTAATAACTGCAACTATTTTATTTATTATTAGATATGGACAAAGATTTCCTCACCTAGTTCAAAACTCAAAAGGAACCGATGAGTTTTATTCAAAAATATCTTACAGAGCAAGTCCATATTGAAACGGTTCATATGCTGTTAGTCAGGTCAAGCTCATAGTACTTATCTCTGAAAAACCGGTCTGAGAAAGTCCAGATTGAAGCCAAACATTCTTTGTTCGACAAGTCCCTCCTTTAGGAGCAAGTTCTCTATGGATGCATTTTGGTGCAAGCTCTGTGATGTCAGTCAAACAAAAGACATTCGATGAGATGTTTGCTTGAAAACCCCGCGTTTTTTCCAAAACTGCGTCAGTCCATATAAAAACAGAACACATTGATAAGATAGACGATAAAAAATGGTTTAGTTTTGGTGCCATCTCCGTGGTGTCTTGTTATAATGAGCTACAGGTTGGGCCAAGAGCCATCATGGAGTTTAAAAATTTAATAACTTTTTCGTTTTTATATTTTTTTCAGATTATATGAATAACACCTGGAGAATAAATAATGGAGAGATCCATAACTGTATAAAGAACCAGAATAATAGAATTTTATTATTTAAATCAGCGATCAATTATTTTAACGCAAAGAGCATATCGTCGCCATTTTAATGTCACAATTTCGCACTCTGAAGCAATGACTCGTTGCTTAGTTGACCGTGACCAGCAACATGGCGCCGTAAGAGATTTGCCTCGAACCGGTAGACCACGTTTAATTCGCACTGCGGGAAATATTGAACGTGTAGAGCAAAGTGTTAATGAAACACCAGAAACATCTACCAGAAGGCGTTCTGCTCAGCTAGGTGCAATTGGTGCAAGAATTAAAACCTTGAGGTCTAAAACGTCTAAATTTTGCAGTTAAATTTCAACAGTTGGCCAGAAATGAAATCAACTTTATTGAAAATCTGATTATGAGTGATAAAGCTCATTTTCATTTGAATGGCTTTGTTAATAAGCAGAACTGCAGGTTTTGAGGTTCTGAAAATAAAAAGAGCCATTCATCAACGCCAATTGCACCCCAATAGATGTACAGTATGGTGTGGCATTACATCTGAAAATATCATTGGGCCTTACTTCTTCGAAAATGAAGATGGAAGTGCTGTAACCGTAAATGGAGAGCAGTATCGGTTTAGGATAGAACATTTTTTACGTCCTGCTCTTGAAAACAGACCTGAGATGTGGTTTCAGCAGGATGGAGCCACTGCTCACACTGCCCGAGACACAATGGAACTCTTAAGGCAAATTTTTGGAAAGTAAATAATTTTTAGAAATTCCGAAATTAATTGGCCAGCGCATGTGTGATTTTGTCAGCACCCGACTATTTTCTTTGGGGCTATTTGAAGGAGCGAGTATATGCGAACAAGCCCGAGAATATCCTTGAACTCAAGGCCAACATTTTTGCAGAAATTCGTACGCTACAGCCAAAAATTTTGAAAGATGTTATGGAAAATGCTCTAAAATGATTTCATCATTTCGAAGCTGAAAACAGGGATCATTTAAGTGACATTATTTTCCATACTTAGTGTAAAAAAATTTCCATTCCAAAAATTAGAAAAATATATAAACGAAAAAGTTATTAAATTTTTAAACCCCATGGTGACTTTTGGCCCACCCTGTATAATGTGATTCAATCAAATATAAAAAGAGGTGATGAGGGTTGTACTTATTTATACTTAAGCCCACATTAAAACGTATGTGCAAACATATATTGAAGCATTTGCAGTTTCGTAGGTCAGGTCGATAGGAAGTATCTCTGTTTGGAAGAAGTTTGATGCTCTGTATGTGTGTACTTTTAGCGGCCATACAACATACCCGCAGCCAACACTTGTCATTGAGAGTTTTACTCAGAAACAAATTTTCATAAAACCTCATTAATTTTTTAATTACTATTAAATCCAAACTTCGATTATGTTTAAGTAAAAATGTACAATATTAAAATGAGTTTGAACAGTATTGTCGTAACACGAGTTATAAATAATTGGATTCAAATTTTATTTGCAGCTTTACCTCAGTTAAAACTACTTTATAACAGTTGTTACGAACGATGTGGCCTATTGGACATAATTCAGCGTGGATTTGTCGCTTGGGCTGATTTATTCAGCGTTAATTGGTTAAAGACACTTTTGTGAAGTTAGTGACATCTAGGTTTAAGTAGTAGCATTAGAAGCAGTTTTATAACAGTTTAGCGGTATTACAGATTATAGCAGATTAGTTGCCACTGTTCGCGGGCAATTCGGAATGTTCAACGCGGTACTAAAATACGGGTGCGATGAATACAATGTGTGCGTCTTAAATTAGTCTTCGGAGAGTCTTGCTTAAGACCCGGTAGGCGATGCAATAAAAGCCAAAGTGAGTGGCAGGGAAAATAATTAGTGGTGTTAAAGTGAAAATAGGGCTGTAATTAAAAATAATTGCAAATGGTGTTAAAAGTGAACTAATAAATAATTGTGGAAATTATTTGTTGTTGTGTTTAATGAATTTTAAATTTTAGGAAAATTAGTGTGGGAATATTTCCGGTATTTTAGGGAGTATTCAGTTCACAACAAATAATAAATAATATTACAACAAATAATTCTGCACTGGATGCGAGAAATGAAACAATTAATTTTTTAAAATCATAGGCATCGAAAACATTTAGCAAAAACCAATAACTATGACTCTCTGTCGGAGTGAAGAACGGAAACTCATGGGCCAATTCATTTCGACCGAATGAAGAACCGGCAGCTTATAGTGAGTCATTTAATAGCCAGCAAGAACTAGGAGGGTCGGTGTTGATGGTGAACAAGGATGACAAAGGATCAACTGGTAAAGATGGTTTCGATGATTTTGATGCTGTGATTGCTTATGTACTGGAGAACGGCTATAAACCACATGGCAACGCATGGATGATGTTGGTAAGTATAACGTCAAGAAATGAAAAATTCGTTGCCGGTGCGGCAATGCTCTCACCTATGTAAGATAAATTGTGGTACCTATGTGTGGATGAGATAGTGAGTCATAACATGAACGAATATCGAAAAGAACAAATTGAGCATTAGCATCTGATAAGCATCTGATCTGATAATTAGCATCTGATAAGAGTTCGTTGGCTAGGAAAGTATTGAAAAGTATCTGGACGAGATACCGGCCAAGACCAGGGAAAATTGCAAATGGCCTACCAGTTGTGACTGCTAGGGCGGGAAGAGTAATCGGAAGCTGTGATTGGAATTTCACAGGGAGGACTACTACTTCCGTAAATTATAATTCGTGTATTCTTGAATTCCCTACTAAGGGAATTGTTCCGAATGGGTATAAAGAATGAGAAAATAATTCGCTGTGTAAGTTTAATTTTCTTTCCAAAAATTTATCGTGTTGTCGTGTTGCATCGCCTCAACTTGTTCTATTCCACAATTCCCGAATAGAACTAAAAACATCAAAAACCAAACTTGTATTTTTTCGGCTAACTTCAGTAGCATATGGAATTGCCTTGTGAAAATAAAGGGTCTTTTTAAAGCCCGATAGAACTTGAAATTATATTGCTGTTCTTGACGAAACGCATTCTGGACGTCCAATTTTTGGCAACTTTTTCGAGCACTGCTGGCCTTATGTCACGAATAACACGAACAATGCTGGCCTACAAGGCGTCAATTGCTGCTGGTTTATCAGCATAAACCAGTGACTTCACGTAGCCCCACAGGGAATAATCGAGAGGTGTCAAATCGCACGATCTTGGAGGCCAATTGACGGGAGGCCAATTGATTCTCGAAATCAACTTATTGCGAAATTTTGATTTTAATAAGTCGATGATTGCGGTCGCCGTATGGTACGTAGCGCCATCCTGTCCAGAACCACATCTCATCCGGATCAATGTCATCCATATTTTCAAACAAAAAATCATTGATCATGATGCGGTGACGATCTCCATTGACCGTAACGCCGGTCCCCTGCCTCATTTTTGAAGAAATAAGGACCAGCGTGTAAACCGCACCAAACGGTGCATTTTTCTTTATGTAATGAAGTCTGTAGGGTCTCTTGTGGAGTGGTCTCACTAAATATGCTTCAGTTTTATTTATTAACAAACCCGTTAAGCCTAAAATGAGCCTCATCGCTGAACACAATTTGACTGCGAATCGACGATTAATTTTCAAAGAAAATTTTAAAAATTTCGTAGCGTTGTTCAAGCGTTAGTCCATTCATGATGATCTGCCAGAGTATATTTTTCATAAAAATTTAATTCTGATCAGGACTACTTTCTTCCATTTTACTCGGTTTTGTCAAATATTTGGTCCACCAAATCAACGCAAGGATTATCAGAAAAACTGACAATTTTGCGAATTTATTTAATTCTAGAAATTGACACCTAATGACAAAGCATCGCAGAATCACCACGCTTAACGGGCTCTGAAATCATATTTGATTGACATTTTTTTATGTTTTCTAGAAGCATAATATTTTTTCAAATTTTAAATATTAAAACTTTTTAAGATCTAAATAACTTGATTTCATAGACCAGCGTAGATATCTCCACTATGTCTTGTCATTGCAACACATGTTTAGTTAAGGTTCATTTTTAATATTTTTTCTTAAATTTTATAATCCTTGAGAGGAATAATTGATGTTCATCCTCTGACACGGACAACAAAACTACAGTAGTATGGTTCAGAAGAATGTTTTGGGTTCAATTTTGAAAATCATTACATTTTTAACAATTTTAGGTGCGCTATTAATATTGACGTGAATTGTGTATATGTGTGTGTGTGGTAAATAGGAGTATGTAGTATTATGAATAAATAAAATTAAAGAACTTTTTTATGCTTAAAATATTTTATATTCGGATTTGTCCATTTTACATAATATGTTTTGCTATATAAACATAAGAAAATTGATCTGAGAACTTCAGCATCTGTTTATCATATAATTTAAATCTTTTTTGTTATGTACATACATGTATGTTATGTCTCATGTAGATACAATACGAGTAAATGAGTAAATTACGATAAAATTCGAAAGGTTGGCATTATAAAAAAAAAAAATATCGATATAAAATTTTCAAATATATTTTTATATGAAAAAATGAACTATTTCTTGGTACATTGGCATCTCTCAACCGGTCTTTTCATTTTGACTTGGATATTGCATTTTTCGCATATGAATAAAATTATTGAAATTTAGAATTTGACACGTTGTCCTTTTAATAATATTCAAAAATTTTGAATATTGGTAAACACCAAATGTTTTATATTGAATTCAGAGAAATGGATTAAGGAAGGGTCGTATTTTAGGAGGGATCAATGACAATTAAAGTACTGTCTATTCCGAACAAATAAAACTTTCGATATTTTTATTCCAAAGTCATTCATAGCTCATAAATTAAATGTCGAATACTAAAATTGTGTTTGGTATTTTTTAGGAACCGAGCTTATTGATTGATGAGATGTTTATCGTTTTGTTCATTGTGTTTGTGGTTCATTAGTTTTTGATCTGAATGCGTATAGATATTGTTATAGGTATATCACGACATATTGATGCGTTTATTTCTTAATATTTGAACAACAAATTAAAAAATTAATGGATTTTTTAAATATTTTCTATATAGATTATTTTACGATAAATTACTTACCCTTTTTGTTAATTGGGTATCCATCATAAAATTATGAACGTGTTTTTCGGCTCTCGTTAATTCTAATTTTCTGGATACTACTGCCACTAAAAGCGCTGTACAACCGGCGCCCTAAAACAAATGAAAAACAAAGAAAAACGAAAAATTGAAATTAATAATGCATTTTATTATTTGGAGGTTTGCCATAACTGTAATATTCTCTATATCATATTATAGATTTGTTGTAGTTTTATAATATTAAAGAAATGGCAAATAAATTTCGCAATTGTGATGTTCAGAGTAGTAATATATGATCTAATATTATTAATGGATATCCAAGTTCGATTATGGCCAGGATAAAAGTGGAAAATTTTTGTTCGAAATTAAGAATTTCGATTAAATTCTTATATCTCGTTGTGACTGTACTCAGACGTTACTGAACCGGACACCGTTCAATTTTTATATTTGTGGTTTTGAGGGTTAAAGGATTAGGTACTGGCGAAAAAAAATTGTTGCAGACATTCTGCTATTTTATAAATTGCAGTTACAAATTATTATTATGGCTCTATTAAAAATAACCACAAATTTCTAGCCGAAAGTTGAACACGAAAACGCAGATATAGTCTATGCTACCCCAGCATAAGAATAAATAATAAAAAAACATCGTTTTATAGAATGTAATTCCAGAACATTCAGATATTTAATCGATAAAATGTTTTTTTAAATCAAGGCTCATCTCTGAACGAAAGATTGATAATTTAAATGTTATTCGGTTTTCATACAACTTAAAAATATATAAACCACTCAATGGTTGGTATTCAAAACTTTGTAAAACGAAGGTCAATTTTACTTTGCCAATTCCATTAATCCTTCACTGAAAAAAGTTTAAGAAATATAAAATTTCACCTAAAGCCTTCAGTTTTAATACATTTTAATAAGATCACGACCAAAAGAGCTATTAAATAGGCACAGTATTTGACGGTTGGTAGGCCTACTCCCATATTCATTCCCGTCTCACTCCTACATTACTTATGCCAATGGTGCACCATCGATAAGATGTTTTAAGCTCGAGGCCAACCTATAAAAATCATCAGAGCCCACCCTATTCTTCCTTCTTTTTTAATCTGCATTGCCGACATTTTTTCAGCTGACACTTGTTCTGGATCTACTTTATCGGCATCGTTCGATTTGTTTTGGTTATTACGACCGACATATTTTTTAAGTGGACCATCGTTAATGACATTTTGTACTTGATGTGTTTATAGTTATAATTTGAATCTACATTTCGGTATTATAACCGAATCTGTATTACCAACAAAAATATTAATGTTTCACTAAGGTAATCTTACGCTGACAGGTTTCATCTTTTACCGTACGTTAAAAGATGTTATTGAAACTATATTTTCATTTTAAGTCACGAACTTAGTTTCTCGCGTCATTTTATACTCCACTTTTTCTTATACCTAGTACCGTTATGTTGAATTCGAAAGCGTGCTAAGAATTTAAGGTTTAGTACTAAAAACATTTACTTTTTTAGTTTTGAGGCAAAACTCGCAAAAAATTAAATTCAAAATTCTAGTAGGTTTTGAAGTCCAATGTAACTCAATTTGAAGTTAACCATATTTGCGCAGACGTTTTTAATGTTATAATCCAATGTCATACAAATCGCGTAAAAATAATAAAAAATATTGCCCTAAAATTTTAGTATTCTTATTCAATTCATATTCAATTCATATTTAACAATATTCAATTCACATTCTATTCATATTTAATTCATATTCAATTCATATTCAATTTATATTCAATTCATAACCAATTCATATTCAATTCATATTCAATTCATATCCAATTCACATTCAATTCATATTCAATTCATATCCAATTACTATTCATTTCATACTCAATTCATACTCAATTCATATTCAATTCATATTCAATTCATATTCAATTCATATTTAATTCATATTCAATTCATATTCAATTCATATTCAATTCATATTCAATTCATATTCAATTCATATTCAATTCATATTCAATTCATATTCAATTCATATTCAATTCATATTCAATTCATATTCAATTCATATTCAATTCATATTCAATTCATATTCAATTCATATTCAATTCATATTCAATTCATATTCAATTCATATTCAATTCATATTCAATTCATATTCAATTCATATTCAATTCATATTCAATTCATATTCAATTCATATTCAATTCATATTCAATTCATATTCAATTCATATTCAATTCATATTCAATTCATATTCAATTCATATTCAATTCATATTCAATTCATATTCAATTCATATTTAACAATATTCAATTCACATTCTATTCATATTTAATTCAATTCAATTCATATTCAATTCATATTCAATTCATATTCAATTCATATTCAATTCATATTCAATTCATATTCAATTCATATTCAATTCATATTCAATTCATATTCAATTCATATTCAATTCATATTCAATTCATATTCAATTCATATTCAATTCATATTCAATTCATATTCAATTCATATTCAATTCATATTCAATTCATATTCAATTCATATTCAATTCATATTCAATTCATATTCAATTCATATTCAATTCATATTCAATTCATATTCAATTCATATTCAATTCATATTCAATTCATATTCAATTCATATTCAATTCATATTCAATTCATATTCAATTCATATTCAATTCATATTCAATTCATATTCAATTCATATTCAATTCATATTCAATTCATATTCAATTCATATTCAATTCATATTCAATTCATATTCAATTCATATTCAATTCATATTCAATTCATATTCAATTCATATTCAATTCATATTCAATTCATATTCAATTCATATTCAATTCATATTCAATTCATATTCAATTCATATTCAATTCATACTCAATTCATATTTAAGAAAATTCAACTCACATTCTATTCATATTCAATTCATATTCAATTCATATTCAATTCATATTCAATTCATATTCAATTCATATTCAATTCATATTCAATTCATATTCAATTCATATTCAATTCATATTCAATTCATATTCAATTCATATTCAATTCATATTCAATTCATATTCAATTCATATTCAATTCATATTCAATTCATATTCAATTCATATTCAATTCATATTCAATTCATATTCAATTCATATTCAATTCATATTCAATTCATATTCAATTTGTATTCAATTCACATTCAATTCATATTCAATTCATATTTAACAATATTCAATTCGTACTCAATTCGTATTCAATTCATATTCAATTCATATTCAATTCATATTCAATTCATATTCAATTCATATTCAATTCATATTCAATTCGTATTCATTTCATATTCAATTCATATTCAATTCATATTCAATTCATATTCAATTCATATTCAATTCATACTCAATTCATATTTAAGAATATTCAACTCAAAATCTATTCATATTTAATTCATATTCAATTCATATTCAATTCATATTCAATTCATATTCAATTCATATTCAATTCATATTCAATTCATATTCAATTTGTATTCAATTCACATTCAATTCATATTCAATTCATATTCAATTCGTACTCAATTCGTATTCAATTCATATTCAATTCATATTCAATTCATATTCAATTCATATTCAATTCATATTCATTTCATATTCAATTCATATTCAACTCATATTCAATTCATTTTCAATTCATATTCAATTCATATTCAATTCATATTTATCTGATATTCAATTCATATTCAATTCATATTCAATAAATAGTCAATTCATATTCAATTCATATTCAATTCATACTCAATTCATATTCAATTCATATTCAATTCATATTCAATTCATATTAAACAATATTCAATTCGTACTCAATTCGTATTCAATTCCTATTCAATTCATATTCAATTCATATTCAATTCATATTTAATTCATATTCAATTCATATTCAATTCATATTCAATTCATTTTCAATTCATATTCAATTCATATTCAATTCATATTTATCTGATATTCAATTTATATTCAATTCATATTCAATAAATAGTCAATTCATATTCAATTCATATTCAATTCATACTCAATTCATATTCAATTCATATTCAATTCGCATTCATTTCATATTCAATTCATATTCAATACATATTCAATTCATATTCCATTCATATACAATTTATATTCAATTCATATACAATTCAATTCAATTCATATTCAATTCATATACAATTCATATTCAATTCATATTCAATTCATATTCAATTCATATTCAATTTATATTCAATTCATATTCAATTCATATTCAATTCATATTCAATTCATATTCAATTCATATTCAATTCATATTCAATTCATATTCAATTCATATTCAATTCATATTCAATTCATATTCAATTCATATTCAATTCATATTCAATTCATATTCAATTCATATTCAATTCATATTCAATTCATATTCAATTCATATTCAATTCATATTCAATTCATATTCAATTCATATTCAATTCATATTTAACAATATTCAATTCGTACTCAATTCGAATTCAATTCATATTCAATTAATATTCAATTCATATTCAATTCATATTCAATTCATATACAATTTATATTCAATTCATATACAATTCAATTCAATTCTTATTCAATTCATATTCAATTCATATTCAATTCGTATTCAATTCATATTCAATTCATATTCAATTCATATTCAATTCATATTCAATTCATATTCAATTCATATTCAATTCATATTCAATTAATATTCAATTCATATTCAATTCATATTCAATTCATATTCAATTCATATACAATTTATATTCAATTCATATACAATTCAATTCAATTCTTATTCAATTCATATTCAATTCATATTCAATTCGTATTCAATTCATTTTCAATTCATATTCAATTCATATTCAATTCATATTTATCTGATATTCAATTCATATTCAATTCATATTCAATAAATAGTCAATTCATATTCAATTCATATTCAATTCATACTCAATTCATATTCAATTCATATTCAATTCATATTCAATTCATATTAAACAATATTCAATTCGTACTCAATTCGTATTCAATTCCTATTCAATTCATATTCAATTCATATTCAATTCATATTTAATTCATATTCAATTCATATTCAATTCATATTCAATTCATTTTCAATTCATATTCAATTCATATTCAATTCATATTTATCTGATATTCAATTTATATTCAATTCATATTCAATAAATAGTCAATTCATATTCAATTCATATTCAATTCATACTCAATTCATATTCAATTCATATTCAATTCGCATTCATTTCATATTCAATTCATATTCAATACATATTCAATTCATATTCCATTCGTATACAATTTATATTCAATTCATATACAATTCAATTCAATTCATATTCAATTCATATACAATTCATATTCAATTCATATTCAATTCATATTCAATTCATATTCAATTTATATTCAATTCATATTCAATTCATATTCAATTCATATTCAATTCATATTCAATTCATATTCAATTCATATTCAATTCATATTCAATTCATATTCAATTCATATTCAATTCATATTCAATTCATATTCAATTCATATTCAATTCATATTCAATTCATATTCAATTCATATTCAATTCATATTCAATTTATATTCAATTCATAACCAATTCATATACAATTCATATTCAATTCATATTCAATTCATATTCAATTCATATTCATTTCATATTCAATTCATATTCAACTCATATTCAATTAATATTTAATTCATATTCAATTCATATTCAATTTATATTTAATTCATATTCAATTCATATTCAATTCACATTCAATTCATTTTCAATTCATATTCAATTCATATTCAATTCATATTTATCTGATATTCAATTTATATTCAATCTATATTCAGTAAATAGTCAATTCATATTCAATTCATATTCAATTCATATTCAATTCATATTCAATTTATATTCAATTCATATTCAATTCATATTCAATTCATATTCAATTCATATTCAATTCATATTCAATTCATATTCAATTCATATTCAATTCATATACAATTTATATTCAATTCATATACAATTCAATTCAATTCTTATTCAATTCATATTCAATTCATATTCAATTCATATTCAATTCATATTCAATTCATATTCAATTCATATTCGACTCATATTCAATTCATATTCAATTCATATTCAATTCATATTCAATTCATATTCAATTCATATTCAATTCATATTCAATTCATATTCAATTCATATTCAATTTATATTCAATTCATATTCAATTCATATTCAATTCATATTCATTTCATATTCAATTCGTATTCAATTCATATTCAATTCATATTCAATTCATATTCAATTCATATTCAATTCATATTTAACAATATTCAATTCGTACTCAATTCGTATTCAATTCCTATTCAATTCATATTCAATTCATATTCAATTCATATTCAATTCATATTCAATTCATATTCAATTCGTATTCAATTCATATACAATTCATATTCAATTCATATTCAATTCATATTCAATACATATTCAATTTATATTCAATTCTTATTCAATTCATATTCAATTCATATTCAATTCATATTCAATTCATATTCAATTCATATTCAATTCATATTCAATTCATATTCAATTCATATTCAATTCATATTCAATTCATATTCAATTCATATTCAATTCATATTCAATTCATATTCAATTCATATTCAATTCATATTCAATTCATATTCAATTCATATTCAATTCATATTCAATTCATATTCAATTCATATTCAATTCATATTCAATTCATATTCAATTCATATTCAATTCATATTCAATTCATATACAATTCATTATTCCATTCTCATTCCGTTCATTTCATATTCAATTGTAGCCCAAAATTTTCAATGCAAATATTTGGGGAAATATTTTAGTACGCATATTTATTACAGGTACCACATTGCAAGATTCAAAGTATTACATGTCTTTGCGACGTTTGTACATATGAGTACTGTAATATTAAATAATAAAATACTTTAATTTGTGGCTATTTGTTTTGTATGAATATATAAGATTATTATGGATCAATAATCAACACACAAAAAATGTACTACATTTGAAATTTTATGTCTTTTTTATTATTATTTGGACAATGTTATAAATGTAACATGTTTATTTACTTTTTTAGTGCTTTGTTTGTTTTTGTATTTTCAAGTTATACATATATTGTAGTACAAAAATTAAACAAAATAAAAATAATTATATAATTTTTATGGAATTGACTTATTTTATTACAACAGTATTAAAAACAACATGTTAAAATTTTACTAATCCAAAATATAATTGAGCCAAAATTTGTATGTACATAAACATGCAGTGTTTATATGCTTTAGGTATTAAATGTAATAAATTATTCTGAAAAATTTAGAATTAGAACGATTTAAGTTCATTACGGTAATTTATAAAATAATTTAACACAAGAGTTTTCACTTAAATTCAAGTCGATAAATGTAATTGGAGCTGTAAAAGAAATCGTTTAACGACCAAAGTTGCAGACCATTACATAACTTAACAAAAGCAATACGAGGATATAATTATTTAAGTAACGTTGCTCATCCAAGCGAAAGTTCCTATTCCGGCTACACAAACAAAAATTTTTAATAGCAAATAACTAGTTCCTTTCAAAAAAAAATTGTTAATCGATTTTCTGTTATTTATATTGTTGCAACACTCAGGTACATGATAAACAAGCCACTCTAAAAATCTGTTAATTTATACTGAGAATTTCTAGAAATTATATATTTGCTCAATTTTGTTCAGGTATCGAAAACCATTTATAGGTGGGAATGTGCTAAGTGCAGTACTGGTAATTATATTAATAATAATGTATAATTTGATATTTACCGTAATTCGATGGAAATAAATAACTTAAAATAAATAAAAAACGTGTCAGTGCATGGACGGAGTGAACGGTGATAAAATCAAAGTTAAAAAAGAACGAAAAACGTTAATTATGTTGCGGATTCCATTAAGTCGCGGATGCTGAGAATTTAACACATTTTCTTACCACCTTAGCCTAACGGTAACTTTATTACCGTCACAAAAAATATTAGACGAATGTTTTAAATTTTTACGAAATAGTTTTAAAAGAAAATCTGATATGCAAGTTGAGCGGGCAAAATTCATTAAAATGAAACAAGATGATGGCGAAACCGTGGAAGCTTTTAAACTAAAATTTTTGCATGCGGTCGAGGCTTGTAAATTTGGTGATTTCCTCGTCGTAAAAAGTCGACCAGGAATTAGATCGACTAGTTAAGGAGAATGTTTTAGTCGCCATTCGTCATAGTCGTTGAGCGAGTCGTATTGTCAATAGTACTGTTCTGAAAAAGAACGGAAACGTCCGAATTTGTATAGACTGCAAAACTACCGTAAACAAATTTGTTAAAACGGAGCATTACCCTCTTCCAACAATAGAGAATATCTTTACAAGTTTAACAAATTGTAAAGTTTTCTGTGTTTTGGATCTAACGGGAGCGTATCAGAAATTATTACTTAATCCTCAGTGTCAGGAATATTTAGTTACCAATACCCATCGTGGGTTGTAGAAATACACGTTCAGCTTTTGGCGTTTCGGCGGTGCCATCGATTTTTGAATGTACAATGGATCAAATATTAGTCAATTTAACCAAAGTCAAGTGTTATCTCGATGATATCCTAATAGGTGATATTGATCGAAGTGAATGTCTTAAGCATTTATATGAAGTTTTACGTAGTCTAGGGTCAGTCAAATGTAAATTTTTAGTTAGTTCTGTAAAATATTTAGGCCAAATAATTTCTGATGGGAAAATACATCCAGATTTGGAAAAAATAGTGGCAATAATAGATGCCCCTCCCTCCTTCTAAATTTGAAACAATTGCAATCATATTTGGGATTGCTAAATTTTTATTTTTTGTTGCATTTTATTTTGTTTTACTTTATCTTGTTTTATCTATTTTAAATTTATTTAAACCTATCAAATTTGCTTGTGCTAAGCAGACTTGACTTCCATTTTCCTTCCGTCTGCGACGGGTATCGTTTTGCTTAACTATTCACTTTGCTATTCATTTATAATTACATTTGATTTTTATACATGTTTTGCCATTTTAACATCCAAATTTTCAATTTCACTGGTTAAGCAACTCGATATCTTGTTTATAATTCACTTGAATTATACTCAAAAAAATAATAATAATACAGATGGACACTCACCGCGCGCAGTTGGGAGGGCTAATAGTTCGTTGGGGTAATTATTATTATTATTACTATGGGAAATTTTTACCTAATCTGGCTTCAGAACTACAACCTCTTTATAGTCTCTTTACGGGATAATGTAAAGTTTCAATGGTCAACTGGGTGCGAACACAGTTTTCAATAGTCAAAAAACTTATTAACGAGTCATAATGTGCTAAAACTGTTTGACCCCGAAAAGCTATAGTAATAACCGCAGATGCTTGTCCATATGGCGTTAGATGTGTCCTCGTTCATACAGTGCATGGTGTTGAAAAACCTATAGCGTTTGCGTCCAGTTCGCTTAGTCCCGCAGAACGAAATTACTCACAGCTACATAGGGAAAGATTAGCTTTTGCATTCGCGGTGAAAAAATTTCAAAATTATTTAATTGGTAAAAAGTTTATAATCTGTACTGATCATCAGAGTTTGCAAGAAATCTTTATTCCTCGTAAGGGTACTTCAAACGTAGCCATCGCTCGTTTACAAAGATGGGCAATAAGCCTGGTCGCAAAGCAGCGCACTCAGTAGACTTCCATTAAATCAAGAAACCAATGTTGATGAAATCCGTATAAGTTACATACATTTTTTTGAAGATTTTCCAGTCGAATTAAATAAAATTAGAAATGAAATTTTTTAAAGACCCAGTTTTGTTATTGGTATTTCCCTTGATCTACCAAAAAAAAAAATTTGGCTCAGTTTAAGTCCAAACCACACAAATGTGTGAATAGTTATAGTGTGTTTTCGGACGAAAATTAGTTTGAAAGGAAAACACAAATGTGTAAGTTGGTTCAAAACACATACAAAAATAAATTTTTGACATGATTCTTTTGCCTTACCCAAAAATAGTGTGGGCAGGAAAAGATTATGAAGCCTGTATGAATGGTCGGTCTTCAAGCGTACCACACCACTTACAATATTATAAAAAAATTCTAGTCATTTCAGTACTGAAAATAAATGCTTATACTTTTGTTGTAGAGTTGTGGTACCGTTTATTTTACATTGCCAAGTATTAGATCTTATTCATGGTGAAAGTCATCATGGAATCGTGATATGGTGGGAAAAGATTTATAAAGAAATTAAAAACTATGTACAATCCTGTTATATTTGCCAATCATCTCAAAATATTCCTCGAGAAATAGTGAAAATCAAGTGGCCTGAATCGAAATATTCGTTTCAAAGAGTCCAACTAGATTTTTTTGATTTCGCCTGGAAAAAAATCCTCTTATTTATTGATAGTTTTTCAAAGTATTTGGATGTCAGAAGAGTATATTCTACAACAAGCATAGAGTTTAAAAAGTTTTGCCAATATCACTCTATAAAATTATGGCATTCACCGCCTTACAATTTATTATTTTTTGTTAGTATGTAGCGCATTCTTGGAACACTGAAGTAAAAAATTTTCTTGAGAAACGAGAAATAAAGTTTGATAAATTATTAAAAGTTACAACAAATCGCCCCACATTTAATTATATTCAAGCACCGGAGTGAAGGTTTTAACGTTACTAAAAATATAGCTTCTCATTTTCCAAAAAGTGTTAACTCGCGAAAATACGAATACAAATTAAAAATGTTATTGCTCAAAACTAGTAGATTTAAAAAATTTTTATAATTGGCAATTAAATTGAGTTTGAATTCCAAATTTTCAGACATGGCTCGATATATTCGGAATCTACTCAACAATTTTAATGGTTTGTTTCTTTTTTTTTTTTTAATATGACTGCTGTTTGGAGTTTCACAATTTTTATTTTCTATAGTTACTCCTTTTGTTAATTAACCCTGCTCGAGGCTGCATTTTTTGTTGATTTTATAAACTTTACTAGAGTTAAGTTCGGTTTGGAAAATATGAGCAAGGCCTACTTTTTACAAATATAAGATTAAGTTATTCCACATTTATAAAAATAAGGCGTATTCGCCTTTTAACGTCAAGAGCTTGGCATCCAGAGAATTTTATTTTATATTAAGCCAAGGGTGGCCACTTCACGCAAATTAGTGGATCGTCCACTATTTTTTCAATCAGAAAAAAACATAACAAATTACAATTTAAATTATTGATTGTTGAACATAATAGTGATATGCCGTTGAACATAATAGTGAACACGATTAAAATCACTAACGGCTACATCAACCGGATTGCGAGGTACTTCATATGTTAAGATATATAACGTGAACATGTGAACTCCATATGACCCACGAATATTCCATGTTTGATGTAACTAGAAGCAAAAGAAATATTCTCAATGTTTCAAGTTTTCTAAAGGTTTTGATCATTAGCATAAAATAAACTCTGTAAGTGTAGAACACAATTTTTGACATTATAAATAATCATTAATCCGAAACTCATTTGTATCAGAAACAAATCCACCAAATTCTACCAACGCAATGCAAATTTTGTATTCCAAATTTTATTTTGATTAGGGTCAATACTTGTTTTACTTCTAGATTAAATAAATGACCCTTCTATTGTAGAACCTAGCAGTTTTTCAATTTAGGATTTTTCCAGCAACTTTGAGAGAAAGGTCATCCGATCCATTTATGGTATAATTAGGATTGCGAAAAATGAATTTTGGATTCGAATAAATCATGAAATTATGCGTCTCGGGACTAACTAATTTCGGACACATTTGCTAAAATACCAATCCATTTATTAAATAAATCTGATAAGTACCGATCCCATGACGCTTATTATATTGCCGAGGTCTATAGCCCATGTTGAGTTGATCTAGTCGTAATAATGGAAAAAACAGTTTAACATTTTCTTGCAATTTTAGAAGGGTTCTTAAAATTGAAACTAGATAAACGGCTTTATTCTAAGAGGATTTACTTCAAAAATCGAACTGCTCTTATTTTCTGAGCTGATACTCGAAATCGACATCTGCAGCTTGTCTTTGAACAATTATGGGTTGTGTTAGTCTAGTAATTCTCAAAATCAAACTGCACGGCTCATAACTCGATATAAATATTGGACGTCGAAAAATTTCATTTTAGAATTCATTCGTACGAGTCGTTCTCATAACTTATTTTATTTTTGGATTTAAATATTTTTCATATATTTTTCACTTAAAACATAATCTGATTGAACAAACAAAAAATGGAAAGCAAAATTACAATGTTTTTACACGAACAGCTTGAAACCATAGATTTTAGACACTCAAAGTATAGAAATGAAATTAAAAAAATCCCAAAATTAAAATCTGGGAAATCGAAAATCAGCCAAATCTTGGATATCATAATTCGAGAAACCGAAATTCCGAATATTGACAAACTTCCGGATTATATGCATGATATTGCTTTCTTTACCGATTGGGATTACTTTTTTTTATGCCGAACAGTTAAGTTTTGAAAAGCGACGAAAAGTAACCTTGTAGTGTAGTAGCAAGAAACTGCTCAGTGAATCCAAGGGTGATTCCAGTTCCTTAGAGACTTACTAGAATTAACCTGCTATAGTAAGTATCTCTTCGGACGGAGAAGTTCTCGAAATCTTCTTTCCTTATCTAGAATCTCTATAAATCCAATCACTCCTAGTTTCTGATTCAACTGGACACATCACAGACAGTTTGAATCGGGTTTTCGTTTTTTCAAAACTCACTTTATAGTGAGTTTGGGAGGTAGGAAATATCTTTTATGGAAAATCCTGTTAGCGCTAAATGGCTTCAAAAAAATAAATCCGCCATACTAGGAAACATCTCGTCTTGAAATGCACCAAACTCACTTTTACTAATAAAACGGGATTGCTGAGCATTCTTTTTGACAATAGGGCGAGTTACAGATACTATTTCAAAAGATGTGGTTTGAACCCGTAGCTGCTATAGTGACTTTACCATTGTATGATGTGTGCCTAGGTAGACAATGAGCAGGTGGTGGCCAGCTCAAAGACACGTACCAAAAAATAATACAGAAAGTGTAAAGGGTGTATTCTTTTAACAAGGTTAGTGATAATTTCAACATTTAGTTAGTCTTAGTCCCTGTCAACTCAAAGGTTTTGAATTACGCAGATTGCTTTAGATAAGATGCGACTCTCCATTTCAAGTGGAAGTGTCAATTGTAGCAGATCTATCACGGCGCTTAAAGTTGCTCTTAGGAACTTTACACCTAAGCCTCGGGAAATGAAAATCGACATGTTTAGATGTTACTGTAAAGTTGGTCACTGAGCTAAAAAAATTAAAATCCTAAATCCTTAGTTAGATTGTTTAAAAATTAGTTTGAAATTATTCTTCCAACAAATTGGGTCTACTCTGCGCTTGTAGAGGCTATCGAATAGTTAACAATTTCTAGATTCTTGATTTCAGCTACTGAGTAAAAAATATCAAGTCAACGAGTTTTACAAAGATTAATTTGTTAAATTTTAGCCAAAACAGAATTTTGGGTCCAAATTTCAGATCCTTGATTAAACGTCTTGTGAGAATTCTACTTTATATCGTAGAATAATCGAGAATTTATGTTAGAGTACCACTCCCATCCTAAAAATTGAATTCATTCATATTTGATTAAAGGATTGTTCAGAATAAATCGAGGTCGACACAGCAAGTCCCGCTTCCCAAATTTAGGTTCAAAATATTTCAGCATATTTTTGGCACTTTCTGAACTCGACCTCACCGATTTCAATTTTTTTGCTTTTATCGTGTTCCTTGAACCAAAAAAGTAGACACGTATTTTTTTGTTAAGTTTTGTGACCTTCAGTTGTCCCGTTATACGGTTAGCAAAAGTATCGTTAAAAGTAGTACTATTTTAGAAAGACCTTTAGATAGGGTTAAATTATTCTAAAAACACTTTTATAAAAGTACCGTTATTTTAAGAGTTTTAGTGAAATGAATGTAGCCAAATGCTTTGACCTGTAGAGGACGCAGCTACCAATCCATAAAAAAAATTTTACCTACCGTTCGGAAGGTGAAAGTTATTCACATCTTTGAACATCTTTGAGTTATTTGTTATGAAAAAAAGTTAAAAATAAATTTATTTCAAGTTCAAAGTCATGTTAGACTCGAAATAAACTTTTTATGTTCTAAAAGTTTACTCATTTTAAAGAAAGGTCAATTATTTATACAAATAAGCCCAAATTTAGAATTTTTTTTCTCTTTTTACTAGAGTTTCATAATAAAACCGAAGAAAAAGGTACTAGATTTTCATTTAAAAACACTGTACTGGCTAAACTAGATAGGGCTTGCACATCTACAAAATATATATAAATAGAAAGGTAGAACTTTCACCTTCCAAACGGTAGGTGAAACATTTTTATGAATTGGTAGCTGCGCCCTCTACAAGTCACAACATTTAGCTACATTCATTTCACTAAAATTCTTAAAATAACGGTACTTTTATAAAATTGTTTATTGAATAATTTAACACTATCCAAGGTCTTTCTAAAGTAATACCAAAACAACTGAAATCGGTGAGATGAAAACGTAACCGATTCTGAAATATAATGGAATGACCCATATATACATATGTAAATCTCGAAGGCTAGGATGAATCTACAATTCTAATTTGTCCATATTCAGTTAATAAATTGTAAAGTTCTGCTGAAACAAATTCCAGGGCATAGCCGTATTTAATTTTTAAATCCCAATCCGATCCTCAACAAAACTCAATTTAGTTGAAATTTCATCCTGAAAGATAAATTCAGCACGGTCATATTTCAGAGCTTATTCCAAAATTTGCGATAATAGCAATCCTGTTCTAAATTGAGCATGGCTAGGCTTCAGTATGCATAATAGGATTTCAGTACTTTATCCTGCATTCCCGGATATAATTTTATTTTATGTTTAGACTTAATTTGATCAACGTCAATTACAAAATAGTCGGGTTCAATCAGTCCAAAAGCACGTCTAAAGTTCTTAATAGAATACTAGTTCAATACTACAAAGTTCTTTCGATTTAAAATCGTTATCTTAAAATCCAATATTTGGAGTTTTCGGAGTTTTAATTTTCCGGATTTTGAAATCCGGATTTTCCAATTGGGTTTTCGTTTTACTGTTATTTAAATAGTATTCGCATTCAAATTAAATTATTTGATGATGGCCCGTTTTTGATGCACCAGAGTGTATATTGAAAAATATTAGACGTATCAGTTGAATATTCTTTTGGTTGGTTTTTCAATAAAAAACCAAATTTTATCTTCTTTGTGCATTAAAGATACATATTGTAGAAAAAAAAGCATTGTTTGTTGGAAATTATTATTAAAATAATTTATTTCTTTTTCGAATAGATGTCTGTTGATGTGGTAAATGCGATAAGGGTACTCTTGTAGTTGAAAGGAAAAACAATAAATTTTTCGGTTTTTTTAGAGTCTGATAAGGAAATTTGATATAGCTGCGGTTTACTCTCTAATAAAACTAAATCTTTGGAGTTTAATTAAAATTTGAACGGCGAGGGATGATCATAAAAGAAAAAGGAAATTAAAAAAGGAAATAAGATATACATTTTTACAACTATGCGCAATATTACTTACAACGACTGCAAATCAAACTGGGTAATTTATAGTTTATAGTAGCACATAAAATTTGATTTGAAATCAAAATATTTCATATAGAAAATAATAATAATAATTTTTTTATGACATTTCACGTGGAAAAAAATGTTGATGTCGTAATACGAGTATAATTTTTCAGATTTGATGTTCTTCATATCATTTTAACTATAATTAGTTATTATTTTATTTTATGATTATTGCACGTTATTATCTAATTTATTTATCTGATTTATTATCACAGAAATTGATAAGAAAGATATTATGTTTTTATTGTTATTGTTATTGAAGAGGCATTACGCGAATATAATCTAGGGTGGAATCACGAAAGCAGTACGGAAATTTTAAATGGTGGCGCAATTTTATATTGTTACTTCAATTCTACCGGTTTTATTCTTTTGTTTCAAAAAGCCTTACAAATTCGTTGGACTAGTCTAAAGCTGACGAACGAATTGAAATTTTTATGTCTTCCTATTTGTATTTTTTATGGAACAAACGCGATAAAATTGTTGTTGTTTTTCACGTCCATGATCCCGTCTCTGTTTTATAATTATTTTAAAATTGTTCATATTGATTCCCAAATATATCAAGAGAGGGCTGGACTGGCTATTTAAACTTCGCCGGAAGAAATTACTATGAAACAACTTTTGGACCGCAATTACTTCTCTTTGACCGGACATGGAGAGTCACCATCTGTATTATTATTATTTTTTAAATTTAATCAGAAGTAATAAAATTAGCGGAAATCGAAATGTAATTATGCTGAAAGAAATTAAGATTTGAAAAAGTAAAAAAATGGTCCGAAAAACAAGGGCCATACCCCGAAGCTAGTGGAATAGAACACAAGAAATAGTAAAAGATTCACAAAAAATTGAAAAAGCATCCTATTAATAGGCTTTTACCATAATCTGTTCTGTGATATGGGATCCCCAACAGACCTGAGCCGCAATTTCACAGGACAGTAGCTGGTACACAAAGATTGTGTCTGCAACTTTCGGCAAGTTAGAAATGTTGACCCCTTAAAGCAAACCTGAGAAATCTACGTTGAACTACTTCAATTCTTTGTAGGTGAACCTCGTGATAAAGAGACCACACTTGGCTAACGTATTTCAGCAGAGGACGAGTGATCAAGAAATTCTTTTGAGCACCGTTTAACAAAACCAAGTATAGATTTTGCTCTGTTGATAGTATCATTACGATCCGTAGATCAATTCTCTGACACACGTAAATCTCAAAAGGAAGTAGCTCTTGCGACGATGTCATTGATTATAAAATAGTCTCGAGATGAATGTAAGCTTTAAGTTGTTTAAATCCGAAATACCTGAGTGGTTAATCACACTTTGGTCTCAAATGACTGTCCTGGGGCCGTATTCTCGAAATCGGTGGAAATTTCCCCAATCGGAACACAATTTGTTTTGGAACTCTCCATATTATTCGATTTTTTTCCTGACTACTTTAATCATTTTTTTAAATTTCTTTTCTTTTTTTAAATTTACGCGGCTTCTCCACCTGCTATCTGAATACTATAGATATCTACTTTCTCTTTCTGGTGTTTTGTCGATAGTCTAGACTACTAGTCATTTGAATAAATACTTAAAATGTCAGTAGACGCCATATTGAAATAGAAGAAACGTCAAAATATGCATGCTATGAACATGATATCTAGTTCTGCCGACATAGCATGTATTCAAAGCATATAAATATTATTACGAGTCTTCAGCAGGTGGAGAGTCTATGTAAGAAACATATATTTTTTCCTCCTACTTAGGGAAAAATTCCGACTGGGCAAATCGATTCGAAATTATTCGCAAATTTGAACAAATGATTACTCCTGATATAGCAGTAAACGATGTTGACGTGCATGATGTGAAACGCGCCCAATACCTGTGCTCATGTGTAGATAAGACTTAATCCACAGTAGACACTGAGATGGAAAACCAAAGGGCTCGAGCTTAAACAAGATAAATAAATGCGAAACTCTTTCAATTGCCTTACTAAAGCAAGTGGTGGCAACATCGACTTTATTTTCAGTCTCCACGGCATTCAAGATATTTGAGGTAAGTTCCACTAAATTGGTGTAGTCGATCGGCCTTTGAGAAAGCCATGTTGGTTTTCAAAAGACAATGTGATTTGGAATAAAAATAAATCAATCATATACAATGCTTTCGAACGACGATTTAGGAATAACGAAAGCTTCGCAATTGGTCCATAGTTACTAAAGGAGTTCCTCCTCTATAGTCCCGATGAACAAAAAGGCCAATGATTGGTGTGGCCCTTTTGGAGTCGAAATAAAAATCTTCTTTCAGTTTGTATCCCAATCGATTAGAACGAAACTGAAAGATGTTTGGCGACAATTATTCGTATACTTGCAATAATCCGCGTCGGGCGCATCAGAGTTGTTTAAAAAAGATTGAATTAGAAAAATTAATAATTATCTTACATTTCTGCTATAATTTTTGGATCATTACAATATTTATCATGTCTAGTGTAATGAAGTGATTGTGCGAGACATTCAAAACGGCAGAATAAAAATTAACTGCCAGAATTTCAATATCGTTATTAACATTGAAAATGGAGTTGGAGTCATTATTTGCAAATAGTTCGTTAAGCCTTACAAAATCTATTTCACGGAAATTGAAAAAGGGCTGCGTTTCGAATAAAGAATTCACGCTACTCTCTTTATAGCAAAAGTTTATCGAAATGGGAAGATGATCGTTATCAATGAAGAGTTGGACTGAACTAATTTGCTTTTAATGGCGTCGGGCAAAATCACTAGATCTAGATGTCTGTTTAAATTATTCTTGATATTACTGGTCTGTGATGAACCTGCATTGGACATATTATCTACAATTAAGGTTTTCTTTGCAATGCGTAGGTTAGTAGCAACAAAGTAGATGTTGTCTTCCGATTACGTCCATCTAAGATCAGGAAAATTAAAATCACCAGATTTAAAAAAATATAAAATATTGTGTATCCAAAGCACTTCAATAAACAGAATTAGAAGACAAACACTTTTTTCCTTGAGTAGTATCGTATCGCATGCCGGGTACTCGTACTAAATATATTACCGCATTGAGGTGGAGAGCACGTAAACTAAATCGCGGGCAACAGTTAGTTTACCTATAACTATAACATATGTGGGTAACTGCGGCAGGGAAACTTTCGAATTTCAAAATGAAACTTTGCACACCGATTAACCCAACTTGTGCTAATTAGTGCTCACGGGAAAAAATTAGTGCTAGTCCAGGTGTCGGAAAAACTGGAAAAGAAAATTTCAAATTACGCCTGAAAGACGAAAAAAACAAAACCCAATTTCTAGAAAAAACCAGAAATAAATTAAGCCTAATTTTACAAATTCACAAAAGCAGCTACACCGACGAAATTTGTGTTTATCATAGAAATATGATTTTCATAAATTTTCATTCATAAATCTAGGAAAAACAAACTAACCCCTAAAAGATACTATATTGAACATACAAAATACAGAGGTATACCGTTCAATAATATTTTTGTTGAACAATAAATTAAAAAATAAAAATAACTTATTGTTAGAAATAACAAACCAGTTGGCACTTCTGATTGCATATTCCTAACAGGTATGTTCATTGCCATCCGAAAATTCAGCCAACTTCATTGGTTTGTAGAACACTTTTTGTCAGAAAATTGTACATTCAACGGTCGTTGTTGTTCAATGGAATTGGGCCAATTCAATGCAACGAACATGCGTTACAAGAATATGCTATCTGAATTGCTCAGTCTTTGGTTTTACAATAAGTTATTTCTATTTTTTAATTTATTGTTCAACAAAAATATTATTGAACGGTATACCTCTGTATTTTGTATGTTCAATATAGTATTTTTTAGGGGCTAGTTAGTTTTTCCTCTATTTATGATTGAACAAGGGGTGCGCTGGTTATACAAGCTCCTCGCGCTGCACCCTGGGTAACGCTAAAAGTATAACCCCGCGAGTACGGGCGCGGCAAAACCCAAGCTACTTGCCTTGTGGAGGAAATACCCATGGCAAATCCTGAAGCGTCTGTTCTCCATGTTAGGGGCGGCTTCTTTCAGTGTCTGTTCCCCATGTTAGGGGCGGCTGTAAAAAACCTGGCAGTAGGTATAAAATGCTAAGGGATGGAACCCAGAACTAAATATTCAATGGAGTCAACCAACCAAAACAAAGATACGGTGCAGGGAATCGGATGCCCAGTACCGGCGGCTCTCGGGAGTGAGCAAGCGGGCTCCCAGTCGTCGAGATCTAGCGACCGCAATGATGTAGTGATTCAAAGCTTGGTTACTACACCATATACAGCTACAAGCGATATCACTGAAGTCGTCAGCTTGGTGGGTGGTTCATCCAGTACGGCTCACGGAAGTAAAAACACCTTTACGGAATGGGACAATCCTTTCTTAAAAAGAGGGATGGTGACAAGATCACCTATAAAACCGTCTACCGCAAGTTCTGTTAAACTATCATTTTCAACCCCAATGTTGAATACGGTGCCAGAAGTGGTAAACGACCCGATAAATAAACTTAAAAGCACAGTAGCGATACAAGCATTAATGAGAGCACTAAACGCAATGTTCAATTGACACAAACTGGCATCGATCGCTATATTACAGTTAAACGGAAAAGGGATAGTCCAAAAACAGAAAACCCACTGATAACTAAAAAATCAAACGTCGTAAATTTCAAACTACCGCTAAAAAACCGATTTGAAAAGTTCATCGAAAATGATGCGGAAGAGAGCCAAACTGAAAATGCAAATACGCAAGAACAGGCTGTTCGAAATTACAAGCCACCTCCAATTTACTTACGCGAAATCGATACGCACAAGGTGGTACAAGAACTCAAATCAAGCGTGCTAACAAATGGAAAAACATTTCACGTAACAAATTTACTTCGAGGCAAAATACACGAAGTAAAAATTCAAACGCATGAGGTCAACGACTATAGAGAGGTCATTAACTATTACGATGCTCACAAAAGAAACTATTATACATACCGATTGAAGTCTTCAAAGGGTCTTTCTGTCGTTATTAAAGGCATCGATGTCCATGTTGAGACAACCGAAATCGAGGCTGCGCTTGTTGAAGATGGATTTAAGATCCAGAATGTATATAGGATCATGAACCGCTTGAAGCAACCACAACCAATGGTCAAAGTTGAACTGGACCCATCCGAAAGCATTTTGAAAAAGGGAGAAGTTCATCCAATATATAAACTAAAGTACCTCTTACACAGACGCATAACTGTTGAAGAACCAAAGAAAAGGTCCGGACCTATACAGTGTCTAAACTGTCAAGAATATGGTCACTCAAGGACATATTGCAAGCTGATATCAGTGTGCGTCGTATGTGGGGAGTTACACCAAACCAAAAGTTGCCCAAAACCAAAGAACTCATCAACTGAAAGGAAATGCAGCAATTGCGGTGGAAACCACACCGCAAATTACCGAGGATGCCCAGTATACATAAATATTAGTCAATTGTCACGTCCCAGGAGGCCTTATAAAACTACAGCAGATGCGCAGAATTATATACCTCCGCATACGCCAAACGACTCTCGTTCGCCCAGAACACCAACCAGCAAACCAACATACGCAAGCGTTCTTCAAGGCGAAACCTCAAATGTTGAACCTACCCTGAATAACTGCATGCAATTGATGATGCAGTTAATGACAACAATGCAAAATATGCTACAAGCAATGCTGCAAAATCAAACTACTATGATCCAGAAACTAGAATGTCTCCGATAAATTATCTGAAAATATGTCACTGGAACGCAAACGGTATAAGCCAACACAAACTCGAATTAGAACATTTCTTAGCTAAACACGAAATTGATCTTATGTTAGTTTCTGAGACCCATTTAACGGATAAACACAATTTCAGAATTAATGGTTACGAAGTTTATGATACAAAACATCCCTTGGGCAGAAGTCGAGGAGGAACTGCTATTATTATAAAAAAGCGGATTTGCCATTATGTTCTAAATGAATATAGCACTGAGGAAATTCAAGCAACCTCTGTATGTGTGGACCTCGATAAAGAAAGCTTAGTCATCACTTCAATATATTGCCCTCCAAATAATAACGTTTCGTCAGATATCTACAAAAGATTTTTTGCAACCCTGGGTCAACGTTTTATGGTCGCCGGCGATTTTAATGCCAAACATACCTACTGGGGTTCAAGATTGACTACTCCGAGGGGACGTCAATTAATGAATGTTATTCAAGAAAACCACTACGATGTTGCGTCGTGTGGCCATCCAACCTATTGGCCTACTGATCGACGAAAAATCCCTGACGTCCTTGATTTTGCAGTCACGAGTAAAATAAACCGAGAAATAATCCAAGCTAAACCACTTTTAGAATTATCTTCTGACCACTCTCCGGTCTTACTACACTACTGGGCCGACCAAAAGCCATGTTCCACGAATAACTATCTAACGAACACCTTTACTAACTGGTTGAAATTCAAGATGTACATCAGTTCACATATCGACCTAACGTCTACACTGCAGACGGCTAACGATATAAATAATGCCATGGAAAACTTTAATGATGTGCTAGTCAACGCAGCAATTGCGGCCTCGCCTAAACCAAAGAGCAAACATACAAGACACACCATAACATCCGCTGAAATTGAAAAAATGTTAACAGAGAAACGTCGCTTAAGACGCATCTGGCAAATTAATCGATCGCCAGATGCTAAACATAACTTTAATCAGGCAAAAAGAAAACTACAAAGCCTACTACAAAAAAATAAGATGGATTATATGCAAAATTATCTTAAAGAATTATCTCCCCATTCGGACACAAACTATTCATTATGGAAGGCCACTAAATACCTTAAACGGCCTCAGCAACCAAATCCACCAATTCGTCTTTCTAACGGTGAATGGGCTAGAAGTGACGAGGAAAAAGCTAAAGCCTTTGCTGATCACCTTGAAAGTGTTTTCACTCCAAACCTTGGATTATCGGTGGTTCAAACAGAAAATATAGCAATCAGGCCTGTGAGGAAATTTAAGATAAAGAAACCACTGGTAAAGTTTATTATCGCACATCAAATTCAATTAAATAAAGCCCCTGGGTATGATCGAATTACAGGTGAAATGCTTAAACAACTGCCTGAGTGTGCCTTTGGTCGACTGGCACAAATATTTAATTCAATTTACGAATCAGGATGTATCCCTGAATGCTGGAAATTATGAACTATAAAAATGATCCCAAAGCCTGGCAAGGATCCTACCAAAGTCTCGTCATATAGACCAATTAGCCTACTACCAATCGTCTCGAAGGTATTCGAAAAAACTATTATCGTAAATATTAAACCGGAACTACGAAATATCATCCCTAGTCATCAGTTTGGTTTCAGAGCCGAGCACGGAACCATTGAGCAAGTGCACCGAGTAGCTACAGAAATAAGGTCAGCATACGAAGAGAAAAAATACTGCTCCGCCGTATTCTTGGATGTTGCCCAAGCATTCGATAAAGTTTGGCACGAGGGTCTGCTTCATAAAATTAATCTTAAATTGCCAGAAATTTACCAACTCATGCAGTCGTATTTGTCAAATCGCAGATATTATGTCAAATACAACACCTCTAAATCGAACGAGAAAAACATTCTGGTTGGAGTACCACAAGGTAGTGTGCTTGGCCCAACGTTATATTTAATTTTCACCTCAGATCTACCAACGTCTTCGCAAATTCTGACGTCTACGTTCGCAGATGATACGGCAATCGTATGTAGCCATAAAAATCCACAAACGGCGTCCGAAATTCTGCAACAACATATTTATGACATCGAAATATGGCTAAAGAAATGGAAGATAAAAGTCAATGAAGAGAAATCGACCCACGTAACATTCACTTTAAATAAGCTTACTTGTCCGCCTGTCACAATGAACGGAATACAAATCCCTCAATCAAATGGAGCAAAATATTTAGGCGTCCATCTAGATCGACGGTTAACTTGGCGAAAACATATTGAAATGAAACGAGACCATATCAAATTAAAAATTGATAAGATGCACTGGTTGATGGGGAAATATTCAACTATTGATCTGGAATACAAACTTCTCCTGTATAACACAATGATTAAACCAATTTGGTCGTATGGGTGTCAATTATGGCAATCAACCTCAAGTTCGAATATCGATATTGTCCAACGAACACAGTCAAAAATTCTCAGGATGATTACAGGAGCACGCTGGTTCGTAAAAAACAAAAATATACATAAGGACCTTAGCATCCTAACTGTCAAAGACGAATTACAAAAGATGCGGATCAGCTATGCAGGGAAACTGGTATCTCATCCGAATTTGCTGGCGCGAAACCTAAAAGATATACCTACGTCTTCGCGATTAAAGAAGAGAACGATGGCTGTTGTAATAACATAAATTATAAAATTATTAATTTACTTATTGATAAGAAGTAAATTCTGCTCCAGCAGGTTTACATAATTACCTTAGTTATTAAGATTTGAAAACTTATTGTTATTTTCATGTTTGAAAGATTCTTATTTAATTCGTCTTTCAGGCGAAATTTAAAATTTTCTTTTCCGGTTTTCTCGGCTCCTGGACTGGCACTAATTTTTTCCCGTGAACATTAATTAGCACAAATTGAGCTTAATCGGTATGCAAAGTTTCATTTTGAAATTCGAAGATTTCCCTGCTGCAGTTACCTACACCACTTCATCGCCATGGAGCATTTTTTGTAATGAGTATTCCGCCAAAATGTATACTATTTGTCAAACATACATTCATGTTTTTGTTATTTGGTAATAATTTGTGTTCTATGGGTAAATAAATACAATATTATATTTATACGCAAAACTTGTGAATACGATTAGAAACCTTCAACATTTAAGTACAACTATTTCAGAATAAAATAACACTTTTGCAATGTTTTCACTTTTTTATAATAACTCGTATTTTTTGAAACTAAGTTGGTTGTCTCTTAGAGACCGTCATAAAAAAGTTATAACAGCGATATGACCCCCGTTTCATAAGTCAAAATGCTTTTTGGATGCTTTATTAAAGTAGATTCTTTAATTAGAAGGCTGAAATGTAATTGTACGATATTTTAAGTGAAGAACATTTCAACTACTACTAACAGATTATTCACTTTAATTTTTTTGTTTGTACTTTTATCTATAGTAGCCTTTTCTTAAATCCCCTATACAGAGATAAAACACAATGATCATTCATTGGGAATAATTTTTTGTTTGCTAGGTGTCAATTTTGCTTAGATTTTTCACTTGGACTGGTAATTCGACGTACATTAGTTAATCAGCGGTTTATAGTTTCATGACATTTATAAAAATTAGTAGTAGTAGAAGTAGTTGTACAGCAGATAATGGCAGAGCCGCGGTATATCAATACGGGTGCAACGAACACAAGTAGTCAGTATTCCGGGAGATTCAGTACGCGATAATTTAAAAGCAGTGCGAAAAATTATAAGTGAGGTTAAAGTGAAATAAATTGTGTGATTTATTGTGGAAAGTGAATTAATAATAAATAATACTGAAAATTGTTGTTGTTGTGTTTTAAGTGTTAAATAAGTGTTTGGAAATCGTTCTATGTTTCAGGAATATTCTGGAATGAAGTAATATATTACACCAATTGCTGTTGTAAACCGCCAAATTTATAACCTTATTTGACAGGGTAAATTATGAATTTGACAGGATGGGATTTTGAATCTCAGAAAATGGGTGCACAAGCCAAATCTTATGCTGCGGATTTAAAATTTCAGTTAAACCAGCATAGTTTACCGATCACAAAAATGAATTAATGTTGCGACTAGGTGAGATTATGAGGTTGAATAATTATGAGTTCGAATGTCCCAGATCATTTAGAACTTTCGATATGACGCAATTATTGGCTGTTATAACTCAAACAAAACCGAAAATTTGATAATCAAAATCAAAATCATGGAGAAATTAAACGAAAAATTAAAAAATAATAATAGGTAGCGAAAGATTAAAAAAAAAAAATGGACGAAAAGTTTCTAGAGGTACGCAATTGAATGTTGAGGAGGTCGGACAGAAATTGCGGTCTAACTGAAAAAATGAAACAGACAGTACACGCAAATGGACCGAAAATTGTGTGAATACGTCAGATACAGGAGCAACCCACACACAATTGTCGAAAGGATCTCATCTGTGGCAACACACAACCGGTGAATGGGTTGAAGTTGCAAACTGCGACTGGAATACAATTTCGGGAAACTAGTTTTTAATACGAAGTACTGGTCACCGATATTGTCGATGAGGTAGGTAGCGCTTTATGATAATGAATGGCTTCGGGTTGATTGTGGAACGGGGGGATCCGAAATTACAGTAATGTCGAGATGCAACTTCCACTCAGCGATTCAAATGTAATAGCCAAATACAGAAAGATTTATTTGGGGAAAATTGGAGGAAGGTTCTGGGTCTTCCAGTTTGTGGGTTGTAGAAGCCAATTAACAATCGAAACGCAAAGAAAAAGCCTTAGTAATACCAAATAACGACGATAGAGTACCAATTAGAGGTCTATAGAGCTTACGGATAAGTAAAAAGCAATCAAGAAAGGGAGAATCGTCGGAAAATGTGAAGAGCACAACTTATGCAGTACTGGACCGATGATTTTACAAATGTAACGAAATTGGATAGCTATCCATTGCCATGAATCGATGACACATTAGACACATTAGTGGCGCTAGAATGGTCTCCACATTGGATTTTTAAAGTGGATATTTTCACGTAAGCTCTACATCACGAGAAAATGACATTTAATATAGACAACGGTTTATGGCAATTTAGCATAATGCCATAAATGTAGTACCATTCGGGAACAACTTTCAAAGATCATGTGAAGAATCGAGTTGAAGTCTAAGAATGAATACAATTTGCCAGGTTAAAGTTACCAGGTTATTACTAGATCTGGATTTATCATGGAGTCAGTCTTAGCGAATGCCTAGTGGGAAGTTTATATATGCGACAACGAATTGATTGGAACCGATCAGACAAACTGTAGAGGAGTGAAGTCAAAAATATGTGCAGCAATGAAACTTCATGAAAAAGCCCAGGAACAAAGCAACAGTACACGTCGGCACACCATTCGAGCAAATGGCCGAAGGTTAGGATACACTCAATTAATTTCTGGTTCATGTTAGGTTTGGTGCTGTTCCATCATCAGCGTTGTATTTTCAAGATTACGCTTCTAAAATGAAAGAACTATAGGTGAAATTTGTGTATTTCACCCAGTTCGTTTTTTATTTTATAATAAGTGTTTTGATGAATGACAGGTTTAGCTCTAGCGTCATTACTGAAATAAATGACGTCGTTGGCAGAAAAAGGAAAGACGAATAGTCTTAGTGTTACGATTTCACGGTCATAACTATGCTTCCCATTCTTTTCTTCAAATTTTAGTTTCATTATAATCATTTGAGTGGGGCATTTTGCAGATGGCAGTGCCATCTGTATTGTGACATTAACCTAGATATTTGTTTGTGTCAGATTGTCTTTATATCTTTGCTGATGTTTTTCTCATTCCACTGTGTCGCGTGGACGTCGAATGGATTTGTGACAGCGAGACCATTGTGTGTACCGTGTGCGAATGTGCCATAGTGGAATGAGAAAAAATGTAGAGAAATATTTTTGTTGTTTTCTCGTTTGGTTGGGTGTGTTTAATCGCGCGGTGCGACGGAGACCGCGAATGACGCGGAAAAAAGCAAAATAAAACATATGAACGATGGATTATTTGTATAGGCTTAAAGCTAAAAATTATTTTTCTAAATTCTCTTTAGTAAGAATTAAAGCCCAGCTGTCACAATCGTGAGGATTAAAATTTGGTCGTTTTGCCATTTTCCGGGGTTTCTGAAAATATTCTACGACTCGATTTGAATTCCACCAAGTCGGTTCTTTCACTTCTAAAAAAACTAATGTTTGTGTAATAATATCCTTTGTAAAAATTTTGTTATGTGACCAGTTTCATCATGCCAAAAGGAGAAAAATCGAGGGACCGAAAGTAATTGTTTTTAGTTATGCAAAGTTAGAATCAAATCCCAGTTTTTATGTATATTCATTCATAAAATGTTAGTATTTAAATATTATGATTAAAAATTCACTATCACGCATGTGTCACATAGACTTCACGGCATACAATTTTTTGATTGTTGTTTTTGCCAAATGTAGATGGTTGATAGATGAAAATGAGGTGCAGAGGCGATATGTATGCCAGAATATATTAAAAATGTATAAAATATAGTTTATTTTACTTTTATTAAAACCCGATTTCTTAAGATAAATGTTGTCGTTGATATTTCTTGATGAGTACGATATCAGTTTGTCGGTTCATTTGGGCCCACATGACACGGTATTGGAATATGAATAAATAGTACGAATTAATGCAACAAACAACAGCCAAAATAATGTATATGGGAAAGCCCACACCCCATAAATGTGAGGGTGGTTTTTCTTGGAAAATCCAAATGTATTTAAGGATAAAACTGCGGAATCTGGTTCATGGTGTTTTAAAGCTCAGCTCACCCAAATTTCTCAAATTAATGCGATGGTTTATTTGTCGATGACTTCAAGTAACTCTAAAATTGAGTGTCATGTTTGTGATAGCTGGGCGATACGTCATACATTTATTTATACAAAAAATTATCTGCTGATGTACCTCCGTGAAGCTAGCCCGAATTTTCAGCCCGAAACTTTAATTTTTTACTTATGGCAATACAACTTCTGTCATGACACAATATATAATCAAATTATAACTATAAAGCAAATCTGTGTTACACGCAAATTATTAATATTAATTGATTATGTTTTAAATAGCTATCGAATTAATCGGGGCTTCTAAATTCTGATAAATTACTGCTGAAACATTAAAGTAAAAAAAATAAAAAAAAATAGGCCAAGTTTTCAAAAAAAATTCTAAAAATGTTTTAAGTGGAATTATGCGAACTATATTCAGCTTGAGATAAAGTTTATCGAATATTACTTGGAACATGTTATATTAAATCTCGCCTCAAAAGTTTTGACTAGAAACCGAAATAATTTGCAGAAAAATTCTATCTGGAATTATCTGGATATAGTCGTTTGAATCTCGCCTCACAAGCGATTTACGAGCACTTGACATATACCGCCGGGTTCGTTGAAGTTTTCAGTACAAACAAAGAGATCTGCACAAAAATTCTATCTGGAATTATCTGGATATGTCCGTTTGAATCTCGCCTCACAAGAATTTGGTAAAAAATGAATGCTTTATTAAGCTTCCATTTTTAAGGCACATCATCGGTTCATATTTTTTTGCGATACCATCGCATGAAGCATTTTGTGGTGCAGGTGTCTATTTGTGTTTTTTTTGTTTAATTATCAATTTGGCGGACGCCTGCAGCTTCTCGGTATCATTGAAATATTTGTGACCTTTAATATTTCTTAAATTGAAATAATTATGCTTTTTCTTTAAAACTTTGTGTTTCTTCCAACTTTCTGTGAGTTTTTTACATTCGGGTAATGTAAGGGACTCCGTTTGAATCATCGGTGTAAATGTTCGTTTTAATTTTTTGGGGATGTTGATTCGTGCAATTCGTTTATTATAGTGCTTTAGCTGGAAGCTTACCCAAATGTTTAGCATTGTGACATCTCAGTTTAGTGGTGGCAAAGTTGTTTTCAATGTGGCTGTTACTTCTATGCACTCCATTATTTATGACTCCAGACCACAGAGACTCCAGTATTTTTTTAAGAATTTGGATAAAAGTTCTGGATTAAAACAACAATTTACTTTTGTGGATTTTTCTTCCAAATCACTCTGTGGTTCGTCTATAATCCTTCGAAATTCTTGAAAGAAAGGACTTTGCTCGTATATGGTTTTCCAATTTGATTCTTGAAATTCTTCGGCAATTTCTTCGGTTTTTACACATGTTATATTGTCTAAATTACCAGTTTGTTGAATATGTATTAAAGTTTTATTTAAAGTGTTTTTGGTGGCATATTTTGAATTTAAGAGGATGGAAAATTCTCCCAAAATGTTTTTAGTATCTTGAAAATTAGCAATAAGGAATAACGATGATATAATTTCATTAACTATTTTATTTTGAGTTGGGGTGATTGCAAAATGAATGTTAATATCTCTGGTAATATTTTTAATTAAATGGGAGCAGCATAATTGCACTCTTGTAAATTTGAAACGTGCAACTTCTTTCGAATTATTTATAAATTTGTAATAGGAATTCAAATATTCTACCATATTCATACCATTGAAAGTATCCAGTATGGAATTTATCTGAGCAAAGCTAAAATCTATTATAATAACATCAATAATTGGCCAATCGTTAAATTCTTTCTCAAGGAAAATTTTAAATATTCGAAGCCATGTTCCGATGGTTTCAAACGTATGATTTTCACTTATAAAATCCGAAATAGGAAAGGGGTCTGATATATTACAGTCATCAACTGTCACAGGAATTATAATTGCGTAATAGTAAATCGATGATGCTCCAATATAAGGCGGACGAATTAAACCTCCTGTTGCATCCATAAATTCAATCATTTCATTTCCTCCTAATCTTGCAATCATCATCTTCAAAATATTCATTTGCATTTTGCTATGTGTAATAACGTAGAAAGGGTCATAGGGTACATTTTGAATATATCTTTCTATTATATATATCCAAGATATCGTTTGATGAATTATCCTGTTGCTGAATAGCCTCAGATTTAGTTTTGGGCAATACATAGGTTGATTTGCATTGCATTAACGTTGACCTGTGTGATACAAGTTATGTATAATTTCCGAATTTGTGTAAGCTCTAATGGTCAGTACTGATTTATTTTTGTCATAACTTTTAATATTAATCTGGCAACCAGTTAATAAACTCAGCCTATTTTTAATGACAGTTGGATATTGAAAAGAATTTAATTTATTATTTTGCTCGTCATAAATTTTTAACCATTTTTCTAGTGAAATTGTAAGAACATCGGACATTTTGATAAACTCAGGTGTATCTGATTTTTTATTTAGATGACGTATGTCTAACTTTTCTTTCGACCGTTGTATTGGAACAATATTATGAGTGAAATCATTGTCCTCCTAGTGTATGTCAAGTGCTCGTGAATCGCCTGTGAGACGAGATTCAAACGACTATATCCAGATAATTCCAGATAGAATTTTTCTGCAAATCTCTTAGTTTGTAGTGAAAACTTCAACGAATCTGGCGGTATATGACAAGTGACCCGCATTTAATTCAAATGACTATATCCGTTTAATAGCAGATGGTTTTTTGGTCAAATCTCTCAGTTTGTAGTCAAAACTTCAAACGTTTATATCCATAAACAACAAATTAATATTTCGGGCTGTAATTCCTTGCTAGATTCATTGTGGTCAATCACGTAATGCTAATTAAGTTCCCGCGTCGTTGTTTTCAGGTTAGGTTTGGGCTGTCTAGGTTTCCCAACAATTGAAGGGAAAATTTAAAAATACGTAAAAGTTATATTTATAACAAAAAAGTTATATTTATATTTAATTTTAATGCGATATTATTTCGGGCCGGGATATAATAGTTTCTCAATAGTTACAGTTTAGTATTGCCAACGTGCTTTTTGAACTGAATATCGGGCTATCTTTATATAAATGAAGACTTTAGGACTGACTAGGCTACCAAGCAATAGTAATATATCTTAATATTACAAAAAAATAATTATAGAATTTCGGGCTGAATGTTATAAATTTCATGACATTGTATCATGACACTGTTTGCTGTCGCGATAGTGATATTTTTTCGGGCTGGGATAGGAAACTATCACGATAGTGATAGTTCAGTGTTGCCATCGCGTTTTTTCGGGCTGCGTATCGGGCTAACTTCATATACATTGCTGATGTAAGGTATACATTTATTATCACAATTGTACGGTGTGGGCTTTAGTTACATCAAAAGTTTTTTTTTTGTTTTTTTTATTAAGTACCTCACCTTTGTGATATCAGTGTATCAATTTTGTATGCAAAACGACAGCGCGAGTTGACGAGGTGAGCAAAATTTTTGTGTACATGTACAGTGTATAAATTCACAATTTTATATTTGTATTGTGTGTTTTGCTCTCTTGTATATGTGCATTCTATTTGTCATTTTTGCAGTGGTAGGTACCAAAATAAATGATTCCGGTTGAATCGGTTTATTTTTCTTGATACTGACGTCTACTCGTCGTCTCGACGCCTATTTGTTTTACGCCGTAATGACGATTATTTTTGGAAAATTTACTGTTGCTAGATGGAAAATCACGAAATAAAAAGTGTGTCCAAGACAAGTGGTTATTAATTTATTATAATATGCAATGTTTAGATCAGCAATAATGAAAAATAATAAATTATTAATTAATTTTCCACATTTAAATAATATAAGTAAAGTTTAGTAAGCAAATTATATAAAACTATTAAAGTGCAAACCAGTTGCATACATTAAGGCTTCATTTAAATATCGATACTAAAAATAAATTTGTTTTCTCAGTACCATACAGCCTTATAGTGAAATAAATTGTGGAAGTGAATGAATAACAAAAATAGTGAAAACTTTTGTTGTTGTGTTTTAAGTGTTAAGTAAGTATTTGGAAAATCATTCTAAGATGATTTTCAGTATTTTCAGGGATATTCTGGAGGAGGTGTAAATTACAGGAGTTTTCAGATTTATTTTATCGTTTATGTTTGTTTTTATTGAATAGTATGTGTATTATAACCTGGGTTAATATGTAGTTTTTAAGAAAAGACTACCAATTAGCTAAAATTTCAAATATAAATTAAAACAACCGTAGTTGTTCATAAGTATCATTTTGAATTAAATATAATTAATAAAATAAAATATACCGATACATCGATAGTACTTTTTCTTTCGGGCGGTAAACAACCAAATTTTGTTCCTGAATTTTTGGTAACCAATCTTTTTATATAAAATCAGGCCCATTTTAACTAGATTCACTTTTTGGCGCGTCCAATAAATTTATTTTTATTAGACTCTATTTAAATTTTAAACAGTCATCGAAAAACACTACAAAGTACAACAAGTATTGTTTATTTTGTTACACTTAAATCATGATTAAGAACATGATTTTTATTGCGTGCTAAAAAGTTGTTGCTTTTAAGCCTTTAACTTAAAATTCATAAAGTTTAAATCAAATCAAGATTAGAATGGATTAGTCTACATAGCTTACATTATTAAAAAATTATATTTATGTTAATGTGGTGGTAATGTTCTGAGGGGAATAAAACTGCCAGTATTTGCAATACTCGTTGAATATAATTTATTTATGAATACAAATTAGTTGTGTGGTTTCTAAGTGCTTTTCAAATTACATTTAAAATAAATTTCAATTTCACCGTCAAGGATAATAATTATATTATGGCTATGTTCTTTAAGAGTATTTAGTTTTTTTTTATAATAATTAGAGTGGAAATACAAAATTAAAACTAAAAAAAAAATTGAAATTATATTTTAATATATGTATATTATATAGGAACAACAGAATAACATAACAAATAAAAAACAGAAAATTAAATTAATAAACTCACCATAATTCCTGTACTAACTGCAATACCCCGACCACAATATGTATTAGGAACAATATCACCAAATCCAACACTTAAAAATGTTATTGCAATTAACCACATTGCATTCAATAAGTTTGCATGTTCTTCGTCATGAAACCTAAATTATCCAATTTTGAATAGTTTGTGTTTAGAATTTTTTTTTTGTCACCAAAATTCAAAAATAATACAACAAAAAAAAATTTTTTTTATACAAAAATAAATAAATAAAACTAATATTTTATTTGTTTGATTAGGAGAACATCAAAAGCTTACAAAGTTTGTACGGTACTTTATTATTTGTTAAGTTTGTTCATTTTAATTAAATTGTGATGAATACTCTATATTGAGAAACATAAGTACAACAAAAAGTAATACAATACTTAAGAAAGTGAGTACATAGTATAAGTAGTATTTTGATAGTATAAAAGGCACATGATACAAAAACAGTTGAATGAACGAATTTCCCATCGATGACAATACACATAATATTTATTTATATATTATAAATTACATAATATAATTTTTTTTATAATCCGGAATAGTTTTTGTTAATTATTTCGTATAGTTTTTTTTTTTTTGCATGTTATTTGTTTTTTATGTATTTATTATATTTTAAATCAACAGGTATGGATTTATATTGTTTTATTTTAAAATGTTTTAATCTAAAATCAAAACAAATATTTAGATTTGTGTTTGTTTGGTTATTTTACTTACCACCATGCCACAGGTTAATGTAATGCCACGTCCACAATATGTATTTGGTACAATATCCCCGTATCCCACACATAAAAATGTTATGGCCGTTAGCCACATGGAGTTTAGTAAATTTGCATGTTCCTCGTCGTGAAACCTTTAATTTGTTTTTAATTTTTGTTTGTTGTTTATTTATTTAATTATATTTATATTATGTATATGTATTTTTTTTTTAAATATTATTATATCATTATTAAAAAATGTGTCTTGCATTTTTTCTTGTTTCGAATTTTATTGTTTTTCATTAATTTTCACGAAAAGTAAAACCAAAAATTAAAAATAAAAACACAACACAATAATAATAATTAATAAAATAATCGCAAATAAAAACAAAAGAAAACGAATTTTAAAACAAAAATTTTAAATTTTCAAACGTGTACATTTTATAGTGATTTGGAAAATTATATACGCTTGATATGAAGTAACTTACAAGAATTTAACAAAGATTTTAATTAAAGCTGCTCAAATTTTGTTTTAAATAGTTAACGTATACCATGAACATTTTTTTCCTGGCCATTTCACCATATGGTCTTGCTATCATTATTGAAAGGTGCACCTAAGTGATTTTTTCTGTACAAAGCCAAAGGTGTTAATTTTATGTAAAATACGTCATTTAGTAATCGAGTTTTATTAGAAACAAATTTTGACTACTTGTGGCATGTTTCATGCCATTTACATTGCCGCTTTCAGGTCCCCATGATTAGTAAAATCACCGCCAATTTGATTTGAAAATTTCATAGTGCTAAACATTTTCATACTGTTGGCCGCGATTTTACTCAACATGTTCCCAACTGTTGGGCGCCTTGAAAGCGCCCATTGCTATTTGGTTTATTCAGGCTAGCTTGGATCGGATTGATCGAAATTTTATATTTTAATAACCGAGTAGCTTTTGAAATAGGAGACAAATAGAGAGTAATAGGAGGTTTTCTTGAATTGTCGCCCATATTTTGAAGGTTAGTATAACCAGGGCGCATATTCTTGAAATCGGTGGATATTTTTGTCGGCGGATTATAATATGCATTAAAATTCTTTATATTATTCGAATTTTTCGCCGGCTGCTTTAATCATTTTTTAAAATTTGCTTGCAAGTTTTCTATTATTTGGGGTAATAAATCCGCATTGATTTACCCAGTCGTAAATTTCCACCGATTAAGGCGGTGATACATGTACAGATGATTTTGACTTTAAGGCAACAAATTTTTCCTGATACTACGTGTAAATAAATTTTAAAAACAATGGCTGGTTTGGCTGTAATATGGTTCTGGCTGCCTTTATCAGGTTTTAGCCGGAATTATAAGGTTCCGGCTGAAAAATTATATAGTGCGCAATAATGCACAGTGTAACTTGTGCCATAGTTAGTTTGGCTGTAGAGGGTATGGTTCCGGCTGAAATTGTAAGGTTTTTCCCAAAGAACCTTATATTACTGGGTTGTTAAGGTTCCGGCTGAAAAATAGTATACTGCACAATGATGCGCAATGCATCGTGCTACTTGTGCTATAGTTGGTTTAGCTGTAGTACGGTTCTGGCTGGCTTTATCAGGTTCTGGTCGGAATTATGAGGTTCCGGCTGAAAAATATATAGTGCACAATAATGCACAATAGATTGTGCTACTTGTGCTATAGTTATTTTGACTGTAGGTTTCGGCTGAAATTAAAAGGTTTTTTCCCCGAAAAATCGTATATTGCTGGATTTGTAAGGTACCAGCTAAAAAATATATATAGTGGTTAATGATGCACAATATATCGTGCTACTTGTGCCATACTTTGTTTAGCTGATATATAGTACTAACTGGCTTTATCAGGATCTGGGAGAAATTATAAGGTTCCGGCTGAAAAGTTATATAGTGTACAATGATGCACAATGCATCATGCTACTTGTACCATAGTTAGTTTGGCTGTAGAGGGTATGGTTCCGGCTGAATTTGTAAGGTTTTTTCCGAAAAATCGTATATTTATGGATTTATGAGGTTCTGGTTGAAAAATTATATAGTGCACAATGATCAACAATGCATCGTGCTACTAGTGCTATAGTTGGTTTGGCTGTTGTAGGGTTCTGACTGACTTAATCAGGTCCCGGCTGGCATTATAAGGCTCAGGCTGAAAAAGCATTTAGTGCACAATGATACACAATGCATCGTGTTACTTGTGCCATATTTGTTTGGTTCCGGCTGATATGGTTCCGGCTTACGTGACGGAACCTTTCATCTGCTATAGCAAAACGATAGCGTTCGAAAATGAACGTCGAATTCAATAGCTAGGGTGGTCATTTTATGGTGGTTATATCACATTTCGTGGGCTGTGTAACGAAATCCCGGTTTTCAAAATCATGGTTTGTCAAAATCCCGATTATTTTATAAATCCCAGTTTTCAAAATCCCGATTTTTAGGAAATCCAGGTTTGAAAATTTTGTTTTCCGAAATAATTATTTTGATTATTTGAATGAATATTTATTTAGTGAAATAGTTTTTCTGGGATCGATATAAAATATTGCAATTTCAAAATGTTACATTAACAAAATATTGCTTTTTCTATTAATCTTGCAACTACAAAATGTTGCAATTACCAAAATGTTGCAACTACAAAATCTTGCAGTTACAAAATCTTGCATAAAAAAATTGTGCAATTATTTTTCTTTTTAATAGGCGTCATTAATAGATTCTATATAATCCGCTCCTACGTGCGGCACGCAGTGCGACATTTTTGCTGATCCCGGCTTATACGTCCCCCGAAGTTAAAATCTAAAGCCGGGGTAGTATACCCCATTTCGTGATATAAAATGTGATATAAAGAAAATGTCGTAGTTTACTTTGGACGAATTTTGGGTGAATTTGGCACGTTCTATATTAATTCGAATGAAAAAGACCTCAATATCTCCCAACTAAAAAAAATTGTTTGGCGTTTTTTGTCAAAATTCTTCGTAGGCCAATAAATCTGTTCATTTTTATATTGTAATTAAAAAGATAATGGACCCACAAAACCTAACTCTGAAATTATTTTGTTTGAATTGAAGTTAGAAATTATTATTTTTATATATCGGCCCGTAATAACCACTTCGTAAGAATACGAGGACAAAAGCATTCATAGGACGAAACGTCACCTTAACTTGTAGTTCATTATTTCCCCGCAAAATTCATTTGCAGGGTTATGTTTGTAGACTACTTTGTTTTGAATTATATCACAAAAAAGTCTTCAAAAGTGAAATAATTTCGTGACAATAAAATGACCACCCAGATCCCTCATTCGTATGTGATAAAATTCGTTTCATATAAAACTTTCATCACATTTAATTATGAACGATTTATTTAATTGCAATCTATCAGTTTTTAAATGTTGTTAAATGTTTATTTTATTGTGAGAATGTTCTTTGTTGTTAGTTTAAAAAACGTTCAGTCCCGTGTAAACCACTTAAATTTAATGCATTAGGTACGAACACTTAGATATGTAGATATGTCACAGCAGCACACGTAGAGAAAATTTGAATTTTCTTGGAGAGGAGATCCTAATTTCTATTCAACATAAGGGCAGCTAGTTATTTAGTAATAAGACCGTTACACAAATTAGCGCAAGGCGAAGCTTAACTTTATCCTTTTGCTGCTAAAATATTAAAGGCAGATTTTATGTGGCCGATATGTTAACAGAAGATGGCACAAAAGCATATACTCTCAGGCAATTATGGTTATTTCAAGCAATTTTCAAATGAACATGAAAGGGATTTCTACTTCCAAAAAAAAACGCTGCTGTCGGATACATCAAGCAGTTTTGCTTAAATCCGATGGTTTTCTCCAATTATAATAAGCAGTAAGCTCTTATCTCTTATTGCAAAAGGTCTTCCCACACTATAAACAAAGGATGGTCAAAACTTAAAGAATAATCGCTGAACTTTGATGACGTTAATAATCCGTCAACAACATCGAGTAATCCTTGACAACATATACATTCAAAATATGGTTTATGTACATATTTTGATCTTCCGTTTTCGGATATTTCACGATCTTGACTTTCAGACTATGTATATAAGCTCATTTTGGAAATGTTTAAGTGTGCCGGTTTCTCCACTGGTTTATTGTGATTAAATAAAACAATAAAAATTAAATTTATATCGAAATATTTTTTTTTCTAAACTGAGATTGCTCATGTGGACATCTTTTAATTAATTATTTCTTATATCAATTTCGAGACATATAAACACACTAAACTTCTAGGATAACTAAACTCAATGTTTGCACTAGAGATTGGTAGTTGTTACTCTATCCACCATCGATAATAAATATTTCGACAATAATTGATAAAGCACAAATAACATTTGCGAATTAGAATTTGTTTTTTGTGTGTTGCGTTTTACGCCATCTATTATTAGCTGGTACGAACTAACATTAAATTAGTTTAGTAAGAAATTTAGTCAAAAAATTAGTATCAGACACGTAATTTCTGCAAAATACCACTTTTTTTCTAAAAATTGCAAAAAATTTGAACAACATATATTTTACTGACATAATAAGCTGACATTTTTTCAAACTAACAAAAGAATATGAGATTGAATTAAACGATAAATACTTTGTTTTTGAACTGAATTATCTTTTTTTGTTGCATAAATTAATTCAACAGTGCAGTGAAATGTCCAAATATACATGCTAGTTTTATATATCTTGCTTAAATATTGTTACACCTTGAGGGTCCTAACATAACTTAATTTATTATTTTTTTTAATTTTTCATTTAAGAAAAGAAAAAAATATATTTCGTTAAAATTGAATAGGTACTGCCATCTGTGTTCTGTCAGTTGGTTTATACATTATTTTGTGAATTGGGCATTAATGCTTGGTTTTATTTTGGCATTAATATTCGGTGTTTCGTAAACGTCTATTGATTTTTGGAGCGAGACCAATGTATACCCTTTGTGTGTGCGAGCGACTGGGATATAGAAAAGTATTTTTGTTGTATTTTCTTGTTTTGGCGCGTGCAGCTGCTACGAGTGAGAGGGGGTGCGCAAGTGACGGGCGCAAAGACAACAAATAAAGAAAAAATCAGGTTTTGGTTTTTATACAAGCCAAGCCAAATTACCACCATTTTGATGTATAATAAAATATTGGTGTTACTTTTATGATGAACTTTGTTAATATATCGTATTGATATAATTTAAAAATTTTTTAACCCATAAAAAGGTAATTTAAAATGATATCGAATAAATAAAATGTATCGTATGATATTGAGAGAATATAGTGTTGGGGTATATCTTCTCACTAACTTGCTATTTGATTTTTTTGTTGTTGTAATATTGTGGATAAAAGAAAAGTGGAGTGTCATCGAGTTTTTTATTGTACCACAAAAAGTCATCGAAATCATCATTGGGATATTTATTTGAAGTATTTGGTGGGGTCTCGGCATAACGGTGGCCGTGACGAATATTCGTTTCAAAAGGCGTGCCGCAACGATACACGAACTTACAAAGGCGGAAAGACGCCCAACATTTTAGTACCCAACCAGGCAAAACTTACGAAAGGCGAAAGGACGCCCAACATTTTGTTGCCGAACCAGGCAAAATTTTATACAACGGCGAGGAGACGCCGCGACTCATTTTGGCGGGACCGTTCTGAAGGTCAAAAGTTATCATTTTGTTTTTTTTGTAATTTTAAGCTATTTTTTTTTTCATTTTTTATGAGTTTTTTTCAAGTTTTTCTTAACTTTATTTTAAAATTTCTATTTTAATTTTCAATCTCCAAATTTTCACATTTTATGTCTTTCATTTTTTATTTGATAATTTTATTTCAATTTTTTTGTAATCAAGCACCACATCATGGTGGTCGTGCGCGCGACCTTGGTGCACGTTGGTCTCGTCCCAAAAATTTTGAGGCGGTTATTTATATTTATATTTGTTTATTTTTCCTTTTAATAAGATTTTTATAAAATGAATTACTACATTTATTTTCGGATATGGCTGAGTTGTTGTCACTCTGGGAGATCAGGTCGCAGTCGGGCACACCCGGTTATAATTAATTTATCAAGTTCCTCACGTTTCGTTCAACAAATTTAGTTTATTTTAATTTGCAATTTTTTTTTAAATTTTCTGTAAACACGGTGTAGGCCAGAGTTATGCAAGCCTCGAAATCCCCACGACGCAATACCCTGAGTATTAGCCAGCAAAATCACCGTGCGTGAGGCCTCTGCATGACTAGTTGAAAACTGCGGATTGGCTGCTGGCCGCCCATAACAATATTTTGAGCTAATTTAATGTGAACCAGGTTTATTGGGCTCATGACTGAATTAGATGATGAAAATGAAGCTATATTAAATCCAGAGTATTTAAGGCTGTGCGATTGGTTTTCATTTGTTATGAAATTTTAGTATAAGCAACATGTTGTCCAGGATGATCATAAGGACACGTTGAAAGGCGATTGTTGAAGAACGGCGTTCTTTTATACCCAATGAGAATTTAATACGGTACCCGGAAAAATTGATGACCGCCTTTTGAGCGGATTTTCATATATTTCCGTGACGTTTTGATTACCAAAGTCTGAGATCATGCCAGGCGTTAGCCTGGCAACTTAGATTGGCAACTTGCTGATAGCAATGAGGCAGTGAGTTATTTGTGTACTTAGGAATAATAATTTTAGCGTTTTTTCATAAACCTGCTAAGCTGCTTTCCAAATCTTCGTCAGTGGAAGGTGATTGCATGACGAAGATGGAACAACTCACCAACAGATTTCTCCAAAATATCTGTGGAAATCGTATCAAATCTGATTGCCAAATATTGTCTCGTTTAAATGCTAGTGAAGTTTATCCAAACTAAGCCAACAAATACAACACAACACAATTATTGTGATAGTATTGGTGTAAGTATACATTCAGGCGAATTTATATTGTGTAATTTAAAGGAGATGTGATTTTTTAATTGGCCAAAGTCATTCTAAATATTTTCTAAGCATTTAGCATACACTTCCGTGACATTGATGATAGACTGTTCAAACCAAAACGAGAGTCTCTAGTAAATTATATGATTTTCTAAATGGTCTGACAGTACATTCCAAAGTCATTTTAAGTATCTTCTAAGCATTTAACATGAACTTCAGTGATATTGGTAGACTGTTTAAATCTAAACGAGTGCCACTAATAAGTTATATGATTTTCTAATGGGTCTGACAGTGTGTTCCATGAGATTAATAAATATGTTTTTTTTAATGGGTCTTAGGTACATTCCAAAGTCATTCGTAGTATTTTCTAAGCATTTAGCATAAACTTCCATAACATTACTAGACTTTTTAAACCGAAACGAGAGTCCCTAGTAAATTAAATGGTTTTCTAATGTGGCTGACGAGCTGTTGAATGGGATTTATAAAGGGATTTTTAAATGGACCTGAGATTGCAAACCAATGTACTGAAGTTTATGCTAAAATACTTAGAATAATTTTGGAATGTATCTAAGGCCCATTTAAAAATCACACTTTTAAATCTCATGGAACACCCTGTCAGACCCATTAGGAAATCATATAATTTCCTAGGGACACTCGTTTAGATTTAGACAGTCTACCAATGTCACTGAAGTTCACGCTAAATGCTTAAAAAAATACTTAGAATGACTTTAGAATGTATCTAAGGCCAATTAAAAAATCACATCTCGTCTAAACTACACAATATAAATTCGCCTGAATGTTTACTTACACCAATATTATTACAATAAGTTTGTTATTGTATGTATTTTTGAATTAGTTTGGATAAACTTAACTAGCACCTCGTTTAATAGAGATTTAATACACAGTGAATAATTTAATGAAAACGTCGGCCGGTCGAAAGTAGCAACGTTTAAATACATTTCAAAACTCCCATTTCAATTAGAAAGATATGACGAATACTTCAAAATAATAGATACAAATTAAATTAAATTTTACACGATACTTAAAGATTCTTAAATCTTACATTACAAGTTGACACTTTAGAGTCAAACTTGAAAACGAGTAAGTACATTGAGCTAAAAAGAATATTAGCATTATACGAGAGAATTACCGAATATTCAGAGTACTACAGTAGCAACATTTACAGACGATACAGCAAACCTAGCACTCAAACCTAGCAACAAACTTAGACTAAAAAATGGCGCATCTTATTAAATGAAGCCAAATCAGTACCTGTCAATTTTACAAACCAAAATGTAAACTAGATTCTCGTGGTTCTTAACTCACACCAAATTCCATATGCAAATACAACGAAATCCTTGGCATGACCCACGATGCAAAGCTAAGATGGAAGCCAAGAAATTCTGAGCTCATGATACATAATAAATCGCTACGAGATCTAGGTTTGAAAATCGGCTTAATAAGTGAGCATTTCCATAAATAGGGATGCAACCCTAAGCGAAAGTTCAATTAAATAAGAAGGACATGGGAAGAAATTGCATTTCCGGTTAATTTAAGAAAAATGGAGGGAGTAGAATCGAATTCGGCACTTTGATTAGTATCAAGATTTGACAATTTGGATAAAATAGTAAAAACTTCCAGACATGAAAATTTCGACTTGCTTATAACATTATTCAAATTACACTTTCATAGAAATCAGCAAACAAACCACAAGTATCCCGCACGTTATCGCAGGAAGGTTCTTTAAAAACTTCGTAGAAGGGTAATCATTAGATTTCCTTTATAATTAACAAAGTGCCAAAAATGATTCTACTTTAATTTAATTGTTGATTCAAGTTCCAGAATATAACAGCTGTAAAGAAACCGGTTTGGATATATTTACTCCATAAATACATCAAACGAGTTGTAATTTACAACATTAGGGTGTAATTTATATTTATTGTAAGACTTGTCTTTTCTATTTTTTTGATTTGTCCTCTGATAAAGATTTAGAGAAAAACCATTCATTACCCTATTCAGATCCAGAAATGCATTTAAAGAATGGTAATCGCCCATATTTTAAAGTTATAAAAGCATGAGTTCACGTTTTCATAGGCCAGTTCGCAGCATTCAAATATATTTGAGATATTCAGCGAGGAGTGAAAAATGCTTGATGACAGCGAGATAACAGCGTGGAAACTGTTATCTGACGAACAAATGGTACGAAAAGAAAACAAAGTTTTCCATTTCATCGTTCATGATTATGGGAGTCAACATGTGATCAACATACTCGCCTACAATGTCGGTATATTAAACTTGCCAAAATAAAAATATTTCAAAGGGTCCGAAAATCTGTGATAGACTGCCAAGTTTGAATGGCATGGTATATATGACACAGATGATCACATATGATTATAGGACTAGATGCATTTTTGCTAGAAAAAGCGACCACAATACATTCACTTTTGTTATAAGTGTCCAATTGTAGATGTCCCTCCGAAAGACGTCATAAGATGACTTTCCTCCGTTTTGAATAGTTTTGTTAACCACGACACAACGAGGCCAATTACATCATAATTTGCCTACAAAAGTGACAATTACAGAGTTTTTGATTTGGCTCGAATGCTATTTGAATGGCATCACTGCTACAACGAATAAATGACGGTGTGTTTAAAAAAGTGTCCAGAAGTGTTTCGAAATTGGATAGATAAAATATTCCCAATTTAATTTTGTTTTTAAAAAAATTTATACTAACTGTTTACCATAGTATGCCAGGAAAAAAATTTTGTGACAAAAATACTATGAAAATATTTTTTCTAATTCCTTTTCCTATAGGAAAACAAGAATCGAGCTGCTGAAGGAATAAGTTTAGTGCAAAAATTTTCAAAACAAAGTTAATTGGGAATCTTTTGTTTCCCAAAATTTTAATAGAGAAAAATATTTTCCCATTTAACTAACATCCCAGTTAATTTTATGTTTCGAAAATATTTATTCCAAAATACAATTTAGTCAAAAATGATATGAAAATATTTTTCCCAATTCCCTATTACCAGGGAAAGCCAGAATAGTGCCACAGGAGGCCAAGCGTCAGCTTTATATTAAGTAGATCAAAATTGGACTCCTTCAATTTAGATTTAAATGAAACGAACTTGAGTGAAACGTCCTATATCCGATCTTGCGAAAGTAACAATTTACAATTGAGATCGTCCGGTGAAAAGAATGGATCAAAATGACTGATATAAAAATATTTTTTATCAGGCATCGAAACAGTTTTAATCAAATCGACGGGTGCGCCGGTTTCCACGACATTCTGATCTGGCCTCGGCGAATTGATGATATTGGAGTTGGAACAAATTTAGAGATACAGAGAGTAAATTAAGAATTAATTAAGAAATTGTAAATGGCTATTCCATTATAAATGTGTCTTAGCTCAAAATAAAAATTAGATTTTATTTTCGAGCCATTTTAAACTTTCAGAACATAATTTAGTTTGGACTATAGTATCGAGAAAACTATCACCATTAAATAACCTCCGCAAAGGAAAATCAACGACGCGACGAGCTTCGCTATTAAAAATATTCATTGTACTCTGGGAGCAACAACTAAAACAACCAATTAATTTCCTGTATTAAAAATCAAAAAATAAAACAAAAATAAGTATATTTACTATAAAAATCACAGGGTTGAAAGTTTCCCTTAATTATTTTGGGAAATTTTAAATTTCGTTTTGTAAATGCAAAATTTGCAAAACAAAAAGTTGTATGCCCGACTACTTTTGATTGCAAATCGCTTTGTAATTTTTTTATGTCTGTGTATAAAAATGTATATACCGATACGGAATTTTTTTGAATATGTACTGTCAAAGTGAAAAATTTAATATTGAATTGCAAAGCAATTTCAGAAGAGAATGCGAGGTTAGCTATAAAAATATCACCATAAAAATATTTTTTTACCCAAAAATGGAGAAAGCAAAGGCTGCTAGATTTATTTAGTTTAACCGGACTAAAAAGTGTTTCATATCTATAGAGAAAAACGTTTATTTACTTTTGTTTCTTGATCATCAAGTAAAACCAAAGACGTGGTCAAATTTTGTTAATTTTATGGATATTTTACTGTTTTTGTCTACCCTTATGTCGTGATTTAATGTAGCTGCCATAAATAGAAAAATTGAGAGACAAATTTTTGCCCACGTGTATATTTGAATTTCAAATATTCAAATAAATTTTGAGTGGGAAGTAGAGTAATTTTATATTAAGTGTCAAAATTTGAGCAGAGCCGTATCAATTTGGCTATACAATACACATTAGGTGTATATAATTTTCCAAATATATCGAATAATATGCCTTATTTTGAAGTTTAGAATGTCAAAAAATAAAAAATAAATTAAGGATAATATGAGAAATAATTACATAATGTTAAATAACGAAATGCGTGCGAGAAGAATCACAAATTTTACAAGTAGGTACATAATCATTCAATACCTCACCTAAATACTATTAAATTTAAACTATACAAGGAATATGTATGCACGTAAAACTATACACATTTTAAAATAACTCAAATAAAACAAATATGGTTAGTGAAAATAGTAAACAAAAATAAACACAAATGCTGATAGATAGGAGAAGCATATACGTTTAAACACACGCACACATTAAAAATAGTCACTGTGACTATTGATTAACACACGTATACACACATAACATAGTATACACACATAATAATGAAACATGAAAATTCTGAGCTTTAAACATATGGTTTGTGCGTGCTTTTTGTAATACATTTCGACCATATTTTTTGTCATTTTTATTTAAAATCCCTTGGGTCATACAAATGTATTAAGATTGACAACTTGGTGGATACTTAAAATTAAGTAGTTAATTTTTTGAAATTTATTACATAGAGACCAAAAAAAAATGTTTACATAATTTTTATATTTTAAATCTCATGCGGGATTCAAGAATTTTTCCTAAATCTTCTATATTTTGAATTTTGTGCCTTGTCAATTTTGCCACAATATGCTATGCTCGAAACAAAAAAACTTTTTTTTTTGTGTTCTCTCTTAAATTGAAAAAGAAATGAAATTGAATTGACAGTCAGAAATTATTCTTGTCCTCTTCCTATTTAAACACATTATATATATATATATTACATTTATCCACATTTAGTATATTTCTAATTAGAGTCAGCATGAATAAATTATGGCAAAACTTAAAACAAAATCGCATGTTTTAACAAAATTATAATTTTATTCACAAATGTTGAAAACAAAAATAAAAATAAAATAATAACAAAAACAAAAAATGAAACGCGAGAAAAGGCAAGGCCAATATACATTTATACAAAAACTATTAACGTATGAATGTATTTATATAACAAGTAAGTGTGTATTTATATATTTACAAGAGATTAAAGAAAATAAATACTTTATTAACTAATGTCATTTTTGACGTTGTTATTTTAAATTTTAAACATCAATACAGTAGTTTTCAGACATTTCGTTTCTTCATACAGGTTTGACAGTGTCCTCAACCATTTCAATCGAGCTCACGATAAGGGTGTTGTGGGGAAAATGTATTCAACCAAAATATTTAATTAATAATATTTGTGTAATTTTAAAATCACGATTTGCCCAAATGTATACTTAAATTTCGCCGCGAAGTATGTATTTAATTGAATCTATTTATTTGATATTTTATAAAATAGTTGTTGTAGTAATTATGCTGCATATCTAAATAATTTTATATTGGACATTAATTTTTAGACATCTTCAAAATAGAAAAAAGGAAACAAGAAAAAATTTTAGCACGGCATACTTTATGAAAATAAAAATTAACATACAAAAATATCCGCAACAAGCTTAATTTTTTTGCCGTCATATCCACGTATAGTTATCTAAAGGAAATATGTAATAAAAAGGCTATTCTGCTTGTAGATTCTACGTCCATTTGACAATTGCATCGTTCTAAAGCCAAACGAGTTTTTGAGCAAGGTAGAATTGACAACTTTTATATTACTATCATTCATAATTTACCTTGAGATGTCGGTAAATGGCACGTCAAATTGTTGATATTTAAATTTATTAATAATTGACTTTCATTTATTTTGCGCTGTCCAGTGGTATTTTATAACATTCAGATTACACGCAAATAATACGGCACTGGTTTTATAAATTTTGTTATTGTTCATCTATAGTTTGCTAACGTAATTTTTTCCAGTTATGTGTGTTGTATTGGGCGATAAAATTGACAGGACTATTGTTTTCTTTTGAATATTATGAAGAGAGTGAATTGAGAACGAATTTATTTCTCTTCCTATAAAAGGAAGGATATCATTTATAAGAAATTCTTCCTATAAAAGGAAATCCTTCCTATCATAGGAAGAATTTCCTATACAATTTTAGGTAGTGTGGCCATTGAATTAGAAGTATTATGGAAAGTGGTACCTTCGAAATTTACTAGCACGAAAAACTACTATATATTTTACAAGATTAACCAGAGAAACCATATCATTCCAGAAAATGTATCCACATGTCAATCTTTTGAATTTCTAATTTGAGTCTTGTGGGAATAAACCTCGAGCCGTTTCGTTTATAAGTTGAGTTTTGCTTTTGAAAATTTACTATCATTGATAAAACTTACGCGCATACATATACACTTGCCTCCTTTATAATTTGGTGGTATGATTTTTTATTTCATACTAGAGTAAATAAGTTTTGTGTATTTGATCCGTTATTTTTGTTTCCAAAATGTAAAGTTCATGTCACACAATACCCGTACTAATGAAACAACAACAATAATTCTTTGCAATAAAATTTTCAAATCAATTCTTATATTTTTTTTTTAATTTTTGTGCAACATTTGTTGCATGCAATACATTTTTGATTGGGACATATTTCACACGCATAGCGTAGTATTCTATTTGCAAAAATCTACGCAAAGTTATTGACGTTTTGGAAATGGGCACTTTGAAATGATGAGTCAAATTTAAAATGACCGGGTCGGAAGGGAAAGTGTCCATAAAGGTACGATCAAAAATACAAATCACACCTAGTAACTCGTTAGTTTACGGATAACAAAATCGATTTATGGAATGGCCGGCCAGCACAAATCCCGGATATTAATCCCATCGCAAACTTATGAACAGAGGTTATTCGAGAAATAAAAAATAAAAATGTAGAAACCAGTTAGACCGATTTCTATTACGAAATGTAGAAACCAATTAGAAAAAATATACCAGTAGAGCTTTTCCAGACTTTAGTAGCTAGTCCTCCCCAATAAAGTATTCAATTCATCTAAAATCATCTTTCAAAATTTATTTTATTTGGTTATTTCGCTTTGTTTCTAACAAAATAATGAACCGTACCGAATCTTTTTGCAGTTTCCATTTAATAACGCATTAAATTTCAAATTTCTTAATTGATTTATTGAGACAGAAAACTTAAGAACATAAACTAAGTAGTTTTTCAAATTTGCAGTGCGCAGGATGCCCGACACCCCGGTGCAAAGTGGTCAGCATGCTTTCTCCATCGACCAGAGGTCCCGGGTTCGATTCCCAGTGGTGACAAGGAACAAATTACACGGCTGGTTTAGCACAGAATATATACAGAAGCGACAAAACTCCATTTTTATATGAATTGCTTTCGGCTCGAATATTTTACTTTTTACATGAAAAAAGGAGTGGTACAATTTGTTTAAATGGTAATAGATAGCGCTAGTAGTTTTCAAAAAATTAAAATCGGTTATAAATTCTTCGCAGTGTACTTCTGAAATTTCCTCTCAATTGGCTCTCTCAATTTAATGTCACTTGGATTTTGGCTACACCAACCGTATTGCTGTTATTCGTAAAATCTAAACTATATCTAACTAATTAAAGATCTAAACTATTAAGCCTGTAAAGAATGAAACTAAAATGGTAAAATTCAATTTAACGGATAAAACTTCTCAATATCTGGATTGGCATTTAATTTTTCCGCTGTTGGAATTTTTGTGCTACAAGAATGGATGTATATATGTATCATATTCATAATATGGTGGATCATATGGTGAATATCCGCCAAAGGTAAAATATGAATGAAGCTATACCGGAAGAGCTTACAAATTGGTTGTATTACCTACATTGAAAGAAAATTTAAATAGCCTAGTCCCCATTAATGAAAGCTATGGAACTTTTGAAGAATACGGTTAGTGTGAAAGATCCAAAAACGTTAATATTAGGAATTCGATTTCAAAATTGAAATGATCGATAGCGTTTACTAACTGGCAACTATTTGTATGAGAGATATCTATCAGGATTAAATGCCGTATTTAATATTTATATTTAGACATGCCTTTTAGACATGCAACCATCCGTCAAAAATTATTTAAATATAGATCTTTGGCATCAGAAATTTTAGTCCTTAACTGGGGGTCGGCATTGGAAAATTTAAATCGCATACGGGAGGTTAGTATATCGACAACAGCAATTTAAATGATACTCAAGCCCTTCAGCGACGGACCTGATTGATACACTGAAGTGTACAAGGGTTATTCAATCACCAATCACACTGATATGCATATAGGTTCCTGACGGATTCAAATAGTTGGATTGCCTCGGCTGAATCGAACCACAATGGACTGGTGTGTTAGATTCCGATCACATAATCCGTGGAGACAATATTTTTTACTCGATCTGGGCATATTCGATCAAAAATATTTGATACTCGTGCCAAACAATATCGTATATTCTGTGCCCGTACTAAATTTTTAGCCTTAACCGAACCATTTTCATTAATATTACAGCTCATTGACAAATGATCGCGAACAATTTGACAAGAGTCGAAGAGAGAGTTTATTTTTACACTACTAAAAACTTTTACTGTTTTCAACATTCCTTTTAATTGTTTTTTTCAAATTTAGAGCCATCTATTGGCGAAAGTGGAAACGAGAGAGAGAGCGCGTAGAATCTATTAATTTTTAAAAATTTGTAACATTCAACAACTTATTATCCGGAAATTGCATTTTAGTTGAATTGAATGACATTGATTTCATAGACTCGTTGCTCCAATCGTCAATTCATACATCTCGGAAATAGGCCAGGGTAGGAGACAATTATTAGTGGTGATAATCTTGATACTAGTGAGGAAAACATAAATTCCAAAATAAACCGATAATTTATTTTGCACTTTAAAATACGTTGTAACCGTTATTTAATTTTTCTACCCGCTTCAACACCATATGACCATTTACATCCTTTTTAAATAAAATAATCAAAAACACAATTAAAATTTTATCTTTCGGAAACAATGGTTTTGAACAACGGTTATATTCTATTATTTTTATCAGGATTTCAATAACTTGGTTTTGCTGACCGAAGATAAAACAAAGGAATTTTGATGAATTTTACGTTTTCGTCGAGCCAAGATCTTATCAGAAATACAGCATAGAAGAAACCAATTAGGAGTACGAATGTATGCATTATATTTGGAAAACTTCAGTTGTCTATGCCGGTCGGTAGGCTTTCAGTGTATGAAAAAACCACAATGGCATTGCAGTAAACTCACATACCTCGATCGATGGTGAGTCGGGATTCGCATTTGATTTGTCATGTAAATATGATTGTGGAACTTTCAACACGTGTCAATAAACTCAACAAACTATAAATGAATCTACTAGTCAAGTGTTCTCAGGGACGTACATAATGAGTATTTTTTGAACGGAAATTATCGGATATCCTTATGTTCTCATAGGTAACTTTATTGAAATGTATTTTTGATGAATGCGGCATCTACGAAGATGATGTTTACGTTTTTAAGTTGAATATCAGTTTTAACCTCTTCTCAGATGTTGTTGACGGACCAGTGTAGTCGAAAGATGCAGGGATGTCCCCCTGCCTAGACTTGGTGCTTAATAATAATGGAGACATCGAATTCTGCGGCACAAACCAGGCAGTAGATTTCAACACATAAATAGACACAAACATAAGGGCATCACCTGATGATCAAGGAACCAAACAGATCACGTATAATGATCAACAAGATATTTTTCACGTCATTACAAAAGATGTAAGGACAATGAGAGGCACAGACTTTCCCAGTAACCACCGATAGACATTCACAGTGGCCATACCAACAACTGGTAATATCACAGTTCGAAATTAAGCTTTTAACTGTAAAACGCATCAACACAAATCGTCAGATGCCCAACACAAAAGAAAACATTTTATGACTCTTTTAAGAGAAGCCTAGATATGGCAAGATGACGTAAGCAAATATCTGCAAAAAAGCATACTTTTAATTTTTTCATTTCTTTTCGAGAACTGCATGTGGCTCGCGAGCCGCAATTTAACCATGTGTGATATATAGGTTTGATCACTAACTAAGTAGGGATTATGCTACGGGTGCAGTATAAAATTCCCTAACAGCAATATTTAATGGAGGTTCTGTTATGGTTTGGGGAGGCTATGGTTTGATGATCAGTATATTTTCCTGACTCGATTTGCAAATTCCAATTTTCGACCGAAGTTCGTACGAGGTACGTGAGGTTTCAGCTCATATAGCACTTTAATCTATGTGAAGGTTTAAATCCAAACATATAGTAAAGTAAAAAAAGTTTTTAAATATTGCCGGACACATTTTTAAAGGGGAAATTCAACTAACGTCCACGACACACGCCGAAAGTTGCCAGCCGAAAGCGAAATAATGCAGATAGTGTCTTGACTACTTCAGCCGAAAGTTAAACAAATTATATATTAAACTGAAGTATCCCAGCCAAAAGTGACTAGCCTACAGTCAGCCGAAAACATATATTCATACATTTCACACATACATTAATTACATTTTCCCCATTTTTCATCGATAAAATCGTTCGTCTTTCGTGATTTTGGCATATAGGCACTAATCTGACTATGCCAATTCGATAGCTCATTACCACAGGTAGATTTTGATTATAGGTTAGAGGTTGATCTGAAAGGTTATAGGTCACTCGAGATTTTGGCATATGGACACCAATCTGTTAGTTATGGGTTAGCCTGATGGGGTTATAGGGGTGAAATTTTGATTTTCCACATTTTCGTCGATAAAATCGTTCGTATATTTACAGTCAAACATACATAATAGTCAAACATGCCGATTCGATAGCAAAAGACTTTTTAGAAAATCTCGAATGACGAACGATTTAATCGACGAAAAATGGGAGAAATCAAAATGTCACCCCTATAACCTCATCAGACCCACCTCTAACCTATAATCTAAACCTATGGTCTTTGGCTATCGAATAAACATAGTCAGATTGATTTCTATATGCCAAAATCTCAAATGACGAACGATTTTATCGACGAATATTGAAGTTAATCTTCTTTATCGATACAATCTGCATTACCGCCATTTTAAAATATTCCAACCGAGATGACAAAATTAAAATCGGCATTACCATCTTTCGGCTAGGATTGCAAAGGCACTATCTGCACTACCATTTTTTGGCTGGAATTTTTCGGCTAACTTTAACAGTATATTTTAGTGTAGGACTAAAGTTTGCGAAAATATTGGTAAACTATTTTTAATCGGACCCGTAATTTCAATTTCAATTTATGTTTTGATTAAAATTCTAGAATATTATTTATGTAATATAAAAAGAAATCAGCAATCAAACTTACGCTTATATTTTCGAAAAAGAAATTTGATTTCTGCTTAATTGTCTATTGACATTAAATAGAAGAGGAACTACACATGCTCCTTGATGTCATACAAGGCTTGGGAATGCACCCCCAAACTATCATCCAGGAAAGAAAACTCCGTTATTTACCCAATAGAAGTAAGAAAACTAGTGCAGGAAAAACGTAAAGCCGCAAGATAAAACCACTTAAACTTAAGTCACTCATAAAAGCAGTGAAAAATGAAACAATTGAAAATACCTTTGTTCTTTAACTTCAACTAAAGATACCGACTATTCCCTTTGGAAAGCAACAAAAGGGTTAAAACGACCAAAAATGCAGATCCCCCAATCAAAACAAACGATGGGAAATGGGCTAGAAGTGCGAAAGATAAAGCTGGCCTGTTCGCTGGGCACCTTGAAGAAACATTTCAACCTCTATGTCGGCAGACCGCAGTTACGAAAACACTGCTGCTACGCGTAGAATATTTGATTTCGAAGATATCAGGCCTGTAACATTGAAATAACTAAAAGCTTGAATTAAGAACATAAAAGCAAAGAAAGGTCCTGGTTACGATCTGATAACGTGGCAAATAATAAAGGAACTGCCTGAAAAAGGCACCCGTAAATAACTGCACATAATCAATGCGATCCTCAGGAAAAAATTTGTGCCAATGCAGTGGAAAGTAGCAGAAGTAATAATGATTGCGAAATTGGGCAAGCCACCCAATTAGAGAAAATCTTACCGGCCAATTTCACTTCTACCAACACTAGCGAAATTGTTTGAGAGGCTGTTGCTCAAAAGATTGAAAAAAAAGACCATAGAACAAAGACACTCTTATCTCAGAATATCAATTTGGTTCCAAGAGAAACCTGCAGGGTAGTGTTTTGGGACCTTTTCTGAGTCCTGCAGGGTAGTGTTTTGGGACCTTTTCTGTACCTGCTCTACACAAGAGATTTACCTCAATTAAACCGTTACCGTTGCAACATTTGCTGATGACAGTGCAGTTCTCTAAGTGCAGTTTAAGAGACATTATCGAGGAAACTTCAAGAAGCATGTGACAAAATCATAAAATGCACAAAAATGTGGTGTATCGGGCTCAATGAATCGAAATCATAAACGTGTAATCATTAACGGTGAGCAGATTCCGTATACAAATAAGGCTAAATATTTAGGGATGCCCTTAGATAGCAGGCTTAAAAAGAAAAAAGATGAACTTAATGCTAAATATAGAAAAATGTATTGGCTGCGCGGGAAAAACTCGGAATTGTCAACCGAAAATAAATTGCTATTATATCAACAGGCACTAAAGCCTGTATGGACGGAATACAGCTATGGGGCTGTACAAAGAAAACAACACCAGAACACCAGAAACTTTTCAAAACTATGCTATGTGGTATAGTTAACGCTTCGTGGTACATTAGGAACGATGACCTTCATAGGGACCTAAATATCCCGAAGGTCCAAGAAGCAATAAAAAAACTTGCAGTAATTCATGGACAACGTATTTATTAAAACGTAAATGAAGAGCTTCGTGGAATTTTGGATACTTCACATGCAGTAAGACGAGTGCAGGGAACGAAAGCTATTGATTTAATGGATTAAGGACACCAGGGCAAATACTACTTCAGTAAATAACCTATAAATATAGCTGGCCAATGGGCCTCTTCTAAATCACAAGTGACTAAATTAAGAAAGAAAAATTACTAGATGAATTGTATTCAGTTGTAATAATTTAAATATATAAAAAAAAATTCTACTGTCAAAAAATCATCAATCATCAACAAATCAATTGTTTCAGTTAAGTTCTGTGGACGATTTATTCAACACGTGTTTTCAAGATTAAAAAAAAATTAAGAAGTTTGAAATTTGTCTGTATTATAATATTTATTTAAACTTTCGGCTTTTTTATAGACAAAATATTATTTTTAATGACATTCACAAAGTTTACGACTAAGTCATTGGAAACAAAAAGGCCATCTGCTCACAATATCTCTACCAAAAAAAGTAGAAAGTTAATTCGCCCTCCATTTTTGGTAGAGATATTGTGAGTAGATGGCCTCTCTGTTTCCAATGACTTAGTCGTTAACTTTGTGAATGTCATTAAAAATAATATTTTGTCTATAAAAAAGCCGAAACTTTAAATAAATATTATAATACAAACTAATTTCAAACTTCTTAATTATATTATTGTGGGCTTAAAACACGCATAATGAGAATTTTCTGAAGTTTTGATTTGGTGATATAATTCGCTAAATCGATATGTTCTTGTGGTTATACTATAGGTATAAATATTAAACATCGTGTGGTGTGATTAAATTCCTTGTAAAGAAAACTGAAAAAAAAATTGAAAGACGAATGAAAAATGTTCACGGAGAATCTAGTCCTTCTTACAAAACGTGGGTTCGTTTATTCAAATTCGCACTTGGGCCCGTTTATTCAAAAAAGCTAGAAAGTCACTGGAAAATGAATCCACAGGGGAAGATCGACAGCCGCTGGTAATCACGACATGGTAATTTTAAATGACGATCTTATATTGGAAGACAGACGAGACCAATTACCATTAAATATTATCTAAAGGCAATTTTAGAACTATTTGACACAATCATCTTAAGTTGTCAAAAGAATATGCAAGATTGGTAAATTCTGCTTGATTCAGCTCTGGTTAGTACAACGATCTATACTAATGCGGCGTGCCTATGGTACCTATTTTTTAGTCTAATCGACCACCGATTATAAATATTTTAAGGACTCATAAATCTTAAATTATTTAGCAATTTTTAAATAAATATTAGACGAAGATTGTTTTGTGCCATCTATGAACAATTGGTATAAACTAACCATTAATTTAGGTAGTCCGCCGTTAATCTCATTTTCAGTTTTTCTCTTTAAAATCAAATTTGGGGTTAATCTCTAATATTTAATAGTGGTGGTCTTCTGAATTTTTTTTTAAAAACAATTATTAGTTTTCTGTACCCGTACAGTGTTACGTATTTACGTCACAAATTATTAGTTACGTGGATAATGTTATTGCAAATTTTGACTTAATACGGTAAAAATCCTTCCTTTTAATCACATCTATAAATAATAGTTAATTTCACTTTTCACATATAAAGTCTCGATCAATTCAATACCCTCGAGATGCAAAATTCTCCACATTTTTTTTGGTGAAATTGCTTTTCTTTTTCAATACAACGCTGATTAAGTATACATTTGGGCGCATGTTTAGATATACGAGTATAGACGAAAATTATTATAACGAACAGGTTTTTTTTTATAAAATAATTTTGTTAGATATAAATAAGAAAACATATATCGTTTTACGGCTGGAAAAGCACTTCTTGTTTAAAATTTCAGTACCCTTATCGAAAGTTTTGATTTTGATACAGCCCCGATTGGTCATAAAATTTTTATGAACAAACCTTGTAGGATTACAAGAAAGGTTGACACAAGACCACAATAGTGTTTAAAACTACATTTTCAATTAGTTTGCTTTTGACACTAATTTAAATATTTATATAATTATTTTATTACACATAAATAGTAATTACAAAACAAATATATGTAAAGTAAAAATATCTATATATAAAATTCACATCAAATCTACGATAATTTATTTTTTTTTACAAATAAGCACGATTTATTCCAAAAACAAAAATTAAATGAAAATATTAAGAATATGAAAAATTATATGAACAATGGAATATAAAATTGTAATTTCTTTTATTTTATTCACTAATTACAATTAAAGCTTTTGAAATGTCTAAACAAATAAAAAATTAACAAAACAAATAAAAACGAAAATATTGTTAACACAATTAAAATGAAATATCAAAAAACCCAAAAAAACAAAAATCATATAATTATTATTTTATTATTATTTTGTTGTATTTTTAATTTCGATTAAAACTTTTTTTTTTTGGTTTTCAACGCAGAAATACTAAGGTTAAACGAAGTAGTATGTTGTACAATGACATTAAGTACTCGGAAAATAGTATCACATGTAATTAAAAAAATTTATTGGATTTTTTTATATACCTTTCCTATCTACGAGTAAGTAAAGTAAACCATAAATAACCCAAAACGAGAAGAAAATAAAATTGTATTAAAATAAGTTATTATTGTTAAGGGTAAATGTTAATGTCTTATAATTTATGGGATATACTATTATTTTTTGTTTATGGAATAGAAAATTAAACCATATGTTTCTAATTAGCCCATTTTACAATTCGGGCCTTTAGTTGGGCTTATAATTAAATTAAATAATGTTTGTGTGATTTGTACCCCATACAATGTACCGTCCTAGTGCCCTCGAATAAATTGTGGAAATGTAAATTTTTTCGTTCATTCAACATTTTAGAGCTTTTGATATTCTTCTTTCAAAATAATAAATTTGAGGTTATAGTTGAAAAATTTATTATTAAAATATAATATTTAATTAATAAAATGAGAAGAAATATAAAATACCAAAATGATTAATTAAATTTTTTTAACCATTTCTTCCATCATTTTATGAATCATTAAAACATTTAAAAAAACTAACTTAGTTTATTTTTTCATTATTTTTTGTGTTTTAAACTAAAAATTTTCTACAACATTTGTTTTAGTATTTTATGAAATTTAAAATCAAAATAAAAAAAAATATATTTAGTATCACTAAACCAGAGGCTTAATATTTTTAATGTTTTTTGTTTGTTTCATTTTTCAACAATTGAGTTAAATAAAATAAAATTTGAATATAATTATAAAAGAGAGAGGAAGAGAGAGACAGATTAAAATAAAAATAATAATAATATTAAAAAAAAAAACTATATCATTCCAAAATATGTAAAATAAAATTTGAATTTTCATATACTTCATAAGCAATATCTAAGAGAATATTAAAATAACAAAAATTTATTAAAAAAACATAGGTCATAACCCCTAACTATATAAATAAATTAAAAAAATTTTATATTTATATTTTAAAATTTCAAAATTGAAAATTTTGGCTTCTACATTACTCTATAATATTTTTTTAATTTATTGCATCATTACGTTATTATTATTTTTATTTAAATTAAACATTTAAATTAAAAACACTGAGTATAAAAAAAATTATATAAATATTTTATTTTAATAATAAATAAATTCACGCACAAAAGTTTACATTTTTGATCTCAAATTTATTATTATATGTATTAAAAAAAAATAAACTAGTTTTTTTGGATTTTCATATTTCAAATTAATAAATTAAATTAAAGAACTTTTAAAAAAGCAAGAAACAACAAATTATTTTTAAAATTAATTTATGACAAAAGCATATTTAAAAGCGCAAATTTTTGGATGGATTTTATTTTATACAAAATATATGAATAAAACACTGAAATCTACTTTTATATTTTGTTTTATAATAAATTTTAATTAAAAAAGCTGTTATATTATATTTTTTTTTTATAGTAATATGATTTTTATCAATTGTAAAATGTAACATAACGTAAACAAAAAAATAAAATCATATACTAAATTATAATTAAATAAGGAATAACTCAATGTACAATGAAATAAAAACAAAATGTAAAAAAGGGGTTCATTTTTTATTTTTATTGAACTTAAATTAAAAAATTTTCTTTTCTATTTTGTGCGTGAAATTATTTTCAATTTTTTATGGTCGTATTTCGTAAATAATTTTTTATAAATAAATATAATTTTTTTTGTGGTTGTAAAAATAAATATTTTATAAATATTTCTTTTTTTTTGTTCATGCAAGCCAAATAAATACTTATATAAATTAATTTTAAATAAGAAAATTTTTTGATCGTAAAATAAAAATTTTGGTGTAAAACAAAATAAAAATAAAAAATGAGAAATTTAAACAATAATAATAAATAAATAGAACCTCAGGTTTTTTGTGTACTTTTTTAATTTTATATTCTAATTATAAATTTCATTATGATACGATGTGTTAATGTTAAGGATATGTAAAAATATATATATAATTAAATTATATAAAAAAAAAATAATCAAATAAAATTATCACAAAAAAAAAAATATATTCTCTTCAAATAATTTAATTAAACGGCAGCAAGTGTTAATTAAATAAGCTGTGTATGATAATTTTAGCTTAGTGTTTTAAATTTTTTTTGTAACTGCTGAACTTAAAAAAAAAAAAACTGAACTGTAAAAAATAAAATTCAATACCAGATTTAAAATGGCGTTAGCGCAATACAAATATTACACACACGTAATAATATAATAACATCCAACTTGCTTAAATTTTAATTAAATTACTTTTTGATATTTGCAATCATATAAACCCCTTTTTTATATGTGTAACATGAAAACCCATTCCATTAAAAAAAAAATATATAAAAATTAAATAAAACAAAAAAAAAAAATGTAATGAAATAATGAAATAAGTTAGTTAATTTAAAAATAGTTAAAAATAAAATAGAAATAAAATAATATTTTTAATGTATTTAATCGCATTAGTTTTTTTTTTTGCGGCATATTTACCTTTCACACTGCCTCAATGTCCATGACGCAATGATCCATAGTGAAACCATAAATACTAATAGCACGGTACCAGGACATATTGTCATAAGGGTTTTTAAAACGAACCTATATATTACACCAAAAAGGAAAAAAATTTAAATTATTTATTTATTAATATTTATCCGCAGGTATCCTTACCGTGTGTTAAAATTAATACGATTTAATGCACCTATACTTCGAGACGAAGCATCTGTAAATAATTTTGAATGTAATAGCATAACACGACATATCAGGTACAAACGAAGGAACATTGGCAATGATAATGCAACATCATATGGAACTAATTCGGATCCCGTTGATTTATTTTTATTGGCTAATTTTGTTGTCCATAAAAAATAATATTCGCCTGGAATCGGATGTACAGCACAAATTAATAATTCTAATGTTATTTGACTCATTCGCTGCCATGTCATTGCTATCCGCCAATCGTCGGCGCAATTATCTATCATAAATAACTGTAAAATAATAATAAATAAAGAAATGGAAAAAATTAGATATTTAAAACTATAAATTTACATTAAGTAAAAAATTTCAATCTCTCCTCATGCAACAACGGATAGATTTTGTTTTCCGATAGATGACAGGTCACACGATTAATGGTATAGTGAATTTTTAAATTTAAATAAATAATTTAAATATACCATAAAAATTACAATAATTAAAATAACACATTAATGTAGTCCTTGTTTGTATGGTGCGAAAAAATGTAGAGTAACAAAAAACTTAAATAGAAATTTTTTTGGGCCAATCGAAGATGGATTAGAATTCGCGACTTGAGCGCGAAGTTCGGTGAAAACGGTATTTTTTCAAGTTTTCACTTTCAAACGATCAGAAAAATGATTTTTCTCAGCCTAAATAAAAATTTTTGTGAATAGACCCATTACCTTTCCATAACATCAAAGATATCGAAGATCGATTAACAAATAGCAACTAAAAACCCAAATAATAAACGGTTTTTTTTAAATTTTGGAATTTATGATAAAAATTACAAAAAAATAAGCTAATAAATAAAAATGAGGTATAACGACTAAACAAAAGAATGTTTTATGATGAACCGTGTGAGTCATAAGGACTTAACATACATACATAGTTATGTTTTTTGATGTCATTATAATAAAACACTACTATGTTAAGTCCTCTTGACTCATTCGTCTCATAAGTTGTTGTATTTAAATCCGCCTATCGCATTAATTACGACCTGATATGGCCAATAGGTTTCATTGTATCATAATATATAAACAAGAGAAATGCAAATTAATTTCAGCTTAAATCCAAATATCTCGAGAAAAGACCACACATTTGTCATAACTAAATCTAATCCGTTTAATAGATTTATTAATATTTTTAAGAAAGTGCTACAAACTTGACAAAATGGCAGCTAATTTACGGTTCACTACAGAAATTTATCTTCTTGTCCATGAGTACTGTCATAGTATTGGTGCTAAATTATCATCAAAAAAGCAAACACCGTACTGTAAAAGTAGATATTCGTGAAAGTGCAGCTCTGACAATTCAGGAACAACATTCCATTGAAAAATTAGAAAAATTGCATGATTAGTGGAAAAATATTCTATAGAATAAAATTAAAACCGTCATTCACAGTTTACCGTGAAAGAGAAATTGCCTTTAATAGTAAACTGAGGGACTATTATGAAATTTTTTCGATTTCATAAAATTCGATCCACCACGAAAATTCGTATTATGAATTTTTTTTGCTTTCGTAAAATTCGTAAATTGTAAACTCCGCGCTATTATGAACCAAAAAACAAATCGAAATCGAATTTTACGAAAATCAAATGTTAAAATTCGACTGCTTCTATAGGTGACGAATGTCGTATTTACGAAAACAATAATGTTTACTTTATTATTTTTCTATTAAAATAAAATACTTTAATTACTTCTTAAAATGTAAGTTACTCAAATACACATTGAGAAACAAAAGTTTCATAATATAAATATTCGCAGCGGATCGAATTTACGATTTCGTATTTTACGAAATCGAAAAAAAATTCATAGCCACCCTGGATGATATTTTCGATATCGCACATATTTTCTATATCGCACATATTTTCGATATCGTAAATATTGATTTGCCCATGCGCTGAAGGAGCTCCTAGAGGAAGCAAATGTTTCATTACTTCCATAATATTGTCAGCTTTGGATAGGTGGAACATTAATGATCGTGCAGCAATGCATTAAATGAGTGCCATTGCTGAAAGTCTTGGACATTCTATATATGAACTTGTTTAGAATCGAACAACACTGAGGCCACAGGATAGATAAAAACGTCATAACGCTACGCTATTTTTGTATATAAAAATATCGATTCATTTTTTTGACCTTGCTTCACGAAAAGGTAGGAACAATTATTTGCAGGGTACCCAATAGAAGGTAAAATTCATTATTTTTGAGTTTTAAATTTGAAATATATATTAATATTAAATATTAAAAAAAATTATTCAAATTTAAATATATTAATATAAATATTAAAAAATATTAAAATAATGGCGCTTCTGGATAATATCTATTTCTACAAATAGAGTAGAAATAGCAGCATCAGTTAAATCGACTTTTAAGTTTACAATAGTACATTGAGATGGAAAATTACTTCCGGAGTTATCTGGAACGAAGACCGTCGTTTGCCGGTTATTATTTCTCATATATATGGAGAACAATTATTGGGCGTTCCCAAATATCAATATCAACTGATCTAGAAATTTCGGAGGCTGTTTTCTAAAGCTTAATCAATTGGAGATTAGGTGACGATGTCGTTGCGTGGTGGCTTGTTTGGATACAACATATTCAAATACTGAAAGATTAAATGGGGCAGCTATTATTTTAGAGCAGGAACTGGAACGAAGTTTATTATATACAGAGCCTGCTAATGAAAAAATGGGCAATACATCAGGAGTAAATGTTCCGTTATTTGTAAGATTCAAGAATAACTGCAATTCCTTGAATAAGGATAATTTCAAAGCAATCAATGCGATCCCAACGTTCATATACAATTAAATAATGTGAAAGCGAAATTAGCGGATTTTTTCGGATGATTTCAAAGAATTCCGTTTCCGTCCATCATGCTCGCTGGATGTCAAAAGCCATTTATGTATTGAAATTATTTATCTTTCGTGGAGAATTTAAGTTAACAGTACAAGAACACAAGAATTTACGGAACATTTACATTTTTGTCGTACGATTTTATGTGAAAATTTGGTTCCATTGCACTAAAGCTGCTAAAGCAACAAGCTGGCTTTGAACTACTTACGAGATATTTATTTCTACAAAACACATGATGGAAAGTCGGCGATGGCTATACTAAATAAAATATGTGGTCAATTGGTCCGACGAAAACACCGCATACTCTTTTTTCGACGAAAACGACTCTAGTGCAGAGAAAAGAAGAATGTTGGATATGATGAGGGATGTAGAGGCCGAGTATAGTAAGCGCGTCGAGTTGAAAATTGATGATTTGAAAACATTCATTACGAAAAAATTAGCAGATTTTGTTACACCAAATACTTGCGATTTTTTTAAACGGTTCAAGATTTCTACAGATTTCTTAAATAAAGATTCGGATATGTGGCCTCAGGATGATAATTTCATGAACGGAAGTAAATGATATCGCAGAACGTTCTGTTAAGTTTATTTCTCTCTCTCTCTGACACTATATCCCATCAAGAGATTTGGCCGCCTCAAATGAGGTTTCTTAATCATATTTTCATTTCGGATAATGAGTGATTAATTTATTGATTCTAAACCAGTCGTGAACTTTTTTCCTTGTCACCACCGGGAATCGAACCCGGGACCTCTAGTCACTGGAGCAAGTATGCTGACCACTTTGTCACCGGGGCGGCGGTGTTAAGTTAATACAAGATTAAAATAAGAAATTAACAAGAAATGAAGATGACAAGTAATATTAACTACAAGTCGTAAAAGACTGCATACAGAAGTTTTCAACATATACCAAAATATCCTTAATGGGTGATGATTTTCATCATAAAAATTAATACATAATATCATGTATAGAAGAGACATTATGTATTTATAGTAACAAAAAATAGTAATAATTTGTCTGGTTTTTGTATTTTGGAAATTTGGCAATAAAGTCGCTATTTTTGAAATTTTATTACATTGTTTTTCTGTTCGGTTGAATGTGAAAATTTTAAAAAAATACAGTTTTTATCGAACTTCGCGCTCAAGTCGCAACCTTTAAACCATCTTCGATTGACCCAATATTTTTTCTATTCAAGTTTTTAGCATAACCTCACATTTCTAGATCGTGTCCCATTTGATATTGAAACTTTCGAAAATAAGGTCCACCCTAATAATACATATATAGTAAATAAAGTTAAGAGTAATTAAAAATTATGATTTTAAAAACTGTTTGTATCAAGGAAAACGTCTAAAATGATTTTAATGAAAAATATTGAAACGGGATTTTCAATTATTAGGAATCGTTTGCGATAGCCGATAAAATTTGTTTAGAGAGGAGGTTTTCAATGGTTTTGTTTCAAATAAATTCAGTAGCATGGGTAGAAATAAGATTCTAAATTCGGAGGAATAAACCAGATTTTGATCGATACACTGCTCTGAAGTTTTTCAGTCAATTGCAAATACAACGGGGTAGGGGTTGAAACCTCAGGAGGTAATTAGTTCTTCGCTCCAAAAATGGTAAAGTGATTCAGGAAAATATGCAAAATGCATACATTCAGAAATTTTGCAATGTTTTTCGATGTAACCTTTGCATCTCGGTTTATACGAAGGAATCGTGTATCACGGAAACTAAGCCCCTTGAATCCATTAATAATATTTGTTTCCCCGGTTGTGAAACGGGCTTCTTATAATAGTTCAAAAACATCAGGAGCAGAAGGAGGCGTTTTAATTGCAGTTTATATAAATATTTTTAGCAATGGGTTGAAAACTTCACCTTCATTAGAATGTGTAGCTGTACAACTAAACATATTCTGTCAAACAACTATAATCGTTACCATCTACATACCACCGCAAACTACACTCGCGAGCAACTATAAATCAACTCAAACCTCCGCGCGTACAAAACGTATTTTTTAAAATGGCTTAACCGATTTTCACAAACAATTTTTTTTTACTGTTTAGCATTTTATCTTTACAAGAACATCTTTATCATTAAAATGTATACAGTACCATAGAACAATCAGTTTACCATAGATTACTTATTTTTATAAATCAAGAAACAAAAATGACATGTTGAGTAAAAAAGTTCTTATAATTCCAGTGTCATGATTGTATTGTAAATGCAATCATGACATTGGAATTGTTAGAACTTTTTTACTCAATTCATTTTTATCTATCGATTTATCAAAATCAGGCATCTATGGCTAATTTTCTATGACAGTTCTTTTCAAATTAAAACGTTGGTACCAAATTACGATGGTTTTGGTAAAATAATTGGTGCACTGCAATCTCCTGTATAATACTACGTTGACCGATATTTGGCATCAGTCACTTATCAGACGTTGACCTGAACAAATCTCTACCAGTTTCATTCGTTGTTTCATCAAAATCATGGACACTACTTTAAAAGAAGCCGCATAAGTTGTTGATCTATTGCAAGAAAAACACAATCAACGAGAAGTCACTCGTTATCTAAACATGAGCCAATCCACTGTTTCAAGAATATCCAGGAAACTAGTACGTTTAATCGGAGACCACATATACCAGCCGATATCGGTGTACATCTGAGTGAAACGATCAATTTGAGGAGAGGAGATTGATTTTCGCAGTGCTGTATTGCTGAAACAGTCTCGTACGGTGGCCGTTCGTGAATGGTGTAGGCTGGCATATCGCTTTAGGGAAAAACCGATCTCGTTTTCGTACTTTGTGGAGGCCGTAGAGGAGGTCTGACCGCTGAAAGATATATTGACTACATTCTTTTGGATCATGTAGCTCTGCGCATGATATACTTATAGAGAAAGCTTTCATATTTATGCATGACAATGCCCAATGTCACATTTGCGTATATTTTTGGGACGAACTAAAATGGAGGGTCCGAGCGGTCAGAAATCCGGTACCATAAAATCAGTGACCTTAAGATTGCGTTGGATGAGGACAAGGAAGCGATCCCCCAAGCCTTTGTAAAATTCTTAACAAGGTCAATGGGGAACCGCATGCGAACCAAGGGGAGGGGGAGGGCAATACTAAATATTAACCAACAAAATTGTTTTTGTTCTGCTTGAATTTTTGTTATAATTTAAATTTAAATATCGCCAATATTTTGTTTTTTTCATTATCATCAACTTTGGTTGCCTGGGCATTCAGAATTTATTATAAAAAATGTACTGAAAATAGTGTCATTTTAAAGTAAAAATATCCGGCTTTCAAAAAAAATGTCTTGTGAAAATCGGTTAAACTTCAAAAATTCGCCTTTCTGTAAGCGTTTTTAACTCGATTTAGTTGCTCGCCAGTGTAGTTTGGAAATTTATTCAATATTTTCTGAATTTTTGTGCAATCTAATGTGCAGATTTGATAAGGTGAGCATACATTTTATCGTAACCTGCGATTTCAACCTACTAAATATTATATGGCTTCCTGATGATGATCGTGATTTTTTATGACCAATTCGTAACATCAGCTATTGAGCAACATTATGTACAAGCTGTGTCTATGTGTGGTTTAAATCCAATTAGTTGTATTAAAAATTATAGAGATCTGTATTTAGGTTTAGATTTCTCAAATTTTTCTTTGTTGGTGGTGTATAACTTTACCACTCGACCATCGAGTGATATGCTTGTTTATAGAGTAGAATTCATAACACTACCTTCACCTTAAATCTGTTCGTCCCGAACAGTCACCCATTATCATTTCGTTTTAATTGATGAACCTGCACAACTGTTCGTTCACCTCCAAAGCGTTCTTGCATCCGTTGCACAGAGTTTTATAAGGACCTTTCCAGACTCGTTGTGCATCTTGAGATCTGCTTTTCCTCTTCCTAGAATTCAGCCACACTAAGTCACCTCGTCGAAAATCGGCAAATCTGCCATTCCATTTGTATTGCGCTTCTGATTTATTTCTGTCGTTTGTGCTGTTGCTCTTTACTGCGAACCTTTCTTTGTTCTTTTATCGTCGGTTTATGCCGCGTAAAACGATGATCCCATCGTTGCGTACATTTCGTGTATACATAGTGACTTAACTTGCAAAATTAAAAGTTTGAACCATATTCTCAACCATACGTTTCATGTCTCCGGGCTTCACACTTGATCGACGCAATCCATCTTGACTCCGAACGCTAAAGGAAAATTTTTCATTGTCGCTCCATCAGTGCCTCGATCACTGTAACGACGTCCGAATTGAGTTTTCGCTCCAATATTGGTTCAGTGGATATACTTTCCACTCCTGTGTTAGCCTTCACTCTGTCGCCACTCGATCCATACTCCACCTTGAAATGCTTGATCTCACCAACTAACAGCCCGGGAACAATGCTCTGTGCAATCTGTGAATCTATTACTTGTGAGACGTGCCTTCTAAAGTTTTCAGTTCTTCTGTTTGAAGAGAATGCTCTTAGACCCGGAATAACTTATGATTCAGTTTCTCAATTTGCGCGTTCTGTTGTTTATCCAGCTCGACAAGCTGATCATCTTGCTGCTCAAATTTGGAACCTAGCATATCTAGTTTATCGCATATTCTCTCCACCTAGAGCGGCGGCTGGTTTTTGTTGCTCGGCAGTCAGCGATTGCACAAAAATTGTACTTTTTGTTTCACGTTTAGATCCATTTTCCTCATTTGGACTGGAGATTTTGATCTTTTGGTTCAACAAGTGTAATTCCTTGTAGTTTTGCAGCCTCGAAAACAGTTTTTCCCTATTTTTTGGGGCAGGTTTTCATTATTTAATTATTTTTTCGGCACGCGAATTTTGACAAAAATTGGTGAAAGGGACTTTTCAAATACCAGTGGCACTATTCTGGTAATTCCCTGGGAATAGGGAACTGGGGAAAGAATTTATATGTAATTTCTGTTCAAATATTTTTTTCCGGTCCACTGAGAAGTAAAGTTTGATGTAAATATTTATAAATTGGGAATAATTTTTCCATATCTAAATTGGCAGGGAAAATTATTCCCAATTTAATTTTGTTTTCAAAAATTTTAATACTGGCTTTTTACCTCAGTATGCCAGAAAAAAAATATTTGAACAGAAATTACATATCAAATCTCTTCCCAGTTCCTTATATTTGGGAAATTACCAGAATACTGCCACAGGAATCCGATTTTGATGGTGCTAATTTCTGGAAAATTCGATTAGTGCTTCCTTCGACGGGGTCCGGATTAATTTTTAATTTTTTTTCGGCTCGGTCGATTTTAATCAAAGTTGTGGTGATAAGAGGTTTCTAATACCAGGAATAAATTGTGTTGAGTCCTAATATCAGGAAAATCAATTTAGGAATCCTTTTTTTCAAGGAGCATTTTCGACTACCAGAACCGCGTTTGTATCGGGTCCCGATTTCAGTGAAATTTATTTAGGGGCTGGACTCCATTATTTAATGTATTCGGCACGCACAATATTGTTAAAAATTAAATTTGATGAAATGGAGATTTTCAATCGGTGCTAATTTCTAAAAATTTGGTTTGGCGAGTTTTTCGGTGAAGTCCGTGTTCATTTTTAATTTTTTTTCGGTTCTTTCGATTTTGATAAAAGTAGCAGTGATTAAGGGTTTCTAATACCAGTGGCACTATTCTGGTAATTCCCTGGGAATAGGGAATTGGGGAAAGATTTTATATGTAATTTCTATTTTAAAATTTTTTTCTGGCGTACTGAGGTAAAAAAATAGTGGTAATTTTTTTGAAAACAAAATAAAATTGGGAATAATTTTCTCTGCCAATTTAGATATGGAAAAATTATTCCCAATTTATAAATATTTGCATCAAACTTTTCTTCTTAGTAGGCCGGAAAAAAAATATTTGAACTGAAATTACATATAAAATCTTTCCCCAATTCCCTATTCCCAGGGAATTACCAGAATAGTGCCACAGGAATGACTTGAGATGAGTTATAATTTCTGAAAAATCCATTAACTGGATAATTTGGATAATGGCTTGGATAACTTGTTTGCTGGTGCAGTTGTGTAATTCACTAGTGGTCTTATGGGATTCCCTTCTCTGTGATGTTTTGGTAGTCTTTTTAGTTTCGGTGCTTCAAGCTTTATCATTTTGAGGTGGTATTTGTTCTTTGTATTGATTATTATCTTATTTTTATTTATTGCGTTGTTAATATTAATTTTGTATTTCCGTGAGATTCTTTAGTTTTAATCAGTTACTTGAGTACTTTAGGGAGCTTAGTTAGTTCATATGTATCTAAATATAATATTTGGTATTGATTTCTTACGAAGTTCTAACTATTTAGCCAGATTATATTTCTTTGGAACACTTCTACACACGTCATTGTATACTAATTATGTGTGCTTGTAAGATGATCCTATCTATAGACTTTATGGCACAATTGATTGCGATAAAAATTCATAGTTAAGCATCCTGCATAAATTAACAGATTTTTCGCGAATATCGATGGAAACATGAAAAGTTCATTGATACGCTAAATAACCTTGAAACCAACTCAATATGTAAACGTACATGTAGAGACGAAAAATCGCCAAACCTAATAAATATGTTTTTTGAATGTAGTAAAAATGAAATAACATACAACGGTATTGAAGGTGTGAATAAACGAAAATTAGGTTTCATTAATAAAAATTTGTCCGATAGTTTTCATTAGTTTATGTATTGATTATTCGTGACGTCATAAATGAAAAAAAAAAATCGTCATTACGTTACATAAAAATCGAATATAAAATTGTGATATTTTCCTAATTTAACACGTGCATAATGGTTAATTGCTAATTAGTTGGATAAAATGTAATTAAAGAAGAATAGAAAGATACCACTAAATGTAAAAGTAACGGTATATAAAGCATGGGAACGGAAAACTGGACCATATGTTCTGCTTTTCTTCTGTGGCTCTTGACCACACGTGCCTTCGTAAAAATTAGTAAATATTTTTTTGGATTATTCACTATAAATATTAGGTCACACTCCTATTTACACTTATTAAGTTGTTTCCTTATATATAAAATCGTCAAATAAAGCAATAAAATCTATTCACGTAAAATTAAGGGCAGCATTTAGTTTCCATATAGAAAAAGCGAAGCAACAACTACACAAAACTAATAATAATAAAAAGCACAAAAGAGAATATAAGCTTTTATCACGTATAACTTTAAATAACGTATCATTTATGGAACATAAGCTAAAAAGTTGAAAAGCTCTGTATTACACACACACACACACATATATATATATATACATGTGAACATAATTTTATTTTATTCTTTGAGAGAATGAAAAATGAATGATTTTTGCTGTTCAGCATTGCGTGTCTTCAGAGATTGACTTTATTCCAATATTATGCCGTTTGTTGTTGGTGTAGTTCGTATTCTGGTAGTTGTTATGTGATTTTTGCTACTTTAAGTGGAAGGAAAATTGGATTCGTTTAATTAAATAATAGTCAGTTCTTTATGAACTTTTCCGCTAGATCCGCCATATATTCAGGAGACGGAAAATAAGCAACTACTCTGTCGATAATGAATTGCTTTTGACATTTATTAACTTATAAAATTACATTTTATATGCTTTTATTATAAAGTGCAACATAATGCTCCGCAATAATATTTTTTTTTTCATCTTCGTCTATTTACATTGTAAACCGAATTTTCTTTTTCCCAGCCATGATTCAAAAATAATTTACAAATTTTGTACGTAAGAAAATGAAAAATTTATTTAGTTTTTAAATATGGATGGTTCAAAAAATTTCATTATTATAAATATTCTCTACGTGCGCTACAGCTTGACACAATCAAAGTGCATTGTTATTTACCATCAATATTGTAGTGAGACAATTTAATCCATTCAATGGGACTTTATAAAAGTTTAAACTCGTTAAATTTGTATTCAATGAAAATCCCATGGTTATCGTATAAGCTTAAAGTTTTTATATCAAACAGATTTTTGAACTTTTATAACATCGATAAATTTAAAAAATTATTAAACTGCACTTTAAGTTTATTATTTTTATATTTTATAAAAATGAACTTGCTGAACTTTTTCATTTAACTAAAAATAAAAAGTTTAGTTGCTGCATCTCTCTCTAAATTTTGTGACACCAACTATTTTTCAAGAAAAAGACAAAACCCAACTATGTTGCGTGATTATAAACCTATAAGTTGGTTTATTTAGGTTTATCAATATTTTCTATTCAAATAATTTTTACTTAATTACTTTCTCTGTATTATGGGTAAATTGAAAATCATTTTCCGTATATGAAATGGAATTTTCGGAAAATCTAAATGTCAGTTTGTTTGCTCTGGTTCATAATTTTGATTGATGACAATTTTACTAATAACATGAATTTATGATAAAAAAGTACTGTGCTTTATTATAGGATGATCCATTGTACATGGTGTATTGTGCGAGTATATATCTATATGAATATGTAATGGTATTGGAAAGTCATTTGTCAAATATTTTATTTTTACACGTTACAATCGTGCAATATAAGATTTTATAAAATATCAGTAAATCAATTTATTATTAAAACCTAATCAATGTTGCAAGGTGTAGCTTAAAGGTACAAATAATAGTAATTATCTTTTATAAAGCTTCCTGTTCTTCTCTTCCATGTTCCTCAATTTAAAACAGCTTAAATAATTATTTTCAACCAGTTGGGTATCAAGTTCAACTTTTAGCGAACAGAACCATTGATAAAATGGTGTCGATTCCACTACAGTGAAATTTCTGAAATTCGCTACACTTTAAAATAATATTGTACACTTTTAACCAAACTCAATAACAATAACTCTGTAAATTAAATTAAGTAATTCAAAGTATGCCGTCGTGTAGGTTTGACCCAATCGCATCTTTTATAGAATCTTCTAATAAAAATTCGAGCCATTGACAAGGCATCGTATAGAGATGTATAAGTAAATCATAATAAGACATCGTGTAGTTCCGACCATATCACATCTTTGAAATTAAAATGCTGATGAAACCACAGCCACATATTCAGTCATTAAAATTCATCAAACCCTTTGACCATGAGTTCGATGGTAAATTTCAAATGCTGATGAAACCACGACAACATATTCAACTATTTGAATTCATCATAAAACCACGTAAATTCTTTCTCGATGGTAAATTAAATTGCTGACGATCGTACGGTCGTATATTCAGTAGGGTGCACATTTATTATACAGAAAAATTTTGTATCGATAATCAACGTAAAAATATGCAAAAAAAAGTCGAGAAAGTGCCTAATTCTTGGCAATAAAATATAAATCTCAAACACGGTCTCAAAAAAAAATTAAATATACCATTTTCTGAAGTAAAATTGTATGAACTGTCGACTAAAGCCATACAAATTGATATTTTGTTAATTCTGAGTACTTATTTACAAAATTTTAAGATTTTTTTTGCATTTTCTGTAAAACGCAAGTCGCTGATATTTTTTTTTAAATACGCAAGACACACGTTATTTTAGAGCATTTAATAACCTTCCAAACTTTATATAATACTCTTTGATATCTTAAATGGATCAAAAAATATAAATTGTTTTCTAAAACAGGAATTTTCAGGTGAACGCAGTTTTTCGTGACTTTTGTAAATTTCACAATTAATAAATTTTCGATGCACTAAATAATATTTTTAATGATATTACAAAATACATTGCAATATCTTTCATATGGCGTAAAATATGATTTTTTTGTTAAATGACAACATCCAAGAAATAGATAAATTTGGTATGATATCAAAGGGCCGAATGTCGAAGGGCCGAATGTCGAAGGACCAAATTTCAAAGGACCGAATTTCAAAGGGCCGAATGTGCCTAAGGGCCAAATGTGTAGAAGGGCCGAATGTCGAAGGGCCGAATGGCAAAGGGCCGAATGTCGAAAGGCCGAATGTATCGAAAGGCCGAGTGGGTCAATAGGTTGAAGGGTTTATTTTTTTTTGTTTATATTTTTTTTTTGTTTTTAGAAATATATTTTATTTTTTTAAAATTTTTATTTAATTTAATTATTATTTTTATTTTTTGTACCTATTATCTGAAGGTTGACATAGGGCCGAATGTCTCGGGTTGCGCATGATAAAATTTTGACATTTTTTTTATAAATATTAAATTTTAATATTAATTAATTTAATAATCCGCTCCTACGTACGGAACGCTGTGCGACATGTTTGCTGATCCCGGCTCCTATGCCTCCCGAAGCTCAAATCTAAAGTCCCTCGGAGGGCTAAGCGGGGGAGCGCAGCGACCTCCCGCGTGCTTGTGAGAGTTATGGAAGCCGTTAGCCTCTACAATTATTGCATTTCAAAATGCCGGATCGCTGGCGCCCGAATTCTTACATTCTTTTTAAAAATCGGGCTTTTGAAAATCGGGGTTTTGAAAATCGGGATTTTGATTTCGGGATTTTGAAAGTCGGGCAAACGACCCCAACACCAAAATTTTCTTTCACCAAAATATATCGCTGATTGGATACGTGGAATTTCATGAATATCCAAAGATGAAAAATAGTAAAATACATAAATTCATAAGAAATTCATTTATGTTTAATAACAAAAAAATTGCAAAATATTCCATAAAACAACAAATTTAAAAAATTATATTTCTAAAAAAAAAAACCGGCCCTTCGACACATTCGACCCTTTGACCCATTCGGCTCTTCGACATTCGGCCCTTCGACACATTCGGCCCTCCGACATATTCGGCACTTCAACATTCGGTCCTGCGTCATTCGGCCCTTCGCATTAGCCACAATCCAATAATATAAATTAAAGAGACCATTTAACAATACAATATATTTTTTTGTAGTTTAACACAGATGACACATTTTAATCTTTATGCTTCACCAACATAACATAAATTGGTAGTTTTTTTATGGTCTTTGTCCGAGCCCACACGAGATTTTTGGTTTTTTGAGTATTTTTTCAAGGCCAACTACTCGTAATAGGTAATGTATATATGTATGTGTGTTTTATTTTGTTTTGTTCTGCTCTCTCGAAAATAAAATGAGTCAAAAATGGCCTTGAAATATTTTTTATTTCATTTATGTTTGTGTTAGTGTGGTTGCACCGAAAATTTGTTTAAGTCGCAATTATACCGGTATCATAGGTAAACGGGAAAGAAACGAAGAAAAATACGGTTTCTGTGATACTCCGTGTGCCATCAGCCTTTGGGGTTCACATTTGTTTTTTCCATCCCTCTTTTATTGGAGGTTTACAATTCAAGACAAGCCAACTTTTAGAAAAGGCGTATTTTTTATGAGGTTTTACATTTTTACTTAAATAGTTTGACTATTTAGTTTCACTTTTAATCAATATCATTTAAATTACTTAAAAATAATCACGGTAAAATTTGCATTAATTCTTTAAAAATTCAATTTTGTCTCATTTTGAAAAAAAATGAAATGAGAGGAGGAAAAAGTGTTAATAATTGGGTGGGTTTTTATGAATCAATAAAAAAACCATATCTTGAAGTTCAAGTTGAATGTATTTTAATCTCGTTATACATTTTTGCATTACAGATCACACCTTACAAAAATTCAACCATTATAGTGTACCATCTAAAGCCGAAGTGCTGTGCCGATTCTTGCATACTCATTTGATCGACAAAGTAGATATAAAAACAAGTGTAAAAGAAGCCACGAAAGAGATTATTACATTATGGCAAGAAGCAAATATTTCAACTACAATAAGTTAAAGAACCAGAGATTGAGAGATTGCAGTATTCAGAAAAAAACGAAGAACATTTCAAACTCGAATCAAATAAACTGTTTGATGTTGCTCAAGCAAATGCACGGGATTTGATTGACGAAGCTTCAAAAGATTTCTTATTATGTAATACAAATGACATTTCTAATAAGAGAAAGTTAATTGCAATTAGTAAAAAAAAAATAGATTTCCATCCTCAGAAGAAAATGAAAATAGTTACTGGGAATCTAGCAGTGAAGTACTGGTAGCTTAGTGGCTTTGGAAAAATATATGAATCATAAGAAGAAAGTACTAAAACTGATAATTATACATCTGAAGAACCACCCAAAAATCCAAGAAATCTTTTGAAAGAGCAAATTATATTATCCTTAGTATCAAATGCTTTAGGGTATTCCTTGAATGATTTAAATCTGTTTCGATCAACTGTTACAAAGAGCAGACGCAAATATCGAGAAATGATTGTCACCGATATTCAAGAAAGTTTTAATCCTGACACATTTCTAACTGTTCACTGGGATGGAAAAAAATGTACTGGTCACATGTACGCAGAAGCTATTTTCAAAACCTTAAATGGAAAATTTTTGATAATATCAAAGGTATGTGCTTTGATACCACAGCATCGAACACTGGAATTGGAAATTAAGCAGCGTTTTTAATAACAAAAAAGTTTTCAAATCCAATTATGTTTTTCGCTTGTCGACATGCAAGATCTACATATAAAAGAATACTTCCCAGAAACTATTCGAACTGAAATTGTGGAATTTTTGAAACAACAGTTGAAAATTCGTTAAGTTCGTGGGGATTATATTAATTTTTTTGGAACAAGGGCTTCTATTTTTAGGGGAATCAATTAATGGACAAGTTAAAAAACCAGGTGCTACATCACAGCAAGGTGGATGGCAAAAGCAACATATAGTGTGAAAATATATTTATTTCGAAACCAATTCACTCTATCATGAAATATATTTTATAATATTTGTTATTGTACAATTTAATCATTAACAATTATTTTTATTTTTTGTAGTTCCAAAAACTTATTATCTGTATAATGAGGCTATATATAAAATATTGGTTCGAATGCAGTATTCAACCTATAAAGCAGCGAAAAATGATTTAAAATTATTTAAACAGTTAATAGAATACGAAGAAAATAAAAAACTATAGCAGAAGCAGTTCTTCGAGTACTTTTCAGACATTTATGATACCTCAGCGAAACTCTTATTTCACTTGCATTTTTTAATGATTTTATACCATTAGAATAAAAAAGGCTAATGGTTTCAGCTTTGGAAATTGCTGGATATGATAAGAATCCAAAGAAAGCCTTTATAAGTAAAGAGAGAGTAAATCAACTTTATTTATACGATTTTGTAACGGAAAATACAAAACATTTCTTTAACACAATTTGTGAATCTTCGACTCAAGAATTCCTTGAAATGGACCATGAAAAGTGGAATGAAAACAACAACTGTTTATCTGCGAAAACAAAAGATAAGAAAATATTTATTGTTAATGATGTTGCCGAAAGAGCAATAGCCTTAGGTAGAACAAAGAAAGAGGATGTAAACAGCTTTTATTTCAAGTAATAGAGCGATATCGAATAGAGTTTCCTATCAACTTCACAATATCTCAGATCAAGGCGAAACTCTAATTAGTTGTATTTATTACGATTATTATTATTTATAACTATTTTTTATAAAATAAACTTAAATTATTTTGCAACTTTTTAATAAACTATTTATTAAAACTATATAAAATGACAGTTTTTGATTTATAATATTTAAATAGCTAAATTTAATTCTTTCAATAAAAAGTCGTATTTTAAGCCATATGAAAGATATTGCAATGCATTTTGCAATATCGCTTAAAAAATTTGTGCAATGCATCAAAAATTTATTAATTGTGAAATTTACAAAAGTCACGAAAAACTGCGTTCACCCGAAAATTCTTGTTTTAGAAAATAATTTATATTTTTTGATCCACGTAAGATATCATAGAGTATTATATAAAGTTTGAAAGGTTATTAAATGCCCTAAAATACCGTGTATTTTTCGTATTTAGAAAAAAAATTATCAGCGACTCGCAAACGCGACAGAAAATGGGAAAAAGTCATAAAATTTTGTAAATAAGTGCTCAGAACTACCTTTAATTGTTAACATTACAACGTTTATTACATTAAACACCAATTTTTATAGTTTTATTCGATATTTTATACACTTTTACTTCAGAAAATCGTATATTTAATTTTTCGTGGAAACGAGGGTGATATTTATATTTTATTGCCAAGAATTAGGCAATTTTTCGAGTTTTTTGCACGTTTTTGTGTTGAACACTATCTAATTTTTAACCGAAACTCATTAACTAATTCAGATATTCAGCTAACAATCAACCAGGTGAATCTATTATCGACGGTGACATTTTCTTTTACACTTATTGACTGTTATTAGGTTTTTGTCAATATGCTATAAACTTTATACTCGTTGATTCCTTGTAAACTACTATTTTTATTTTTTTCTATTCTATTAATTCTAAGATGCCGAATTTTGGTGAAATGACGTTTTTTACTATCAAAACTCGTCATTTTCGGTGACATTTAAAAAATGATCTGAACAAATTTTGAATAGTTTTTAAAAAATTTGTAAAAATTGAAAATGCTTCTATGGCGACTGGCTACATGGCTAGATCTCAATCAAGTACTGCGCCATTTTTTTGCTGGTGCTGCTGGGATTCGCTTCAGGTCAGCCATCGATAAGGAGCGTGTCGCACATGTCGGCGGGCTTCTCCATTATGATGTCGATCCAAGCCAATTCCGTAAGTACCACACTATCTTTGCCTCCTAGTTTCTTGCACATTACACAAATAGTTGAATGGACTCGCTAGAATTCGAACATCGAAGGTGCATAGAAGAGGCAGTTCGTTCATTAAAATCGATTATCTGCTCTAAGGATACTGAATTGCAAGTATAGTCTAACGGCGTGATAGTGAATATCCGCTCCTCATAAATATATGAGGCGCCATTCCTTCCATAGAGCAGCAAGTCATAATTCGCGTTCAGAATAATGTCCTTGCACCTAATCTAATTGATATTCTCGCTTTCGTTCAAATCACTAATTGAGTGTTTCATGAATGTACATTACACTTGGCTATGCAAAGCAGTTCCCCAATAGCGTCACACTTAGTGGCGCATGCCTTGCAGATATCGTTATTTAAAGTGACACTTTTTGCTCCACAGGAGTGTGAGTCAGTGTACTAAAATTTGCCACCTTAATGCATGTGGCCTAATATCTTTGATAAACAGACAAGAATCCCTCTATTGTGTTCCTCAAAGAGCTATTTAAAAGATTCAATCGTTGATGCTCTTCATTAAGCTTCCTTGACAGAGTTGTCGTTATACTCGAAAGCGAACAAATTCTTCTTTGGATGACATTTTTGACTACGTCAAAATTTTTTAAAGTTGAGTAAGTGATCGTTGTATAATGTCGGTGAGAGAAGGACAGGTCTGAGCTCTTCTGTGTATCCGGACTCAAAGATGTCAACTGGTATCTGACCCATGAAGCAGGACTTGTATGTCTTGAAATGAGCTTCAACATTCATGTGGTTCTTTAAATGTGTATTGCAGTGGGAAAATATGTTTAGAAGCCACTAAATGATAGCACACGACTTGGTTGGGGTAGCACGGCTTCCTATACAGATGTCACAAACCTTATCACAGAATGTGTTGATCTCTTTCTGAAACTCTTACGCCTCCGCAAAACTCAGAGCAAAAACGTCGCGATGGTTTTGAAGGATTTCCTAATGCTCTTATTCAGATTCATTAAGCTTTGATTTCGATAGTCGAGTTCATGCGTTAATGTGATAATCTTTTGCCTCCTCTTTCTAGTTCACCCGTGCTGTAACTTTTCGGGATCGCTTGAGATGCAGGCAGGAAGCACGAACATCCTGTTCATTGTTTGATTTTAGCTTTTCCCATCTAGCTCTAGCCTTTTGCTTTCAAGGACTGCACTGGCTTGGCGTGAGTGTTTTGCTCGTTTAAATGAAACTTTAAACACACAATTCCTTATAGTAAATTTTCTATAAAATTTACTTTAAGAAATTATTCAAAGTTGCGTTGTGGGGAGCCTCGAATTTTACACAAAATATCTTTCAACGCAACGTTCACGGCAAATCACACCTCTGTCCTCAACAAGTGCGTCCACCATGTATCCTTGCATTTTATGGTCAGCACAAAATCAGCATTCTTCTTTCGATCGTTCCAAAGTTGCGATGTGGATGTCATCTCGGCCGAAGTAAATACGAACTCTCACCAGTTTTGTTGATATTATTTGAGACGATCCAAAACTCGATCTTGCACTTTGATATTGTAGCTATATTTATATGCAATTATCTTACAAACTCGTAGTGCATAAATGAGATTAGCAAATGATGTGTCTCCCTGGAGACTTGGTTTCCTCTCACTGGCAGAAGTTGAAACTGGTCGCAAAATAAGATGTAATTGAGGCCTACAAAGAGTAGGTCAACCTTCTTCTTCATTTGTTGGAGGAGTGAGTCGATAGCGCATACCATCTCTTATGGTACCATTGAGATCTCATCGATGAAGATGTATTCAATATCCTTCCATTGTTCCGGCATAGTCTGCAGTGAGTTTCCAGTCAATATCGGCATGCTGTTGTAAATTACTCCGTTCTTAGTGATGCTGTGCAGGGTTGATCAGCCTACTTATCTTGCAATTACTTCAGTTAATGCTGTATTTTTTGCCGTTTGCCTTCCAAACTAATTGAATTTGAATATACTAAGGTACTTTCGTAGTACAGTAAACCCTCGATTTAACGGACTCCGATTTAACGGACGCTCGATTTAACGGACAATTTTTTTATTTTCCATTTTTCGGTTATCGATTATGATGGGATTGGGTGTGTTGGATGGAAATGGGGTTCTTAAATGATTTTTGGAAGGAATTCTGGAATATGGCCATCTGAGACGGGACTCGGTCAATTCTTAACCGATTATGATGGGATTGGGTATGTTGGATGGACATGAGATTCTTATACGATTTTTAGCCATATTCCAGAACTTTTTCCAAACATCATTTAATAATCCCATTTCCATCCAACATACCCAATATTATCATAATCAGTTAAGAATTGATCGAGTTCCGCCCCAGATGGCCATATTCCAGAACTTCTTCCAAAAATCATTTAATAATCCCATTTCCATCCAACATACCCAATATTATCATAATCAGTTAAGAATTGATCGAATTCCACCCCAGATGGCCATATTCCACAACTTCTTCCAAAAACTGTTTATGAATCTCTGTTTCATCCAACAAACAAAATCCCATCACAATCGATTAAGAATTGATCGAGTTCTGTTCCAGGTGGCCTAATTCCAGAACTTCCTCCAAAGATCATTTAAGAATCCCATGATCGAGTTCCGTTCCAGGTGGCCATATTCCAGAATTTCTTCCAAAAATCATTTGATACTCCCATTTTTATCCAACATACCCAATATTATCATAATCAGTTAAGAATTGATCGAGTTCCGCTCCAGATGGCTATATTCCAGAACTTGTTCCAAAAACTGTTTATGAATCTCATTTCCATCCAACAAACAAAATCCCTTCGTAATCGGCTAAGAGATAAATGAGTTCTGTCCTAGGTGGCCATATTCCAGAACAAGTGCAAAATCTATAGTCTAATTAAAACTTTCGGTTTTAACAGATATTCTTATTTAACGAACTCCCCCAATTAGTCCGTTAAATCGAGGTTTTACTGTAATAAATAACGTTAAAACGAAAGACATCAATTCCTACATATAGAATGAAAAGTGACGAACCTAGTATTACACACATAATGGAAAAGCACAGGTAACCGTCCAAGAACACGGTATTCGAAGAACACGGTATTCGAAGAACACGGTTTCGAAGAATACGGATACCCGCATTTCCTCAAATTACACGGTTTCAAACAACACGATTTTCGATATTTTTATTTTATTTTTTGTATATCATAAATAAAACGTAACATTTTTTTTTGTAGTTTCGAACAACACGATTTTAAAGAACACGGAACGAATTAACTATGTTCTTGGATGATTTTCTATAGTTTATTCAAAGTAATAATTGATGCTTGGGTTTTATAGATGGGACGTACCACATATAGGAAACATTACCTCTAACTATGGTATTTGAATCAAAATTATTAAAATTACGAAATTATATTTACAATAATTAGAATACAGGAAACCGTCCAAGAACACAATTAATTATTTCCGTTTTCTTTAAAACCGTGTCGACTACAAAAAAAAACTTAAAAACGTTACGTTCTAATTTTTATTTTGTGTTATGATATACAAAAAATAAAATAAAAGAGAATAACGAAAATCGTGTTGTTTAATCGTGTAATTTGCGGAAATGGGTATCCGAGTTCTTCGAAACTGTGTTCTTCTAATACCGTGTTCTTAAACGGTTACCTGTATGTATTTGTAAAAGTTGAAAAAGATGTAGTGAGCTTGAAGCTTTGGTTTTCTATAATTGATTAGCTAGATTTCCCTGGCGTTGCACGAGAGAAATTAGAAATTTTATGTTGCGAACTTTAAATCAGCTCCGCATTTTCCTTTTGTTCAATTATTGTAAGCGATTTTTCCAGCCGTGGCTCACTTTATTAAGTGAACAGCGGCATAGAAGAAGAAGAATTTATTTAAGAGTCGACAGTATTCTGCTGTTAGCTAAGGCGATTCCATTTCCAATTGTAGACATTTTTGGGAACAAATTGTATGGAACCTAGGCCGACCCCTTCAAAAGTATTAAGAGAATCTGGTCATTTTGATATAAAACCCCTTTGCGTAATTTGAATCCGATTGGATGAATGGTGTGGAAATTTATAAAGGTTCCGTTGATCCAGGGGATGGATCCCACGGATATGAGTACTGAGTTCATAAAACTCATTTCCTAAATTTATTCCCGTGTTAGAATTAAAAAAAAAATAAATTTTAGAAAAAAATTGTTTCGGGGCTTAGACACAGTGACCAACTCCTTCAAAACTATCGTTAGATCGGTTTTGGACATGTAGCTTATACATGATAAAAATTTCAACGTTTCATGCGGCTGAAACGCCCATTCGGAACAAACAGTAATTTTTGAGAAAAACTGTATGGGGTCACATAAACCCATTGGACCCCGACCCCTTCAAACATATTACGAAAATCTGCTCATTTTGGAATAAAATACCGATTGAATGAATGGAAGGCTTAGACAACGCTGGCGCGATCGAAACAGGAGGCGTGTGATGAATCGGGATAGCCGGAAGACCACGCTGCAGGCATCAAACCCCTTCATCAGGGGATGTAAAAATTAGAGAGAAAGAAAGAGGAACCAGAGTTTTATCAGCCGGAGCCATTAGGAGCTTGCGTTTTAGATTGTTGCATAACATATAAGCTTTAACTCCAGCTATGACAGAAGTAGTACAATGTATTGTGCATTATTGAGGAGTAGGACTATGCATTTTTGTAGCCGGAACCTATTTATTTATTTATAAAGAAATCTATTCTGTGAGTTACTTATATCATTTCAGATTGCAACAGAACATTCAGTTTAAAACAAAAGTTAAATTAAAACAAAAAACTTTAACCAGAAAAAAATGGAATAAAAAATTTCATTTTTTTAACATTTAAAAATTTAGAAAATAATCCTTCAGAATTTTTTCACAAAACATAGTGATAAAAGTGCACAAATAAATATTTTTTTGAAATCTATTAATTCTGCAAGAACCGTAAAAACCCTACTTATGAAGTATATAGGGTGTCCCAAAATTCGCGTATCAAACGAAACAGGTGGATAGGGGAGCGCATTTCCAACAAAAACAGCCAAGTAAAGTTTTTTCGAATTGTTGACGGTGCAAAAGATACTCCACTTTTTGTGTTTTTTAGTAAAATCGCATGCGCGCTCATCAAAAAATTAATTAAAAAAAATCCAACAGTTCTTTTGTTTAATTTTTTTATACGATCTAGAAGAGTGTGCCTTTCCAATAAAACCATTTTTATAAGCTGCATTATCTTCTGACAAACAAAAACAATGGTTTTGTAAAGTATTTTTGTTTTTCAAAATTTTTTATTTATGTTTTAGTGACGCCAGCGGAAAAAGAATGTACTACAGAAAGTTACCCACTAGATAGATTTTAAAATGGTATCACACACTGGGTTATTCACAATAGAATGTTTATCAATTTTTTTTTCACAAAGTAAGTCGTGTTTATTAAAAAACGCATTTAACAAAATTTCGAGTTCTAAAAGAGATGCTTTGTCAGAAATAAAACAAAATGAATAAAATAATTTTTGTTTATTAATTTTATTATTATTATACACTTCCTTCGAATTTCCCGGATTTTCTCGGGTTTCCACTAGAACTCCCGAATTTACCGGTTTTCTTCCGGATTTTCAAAGAATTTAACCCGGATTTCCCAAATTTCCCAGGATTTCCCTCGGTTTTCTCGGGTTTCTTCCGGTATTGCTCAGGATTTACCACAGATTTCCAGCATTTCCCTCGGGATGTTCCGGATTTCTCGGTTTTCTTCCGGATTTCGGGTGGAAATCCAGTGGAAATCCGGGGGAAATCCAAATCCGGGAGAATCAGCGTAAAATCCGGGAAAATCCGAATAATAATATTTAAAATCATTAAAAAAAAAATTATTTTGATTTACTTCTGACAAAGCATCTATTTTAGAACTCGAAATTTTGTTAAGTGCGTTTTTTAATAAACACGACTTACTTTGTGAAAAAAAAATTAATAAAAAACATTCTATTATGAATAGCCCGGTGTGTGATACCATTTTAAAATCTGCATTAGTGTCGCATATTTTTCTGATAGTGGGTCAAATTTCTGTAGTACATTAATTTCTCACTGGCGTCGCTTAAATATCAATAAAAAAATTAAAAACAAAAATACTTCACAAAACTATTGTTTTTATTTTACAGAAGAAAATGCAGCTTATGAAAATGGTTTTATTGGAAAGGCACACTTTTCTAGTCCGTATTAAAAAAGAAAGTTAAACAAAAAAAAAATTTTGGTTTTTTTAAATTAACTTTTTGGTGAGCGCGCATGCGATTTTACTAAAAAACACAAAAAGTGGAATAACTTTTGCACCATCAACAATTTGAAAAAACTTTACTTGGCTGTTTTTGTAGGAAATGAGTTCCCCTATCATCTTGTTTCGTTTGATACGCGAATTTTGGGACACTCTGCATATATCTGAATTTGTAACAACTATTATATTAAGGATACTTCTAGCCTTTTGGTTTTTTAGATAAAAGCCTGGAGGAATGAGTGTTTTCGCGCATTTTTCTACAGATAACTCGAATATTGTTTAACGGAAAAATATATTTGAGAAGCAATTCTAAAGAAATCCTTTCTGTTGATATCTAACATGACCAAATTAAAAATAAAAGTTTTCTTGAGATGATAAATTTGTCTCTCCCAAATCTGACCGTTACTAAGTATTAAAGATCCGCTATGAAATGTAAAGGGATCTTACAACGGGTTCCTTTTGTTTTTATTTATAGAACCCTAAAAGCACAAAACAAAATATATCATTCATAAAAGTTTCACGTTAACGTAAAGACCAACCGTTTGCTACTTGTTATTGATATTTTTTGGTGGTGTCAAAATGCTATTATGTACACAAACACTCGTCTATAGTTTCTTATCTCGGTAAAATTTTAAATAGCTACGCTATTAATTTTAGTTGTTTGTTAAATAAAAAAAAATACGATAAATATATTTAGTTGTTTAGTAAAAAAAAAATTTGTGTTTAGTTTATGTCATTACATCATTAATCAATTAGGTTTCATTTTTATCTAAAGTAATCAAGTTTTATTAATAATTGGCTGGTTTGTTTTCAGAATGTCAAAATATCAAAAAAATTAACAAAGGGGAAAATGTAACGAAATTGTTCAAGGTTTCCATGATATGTCTCTATGTGTACTTGGAAAAACAAACAAAACAATGTGACCTTATTAAAATATGTGGTAGTAAACAAATATGGTGTTACCACCCTCTATACCACTCAAGTATTATAATTTTGTGTGGGCTAGCTAAATTTATTGCTATTTAGTTTATTATTGATCGTTTTTAATTTTTAAGTGGCTCAACAAATATATTTTTTTATACACAAAATCAATGTGTTATGTAAATATTTGCTGCAAACGATATCCAAATTGTCTAAATTTCATATAATGAATGCCCAAATTCGTCCCAAAAAACTTCATTAACAATTTTAGGGCCTATAATACCTAGCAATAACACATTTCTATTGTTGCATGATAGATGAGATTCAATTTTTTGATAATTTTAAGTTTCTTAGAAAAATAGTGAGAAATGTACTTACTTGAACTTCTAATGCATGATACGCTACAATGAGACCAAGTAAAATCACAGTTGATACAGATATTAGTGTTTTTAACGCTGTGGAATAAAAAGTCGCCTGCAAATAAACCAAATAAAATAAATTAATTAGAATTTTGATTAAAAAATGTAATTTTTGTTAATATTAAGGCATTTTCCAATTACATATTCTTTTAGATGTAAATCGGACTACTATTAAACAACTGAACTAGCTTTGCGTGAACAAACAAATCATATGTCATATCACAAACAGAAAACAATAAACAGCTGAAATTATGGAAAACCCGTAGATTACTCGCACACTATTACAAATTATTTGTATTCAGCTGAAAGAAAATGGCTAAATTTCATATTTTTTTTTCTGCAACTAAAATATGCCAATTTTGCCACCTACTAATGGAATTAGTAAGTAAATTTCTTTAAAACTGTAAAAATGGGAGTTATTTTTCCCAATAAATATTTCTGGGAAAAAAGTTTCCAATTTAACTTTAGCTGTACTTTTTTGAGAAATAAAGCATTTTTACTTTAGCTGTTTTAGCGCTATTCAGCTATTTCAACTATTCTTCAGGCTAAAGTAAAATTTTAAAATGCTTTAGTTTTTGTTTTAGCCATGGTAGTGTTGTTGTAATTGTCTCAACAAAATACAGCTAAAGTTTTAATTAGTTGCACGAAATTAATTGCATCAGGATTTTTGGTTCAGTACAAGTAATAAGATTTATGTTACGTATACATGAAAAAATTATAGAGTGGTACGACATGGTCCTCCTGTGGCCCCCTTCTAGTAATTTCCCGGGAATAGGGAATTGGGGAAAGAATTTACATATAAAATCTATTTAAATAAATTTTTCTGGCATACTAGGGTAAAACGTAGTGGTAATTTTTTTGAAAACAAAATGAAATTGGGAATATCTTTCCCTGCCAATTTAGATATGGAAAAATTATTCTCAATTTACAAATATTTACATTAAACTATTTTTTCAGTAGGCCAGAAAGAACTGATTTTTCTCTTTGTTTTATATTTCGTCATCGCGTGACAAAACAAATACAACCCCGTTATTGTGCACGATAGAGAATTAAATTTCTGTCCAATAAATTAATAAATAAATTAAATTGTTGAATTAAATGCATTTTCACTTCTAACAAATTAATAATTATGGTAATGTGCGCGGTATTTGGCAGTAAGAGCAATAATAATAAAAACCTAAAAAGTCCTGATAGTAAACAAAAATTAATTAGATATTTTAAATTCTCCAAAAATGTAAGGTTACACTTTAAGGCAGATGATTTTGAAAGAAATTTAATGAACGAATTTCTAAAAGACCAGAACGCTCCAAAAAATAACGAAAACAGCAATTCAAAATTTAGTGAAATTGCCAACACGCTTAGTGAAAGGATATTTTGCCGTGAAAACAAGTTAACGGATGAAAAGTTGTTGTAAGTATTCTTGTAATTATATTTTTGATTGCCTGGTTTTAAATTAATGCTTTTTAGAACGTCGAACGAAACTGAATTTCGTCGAACGAAACCCCACAAGCTCATAGTTCACAGAACATTCTCGATGATACGGTATCTGTCTTGCCCCATTCAGCGGTCTTGGACGTTCTGATGTAACTTATTTTAAAATTCATATTTAATTTTCAAATCTTTAATTAATTATGTGTACTTGTTTATTTTAGTGATCAAGAGAAAACGAATTTACTCAACGAAATTGAATCGCTGAAAATGGGAATTGAAAACATTCGCAAGGAGAGTAACTTTGAAAATTCCAAATTAAAGGAATATAATGAAAGGTTGCTTGGACAAATTGAGGGAAAGAAAACAAAAGAAAAATCGTCAAATAAATGGCAGAAAAGTGTACAGAAAATTTTCTCTCCCGGCCAAATAAGAAGAATGCAAAATCTCGACGGTAGAAAACTCCATTGGAATGAAAAAGAGATTGCACATGCAGAGCATACAGGTAGATGCAAAAAAAATCATTATCCTCTTCCAGGTGAGTCTGCCCTACGTAGATGGGCGAATAAAACAGTTATTTCCCCAGAAGTTTTGGGTTTTGTATACACGCTAACGGAACCATATTCATTGACTGAGCTCGATATTGTGTGTAGTATTTTGGTCAATGAAATGAAAGTTAGAAAATGTCACGAGTATAATCGGAATTCTGGCACACTCTTAAAACCCGCCAATTATGTTCAAGTTATAATGGTTCGTGTTTTGTAACTAGAAACAACCATTTGTTTTATGATTTCGACCGAACTTTAAACAAGTCACTTATATTCCAAATAATTAAGAAGCTGGACAATATAGGATTCGAGGTAGTTGCAATTACCAATGATCTGGGGGGGGGGGGGGGGGGGGGTGAAAACAGAGGACTCTGGAAACCACTTGGGATTTCTGAAGAAACTCCATTCTTTTGCATTCCGATAATAGCAACGAAAGGATTTATGAATTTACGCAATCTTTTACGCAATCATTTCTTAGATTCCGAATTTTTAATAAATGGAAAAACAGTAACCTCTGTTGGAGCTCCTCGAACATTCTCAAGGTAAAGATTTAAAAGTTAACAACTCACCATTTAACCGCCAAAAACGCTAGTAGACAAAAAGTAAAATTTGCAACACAACTGCTCTCACATACTAATTCAAAAGCAATTTTGCGTATGGCCTCGTTAGGGCTTTTGCGGAGTGGCGACTGGCACGAATGTGCAAATTTATTAAAAACCGTAAGCGAATTAGATTTTTTTTTTTTAATATGTAATATCATAATTTTATTTCTTGGGTTAACGATTGGTTTGATATCTTCAATGCTAGAGTATCAGAAAAAAATTCCCGAGAAAGAATTAAATTAAAGAATTAATTAATTAAGCTAAAGATACTCAGGATCAAATTATAGACGAGATGAAAAATGTTATTTCTAATCTCCAGTAGGTAAATCAAAATCAAAACTGCTTTTCCAGAAAGAATTTTGATCAGTTCAAATGCTCTACCGATGCTATTTAACGATCTCTTAAGGAAATACGATATAAAATATCTGTTGACATACAGTTTGAATCAGGGCCCTTTAGAAGGATTTTTTTGGAATTCAACGAGCAATGGGTGGACTACACGACCATCCGACAGTTCTGGAATTTAAATATATATTGAGAAACTATTTACTTAGGCGGAATGAGACAATCATGTCGCAGTCAATTAATGTCATGCCGGACGATAGCGAAAATAATACAAATGTTTTCAAAAATTTGCCGACTAATTTTGAACGTGTGAACCATTTTGGAACTGACTTACAACAATTACAAGTAACTTGTTGGAACATATTACTGAAGCTATAAATCCCGAAATTAGCCAGACTGAATTTGAAAGTACGTTTTCAGAACTGGAATCGAAGAAAAGCCTCGGAGTTCTGAGATAATTTCTGGTGCAATAATTTGTCGGAAGATGGACTAAAAAAACCAAACGATGACTTTCTAAAGGACATTTATAAATTGGAGAAAATCCTTTTCAATCTCAACGGAACTGAATTAAAATGTGGGCCCAACTATGTTAAAGCTCTAGTTGAGAGTTCACAAAATGTTAATTGTAGCCTTGACGTAAAAAATTTATACTTTCGTTGCAAAATGTTTTTTAGGATTAGAATTTTTAATCGAAATACGGTCGAATGTCAAAATGCCAAAAGAAAAAAATTAAACAAAATCATTAACTAAGAATGATAAAAAAACTGCTTTAAAATCATAATAAATATATTTTATTTACTAAAACTAAAATAAATGGCTGTTATGTTATGTTAAAATTTAAAGAATGTATAAACGTAATCGTTTATTATGTGTAAATATAAACGTGTTTGATATAATTAAAATATAAAATATATTCTATTACAACATTTCACGTGATGACGACATGGCAGTATAAAACCAGTTTTGTAAATAAATTGAGCATACCTTTATATTTCTCTATCGTGGATAAAAGCTATGTAAAATTTTCCTCAGTTCCCTATTCCCATGGAGTACCAGAATAAGGCCACTGTTGGCTTATCCAGCCTGGACGAGTGACAGTCTTCGTCTACTTCGCATTCGTCATCATCATGTGATACACTATTCGGAACATGTGATAAAACCTTCGGAACTTTGTCGTTTGTTTTATTAATTTCGTATGTTCCCAAATATTTCAAAGGCTCAGATCAATGCTTCTCTGAAAAAAATTATTCAGGTATTTGTGTAATGGTTCGACATGCCTGTACCAATTCTCTTCATTATACACAAGTTGCCAGCCGAAAATAAAAAAAATGATAATGCAGATTGTGTCTTTGGTTTGATAGCCGAAAAGAAAAATTCAACAATGTTGATCAATATATTTCAGCCGAAAGTTAGGTATTTAAGGAATTTTTTTTTCCTTCATATTATTTACTTCTTCAAGTTGATATTAAAATTAAAGTATTTTCTTCAATTTTGAAGAAATTCTGATGAGGATACGGGGGTGTAATTTCACAAGATTTAATAGTTCAATTACTGAAAAATTCATTGAATGGCCTGCCGCTCTTGCTAAACCTTAATTCGCATTGATGCCACTATGACCACTTGACAGGCCCTAATGCTTGTTAACAACATTCAGAATTTCTTCAAAATTGGACTGTTGTTAACAGGCATTACGGCCTTTCAAATGGTCATAGTGGTATCAATGCGAATTTAGGTTAAACAGAAGCGCCGGGCATTTCAATGAATTTTTTAGAAATTGAACTATGGAATATATGTCAAATTATACCCCTGTATCCCCATCCGAATTTCTTCAAAATTGGACTGTTATTACCAAGCATTTTGCCTATCAAATGGCCATAGTGGCATCAATGCGGATTTAGGTTTAAAAAGAGCGCCAGGCCATTCAATGAATTTTTCAGAAATTAAACTATGGAAGTTGTCAAATTAGACTCCCGTATCCCCATCAGAATTTCGTTAACCTGTTTCATTAACCGTTTAATTTCGTTTCGCGTACGGGGGGGGGGGGGGTAATTACGCTAATTCAATATGTCTCCACAGTTAGGCTAAAGTTGACCAGTATGATGGCCTATCAAGTGACCATAGTTACATCAATGACAAGACATGCTAACCGAGAACGTCAGGCCATTCAATGCATTTTCGATATATTGAATTAGCGAAATTTTGATAAATTACACCTCTGTATACACCTCTGTATCCCCTTCATTGATCTAAACATTTGTATTTCTCAAGTTTAAATAGAACTAGGCTTTACAACAACCTTCGCATACTAAAACATTCAAATTGGTTTCTGGTGATGTGTTGTTGAAATAATTATTCGGCTGATAACTTTCGGTTGAAGAATGTTGATCAACGGTGACTTATTTATGTAATTTCTGCTGAGAAAGCGAAGACACTATCTGCATTATCGATTTTTTTGATCTTTCGGCTGGAAACTTTCGGCTAGCTTTAATGGTGGTAAGCACCATTCTTTGACCATATGTGCAGACCAAATATAGCTATCTGTAATTCCAGCTTTTGCAGCATGTACTTTGAAGTGAGCGATTTGGAAGGATAAAGCCAAACAAATTTGGAGAAACCATATCTCATAATTCGTATTTATTTTATATTGCTTTTTTATCGACACTAAGGTTCCCAAATGGTTAATATGGTAAGTTACTAGTGCAGTTTTGCGGCACCTTGAATAAAAGACCATTGTTAATGACAAAATTATCAAACTTATATCAGATAAGTAGTCAGAAAAAGTTTAAGTAATTTTATTTTTTCTCAAAATATTTTTCTGATTTTTCTGTAAGACAAAAGTCATAAGTTTTAATATTGGGGATGCGCCTTAAGTTGCTTTGTATAGTCAAAACTCAGGATTCTGACTTAGAGCACCAACAATGAATTTAAAATTAAATTCAGGAGTTTAACTGTAAAGCCCATCCGGTAATTTTGGAAACATTTTATTTCGCCACTTTGTAGAACCTCCTCGAGTCATTTTAATTCTTCCCCTGGAGTATTCGCTTATACCACCAGATCAACCATATAAATATTGCCCTTAAAAATTCGTAGAACCTTATAGGTGTTATAAATGTTGTGTGTGGCAGATACCGGAGCTACGGGTACGTGAAAAACCGCATTTCTTAAATCGAAGGCTGAAAAATACTTTGGACCTTGGAGCTGGTGTTTCTGGTTGTCCATGTGTGGAATTGGATATCGATCCGGATCAAACACGGCCGTTTGTGTTTGAAAACGAATTTGCATATTTATCTGTTTTTGCACGAAGGCAGTGCACATGGAAGAGGTTCGCGACTTAGCCACACCAGGGTTTATTGCTACTCTGCGTGGATTTATAGTACATCGTGGTAAATACAAAGGAATATTTTTGGACAACCCTACGAACTTTATAGGCGCTCGAAACGAAGTAAGAGGATTACAGGAGTTGTACGACAAGGATTTACATTTAGTCGAACTAAATGTATTTATGGCCAAAAAGGCATTAACTGGCAAACCATACCCCCACGAGCGTAGCACTTTGGACGTCTTTGCTGAACGTCAGCGAATGGCAAAGGGATCATTTTTCAAAATTAATGATTTGTATGTACGATACGTCGTTCTCTTTCACCCATGTCAAATGATCCATTGGATTTAAATGTCTTGACCTCGGAAAATTTTTTGGTCTGTGGTCCAATGAAATTAGTGCCTGAAGGGCAACAAATGGACATCGACAAATTCGGATTATCAAATAGGATGTTTGGTACTGGCCAAGGAAGAAAATGTTCCTTCTGGGAATTGGATTACATTGCCAAGGTACACCCGAGAACTGATCATATTGTACGTGTGGTGACTATCAAATCTAGTAATGGAGTATTCAAGCGAGCAGTTGCGAGACTTTGCCCACTACCAATCGATTATTGACATAGGATCTATTTTATCGTGTGGAATATATTGGAAGTTGTGCGGATTATTTTTTATCTTTTTATTCGCTCTCGTTTTCATCGTGTACAGTCTACTGAAAATAGGAAAGCTATGTTATAAAAAAAAATAAAACTACTTTTCGTGAATTTTTTCACTTAAAAAACAAAAATAAATAGAAAAAATACTTTTCGACATCGGGTATATCGGTGCATATTTTAACCAAAATTTATCGAGTCATTTTATTTTGAATATTTTATACCTGCATTATCGACATTACCGGCTTGATTTTTAGCTAGCATAAATAAGGTGAAAATAATATGTAAAACTAAGTTCGTTGGCGTAACCAGTTTTATTCCATTAAAATAATACCCACAATTCTAGAAACAATGACAACAACGCTTTAACCAAAGTTTTTAACTATTTAGGACACATTTAACTGTATTCCAAACAGAATGCTAAAATATATTTAAAAAAGATTTGGAAACAGGTATCTATAATCAGTTTACTTAATTTTGAGCTTAAAATATTTTAAGGGAAAAGACTTATAGCAGAAAATAAGTGTTTCTGAGAGATACATTTATGGTCTATTGTACACACTAATCAAGATTAAATTAAGATATCTTGGAATTACCAAAATAACCATTAAGCGTGTTGTTAATTGTGTGAGTGTCTTGACATATTTCACTTAGGAAATATCTCATAGAATAAAAATTCTACCGTAACTCTAACTACTGTACAGTTTTACCGAACCTAAGCCAAAATATCTTGGTATTGGCCAGAATAGTTTTAGTTTTTTAGAACTAAATTTTTTTTTGGGCGTTTATAGTATTGTAAAATATCAGTTTTTCTCTCTCTGCAATTTAACGTGTATTTAATCAGAAGGAATATTTCTCGAAACCCAAAAATACGATCATATGTTCTTCGTAGCTTCACTTCTGGTCACGATTTTATTCTGTGCAGCAAAATATCTGTACAGGTATTTCCTATTTTTAGCGACCTTAAAGGTAATATAATGATCGATTCCATGCACTAGTCAAACCCTAGTAAAACCTAGAATTTTGTAAATCAGGTTAATTGCAGATGGGTACATGAATTCGATATGCGAGCATGATAACAAATAAAAATTTAGCAGTTATTTCCAGAAAATTTTTTTTTGCTTCAATTTAAGTCCACCATACACAAATGTGTATGTAAATAACCATATTTATTTATAAGGACGATGTTTCTGGTTGTGCGGTCGATGAAGAAAAGGAAATTTTTAAGGTTGACTAAAAAACATGTGTCAATTCGACAAGCGATGATGTTGCCCGACATTGATGTGTTTCATGTGTGTGCCACGAGAGGTCATACTTGTCGACTGTCGATGCTTTCGTATTGTCTCCGGAACAAGAGAAGCTTTAAACGACACACATCTGTGTATAACAACTTACTAATGATGTCTTAAAGTGCATTTTTCTTGTTGCTTGCGTTGAGTACAAATGATAAAATCTTGACGTTTGTAATTTTTTTGTTTTAATTGTTGGACGTGAAAGTTTCTACAGCGAAATACGTAATGAATAAAAAATTGAAAAAATTAAAAAAATAAAAATATTGGCGACAAAAAGCATGGTCTAAAAAATGGTTGTTAGACCGTAAAAAATTAAGTCATTTATTTGGGATGTCATATGTTTATGGAAATCAATTTTTTAACAAAGAAATTACTTATTATTCCAATATTATATTATTATTAAATAAAAAAATATTAAATATCATTATATCGTTAAAATTTAATTATTTATTATTAAAATATATATTTATTTTTAAAACTACAATATATTTTTAACCAATCATCCATTTTGATATACCCAACAAGCAATATGTTTCAACCAACCACCCAACAACGCTACACACGACCTGATTTGGTCAGACGGTTGGATCGTTGGATGACGGACGGATGGATTTGCCAAACCTACACATGTGTGTAGGCACTTTTACTCTTATTTATTTACGCTCTTATTTATTTACGTCACAGCCTACTGCTAGAAATTTGGATACGAAAACAAAAGTTTATTTCTAAAAAATTTAGCTTTCATTGAAATTTTAGGAATCGTGCTACAATCTCATTGCGTCATTAGTATTGCATTAGAGACTTTTCTAAACGATATAAAATAAACGAACCGTATATAGTAGTTAGGGGGGAAAACGGATAACACGCTTATATTTTTAGGAATGCGAAGAGAAGATAAACCTTTAGAATAAACAGGGATACGTTATCATTACTTATTACATGAACAGCGATAAACTCGATAATTAATTGGTGGATTTTCTTTAATGCTTTCTTTATCTTTTTGATTTCTAAATCAAACCACAAACATTTTTGTTAAGTCAAGTTAACAGAGGGTATTATTAAAGAGTTATTCATTTTGATAATACAGAGCTCAGAAAATAAAAATATTTAAGTTATTTTGAAAGTTTCATCATTCCTCCCTAGCTTGCCCTAGCTGTTTTGCCATCAACCAAAAATTCTATAATATACGAGAAACTTTACAAAATATCAAAGATTTCCAATTTAATATTTTTTTTTTAATTTTCACGATTCGTTAATAATTCTTCAAACCGGTTTTCCCATTATAGTAAGTACTACAGTATGACAATTTATTTTCACAATCTGGTGTGAAATCTTATTATTATTAAAATAATAATATGATTATGGTTAATCAACAAATTTTACGTTTATTAATTAAAAATAATATCCGAGACTAATTGAATTATGGGAGAATGATTTTACACATAATAGTAAAGCTGGATTTATTATATATTTGTTATACGTACGTAAATAATTTTTGCTTAATCACTCTCAGAATAGAATAAAAAAAATATTTTTCATCAATTCATTTTCGTTCAATCAATTCGATTTAAATCATAAATTCTATTGTGAATGAAAAAAAAAAAAAAAATTCTATCGATTTGTATTTGCGACAATATATATTTACATTTATGATTGTGGTAATATCTTAAGCAGGCAACTATGATAGATTAGAGATGATTGACATGCAAAATTAAGGATTAATCTAGTCAAAACTAGGCTCTACAATTTCTTTGAAGAGGTGACCGGGAAGGACTAAAAACCCCGTTATAATTGCCTTAGGTCAAGGAAAATATTTTATAGAGAGATGAGGCGGTTTTACTCCCCACCCCACTCACATGCTATTTCATCAATACATTCAATTTATAATTTTATATTACGTACTTCAATTGAATAAAACACTAATTGTTTTCCTCATAAAATTTTTATTTATTGCGGTCATCAAGGCAATTAAAAATTTCGCCGTTAAATTGAACAAATGAATAAATACACAACAAAAATGATTTTTAATTGTATTGCTGCTCGTACGTTACTTTTAATCACCATAATGGCAATTTCGATAGTTATGCGTGATTAAAATCTTTATTCAATAACATTAAATTGGATTCGTATCGTACGTATACTCGAATGTATACGATTCGATTAAATCATGTTCAGTTCAATAAATTGTCGTCTTATTCAACAGTGCCTATACATATCTGCTCTACGCATATTAATACAAAAGCTACTCGTCAATTTAATTTTATTCCTAATTCTCGACTGATTAGCTTATTAAATTTGAAGTCACGTACTTCTTTTTATGCCGGGTGGCTTTTTGTTGCTTCCGTATTTATGATTTTTGTTTACAGCGAATTTAATCGATATCATTTTTAAGCCTTTTTATGATTGTTACAAGAATGAAATTAATTTTACGATTTTTGTCACACAGTTATAATGTTTAAACTTTGGAAGGTCACGTACATATTTATGAGACGTCTTATTAAAATAAATTTGAATTCAAAAGAGAATCCGTAGAAAATATTTTTAGAAAATTTTATTGTCAGGTGGCAGCCCCTATAGTCGTGTATGTTGTATTTATTTGTAAGAAAAACGAATCGATTAAGTTTTAAATCAAAGTAATTTTAACTGGAAAGTTGAAACCTTAAAAAACCTTAAAATGGGATTATAATTATAGAATTTGGCGTGTCTGGTTTGTATATATGTGCAGTATTTGCACATGCATTTAATAGTTTTTAATATAAGATATGAGAAAATTTAGACCATTATTACACCTCTGTTTAAGCTGTAAGAACTAATACGCGGTGTTTGGTGCATCGTTTGCCAAACTGAATTGGCTGAAAGAACTGAACTTTTTAATGTTTATTTTGAAAAATCGCAATATTTAGCATTCAAGTTGTATTATTTTTTTAAATAATTGGTATTGGTTCCAAATTTAGTATTTACTCTTACGTTTACTGTTGTATGGTTCTATCAAATCAAAAATTTGCCCCAAATAATATCTACTTTCCTTTTTATTTACTCTTAAAATGTTTGAAAATGGTAAAAGAAAACGTAAAACTCAACTTTACATTGCAATAAAAATATCTAAAAGTGATCTTGATCTTCGAATTCTTTCTTTTTTTTACAACTCTTACAATTCTTTTAGATCTTCGAAAATAGTGATAGTTACAACATGTCGGCCCCTGATATTCGATATTTGCGATAAAAACTTGTTTTTACTTAAATAACATACACTAAGTAGGCTACAACAACCAACAACCACTACCTCACTCTTCCGCAGTAAAATCTGTCACTTATCTTTATCTTACATTTATATGTAGGTACTAACTTTTGGACTTATATTTAAAAACCGTTTTTTAATAAAAATAAAGCTATAAATCTTGCTCAAATTTTTGACCTCCGTTGCATATGCACGCACGCCACCTTCGACTTATTTCCACTGTAGTGGTGCGTAAAGGAATTTCGTCTTTAATTTTGACGAAAGCCGGTTCAATGCGTTGGACTAAATCATACCTAGATGGAACTTTCGTGTCGTATACCAGAGTTTTGACAATCCAATCCATGAATTTGGGAATACGTCATTTAGGTGCTCTCTGACAATTAATTTCCAGTGTGCCGGACAACTGTCATTTTGAAAAACAATAGGTTGGTTATAATTGAAAATTGGCAAGTGTGCTACCAATTCGGACAAGTCATTTTGTAAAAAGTCAACTCAAAAAAATTTACAAAATTTTTGTAAATATTCAGCTAACAGCACACAAAATAGTTTGTAAATTTAACAACGTCCCTTTCAATTTTATTGTTAATATTTTGTATATTTGACGAAATTTTTATTAAATTTACAAATTTTATTGTATTTTTTTCAATATTTTCAATTTTATGAAAATTTTATTGAATTTATTAAAAAAAATTTGTTATTTTTACAATTTATTTTTATAATTTACAAATTATTTTGTGTGCTGTATATTTACAGAATTTTTTTTTTTGAGTGAAGGTTAAGATGCTCAGGTAAGAAGTGTGGTCCAATCACACGATTTCCAATTGGTCCCGCCCAAACATTGACCCTAAATCTTCTTTGGAATGACTTCTGTCTTTTGGCACGTGTGTTCTGATCTTTCGTTGAGCAGTGATGGAGGTTGTGCAAATTATGAATTTCCTCTTTAGTAAATGTGGAGGTGGACTCATCTGTCCACAGAATACTTTTCAAAAAGTAGGGATCATCCACATGTCTTTGTGCAATAAAAGACGAAAAAACTGGACACGTTTGTCAAAGTCATGATTGTCCAGACCTTGCACAGGAGTGTAATGGAAAAGATGTTTGTTGTTTTGACAAAGTATGCTCCACACTTTCCAGATGGAAATCCCGAATGATTCAGCTACATTTCTTATGCTTCTAATCGGTTCCTCTTCAAACAGTGCTAGAACCTGTTCATCGACAGCAACATTATGTCGCGTTATAACCCTTCTTGGTTCATTAAAATTTAAATTACCGGTCTTGCGTAAGCGTCGATAAGCGATTTTGGAAAGAGTGGCGGCTGGGTAATCGCCTATTAAGAAAGCGTTCCTGTTAAATTCTTTGTGCGGCACGAGCGACGCAATTGGCGCTTCCATATGCCATCAAAATGTCAGCGTATTCTTCATTAGAGAATGTAGCCATTGTAGCAATAATAACAAAACTTAATGAAAACAAATTAACAATATTAGAACACCCTAGAAGAGTGAGGTATTAGTTGTTGGTTGTTGTTGCCTAGTTAGGTGTATATCCTCTATCCAGTCGCAAGTTAATTATTTGCGACCAGAAATATGGTTACTAGATTTATTTTGCCATGCAAATTCTTACATCTTTTTCAAATTTAAATTTGTTTTGCAATTGTTAAGTAGAAATACATAAAAAGACTGCGACCTCGGAAAATGCGTAGCAGTCTTTTCGTCGATTTCTAGGTACTTAACAATCGCAAAACAAGTTTAAATTTAAAAAAGATGTAAGAATTTGCATGGCAAAATAAATCTAGTAACCATATTTCTGGTCGCAAATAATTAACTTGCTTTAATCTCTTTGCTGAGGTAATTCTTTACGTAATCAACACAAAGTGTACTGATCATCCAAGCCTTCGTGTTTGATTTTTAAACCGGCAATGATGATTTTTCAATACCTTTAAGTGATCTGGGGGTTTCGGAACGATCAATAACGAACGGCTTAAATTTAAAATCCCCGGTTACATTTGCACGAAAAACAACCGTCAGCCGTTCTTTTGACATTTTAAATCCAGGAGATGTTTTTTCGTTTTGATGTAGCTGTAGGAAATACGAGTCCATAAAAAAACCGTAACAAAAATGAAGTAAAAGAGACGGTTTTTATATTTTTTTGTTAATTTTTTATTTGTTATTTCGAGGTATGTATTCGTTAAATGAGGTTATTGTATCAAAATTTGATATTCGTAGATCCAAGGTTTCGTTAAGCGAGGGTTCGTTAAGCGAGGTTTAGGTTTAGGTACACAACTTGTACCATTTGAAAGATTGTTGCGCCTGCGAGGTATGCAAGTTGGCAGTATAGTATACTCTCGGCGATTTATTGATGTAATAATGACTTACAATTTGGGGTATACACCATACTTCGCAAAAAAAAAAAGATCGTACGATATGTTTTATTGCATTAGCGGATCTTTTCCTGTACGGCAAGACCGACTTGAATTTTTGTTGTTGGTTTTGATTGTAGAACGCAAAAAAAAATAATTTTGTCAATCATTCACCTTTGTGAAGATAGCCCAAATTTCTATCCTCGAAACTCGAGAAAGTTGCTTATGGCAATACTATACATGTTTATGTATACTATTGCGATATTTAATTAACAATTATAGCAATAAATCTAAATTTTGCAATTTTTCCAAGAAAATTTTGAAATTTTTTCAATTTTTTTTTTACTTAGTTTGACACTTGAAGAATTGTATAAATTGTGGAAAAGAGGGGGTTTGGGGGCAGCCCCCATTCTCTAAGGTATATAACGAATTAAAATTACATTAAAATATATTTTGTATATACTGATAGTTCATTTCTTTAACATTTGTGGCACTATCAGAAGAAGCCTGCAAGGTTGACGAAGCAAATAAAAATACAAAAAAATATTGGAAAAAAATTTCCAAAATTTATACTGGATCCTTACCTGATTTTCTCGATGTATACGTAAAGTAAAATTACGCCAAATATACCGACAGCGAAAATCAAAAATAGCTTTAAATATTCCTCCTTCACAAAAAAGCAATATTTTTACTCTCAGCCAAGAAAAATGTTTGTGTCATGATAGTTTTAGCTGTCGTAACAGTAAATTTTCGGGGCTGAGAGTAAAAATGTCGTGATTTTTTGGGCTGAGAGTATAAAAAATGTCATGATAGCTATAGTTAGTGTTGCCATCGCATTTTCCGGCGATGGAATTTTTGCTATTTTCACATACATCAATCATTCTATAATATTCGTTTGATGCATACACTTAGTAGCATACAAACACAACCAGTGCGGTGCCCTAATCAAAAATTAATTAAATATAAATTTTATTGAGTGGGACCTTGAAAAGTGGTATATCTGAATTATATAGCATATTTTGTGCTAAAGACTTTTTGTAAATGGTGATATAGTGTGATTAGTGTATGAAAATATTAAAAATACCAATAAGCTGAAGACACTTTGGTATATCGCGAGTTACATACGAATATAGAAGAAAACGCAACACAATTCTATTTCGTATTCTATTTTACGTTTATACCTTGTCTGTGTTTTATAAAGAACTAAAACTAATAAATATTTTCAAAGTATCTCCGATTCTTTTTGGGACAGTCACAAGTAAAACTGTTGCTGCTCTGCGTTATGCCGCGGATTATTTAGTTAAGTTTTTTGAATTTAATTTTCCCTTGTTTTGGGGGATTTTGTTTGTGTACTTCAATTTATTATGTGGTTCAGGTTATTAATATACCTTAATTAATTTTTTTTCGACTAATCTTACCATAATACAAGATAGGATTTTATTTTATTATTTAAGTTTTCCGTTAATCAAACATTTTTTTTCTCTTTTGTTTCTTAATTAACAATATTTGTTACAGGAAACCGACGCAGTACCAAGGTCATGGAGAGTGCTTTCTTCGCCGAGGATACTCCGTCAAGGTAACATTCTTTTGTTCATTTTTTTATACCGTACTTTTTTTTTTGATGCCATTGAGCACAGATACATTCCGGACGATAATGCTGATTAACTTAAGAATTATTTAATTCACTAGAGTCTTATAACTACTAAGTTTAGTCGATTTCTTTTTTTATTTTTTTTTTGCTTTAATTTCTTAGTATCTGCCTTTGCCTTATAAAAAATGTGTACTGTACAGAATTAATTAATTTTGCTTCATAATAAATGTATAATATTGAATTAAATCAAGCGGTATATTTAACATGAGTGGTTAGGTCATCGATCAGTGGGAGTGAGTGAGAAGGTGAGTTGAATCTGAGTGAGCTCACGTCAATGGCAGTATAATGATATAATTGTGTTGAGTCGGCCGGAGCACAACAATTACCCCCACGACCAAACTAACCTCCACCTCTGAGCTAGCGGCGGTAATCCGGGCGTGCTCTGGCGAACATGTATTTCTTCTTTTTCTTCTTTTTGTTTTTTTTTGCTTCCCTTAAAGTAAAGCAAAATCTTGGTGTTAATAATTAATTTTAATAATTAGCGAACCAGTGAAAATCTTCTATTTATCTTTTCTTCAATTCTGCCGTTTCTACTATGAAAATCCGGTGCATAATACACGAGAAAATTATATATTCAGGTTCAAAATTTGAATTGAACATCAAGTTTCAAAACAATTGTGAATTACGTTTTTTACAAATTTATTTCACAGAACTTAAGGTCATCAAAATTCGACATCTCTACAGTCCGCAGTCGGATTGGTTATTTGGGATGAAATTTTATACTAAAGCTTTTCCATACATTTGGAGATCCTAGCGAAATTTGGTGGAAATCTGTGTAAATCTGTGTACTTGCATACGTTCTTGCGGAGTATCAAAGATATGAGATTAAGTTATTGGTTTTACGCTACATAAATTGATATTTAAATCGATTTTTCCCAATATTTAATGTTTTGTCGTAATGAAGTATTTAGCCCTGGTATTCCAAGGTATAATAATCTCCCTATAGCTAATCAACTTTTACTTTAATTGAAAAATTTCGTATAGGTATATGCCATACCAACATATCACGAGAGTGTATTGTAGCCATATGGTTTTTCGTTTATGTATTATCGATATAAGAAACCTAATCTTAATTTAACTGTACGGTTCAATGCCACCTCATAATTATTAAAAAAAATATGGTCGATGAAACCAATGGCCACCGAGTTGCGATGATATTAAACCAAACTTATTTCATTATAGCTATAATTTAAGAAAATTATTTCTCATAAATTTATTCAATAATTAAAAATATGAAATTGGTTTAAAATTATAAAATCAACAATATGTTAAAATTTCTTGGGATCGAATTATATTACAATCAACATTAGATGCCCATTACTAATACCCTCAATATGTACTTTCTATATATTGAACCCGAGAATTTTATCGAATCCTTAAACGTACTCTGTTTCATATCAACAGTATCTACTACGATCCCAGTTTGTTTAAAAACAGAGCAAAAATATTATAATAAAAATTAAACATTAAAAATGGTTTAATAAAAAAATATAATAATAATAATAATAAGACTAATTTAAAATTCTAAACAGAAACAAAACAAATTAGAATATTATTTTGTGTTTATTAAACCTGATAAGAAGACTTTTTGTTTTACAAAAACAATGACAGTAACCACTTTCCGACTTGCACGACGCTTTGAATATAATTTTATTAAAATACATGAGAAAAATAATATTACATAATTTTAATATGTTGTGGTGGTTGAACCCCGCCCGCCCCGCCCCGCGTCATAAGCATATGTTTATGGTTTGGGTTGAGTAAAATAAATGTTTAAAATGTGTTTCCCTTTTCTCAATCCAAAACTCGTATACGATTTATTTTTATTGTCAACCGAAAAATGTGTATACACAATTTAAAAATATGAAAATTTTATCTCATTTATTGGATAACATAACACAATATGTCTGTGTGTATGTGTGTTTAAGGTACATGAGTTTTATGTAAATATGTACGATACATAATGTATATGAATAAAAAAAATGTGATCGTGTATTTTCAGCTTGAAAATTTGCAAAGAAAAGTTGTCAAAAAATTTTCCACTTACACTATTTTAAAAATGTTTGTATCCATTAAAATTTGATAAATAAAGGCAAACACACTTGAAGGATATTTTTTTTTTTATTTGAAATTAGAAACCGTAAACCATACATTATGTAATATTTTTGTGTATATTGTTGTATCCGAGTAGAATAAATGAAAAGGGTCTTTTCACTAATTTATTTTTTAAGATTTTGTCTTCGAATCAGGATGTGTGAATATATATCGGCTCCATCCTTTTAGTGTTATATATTTATTTATTCTAAGTGTATTCGTATATAAAGGGGTTTCAATACTGGGAGGTAGGAGTCATAGCTGTTTGATTGACGGATTTTGGTCGATATAAGTGAAATGACTATTACAATAAGCGATTTGCTTGAAAGTTTTTCTGTACATTATTTATTCTGTAGGTGATCTTTTACATGGACTCTCCACCTGCTATTGCTATCTAGTTTTGCTAGAAAATTTCGATCAAATGGTAAGTGGAGACTCGGAATAATATTTATATGCTATATGCATGGAGATTTTGACGTTTCCTCTATTTCAATATGGTGTCTACTACAGTTTTAGTATTTATTCAAATATCTAGTAGTCTAGACTATCGACAAATGAATGATTCCGAAACGTCAAATTATACAAGTTTACCACACCAGCCCCCACCTTGGCAAATTTTGATAGTATTCAGATAGCAGGTGGAGAAGCCATGTTAGAAATAAGGAATTAATTTCATAGTGTTTTTGTCGCAAAATTTTTTGTTCTGGCCTGCTATGGTAGAAAGTGTGGCTAAAGTGTGGCGATCAATCATGATTTCTCAGTAGGCCAGAAATGATATTTTTGACAAAAACGCTATGACAATAGTTTTCCTAATATGTTTTTCCTATAGGAAAGCCAGAATTGACCTGCTGATGTGAAAACTTCGCCTTATATTTTCTTGCAAATTGTTTTTGAACGTAAAAACCCGTGAAACCAGTCAGGAATAAAAACTTAACTAAATAAAAAAATAAGAATTCCATAAATGGCGCATGTGTTATTACCCGCAAAACTTAAGAAACCCTTACGAAACTTTTGTTAAATTAAGCTATCACTTAAAAAAAATATCGTGCGCTATTTTCCAGCCAAAAGTAAGAAAAACTTATAAAGATGTATTGAAAATCTGATTTTTTATTAAATTGTATAATTAATTACTAAATTAATATATAAAGTTATTTGAATAATTTTACATGCATCTTTCATTTATATATGATAAATTTTTTGACTTTATGAAACCTTACCTAAAATTAGACGGAATTTTCACGTTGTTTAAAAAAGTTAAAATTAAATTTTAGCCGTGGTTTTTCTATTATTAAATGTTTCTTATAACAAATTAATCAAAGGGTTGGCCCTTAAGTGTACCAAGATTTCCAATCAATTTTAAATAATTTAAAAAATAAACAAAAAAGATAATAATTGCAATCAGAACACAGTAGGCCCAGGATCAATTTGAAATAAATCTAGATAGATCGAATTAAGTGTGTCAAAAAACGCCCAATTAAATGTGTTTGTATCTGAAACGTTTGGGATCCGTTCATAACTGCATATTTTAAAATTGCATTTTTCAAAACGGCATATTTCTAAACGACATATTTCAAAACAACATTTTTCAGAATGACATTTTTTAAAACTGCATGTTTCAAAACGGCATAGGTACAAAACTGCATTTTTCAAAACTGCACAAGACAGAATGAAATATTTTAATCGATTAATCGATTATGAGTCTAGAATTATCTTTTCATTAATAGTCTGGAATATGACCAACAGGTACGGTTGCTTATTACACGATGAAGTTTGAGATGAATGAAATTTTTGAACATTTGTGAACAATTCTTGGATTAAATTCTATAATAAAGTCAAATGAAAAGGAACTTGACTATTTCTTAGTCGAGTAAGATTTAATTTCACATGTTTAGGTTTAGTATAGGTATGTTATAAGAAAGGACCTTCATGGAAATTAGAAATTATTTGAAGATTTAGTATGCATATAATATACTCCTTCACCTAAATTTTTGTACCTATTGGCCTGTTTTTTAATTACATCGGAGAGATCAGAGAGATAAAAAGAAAGCCTTTTCCGGTTTTTTTATTTTATCGGATCGATCAGATAATTTTTTCTACGTGTTTTATTTTCTCTGATCAATCTCAGATCGTCATTGTTCTATCTGAATTTGTTTTCATACAGTTCAGAGAAAAAACGTATTTGAAAGAGTTACACAGAAAATATGGCGGACATTATGAAAAATGGTAATTAATAAATTAATTTGTAATTAAAAATAAATAATTGTAAAATTAATAATACGCTAATTTATTATTTGTTTGTGGTAGACACCCAAATTAAATGGACAACAACAAATATATTATTTTTATTAAATGAAATTAAAGCGGAGTTCAATAATCTTCAAAATGGTATAATATTGTATGTGTTTTTAACTATTTCCGTCAATACTAATATATTTTACTCTATTTTTATTACAATTTGGACTTTTAAATATTACTCGTATAATTTCGTTCTCGTATAAGTCATAACTTCGGCTGAAATGTCAGTCGATTGTCTAATGTTCAGTGGTCTTTACCTATTTTCATATAAATCAGAGAGATAATTTATCTGACAAATCTGATAATATTTTATATGAAAAGGCTTATTACCGATTTTTATACACTGTAATAAAAATCGGTAATAAGCCTTTTCATATAAAATATTATCAGATTTGTCAGATAAATTATCTCTCTGATTTATCTGATACCTCGGACACAATAAAAAACAGGCCATATGTCGACAGAAATGTCGTTTTGAAATATGCAGTTTTGAGAAATGTCGTTTTTAAAAATATTATTTTAAAATATGCAATTTCGACCGAGACCTGAAACGTTTTTACGGGAATATATAATTTGAAGTTTTTATTTATAATGCTTTTTACAACCACCCGGAAAATTCACGAGAAATGCAGAACAATAGCGAATTTTCACTCAAAATCGTTGCAAAATGATAATGAGTTGTTGAATTTGTAAAAAAATTGTTTTCTAACATTTGTCATGTTCCACGTATGTGAAGTTATCCCAGAATTCTATACCACAAAATAAAATTTTTTATCAGGCAACACTAACATATCAATAACCTATTTGCTCTTGTGTGAAGTTGCCCTGAATTTTTATCAATTTTAATGGAAAAACTCAATTTCAAAATCAATTTTATTGGAAAATTATCAAGTTTATTAAATTCGATTTGGTTTTTTATATAATAAAAAAAAAATTAAAATCTAACGTATAAAAAAACTAAAATTTTGAGTTGCATAAACTAATGAAAAATTGCAGACGAAAATGAACTCTGGGGTGGGAATTTCATTGATTTTTATATAATTTTTCCTCCCGCTCAAATTATTTCGTCGAAACTAAAAATGTTTCGGATTAGGGTTACCTGATTTTGAAATGTATACACTAGTAGCTAAATTTAAGCTAAATTAGAAAAAAGTCAATTTTAGTTTTGGCGAAATAATTTTAGATTTATCGAGCGGGACGAAAAATTTTATACAAATCAATGGAATTCCCACCCCAGAGGTCATTTTCGGGAACTTGCCATGGAACACATTTTTTCTTACATTACCTGTAATTTTCCATTACTTTATGGATGCAATTCAAAATATTACAGTTTCTTTTATACATTAAGGTTCGGTATCCAGTTCGCGCTAAGATGAATTTTACATACAAATTTGAAGTAAAATTTAGCTAGTGAAATAACAAAAAAATATTTAGTTCACAATTTCGTAGATGCGGTACGCAGCTGACGTGAAAAGCTTGTAGTTGTCTCATTTACATATAGACTTCTCTAGTGAAAACTCTACACACGTTTTCGCAATAATTTATCTGTCTAGAACAATGGATGAAGAAAATAATTTTCTAGACCATGAAAATAATTTTGAACTATATTTTTGTTTGTTGTAATGGCGATTTTCATCGAATGTAGATAGCGTTGTTTTCTACGTCTACAAGGGGGACGAGAATTGTCAAATTCATTGTTATGACAGTTTTAATCCCCCTTGCTTCATAGTAAACTATGATTTACATTTTGTCCACCAGATGTCAGCTAACTCTACATAAACCTTTTAGCTTACTAATTTATCTGTAATTTAGTGGAGACTTGCGGACACCGCGTTAAAATTTATCTTAGCCCGAGCTGGATACTTGGATTTAGAGTTTAATTTTTTTTTATTATATAAAAAGCATATCGAATTTAATAAATTTGATAATTTTTCGTATTTTCATTAAAATTGATAAAAATTTTCGGTTGGGTTAACTTCACACAAGAGCAAATTGGTTATTCATATGTTAGTGTTGCCTGATTAAAAAATTTTATTTGCTGGGATAGAATTCTGGGATAACTAAACGATTAATTTTCCAGCAGCGCCTAAACCGCTAGTTTGTGAGCATTTTATGCTGATAACAAAAAACTATGTTTTGAGCACTACATAGCGTGCTTCAACTAAATTTGTGGCATTCTTCCAGATCTTTTCAATACACGCTTCGCCCATATCCTATATAATAAAGTAATAAGTAGTTACTCTCATTAAAATGGCGGTGTTGTGAACTAAACCGATTATAAAAAAATTGATACTTGGGTTGAAGAAAAATATATCTGTGTCCAGCGCCAAACCAGAAGTTTAGGATCTAAGATGCTTGAGCTTAATTTATGAATTCTTAACTTTTTCAATTCATGCACAACATGATGATATTTTTTTTTAATTACGATATAATGAGCGGACCAGGTGAAAATGCATCCTGACGATCCGCAAATACATGTGGTGTATTTTTTCGGAGTTGGACTGCAATTATCTATTGCATTATGTGCCGAATTCTTCAGGATTCGCTCTACAGAATTTTCTGCCTTTTTCATTATAACTTTCTTAAAAAGAACGGATTACGTTTTGAGAACATGTTCACATAGACACGTGGCGTATGTTTTCGAAATCGGACACCCATCATCAATTGCACTATGTCGAGGCTGCGTTAAAATCTCCAGAATTCGCTCCACAGAATTTTCATTTTACATCTTTCCTTAAACTCTATGGATTTGTCATTCGATTTATTATGGGTCTTCCTCCTGTTATTTCTAAAATGAATGGATTTTAATAACGGATAATTTGTAAAAATTATCTTTAATTTTTTGTAAAAATTATCTTTATTTTAAAATTATTTTTAAAATTTGTTTATAGTTTTTTATACTTTGGTTTCTGATTCATTATTATTGAATTTTTTAAAATTATATTTAAGGGCTTTTTTTTGTAATTTAACTAAATTTATAATCAAAACATAGTTTTCGTCTTAAACAGGGTTAATTCACTAATACATATAAAAAAATGGCTTTGTTAATTCTTTTTATGACGGTCCACATAAATTTTCCGAAATTTAAACGGAAATGACGATATTTGACAGAAACCTGTTTTCAACAAAAATTAAGCCCTCTTGTCCAGCCCAGACGTATTTATTGTTCTCGTAAAAACTTCCCTCCTCAAGTTTTTTCCATAAATTGGTAGGCCCCAGTGGTGTGTCTTCGAAAAAAGTCGACAGGAAGTGGCAGCTTTCGTAGGAGCTTTTTTGGTTTTGGCAAATATTTTGAAAAGTATACAGCATTTACAAAACGATTAAAACAAATAAACTGTAGATGAAATATTAAGGAAAATTAATTCAGAAATTTTTTAAATTTTACCGGAAACGACGAGTTTTGATACAAAAAAAAACACTTTATTTCATCAAAATTTGACATCTCTATAGTCCAGGCAGATTAACTATTCGGAATGAAGCTTCATACTTATCTTTCTCCATTAATTGGGAGACCTTTCGAAATTTTAGGGAAGTGACAGCATCCATGGGAGATTTTCGATATTTGCAACGATGTTGAAAAGTTTAACGATTATAAAAACGACAAAGAATTAAAAGCGTCAACAATTTATTTGGGCTTATTGGTATTCTGAAATATAAGTAGTAAAAATAATTTTTTTATTATACAAGTCAAAAAGCTTAATTGTTCGCTTTAGGAATTAAGTGTGTTATACTCGAGAGCTGCATTCATGATAAAAGAAAGTCTAGTGTTGGTCTCAGCATATTTACCTCTCCAATTGAATATTTTTTCGTATGGTTAGGACTAACTTATATTGTGATTATTAACCTAGGTGATATAAATCCGAATGGTAGTCCGATTTTTACGATCTGGATTAGCATTGATGTACGCATAATTTATTGATGTGGTGCTTTAAATTTTCTTCGTGAATGTCGTAATACCGAAAAACAAAACATCAACATATAAAATCATAACTAAATGTAAAATATGGATTCACTGTATTTTATTTCTAACAAAGCATCAGTGTGAACTGATCCTTAGTTAATTTGGTTTGCCTTGTAAGGTAAATAAAGCCATAAAATGAGCGCTTATATTCGTACGGCACTGTGGTGCAAAATACATCAGTGTAGGCTTGAGCGGTTTTATATACCATATGTGACTTATCCGTCCAAATCTTTGGATATTAATGCGCGATTTTTGTCGTTGGTACAAGACAGCACCTCCACACCAATTAATAGGCTAATTAGTAAAATCCAGAGTACCCGGATTGCGACCATTTCTTAATATCGGAATTAATTATGTTGGGCCTATTTCTACCGCAAGAAAAAAAGGAAGCCTATGTTCAACAATTTCAAAAGGATAAATTGCCGTGTCCGTAAACACTACACCGGAAGAAATTCTTCTCGAGATGGTCACAGAACTAACAACGAATTCATTTATAGCATGCTTGAAACGATTTGTCAGCAAAAGAGGCATACATGACAACATATAAAGTAATAACGCAAAAAAAATTTACGGGAGCACAACGGAAACTAAAGAGGCTGTCGTCAATATATGACTGAGTGAAATATTACTAACCACTAGCTCAAAGGAATTCAATTAGAAATTGTTAACTATGCAGGAACTAACTCAATTACTTGGCTCCATATTTTGGAAGATTGTGAGAATCTGCTAAGATCCACTTAAAGCAGTCGGAACCATTACCTTGACATTAAAAGAAATGTCAACTTTGTTGTGTCTAACTGACGCGATACCTTATACGAGTTCATTACACCTGGTCATTTTGAGATTGGCACCGCAATGATCAGTATATGAGTTAACTGTGACTCATCTGTCCAACGATGTCAAGTACCAAGCCAAATAGTTACCAACAGTCTCGTAACAAGCGACCAGACTCCATTGATGGTTATTATAACAATCTCAAATAAATTTTAAAACACGACAAAAAAGTTAATCGGCAATATAAAAATAGCCTGTGGAAATTTAAATCAAAATATATAGATCAGAATCTATAGAACATTGCCTTTTAAATACCGAACGCACCCCAAATGTATGTTATTTTTTTGTATGTACGCACGCAGGTGGATAATTTTTTACATATTGGCCGTTTAAAAATTTATACGCAGGTTAAATATTTCAATGTTAATATATAGAGCAAGATTAACAAGCTGTTAGTGATTAAAATGTGAAACCGGGCATCAGACTGTTAATATGGAACAACCTTGATCCAATACCGAATGCGCTTTGAAGAAATTTCTTAGAATTTTCTTGATAAATAATATGACGTGCTGTTGGGGCGCGATTTGGTTTTGATTTGACGGAATTTAGAATTTTCTTTCATTTAATTTTCATTCTTAACTGGTTTCAATTGAGGATTTCATTAATCTGTTTTTGTATTTCAAAGTAACTTCTATAGAGCAATGCTTTTCTTTAACGCTGTAAATTTTTTTTTCATCATTATACGTCCACTACGCACAAATGTGTATGTAAAAACTGACAAAGGTTGTAATGTTTTCCCGATTTTAACGGATTTTAGTTAAATCAGATTTTTTTTTCAAAAAACTGTTATAATTTGATAACATATAAATTACATAACATATTATTTTTTTGTTTTTTATAACATATTTATTTTATTATTATTATAGTTGCAGTGTTATTTTTCGGACGAAAACAATTTAGTATGCACAAATGTGTATGTTGGTACAAGTTTTTTACGTACACAGTTGTAGTCGCGGGCCGGAATAGGAATATATTGACGTATATGTAGTTGGCCCGAAAACGATCCCGCAAAAACCTTTTAATTAAATGTGTGTGTCCTCGCTTAATTAAAAAAGCCTGTCAGCCCGAAAAATAATACAAAATAACAGAAAATTAGAATCCATCCCGAAAAAATATATATAAAGTTCTGCTCCGGATCTCAAAAGTTTGATCTTCTAATTTTCAAACTAAGTATGTGGTAGATTAATAAAAATTCTATAATTGCTATAATAAAAGTTTTATTTATACCTTCATGTTTGGACAAATGTATCTCAGTTTACATAGGCGACCTATAGATATTACAAATGTAGCATAGGCTTAATAAGACTAGCAGTAAAACGATTCCGCATGGCCATTACTACACGATTGAGTAACAGATCATAAACAAAAAGCATTCATAAGGACTCTGTAGCTCATCGTATGTTAATGACGTTATGGATGCTTTTTGTTCATGAACTTTACCCCAATCGTATGGTAATGGTATTGCGGAATCGTTTTTCTGCTAGTTTTATTTAGCATATGCCACATTTGTGATATCTATAGGCCGCCTATGTAAACTGAGATACATTTGTCCAAACATGAAGGTATAAATAAAACTTTTATTATAGCAATTATAGAATTTTTATTAATCTACCACATACTTAGTTTGAAAATTAGAAGATCAAACTTTTGAGATCCGGAGCAAAACTTTATATATATTTTTTCGGGATGAATTTAATTTTCTGTTATTTTGTATTATTTTTCGGGGCAAAAGGCCTTTTTTAATTAAGCGAAGACGCATACATTTATGCTAAAAGGCTTAGGTACTTCTGACTACTCGCAGCTACTCATGCTTTTTTACAAAAGTAGATTGCTTTTCATAGTACAAACCACTTCCATTTATTATCTACTCCCAAGTACTTATTTGTAGTTTGCCACGTTAAATAGAACACAGCATGTATTGGTAATAGCAGAGACAACCTAGAATAGACATCCAATGTAAACGTAAAAAATCAAACTGCGTGTTGATTTTCTGTAAATAACCGCATACAATCAAAGATATTTTGTGTTTTTGAGTATACGTATGCGCAGTTTAACGAAAAATCATCATTACAACGATGACATTGGAATTATCAGAAATAAATTTTGTTTTAATTTTTTAGTTCAAATGAAAAACCTCCTTTGATTGTCTGTGGTAATAGTAAAGGGTTTCCATAAATAAATAATGTGTCATATTGCCTTACAACACTTTTTTAAGCAAATTCATTTCTGCATATCCGCCCTGTAGTATAAGCGGTATATTTTGGAAAGGTGCACGGAAGTTTGATACGGAAGTTTGATACCATTTTATGGTATTTTTTCTAAATTCCTAGATGTTTTGCATGCATCATAATTTTAGGTAAAAATGGAGAGAAATCCACCGAACTTTTCAATTGAGTCACCCGTTATATACAATGAAAATCCAAAATCTTAAAATAATAAAAAGTTCATAGAAAAAAATTCTTCAAAATCATCATCAAAAACTTTTATTTGTTTTAAATTTTTGTTTTTGTTTTGTGTACGACAAAACGGCGACAATTTGGTTAACTTATTGTGTTCGGGTATGTGCCACTCGCAAGAAAATTCTAAGTACGCATTTATCGGAATTAGTTTTATATTTTGCAGACGGGTGGAATTATACATTGTACACATTGTGTGATAAAGTGGTGTTCATTTATTTCTGAGATTTATGTAAATACAAGTATTTTTTTATCAAGATGATGTCACTTGCAAATAGACGATGTCTTAAAGAATTTTTTGTAAAGTTTGTAAACAATAAGAGTTTTTATTGTTCGGGTAAGTTTTATAACGGGAACTTTTAATATTAGAAGAATATAAAAAAAGCTTATAATTTCGATTTATTCGTCAGAGTTGGTCTGTAGCGGTTTTTGATTAGATTGTCTTACAAAAGGTCCCTATCGAGTAGTGCGTCGAAATGAAAAGAATTATACCACATCAGCAAAGGGCATTGAATCAAACGTGTCTATCAATTGATTAAAAAAATGTTTCATCGAATTAGACGACAGGCAATATCGTTCGAGCATCCAACAAAATCCCGCCAGACGAAATTTTTGCAGATATATAACGAATTCTGAGTTCGCCGTATGCCGGCGGCATAAACCTTCGCGAATGTTATTTGTATTCTGTTCATCATTCAAGGCATTACCTACTCCGCCACTTGGATTTAATTTAATTGCTGTGAACAATCAACTGATCGTACAATTTTAAAATATCGCTTTATTTACACATGCCCAATAGAGGCTGACATTTGGCAAACATTGTTTTTCATACATAACTCCAAACATTAAATAAACGATCAGTAAACATTAATTTTTTATTTTTTTTTTAAAGTTTTATAGGCAAAAACGCGTGAATCTTCGGGTGTGTACACCCTGTATCAAGAAAAATTGTTTATTTAGTTTTGTTTTTGATCATTCAATAAAATCAAAGGCCTGCTACGATCTTATTTTTTTTAATCGATAAAATTTGCACTTGGTTCCTACCCTGATTTCTTTTAGACCCAGCATGAAAATTTTTCATTGTGTGGAAAATAGTGTTTTAATTCCATACTACAAAATATCAAAGACACAAAAATATCGATTTTGGAGAAAAATAATTGTCTTTCCCTTTCTGTTTCGCGGTAATATTATTTATTGTTTTGTAAGTTTTGTTTGGTTATTAAATCTTTTGGTTTTCTCTTCCCACTTTCTCAGTTTCATGTGACAAGTCGACGGGTGAATATGCATACTATTGTGCATTCGTATGTTTTTGTTTATTTTAATTTCTCGTGTTGTTTTATTTTAATGATTTTTAATTATTACAGTAACATTAATTTAAATGGTAGTTTAATTATAAAATGGTTGCGATCGGATTGGGCTAAAGTGGTAATAAAAACAGTTTTGCCATGGCATCGCCATTTACATATCGATGTCTAGCAGGTGGATGGCACGTGAACATGTTAATCAATACCCTACAACAGGCATGTCAAACTCATTTCAGTGTACGGACCAAGTTCTTTGAAAATTGTATTCCAAATCCTTTTGCGGGCCACATCTACTTAGTTTTATTAAAACTTCAAATTTTGAGTAAATTGAATATAAATTTACCATAAAAAAACTAAACAAAAAATATATAGAAATATATTTATTAATAAAAAGGATATAAATTATTTAGTGCTCGATATAATACACCGCTTTTCATTTTTCAAATCATCAAAATCTGGTATTAAATTTTGGCTTGATGTAATTTTTAATTTCGAAGCTTCGGTTAATTTGGTTCGCTGCGCAGTTTTATTCATTTTGATTTGTGGAAAAAAGTTGTTCACAAATATATATGCTACCAAACATGGATAATATGCGTATTATAAAATATCGAATTCCTGGAAAACGATCTGCAGGTAAGTACCCGTACAACTCTGGCCAAAAAATACCAATTTCCTTATATTTCTGTTTCAATAAGGTATCGCATCGCATTTCTATAAACTCCATTTGCCAATGTTCATCAATATTTTCAATGTCAACCGACATCGGAGAGCAAAAAATATTTAAATGAGATTCGGTACTTTGAAAATCCGAAAATCTCTTTTCGAAACCTTCTTCCAATATTTTTAGTTGATGAGAGATTTTGCAAATTTTAATTCTCAATATTTAAGCAAAAGAGTCTTCCAACTAGAGAAATTTGATACATTTTTTTTCAAGAAAAGTAATGTCAACTGAGAAAGCAAAATCTTGTATCCAATTATCATCTTTCAGTTCAGAGCACTCATAATATTTAATTTCTAAAAAAAAGTACGATTTCGTCCAACAGTTGTAAAAATCTTCTTAAAACTTTATGATTCGAAAGTCACCGAATTTCAGTATAATATGGCAAATCTTCGTAATCAGACTCCACATTTCAGCAATGACCTAAATTCCCGATTTAAATCATCGCGTGCTCGAATAAAACTATCAATTTTACCAAATTCCTTAAATACATTGCCATTTTTAATTACTTTTGAAAATAAGACTTGCTGGTGGATAATGCAATGGAAGTGTTGTACAGATTTAATATGTTGGGTTTTAACATAAGCTTTTAATCCACCAATGACACCACGTCCAGCTCCCCTCATAGAAGGGGCCCCATCAGTTGCCAAAGACACCAAGTTATTCATTTTTTAATATCTATCATAAGTACAGCGTAAATATCTTCTCCAGTTATTGTACCGTGCATTGGAATTACGTCTAATAGCTCTTCAGTTATTGTCCTATCCCTGTCACATCCTGTCACATCTTCTCATCGATTGCAATTGAAAACACTTGAAAATTTAATGCAACTGAGTGAAGTTCGAATTGTGCGGCCCGTGACTTTGACATGCCTGCTCTACATAGGCGGATTTTTAAAATTTTAAATAAAAAAGAAATATGTATTGAATATCTGAATAAAAATATTAAAATTACATCAAATAGCTAGTTCTTTTTAATTTTAATAGAAAATTATTATTAATCCTATGTAAAAGTGCTATGGAAAGCTGTTCATGCAAATATGTGATAAGTTAAATTAGTACGGAAGTGTATATGGAATATATCCGAGTTTTCGACGAAATTCCACTTTATTTCCACTTTGTTTTTTTATCTTTTTAGTTGGGATCCACACCGGCATTCCATATTGGGTAGCGCCCACTTAGTTCCAGGAGGTGAAAAGTTTGTTCAATGTATAAAATATGGCGCGTATAAACCTCAAAATTTTCTTATTGCAAATTATGTCGCTTGATGTCTTCAGTGCCGACATGTTGTAACTATCACATTTTTCATTTCGATTTGTTTTCGATAGAATAACGGTGTTTTTTTCGTAAAAATATTACTTTTAAAATACCGTTACTTTATCGAAATCGAAACGAAAAATTTGATAGTTACAACATGTCGGCACAGCTTCACAAATAAATTATAATAACTGTGGATATTAAAATTTAATTTCTATTCCCAGTGAGAAAATAGATTTTTGAAGACCGCGGCAAAATCTCATTTCATTTTAAACTGTAGGTAAAGGTTAAAAATCTTTCTTCCACAATCTGAACAATAGTTAAATTACGAAAATTTATTTGATTTATTAGTTCTGTTTTACTAGTTCCCGCTCCCCGGTCTGGTTGGTGGAAAGGGTACTTGCCTGCGGTAGCTAATTTGAGCTTATAATATTTAAAAGATTCAAAGTCTGACAATTGTAACAACTTTTAAAGAAAACATTAACTATAATATCAATTATAGATAAAAGGATTGTTTTATATTCCTTTGGGCGTATTCATGTAAAACAAAATCTATATGTATTATAAACTATGGTTTGATAAGGGATCTCATATATCAGTGTTTCCAACTTAATAACGGTATACGTAAAAGATTAAAAACAAGAGAACACACATGTAAAAATTGTTCTACTTTATCGATTTTAAAGAACATAAAGAATGAAACGTGTTATTCGTTTATTACACATGTGGTTCAGTGTGGTGTATTCAGTATAATATGATACGAGTGCATTGTTTGTAACCGAAAGCTGCTTTGTTTTAAATAAATAGAACAACCATAAATTCTATATGTAAGCTTTAAAAAACATGCATTTCTATAATAAAATATATTTACTTGTTTAAAATTAGATAATAAATCAGGATCGAGTTGACCAATATAAAAGGCATAAACATGAAAACCATACACCAAAACACTAAAATATGTAAAGACTATGGGTCTTTACACAATGTTGTTAGTATTCCAGATCCTACTGTGTATATCAGTATATCATATTTTTTCGGTTGAAATGTCACTATCCTGCGTGCGTCTTTCCCCCTACAAAAAAAGACACAGAGCCAAAAAATTTTAACCACCATACAAGAGAAGCGAACATAAAAAAGAATTTATCTTCGGCTCGCTCTTTCTTTGTTGCTGAATTAAAATGATGGAAATAAATTTTCTTTTCTAATTTCGTCCCCCCGCGCTTTCCGCTGTCAACAATGAAAAGTGTTTTAGTTCGTTTTTTGTTACATTTTAATATGTGCTGCTTTTCAAGCTATGTATACTCGTATATCTAGATTTTGTGTCTCAATGAACGTCGTCCTCCCATCTTACATATTACAAAGTTCTTTACATACAGTGTTTTTAGATACTTACTTTTATGAGATTTTTTTTTTTAAAGCAAGTGAATTTTTTAGAACAAGACAACATGGAATAGAGCACATTAAATGCACAACAAAATTTTTCTAATTAAAAAGTAGAAAGATGTATACATAATTATTTAAGACTTTTTACAGAACTCTTATCTATAATTTGATAAAATGAATTCCAAGTGACTTATATACAAAATCGTCATCTTAATTTAGTTTAGGTTTTATTTTTGTATTGTATTTTTTAAGTATATATACGTATTATACAAAAGAAACAGCGAAAATGTTAGATGACTCAGCAGAATATAACAGGCTTCCGCTTTTAGGAAAGGTTAAATGGCAAGGAATAATTTTCAAACGTTTGCTCATTTCACTATACAAGTTCCCCCTCCATCGTCGTCGCAAACGAAATTGAATTATTTAATTTTTGATTCTATTCGTGCAATTAGTTTTAATTGTTGAGCTTATTTCACTAAAATCACATTTATTTTCTTTCAAATCACTGAACAAAATAGATTTTAATTTTAACGATAAATTAAATTATGCGGGATTATGCGCTGTGCATATTTTATGAGTATTTCGACTTTGCAATACAATTTATATATACGTCATATATTATACAAGTCATTGAAATTCTTCTCTTGGTGATCCCCAGTCATATGCAGAAAGCCACTTGCTACTTGCAAATACAAAAATTTCAATAACTCACATCAAGTTACCGCACAGTTTATGACAAAAATCAAAAAGTAGTAAAAGACACAAAAATTCAGATTTGAAGTAAATATGAGTTTGAAAATATTTACATCTCGTCAAGCCACAAGAACATCAGAGATTCTGATGTATGTATGTATGTAAACTTTTAAAAGTACCTAAAGAGTATAAAGCTTGTTTTGAGATCAATATCAAACGATTAAAAAGTTTTTTTAAATTAATCAAAAAAATCACAACAAATGTTTAAAAAAGAACATATAACCATACCCTCGGACGCGTTCGTAAGTGGCGGATAGTAAATTGCTCGCCGACTAGAATCGGAAAGTAGGAGGGAAATAAAATACCTCTCGCGGACCAACAAGTCTACATGCAATGAATTTAACTACAGAAAAAAATAAGTTATAGATGTATGTGAAGATAGCCCAAATTTCATCCTCGAAAAATGTGATGGCAAACCTAATTATTGCTATCATGACATTTTTTACTCTCAGCCCAAAAAATTTCGACATTTTTACTCTCAGCCCCGAAAATATTTGCTATCATGATAGTTCAAAAATGTCATGACAGTTGAAATTTTCAGAGCTGAGAGTGGATATAATACTTATAAATATGTACATGTTTGTGAAATAAGCCCAATTTGCATATGTGTGCGAAGATAGGCTAAATTCAGTCTCAAGCTCAGTCTTCACTCGCAAAATTTTGTCACGGCGATAGAGTGTCATGACAAAATTGTATTTTTACACTCACAAATATTAACACCAAAATGAATGTAAAATCATTTTATATTCTCTGTTTTGTTTAATTGAGAATCAAATATAAATTTTCTACTCATTTTGTCAAAGTGTCATAACAAAAACATCAGCAATTTTAATAAATTTTCTCTTTGTCAAGTTGTAATGCGCATGATCAGATTCAATACAAATATATTTTGTCATGACATTCTAGCATCGTGACAAAATTTTTGCGAGTGAAGACCAAGCTTCAGCCCAAAGAATCCATACAGTTTTACTGCGAGTTCATATGACGGATAAAAATCTCGGATTTTTCTATCCCACCGTTTTACCCAATCAAATTGCATCGAAATTCACGCCCCTTCTATCCCAAAAAGTTGAAAAGCTCTAATCGTTGAGGTTATATCTGGCAGACATAAATTTTAATAATCGGGCAACATTTTATAGACTATTTTACTGTTCGAGCAATGTTGTTGTGTTTTGTAATGTGTTCTTCGGGATGACATTTCAATTTTTATTTTGTTGTAAAGTGTGCCTGGTGTGTAAGGAATTTTTTTTTGTCTCGCGATTGTTGCAATGCCTTTGAGGGTGAATATGCATCCGATGCACAGTGTATAAATAATTGTAGTGAATTAGGTCAAGAAGGTCAATTTGATAAAGAACGCGAATTTGAGGATCAAGAAGCTGATGAACACGATGATGAAGCTACAGAAGATTTTGACAGTCGTTGATCGGGAATAGCGAGAAATTTACAGAGTTCAAAAATATTGGAGATATTTTAGATAAAGATTATGGTCCTGATGAAGAATTTGCTATTTTAAATGTGGAATGTTTCAATTTCGAAGATTGCGAAACGTTTATAAGCTATGCCCCTTCAACAGGGCTGTGCAACAGCCGAGGTGGAAAGGTGCAGTAACTAGGTAACTCTAAATTTAGTAATTGTAAAATTTAACACTAAAAGTTTATATTACCATCTAGATTAGAAACATGGAACCACTGGGCTGGTCCAGATTGAAACAAATATTCTATTGTTATATTCAAATGAGGCTGCTTGTTGAAATGGTTCCAAACGTTTAGCAACTATTTATTTAGAATGCGGTTAAGATACTAAAACTATAGCCGTTAGTGAACCGAATCGCTGTGAATATGTATACAATGTACAAACCCCGGTTGCTTGCAATGTAAGCGGAACCCATAGCTCTACTGGATCGTCACTCAAAGATAGTCACGGCGAATTATAATTAAGTATTAAGTAAATAAACGAATGGAATAAGCATCTTTTGCTAAACGTAATAATGATTAAAAAAAATCATTTTATTTAACTTTGATAACAATAAATATGATTAATGATGGTACTGAAAAAATTTAAATTCTATGCTTTATAATTTAAATGTTTTCCATTAAGTTCATTTGTAAGAAATATTTTCATTGGATTGTGTTACAACTGCTGGTACATACAAACGCGGACATTTGTGAGTGAAATTTCCAAACTTGTTGTGGTACCACCATATATCGTTCTTGGATTTGAGTGATCTTAAGTTCTAATGGAATATCCTTATGAAATAATCGGCTTCATTAGCCACTTCTCGAACGACTACGCTTTCTGTTCACGAAATGTTCTGTCTGGCAACATTTCTTCGAGATGTGTATTTAAGGTTTGCTTGTTATCAGACTGTTAAGCCATACAACTTTTGCATCCCGATGAGAGAAGCGAATATTGTTATGAATAAATTGTGAAAATCATACGGATGATTGAATGCATATCCCAAAACAAACGCAAATCAAATTTATAACAATATTTATAATTACCAAATTTATTTTATTTTTTAATTTTAATTAATAAAACGAAATTACCAACACTCTTGAATTCAAAACAAAAATTATAAAAAAATAAAAATAAATTGACAGGTGAAATAGACCAAAATTTTGAGCAAAAACAAAACTAAACGGCGGGATAGAGAAATCCGAGATTTTAATACGTCGTATGAACTCGCAGTTACTCTCCGTCCGAAAATTCTTGCTAGTTAAAAACTCTCATGACAATCGAAATTTTCGAGTGTGAGAATAAAACTGTAGGGATTTTCTTATGCAGTGCACATCATTTGATGGATGAATGTTTAAACATCAAGTACGATTTTTTATAAAAAATTTCTATGTATACGAGTTGAGATATAGTTCATAGAAGTCGGGAACTATTCGTTGGCCCAATTAGCGGTGCACATCGTTTGATAGGTGAATGTTTAAGGAGCATGTACGATTTTGTTTAGAATTTTTCTATGTATAGTAAGTAGTTCATTGTACCTTTCCGGAAAGCTTCTACCTGTTTGTTTGATGTACAATTTTGGGCTTTCGTCACATGTTAGTTTGTATACTCGTGCGTCTACTTTTTGGGGTGTTTTAAATTTTGAGTTTCTGTTCTAATTTATTACTGTTTTTGTAGGCGATCTTATCTATACCAGTATATTATATTATCTTTGTGTTTGTTGTTTTTGCTATTAATGTGTCGTTTTTCTAAATGAGCCGTGTATATTTCTGCTAACGTACCTACCTGATAGTGAACTTCACCCCAAGACAAAAAAGGGAATTATGTAAAAAAGGTACAGATTAAAAAAAATATGAACTTCAAAGACAATACCATGGTATAGTATCTGTCACTTGAAGTGAAATATAGTACCAGTGGTACTTTATTTGCCACGGTATTATGTCTATACGGTACTATATCTCACTTAGGCATAGAAAACTTCTAAAAAAAATCATACATGCTCCTTAAACATTCACCTATCAAACGATATGCACCACTAGTTAGGCCAACGAATAGTATCTGACTTCTATGGACTATATCTCAGCTCATTTCCAATTCAAAAAAGCACAAAAATTTTGATCAATAAGTCGCGACACTTTTATATATCATATACTAATGTTATATACTATGTTACGACAGTTAACAGTAATTTTGTTGTTTACTATAATTTATTTAGAATCTAAGAATGTTGTTCATGCCATGAGAGCTAAAACTATCATGACACACACATTTTTCTGGGCTGAGAGTAAAAATATTGCAATTCGGTAAAGGAGGAAGATTCAAAGTAATTTTTGATTTTCGCTATCAGTATATTTTTTGAATAGTAGAATTTAGTTGTTTTTTTGTTTATTCACACATTTTATCAGAACTTTGTATTGTTTTTATTAAATTCATAACATTTTTATTTATTATTTGTTATTCGGAAATATTTATACCCGAATTTAGATTTATTGCTTTAAATGTTTATTAAATGGCGCGATAGTATACATAAACTTGTGTAGTATTGCCATAAGCAACTTTTTCCATTTTCGGGGATAGAAATTTGGACTATCTTCACAACGGTAAGTTATACAAATCCAAAATTGGAGAGACATAAGAGACCTCTAAACATGTTTATTCTTCTTTCGTTTTAAGTAACAGATATAAATAAAATTCATTGTATAACTAATCTATTAGGTGGCCAATTGGAAATAGAACCACGAAGAAAACCCAAACTAATTCCGCAATGCAAAAGATGCCAAGCATACGGGCACGTGCAGCGATATTGCGGCAATGAACTAAAATGTGCTAAGTATGCAGGATACTACCTAACTGCGGAATGCATCAACTCAAAAGATGACCTCCTGATGTGTATACATTGCGTAAAATATTACTCCTCAGACATACAGTAAACTTCAAAAGCAATATAATCAATAATTCTTCCAAGAGGTATAAATCAAATCTAAGACTATCGAAGAAACGGCTCAGAGGTTTAAGCTTTGGCGTTTGGATCGGTAGATGATGAAAATGAACACAACTACAACCAAGTGTCGGAGTGCAGCACTCATGGGCGGATCCATCGTCCATGCCAGTATATAAGCTGGCATGGAGCTATCTATGCAATGTGCAGATGGTTCTACGAAATTTGGACCTATAGCCGTACGTTCTCAATTTGGCAGGCGACTGCGTAAAGTAGGACGCGAAAAGCGAACTGCGAAAGAGTAGGGAGTGCTTCGGTCCCAGAACAAGTTGCAAAGATTAAATCCAAAAAAAGAAAATCTAACGAATATAGAAATGTGTGCCTTACCTCAATAATCGAAACTCACTTTACTAATCTTCCCACAATAAATTTAGAGTCTATCGAGTGTATTTTACACTTACGCAGCTTTGCCGGAAGAGGAAGTGCCGTTATCATTAAATAAAATGTATATACAGGGTGCGGCAAAAGTAAATATATGATGTAAAAAATGTTTTCTTTGTTTGCGGATATTTATAACAGTTTGCTGTTTTTTCTTTATAGAAGATTTTATGATATAACAACTGCTCCAATTGGTTCAACTATTCGTTCGCTGGTGGATAAATTTGCTAAATTTGTGACCGTTGGAGATTCAAGGCGGGCAGACCTCGAAAATATTAATGTTGTGAGGCAGAGCATTCCAGAAAACCTGGAAGCATCAACAGAAAGGCGATCTGCTCAGTTGCAGATCAGTTGTAAATCTTGCTGAGAATGATCAAAACTTTTTTGCAAATTTAATGATGACCGACGAGGCGCATTTTCACTGGAACGGTCTCGTCAATAAAAAAAACTGCAGATTTTGTGGACTAGAAAATCCCGAAAATCTTCATCAAAGGCTATTCCCATTACACCTTGTTTGTGTTACTGTATGGTGTAGTATTACCGTCGAAAAGATTTACGGCCTATTTATTCGAAAATGATCGAGGTTTGATCGAAATTTTTTATTTTCGCAATTGCCACCAAACACCAATATATGGTTTCAGCAGTTTGGGCAAACAGCTCATACAGCACGTTTAAAAATGAAGCAATAATTGAGGCAATAATTTCCACATCGAATAATTTCCAAAAACGGAGATTTAAGATGGCCACCAAGATTGCCTTATTTGACTGTCGTAGGCTTTTTCTTGTGGCGCTCAACGAAAAAGTGTAAGTAAATACGCGCCAAACCTTACAGCAACTAAAGGAAAACATTCATGAAGAAATTGGTCTTATACTGCAACAAACACTCCTCAAAGTTATGAAAAATGCCTTAAAAATGCTGATTTTCGTTCGTGGAAATGGTTCTTATTTAACTGACATTGTCTATGTCAATAATTTAATTCGTTTTTTTCATTCCATTCAATAAATATTCAAAAACAAATCGTTCAGTTTCTTTTGTGGCACCTGTGGCATTATTCTGGTAATTCCCCGGGAATAGGGAATTGGGGAAAGATTTTATATGTAATTTCAGTTAAAATATTTTTTTTCCGGCCTACTAAGAAGAAAAGTTTGATGCAAATATTTATAAATTGGGAATAATTTTTCCATATCTAAATTGGCAGGGAAAATTATTCCCAATTTTATTTTGTTTTCAAAAATATTACTAGATTTTTACCTCAGTATGCCAGAAAAAAAATTTTACAATACAAATTACATATAAAATCTTTCTCCAATTCCCTATTCCCAGAGAATTGCCAGAATAGTGCCACTGTACTACATTTTGAAGTTAAAAAATGGGAATAAGAAAAAATACTAACTTCAATTCTTCTCCAAGACATTCTATCAATAAAAAACAATACTCTGAATTCTTCCTGCGCTGGTAGCAGGTAGAGTCATCAGTGCAAAGAATACGCATTGGAGGTCAAGGTTAATCAACAGAAAACCAAGTACTGGCCCACTGAACGAGGAAAAATATCTACCAATTTTCATGGCTTGAGTTCAGATCATTCTCCAATAATCCTACGTAAGATTGGTAAAGTTTCAAAATAAAAAGGAAATAAATATCCAAAAGTAATAAGGAATCTCTTGTGTGACAAAAGAAAATCGAAAAAAAGTGCCATCAAACCAGACAGATAAATAAGATTAAGCACTCACACAGTAATTGTCAAAAGAAATTCTGAAATTAAAAAAAATGAGACAATTAACTTCTACTTGAGTAAGTTGGCAAATGAAAGGAATACTGACCCTCGCAATGATGTATCATCGGGCGATTTCTGTTAAACGGACTATAAGCAGCGTTGTACCGTATTGTCTACATGACGTAATTAATACATTGTCTATACGTGTAGACAATGTATGTCGAAAATTAAATAACTTACGTCGACAATGTCGAAAATGTCGACAATGTCGAAAATTATTCATAATCATTAGATATTAACAAAACAACAACAATATTTATTAATTATTCTTTGGTTTTCTTCTTTTTTGCAAAATCTTTAAATATAAAATGCCTAACTAAAAATAATAGTAGCTTTCCAATTCAATTTTGATTCAAAATATGTCTAAGTTTAATTTCAACCTAACTTTCCAATATTGAATAAAATTTAAAGTTAAAAATTATGAAGACCTAAATTTATAGAAAAAAAAATCAATTAAATCTTTTTCCTTTCTAGGCGGCGAAAAATTCGAATAATATCGAATCAAAGCAAACTGCATTCCCATTGGGGAAATTTCAAGAATACGGCCCCAGGTCAGATTTTTTTACGTACATAGTTTTCCTGAACGAACAACTGTCACCTACCAAAAGTTCAATAATTACTACTTGACAGAGAAAATGCCGTATATTTGTGGAGTGATTCAACAATTGCTTAGCCTTAGTTTGGAACCGCACCGCGCTCCTTCGAAATTTGTGTGGGAAACAGAGTTTCAAGCAGCAGAAATTCTTCAATTTATTATGGCCGAGACGTCCCTTAAGCTAGCAGAACCCATACGGCAGAACATTACAAGACAGTATGGATAATTATAGGCTAATTATAGGCTAATTAAATGCCCTATTAAAAAATTTTGGGTTCCATCCCTTCCAACTAAAACGCGGGTTCTGCTAGCTTAAGAAAAAGTTAGCAGAACCCATATCAAAAAACGATTTAAAAACAATTGAAAAATTAAAGGTTAATTTTAGGCTAATTAAATGCCTTATTTAATTTTTTTATTATGCTCGCTCTAGGAGAAAAGTAAGGCTTTATCACTTAAAAGCTAGCAGAACCCAAATCGAAAATCGGACCAAAACCGAAATAAATTAAATGATTTGAAATTTGGTCAAAAACGAGTGGAGCCCAAAATTTTTTAATTTGATGTTTGATTAGGTCACAATGAGCCTTAAACTATTTGTATGTCAGTTGTTCTTGTTTTGCGTTCTAATTTCGGTTTTGGTCCGATTTTCGATTTGGGTTCTGCTAGCTTTGGATTAAATGGCCTGAAACTTGGTCAAAAAGAGTGGGGCCCAAAATTTTTTAATGTGGCGTTTGATTAGACCATAATGAGCCTACAATTATTTGTATACTTTAGGTAAAATTACCTGAAGTTTGGTCAAGAAAAGGTGGAGCCCAAAATTTTTTAATGTGGCATTTGATTAGGCTATTATGAGCCTAAAATTATTTGTTGTCAATTGATTCTGTTTTGCGTTCGAATTTGATTTTTGGTCCGATTTTCGATTTAGGTTCTGTTAGCTTGTAAGTGATAAAGCCTTACTTTTCTCCTAGAGCGAGCATAATAAAAAAAATTAAATAGGGCATTTAATTAGCCTAAAATTAACCTTTAATTTTCCAATTGTTTTTAAATCGTTTTCTGATATGGGTTCTGCTATCTTTTTCTTAAGCTAGCAGAACCCGTGTTTTAGTTGAAAGGGATGGAGCCCAAAATTTTTTAATAGAGCATATAATTAGCCTATAATTAGCCAATAATTATCCATACTGTCACATTTTTTAGGCCTTTCCTATCGGCTGGTGTCGATTATGCTGGACCAATTTACGTTCAGAAATCAGAGGTCTAAAACCTATTCATATGCTTGCTGTCGTTTTGTTTATTGATTCATTCATTGCAGTGCAGCCTTCCGGCAGTTTATATTAAGTCGGTCTCTTAAATTATAAGTGACAGTTGTAAATGATAATGCAAATTCTAATTTTATTGAACAGAACTAGACTACTCGGAAATTTTATCCACTTATGAGACCGCAGTAATGCCTACAAAATACCACTTAAAAAGAACATTGTCGGAGGCTCTACTAACCTATTGAGAAATGATAACGCTTTCGATGCAGACTAACGCGACCCTCAACTCACGACCTATTTGTATTAATTCAGACAACGATCTCAACCCATTGAAGCCAGCACATTATTTTGCTCAATAAAGAACCTATTTACATGATCTGGCACCATTCATCTTAAATTAATCAATGATGACTATGGAAATACCTCCAGAGACTGCGACAACAATTCTAGAAAAATGAGACCTTCTTTCGTAGACATCTTTCGTAGGTTAGTGTCATACCACATTATTCTCTTTAATCTTTCGAATTCAGCTGGTTGTCACCATTTCACCCATGTTGTGCAAATGTTTCTTCGATTATCGCGTATTACTGTTTGCCAGCTCCTGCAGGCGTCTTACACAAGACTCAAATGATGAGAAAAAATGTTAGTTAATTTAGCCTAGAAGTATGTCGCAATTGCGATGAGATAAGCGAAAGAAATGAATTACAATTCTAAAAGCATTTAGTAAGTGTATCGAATGTAATTCACAAATACGCTGCATCTGCAGCCGACAAAATTTTTCTAATAAGTGGTGCTGATTAGGAGAGAGAGAAGCCTCTTGCTGTTGAGCAACATAATATAGCCCATATTGACGTTCCGAACCGATTTACAATCGCAGATAAAATAAAGATAAAAAGGCTGTACTCGCTAGAGCAGCCAACAAAATTTGTTTTAGATTAAATGAAACCTGAACATTATGAGGATCCATCTTACGATGAATTCCTTAATTCAGCACTCTTGTTGTTCAAAATAGAAACGGAGTTAAGTTTGATGAATTGAAAGTGGCAGCGATGTGCCTTATCTTCAAGAAGGAAGATTGCACTATCGATATGGGGGGGCCCAAGCTGAAATAAAAATGTTCATGCCATCTCTATTTATTTATTGCACAAACTTCTTTTTGTATTCCATTTGTAAGTTTTCTAGTTTTAGGCACAAAGCAACACCATAGGTTTGTAGGCATAGGGCATCGTGCTTGAGGCATAGAATCAAAGTGTGGAATGGTGGTTACGGCCAACTTATAACAAACGCCTTTCCTTATTTTAACACACAATAATACTAATGTGTTATGATAAAATACAGGTACAAACAAAAATCAATATAATATTCTACAATTATCGACATATTCTACGCCAATTGTCCACATTGTCGACGCCAAAAGCAACTTTCAACGCCTTATCGACGCCATGACGTCGAAAATTCCAAAATACGACGCACAACGCTGACTATAACTGTTCCATTGTGCGTTCGAAAAATTGATCGATATTAGCTGGTGCCTTAACAGTCCGTTACATAAAGTAATCGATCAAATAATACTAAGTCCTTTAGTCTCTGATGGGTTAAAACCACTAAAATTACAAATTGTTTGTCGAGTAGGAAGCATAATTGTATTTATTTAATTTATAATAGATTACAACGTCGACAATAATCACGGCCTTGAGCTACATACACGATTTAATTTAGCACCGCTAGTTCTCATCTCTAACGTATCCGGTTCACTTTATTTAAGAAAAAAAAAACAAGTCAGCTGCCATAGTATCAATTAGACAGAAATCTTCCATAATGTTTTGACATTTAACTGCACTTTAAATTAATTTATACATGAAAGATATATTTGTCAGTTCAGTGACCAAAACATTTATAGTTCAATTCAACTCCAACTTTTTTTAGTTTGGCCAAATGACAATAAATGTCAACAAAATATAAATGTTTCGAATTTTTTTAACATTTTTATAGAGATGTTAAGAAAAATTTGCATTTAGTCGATTTTTTTTTAATATTTTGACAACTAACTAAATTGATGGTTAGTTTATATCAGTCGTGTATAGATGGCACAAAATAAACCATCTGATTTTTACAAGAAATTTGCTAAATAAATTAAGATTTGTAAATTTCTAAAACATTTCTAATTGGAGATTAATAAATATTTACTAGTTTTGCAGTTTAAAATTGAGTATCAAACATATTTTGTATTATGAATAATAGAGACATCTGTCAATAACTAGTATGAAATAATCACCAATTTAGTTAGTCGGAAATTTAGGCAAAAAATCGTCAGGCATACATCATTAAAACTCTAACACATTGTACCTGATATAATTTTTCGACTAAATTACTTACTAAACTAATTGTATGTTAGTTCCTATCAGTTATAAATAGATGGCGTAAAACATAATGCACTGACATTTTGTCCTAATTCTCTAAGTTAATACGAGTATTATTCGGACCCAGTAGGTTTCATGGATATTTAAATAAAATTTACTAATTAAATTAAGTTTGCAGTTTAGATATAAATATCATGCAGATTTTGGTTTAAAAAGTCATATAATATTGGTGGTAGGTTGTGGACTAGTTGTCTACTCAATCACGTAATAATTAGATGACGCGTAAACGCTCATCTGAGCTTAAAATGTGATAAATTATTTTAGAAAGATTTGTAGACTTTTTGTTTTATTTTTTGAACTTGACTGAGATTGGAGATTGGCATATGATCAATTAGAAACTCATACGCTTAAATTTACATATTATTTATATTGATATAAAATGTTAAAAAAATTAATAATTACTTACTTTTGAATATACACCAGCACTGCTTAATTCATTTTCTATAACCATAACAATAATCCCAAACATCCCCATCACTAAAGCATAATCACTAATACGTTTTCGTTTTTCAAATAATGCTTTTCTTCTACCTAAACGGTAACCAACATTTGGTTTATGTTTAGCACCGCCAGAACTCTGTGAACCTTTATTTATGCAGCCGCCGCCCAGGCCTCTCTCCTCCATGTACCTGTATGATAAAATTCACCATCTAGTAAACAATTTCAATTTTATAAAATGTCAAAATAATTCGTAATAATTACCTGGGATACTCGGAATGAACACCAACTAGTGCAATTCCAGCTTCTTCGTTGCATGTAGCCGATACGGTTTCCCGATTGCCGGGACAAGGTGTCTTCATCGAGCCGGGTATCGACAGCGTTGATACAGGTTTACGGAGCTGAAATTATTAATCAACAAAAACAAAACAACAAAAATTACAATTAATCTTTATAAAATACATAAAATATTATCATGATTATAAAATATAATTAAAGTTCATCTTGTTGTAAAAAACATAAACATTAAACAAATATTCGTATATAGTGCTGGGAATTATTATAAGGCTCATGCAACGTTCAAATGTCATAATCATAAAAATGGATTATTATGTATGAACAACATAGCAATGAATGTATATGCAGCGTGATTAATTAGGTCTATCGTATTAAGCACTAATGGTGTCGGGTATATTAGACTTAAGCAAACTTATAGATAAAATGGATAAAATGCTTTTAGGAAAATTGCTTTATTATAACGCTTTTTGTTTTGTGTACCATTTATGTAATAAACATATTTAAGAAAAATCAATATTAATAGCATACAAATACATAATTTCTTAGATTTTACATAAGCTTTTTGGCTTCCATTATATTACATACATTGTCGTATGCGCGAGTACAACATAACACACATACACACTCACCCAGTTATATTTTACCATGCAGAACTCAAATATGAAATATACATAATATACTACACCATATATACATAAAGATATAAATACATAAAAGTCTAAAAAATTTTTTATGCTACGATTTAACTTGTTTTTCTGTGACTTCTAATCAAAACATAATGTATTATAGATTCCTAAATTCGAAGGAAACGAGAAAATTGCCTTTCACCAAAGCACTGTTTGTAAATATATTTTCTGGTTCAAATTTTTTTTCTGTATCATTAGAGATTAGAATCAAAACGATTTCACCATGTTATACATATGGACGTATTTAATTTATTTTCCCCTTTCGCTCCGGATCCCAATATATAAACATATAACACTTTATAGACATGCTGTAATGTTTAATATTTATGTATCATCCACAATTTGATAAAAGATGATGTTCGTTCTGATTGTGGTATCAATTTTACAAAAACTAAATTCAAAAAAATAACACCAAAGTTCGATTTATTGTAGTGTATTTCCGTTTTTCCAGTAAAATTTTCGATAGATATAATCTTACAGCAGAATACACATTGTACAAATATAAAGATAAATTTCTTCATTAATTTTTTTATCAATACTTAGTAGACAAGTCACTATATATCGATGATATGTCGAAAAAGATATTTCAAATAGTAGTCATTCATTTTCTGTAGCAGGGAGTAAAGCCTTTATTCCACCAAGAAAAATTTATTGTCAGTAAAATGAAAAATTTTATAAAATTGCATTATGCGTGAATTCCACTATCTATGAGATAAAAATATAAATCCTTTAGTTGTTAGAGAGAAACAAAAAAAAGTTTCAGTAAAATTTACTGGCAGTAAGCGGGGAAAAAGTTGCCATAAAAAGTATGAAACTCAATATTTTTTATGGCAACATTTGTTTGTCTTTATCACTCTAACGTAATTTTAATATTGTATGTATGTGATACTCTTCTCTTTTCCCTTCCCCAGTATTTTTTACCGAAAAAAATTGTTTCACTGTGGAATCAACGCATTAAAGGGACAGAAACAAAAACAAAATTTATGGGAACATTTTATAGTTAAATTTTGTCATCTTGAAATTAATATAACCAACAAAACTTCACAAAATAAATTTACTTCGGCAATTTCATTATTTTTATAGCATTACAATTCATCAATATGAAATATAAAATATTTAATAAATTTCTACTCGCGAGGTTGGTTCACAATAATATTTTAAAAACCATAAAACGATCTTAGTGTGCGAGAAATATTTTTCGTCATATACTTTTTTATGTAAATGTATCAGAATGTTGCTATACAAATACTCTGGTCTGGTTATGCCTTTATTCCACCAAACCATATTTACTGTCAGTAAAAACGAAAAGAGATAAAAATACAGATTTACGTTGGAAAATAAAGCTTAACGAGCTGAAATCAGTACATGTAACATACATGTTGTGGCACAAAAATCGCAACATCCATACATTTTTCAATGGGATGCAAATTCCATAAAAATTGTTTCCATAAATTTTGTTTTTGTTTCTGTCACTTTAATGCAATTTTATATAATTTTTCTTTTTCTGATTTTTCAGTATTTTTTACTGATTGTAAATTTTTCGTGCTGAATAAAGGTTTTAGTATTTTTTCCAATTTTATTATGGCAACACACCACTACATATAAAGCGATCTTGTCAGCAAAATTTTACTGAACTGTTTTTTTTTGTTTCATTATACAGTGGTTGGCGTTCGTTTATGCGGACTGTATTATTTCTCTTAAACGTATGTACTTGTGGTACATACATTCAAATATGGTAGTAGTGAGAGAAGTAACAGGATAAATTTTGTTTATTTACATCTATTGTTTTAGTTGTGAAGTATTGTTTTTAGAGATAGTATCAAATTTTGGTGTTGCATTCCTTTATACGCAGATACAAAAAAAAATATTTTTCATGTAAATTCATTTGTTTGGATAATAATTAATTTTTGCAATCTCTCAGTATGTTTTTACTTTCAAACTATAACACAAATTAAATATAACATAAGAAGCTTTTACAGGGCTACTGTAATCGCCCCGTTGCCAAGGAAATCAAAAGATTTGCGGGATTGATCAGAAATTATTTAAAAAATCCAAAAACTTATAGTATCAAAAAGCTTACGCGAGGATATTCAAAGCTCACTACATGCTAAAAGTTGCAAATTAGACAAGAAGCGACCAAAAACAAACTATTTTGTAGCCAAACAATTGCAAAACTTAATTTGCCGGTATTCAAATCAACTGTAGCTCGCATTCTAAGAACAACAAAAACCATTAAATGGGCCAAACCTAAATCGTCACCCCATCTGGCAACCACACATAAGGAACGACGTTTGAAGTTTACCCAGCAATACATGCATTGGACAAAAGAATGGGGCCAAGTGATTTTTTCTAATCAAATTGAAATTTTGGTGATGGAACTGTAATGGTTTGGGGAGCGTTTTCAGGAAATTTTAAGAAACCCGTTTGCTAGATAACTACCAGAATGAATTCAACAATATATTGCGAGCTGCTGGAAGATGTTTTGATTTCATTTATTGATGTTCATATTGATAGTGAGTTCGTATTTCAACAGGACAAGGCTGCGATATACATTTCCCAGGCATCTAAGGATTGGTTTGAGTCCGGAAATATCCCAATACTAGAGTGGCCAGCATGTAGTCCAGGCAAATGGACATCAATTTGTGTATCAGACAATGCTGGGATGAAATCAGTCCCACTGTGCTCCAAAATCTTTGGCAGTCAATGCCAAAACAAATTTTTGAAGTTATTAAGAATAAGGGAGGTGGGACGAAGTATTAATATGCCATTCAGATTTTTTCGCAATTTTGTAAACAAAATGAATTTATGGAATGAAAATTTAGGAAATCCACAGCAAATTATTAATATCTTTTTACAATTTTTTTTAATTTAAACAAAAGTAATTTTTAGAAATAAATAAAATGTTAAATTTTGGTTTAATTCTCGGATATATGGAAAAAAATATGGTGCGTATATATGAATGCAAACCACTGTATTAAGTAGCTACTGTATTAAGGAGATCTATATTTTTTTTTCGTTTCGGTTTTACTGACAGTAAATATTTCTTGGTGGAATAAAGGCATAATTCAATACACATCTTTTGTTTTAAATTTTTTCTAATCTGTCACTTTTTCTAAGGTAATTCGATAAACTTTCCTAAATTTCTATTAAAAAAATTTCGGGCCAACGTTCCTAGAGAGATAGAAAATTTACATTGATGAAGCACGGGTGCAATTCTACTGATTTACTAAAACAAAAGAAATAATTGTCTGAAATTATTTTAGGTTAAAATCTCGACTAATGGTGTGTACATGACATTGGAAGTTACTTCAAAAATATACCACAGTATCGTACTGAAGTTAGTTACTATTGCTTTAGCTCAATACAAAGTAAAAAATATTTCAACTCAAGTATGGAACTAGTTGGAGGGGCTTATGGGTTTGAGTTCGGAAGCCAGATGGTCGGTATAATTATTAGTTTATAAATATAAAACAAGAAAATTGTTAAGAATGAAATAAAAAAGTGAAAAAAAAGAAAAAATGGAGCTGATAATCGTGAAACGAAGCGGTCGAGTTTTTGTGTTCTTAAAATAAAAAAAGCATTTTAATAAAAGATATACTGGAGTTGTTTGTTTTCAACGGTGTGGATATAATATTTAATAATTTATTGATGTGTTGAGTTTTGAAGAATTTTTTTTACAGAAGGAAGTTGAGCCCGTGAAATTTCTAACAAAAAATAACACGTATACGGTTCCAATTGGAAACGGTTCTCATTGGATTCAAATAGATTCCAATATCCGCCATATTGATTTGCTTTAGTATTGCTGATTATCACTGTTAATATTTTATAACTGTAAATTAGTGAGAAGTTTATTAAAAATTATTATTATATTAAATAAAATCATAATTTACATAAAAAAAAAATTAGAAAAGATAATTAATACAAAAGATATTAGAGAAATATGTAAGTATTTTAAAGAAAAAGTTAACAAATAAATAAAATTAAAGCTTTAACCAAAAAATTATCAAATATGTTTATTGCTATTTTTCACTCAAAATATTTAGTATTTTATCAATCTGGCCCAATAACAAGCCACTTCCAAAGATTAGGGCAAGATACCACTATATAGGTCGGATTAATAGCAGTTTTGCTATTGCGTGCACCTATCTCTGGAAGTGGCTTATTATTGGCCCAGATTGATAAAATATTCATGATTGATGGTGGAAAACTGCTATTAATAAGGTTACATTTTCTACGCTAGGAAAAACCTTATACCGGAAAATTTTCTCTATAGTTAGGCCCATTCGAACTATATAGTTCTTCTAGCTTGTTATTGGCCCAGATTGATAAAGTACACAGTATTTTGATCGGAAAATTGCAATAAACAACTCTGATATTTTTTCTGTTAAAGCTTTTATTTTCTTTTATTTTTTAAGTGGCACATGATTTTATTTGTTATTTTACTTATCTTTTTCATAATTATTGTATATTTCATTAACATTTTGTAAAATTAAATAAATTCTATTTTAAAAATTATAATTTTTAAATGTACTTGATTTGGAGAATAATTTAACAGTGTAATAAATTACACTCAATTTATTCTAATAAAAATTTAATATTGAGTGTTACTAACACATACATATATAATTTGGATTTTTGTTAGAAACGTCACATCGGTAAAAATCACCAGTTATTCAAATTGATAAGAATATTAAAAAGTTGGATTTCGTAGAAGGAATACAATCTTAGGAAATTTTTCATCATCTATACATGTAAAGAAATATCGGGAATAGACAAGTTTTAATTATTAGGTATCACCACGTGGTTTTTGGGCAAATGGTTTTTGAAGTAATTATAGCCAATTTATGAACGAAGAAGTGCAATGTATTTAGTGGTATTTTTAAGATCTTAACTATTTTATGAAACGCATGAGTATATATGGTATAATGCCTTTATGCTGAATTTGTGAACTAAAATGGTGACAAAAGAAATTGGCTTGTTCGGCCTGAAAAGATGTATCCACAAGTTTTAAGTATTAAAATGCTTTAATTAAATTTTTGACGTTCTTCATGAATTTCTCAATTATATGAGACGTGTATATCTATCATAAATTAATAATTGGACTGTCAAAACGATGGATTTGTAAAGTAACATGCTGGTAACGGAATTGTTGCTTTATCCTTTCAAGTTATGTGTACAAGATTATAAGAGATTAAAAGAATACGTATTAGCCGGCAGTGCCAGGGTGGCAAATTTGTGTCCTAAGGTGCTTGAGATAATTTGGTGTCATTTTTCAAAACCTTTTCAATGATATACGACAGTTATATATTTTATGAATTAAGGTATTTTAAAATTGTTTTCTAATTCATCACCTTTCAAAAGATATACTACAAGGCACCCGACCCCGTTGACGAAGCAGGCTCCAAAAGGTTTTTAATTTTATGAATTAAAAATATGCGATAACAATCAAATCGCAAAGCCTCAATAGGTGTAAGATCGGTTTGCACATCCAGACGAACGGACAGTTTTTTATTATTTTTTTGTTAGGCTCTAGGACCTTCAAAACATCAGACAATTTATCGAAATTGATGTTTTAAATCAATTGACCTCGTAAATTAGGTAGTTTTCAAATAGATATAAAGGTTTGAAATTGTGAAATGAGATCAATATTTTTTTTATTTCCCTAGAATATCGTGATCGGTCATAGTTGATGAAAACAGTTACTTGCCTCGCTGAAATCCCAATTTACATTTTGGCCGTTCACTTAAAATTATTTAGAATCAAAATAGTCTATTCTTTCAAATTTTTTTATTCGTATAAGCTGTTCTGCCAAAACCAATTTTTGGTTATAGAAAATTGAACTTTTTGAATTAAAATGGTTGCTATGGCAACGCTAAGATGTTCCAATTTTCTCTTTTTACCTCCGTTTAACTTGGTATAGTGGTATTTCTTGCTTTTTAGGTACGTTCTTTATGACCTACAAAACATAAATGCACAGACTTGAGACTTGCATGACAATGCAATATATCAAGTTTTGACGGATGTCGAATTGTGAAAGCCATAGAAAACACAAACCGTAGCCATTCAGATCGTAAGTGGAAAAAAATGTAAAATAGGAAATTAGCATGATCCCAAATCTGCTGGAAGGGGTATATTGCCCGTGGACGAAGCATACTGGCATGCGGGAGGAAGGGGAGGGGTGGAGGATGGGAGGTAGCTTTTCCTTCCAGTTTACAATTTTCTTTTATCCTGTTTGTGTTTTATACGGTGATTCAAAGTTGTACTAACTCAAGCAATGGTTGCTTGGCGTCAATGGTGAGGATGTTGTTGCATTATTTTTCTTTGTTACGCACCCATCACGCGAAAATATTTTACTTGCACAAATTTTATGAAATTTCTGTTCAAATATTTTTTTTCGGCCTGCTGAGGAGAAACAATTGATGTAAATATTTATAAATTGGGAATAATTTTTCCATATCTAGTTTTCCATTTTAAGTTTTCAAAAAATTGAATACTAGCTTTTTACCACAGTATGCCGGAAAAAAAATATTTGAACAGAAATTGCATATAATTCTTTTCCCAGTTCCCTGTTCCCGGAGAATTATCAGAATAGTGCCACAGAGAGGTGATTTTTCGAGTGCAGCCCAAAATTTTGTAATGGGGCATTTCATTAGGCCATAATGAGCCTAACATTTTTTGTATGTAAATTGTTCTAGTTTTGCGTTTTAATTTGATTTTTGGTCCGATTTTCGATTTAGGTTCGGCTAGCTTTGAAGTGATAAAGTGATTTCCTAGAACGAGCAAAATAGAAAAATTTAAATGGGACATTTAATTAGCCTAAAATTAATCTTTAATTTTCCAATTGTTTTTAAATCGTTTTTTGATATGGGTTCTGCAGACTATTTCTAAAGCAAACAGAACCGCCGTTTTAGTTGGAAGGGATGGAGCCCAATCTTTTTAAATAAAGAATTTAATTAGAATATTATTAGCCTATAGTTATCCATACTCTCTTGTAATGTTCTGCTAGCTTAAGGGACGTGAACTGACAGCTTTCGAAAAACATTAAAAACAGATTGATTGCAAACAAAATTGGTTCAGACCATTTTTTTAATTTTACCAGAAATGGCAAGTTTATAAAAAACATTATTTTACCGGAACTCGGCCACTGCTTTTTCACCATTATTTTTTGATCATCGTGATGTTCTAAGGTAAATGAGTGAAATCTCGACTTATTTTGCTACCAACATTTTTCAATGTTTTTATTCAAATTTCCCTGATGGTAAATTCACTTGACCATTACCACAATTTCGGATTTTAAAAATCACAAATTTTAGACATCAAACGCAACAAATAGCGAGAATTATTCAAATTTTTTATGCACTTGAGTCATGCGTGAAGATGCAAGCGCCACATGATGTTTGTTTGACCATACAGTGAGAAGCGGCTAATTTATATGCTGCATAAGATAGCAGACAATTTCCACCAGAAAAGTGTGTTTTTGCTTTTCACCGCTAGACGCATCACTATTACAAAAATAAAATTTTTCTGCTGATATTTTTTGAAACCAGCAGACAATTTTTAAGCAAATTAATAATTCTCAGCAGAAAGTTTTATGAAAAATCAAAGAATTTATGAAAAAGAAGAGGCAATATATGTTTCCTTTTGAAACGAAGAACGTTATTTTTAATAATCAGTTTTCGTCACAATGAAAATTATCTAGATGTTTTGAATTGCGTTGCCTCTTTTTTCATTGGTCGTTTAGAAGAAAAGAAGAAGTCAAATCAACTTGAAGAAACGAGGCCGAAGAAAATAATGCTATATTTCTAGAAAATCATTGGTTGAAAAATTAAAGAGGGATTAAAATATAAAACAGAAGAAATAAAAACAATAACTGTCAATGTCATAAAGAAATATAGTTATGTGAGTTTCGTTAACATTTTTCGGTGTACTTTGGTAGGTACGTTTCAAATTTTTATCAACGGAACATTATGCCTCAACCAGTCAGCCTTAAGTTCTTAAGTTGTGCTCCATTTTGGACAACTTAGGAGAGCAGTACGACCACCAAAATTTTAGAGGTAAGTTGTTTATTTGTGACGAGAAGCCTATACAATTTTGGTGATTGTAGCACTAACCGAAGTGGTGCAATCAGCGTTTAACTTAAGAACTTAAGGCTGACTGGTTGAGGCATTAACCTTTTGGTCAAATAGATGAAAGTCGGCTTAAATTTTGATCACCATTCGACGATACTTAGGGTAAGTGAAAAACTTATGAAAACGAAACCACCCAACTATAACAAGAACACAAATTTGGGATATTTTATAAAGGTTTGTAGAAGAAAAAGCTATAAGATGATAAATGCAACGACTATGTGTTACCATAAAAAAATTGGGAAAACCTTTTAGAATGAAACTAAGGTTAAATATTTGATTCAGCAATAAAAATATAAAAATCAACCAGTTTTTGGCTTATAGGATCAAATTAAAAACTTTTTACAGCTAAAATCAAAAATTATTTAAAATTTGTAGGGGATGAACCGAAATTAAATCAAGTTATTAAATAATGGTGTCGATTCAATGTAAATCGCCTACGTATTTATCTTTTCTTCTATTCTTCTACGTTATGGCAATTCAATTTTAACTTCATGAGTTCAACGCCAGATAACGATTTTTTCATTCCTCTGAATGTTGCCCGTGTATACTGAAGCACCTACTTTTAAACCTTCAATCAAAGCTATGCAATATTAAAATACAAAAACATCATGGTGATTGTTCTCATTTCCTTATAACGGTAAATTTCAACATTCCAAAAAACATAACTGAATTTGCAGTATGAATAAACATTCCATCATAATATATTACAGTATTTGCATATGAGAAAATCCTGATTGAATTTAAATTAATAATTCTATCAAAAAATAACTTCACCGAGGTTTAAATTCTCAACATTTTTTCCGTACCAAACCAAAAACAATAGAGTAGGTATGTTTTTTTTTTAGAATTGTGTCATTGTTATAAGTTGTTATATAACATTTCGGCATTCGATCTATTTTCTATTTTGTTACACAAGGCACAACCAAGCCAAAAAATATTATTATGGCTGTCGAGAATTGACACAAGAATAATAAACATCACCAATTGCAATATTGTGTTTGTATTTAGTTTTTTTTTGGGTGAATTATTTCCCAGTTTGGTATTTAAGAGAAACAAATTGAATTCTATTTCCGTTTCGACTTATTTTGTATATGGTATCACGATAATATTGATAAATATTATTTAAATTTTTTTAATATAAAAAAGCAATTTGCACGTTTATTTACATACCAACGCTACATATTGTGAAAATCATATTTACGTTGTAGCATTCATGTAATATTCACAATATGCCAAAAACTCCTTTACCCCTAACACAAAACATCATACATACCATAAAACGGTATATTTTTCAAAAATGATCGAATTTAGCAATATATGGACCGCTAGGGAATTGCTTTTTTGTTGTTTTTAAATTATAATCAAGACGGCCGCAACATCGAAGACCGAAGACAATAAAGTTTATAGAATTTAATGGCTTAAGTTAATTACTTAATTTGTGGAAAATTACCCGATTATTATTGGGACCATCTATACATGGTAGGGTTTTTGAAACCGGTTAAAACCGGTTTCTATAAACCGAGGTTTTCAATGAAAACCATAAGCAACCCGATTTTTCTGGAAAAATTACCGGGTAATTTTTTAAACTGCATTTGAAACGATTTAACATAAATTTTACATGAGAAGACAAACTACTAGTTCTCAAATCTATAATTTTTATTGGAAATTCATTGATATTTCACAAAAATTCAAAATGAAAAGGCAAATTGCAATATTTATAAATAAAATGGGGTATGCAAAGGTGGAACAACATCGACTTTGTTAAGTCGGTTAAAGCCAGCATAACCTCAACGAAAAGTTGATTGAAAACGTTGGGACTGCCGATGTAGAACCAAAAGGCCACCTTAAAAAACAGTATTCGATCTAATACTCGTATGTTGCAGTTTGTACGACGACCAAGCTTGGAAGAGATTGTATCAAGATTAGCTGCTCTAGATGGTTTGTAAAAGTTAGAATGGTGTTGATTGTAAAAGTTGGAAAACCCAGCTAGTGGAAAAAATGAAAATTGAATTAGATATCCTTAAATGACATTTCGTAATAACAAAAATCGAAGCTTCGTTCAGTTTCAAATTTTCCGCTACGTCCCACTCGTGATCCTCCAATCGTCAGTACGAACAATTGTAGAAAGCAAAGGCTGCTGATTTGTTTTGGTTTCAAAGTGAACCACATTATCGAAAAAATTATTTATTTTGTTTTGTTTTTGAATCACCCAGTAAAATCAAATCAATAAATGCTCGAGGTTATGAATGCCCGAAATCCGAAAATACTGTAATGAAATGGGTGTGAAGTATTCCAGACTTTCCATAGATGGTATGAGTATCAGACTGTTACTTCAAATTCAAATAGGAAAACAAAACGAATCGTATTGGAATTTTTAGTACAATCATATAAGTATGAGTTTTATTTTCTAGATAATGACTCAAACCTAAATTTAAATCAAAAATAAATAACATTTTTTGATATAAAAAATCAAAAATATATAACATTTTTTAATTTATAAACAAACTTAACCTCGTATTGTGTAGAAATTATCGAGAATTTTATTAAAATATATTAGAAGTTAAAAACGATTTGAATAAATATTTAATAAAACAAGATAAAGGTTTACATTCAAACTTGAGTTAAAATGACAAAAAAACACATAGAAAATAAAACTTTGTATCAAAAAGACCCGAAGTTAAGTATTGTAAGCACCAAATGGTTTATTTAGGTGACTCAATGACCAACTTCTTGTACTATCGGTCGGAATGACCGATAATGGCCGTCCAAATTTGAGTAAAAATGACATCGCAGTACAACTAGAACATCAAAATTCGTGGCAATCAACTCGAGGTCGTGCATTATTAGCACTAGGTGGTTTTGGTTAGGTGACTCAATGACCAACATCATGTACGAATCACACCTGAATCACGATTTCTAAGGGCCCATCATGTACTAGCCACACCTGAATCACGATTTTCTTTGAGTTATAATGACATCTAAACATCTAGAACATCAAAATCCATAGCAATAAACCCAAGGTCGTGCATTATTGGCAGTAGGTGGTTTTGGTTAGATGACTCAATGACCAACTTCGTGTACTAGCCAGACCTGAATCACGATCTCTGGGAATGGCCGATGCTGGCTATCCAAATTTGAGTAAAAATAACATTATAGTACACCTAGAACATCAAAATTCGTAGCAATAAACTCGAGGTCGTGCATTATTAGCACTAGGTGGATTTTTTTAGGTGACTTAATGATCAGATCAACATCATGTATTAGCCCTGGGATTGACCGATCATAGCCATCCAAGTTTCAGTTGACAATGACATCTGAATACCTAGAATATAAATATTCGTAGCAATAAATACGAGGCTGTGCATTATTGACAGTAAGTGGGTTTGGTTAGGTACTAGCCAGACCTGAATTACGATCTCTGGGAATGGCCTATGCTGGCCAACCAAATTTGAGTAAAAATGACATTTGAACACCTAGAACATCAAAATTGGTAGCAATAAATAAGAGGCCGTACATTATTGGTACTATAGGTGGTTTTGGTTAGTTGACTCAATGGTCAACATCATGTACTAGCTATACCTGAATCATGATCTCTGGGAATGGCTGATATAATGGTCATCAACATTTGAGTAAAAATGATATCAATTCATCTAGAATAAGAAAATTCGTAGCCATAAACCCGAGGTCGTGCATTATTAGCATTAGGGGGTTTTAGTTAGGTGACTCAATGATCAACATCATTTACTAGCCAGACCTGAATCACGTTCTCTAAGAATATGGCCGATAATGGCCATCCAAATTTGAGTAAAAATGATATCGGTACACCGACAATATGAAAATTCGTAGCGATAAACCCGAAGTCGTGCATTATTTGTAATATAGGTAGTTTTAGTTAGTGGACTTAATGTTTAACATCATGTTCTAGCCAGACCTGAATCACGATTTGTAGGATTGGCCGATCATAGCCATTCAAATTTGAGTTATAATGACTTCTAAATCTCTACACCATCAAAATTCGTAGCAATCAACCTGAAGTCGTGCATTATTAGCACTAGGTGGGTTTGGTTAGGTGACTTGATGACTAATTTTGTGTACTAGCCAAACCTAAATCACTATCTCTGGGAATGGTTGATAATGGCCATCGAAATTTGAGTAAAGTTGATATCGGTACACCGAGAATTTGGATAGCTTAAAAAAGTTGTTATACGACAAATATTTGGGAGATCAACGGCCGTCGAGGACCAAAAATCGGTAGCGAGTTCCTTAAATCACTTTGGATTCAGCGAGGTAACACAACTGCAGGCCATTTTATCAGTTAGCAGCGACGATTTAGACAAGCTAGCTACGATGGCAGATCGTATTATGGAAGTTACAATGGGGTCAAAGGTCAATATATGCAGTAAAATAAATGAATCCGAAAAATGGCTGAACAGGCCTTCCCGTGCACCGGGTGGAGTGCAAAATGACAGCAGTTCGCGGTCAACCTCTCGCAAGCGTACTGAGTACAAAAAATTGCTGGTACCAGAGAAAACAGCGATATGACCTTTGGTTTGGGTAACGCTGTTCAAACCTTTCAAAGGTTCATCCATGCTGTGTTGAGAGACCTCGATTTAATTTTCCCGTATCTGGACGATGTATTGATTTATTCCGATAACACGGAACAAAATATGAACCACCTACGCCAAGTATTCGATCGATTTAGTGAACACGGGGTTGTAATCAACTTGTCCAAATCTGTTTTTGGCAAGAGTATACGGTGAAGTTTTTAGGTCATTTGATATCCGAATCGGGCACGAAACCACTGCCTGATAAGGTTGCTCCCATTGCGGAATATCAAGAACCAACCGATGTTAGAGTTTTGCGAAGATTTCTAGCAATCAAAGTTTGAATCCTCGCTCTTTAAGGAACTGGGAAGGCTATTCGGATACAAATGCATAAGAACAACGGCATATCACCCAGGAGCGAACGGGATAATAGAGAAATGGCACCGCGATTTAAAGGCAGCGTTAAAATGTTATCCAGCTGAAAAATGGGTGAAAGTTTTACCCACTATTCTCTTGGGTATGAGAGCAGTTTTTAAACCTGATATAGGCGGAACAACTTCGGAAATGGTATACGGTACGACGATTTCAGTGCCTGGAACATTTTTTAGCACATCAGCTAACAATACCAACGAGTACGAATTCATTTCCAGTCTGCGAGAAAGGATGCAGAAATTATAACCGGTTCAAACTGCAAGACGCTTAGAGGGAAGCTTCGGGATTAGAGGGAAGCATTCAGGATGCCGAAGATGAATCACGCGGTATCAGGAGAAAACGAGATGTCGTTAAACCAGGAATTTCCAAAAACGGAAGATGTTGAACTCGAGGAAATACCATCATCAGTGCTGGGAAGGCCTATACCAGTAAAAACTAGAACGACACGTGCACTTCCCCAAGAGCTACCTTGAGACATTTATATCGGGGTAGGGCGAAGAATAGTAGCGTTGCCACTGAAGGGGGAATACTAAGCATATTCCGTGAACAAGCGTCGGCGAGAGAACGGGTACTATGCTCCATCAACCAATTAAATACGACGTTGGGCAAATTAAATAAAAAGAAAATTGGACATCGCAGTTGCCGTCTACGAAAAAATAGAAAAATAAAAGAAAAATATAATGAAAATTTTTCTCCATCTTCAATTCCGACGTGATAGACGTTTATAATATTTTTGTAGCTATTTTTATTAAATAAAAACTTATAATATTAATAAATGATAAAATAATAAAACCTGTATGAATATAATTTTATTAAGTTTTGGAAGAAATGTTAGGAAATTGCCACCTGTAGTACTGTTCTAGTAATTTAGCCAATTTAGATATGGAAAAATTATTCCCAATTTATAACTATTTACATCAAACTTTTTTCCTCAGTTTGCCGGAAAAAAATATTTGAACTGAAATTACATATAAATTCTTTCCCCAATTCCCTATTCCCGGGGAATTACCAGAATAGTGTCACTGGGACGAAAGTCGGCCATTTTTAACCGATTATGGTAAGATTTGGTACACAGAAAGAAAAAAATGGTATTTTCATATAAAGATTTAACAATTTCATTTAAAGTCGAGGATTGATTTTTAGCCATTGAATGTGTTTGATTGATTTATTTAATTTATATTATATGATTTTAACCAAGCCAAAAACATTTAATAAAACATAATATATTTGTTTGATTTACAATCAAAATGTTACTGGGGATTAAATAAATTAATTAGCTAACTAAATAATTATATAAAACATTTATTTATAACTTGCATTAATGATCAATTATTTATTGATCTTATTAAATTTTTTAATGTTTTATTAAACGTTTTGCATAACATATCTAAAGAAATTATACCAAATAATTTCTTAAACATATATTATTTTTTTTTATTAAATATTAGATAATTAAATTATTTTTTTCTAGATATATATGGCATTAGATTCGGAATGTTGAATACTATCAAGAAAAAACCAATATGTATTATAAAATATGTCTTACCACTTTGAAAAGTGGCATTCAAAATTGCTATTGAAATCAAAACATTATCTTATCCTACAAAGAGTTTACCTTATCTTATCTTATCCATCGAAAAAAAGTTACATCATAATATACCTTATCCTTTATGCTGTTTTTTCCTACATTTTAAGCACAAATTACGTTATCCAATTTTATACCGTTGCAAAAAACAATTCTTCGTTTTCTACAATTTGTCAGTACTAATTTAGGTGTAGTAAAATGTAGTTGAATTTATCGTAAAATTAATATTTTACCCTATTAACCCAGATATTGCCGTTGTCCTTTATAACGCCACATAAAACACTGTAGAAAATTCGAGCACAACTTTTGGAAAGCTTTTCTTCGAAAGTCCCGTTAGACCTGTTTACTATATAAAGATTCATTCCATGTAACGTTTTTTAGTATTGGAGTGTTTGTGTACTAAATTTGAAGCAAACAATTTAATTCGGTAACATCTGGGTTAAGATGAGTGACAACTGTTTTGCAAAACCTACTACTAACGGTGGACAAGCGTGGAAAGTAGAAGAACTGGAAGGGGGAACAGCAAAAGAGAAATAAAAAGTAAATTAAATCAAATTTATTTTAGGAATATTCGAAAATCACTGCCGAAAATGCCAAAATGTTCCCATAGAGAATTTGTGTACGAAATACAAGTTTACGATGCATCAACTTTTTCCGACTCATTCTACAGATGTACAAATAAAATATCCCAAAACGCTTTCATTCTTATGCATACAAAAATAAATCTACCAAAACGGCGGCGAGGTGTAGATGGGCCCCAAAAAAATTTAGTGTGCAATATCTAATGCGAAAACGAAATTCAAAATTTGTTAAAATATGTAAAACTAGCTTTGTAAATATTTTGGAGATAACGAAGGGGCGAATAAAAGAGGTAACTAAAAGACATTTTAGTTAAAATACGCGGCATCAGTAGAAAATCTTCGATGGCGAACACAAAGACAGTACATGCGTGGGGAACTGTCTATTAAGAACTGAATGTTTGTATACGATCTTCCAGATTTAGAAGTAAAAATGTTACTTCCAATACATATTTAACTGAAATTTTAATATCGGGTTTAAACCCCCATCGTCTGATATATGCAGTACTTGCCAATCCACAAATTCACATTCTCTTTTGATCCACATTCTCTTTTGATTACCAAAAAAATATGTTATTGGCGAAAGCGGCTGACGAAACTACCTATTACAGCAGACAACTGTACTTGTACAATCTTGGAGCTCTTCAAGGAACTTTGAAAATTACCTTAAAAGAGAAAATGTATTTCTCTATCTTTGAGCTGAAAACGAACGTTTTGTCTAACGAAATTGAATATCACCGATTTCGAAATTCCACTTTTAGCAGCAATATATCGAAAATCAGGCTTATATGTGATGGCTGTGGGTCGCAAAATAAAAATACTGCTATGGAAATCGAGAATATTTTCCCTATCCCGGACACTCGTTCACCCCCCCCCCCCCCCCTCCCCGGATAGAGTATTTGCTCAATTGGAAAAAAAGTTAAAACGAAGGGGACAATAGTTAAACTGGAGGAGTATTTCAAGCTTTACAAGGAGAATGGGACCAATAGTAGATTGGAAGTTCCTGATTGTAAAATTAGGGATTGGAAAAATGCAGCAGCTAGAACACTTAAGCCACCTGGTCAATGGCATTTTAAATTCAATGTGTCGAAGAGATTTTCAATAATTCGGCTTGATAATAACACGGTAACTATTCGTGGAAATGGCGTACCTGTCGGATGTAGGTAAAGCCAAATCGGTTTTAAGGAACGGAAAATCTTTACGAATCATGATAGTTAGAATTCTCCCTCTCAATGTGCCGGTAAAAGTGAAAAAACTTAAGGATATTGATCAATTACTTAAAAAACACTTTTGTGAAAATTGGCAATCAAATGAAGATTTTGCCTTTTACAAATATGTACTAGAAGAAGAAACTAACTTACGGCCGATAGAGGAGGAAATATATGAAGCAACTGATGAAGATGAAACCAACCTAAGAGTTTAGTACTTTATTTTAAGTTAAAAATAATTTTAATTTTTTATTACAAAATGTGATATGTATGTATGTTGAATACTTTTTGCCTTTAATAACTGAATTAAAATATATATAAAAAATGTCGTTTTTAAGCCGCTTAATTATTTAAAGCATATTCAAATCAAATCAAACCTTATCCATGTCGGTTTGTTGCAAAACCTACCTTATCCGATGGTAAATAGCAAAAGCATCTTTATCCATTTTAAAATTAGATTTTTTAATTCATTAATTTAAAATATTTGAGGCATAATTTTTAAACTGTACTTTAGGTACTGTTCTTAATTATTAAAATTAATAAAACCTTATAATTTAAAAATGGGAAGATATTGTCATTTATCTCAAAATGGATGAATAAGAGTAGGTTTTGATTTTAATAGACACAATTATTCTATTTTAATTTTTACTGTGTATGCTGGATGAAAGTGTTATTTATGAAAAAATATTTTTGGAGCAAGTTCTGTGATATGGCCACCTGGACTTGGGTTTGTTGGATGGAAATGAGATTCTTAAATGGTTTTTTAGGAAGAAGCTTTGGATTATTGCGACCTGAGACGGAAAAGTATGGTGGACGGAAATAGGATTTTTGAAGGTATAAGTTCTGAAAAACGACCACCTGGAAGGGAACTAGGCCATTTTTTAGCCGCATCGCATATTGATTGAATGAAAGCCGATGATAAATTGCTTTGCTCCACGTCACCTACCATCGAGATAAGCAATTTATTATGAAAGCCGAATAATGACTACAATTAAAGATCCAATCCCCAGACTATCTATCTAATTTCTAGTATTGTAAGTACGTCTAACGTGTAAATTTCCGTTTTGTTCGACAGGCTTTGGAGATCATATTCCTTAAAATTCTTAGAATATTCCATATTCTCGTGTACATTTTCCGAGGTCGTTATTATCATCAATACCTATATCGTTGGATTTTTATTAGAGTACGTAGCCTGTCGGTCGACTCACTTATTACGTATGTATATGTGGGACACGTACTGATGATAGATCTTAGGGCACTATCAGTCTTACCTGACACACGTTTATATAGCGATGTGGAAAAAATGTAACTGACACAAACAACAAGCGCTTCACTTTGAAAATGTGAACATTAGAGATGAATTTAGTTGTAGCAAAAAAAAAAAACTTAGACCCACGTAGCAGCGCACTTCGCAATTTTGGAGAATCACCGATAGATAATAAAACCGTCCTCAAATTATGGCGAAATTATCTTTCATTACTTCTCAACAGGCATTATACCACCACCCAATAATTAACGAACGTTATTTCATCAGTTCGATATCAATATCGAGATGATTATACCAGCTTCTGCCTAATATGACGAAGTGCGCAACATGAAATCGAAAATGAATATCAACAAACCACCTGGTGTTTATAGTATTTATTGAGAAATATTAAATCGTTGGATGACTATCTTTTTTCTGCATGTTTAAAATGTTTTGTCAATTTGGCCTACTGAAAACATCCCGGAAGGGTGGAAGTCAGCTCTAATCTGTCTAAAATGAAATTGGTTAATGTTGTTTACATTCATCTTATACTCTATAAGAATGCTGATTGAGAAATGCTACGAGAAGAACAGAAATGATCTTCATCAAGGATTTTGAAATTCTTCAAGATTGAAATAGTTACAACCGGCAAAACCGGACAACTAAGCAGGTCCTGGAATCGACACGAAGGCCGTATATATTTGATGTTTAGATGATCTAGAGAATTATCTGCACATAATCGGTCATCGGGTTTTGCGCCTTCTTATTGCGTACCGGATTAAATATTATTGAGGCTAACAAACCCCTGAATCTTGCATTTAAATTTAAAAATACCAATTTCGAGACCTTCATAATTAGCACATTACTAGTTGTTTGTCCAAAAAAGTACTACACAAAATTATAAGTTAAAAAATTTTGATTTTCAAAATAAAAATTGTGTAGTTAAAGTAATTCTGCCTTTGAAAAACTTGAAATAAACCAAAATTTTGAAAACTAGAATTTTGTAATTCATAATACCATACCCATTTTTTATTCAACCCCTATCACATTTTCATTCAACATACCCTATCCCATCATAATCGGTTAAGATTAGGCCGAATTCCGTCCCAGTGCGTTTCCCTGGGAATAGGGAATTAAATATTTTCATACAATCCAAATTGGATTTTTCTGGCCTATTGAAGGAATAACTTTAGTGCTAACTTTTTCGAAAAATTGGGAAGTTTTTGTTCCACAAAATTTTTTTTAGGGAAAAATATTTTCCCATTTAACTTTAGCTGCGTTGCTTTCGCAAATCCCGCTTAGCTTTAATATTAGAGGCCTATTTTGGTTTCAGCAATGTTTGTTTACGAATTTCTAGTAACGAAAATTATTTTTCATCATAGTTGGCGAATTTATCAGTAGGTAGTAATTAAAGTAGAGTTGGCTTTAAATAAAACTAAAAAAAATTTTTCATAAAACCGATTCAGATTACTACTGACATAAAAGCCAACTATGATGAACAATTATTTTCCGTTACTGGAAATTCAAAACAAATATTGCTGAAAGCAAAATTGGCCTCTAACATTAATGTCGCGTACATGACATCGGAAATAAATATATCCATACTCACTAACGAACTCAAAACCAATCAAATTATTTGAAATGCTCTATACCACGCCTACTAGTTCCGAACTCGAGTTAAAATTGTTTTATCTTTGTTGTTGTTTTAATACATTTTTTGTGTTACCATAGTATTTTTTCCGAACTTACTCACATGACATACATGAACGCACTATAAAGCTAAGCGGCTTTGCGAAAGCAAAAGAAAATATTTACACCAAACTTATTCCCTCAGTAGGCCAAAAAAATATAATTTGAACAAAAAAGCTATGAAAATATTTTTCCCATATCCCTATTCCCAGGGAAAGCCAGAATAGTGCCAAAGGTGGCCATATTCCAGAAGTTCTTCCAAAAATCATTTTAGAATCATCCAACATACCTAATCAGATCATGATGGGTGAGGAATTGACCGAGTTTATATACGAAATACATATTGAAAAAATGTTTATATTTTACGATACTTCAAATCCAAAACACTAAATGGATGATAAATTGTTCTACGATAAATTGTTCACGAACAATCGTTCACGATAAACTGACAGTAGATCCCTCACGGGGAAACATTTTAAAAGTAATTTGGGTCGTTTGTACATATTCTTTATTAAATAAACATTTACTCGGTGGCTTTAATTAACATCAAAATTATATTCATCGCACACAACCGGACTCTCACAGTCGAAAACTTGAAACCATTTCAATACAAAACATTGTACGTAATTATGTATTACAGGTATAACGAAACCAATATTTTAACAATTCAAATTTAAAATTCTTTCGTTCACCTCTGTTGATAAAACAGACAACACACAAATGTAACCATTCTCATAAATTTATAAAATAATTTAGTTCTAATTCTAATTATCAGGTATATACGAAACTTGTCTATTTTTTACCTATTTATACATTTACCTCAACCAACTCTATATACTCGACTCGTCTTTCTAGAAATCCTTTCAATATAATTGACATTCTAATCCTTTTCTTGTAAATTTTTGAATGTCTGTATTATTGTTATGAATTCAAAACCCTGCAGAATTGAGAATATTTTAGGTATGTAGATGAGTAAAATTCCTGTTAACTATTTATCACATTTATTTAATCTTCCGGATGTCTTGGGTGCCGGGATACCTTGTGTGTACCGGAAATTATATAAAAATCATACCAAAAAAAAATAAAATCAGGTACGAGTAGTATTCTGGAATAATGCGGTTTCATAAAAAAATTTTTGATTGTAATTTAATATTTTTAGGTAAATTTCCTTGCTTCCTAACATTTTCCATTTCTTTCCGTAATTTAATTTTTTTGAAGTAACAACAAGTTTTCTTCAACACAACAACAACAATAGACATGTGTTTGGTATATTAATTTTTTATTTGATACACAAAAATAAAAAAGAAATTATTCACGTATGTACTTTTAAATATGCATAAGGGTATATTTTATGAAAATTTATAACTATGTACACGTAAAATATCCTGAAAATGTTTTTCTCCATCTATTTTTAATATGAAAAACGAATATGTATTTGGCATCTTACCAGGAAGAGGAAGGACGTGTATTTTATACACTTAATGTGTATGTGTTGACAACAGGGTGTTGTATATGTAACGTTATGATAGGTAGAGTGGGCAATATTAATAAAAAGCCGCAACTAGTAGATTCAGATCAAATCAAAGCGTGAGAACAAATTTGTGTTAAGGTGCAGAGTCAAAAATTGAATTGGCAGTAAGTAATAGTAATCTCTAATCATCTTAATTATTAAAATATAGGTAGGGTTGGCAGAAAATATTTCGAAAACATACATATCAGTACCCAATATTAGTTGTCATTAGGAAGTTCTGATGCACCCACCATATAGTCCTGACCTTGCATCATCGGACTACTATTTGTTCCGGTCCATGCAGAACCATCTTAATGGTTCTACATTCAATTCAAAAGAGGCCTGCGAAAATGAGTTGTCTTGAATGTTTGCCTCGCTAAATCACAGAAGTTCCCATGATGGGATCATGCCACTACCAAAAAATGGCCACAATGGCACATATTTGGTTTAATAAAGTTCATTTGAAATAACAAAATTCTTCGTTTTAAAATTAATTAAAGAAAATTTAAAATTAATAAATCAATTTGTGAAAAATTTAAACGGACACAGGTGCCCAATCTAATGTAATTGACATTGACTTAGTGGACAAATTAGGGTCGGAACTGCTCGAATCACGTACGAAATATTTAATATCATACAGCGGACACAAAATGAAGGTTTTGGAGTAAACCAAACTGTACATCGAAAATAAAAATAATCAAAGTTTTGCTATCACATTTAATGTCATTAAAAGGCCAAAAATTTTATTTTTTTTATTTTTTAATTTTATTGATAACTGCGATCTGTTTTGGGGCTCAAGGCTCATCCTGCTCTTCCGCAGTTATGCTTTTTTACGTCCTTACTTTACGCCTCATAGGGCCATAGATGTGTTACATTTCACCACAGATCGTAATCTGTTGATGAAATTTCACTTTGCATCCTGCCCCTATCGGGATTCGAACCCGGTGCCTCCCGATTCAAACGCCAAAGCTTTAACCACTGTGCCATTTGGTCAGTTATTTTAGGGTTAAAAGAATGTCAATCGTTAAATTTAATTAAAAAAGTCGATAATGTTAGTTCATATGAAGACATATTTAGTGGATTGGGCTGTATAAAAATTTTGGAATACGACATTGATTTAAAAGAAGATGCAAAATTTTAGATTGTACCTGCTAGGAAAATACCGTATGCCCTCAGTGACGATGTGAAGTTGGAACTGAACAACATGGAAAAACTAGGAGTAACAAAAAAAAAATAACTACTCCAACGCCAGCAGTGTCGTCACTGGTAATAGTAAATAAAAATAATAAAATTACCGCATTGATCCATCGCAAGTAAATCGATGCATTTTGAGAAGACATTATCCCTTTCAAACATTAGAGGAAATTGCAGGAAAAATAAAAAAGGCGAAGTATTTTACGTTGCTAGATTTCAAAAAAGGATTTTGGCAGATTTCGGTATCTGAATTGAGCCCACAATATTTGGCGTTTTCAACACCTTATGGGGAAGATACAGAGGTGTTCCAGCAGGTAATGCAAACGATTATAGCAAATATCGCAAACACAGAGTGTTCAATGGATGATATTCTAGGTTATGAATCAACGGTATAAGAACTACAAAATATGTCTCAAACTTAATAAAGAAAAGTGTCAATTTAATGTCAAAAATATAAAATTTTCAGAAAGCATCAGACATGATCCTGAAAAAAATTTGGCCATTAAAAACATAAGATACCTAATAATGTTAGTCAAATCTAACGATTGTTGGGTATGATAACATATATATATATATATATCAAAGTTCATACCGGATTGCTCGGATGTCACTGCTCCACTGAGAGAGCTATTAAAGAAAAATAACCAATTTGTGTGGGAATTTAGCCAACAAGACTTCCGGTAAAAGTTTCAGTGGACGCCAGTTCGCTAGGGGCAGTATTATTGCAGAATGAGAATCCAATAGCTTACAGCTCAAGATCATTAACGGAACTGAAACAAGGTATCCACAAATAGAAAGCGAAGTGTTGGCAATCCGTTTTGGCTGCAAAAAGTTTTATCAGTGCATATATGGGAGATCATTGACTATTGAAACGGAACTCAAACCACACGAGTCTATTTTTAAAAAAAAATTACAAGCCGCACCGGCAAGATTCTTATTATCTCTAACAATTTTAGTTTCTCTTACTTGCTAAATTATTATAAAATTTAATTTTCATTATTTGATCTTTTTATTCTTTCTATATTATTTCTTTTTTTCTTTTTAATTTTTATTTTTAGATATACCGGGCGAGTTTTGTAAGCTGAAACTTTCAAATATCTCGGAAAATAAGCCCTCTACGATAAAAATGACCATCATCAAAATTAAATCATTCTGGAGGGGAAATACATTAGTGCTAAAACTAAGCCTCCCGCCCCTTTCTATAAGGGGGGTGTGGGCGCAACTTGGAAACTAAGATAGGAAGCCCTATTTTTTTATTGCAGATTCGGATTTTACGGCTAAAAGAACGTAGGATTTTTTTGAAACATTTTTTTCGATTCATGATAGATGGCGCTGTAATAGGCGATATTAAATTTTTTTCGATTTCTCCTACTGAGAACATTATGCATACGATTCTGCAATATGTTTGCATTAAAATTAACACGTTTTCAATGTAAATACTTGAAATTAGTTTTAAATAAATTGTATTTCTTAAATTTAAAAAAAAACTACTTTTAGCATAACACAGGAACAACGATGATTTTGCATAGGAACATGCGACTAAATTTGTTTTCAAATAAATGATATTTTTTGTTTTAAAAATATCGATTCAGCTCAAAGATTATTTCGAAAACAATAAGACCTGTTTGTGTACTGCTATTACAATTCAAAATGGAGTATTTAACTGTACAATAAAAAATTGAAATGGTCCTGGTTTACGGAGAAGCTGGCCGTAGTCTTCATAATCCGATCAATCTCTACGCTTCGCGTTTTCTAGAGAGGATTCGGTCACGTGCTTCATTTTACCGGACTATCAAACAATTCACTGCTGATGGAAGTGTTCGACCGAAGAAAAGGGCCCGTCGAGCAACAGTCACTGAGGAAAATAACGAAATTGCTGTATTGGCTGCAGTAGCTTATAATCCTCATATAAGCACACGAGAAATAGCTAGCGAATCCGGATTTTCCTAGACTAGTTTGCAAAATTTTGAAACGACATGACTATCATCCGTTTCATATGAGTTTACACCAAGATCTTCATTCATAGCGTTGATTTAGAAAATCGAGTAACATTTTGTCAGTGGGCAGTAGAACAAATACAGCAAAATCCCAATTTTTTCTCTGGAACGGTTAATCGACACAACATGCATTACTGGAGTGTCGAAAATCCACACTGGCTTCGCCAAGTTGAACATCAGCGCCCTTGGACTGTCAACGTGTGGTGTGGAATAATTGGCAACCAACTCATCGGCCCCCATATTATTGAAGGCAACTTGAATCGTCAAATGTAAAATGAACTGCCAACATTATTTGAAAACTTGAGTATAGAATTACGACAGAACATGTGGTTTCAACATGATGGATGTCCAGCACACTATTCGTCGGTAGCACGTGAATTACTTGATCGTGATTTCAATGGTCGCTGGATTGGTAGAGCTGGTCCGGTAAATTGGCCTGCCAGATCACCAGATACTTACTTCGCCAGATTTCTTTGTGTGGGGCTATCTCAAAGACAAAGTATACCAACAAGTACCAACAACACGTGAGAATATGATTGAGCGAATAAAAAATGCTTATGCCGAAATTCCAGCATACACGCTTCTAAGTTGTGTAAATTCATTTGAAATGCGGATTAATAAGATGCTGTATAAGATAGCAGAAAATTTCCAGCAGAAAAAACGTGTTTTGCTATTCACCGCTAGAGGCATCATGATCACAAAAAAGAAATTTTTTCTGCTGATATTTTTCGAAACCAGCAGAAAATTTTTGGAATTTTCATGAAAATTAATAATTATCAGCAGAAAGTTTTATGAAAAATCAAAGAATTTATGAAAAAGAAGAGAAAATTTTAGTTTAAACGTTTTGAAGCAAAGAACGTTAATTTTCTTTGAAAAACGATTTGCGTATGTATAGTGTAAGGACTCTCAAAATATACAAAAATTACCATAATCATCATTATGCAAATACAGGGCAACATAAAAAAAACGACATCATTGATAGCACTCCTTACATTTTTGAAGTCATTTTAAAGTGAAATGTTTTCAGTTTTTTAACAAAAGTGTTAGAAAAACCCCCCTGTAACTACCCTGGGTGTATGTTTTTATGGTAGCCTAAATCATAATCTATATGCATGAGCAACATAAGATTCACACCTGCCGTCAGTAACCTTCCATACATTTTTGAAGTCATTTTAATGTGAAATGTTTTCAGTTTTTAACAAAAGTGTTAGAAAAACCCCCCTGTAACTACCCTGGGTGTATGTTTTTATGGTAGCCTAAATCATAATCTATATACATGAGCAACATAAGATTCACACCTGCCGTCAGTAACCTTCCATACATTTTCGAAGTCATTTTATTGTAAAATGTTTTCAGTTTTTTAAAAAAAGTGTTAGAAAAACCCCCCTGTAACTACCCTGGGTGTATGTTTTTATGGTAGTCTAGATCATAATCTATATGCATGAGCAACATAAGATTCACACTTGCCGTCAGTAACCTTCCATACATTTTTGAAGTCATTTTAATGTGAAATGTTTTCAGTTTTTTAACAAAAGTGTTAGAAAAACCCCGCTGTAACTACCCTGGGTGTATGTTTTTATGGTAGCCTAGATCATAATCTATATGCATGAGCAACATAAGATTCACACTTGCCGTCAGTAACCTTCCATACATTTTTGAAGTCATTTTAATGTGAAATGTTTTCAGTTTTTTAACAAAAGTGTTAGAAAAACCCCCCTGTAACTACCCTGGGTGTATGTTTTTATGGTAGCCTAAATCATAATCTATATGCATGAGCAACATAAGATTCACACCTGCCGTCAGTAACCTTCCATACATTTTTGAAGTCATTTTAATGTGAAATGTTTTCAGTTTTTTAACAAAAGTGTTAGAAAAACCCCCCTGTAACTACCCTGGGTGTATGTTTTTATGGTAGTCTAGATCATAATCTATATGCATGAGCAACATAAGATTCACACTTGCCGTCAGTAACCTTCCATACATTTATGAAGTCATTTTATTGTAAAATGTTTTCAGTTTTTTAACAAAAGTGTTAGAAAAACCCCGCTGTAACTACCCTGGGTGTATGTTTTTATGGTAGCCTAGATCATAATCTATATGCATGAGCAACATAAGATTCACACTTGCCGTCAGTAACCTTCCATACATTTTTGAAGTCATTTTAATGTGAAATGTTTTCAGTTTTTTAACAAAAGTGTTAGAAAAACCCCCCTGTAACTACCCTGGGTGTATGTTTTTATGGTAGCCTAAATCATAATCTATATGCATGAGCAACATAAGATTCACACCTGCCGTCAGTAACCTTCCATACATTTTTGAAGTCATTTTAATGTGAAATGTTTTCAGTTTTTTAACAAAAGTGTTAGAAAAACCCCCCTGTAACTACCCTGGGTGTATGTTTTTATGGTAGCCTAAATCATAATCTATATACATGAGCAACATAAGATTCACACCTGCCGTCAGTAACCTTCTATACATTTTTGAAGTCATTTTAATGTGAAATGTTTTCAGTTTTTTAACAAAAGTGTTAGAAAAACCCCCCTGTAACTACCCTGGGTGTACGTTTTTATGGTAGCCTAGATCATAATCTATATGCATGAGCAACATAAGATTCACACCTGCCGTCAGTAACCTTCCATACATTTTCGAAGTCATTTTATTGTAAAATGTTTTCAGTTTTTTAAAAAAAGTGTTAGAAAAACCCCCCTGTAACTACCCTGGGTGTATGTTTTTATGGTAGTCTAGATCATAATCTATATGCATGAGCAACATAAGATTCACACCTGCCGTCAGTAACCTTCCATACATTTTTGAAGTCATTTTAATGTGAAATGTTTTCAGTTTTTTAACAAAAGTGTTAGAAAAACCCCCCTGTAACTACCCTGGGTGTATGTTTTTATGGTAGCCTAAATCATAATCTATATACATGAGCAACATAAGATTCACACCTGCCGTCAGTAACCTTCTATACATTTTTGAAGTCATTTTAATGTGAAATGTTTTCAGTTTTTTAACAAAAGTGTTAGAAAAACCCCCCTGTAACTACCCTGGGTGTACGTTTTTATGGTAGCCTAGATCATAATCTATATGCATGAGCAACATAAGATTCACACTTGCCGTCAGTAACCTTCCATACATTTTTGAAGTCATTTTATTGTAAAATGTTTTCAGTTTTTTAACAAAAGTGTTAGAAAAACCCCCCTGTAACTACCCTGGGTGTATGTTTTTATGGTAGCCTAAATCATAATCTATATGCATGAGCAACATAAGATTCACACTTGCCGTCAGTAACCTTCCATACATTTTTGTAGTCATTTATTGTAAAATGTTTTCAGTTTTTTAACAAAAGTGTTAGAAAAACCCCCCTGTAACTGCCCTGGGTGTACGTTTTTATGGTAGCCTAGATCATAATCTATATGCATGAGCAACATAAGATTCACACTTGCCGTCAGTAACCTTCCATACATTTTTGAAGTCATTTTATTGTAAAATGTTTTCAGTTTTTTAACAAAAGTGTTAGAAAAACCCCCCTGTAACTACCCTGGGTGTATGTTTTTATGGTAGCCTAGATCATAATCTATATGCATGAGCAACATAAGATTCACACTTGCCGTCAGTAACCTTCCATACATTTTTGAAGTCATTTTAATGTGAAATGTTTTCAGTTTTTTAACAAAAGTGTTAGAAAAACCCCCCTGTTACTACCCTGGGTGTATGTTTTTATGGTAGCCTAGATCATAATCTATATGCATGAGCAACATAAGATTCACACTTGCCGTCAGTAACCTTCCATACATTTTTGAAGTCATTTTAATGTGAAATGTTTTCAGTTTTTTAACAAAAGTGTTAGAAAAACCCCCCTGTGCTGTAACTACCCTGGGTGTATGTTTTTATGGTAGTCTAGATCATAATCTATATGCATGAGCAACATAAGATACACACTTGCCGTCAGTAACCTTCCATACATTTTTGAAGTCATTTTAATGTGAAATGTTTTCAGTTTTTTAACAAAAGTGTTAGAAAAACCCCCCTGTAACTACCCTGGGTGTATGTTTTTATGGTAGCCTAAATCATAATCTATATGCATGAGCAACATAAGATTCACACTTGCCGTCAGTAACCTTCCATACATTTATGAAGTCATTTTATTGTAAAATGTTTTCAGTTTTTTAACAAAAGTGTTAGAAAAACCCCGCTGTAACTACCCTGGGTGTATGTTTTTATGGTAGCCTAGATCATAATCTATATGCATGAGCAACATAAGATTCACACTTGCCGTCAGTAACCTTCCATACATTTTTGAAGTCATTTTAATGTGAAACGTTTTCAGTTTTTTAACAAAAGTGTTAGAAAAACCCCCCTGTAACTACCCTGGGTGTATGTTTTTATGGTAGCCTAGAACATATTCTATATGCATGAGCAACATAAGATTCACACTTGCCGTCAGTAACCTTCCATACATTTTTGAAGTCATTTTAATGTGAAATGTTTTCAGTTTTTTAACAAAAGTGTTAGAAAAACCCCCCTGTAACTACCCTGGGTGTATGTTTTTATGGTAGCCTAAATCATAATCTATATGCATGAGCAACATAAGATTCACACCTGCCGTCAGTAACCTTCCATACATTTTTGAAGTCATTTTAATGTGAAATGTTTTCAGTTTTTTAACAAAAGTGTTAGAAAAACCCCCCTGTAACTACCCTGGGTGTATGTTTTTATGGTAGCCTAAATCATAATCTATATGCATGAGCAACATAAGATTCACACCTGCCGTCAGTAACCTTCCATACATTTTTGAAGTCATTTTAATGTGAAATGTTTTCAGTTTTTTAACAAAAGTGTTAGAAAAACCCCCCTGTAACTACCCTGGGTGTATGTTTTTATGGTAGCCTAAATCATAATCTATATACATGAGCAACATAAGATTCACACCTGCCGTCAGTAACTTTCTATACATTTTTGAAGTCATTTTAATGTGAAATGTTTTCAGTTTTTTAACAAAAGTGTTAGAAAAACCCCCCTGTAACTACCCTGGGTGTATGTTTTTATGGTAGCCTAGATCATAATCTATATGCATGAGCAACATAAGATTCACACCTGCCGTCAGTAACCTTCCATACATTTTCGAAGTCATTTTATTGTAAAATGTTTTCAGTTTTTTAAAAAAAGTGTTAGAAAAACCCCCCTGTAACTACCCTGGGTGTATGTTTTTATGGTAGTCTAGATCATAATCTATATGCATGAGCAACATAAGATTCACACTTGCCGTCAGTAACCTTCCATACATTTATGAAGTCATTTTATTGTAAAATGTTTTCAGTTTTTTAACAAAAGTGTTAGAAAAACCCCGCTGTAACTACCCTGGGTGTATGTTTTTATGGTAGCCTAGATCATAATCTATATGCATGAGCAACATAAGATTCACACTTGCCGTCAGTAACCTTCCATACATTTTTGAAGTCATTTTAATGTGAAATGTTTTCAGTTTTTTAAAAAAAGTGTTAGAAAAACCCCCCTGTAACTACCCTGGGTGTATGTTTTTATGGTAGTCTAGATCATAATCTATATGCATGAGCAACATAAGATTCACACTTGCCGTCAGTAACCTTCCATACATTTTTGAAGTCATTTTATTGTAAAATGTTTTCAGTTTTTTAACAAAAGTGTTAGAAAAAACCCCCTGTAACTACCCTGGGTGTATGTTTTTATGGTAGCCTAGAACATAATCTATATGCATGAGCAACATAAGATTCACACTTGCCGTCAGTAACCTTCCATACATTTTTGAAGTCATTTTAATGTGAAATGTTTTCAGATTTTTACAAAAGTGTTAGAAAAACCCCCCTGTAACTACCCTGGGTGTATGCTTTTATGGTAGCCTAGATCATATTCTATATACATGAGCAACATAAGATTCACACCTGGCGTCAGTAGCCTTCCATACATTTTTGAAGTCATTTTAATGTGAAATGTTTTCAGTTTTTTAACAAAAGTGTTAGAAAAACCCCCCTGTAACTACCCTGGGTGTATGTTTTTATGGTAGCCTAGATAATAATCTATATGCATGAGCAACATAAGATTCACACCTGCCGTCAGTAACCTTCCATACATTTTCGAAGTCATTTTAATGTGAAATGTTTTCAGTTTCTTAACAAAAGTAATATAAAAGTAATAGTAACAACAAAATGAATTCAAAAATGTATGGAAGGTTACTGACGGCAAGTGTGAATCTTATGTTGCTCATGCATATAGATTATGATCTAGGCTTCTATAAAAACATACACCCAGGGTAGTTACAGGGGAGTTTTTCTAACACTTTTGTTAAAAAACTGAAAACATTTTACAATAAAATGACTTCAAAAATGTATGGAAGGTTACTGACGGCAAGTGTGAATCTTATGTTGCTCATGCATATAGATTATGTTCTAGGCTACCATAAAAACATACACCCAGGGTAGTTACAGGGGGGTTTTTCTAACACTTTTGTTAAAAAACTGAAAACATTTTACAATAAAATGACTTCAAAAATGTATGGAAGGTTACTGACGGCAGGTGTGAATCTTATGTTGCTCATGCATATAGATTATGATCTAGGCTACTATAAAAACATACACCCAGGGTAGTTACAGGGGGGTTTTTCTAACACTTTTGTTAAAAAACTGAAAACATTTTACAATAAAATGACTTCAAAAATGTATGGAAGGTTACTGACGGCAAGTGTGAATCTTATGTTGCTCATGCATATAGATTATGATCTAGGCTACCATAAAAACATACACCCAGGGTAGTTACAAGGGGGTTTTTCTAACACTTTTGTTAAAAAACTGAAAACATTTTACAATAAAATGACTTCAAAAATGTATGGAAGGTTACTGACGGCAGGTATGAATCTTATGTTGCTCATGCATATAGATTATGATTTAGGCTACCATAAAAACATACACCCAGGGTAGTTACAGGGGGGTTTTTCTAACACTTTTGTTAAAAAACTGAAAACATTTTACAATAAAATGACTTCAAAAATGTATGGAAGGTTACTGACGGCAGGTGTGAATCTTATGTTGCTCATGCATATAGATTATGATCTAGGCTACCATAAAAACGTACACCCAGGGTAGTTACAGGGGGGTTTTCTAACACTTTTGTTAAAAAACTGAAAACATTTTACAATAAATGACTTCAAAAATGTATGGAAGGTTACTGACGGCAAGTGTGAATCTTATGTTGCTCATGCATATAGATTATGATCTAGGCTACCATAAAAACGTACACCCAGCGTAGTTACAGGGGGGTTTTTCTAACACTTTTGTTAAAAACTGAAAACATTTTACAATAAAATGACTTCAAAAATGTATGGAAGGTTACTGACGGCAAGTGTGAATCTTATGTTGCTCATGCATATAGATTATGATCTAGACTACCATAAAAACATACACCCAGGGTAGTTACAGGGGGGTTTTTCTAACACTTTTGTTAAAAAACTGAAAACATTTTACAATAAAATGACTTCAAAAATGTATGGAAGGTTACTGACGGCAAGTGTGAATCTTATGTTGCTCATGCATATAGATTATGATTTAGGCTACCATAAAAACATACACCCAGGGTAGTTACAGGGGGGTTTTTCTAACACTTTTGTTAAAAAACTGAAAACATTTTACAATAAAATGACTTCAAAAATGTATGGAAGGTTACTGACGGCAAGTGTGAATCTTATGTTGCTCATGCATATAGATTATGTTCTAGGCTACCATAAAAACATACACCCAGGGTAGTTACAGGGGGGTTTTTCTAACACTTTTGTTAAAAAGCTGAAAACATTTCACATTAAAATGAATTCAAAAATGTATGGAAGGTTACTGACGGCAAGTGTGAATCTTATGTTGCTCATGCATATAGATTATGTTATAGGCTACCATAAAAACATACACCCAGGGTAGTTACACGGGGGTTTTTCTAACACTTTTGTTAAAAAACTGAAAACATTTTACAATAAAATGACTTCAAAAATGTATGGAAGGTTACTGACGGCAAGTGTGAATCTTATGTTGCTCATGCATATAGATTATGTTCTAGGCTACCATAAAAACATACACCCAGGGTAGTTACAGGGGGGTTTTTCTAACACTTTTGTTAAAAACTGAAAACATTTTACAATAAAATGACTTCAAAAATGTATGGAAGGTTACTGACGGCAAGTGTGAATCTTATGTTGCTCATGCATATAGATTATGATCTAGGCTACCATAAAAACATACACCCAGGGCAGTTACAGGGGGGTTTTTCTAACACATTTGTTAAAAAACTGAAAACATTTTACAATAAATGACTACAAAAATGTATGGAAGGTTACTGACGGCAAGTGTGAATCTTATGTTGCTCATGCATATAGATTATGATCTAGGCTACCATAAAAACATACACCCAGGGTAGTTACAGGGGGGTTTTTCTAACACTTTTGTTAAAAAACTGAAAACATTTTACAATAAAATGACTTCAAAAATGTATGGAAGGTTACTGACGGCAAGTGTGAATCTTATGTTGCTCATGCATATAGATTATGATTTAGGCTACCATAAAAACATACACCCAGGGTAGTTACAGGGGGGTTTTTCTAACACTTTTGTTAAAAAACTGAAAACATTTCACATTAAAATGACTTCAAAAATGTATGGAAGGTTACTGACGGCAAGTGTGAATCTTATGTTGCTCATGCATATAGATTATGATCTAGGCTACCATAAAAACATACACCCAGGGTAGTTACAGGGGGGTTTTTCTAACACTTTTGTTAAAAAACTGAAAACATTTAACAATAAAATGACTTCAAAAATGTATGGAAGGTTACTGACGGCAAGTGTGAATCTTATGTTGCTCATGCATATAGATTATGATCTAGGCTACCATAAAAACATACACCCAGGGTAGTTACAGGGGGGTTTTCCTAACACTTTTTTTAAAAAACTGAAAACATTTTACAATAAAATGACTTCAAAAATGTATGGAAGGTTACTGACGGCAGGTGTGAATCTTATGTTGCTCATGCATATAAATTATGATCTAGGCTACCATAAAAACATACACCCAGGGTAGTAACAGGGGGGTTTTTCTAACACTTTTGTTAAAAAACTGAAAACATTTCACATTAAAATGACTTCAAAAATGTATTGAAGGTTACTGACGGCAGGTGTGAATCTTATGTTGCTCATGCATATAAATTATGATCTAGACTACCATAAAAACATACACCCAGGGTAGTTACAGGGGGGTTTTTCTAACACTTTTGTTAAAAAACTGAAAACATTTCACATTAAAATGACTTCAAAAATGTATAGAAGGTTACTGACGGCAGGTGTGAATCTTATGTTGCTCATGTATATAGATTATGATCTAGGCTACCATAAAAACATACACCCAGGGTAGTTACAGGGGGGTTTTTCTAATACTTTTGTTAAAAAACTGAAAACATTTTACAATAAAATGACTTCAAAAATGTATGGAAGGTTACTGACGGCAAGTGTGAATCTTATGTTGCTCATGCATATAGATTATGATCTAGGCTACCATAAAAACATACACCCAGGGTATTTACAGGGGGGTTTTTCTAACACTTTTGTTAAAAAACTGAAAACATTTCACATTAAAATGACTTCAAAAATGTATGGAAGGCTACTGACGCCAGGTGTGAATCTTATGTTGCTCATGCATATAGATTGTGATCTAGGCTACCATAAAAACATACACCCAGGGTAGTTACAGGGAGGTTTTTCTAACACTTTTGTTAAAAAACTGAAAACATTTCACTTTAAAATGACTTCAAAAATGTAAGGAGTGCTATCAATGATGTCGTTTTTTTTATGTTGCCCTGTATTTGCATAATGATGATTATGGTAGTTTTTGTATATTTTGAGAGTCCTTACACTATACATACGCAAATCGTTTTTCAAAGAAAATTAACGTTCTTTGCTTCAAAACGTTTAAACAAAAATTTTCTCTTCTTTTTCATAAATTCTTTGATTTTTCATAAAACTTTCTGCTGATAATTATTAATTTTCATAAAAATTCCAAAAATTTTCTGCTGGTTTCGAAAAATATCAGCAGAAAAAATTTCTTTTTTGTGATCATGATGCCTCTAGCGGTGAATAGCAAAACACGTTTTTTCTGCTGGAAATTTTCTGCTATCTTATACAGCATATTAATAAGTGCATTGAAGTCGAAGGCCATCATTTTGAGCTCTTAATTTAATTAAAACATGATGTCCACGTCGTTGTTCCTGTGTTACGCTAAAAGTAATTTTTTTTTAATTTAAGAAATACGATTTGTTTAAAACTAATTTCAAGTATTTACATTGAAAACGTGTTAATTTTAATGCAAACATATTGCAGAATCGTATGCATAATATTCTCAGTAGGAGAAATCGAAAAAAATTTAATATCGCCTATTACAGCGCCATCTATTATGAATCGAAAAAAATGTTTCAAAGAAATCCTACGTACTTTTAGCCGTAGAATCCGAATCTGCAATAAAAAATAGGGGTTCTTATCTTAATTTCCATGTTGCCCCCACCCCTTACAAACAGGGGCGGGGGTCCTAATTTTAGCACTAATGTATTTCCCCTCTAGAATGATTTAATTTTGATGATGGTCGTTTTGATCGTAGAGGGCTTATTTTCCGAGATATTTGAAAGTTTCAGCTTAAAAAAATCACCAGGTGTATCTAAAAATAAATTTTATAATAATTTAGCAAGTAAGAGAAACTAAAATTGTTAGAGATAATAAGAATTAAAAAAAAATAATAAAACTAATTTTCTAAATTACTTAAAATGGGAGATGTTACATATAGCATATAGCACATATAGCACTCAATAAAATACAGTCCATTACTGTACTCCTAATAAAGCACACGCGTTTTATTATATATTCTAACGTATAACGCCCACCAAAGCAAAATTGCGGTTTATGGCGGGAAGAAACCCAACGATAATTGCGGTTTACGAGTGGCCAGTTGAGGCCATTACAAATTATGGTTTACGGTGGGAAGACGCCCAACAGTATTTTTGGTCAAAGGCAAAGAGACGCCTAACCCATTTCGGTGAATGGCGCCGCAACCCAAGGATGACCTATCTCAAAGTCCAAGGTACAATATTTTATTTTATTTCCCTAAAATTAAATTCAACTTAAAAATTAATTTTTCAATATGAAATTTTTTTAAATTTTTTTTTTTTTGGCAAATTTTATACGTGCGGTCGAGGTTGCCGAAAATTATTCACTTTCGGCGATCATATTTTTGGTGTTGTCGAATTCTTTTCCGTTTTGGTATCCGCGACCTTTTTCTTTTCTCTTCAATTTTTTTTTGTCGTTTAAAATTGCACTACGATTCCCATTGGCATTCCGATCCACTTTCTTTTCCATTCGTCGGTCGGGATCTGTTTTTCCGGTTATTATTATTTATGTAATTTTTCTGATTTTTTTTGTTTGCACAATAAAATGAAGTACTAAATTATTTTTCGGGTTGGTATGTTGGGAGGGGGATTCTCATTTCGTGTGGTAGGAGTCCAGCATATGTGTCGTCCATACGAGGACGACCGTAAAATCTACACGGTCGACCCGTGGCACTCTGATAGTCTCAAGTTGTCGGAGTGTGAGTTGTGGGAGATTACCTTCGGGTGAAGAGAGGCTTTGTCTGTTGGGGAAACGTGGCTACCTTCGTCTGCTGCTTCGTTGTTGCTGGGTATCGGCCTCTAGGGGTCGATGGATTATTCGGGGGTTCCTTCAGCAGACCTTGTACTTGTCGCTCGGGGAGATCCGTTCGTTCCTGGGTGGACATACCCAGTTATTAATAAATTTACTACGTTCCTCAAATTTCGTGCGACGGATTCTGGCGGATTTAATTTATTTCTTTTTTTTGATTGCTTTTGATTTTTATTTTTATTTTTATTCTGTTATTATTTCACGGTATAGGCCAAGAACATATAAGTCTCAACTTCCCCACCACCCAAAAACGCTGAGATCCAGTCGACAAAATGACAGAGAGAGAGGTTTCTGCGTGGTTAGATGAAATTTGCGAGTTGGCTTCTTGCCACCCGTTACAACACTGCTCACACGAGATGAACATCAATACATCGATATTAAGGCTTCGCCAGAATATTTGGGCATTGGAAAACCAAGAGGATCGGTTCTATGACCAAAGTAAATGAAATGCATAGAAAAAATAAAGTGTCCTATAGAAAATGGGTAAAACTAAATACATACTCCTTGTATATTCTATAACTTGTTCGTCAGTTAGTTCTCTAACAGAGGCGTTTGTGCCAATTTCGAATATTTTGGAAAAATTTTGTCATCGTACAGTTGAAAACAACCTTTGAACAGTCAACAGCTTCAGCAATTATTGCTCAAACTATGTTCCAGGAGTTGTGGGTACTTGACTCAAAGATAGCTGTCTTATCGAAGTAGTTTGGAGCCTTTAGAGAATCGAAATTTTTTATATTAAATGCGAATCATATGTTCAAATTTAGTCGTGGGCGTCGTTTACTTTCAAATAATACCAATTGAAACCATGACTATATGACAATTCTATATCATATACATTTTCGATTCAAAGATAATATACACAGTAACCCCTACCCAAAACATAGATGATACAAAGTAGATCACAGATACGTCTTGTACTTTCGCCAATTTCGTTTAAATTAATTAAAAAAACATATCGTATGTACTCGCCTGACACAAATAATGTATACAGACCACGTTTTCTATGATATTTTTGGCATAGTACTTTGCTGTATTGCACTACGCAAAATAATTGTTTTTTAATTTAGCTGCTTTTAATTTAAAATCTGTAATTAACAACCATATATTTGAAAACTAATTACATTTATGCTCCATGCGATTTATTTATGTGTGTATTTTATATTTTTATAAATAATTTGAGACGAGCATTTTACTGATCTAAGAATTCGTGTACTTACACACGCGGTTGTATCAATGTCTCTAAATTTCTCCTTTCACAGTGAATTTATTTTATAAAATTATATATTTTCCTAACTATACACTAAAAATAAATTTTCATCACATATAACAAACATTCCAATGGCGTGTACCGAGTCGTTTTGTGTATAAAACAGCATAGGTAAAGTACCCAACCTTGGATAACAAGAGGTTAATACAAATGGAATGGACAAATAAATTTGATTACATTGACTCTGTACCACAAAGTACGCTACAATATCATGCTGATAGCTCATTCAAGCGCTTCGACTTCGAAGGTTAAACAATAATAATTGTATTCCAAAAAGATCCCATGTGAGGTAATTACGTAATTAAAAACAAGTACATTTGTTGAATTAACACCAAGAACCGGGTCAAGGTTGAATTTAGGGACGACAATAATTATAATTAAAAAGTATATACATACATGATTGAAATTTAACCCTTTACTTAGTTAAAATAAAAAAAAAAAAATTGTTGACCCCTCTTTATAATTAAATATTAGGTATAGAGATTAGGGGTTGAATAAATCCCCAAGCATAATAATGTTTTTAATTTACTTTTTAATCATTATAAATATTTAACATTACTATAAGGAATGAAATTGCTTATACTCGTAAGTTTCTTTTAGGCGCATAACGGGAAAGAAAATGAAAAGTAATTGGTTTAAAAGTAAGTTTGCCTCCCATATCATCGAATGCGTTGTTCTTATTTATATACAAATTACAAAAAAATTATGCAAATGTTTATTTATGTAAATTAAATTTACTTGTTCATAACCATTTGCGGTCTACCCACCATTGGTACGTGTTTCAAGATAATTCGATATACATAAGAAATGTTTTAACTTAAACCAGGTCGTTATGTTTTGGTTTAATTTGATTATCTGTGATATTTGGTGTTCTGGATTCACTGTAATCGTAATAAAATACAGTGGCCCATTTTTAAAAAATTTTTTTTTCTGAAACCAAACCAACCTTGGCGTTGAAGGTAAACTAAGATGTGAATCGAAACCAAGAGAACCTGATCTTAACCAATTATTGGGCCAGTAGTATGAAGCATATTGCATCATTTTCAATCATAGGGAGCGGAAAACAACCCAGTCGGATTATAGCCCAATGGTAACGATATCTTCTACATCATGATTATTATCAAAAGTCAACTAAAACTGGACAAAACAACTTGAAAATAAATATTTACAAGCCGAACCTCATCATTGTTATTATGCGCACTAACAAACATGTAATGACATCGCAAGAAGTAGTATTGCGATGTCATTATAGGTCCAAAGTCTAAAACATTGTACACCGATCGTAAAAGGTTATTTTAGAAAGATTGTTGCAGGGTCTTGAGCTAAGTGAAACCAATGGCGAAGACAACATAGATGATGAATTTGTCAAAATCATTTGGCTAAAACGATTACCAATCCGAACTATGGATTCGTTAAACACAACCAACCTTGCGGAACTAACAGTTCAGCTACAAGATCCACCCGTAAACATTCCGATCCATAGCAAAAGGATTATATCCATTGTTATGCTACTTCCATCAGAGGTTTAAGGACAATGCCAATAATTATAGAACAAATTGCTCTCGATGGTTGTAAATTTAGAGCAAAAAACTATATCAATCTTTCTACAAGCGGCGACTTGTGAAGGAAAAATATCGCCTCAAAATTTTTGATCTAATATCCAAAACTAATTTTTTAATTGACCCCGGAGCAGACATTTTTTGTAATATCTGCCAATAATAATGAAAGAAAGAAGATCTACACGAACCTCGAGCTATTCGCAGCCAATGGATCAAGGGTTCGAACTTTTGAACCCCGACCAATTGATTTAGATCTTGGCTTTCGAAGACGATTCAGATGTAACAATGGCGATTATAGGAGAAGATTTCTTGAAACACTGAGGTTTGTTGGTCGATGTCCTAAACAACCGTTTAGTCGACCCACTAACCTCATTACGAGTATCCGCAATTGCATCAACATCAGAAATTCCAACACTAAGGGTAATAAATACTAGCCTTTATTAGAGGAATTCAAAGAAAATACAGTCGATGTCCAAGGTTGCAAGTTGCAACTCTAGACCCTCCAATCGAATGCAAAACCAGATGTCTATCGAGTATATGGTTACATAGAGTATTGACTATGCAAAAGTCCTTGGCCTAGTTAATTGCATCTGGTAGTGGAGAAATAGGAATATAACCCCAGGATTTTATTCTAATTCAAATTTTTGGGTCATGAAGGCAATACATCATGAATCAAACCATCCACTGAGTGTTTTAACGATATACTCAAGTTTAACAGGCCAAAAAACGTGAAACAGGTTTGATGTTGTTTAGGAATGTTGAATTTCCATTTCTATTCTAAATGATTCTCGAGTTATGAATTGAACAGAAGAAACTATTCCAGCATTTGATCCCGTAAAAAACAACTAAGTGAATTTGCCATGTTAGCACACCCGCCATCTACAGCCGAGCTTGCAGTATTGGTAGACGCATCCGCCAAAGCCATTGTAGCTTGTGGCAACTGCAACAGTTCTATTCATCGAAATTAACGGAAACTCAGAAACGGTATAGCACTTACGATCGAGAGTTATTTGCAGCTTATCTGCAACCAAACGATTCCGTTACTTGATAAAAAGACGTACTGGTACGTTATTTACCGGTCATATGATCGTTTGGTTTATAAACCATTGATCTATGCATTTTGCCAGAACCATAATAAGGCATCACCGCGTCAATTCCGTTACTTGGATTACGTTGTTCAGTTCACAACCGATTTATAACACATATCCAGAAGGGAAAATGTCGTCGCAGATACGCTGTCAAGTTTCGATTCTTTAACATTACTCGAGGCCTATGAAAGTATAGCAGAATCACAACAATCAGATGAGGAATTATGAAATCTCTTGGAAGCCAACATTGTACTGAAATTCGTGAAAGTTTCATTAGTCTTCAAATCAAATTTGAGCATCTATTGTAAAATCGTTTACGAAAGAGAATCATGAAAAAACAAAACGCCATTATAAACTATGTTTTTTTTACATACACATTTGTGTACGGTGGACTTAATTAGAAGCAAAAACAATTTGTTTCTGGCCGGAAAGGGGATATACCAATGCATTTTCGCAGGTTGGTATTTTGGTATTAAGAGCAATTTATTTGGAACGATATCAAGGGCGGTATGTTGTACCATCACTTCGAATCGAAATTCGAAAAAAGTCGAATGGCGGTATGTTGTATCATTTTCGAAAAGCAAAAATGATACAACTTTCACTTTTTCGATTCGACTTTTTTCGATTCGAAGTTATGGTACAACATACCGCTCCAAGAGTGAAGACAGAAAGATGACCCAATGTTGTCTGGCCTGCAAGAAATCAAAAGTTAATCGGCATACCGCCAGAATAGGAAATTGTAACGATCGGCTGTACTACGTTAAACAAAGGCCAGCTGTAGTAAAATTCATTGCGCCTAAGTGTTGGCTAGATTTTATTTATGGTGGATATAATTACTTCTTACGTACAGAGGATGCTAGCAAGCAATTAAGATTTGCATTTTTCACTTATAGATGGCAAATGTGTATGAATCACAACAATCAGTTTCGTACGGATGAGATTATTGATTTGAAAAAATCAGCCTTCTCATCAGAACACCTATTTTGATCCAGAATTGGGAGACGAAACCACAAATTTGTGTATACGTATACGATGTATAATACAAAAGTTTGAATAAGTGTGCAGTCGTTTGTTACGCATGTATGTGTGTTATTTTTGTGACCATAGTCATCAAAATTGATCGAGCCGGGTGAAATCGGTTCAAATTTTTAGTGCTTCCACTCCTGGTTTGTGACACTTCCCCATGGTATCTAGATGGGGAATTTGACAAAAGCAAAATAATGCTAAATTTTGAGGAAAAAGAATCGGATTTTTACGTGTTTGAACACGAAATGTTTTACAATTGTTTTTTTTATAAAATATAAAGTTTGTTAATTTACAAAATATAAAATTATTAACCTAAAATAAAAACATTGCGAATGGTGTTGGAAAATCGAAAAATGGTGTTTTTCACTTGAGAACGGCTGACCCGATTTGATTCAATCTTTTTTGGTTATGTTTGCAGTTGCTAGGAAATGGTTCTTACCAACGAAAATTTTGGGAAAATCTATCGGAAAATTCGGAAAATCGAAAAATGATGTTTTTCAGTTGAAAATGGCGATTTGGCTCAATCTTTTTTTGTTGTGTTCGAAATTGCCAGGAATGGTTCTTACCAAAGAAAGTTTTGAGAAAATCCACCGGAAAAGTTGGGAGATTCGGAAAATCAATAAATGATGTTTTCCAGTTGAGAACGACTGAACCGATTTGACTTAATCCTTTTTGATTGTGTTCGCAATTGCCAGGAATGATTCTTACGGAAATTTTTTTGGAAAAATCCACCAAAAAAGTTGGAAGATTCGGAAAATCGAAAAATAATATTTTTCAGTTGAGAACGACTGAACCGATTTGACTCAATCTTTTTTTGTTGTGTTTGAAATTGCCAGGAGATGGTTCTTACCAAAGAAAGTTTTAGGAAAATCTATCGGAGAAGTCGGAAAATGAAATTTTTCAGTTGAGAACGGCTGAACCAATTTAGCTCAATCTTTTTTTGTTGTGTTTGAAATTGCTAAGAATGGTTCTTACCAAAGAAAATTTTGGGAAAATCTATCGGACAAGTCGGAAAATTCCGAAAATCGAAAAATAATGTTTATCAGTTGAAAATGGCTGCACCGATTTGGCTCAATCTTTTTTTGTTGTGTTCGAAATTGCCAGGAATGGTTGTTACCAAAGAAAATTTTGAGAAAATCCACCGGAAAAGTTGGAAGATTCGGAAAATCAAAAAATGATGTTTTCCAGTTGAGAACGACTGAACCGATTTGACTCAATCTTTTTTTGTTGTGTTTGAAGTTGCCAGGAGATGGTTCTTACCAAAGAAAGTTTTAGGAAAATCTATCGGAGAAGTCGGAAAATGAAATTTTTCAGTTGAGAACGGCTGAACCAATTTAGCTCAATCTTTTTTTGTTGTGTTTGAAATTGCTAAGAATGGTTCTTACCAAAGAAAATTTTGGGAAAATCTATCGGACAAGTCGGAAAATTCCGAAAATCGAAAAATAATGTTTTTCAGTTGAGAACGGCTGAGCCGATTTGGCTCAATCTTTTTTTGTTGTGTTCGAAATTCTTACCAAAGAAAATTTTGAGAAAATCCACCGGAAAAGTTGGAAGATTCGGAAAATCCAAAAATGATACTTTTCAGTTGAGAACGGCTGAACCGATTTGGCTCAATCTTTTTTTGTTGTGTTTGCAGTTGCCAGGAGATAGTTCTTATGAAAGAACATTTTGGGAAAATCCACCGGAAAAGTCTGAAAATGAAATCAATCTTTTTTTGTTGTGTTTGCAGTTGCCAGGAGATGGTTCTTATGAAAGAACATTTTGGGAAAATCCACCGGAAAAGTCTGAAAATGAAATTTTTCAGTTGAAAACGGCTGAACCGGTTTGGCTCAATCTTTTTTTGTTGTGTTCGAAATTGCCAGGAATGGTTCTTACCAAAGAAAATTTTAGGAAAATCTATCGGACAAGTCGGAAAATTCCGAAAATCGAAAAATATTGTTTTTCAGTTGAAAACGGCTGCACCGATTTGGCTCAATCTTTTTTTGTTGTGTTCGAAATTGCCAGGAATGGTTGTTACCAAAGAAAATTTTGAGAAAATCCACCGGAAAAGTTGGAAGATTCGGAAAATCAAAAAATGATGTTTTCCAGTTGAGAACGACTGAACCGATTTGACTCAATCCTTTTTGGTTGTGTTCGCAATTGCCAGGAATAATTCTTACGGAAATTTTTTTGTGAAAATTCACCGAAAAAGTCGGAAGATTCGGAAAATCGAAAAATGATATTCTTCAGTTGAAAACGGCTACACCGATTTGGCTCAATCTTTTTTTGTTGTGTTCGCAGTTGCCAGAAGATGGTTCTTATGAAAGAACATTTTGGGAAAATTCACCGGAAAAGTCGGAAAATGAAAATTTTCAATTGAAAACGGCTGAACCGATTTGGCACAGTCTTTTTTGTTGTGTTCGAAATTGCTAGGAATGGTTCTTACCAAAGAAAATTTTAGGAAAATCTATCGGACAAGTCAGAAAATTCCGAAAATCCAAAAATAATATTTTTCAGTTGAGAACGGCTACACCGATTTGGTTCAATCTTTTTTTGTTGTGTTCGAAATTGCCAGGAATGGTTCTTACCAAAGAAAATTTTGGGAAAATCCACCGGAAAAGTTGGAAGATTCGGAAAATCAAAAAATGATGTTTTCCAGTTGAGAACGACTGAACGGATTTGACTTAATCCTTTTTGGTTGTGTTCGCAATTGCCAGGAATGATTCTTACGGAAATTTTTTTGGGAAAATCCACCGAAAAAGTCGGAAGATTCGGAAAATCGAAAAATGATATTTTTCAGTTGAGAACGGCTGCACCGATTTGGCTCAATCTTTTTTCTTGTGTTCGCAGTTGTCAGAGGTTCTTATGAAAGAACATTTTGGGAAAATCCACCGGAAAAGTCGGAAAATGAAATTTTTCAGTTGAGAACGGTTGAACCGATTTGGCTCAGTCTTTTTTGTTGACTATGAGTTTTTCGAATCAAATTGGCGATGATCTCACTAATCATGACAGGGGACTTGAAATCGCCCATTGTCATTTTCGATTGTGCAATCGTGTTATTTTTCTTGCTGCCATTAAATTTGAAATTTGAGTATTAATTCACTGTTTTATGATAGTTGAATTGTGTGCATTGAATCCATAACCGGTTCCGTTATTAAAATCATAAGAAGTTCGGTGTGATTTTTACGATTTCGATAGTTTTTTCCAGAAATTTATTAGTGCGTAACAAGTGCGATTATCAAATTGGATTGCGGGATTGACATTGATTGTCATCATTGTATGTTAAATACAATTGTTTAAATGATTGATTGTATCATAATATGATATTCCGGATTTCATTCATTCTTCTTCATCATAACAAAGATGATCAGTAGTGACAAAAAAATGTACACTTGTGATCATCATTGTAATGATGAAGAAGATGAAGCAGAATGATCAAGAATATCATATTATGATACAATCCAGCATTTAAATAATTGTATTTAACACACAATGATGATACTAATCATGTAAACTAATTTTGATAGTATTTATAATCATTGTATGATAGGGAATATCACAATAATTTAGTATTATCATAATATGGTGCATGCAATCATGTATTTATTATATTTTTTTGTCTGAGTGTAGTTACGAGAAGATTCAAAGAACTACATCTGGATATCATTGGTCCATCCCACCGAATCCTGCGGAACCCTATCTTAATTTCCAGTAGTCGGAAAAAACTGAATTCCCTTTTTTTGTCAAATTACAACAACAGTGCCATATGTAATTTGTTGCCGATTTTGTAATTGCAAGATTTTGTACTTGCAACATTTTGTGATTGCAACATTTTGTAGTTGCAAGATTACTAAAAAAATAATATTTTGTTCTAGACATCGGCTTAAATGGCCTAGTTCCAGCTCTATTGACCACTTTATCGAAAAATCATTTTAGAATCCCATTTCCATCGCACGTATTGAATTTAAACAAAATTTGTTAAGAAATGGCTAAATTCGATCCCTTTTAGCCATTTTCTAGAACTCTATCGCAAACTCATTTTTGAATTTTGTTAAAAAATTATTTAAGATTTTTTTATACGAAACCGGGATTTAGAAACCGGGATTTTGAAAACCGGGATTTACAAAAAAAACAGGACTTTGACAAACCGGGTTTTTGAAAACTGGGATTTCGTTATACATCCGAAATTGCCAATAGCTAATTGCTAAACACATAGGTGGGTAGATAATTGTAGCCCCTCCTATATAAAAAAGAATAAACCATTACAAAACTAATTTACTTTTTCCACAAGAAATGCCCATTACTATGTAGGTCAACATTTATTAAATCTCCAGCGTATAAACCAGATTCCAGCCGAACGCCAAAAAAGCTATTATTGATCCGGATTATCAATGAGATTTGTCTTCGTAAATAAACAACTTCAATAAAATACTATAACGATTGTAGTAAAAACGCTACATCTACCTATAATGCTCTTTCTTGAAAATAATAGAAAATGTTACAAAACACGAAATTCCTTTGAGAATATGTGAAAATAAAATTTATGCAGAAATAGGAATAACAAAATACATACATCTAGGTTCAAAGAGATCAAAAACTATACCACTAAAGCACATCCACATACAAAACATATAAAGGGTAAAATAAAAAGCTAGAAACTAGAAAAACTACCAATGAGGGAACAAATTTTATGATTTTATTTTAGTTTCATATGAGTTCATGCTGGTTTACGATTTATTTTCATATCGACACTAAAAATGAATTTTTATTTTTTAATACCACCCTGAAGTTTTAATATCACTTTCAAGTAACAGAATAAGGATTAGTGTTATAGCAAAAAGAAAAAAATATTTCGATACAAGGCGAATGCATTTTTCAATTTTATTAAATTAGTTATTTAATTCTCTGATGTGAGATTACTCATGTGGATGTTAATTGTATCTGTAGCATTTTCCGCCTGAGGGTACATTACAAATTGCATTATATTTACAATAATAAATTTGAGTAATTCTTGCAATGAATTGTTTTTCCCGGAAAATTGTTCAAACGTTGAAAATCAAATTTGAGATTGATTGATTTGCTAATACTACATTAATCCGATATCAAATTTATTTTTATACGATTTGAGTGTGAGTGACTGAATGTGTGGCTGTGTTGTTTGTGTTTTATTGCCAAAAACCCCGATACTACCGTTTTTTTTTTATGTGGGTCATTTATATGTAATTTCCTTACACGCACAGAGTACTCAATTCCACTTAACATTTTAATTTCAAATCAAAACAGAAATGTATAAAATTTTAATTGAAAATTGTTTTATTGTAAACATTCGTATACAGAAGAAAACGTAATTTTAAAAATAAATATGAAAATATTTAGATAATTTTTTTTTTAGAAAATAAAATACATTTACTTTGATTTGTTTGCACGAAAATGTTACAACAAAATGAAAGTTGGTGAAGATGATGATTGTCGTGATTGATTTTATGAGACGTATATACTCTCGTGGTGTATAGTAGATAAAAATTATTTCGTTCGAGGTTTCCGTACAAAGGATTTTCCAATAAAAGCGATAACCGACATCTATTTTTAGATAAACCACCACCCAATTTTAAACTAAATATTGGCAAAAATGCGCTTTCTTATATCCGAAAATATATTGGTTTTTGGGTTTTGTGATGAATGATCCTTAAATTACACTGACAATTTATATAAATTTGGAGCATTTAACTTTCCCAAAAAGTTCCGTATATTAACAGATCGTAATGTAATCATTTATGGAAATTGTATTGATTTTAAAATATTTCTCGAAAATTCATCGTACATGTACACTGCAGTTCAATTGAATAGGGACGAAACGTTTATTTTGAAATATTTCTAAATTTTTTCCAAAATTTTGATTTTGATAGCAACTTATTGAAAATCACAAATTATGTATTTAAATAAAAATTAAATTAGTAGGCCAGAAAAATATTTTTTTTTGTTTTATCGTCAAAAGCATGACTTTTGTTTAATTGGTAGCGTTTTCTAGTGTCCTTTTAACGCAAAGTGGCTGACATCTGACGAAATATTTTGGAACTAGATCGAAAGATGATCGACTTCCCAAAAAACTAGTTTTAATGTAATATAAACGTCATAGATGACTATAATTCGACTGGACATTATGGAAAATGTTTAATTAGTTTACAATTAATGTAAAAAATGATGAAATAATAATAAAAATGGATCGAGGTTGTCGTATAAACAAATATCACGTTTCGCTCGCATAGGAAGTGGCGCTAACTAGGCAGTGATTAAAAGGCCAATAGCTTTAAAGAATTCAAATACATTTTATTGTAATACCCCGATTCTGGAGCACAATCAGTGATGTAAAATGTTCTTAGGTAAGACTTTTTGTCTTTGTTTCGAGTTTAGGATTAATTATGACACTTTTTGTATTATACGTATAGTCCTAGTTGGCATTGGCCTTAACAAAAAGTTTTATATAAGACATACTTATTTCGTGGTCTTCTGGTCCCAGACTACGCGCAGACTACGAAAAGTCTCATAATTAAGACTAAGCTCACAACTTTAAGATTAAAAACAAAAAGTCTTACCTAAGACCATTTTTCAGTCATTAACTGTATGTGCTTCAGAATCGGGGTGTAAATTCCTTTCTGATATTTTATATACGATGTTTCCATGAATCGAGTTAAAATAGGTTTAAGTTTCGTTGAATTTAAAATTTGTTGGTGTTAACTCGTACCGTTTCGATGAAACCGAGTTACGTTGACAGCTATGTTAATATTTATTTTAATACTTCACTCATTTTCAAGGTTATTTTAATCACAATGAGCGTCATTTTAAAATACACGTAAAAAACGTTGACAGATAAAACCTAACCCAACCGTACTAGTTTCGTTGAGTTAAAACAGATTTAACGAAACTCAACCTTAATCTGCTTTTCCATATGCACGTAGAGCTGAGTTAACCTGCATGTATCTTGTGTCCATACATAGTTGAAAGTGGCGTGAGTTGGAGTTAGCGTTCATGGAAACAGAGTAGAGCTGAGTTTTCATTAAATTATTTTGAACTCGACGAAACTAGTGGGATTGTATAGTTGAAAATTAAAATGGTACTTTTCAGGGCTTAAGCGGTTATCAAAATTTTAACTCAACCTAACTCTACTCCATGGAAACGATCAACACCATTTTGCTTTATAGATTTTCGGCTTTTTTATAGACAAATATTATTTTCTATGACATTCACATTGTTTGAGACCTTTCGGGCCACCAAAAAATGAGGTCATTTACTTACAATACTCTACTAAAAAGAAGTAGAAAATTCACTCAACCCCCCCATTAACCCCAAGGGTATTTGTGTGTACAGAGCCACACAACCCTTTACAAAAATGAGAACTTCCTCAAGTTTCCTCTTGGCAGTTTGGTTTCGTACCGATAAAAGTTGGTCTACTCATCAGGTTGCAACGACCAAACTGCAAAAATTTACCTCTTGCTTCACACCTATAGTATGAAACAAGAACATTTCGATTTAACGAATTATATCACCAAATCAGAAAACTCTTGGAATTTCTCATTTTATATGTGTGTATTAAGCCCACACTAAATAAATTAAGAAATTTTAAATTCGTCTGTATTAATTACTTTATAGATTTTCGGCTTTTTTCGTCTGTATTAATTACTTTATAGATTTTCGGAATTTTCTACTTCTTTTTAGTAGAGTATTGTAAGTAAATGACCTCATTTTTTGGTGGCCCGAAAGGTCTCAAACAATGTGAATGTCATAGAAAATAATATTTGTCTATAAAAAAGCCGAAAATCTATAAAGTAATTAATACAGACGAATTTAAAATTTCTTAACACCATTTTGGAATTAACGAACCTAATTTCAACTCAACCTAACTTCAACCTGGTTGAGCATAGTAAATTTATGGAAAATCACTTATACATATCTCAAATTCTAGCAGGCTAAGGAAAACAAATTTTAAACAGAGAAAATTGTTTTTTCTTCAGTCGGTAATAATAATTGAATAGAAAATGAACTGTAAAACTTTAACATAAAAAATAAAATTGCAAATAATTTTAATAATATGAAATATAATAAAAAATAAAAATTAAAAATAAATGTGATTGTAATTGGGCCTAGTTTTTAATTCAACCTGAGCAACCAGTGCGCTGTCAAAAAATACTTTGTGTTTTTTATTCAACGCGTGTAATTTTACTCTGCACACTGTGTTTTTATTTGTGATAAGAATCTCGGATTTTTCTGTCCCAGATTTTTTACAATTTTTTTCAACTTTATTGTATGTTAAGAGGCGTGTCTGTTGTATAATTTACGTGATGTAATTGGTTAAAACGATGGGATAGAAAAAATCGAGATTTTTGTCCGTCGTATGAACTCGCTTCACTGTTAGTGTTGTGCGAATAATGACCTGTAATAAATAAAATTAATTGGTATAGACGTCAGATCAAGTTGTACTGTTCAGCTTCGGAAAAAATCGTTAATTTTATTGTGTGGGTTTAATTGCGTTTAAATGCTGCTGCTCATTCATTCGTTTGGGATGATAAAGCAGGTGATATATAGATAACTGCGCTTACTGTATTCCTGTTAGTACAAAAAACGTAGTTATTCAAAGCACAGGTCTGTATCCAATTCGTTTTAAGCCACCGCAACCGCTGTATGGCAGAATACCACGGTATCGGTTTCTTCTGGATTGGATTCCAGCAAGATCCAGCGAGTTCCTGGCAGAATTAAGTCAACTTGTAAAATAAATCAAAGTCAATCCAAAATTTGGGAGCTCACGAACAGGACCACCGGTAGTAGGTTAGGTTAGGTTAGAGTGGGTGCTATCGCACACTTAGGTCAATAGTGGCCGATTGTGATACCACCACCGGTAGTAACTATTACTCGAAATTTTATTAGTGAACCAGCAATTTCAGCCGTTCGTTTCGTAAATTGGGACCAATCCATTGAGAACAGGATCCAGTATTAAAATAACATGGTAAGCGAAATTGAAGCGATTGATCTATTAAATGCGTTTGCGATGAAATGCTGAAGCCGCCAAGAGACAACAAATACGAGTCTCTTAAATTGCTATTTATCAAAAGGTTGAGTGAATCCGAGAAAATTAAGTTTGGTCGGTTACTCTCGGGGTTGTAATTGGGAGACAAAAAAACCACCCCAATTGTTACGCGAAATGGAAACCCTCTCCACCGACCAGGTTATTGAACCGGTTTTGAGAAATTTATGGATGCAGCGGTTACCAACTCACACCCAGGAGATTCTGTCTTGTATGGATGAGACCAATTTAAGACAGTTGGCGAAGGCAGCAAAAAGACAATTTATTCGTTCAAATAGGCGCATTGACAGTCAATGAATTATTTAATAAATTTAGCAAGGCAAATGTCTGAAGCCGTGTAATTTTAATAATGGTAGTTTAACCGTTAACAAAATGGAAAACCATTAGGCACTGCACTTAACGCGACACGTGTCAGTAGCCTGGTCACTATAACAGCCGCTTCACAATTTTGGATACTCAAAATAAGATGCAATTTTTGGTTGATACGGGAGCTGAAATTTCAGTAATTCCCCGTACAAATTTACGGATGGCTACGGATTTTAAATTATTTGCTGCGAATGCTTCAGAAATCGACACATTCGGAGTTAAAGTTCTCACCCTTAATCTTGGTTTTCGTAGACCATTCACTTGGAAATTTGTCACCGCAAAGGTCGATACATACATTTTGGGGACGGATTTTTTAGCACATTTTGGTTTAATAATAGTCGATGTAAAGCAGAAAAAACTGATTGACACGAGTACCAATAGCAAATCATTCGGAGTACCTTCAAATTCAGTCTTACGATATTACGACCATTAAGGCAAATATGTAAATTAAGGTAAATTCTGCAAAACATAACGTAACGCATTGCATCGAGACAGTAGGTCAGCCATGTTATGCGAAAGCACGACGTTTACGTTCGGAAAAAATGGTAATAACAAAAACGGAAATCGAAATGTGGTTAGCTCAGGGGATTTGTAGAACGTCCAAGAGTAACTGGGCCAGTCCACTCCATATGACGCCTAAAAAAGATGGATCGTGGCGATTATGCGGTGATTATAGGGCATTAAACGCATTGACCAAACCAGATCGTTACCTGATCCTCTCCCGCCATAATCTCTCCTTTTGATTGTTTCAGTTCCCACGAATGAAGTTCGGTTTTAGAAATTCCACTCAAACTTTCCAAAGGATGGTACATTAGCTTTTCCGAGATCTTCCTTTCGTTTTTCCTTATATCGATGATGTTCTCATTGCTTCAAAAAATTTGGAAGAGCATTTGAAACATTTACGTAGTGTCTTGTACCGTTTAAGCAAAGAAGGTTTAGTGGTTAATCTACATAAATGTGAATTTGCAGTTGACGAGTTAGTTTTTTTAGGTTTTCAAATTTCAAAGCAAGGTATGTGTCCGAACAATCAAAAAGTTGAGGCGATTTTAAATTATCCACAGCCAAAAACAGCAGATGAGTTACTGGGTATGATCAATTACTACAGAATTTTCATACCAGAAGCAACTAATGATCAAGCCCCTTTATAGGAGTTTTTCAAGGAAATAAAAAAAAAGAGGAGAAATCGATCATTAATTGGACAGACGAAGCAACTCAAAAGTTTGAGTTATGTAAACCGAAGTTGGCAAATTGTACGCAATTAGCGTTTCTTATTCCGAATGCCATGTTCGCATTTTTATGTGTGCATTTGACGTGGCTGTAGGGGCTGTTCTCCAGGAACTAGCACAAAAAGGTTGGCAGCGTTTGTTTTTCTTTTCTCGAAAGTTGCACGATGCAGAAATTCGTTACAGTACGTATGACAGAGAGCTTTTGGCAGCATACTGAGCAATTAAATATTTTAAAAGTTTTATCGAAGGAAGAGTGTTTGTTTTATACACCGATCACAAACCTTTACCTCAGCCTTATAGTTTATGTCCAACATACGACATAATTTCAGGTAATTCAACATTGTAGCTGATTCTTTATCACGAACCCAACAAATAGATATCGGAACATCAATCGACTATATCTCGGAAGCGCAAGTGAATGATTCAGAACTTAAAGTACTTTTGGAAGCAAGTTCAAATTTCAATATTAAAAACATCCCAATTTTTGGAGCCGGTCAATTTATTACGTGCGAGATATCAATCAGGTGTTCATTGCTATCATAATATATATCATTCCAACATTAGATCAACAGTCAAACAAATCACCAAAAAATTCATTTGGCCATCAATGTTGAGCGAAAAGCGTAATTGGGCCAAATGTTGCATATAGTGTCAGAAGTGCAAAGGGACCAAACATGTAACGAGTAAGATCGGGTCATATGGGATAACAAACGGTCGCCTTGACGAACTTCATATTCTTATAATCTTATTGGCTCTTTACCACCGGAAGATAGAATTTAGTGTTTGACCATGATTGATCCATATGCTCGTTGGATTGAAGCGATTCTGATATCCAATATTCGCACTGAGACTTGCTGATGCTTTAATAAAAATTTGGATCAGTAGATTTGGTGTTCCTTTAAAAATAGTTACGGACAGACGCACGACAGCTTACAATCCAGCATGTAATGATGTAATCATGTGTAATCACGTGTGCAACCATTATCCAATGAACAAAATCTTTACTAATCATTTTATTGGGATTAAGATCAGTTTTTCGAGAAGATTTAAAAAGCTCGTCAGCAGAACTAGTGTATAGACAAAACTTACGACATACAAAAGAGCAATATTTGTTTCAAATATTTAGCTGATTTTAAAGCAGTATTGATAAAAACAGATTCACATTGACGTGCTCTGCAACCTCCATACCAAGCACCTTTTACAGTTGTCAAACGACATGAAACATATTACACATAATTAATTAAAGGTGTTGAGTCAAATATTTCCATTAATCGACTCAAACCTTGTTTCATCGAAACGTCACAGTCAGACGACATGGAAGACACCACCTCAAATAAGACAAACGTCAAATGAGGTTCCGGAAATTCTATTAACGGATTTGCATTTTGCTAAAGTTTCTAATAATTCGCATAGCAAAAGAGTAACATTTGCTGCAGACGTTAATAAGCAGGTTAGGTCAAGGACTGGTCACATTATAACTAAGTCAGTCCGTTTCAAATAAAAAGTATCATTTACTATCGATCCACTGGAGGTAGGATAGTGTGGCGGTTAGCTTGTTGATTTCAATTAATATTTTATTACTCTAAAAATAGTCTACACTCATTTTATACCCTCATTTTGTATCAGTGGAACAGAAATGAACTACACCGCTTTTAAATGTCAAAACAATATGTTTCATCTTTTCTGTTATGTCATGTCGATTATTGACAATTGTTTATTCCAAAAACTCCTCATCAGATGATGATGATGTGAAGTAAATGTCATTTAAAATTTCCTCCATGACTTACGTCATGGAGAGGTACATTTTTCGGTAAATTCAATTATTTTTCAAAAACTCTATGGCAAACTGATCGAAAAATTTGTCCTAAAACCAGTTTTTCCCGTAGTAATCGAGTTACCTTAAGTTTGGCACACAGCCTATATAGTCCATATTTATTATTTTATGAGGAGGTGGGTGGTCCACAGAAAAAAATATTAATTGAAGTTGGGCCTTCGGCAAAATAAGGTTGAGAAACACTGATCATTGTGTAAAACAAACACTTAAAAATTTAGACCGATTTCGAAGTATTCCAAAACAAAAAAATCGGTTGTTCCTATTCAAGTGAACTGCAGTGTATATGTACATGCTCCATGGAAAATATTTTTTAATGATAAGAAAAAAAAAATTAATTTAAATTTTTGTTTCATTTTCTTATGTTGTATAAACAAAAACGAATTATTTAAGGAACAACATCACAGCATACACCAAACTAATATACCGTCATCATCGTTAACCACCACCATGATAAACGTTGTTATTTGAAAAGCATATAAATATGTATACCAATACAAGAAATAAGCAAATCTTTACCATCGTCAAAATATTTGGCTGCTCCCATGACAGTCAAATTGAATTTTCCATTTTCGTTTTCGTGGAAATTGGATAGGGTTCCCCTTTCATAAATGTAATACAATAATAATTATTTTCGCTTTATTTACTGACAGTACTATGTTTCCAAATTGGTATATTTATACAAATATGAAAAGGTATCGAGCTTGGCAGCGCGAAAAGCAAATCACTCAAAATATATCAAATGGGAAGTAAAACAAAATTTAAATTGTTAGCATACTTTTTGTGGGGTGTTCCGGCCCAGAGCCGATTCTGATACTGAAAAACGGCCACGTTGAATAAATTAGACAAGAATAGGCAAGAATTACGTTATTCCAGATCTACAACCTATAATGCTAATGGTGTTTTCACCATTCCACCATTCCAGTTTCCCAGCGTTTGCCTTCCAATTTTTAGATTTTAAAGACTTGAAAAATTGTAGTGGTTTGTGCCATAAACTGGTTTAGTTGTACTTTTGGCACCTACAATAATGAAAATTTACGAGAAGAATACACAATCTTCAAGACATACGTAGTAGCATTATATATCAATACCAATATATGTCACTGATTTAGTGGAGGAGAGATCAATGTGAGTGGTATTAAAAATAATTAGAGCAAGTTCGTCTTATATGATTTGGCTTTAATTCCAGATAAAAAAATGTCTCAATCCTATGTATCAGAAATCGTAAATCTACCACCTTATAAAAATTGGGTTTACTTTCTGTAGGACGATTCATATTTCAATCTATAACGATGAAATGTTATGTCTGAGTGACAAACCCAGCAAACAGAAAAATCACACTTCGTGTGTCGTTCTTGCTAAAATTCAATTTTACTTTTATTCAATTTTTTTTATTTATATGATTCACTCGGGAATCGACCGCACCACACATTTGTAATATTGAAATATAAACCATCAAGTGTATATTTTGAATTTTGAATCTGATAATTGAAATTAAGGAATATTATTTATTTTGAGTTTACAGCAATTAATATTAATATTAGTTAATTATTTGTGTTGACGAAGAGCTCTAGCATTATTATATTATGAGTTTAAAATCATAAAACTTTAAAGGGTTGCGTTCCACCGTCATAATACAATTCAGTAAACTCTTGTAATGGTTCACTTACTTTCATCCAAAGTTTGATAAAACAAAGATAAAAAATGGTAACCAAAGGTAATTGTAATTTATTGGATTTGTTTTTTATGTGACAACACAAAATTGTATACAATTTCTTATTGAACCGAACTCCCCCCAAAATTAACATGGATTAGCAATTGTCATTTTCATTGTATAAACGTATTCTTGTAAACAATCAAAAATGGGACCTGAGATTAAAATATTACAAAACATAAAAAAAATCAATTTATGTATATTACAAAAAGTTTTCATTCAGTTTTCCATCTAAACTGATTAAGTAAAATAAATACAACAGATGAAAAATACTTTTGTCGGCAGAACTAAATTTTCCTAGTAAATCATAAATTTTTGTAATGGTTTTCCCTTTTTCTACGAGAAAACAAAAACAAAAAAAATGTGCACTGGGTGGGGCGCACTACAAAATAAATACTTACCCCCCGATTCTGACGATAAGACTACTAAGACTATCTTAGCTAAGACTTTCTTGTTAAGACTTTATTTTTTAAGACTAAAGTCTTCATTGAAATTCTGAAGACAGTAGTCTTAAATAATATATTAGAAACCCTCCAAAGACTTTTGTAGAGCTATCGAAACCAAATTTTTACCATATTCTTTCAAATTTATGAACGAAAAGCGACAGTTCAATTCGAAATTGGTAAAAAAACTCAAATTTATGTTATATATATGCTGAGAGAATACATAATATTGTATTTTGAATAATTTTTCCGGTTTTTATAGTCAAATACATATAATTATTGTTTTTGTTTAAATGTCAAAATTATGATTCCTAAGACCACCTATTTCGCTGATATTAACGAAGACAATTTTTTAAGACTACTGACAGATAAGACTAAGTGCAGAATACGAATTTAAAGTATATAGTTTTCGTTAAGACAAAAGTTTTCGCTAAGACTGAAAATACGTCTGTGACTGTACGTTAGAATCGGGGGGTTAGTTTAGTAGTTTAGGTTTTACCTTAATACACGTCATACTTAATTTAAGGACCACCCTCTATACATTTAAACATGTATAATCAATGGGATAATTGACAGCATAAGTATTTACAATGATTTAGCAATCTATCGACAATCGAAATAAACGATCAAACCCTCCTTATCCTTTATTTTGAGTATTAAATATAAATAAGGCAATATTATTAGAAAATATAAAAATGAAAATTTATTTTCCTTTTTTATTACATTATTTTCCTTGAAAAATTTCGATCGTAAAATTTTATGACAACTTCCGACTTAAATTTAGAATATTAAATATGTTTGTGCTATATAGGGATGACTTATTTATATAGGGTGTGCTATAGGTGAATGTTGTACAATATGTAGAATTTCCATAGAAAGCTCCTTACTCATTTCAATTGTATAGATTTTGTATTGTGATAAGAACATAACATTTTGTTATAGGACCAAACTTTTCCAGAATTTTATTCAAAACACAGTAAAATGATCAAAAAATGTAAAAATTCAGAACGAAGTAGATCGACAACCAAAACAATTTATTAAAGACTACCAAGTAAAGAGAAAACGAAAGTTAATAAAACTTAAAGGGTTCCGGACAAGTCTTAACATTTAAATTTCCCTATTAAAGTTAGCCGATAGTTTCTAGCCGAAAATAAAAAAAATCGATAATGCAGATAGTGTCTTTGCTATCTCAGCCGAAAATATAATATGAAATGTCAAATATTAATATGCTTCAGCCGAAAGTTGTAAGCCGACATTTTTCAGCCGGTATTTTTTTATACCAAAAATATTTGTTTTCTACAAAAAAACACAACTGAAATACTTAGTTGAAAATTAAACACTAAACTATATTTTTAATAGCATTATTAATTGTTTGGAAATCCATTTTCCAATAGAGAAACTTGTATATAAATATATCGCACACAAAAAAATTTGAAAATTTCTAAGAATTGACCGTTTAAAGTGTCATGGTTGGAAATAGATTCAATCGAAAGGTATTAATGATGTTCACACCTGGACACATCATTAATTCTTCCCACATAGAAATTAATCTGAAAATTTTTCCGGGTGTGAACATCATTAAAACCTTTCATTTGGATCTATTCCCAACCATGACACTTTAAACGTTCAATATTTAGAAATTTTCACACATGGTGTGTGTGCTATATTTATATACAAGTTTTCCTATTGGAAAATGAATTTTCTAAACAATTAATAATGTTTTTAAAAATATAGTTTAGTGTTTTATTTTTGTATTTTTTTTTTGTAAACAACAACTTTTTTTGGTATAACAAATACTTTCGGCTGAAAAATATCGGCTGAGAAATGTCGGCTGAGATATGGCGGCTGAAAAATGTCGGCTGAAGCATTTTAATATTTGACATTTCATATTATGTTTTCAGCTGGGATAGCAAAGACACTATCTGCATTATCCTTTTTTTTACTATCTCCCTTTTACTTTCTTTTACGTAGTAAAATAAAGTATACTACGGTTGCGGGCCAATAGTCGGGTAAATCGTTTACTCTTGTAAAAATCGGATTTAGAACAGATTTTTCGATCAATTTGCCATAGAGTTTTTGAAAAATAAATGAATTTACCGAAAAATTGACTTAAAATTGACTTTGACCCGACTATTGGCCCGCAGCGCAGCCTATAGCTGTTTTGCTTTCGCAAAGCCGATTAACTTTAATGTTAGAGGCCAATTTTGCTTTCAGCAATATTTGTTTTGAATTTCCAGTAATGGAAAATAATTGTTCATCATAGTGGGCTTTTTTGTCAGTAGTAATTGTAATCTGAATCGGTTTTATGAAAATCTTTTTTTTTTTTAGTTTTATGTAAAAGCCAACTCTACTTTAATTACTACTGATAAATTCGCCAACTATGATGAACAAATATTTTCGTTACTGGAAATTCATAAACAAATATTGCTGAAACCAAAATTGGCCTCTAACATTAAAACTAATCGGCTTTGCGAAAGCAAAACAGCTTATGATTTACTATGATTTACCTTTTCGCCATATCGCCGAAGTCAAAAAAGAGGTTTTTAGGATCTCTATGTGTATGTATGTGTGTGGTTCCGTGCAAACTAAATATCTTTGTCCAATCTACCGATCAAACAGTTTGTCCGATAGGGATGAAACTTCATACTAAAGTTTTTTCATTAATTCAGCGATCCCAACAATTTTTGGTCGAAATCAGTATTTTGAAAAAATACAGGATTTACGAGAAAAACGATTATGAACTATTGGGTGTGTGAATATGGCTCCACCCTCTCTCAGTAATTATACAGCTTACGTGTACTATAAATGGCCAATACTGGTATTTCATAGTACCTGATGTTAACTGTCTTGGTTGATGTGTAAACAACTAGTATTTTTAACTCCTGGAAAAAGTCGAATTTTATTCCAAATAAACATCACAAGTGCAGCGGAAAGTTATCGCTAGCTAGTGGAAATTTACGGTGAGCATGCTCCATCGTATATAACGTGCAACGAATGCTTTTGACGATTTAAAAATGATGATTTTGGCATTGAAAATGATGATAAAGCGCATGAAAAACCACTCAATAAAATTGAAATACTGCAATGGAAACGCTATTGAAGTATCTTCTCAAACACAATCAGAATTGAAATCCTTCCTAACTCTATCCTAAGTAAAAAGAAAAAATTAGGAATGGTTTAGGAAAAATATCATGCTCCTGTACACAAGCATGAAATAATTCCTAAAAAATATTGTGTGTGTGAGTAGTGATACGTCGGAAAAGAAAATATTTAGGCGAACCTATTTTAAAATAAGAAAAAGAAAAAACTATTTGTTTAGCTAGATAATTGGGTAGATACTCGATCGGCTACCAAGCAAGTAATTTGCTAGCCAAAATCATGGCTACTCAATTACTTTTACCAAGGAAATTTGAATTTCAAATTATGTTTTTCAAAAAATTTGAGACCGTTTTTTTTTGCGATTACACAGTAAATTTTTCTCCCTCTCTCTCTTTCTGGCACTGTATCACATCAATGGGATGCCTCAAATGCGGTTTCTTAATCATATTTTAATTTCGGATAATGAGTGATTAATTCATTGATCCCAAACCAGCCGTGAAATTTTTTCCTTGTCACCACCGAGAATCGAACCCGGGACCTCCGGTCGCTGGAGCAAGCATGCTGACCACTTTGCAACCGGGGCGGCAAAGACAGTAAATTTTGCAGTTTCAAAAAATTTACAGCAAATTTTTGTGATGTTTTGCTGTGCAATTGCAAAACTAATCAAAAATTTTATTAAAAAGTATAATTTGAAATTCTGAAAATTGTCATGGATATGGGCATTTGATAGATTTAACATAAAAACATAGTGAGATCGATGATCACCTCGCAAAATCTCGACTAGGATTGCGATGAAATCGGAAAAAATGATAACCTTGTTTTAATTTTAAGTTTAAGTTGATTTCGTATATTAAATTTATGTTATATTATTAATTTTAAAATATAATTTAAATCATATTTGTTATTTGACTTTTGATTAATATTATATATTAGCAAATATTTTAATCTTTTACATTTTAAATGTAGTTTCGCCTAAATGTTTTCTATTTAATGTAATCACAATTTTTCTGAGTATTTCTTTAGGAAATATTTCACTCCGGTGAAACAAAAAGGTTATGCATCGACTAGCCTCGAGATGAAAAATGGAGTTATTATGAGAATCCTAAACGCAAAATTTTTTTGGTGAAGCCTGGTCCATCGCAGCCAAAGCGAGATATTCATTGTAATAAGGTACTGCTCTGTGTCTGGTGGGATCAGAAAGGATTGATACTTTATGACCTGTGGCACTATTCTGGTTTTCCCTGGGAATAGGGAATTGGGAAAAATATTTTCATAGTATTTTTGTCTAAATTGTGTTTTTCTGGCCTACTGAGAAAATAAGTTTGGTGCAAAAAATTTCAAAACAAAGTGTATTGGGAAACTTTTGTTCCACAAAATTTTTATAGGGAAAAATATTTTCCCATTTAACTTTGTTTCGAAAATATTTACACCAAGCTTGTTTCCTCAGTAGGCCAGAAAAATACAATTTAGACAAAAATACTATGAAAATATTTTTCCCAATTCCCTATTCCCAGGGAAAACCAGAATAGTGCCACTGGTGGAATCACGTGAAACTATCAATGGCGATGTCTACTGATGACAAGTTATACGTTTGAAGCGAGCTATAGCGGAAAAACGACATCCATTCTAATTGACCTAATAGATACACCAAATTAATTTTTCAGCATGACAATGCAAAACCACATGTTGAAAACATTGTGAAAAATTATTTAAAATGTATTGGTTATGCGAACTATGACCAGCGACCGATTTTTTCGAACTAATTTTCATGTCACCAACAATTTGGATATTCCAAAATATAATAAAAACGATTTTATAAGGTTCGTCCCATACTTGATTCTGTTAGACAAAGATGTTTAGAAAAGTAAACCATCTCCTTGGGGCTTGAAATTGTTTGTTCCATGCAGAAAATCAGGGCAACCGTTTGATTTGAATATTTATCAAGGCTGAAGAACTGAAATTTCTGATTCCCATCAACAAAAATTTTGGTGACTTTTAGATCAACTAATCCAATATTATAGGACGTGTATCAGATCCAAAAATTGGCCATTACGAGTAATGTCGCATTTTTTAAATTTTGTGATCAACGCAAGTTGGACAGCCAAAGACATACTAGTTTTGTTGGAATTCCGGTTACATGTGTCACTCTTTTTGTCAAATTTTTTCACAAAATCACGAAAACGAGGGCGTCTACCAGCGGATATTACCAATATCGGATTTCCATCTCATTCAAGAAGAACACAGAGCGAAATTCGTCCAGTGTCGGATATTCGGTATGATTGGATTGATCATTTTCCTGAATTTAGACGAAATAAGGAGGCCACTGGATGCAAGTTGGAAAGCTTTGCGTTTCGCACGCATGTTTACCGTGGAAAATGTTCTATATATCTTTGTCTACTAAAACAAAGGAATTGTGTTTTAGAATTTCATAAAAAATTAACGTGATTTTAAAAACTGTGAGACTGAAATATTTAATTTTTTATATTTGTTATTTTATTAGTTACTTTTGATAGAAGCAATTTACGAGTATGTATTTTTAATTATTTTTGCATTTTAAATATTCATTTTTAAGTTTGAATTTGAAATAATAAGTTTATAAACTTTTCCCTTAAAAAAAAATACTCTTGGCTCGATTTGTTTATGTGCGTGTACATTAGGTAAAACCTACCCTGACTTTATTTTTTATTTTTTTTGCTTATTTTTATTTAAAATGGTACCCAAGCAACCCAAAACATGTCACAAGAAAAAAATTTTTAGCCCAGTTTTAAACCAGGTCTGAAAGGGTTAAACATGCAAATGTGTTTTATTTTAATAAAAAGGGGCGGAGTCATATTCACACATAACACCAAACATAAGCTTTTTCATAAAATGGCAGATAGTGAATTTTGACCGAAATAGGTCCACCGGAAGTGACAGCTTCCATAGGCTTTATGCAAATGTTTTGAATATATAGAATATGGAGAAACTGACTATGAACTAAAGGATTCTCTATTAAATTTACAATAATATCGGCCCAGATGAATTTTCCAAAATTTAGTAATCATGAACATTTTTGACCTCGAATTTTGCACATAAATCTCTGTATCCTCTCTACAGCCAAGAAGTCTTCATTGATCGGGATGAAACTTCATACTTAAGAAAACGGTACACCAGAAGTGGTAGCTTCCATTTGTGGTTTTCGGAAATGACGATTTTTTGTGAAAAACCCGTTTTTAGACAAAAATTCGGCCACTGTACAGACCAGATCGTCTGATTGATCGAGATGACACTTCATACCCAAGCTTTTCCAAAACTTGGGAGATCCCAGTGAATTTTGTCTGAAATCGGTCTACCGAAAGTGACAGCTTCCATAGGAGCTTTTTTATTTTTTCGCCGAAGGAGCTTTCTCGTTTTTCCCTGTAAACAGTTATGATCTAACAAAGTCTAAATTAATTTTGCAACAATAACTGTCAAGAGCAGTTTTCCAAAATTTAAGTGAAAATGACGATTTTTGTTTTTCAGAAAAATTTGGTCCTTTCCAGAACATAGAGACTGATTGATCGGGATTACAATGAGATTTGGCCGAGATTGGTCCACCAGAACTGGAAGCTTTCAAAGAAGTTTTTTCATTTTATGCAAAAATTTTTAAAAATATATATGGCATGTACGAAAAAATGATTAAAATAAATAAATTGTAAATTTAATTTCAAACAAAATTTCTTAAGGCCATATTTTAAGTTTTACAGGAAATAACGAGTTTATATAGGGGAAAAAATTATTTCCTCAAAATTCAGTATCTCTACAGACAAGGCGGATTGACGGTTCGGACTAAAATGTCATATTAAAGCTTTTCTATAAATTGGGAGATCCATGCGAAATGTGATGTTCTGGTGGCAGCTGCCGCAGGAGCTTTTACAATTTTTGCAAATGAAAAATAAATTTTTAACAAGGGTTGACCTAATTGTTTTTCCGAAATTTAAGCAGGAACTAAGACAATACATACATGATTCAATCATTTTGATCGAAGTGGATTTACTGAAACTTGCATTTTACGGAAGAAGTATCCCGTTTTTTGCAACATTATTATTATTTTCTCAACAGAGCCATAGTCAGATTACTTTAAATATAGAGTGGGCTATCTGTTGGTTTGTTTTTCAATCGTAGGCTATGTCAACACTTTTTTGTACGATTTGCTTAAAATTTTGATACCTCGTCAGTCTGATATTCCGCGTTACGAAACATGTAGCCGAGGCCGTATGAATTTTGAAAAATACGGGTTGTAAAAAAGCACCAAGCGGAACCGCTGTAGTGAAATTGGTGAAGAAAGTTCGTGAGAAAGGCTTGCTATTGGATGACAGAAGTGGTGTTCGAGCTTGCATAATGCCTAATGCCCTAGAATATTGCAGTTGTGGTTCATAGTGTAGGACAGCATCCATCGACCTCCAAAAGGTTCAGGTGACTCCGCAGGTGACCATGCACTTCGATATCAGTTCTCTGCGTGAGCCATAGGCCAGCTTCATAATGACGTTGATTTTGGTCGTAAAATCATCTTTTCAGACGAAGTGTATTTCCATCTTTGGGGCTATGTAAACAAGCAGAACTGTTTGATGTGAATTTTGGAGTGGTGGCATAATTGGCTGATTTTTCTTCGAGCGCAATGCAAGGAACACTGTTTCTGTCAATGGAGACCGTTACAGAGCCATTCTGACCAACATTTTATGGCCTCAAATCGACGAAACCGACCAACAATTGATCTGGTGCGTCTTAAATTTGGCAGCCGAATAATTAGCCATTTTCAAGATGTTAATTGACCCGCGCTGAGCAGACATTTGCCGTGGCTGATAAGAAAATTCCAGCTTTAAATGATAACATTGCGACAGTTATTCGTGAAACAGCCGTCGAAATCATCGTAAAAATTCTTAAAAACTGGACTCACGGGATGACTTACAGTAAGGCCAGCAAAGGAAGCCACATGAACGGAATTGTTTTTCTTTCTTAAATCGGAGACTGTAACCTACACAATTAAAAACGAGTTTCCACAAAATAAAGATGGATACTCATTTTATAGAATTTTTAAAAACAAAATGTTAATTATAGCAATTAAATGCAATCTGGTATTATCTTAGATCTTAAGCACTTCTGGAGTTCATTCTACACAGAAATCGGTTCGATATTTCAGTACACAGTGGTTGGGAAAATTACAAACTTAAAAGGTGATTTTTCATGTGGCCCTGGGCATGTTAGTAATTATAGGCCAATTGTAAAGTTATCCTACATTTCAAAAATATTCGAAAGTATCATATATGAGACACTGTACTTTCGTTGTAAACCTTTGCTTTCTGTGTCTTTCAACATGGTTTCCTCAAAGGAACAGGGAATGAAGTAGATGCAGTCACCACAGATTTTAGTTTGAACAATTTTTGGAAATGCAAAAAGAAAGTATGAACAAAGCTTTTTCAAAAACAAGCCGAATATTTTCCAAATTTGGTCTTAGGTTCAACTCTAGTTCAAATAATGTTTCTAGTTTTCGAGAATTCGACAAAACAAAAGGAAAGTTTTCCGATTATGTGGCGCAAATGGAGCGATGTTTGAAAGAGAATAATATTACGACGGATGATAAAAAACGTTAATTGTTTTTGCCATGAATTGGGATTGGAACATTTACGGAACTAAAGAAGTTATACAATGATAAAGAGAAATACACGGATACGTACAATGAAATCATCGACAAAATAAAGTGCTATTTTCAATCAAAAACTCATATAATTAGCAGCAAGATGCAAATTGTTACACACAAAAATGAATCCGAATGAGTCATATATGCAGAGTGGGTTGGAAGACTTCGTGCAGCGTATGCAATAAGACTATGGATGCAGAGTCTTATGTGGATTGGGCAACTAGGGGTATAATAGTGATGAATACGATACACGACAGTATGAGAACGGCGTGTTTGCAAAAAAATAATCCAACTCTGCCGGACGTCTTGATGATCGCAGACTTCGAATCAACACAGTCTTCATTGCAAATTCTTTCTGAGAAGAAAGATTAGGAGTCCCTGAGGTTTTTACGATGTATGATTGTTCGAGCTTTTCAACAAATCGGCCACGCTCAAGAGGGTCGTCGAGTCGATCAAAATCGAGTGTTAGTCGTTCACGGATATATTCAATCTGTGTGCATGTGGATATTTTACAATGTAAAGAGGAACCAACAGTTGTGTAAGCTATGCAGTCTGTTAAACAATCATTTGTTAGTGCGTTACGGATGCTGCATGTCAACAGCAAAGCTAACGGTGTTTTAATGGAATTTTTATTGCACACAGGAGCAACGGCGTCCATGGTTGGATTACCTGGATATGAAGTTTTGGCAAGGCCAAATTTTCAAACAACCAACAAAATTCTGAAATCCTTTGGAAATACGTCAACTAAATTGTATGGAACATTAGACGTCAGGGTTCAATTTCGGGACCAGATTCTGAAGTTGGCGTTGCTCGTGGTTGATAATAAAAAGGTACCAACATTTTCAGAATATACTAGTTTGAAGCTTTCCATCTTCAAGTCCGGGACAAAGTGCAAACGCTGGTTGCAGAAAAGGTGTTGGCGGAGAAAACAGAGAAATCATACTTGTGTGCCTCTCTTTTTAGGGCTCACCTGACTCTGAAAGAGAACATAATTCCGAAATTAATCTAATTCCTAGATCAGAAGTCGAAGCAGTACACGGTGGGGTTGTTCCAATTTAATAAAATGCCATTTGGGATAACAAGCACACACGAAATTTTCAAAAATCTTATGGATCAGTTTTTGGCTGATTTACCCAACCCCGCCAGTTATTTGTATGAAATTGTAGTGTCTGGTCGAACAGCTGAGGAGCAACGTTCTCTCTAATTATTCAAAATTATGCGCGACATAACTGCATTGTGGGCAAGTATTTTAAATTTAGCAAATTTCGAGCAAAACTTAACAAAATTACAATACAATAATTTTTACATAAAATTTTATTTAAAAATAAATTAAAAAAACTGTAATGCGTGAATTTCACAGTGAAACAAATTTTTTCAGTAAAATTAACAAGAGATAAAAATATAAATCCTTTACTTGTTAGAGAGAAACAAAAAAATTGTTCAGTAAAAATTTACTGGCAAATAATAGAATAAGTGGGGAAAATGTTGCCATAAAAAGTATGAAACTCAATACTTTTTATGGCAACATTTTCGATACGCCTTACGTATGTGAAGTTATCCCCGGATTCTATCCCCAAAATTAAAAAAATTAATCAGGCAACACTAACATAATTATATCCCTCTAACTCTTGTGTGAAGTTAGCCCCGCCCCGTTTTATATTACATTTTAATCCAATCCACTTCATATGTGAAGTTATCCCCGAACTTTATTATATGAAAAATAAAAATGTTTATTAAAATTATTTTAATTCGGAATGAAATAATTTAATAAAATGAAGAAAAATAATTTTTAAAATGGCTCATAAATTTGTCAGATTATAATAATAAGACGGAACGGAACATACATATCTCACATTTAGGAAACACACGAAAAAATCGTACCGTTGCAATCTGGCAAAATTAGGATCCGAGCAAAATATTTCCATATAGTAATTTATTTTGGACCGAAAGTGATATTTTAATTTGACATTTAAAAAGTATTAATTTGTCGGATCAGATCTATATGGTTTTAAAATAGTGAGACCCTTACGTCACTTTTCGCCAAATATGAACAAAATTTGGCGAAAAATGACGTAAGGGTCTGACCATCTCAAAACCATATAGCTATGATCCGTCAAATTAATACTTTTTACATGTCAAATTAAAATATCACTTTTGGTCCAAAATAAATTATATGGAAATATTTTGCTCGGAACCTAATTTCGCCAGGTTGCAACGGTACGATTTTTCCGTGTGTTTCCTAAATGTGAGATATGTATGTTCCGTTCCGTCTTATTATTATAATCTGACAAATTTATGAGCCATTTTAAAAATTATTTTTCTTCATTTTATTAAATTATTTCATTCCGAATTAAAATAATTTTAATAAACATTTTTATTTTTCATATAATAAAATTCGGGGATAACTTCACATATGAAGTGGATTTGGATTAAAATATAATATAAAACGGGGCGGGGCTAACTTCACACAAGAGTTAGAGGGATATAATTATGTTAGTGTTGCCTGATTAATTTTTTTAATTTCGGGGATAGAATCCGGGCATAACTTCACATACGTATACACCTTCAAACAATAGTATGCGATGAGGAATATTTTTCGCACACTACGACAATTTTATGGTTGGAAAAGTATTATAGTGAAATGTCGAGAAAAAATGGAACTCGTTATTAGTTTTTGTGCCGCTAGATAAAACACGTCAGAAAGTTGGTATGGTAACATAGATTTTTGAAAATTTTATGTTTCTTTAAAATGGTTCATTTTCAATTTTTTTAGTTATGCTGCCCCCAATCTGTCACTATTTTGACTATAAATTTTGCTATAAAAAAACAAACAAAAGTTGCTGTCTTTATCGCTCTAACGTAATTTAAATATACTATTCTCTTTCGATTTCCCAGTATATTTTACTGAAAAAAATTTGTTTCACTGTGGAATCCACGTATAAATCAGGATAAAGTTGCCATAAAACGTATTAAACTCAATACTTTTTATGGCAACACTTTTAACACACCTTCAAAAAATAGCATGTGATGAGAAATATTTTTCGCACACTACGCCAATTTTATGGTTGAAAAAATATTACTGTAAAATGTCAAGAGAAAAATGAAAAGTGGTATTATTTTTTTGTGCCACTACGTTCAAATTTTTGAAAATAGAAATTTTGTTAAACTCGTTTATTTTCAAATTGTTTAGTTATGTTTCCTCCAATCTGTCACTATTTTGACTATAAATTATGCTATAAAAAATAAACAAAAGTTGCTGTCTTTGTCGCTCTAACGTAATTTAAATATACTCTTCTCTTTTCGGTTTCCCAGTATTTTTTACTGGAAAAATTTGTTTCACTGTGAAATCCGTGCATTGTAATATAATTTCCGATTTTTCATTTTTATAAAAATCACTGTCAGCTTTTGCTTCCAATACATGTTTTACAAAGTACATCACTTGTTTCAATTTGATAACTAGAAAATTCATATAATATAACTTTTTGTTTAATTGATAACGACAGGACTTTTGTTTTAACGAGTTCATTTAACCATTCTACTCTAAATTTTGAAGCCGTCTTGTTTGTTCGGGGGTCTGTTATTCGGGGATCCCGGATTCGATTCCTGGTGGTGACAAGTAAAGAACTTGCGACTGGGTGTTTTTTTAACGGATCATATGTAATTTATATGCTTGACCATTTTCAGATTTTCAAGCCATAGTAGTTACAGCTTCGTCCTTATAATATTTTTGTGGAGCTTGAGCTTACATCTAATTTTTGATTTGTCATTACAGTAAATGGAGTAAATTTTTATAAATTGTTTTAAAAAAATCACGTCATATATGTAAAAAAAATTAAACTGCGTGAGTTTACAAATTTTTAAATTTTGTAACTAACAAGAAAAAAATGTTAGCAACATTGCAGATGGGCGGACTAAAAATTATGATGGGCAAAATACAATTTAAATCTGGGCGACCGCCCGTGTGCCTAGCTTAGCGGGAACGTTGCTGAGGAGCACCTGTGGACACTTGAACAATTATTCAAACGGTTAGACGATGCGGGACTGCGCTGTAACTTAATGAAATGACAATTCTTTCAAACCGAGATCGAATATTTGGGACATGTCATCTCAAAAGATGGCATCAAACCAACGCATAAAGGCGTTGAGACTGTCGAAAAAATTCCACGACCGACAAAATTAGAGGATGTTGAAGCATTTCTGGGTAAAGTAAATTACTACAATAAGTGCATGAGGAACTTTTCCTTGAATGAACTTCGAAGAAAGAATGTGGAATTCGTTTGAACGGAAGAGAGAGAGAACGAATGATTGCCTATGATCCCTTTCGCGTCCAAGACGTTGGATGAACACCAACGACGATACTCTCAAATCGAAAAAGAGGCATTGGGGATAATTTTTCGAGTTGTTAAGTTCCATCATAGTATCTATATGGTAGGAAATTCGAATTCATGGTAACGGAGCGCAAGCCGTTGGTGTCATTATTTCAGCCGGAGAAAAAGTTGCTTGTAATGACAATTCAAAGATTACAACGGTGGGCAACAACCCTTATGAGTTATAACTACACAATTCGTTATAAACCAATAGCAAAACACGAAAATGCTGACGCTTTATCACGTCTACACATAGTTATTGAGAAGGAGTACGAGCGGCAATCAAGCGACTTTCCTGTTGATTTTGCCAAAAAAACACACCAAAACGACCGTGAGTTGAAACGAGTACTAGACTACATTGAGAATGGTTGGCCCGAACATTTGTCAAATGGGCAACAGTCACTATCCAAGTTCTACGCAAGAAGAACGTCATTAACTTGCCACGAAAATACCGTGTTGTTGAAAACTGACCACGTATAAGAGTTGTCACCATCAAACCTTCAAAAAATGGTGCTAGAGCTCTTGCATGAAGGTCACTAGGGCATCGTTCGTACTAAGCAGATAGCTAGAATGTATTGCTGGTGGCCCAGAACGATATTGAAAGAATGGTACGTGATTGTCCAACTTGTCAGGAAGTTTCGTCAACCCCACGGCAAGAGTTTTCCAGTTGTCCTGCAGCAGCTACTAAGATATAGGAAAGAGTTAATATTGATTTTGCTGGTCCATTCCAAAATAGTGTGTTGCTCTTGTGAATTGACGCATTTTCAAAATTTCCTTATGTGGTCAAAATGGGCTCTATTACGGGGAAGCAAGTCATATGAGTGCTGCGGGTAATTTTTGCAACCGAATGTCTGCCTGGTCTAATAGTTTCCGATAATGGAACATCATTTGTCGGCGAGGAGTTCCAGAAATTCTGTCACGAAAATGAAATTGGAAACACAACAGATGATGCACTTTTAAGATACTAATCATCATACCGATTTACATCCGGGGCTCAGCGCAAAGTCGCCACTGATACAACCACCTAAGAAGAAACCAAGGTCCAACTATATCACAAGTTATGATGTAGGTGATTTGGTCATCGCAAAAAATTTCGGTAAAGGTCCACGATGGTGGCGCGGGAAAGTTATTCAAAAGCTGTGTCGGGTGATGTATAAAGTTGACACGGGACACCGAATACTGAGAAGACACCAAAATCAAATTCGGCCGAGATCATAAGCAGTATCAGATGAGGAATTGGCCGAAATATTGTCAAAATCTGTAACAACAAATATTCGCGACAAATCAGATCAACCGTTGGAGAGAACAGTCAAAGATGCAATTGTTCCAGAGTCATCCGTTCCAAGATCTATTCTCACTCCAACTCGCCATGGCGTTCGGAAAAAACCAGGAAGCCAAAAGTGAGATTCCAGATAGAGAGGTATTGGATTTAGGGAAGGAAGAATGTTATATATGAGTACGAATAGATTTACACTCACTGTGAATCACTGAACTGCTGCAACCTAAAAAATAAAATTGTGGCATATTATAAAGTTGTTTGAATTGGAAAAGCTATATATCTATAATAAAAGAGTTGTTCTTGACAGACAACGACTAGTATAAATCGTACTTTCCTATTACCAAATATAATATTGCCGATCTCATATAAATTTTTTCGACAAATTTTTTTTTAAAAAGGGAACCAATGCACAGTAACCACACCATGCGGACACTTTTTTCATTAAATTTTACTTCAAAAAGTTTAGCTAAGACAACAATTTTTCGTGACATCTATACGTTTAATAAACAAAATTTTACGAAGTTTTTAAATTTTTTTATCGATCCGTATTTTTGACGATTTGCACATGCTGGATGCACATGTTGAAGTATTTACATACAGACTTGAATAAAAACGTAAACAAGAAGCAAGATCAACTTTGAATTTTATCAATGGTTTTTAGTTTTCGTAAAATATTATTTTTTTGTTTTGTGTCCTTTTAAAACAAAATTATGTTTTGTGTCTTATATTCCCTATGTACCTTATGAATGAACTGTGAAAATATTTTATGATACGAGAGACTCCATTAAAAAGAAGTTATTGTAAATAAGACTTATTATTATTGTTTTAAATTTAATCAAAATAATTTTTTTCGAGTTATCTTATATGCAACATTGTTATTCGTATTATTAAGCGATAATTTGTTAATCCGTGGATAATTGATAGTAGGGATAATAAATATGTAGATTATAATTTTTTAATTTTAAAACTAAGGAAGCATACATGTGCTAATTTTATCTTATCCTTATGAGTGTGTATTTTAAAAACGCATATGAACAAAATCGGCCTTGAACTAGTTTATGAACTAGACATTTTTGTTTTATAAACTTATTCTTAGTGTGGAATACCATCGATGACGTAAACTAGCTCAGCGTTGCACTTTTTTATTTATTTATTCTTGCATCGATTGGTTTTGATACCGAAAAAATCTGAGAATGATAAAATTTCATAGGGATCCGTACATAATTGCATATTTTAAAATTGCATTTCTCAAAACGCCATATTTAAAAACTGCATAAGGTACAAAATTGCATTTTTCAAAACTGCATATTTCAAAACTGCATAAGGTACGAAACGGCATAAGGTACAAAATTGCATTTTTCAAAACTGCATATTTCAAAACGGCATAAGGGTTAAAAGAGCATTTTTCAAAACGTCATTTTTCTAAACGAAATATTTTAAAACGACATTTTTCAGAATGGCATTTTTTAAAACTGCATATTTCAAAACGGCATAGGTACAAAACTGCATTTTTCAAAACTGCACAAGATAGAATGAAATATTTTAATCGATTATGAATCTAGAATTATCTTTTCATTAGTTTCTGGAATATGAGCAACAGGTACGGTTATTTATTACACGATGAAATTTGAGATGAATGAAATTTTTGAACATTTGTGAACGATTCTTGGATTAAATTCTAGGATAAAGTCAAATGAAAAGGAACTTGACTATTTCTTTGTCGAGTAAGATTTAATTTCACATGTTTAGGTTTAGTATAGGTATGTTATAAGAAAGGACCTTCATGGAAATTAGAAATTATTTGAAGATTTAGTATGCATATAATATTCTCCTTCGCCTAAATTTTTCTACCTATGTCGTTTCGAAAAATAAAATTTTGAAAAATGCCGTTTTGAAAAATGTCTTTAAAAAATGTCGTTTTAAGAAATGCCGTTTTGAAAAATGCCGTTTTGTACCTATGTCGTTTTAAAACATGCAATTTTGAAAAATGCCGTTTTAAAAAATTCCATTTTGTAAAATGTCTTTTTAAAAAATGCAGTTTAGAAAAATGCCGTTTTGAAAAATGCAGTTTAGAAAAATGCCGTTTTGAAATATGCAGTTTTGAAAAATGCAATTTTGTACCTTATGCCGTTTTGAAATATGCAGTTTTGAAAAATGCAATTTTGTACCTTATGCCGTTTTGTACCTTATGCAGTTTGAAATATGCAGTTTTGAGAAATGTCGTTTTAAAAAATGTCATTTTAAAATATGCAATTTCGACCTGGACCCATATTTACACATACGAGTATGACGACGAATTATATTAATTTGATGCTACTTAGCAACAGTGGGCAAAGTGCAACGGAAATACCTACTAAAATGTATCGAATATTGCAGCAACAATGAACCTGCGTTCCAAACTTATAATTAATTATCATTGTTGCCGCATCCCAAAATTACCATATACAGTTTTATCAATTTCCCTTATCCTAACGAAGTTTAATTTCCATTCTTCGCTATTTTTCGTTGGCAGTCGTGCATTATATTTTTTGTGCTCGAATATTATTTTGTTGTTCTCTGTTTAATAAAAATATAAACAATGGTACGCCTACAAAAAAATTACCGATGAGATATTTAAACGTTTAACATTATTAGGTTGAGACGAAATGGTCGGTATAATTTTGGGATGTGCATGCCATGAATGGAGATGGAACCAAACGTTTTATGATGTAATTTACAGGTACAAAAATATTCTGGTAATGATTAGTATTTGTGACATTCGTTACATTTTAGTAGGAGTTTCGGTTGTACTCTGCACAGTATTCCAAAATATATAAATGCATCAATTAAATGTTTATTATACCTTATTCTTAAAAAACAGTCCGTTTGGCTGATCTTGGACAAGACCATTAAAAAAGGAAAAACCGCAATCAAAATTGTAGTGACGACGAAAGCTAGCAACGCTATATATCTTGAAACTTATATCTTTGAAATTAATTTTTTCCAGATTTCGGAATATATCCCGCCTACAAAATAAATTTATTTTAAATGAAATGATATAACGTTTAAAACCTTATTTCACCAAAGTTCGACATCTATATAGCCCAGTCGGATTGACTATTCTGAATAAATCTTCATACTTAACATTTGTAAGTTGTATTAATTGGGAGATTCTTGCGAAGTTTAGTGGAAATCTGTGTACCAGAAATGGCAGCTTCCACGGGGGCTTTTTCAATTTCTTCACTGATGTTAAAAAGTTATAGATTTAATGATTAAGTTTTCAACAAGGGTTGATTTTCTGAAATTTACGCAGGAGTTATGATTTTTGATTGTGCAAAACAGTTTTACCAAAAGAAAAGTAACTTTAATTTTTCGCTTTGGAAATCAAGTGGGGTGTATTCCAGATCTATGTATACATTCGTGGTAAAAAAAATCTGGTGTTGGTCACAACATATTCACCACTCTAATTGTTTACAAGTTTTTCTGCATCAATGCACTTTGTGCCAATAATATTTGCCACGGAGACGCCGGCGTTCTTGCGTAATGCTTACAAAAAATGTCAACAAAAGTTTCCTTTATATAATATACTCGAAAATGTTAGGAACATGATTACTTATAACTCGTATTATGAAATTTTACTGGAAATAAAATAATAAATTTTAATTTTCATCCCAAGCATCTTTCTTTTATTGCACCAATTTTAAAAATTCATAAAATTAATTCATAAAAATAACAATCGTTAAATAATCCAAACGTAATCATTTAGTAAATTTGGTTATGCAACCAGTTCCAACTTATTATTTTAAAACAAAAAATCTATATACATATATGGAAATGTAAATCTAAAACCTGATTCTATTTCCTGCCAATCAAATTAGATTTTTCATTTTGAATTAATATTAATCAACTATTTCCATGTTTCGGGAAATCGCTTAAATAAGTGAAATAATCCCACCAACCAACTAAGTTAAAATTATTCATTCGATGAATTTTTCGTAATCAGCAATAACTTTAAGGATCAAATATCCAGATATCATTACATAAGTCAATCATCTGTTCAACCGCTAAGAAATATTAAAGAATTTAAGATTTATTTAATTTGCCCATATTTCATACTTAAATCTTTAAAAAAATTTGCTACCTGCCTTTTAATATTATTAATGTATATTACATCTTGTAATTTGTATGTTATGTTAATTATCGTTTATATATTAGCATTAGAATAAATTGCAGTCGAGAGTACACGATCAACGTAAAAAATAAGAAGAAACAAAATAAGAATTTAAAATTTCGTTTTTCTGTTCTTCATAATTTAATTCCTCGGAAAAATAATTTTGTAGAAACAATACATTTATAATATTGGACGTTTTTAAATAAAAGTTTATTGCACATACATCATAAGAAAAAATAAAAAATTATTTTCATTACATTCATTCATTTAAAAAGCAAAACCAATCGATGCAAGAATAAATAAATAAAAATGTGCAACGCTGAACTAGCTTACGTCATCGACGTGATTGTATGCTTCCTTAGTTTTAAAATTAAAAAATTATAATCTACATATTTATTATCCCTACTATCAATTATCCACGGATTAAGAAATTATCGCTTAAGGACTAGACACACCAAGCGTCGACGGCGAGCGGCGAATTTAAATATGCCTTAATTTATGTATGTATTATATAGAATCGATAGTATAAACAATTATATACCAATTATTTATAAAAAACATTACAAATACTGGATCTTTAATATAAAAATTGTAATTTTAAGAAATTATATCGAATGAAGTTGCATCCGCCGTCGCGAAATTATGTCCCACACCAAGCGGCCAAAAAAATTCGTCCATCGCCGCCGAACATAACCTAAAAATAATGTTACTTCAATTGTGGTCCATACATTTCGAATTCGTGATTCACGTATGCTCTCATATTATTTACCAATAATAAAGATTTATAAAACAAAAATCGAAAATTCTAATAATTATTGAAAACAACAAAGGCGCCGCGCCGCTCTTGGTGTGAACGGAATTGCGCGTCGAGTAGTATGGAACATTTGGAATTTGACGCGCCGCGCTTGGTGCGTCTAGTCCTTTAATAATACGAATAACAATGTTGCATATAACTCGAAAAAAATTATTTTGATTAAATTTAAAACAATAATAATAATTAGAATTTAATTTTGAGTTATAGATGGAAGGTTTGTAAGAATCGCAACAATCAGTTTCGAACTTAATGAGATTATTGATTTGAAAAAATCAGTCGAAAAATCAGTTTGAAAAAATAAAAAAAAAAAAAAAAAAAAAAAAAAAAAAAAAAATAATAATAATAAGTCTTATTTAGAAAAACTTCTTTTTAATGGAGTCTTTCGTATCATAAAATATTTTCACAGTTCATTCATAAGGTACATAGGGAATATAAGACACAAAACATAATTTTGTTTTAAAAGGACACAAAACAAAAAAAATAATATTTTACGAAAAGTAAAAACCATCAATAAAATTCAAAGTTGATCTTGCTTCTTGTTTACGTTTTTATTCAAGTCTGTATGTAAATACTTCAACATGTGCATCCAGCATGTGCAAATCGTCGAAAATAAAGATCGATAAAAAAAATTTAAAGTTCGTAAAATTTTGTTCATGAAACGTATAGATGTCTCGCAAAATTGTTGTCTTAGCTAAACTTTTTTAATGAAAAAAGTGTCCGCATAGTGAGGTTACTGTGCATTGGTTCCCTCTTTAAAAAAAAAATTTGGCGAAAAAATTTATATGAGATCGGCAATATTATATTTGCTATTACGTAGGTCTCGTGTAAAGTGGAAAGAATAATAGAAGGTGTATCGTCCACTAGTAGACAATAGTGGTAGAAATACTAAAATAACAAAACTAAAAAATGTATTTTTGCAGCACGGAAATTAAAGACACTAAGTCTTTAATTTGTTTAATTTGTTTGGAACCTAATCTATCGCGAACTTGTCGGAATACATTTTTCGAGGATACGCCATAGTAAACCTTTCAAAATTTGAGGCATATAAAGTTGCCCGTATAGGTTTTGTTTACATCCACCAGCGTTACACAATATTTTTAAATGTTATAATTAGGAAAAAAAAAATCTGTATGCACGTATCTTCTATGTACTTGGGGGTAAAAACCAGATGAAAATTTAATTGTATATACACATACGTTAATTTATCCAAAGACGAAACAAAAACTCAATCAACAAACTCATTAAAATGAAAAATCATTTTCTGCTATTAATCGTTAAACTACAGTAAAAAAAAAATTCGATTGAAAATGAAAATATGCTTGTATCGCGGCGAGATAGATTATTTAGAATTAGGTGATGTTGATGGATAATGTGTAATCCTTTGGAAATATTATATAATAAATGAAAATGACACACGCGTTAGTGTGGAATTTGGTTAACCGAATTCCAATTTAAATTTGTATATGGCAGTTTGCTTTTAAATGATTAATTATTTTGTGTGGTTACGGGAGCCAAGAATTATTTACGGAAATTTTTTCATTTTAAATATATAGTTAGAAGATAGTTGATGTTTTTGTTATTTTTTTTCTAATTATGATAGGTAGTAGTATATCGATATAATTTAAATATTTTTGGAAACGTTCCAAAAATAATTCTATCAATTTATATTTTATACAAATTCTATGTTTGAAATCAAAAGAGCTATACATTAATTAAGCAGGCTCACTGTAATTACACGAGTAGCATCAGTACATCAAATATTTAATATTATTTAACGCCTTAGTTTTTGGCGGTCATTCCACAACAAATTTTTAATTTTATTTACTACAACCATAACCAAAAGTTTTTTTTTGTTTATCGACATTAATATTTTCTATTTATTGCGTCCTTGTAAATATTAATTTTTCAGTTTTCTTTTTGTACATTAGTACATAATACATAAAATTATCTTTTAAATAAATAATTTTATTATCTTTACTGGAGCACAAACGGTATAGTAATTATAGTCTTGACACAATTCAAGAATCACGTAAGATGGTGATTAGATATAGCAATAGCAACCCCTTCTTACGGATCCTAAATCGGGCACGTTTATCAAATTGGTTTTAAAACAAACAAAATCACGGCTTTTCCAAAATTATTTGACAAATTTTGAGATTACATAATATTAGGATTCTTTGACAGCCATAATATATGTATAGCTTTTCTTCTCTTAATCTGCGGAATCTGCAAACAAATTTTTAAATTGGTGTTTATTTACATAAGTTATTTATTCTGGGTATAGAATTATCGTCTCATTGGTCTTATTTGTTATTCGGATTATATTTGGAATATTAATAATGTCACGATCGATTGTGGAAATTAGATATATTTTTAAACTCGTTAATTTTAATGAATATTAAAGTGAATTAAGCGTGCCGATTTCTGAATGATAGAACCAAATATTTTCACATCAGCAGATTTTATGTAATATTGGAAATAAATTGCCACTGTTTGTATATTTTGCAAATTTGGTTATTCGTTTTGTTTGTTTCGATGCTAAGTCTTAAAGAACCAACCACAAAAAATTAGAAAATTAAAAAAAAATTAATTTTTTGACGACACTAATTTTTATTGACATTCCAGCCATACTAGTCGTTACAGTATGCCGTAAATATTGTTGAATATTGAATGACAGCTATTTATCGTTTGTTGTTTTTTAGACAACACGATACAAATTTTAATTTTTTTAAAGTTTGGATGCAAAATTTCGCTCCAATAATTTTTATTAAGTGACAATTCATATTTAACGAAGCTTCGTTAATTTTTTTAATTTTTTTAAAGTAATTTTTCCATGGGTGAAAGCACAGAAACGGCATTTATCGCAACCATATTTTTTTTTAAATTTTTGTATGGTTTTGTGGCGTTTTCACACCTTGTATATCGAAATTCATTATAAAAATTTATTTAAATTTTCTAGCACCCGAATGGTTAGTTGGGTATAAACCAACTTTTTGTAAAATTATTCTATTCTCAGAAGCCTAGAAAAAAATAACAAAAAAAGGTTTGATGAGTGTAAGTTTTTTCATAAAAATAAAAACAATAAAAAATTGAAATTATTAAATGCATATAAAATATGTAAATGTAATAAAGTGTTACATCGTAAAATTTGCCGAGCAGCAATAATAAGGTATAAGTGAATTTAAATCTTGAAGGTCGAACGCCACATGTGATTCGAGATTTTAGTAAATTAAATTTTAAATTAATTTAAATTTCTCTAATATAAATGACTTAATGTCAACATCACTATTTTTGATATTACGTTAGTTTGGCAAAACCAGCCCTTATGTACAGTGCGGCGGTTCAATAAATTACCGCCAATCAATCAAAAGAAGCAAAAGTCAATTCCAAGCACCGGCTTGTCACATTTTTTTCTATCTCTTGGTGTGAGATAGAAAAAAATGTGAAAAGAGAAAGAAAAGAGTATTTAGTACTGAAAACAATAGCACAAAGCAAAAATCGCAGACATCAAGATAACTGCGTTTTTTGTTTTGTTTTGAAAAATCAATCAGAAATTCTTGACATTGTTTCGGTTCATTTGATTATCGCCACCAAACATTATTGTCGTTAAGAAGAATTTTATAACCGTCCGTGAATTTAATTTGTTTAAGAATTTTTTTCGGCTTTTCGGACAAAATATTATTTTAATGGACACCCATACAATGTTTACGACTATTTTAGTCGCAGAAAACAAAGAGGCCATTTATTAACAATATTTCTACCACAAAAGTAGAAGGAGTTTTGTCCGAAAAGCCGAAAAAAATTCTTAAACAAATTAAATTCACGGACGATTATAAAATTCTTCTTAATTATATGTGTTGGCTTGTTACACATACATAGTGAGAATTTCCTGTGGTTTCTGATTTAGTGATATATAATTCGCTAGATCGATATGTTCTTGTTTTGTATTATCGGTACAAAGCAAGAGTTGGATTTTTGCAGTTTGGTCGTTGCAACCTGATGAGTAGACCAACTTTTTATCAGTACGAAACCAAGCTGCCAAGAAGCTACCTAAGGGAGTTCTCATTTTTGCAAGGGTTTGTGTTCTTTGTGTACACAAGTACGCCCTGGGGTTAAAGGTTTGGGGGAGGGGAGTGCATTTTTTCTACTTTTGTGGTAGAAATATTGTTAATAAATGGCCTCTTTGTTTTCTGCGACTAAAATAGTCGTAAACATTGTATGGGTGTCCATTAAAATAATATTTTGTCCGAAAAGCCGAAAAAAATTCTTAAACAAATTATTGTCGTTGTTCATGAATCTGAATAGTTTATTTTTTAAAAAGTTGAAAGTGAAATTAAAAATTAGTATTTTTGTTATTCAGGTTTACAATGGATAAGTAAAAGTGTTTAACTTTATTAGAAAGAGCCAAACTATATGTGTATAATCAGGAAGGGCTTTCAGGCCGTGCTATAGGTCGTACGTTCGGAGGAGGTCACGAAGCCATATTAAATTATTTAAAGGATACAAAATGTTATATAAAGGAAGAGTTTTAACAGCAGTTACACCTCAGAATAAACGAAAAAATATTAGATTAGCCTCGCCCCTTCTACAGCAAAAATTGCCCTTCAAACTGATTTAATGCCAATAAATCGACCGATACAAGGTCAAAATATTAACGACTTGTTTTCTGATAAAAAAAAATTAAACTTGATGGACCAGATGAGTATAATTATTATTTTCACGACCTTAGAAAAGAGGAAATGTTTTTGAATCGCGATCATAGTAGAGAAGAGGGCGTAATCGTCTGGGGTTCAATCTCTTATTATGGCACAATCGATTTGATGTTTCAAAGTACAAAAATGACCGGAACTACTTACAAGACATTACTGTAATCTGTTTCCCTAAAATCCATGACCTTTTTACACCACTCTCATAAATTTTCCAAGACGATAACGCGCCAATACACACAGCTCGCGTTGTATAATCATAGATCACAAGACAAAATGTCCAGATATTACTTTGGCGACCATATTCGCCGGACTTAACATAATAGAAAATGTTTGGGTCTTGCTCGCACATTAAGTATACGAATGAGGGAAACAGTATGATACTAAGGAAGAGCCGATTTAACGTCATTGAACGGCTCACTTAAGGGTCGTATTTTTGAAGCTATTCAGAAAAATGGACTATTCCACATAATTATTTTTAGATATTGTATTTAAAAATAAATGGGTAAAAAATCACACATAATGCTATTATTTCATGTAATTTTTCAAGTGGCATCAAATCAACAGAAACAAAGTAAAGAATTTCCGACTCATTTTTCAAAACAAAACAAAAAACACAGTTATCTTGATGTCTGCGATTTTTGCTTTTTTGCTGTTATATTCAGTACTAAATACTCTTTCTTTCTCTATTTCACAATTTGTTCTATCTCAAACACACCGGCTGGAAATGCTGACTTTTGTTTCTTTTGAATGAGTGGCGGTAATCTAATAGACCACACTGTATCAAGGTGAAAATAAAAATCTTAAATAAAGGAACACCCTTTCGAGGTATAGAACTTTGAATTTAAATAAACCACAGAATTTTAATGGACATGTGACTTTATTTGAAGTATAATTTTATACCATTTGGTGTGATGAGCAGCCGCAAGCAATGTAAGAACTGTCAAGGTACCCAGGAAAAATCATGTCAATAGCACTCGCTATTGTCTGATGTTTTCGGCCTTTTTTTGTCCAAAATGCATGAACTGAATCTGGTCGATATGTTATGGTTGCACGCGAAACCATGGACTTTTTGAGAAATGCGTTTGGTGAGCAATTTTCTCACGTGTCGGTCCGGTAAATTGGCCGCCTAGATCGTGCGATTTGATGCCTCTTGGCTATTTTTTATGGAGTTACGTGAAGTCACTCGTCTACTCCACTATACCCCAACAATTGCACAGTAGGAAAGCTAGAAAAAGTGGTGAAAATTAGTCATCCTGCATGAACCACTTAAAACGTAGCTTTGGTCAACATTTACATGAAATAATTTTTAAAAACTAAATGGCAAACATTAATTTATGGATTCAAATAAAAATTTCATACATTTTTGCAATTTTACTGTGTTTTTTTTAATTATAAACTAAACACTTCAAAAACTACCCAAATTAGATGATTTTAGGTAATTGGGCAGTTTTTGCTAACGATGTAATCGGCTATTAATTCATTTAAGGATTTGTACTGTTTGCCATGACTAAAAATATTTGAAAACTTCAAAATGACAATTTAGATTTCATTCCAATGCCAAAACTTTTAAACTTTGTGAATATTGCTAGATCTATAAAATTTCGTATCGCGTGTCGTATTATAATTAGAGCCCCACAATCACATAACTTTAAGTACCGTCAACTTTTTCACCAATGCATTGTTGATATGGACGCTAAAATCAAAAGTGACTTCTTCCCATTTGTTTGAATCAAAAAAGCTTCGTTGCGAGGATTATAGCCACTAGTGATATGCAATGGTTCAGATCTTTTTATAAGAGACGTTCAGATATTTTTATAAAAAATTTTCAAATAGAAACTGATAAAACTCATGATCTCGTGTTTTCAGTAGATTGGCAATAAATTACTCCGACTCCCTCTACTTTTTTAAACCATTGGTAAAATTATGATTCACCTTGCATGAAATATGGAAAATGTTCGAAAATATATCCTCGAAATATGCATCAAGTGACAGCAACTGACGACGACGGATATCGACAATACCGGTGACGAAAACCCGAAAACCCTCTATCAAAGTGAACAATGTGGACCTTGATGTCGATATTAGCTGGGTTGTTCCGTACAATCCTTTTAAAAATAAATATAAGGAAGAAGGCACGACCATAAATTTTGCGAAGATGGTTCATGTCCTTTTAACAGACAGAAGAACATGAACCACCATCTTCGCATTAGTAGATAATTTTACTGATAATACATTTCAGACCTGAAATGGACACCAATTTCTCTGTGGGTGTTCCTTACTTTTATTAGATCGACACCATACTTAGCATTATTATAAAGTGTTATAGTTTCCGGGATACATTTTTATTTTTTTCAATTTCTACATTTCGATAAAGAGTACAGTTCTTCGTTTTATAAAGTAGTGTGAAAAACCGTGTCATGTTCTCCTTATTGGCTTTTGCAATTTTAGGCAATTCTTTTCTATTTGCCGTATTGTTCCAACCAAAGAAGTTTTTTTTGCGTTTAACCTTTTTGCAAAAATATTGTCTTTGGCAATATTTCGCCCACAACCTAAATATGGCTAAGTGATTTAATACACAACAAACTCGCTCACAGGAATATTCGATCCGCTGGTTTCATTCTTGCACAAGCAGGGACAACTATTTAGAAGATACTTGCTTCTGACATCTGCAACTAGCCAGAATTTGATGCCAAATTTATCTGGTTTATTCGACATGTATTGAGTAAATGGGCACCTGGTTTTAGTTGAGAAAAATTGCTGAACGAATGTTATGTTTGCACCAGGTTTATAACAAGCCTGGATGTTCAGTAAATATTTTCCCATACTTTTGAAATCAAGGAAAATTTGTTTGTTTCCAATCGTTCCAACCTAACCTAATCGTTCACTTCGTACATTTTTCTTATCGAAACGTATAAATCGAAGTATTTCTCTGAAATTATTTCTGCACATTGTTCGGGAGGAAAAAGGAGGTCGCACTTCTTAGACCATAAATACGAACACTTCATATTTCTTGCCTATAAGCTCCTCTAATGTATAAAATTCCCCGTAATTGCAATTTTGTTACTGTCCAGCCTTTTTTCAAAACTCATGAGCTTCGAGTTCAGTGCATGATTTTATATATTCCATTATATTTTCGCCGATTATCAAATAAAAGCACCCTTATAAGTACCAAGTATAATATTTCTTTTGACATAGAAAGATGGTATTCAATGTTTCCTATAATATCCCATCAGCAGCTTTTTGTGTATAATTTTTTTCATTATCAGGTTTCAAAATCTGGAATATATCGTACTCTGTTTTTGCCAGGAGTTATATAACGATCACTATTACTATCACTTGATTCACTTTCACATAGAAAACAAGCTCTTCTTTTTCTACAAGCTGTATGATGAAGATCTTCATCTTCACTGCTTCAAAATTCAATCCTATTACATATCTTGATTCTCATCCTCGATTACATATAGTTTCGCATCAGATTCCATATCTGATTGGCCTTCTCAGTCAGTATTTTTCACAATTCAAGATCTCTTCGATTTTTTATAGAACCAAACTATTTATAAATACATCTTATAAATAAATTCTAAAATTATCTAGGTACACAACAATCCTTCAAAAAAACTAAATTTTATAATTTTTTTTTGTGTTACCAAAAATGCACTATTCTCTCCGATGTCACAAATCGAAATGAACTCTTTCACAGAAAAGACTTGCAATAAATAATTTGACAATATTGAATGTGCATGTTTGCCATAAATTTCTAACAACAAGTTTGAACATGAAAACTCTCGCATCAGAGTGTTTATAAAAAATTTGTATGCACAAGAAATAAGTTGTATGTGTGTGAAGCGATCAATTTGGACGTATCCCTACTGGAAGGGAATCGATGAACTCATCGATGAGTTCACCATAACTCATTCAATGAAGTCTCAAATGAACTTTATTCTGTGCCCGGGACTAAAGTCATTTATATATTTAATGAAGTTTTACGTGATCTAATGAAGGATGTTCATAAGTAATTTGCTGTATAACGCATCGATGAATTCATACACGATTTTTGTAAAGAAGTCATTGAGATAGTAATAAGGCAGTTCTTACGGAAATTCATGTGAGTATTGTGCTATAATCTATTAAGGGGCATTTTGAATAGTTCTTTATGATTTGTGATTAATATTTTATGTTTTAACTATAAAATAAAACACGTCTTCACTTTGTAAGTCACTTTTAGTTCTGGTACACATATTGAATTACTTTTATTTTCTTATGTTATTAAAATAACATCCCATAATTAAACGAATTGCCCAAGTAAATTAAAATTGTATGTTTAATCACTTCTACAATTTTAACTAGAGTAACATGTTTATACAAGTTAAAAAATTAAATGGTTTCTCTCAGTGAAATTGGATTTTACCGTTAGAAAAGTAATAATAGCCTCTCCACTAATGACTTTTATTAACAAGTTCATTAGTTGATTCAGTAGAACGCCCAATACATAATTTTAATTTCTCACGGAGAGAAAAATAATCGCAACATATATTTTGACCAGAATTTCATCGAGAAGTTCACTTATGTTGTCATCAATTGCTTGACTTACAAAAAATTCAGTCACATACAATCAAATAAAATTTGAAGATTTTTCAATACTAAATCAAAAATTTATGTAATTCGTATGTTTGTGAGAGTTTTTGAGTTACTGTGTTTGAGACTTGATGAACATTTTCCGGTAGGGATAGTATGGATTTTTATAACTTCCCTACCGGAAAATGTTCATGAAGCCTCAAACACAGTAACGCAAAAACTCTCACAAACATACGAATTATACATAAATTTTTGATTTAGTATTGAAAAATCTTCAAATTTTATTTGATTGTATGTGACTGAATTTTTTGTAAGTCAAGCAATTGATGACAACATAAGTGAACTTCTCGATGAAATTCTGGTCAAAAGATATGTTGTGATTATTTTTCTCTCCGTGAGAAATTAAAATTATGTATTGGGGGTTCTACTGAATCAACTAATGAACTTGTTAATAAAAGTCATTAGTGGAGAGGCTATTATTACTTTTCTAACGGTAAAATCCAATTTCACTGAGAGAAACCATTTAATTTTTTAACTTGTATAAACATGTTACTCTAGTTAAAATTGTAGAAGTGATTAAACATACAATTTTAATTTACTTGGGCAATTCGTTTAATTATGGGATGTTATTTTAATAACATAAGAAAATAAAAGTAATTCAATATGTGTACCTGAACTAAAAGTGACTTACAAAGTGAAGACGTGTTTTATTTTATAGTTAAAACATAAAATATTAATCACAAATCATAAAGAACCATTCAAAATGCTCCTTAATAGATTATAGCACACTACTCACATGAATTTCCGTAAGAACTGCCTTATTACTATCTCAATGACTTCTTTACAAAAATCGTGTATGAATGCGTTATACAGCAAATTACTTATGAACATCCTTCATTAGATCACGTAGAACTTCATTAAATATATAAATGACTTTAGTCCCGGGCACAGAATAAAGTTCATTTGAGACTTCATTGAATGAGTCATGGTGAACTCATCGATGTGTTCATCGATTCCCTTCCAGTAGGGATAATTCTATTAAAAACCAACATAAGTTTTAAAAAAAAATATTTACATTTTTTTATATACTTGATATAGCAACAAAATCGTGAAAGTGTTAAATTGACTCGCTCTTCAACAGTGTTAACGATTACTAATCCTGTCAAACGATACTATTCATCAGTTTTATTAAAACATTTGAATGGCGTGCTCGAAAGGAAGAGCCATTTTGGATAACCTTCCGTTTTTAAAGAAAAATTTTCGTGTTTCAAAATGTTTAAATATTCATGTACATATGTATAATATGTGTTTTCCTTTGTGCTTTATAAATCCTTTGGTTTTTCATAAAACTTTCTGCTGACTGCTAATCAATGATTTATTTAATTTTTTTATAAATTTCATGTTGATTTTTAATAGTACCACCGGTGGCACTATTCGGGTAATTCCCCCGGGAATAGAGAACTGGGAAAAGAATTTTATGTAATTTCTGATGAGTATGAAGTTTTTAACAAAAAAATGACAGCAATATGTATACGAATCCAATAAGAATATTCTAGAAAATTGCTTGGGGTGGTTTTTACACTGTTAAACACATTATTGAAAGAGACAGCTCTACGAAATTAGAAAGAGATGAAATGCTCGCCATATTTTTTCAAATAAGAAATAAATTAATAATTCATTTCGTCTCTTTCTAGTGATATTCAGTTCGCGCACTCTTTCATATATAACTCATACAGGATTCCTATTTATTGTTGAGTGTTTGTTTTTCATTGACAACTCAATGAAATATTTTTAGATAAGTTGAATCTTTTCTAAAAACATTTCATCGAGATGTAAATAATAATTTTGATCAAACAATTAAATTATCCATCGTTAATCTATGTAAATATAAATAAAACTCGGTTATTAAAAAAATAGGTGTCACGTTTTAAAGTCTCAATAGCAGATCACCGTAAAGTTTATACCAAACGGACTGGTTATGAAAGAACGGAAAACCAATTCGATCACGTCATATTTTGTAAAAGACACCCCAATAGCATATGCGACGTTAGATTTTACAGTAGTGGAGTCACCGAAAGCGATGATTTGCTTTCATATTCAATTACAAGTGTAAACTGTCCTTTACATTCAATAATACAAGTACCGTACAAGTGGTGCAGTGGTTAAAGCTTCGGCACTTGGACCGGGAGGTACTGGGTTCGAATCCCATCAGAGGCAGGATGTAAAGCGAATTTTCTTCATTGATTACGATCGGTGATGATAATAAACACAACTTAGACCCGCTGTTGGAGTGCAGAATTCAGCGCCGACCCCCCGTTCATGTCAGTGTGTGGGTTGACATGGAGCTTGCAACGTGCAGGTGGTATACTGTAATTGTAGGAGTAGGTGAATGGGTGGGTGAGTGCGTGAATGAAAAAGGAGAGTATTAATTGACCTTAAAAGGACATTAAATCCACTGTATCATTAATACTTTCTTCTTAATAAAAAAAAAAAATATAGAAACAGAAAAAGCCGTTCGATGGAATGTCTATACTTTAAAAGATCAAGCTTCCCTGCAGAGATACCAATCAGCTGTAACTGACTAGATAGGACTATCTAGATCGGCAGACTTATAGCGAATAACCTCCTCTTAACATCTAAGAATAGTGGCTAGCTAACCAGTCAGGTATCGCTAAAGCTACGGGCCACGAAAGCTACGACAATATATCTCCGGCAAAAGAAGCGTGAAGATTATGAGATGTGGCACCGAAAAATCAGCTTTCAAGTGGAAAAAAGAAATTCAAGAGTTTTGCTAATGTTAGGAACCTCGCTAATTACTTCCACCCAAGTAGTACAACATTCAAAGACGCGAAAGGAGAGCTGAGAACAAACGTGGCTGTTGTTCCATCAGTATGGCAAACATACTTCCAAAATTTACTAGATCGCAATGACGAAGTGACCCGCGTTAAAAAAGCTTGGTTCACCATAAGAAGAGGCCTTTGTCGAATAACCCACAGGGTTATATTCGCAAGCACTAATCTTGCATCAAATCTGTACGATCTTATCGTCTATGTTGACAAAGAAGAGCTGCCGGATAATTGGACGACTCGTAGAAAACATAATTGGTGACTATATCAGCATGGTTTTTGGATCAACCGATCAACCACTGCCCAGTGCTTAACCATGAGAAGGATTTTGAAAAAAAAAAATACAATATAATCATACATCAACTATAATATATAGTTTTTGTTATAGACTTCCGACAGGTATATTATCAATCACGAGAACCTCCGGATAAACTCGCTTCGCTCTGTAAATTAACAAAGTCTGGATCTGTTTATCGGAAGTGAGAGTTGGAACCTAACCTCCAATGAATGCTACTTATGATATTTCGTTCCATGTTTAATTTGATTGGAATAAAGTACGAGGTAAAACAATTCTCGGAGGAGATCGCTGAGCCCCTTTGCCAGGTACCAATCCTAAGACCCATAGGTAGCAATCGTATAGGTCAGACGGCAGTACTAATGGTTCGAGCTGGTCTCTTCCAAGCATTTGTCGGACATGGAATTAATTTTTTGTTGTAGAAGAATCTTTAGTGAACTTCTTAGACAAACTTCAAAGCAATCGTATGGGTCAGATGGCAGCTTGGAAGAGGCCAAATGCTTGGAAGAGGCCAGCTCGAACCATTAGTGCTGCCGTCTGACCCATACGATTGCTTTGAAATTTGTCTAAGAAGTTGATTAAGGATTCTAAAGAAAACTCTCTTAATTAAGGATTCTACAATAAAAAATAAAATTCATGTCTCATAAATGCTTGGATGGGACTATTATATGAAGTTTGATCAAATGTTTTATTTTAATTATTATTATCAGTCTTTGTGTTTTTCGTGCTACATTTTATTATGTATACATATTTTAAGTTGATAAATTTTTCACTTAATTTTTTTTGAGAATTTAATTATTGGAATTTTTTCGTGCTAACTTTTATAAATTTATATCAAATTTCACAATTTTTCGTGCTATCTTGTACTAAAAATTCAATATTCAAGATTCAACCCAAGAGTGTTGCCATCGCAAATATCGTGCTAACTTCACAGACATCAATTATTCAGAAAATCATTTCTATATTCGAAGAATAAATGTTTAAGCTTATAAGAATTATCTGATAAAAGTGGAATTTTGGCCATGGTTTTGGCGGATTAAATGCTATCACAAAACAAACTCTATGAGTTTTACTCAAAAAAAGGCATGCGCTACTAATTGGTTTGGACATTAAAAGCATGCCACTCAGCTTACATGAGTGCACTGATTAAATTCTACTCAAAAATCATCCGACGTCCATCCATTTTGGAATATCGCTGATGTCATTTGAAAGATTGGGTCCACAGGTATTATCAGTGTATAAGGAAATTTTGGTCAAATACTACGGTGTAAGGTTGTTGGTCATTCAACGTGTGCCACTCAATGAATTCCATGAACGAGTTTTAATCAAAAAAATCTATCGTGACCCATACGTTTGGCAACCAAACCTGTTCTCTTCGAAAGCTTATGATAATAGCAATCATCCGATAATAGTGGCATTTTGGTACACATTCTGTGAAGGGGCAAACTCTCCGAATATGTTCTACTCAAATATCTTAAGGTACCAATCAGTTTGGTATAAACTTTACGTTGGTATATGTTATTGGAACTTTAAAATGAGCTACCTAATTTTTTTTAAATAAACGACTTTTATTTAAACATAAATTTGGCGATCGAGAATTTAATCCTTTGAACAAATTTATTATTTACATCTCGATGAAATATTTATTTTTCTTACATTTTAATTTTTACTTTTGGTTTTCCTGAGGTTTTTTATTTCACTTAAAAACTCTTCTATGAAATATTTTAACAGTGTACTTACTAATACATATTTATTTTTGTTAATTGTTAGAACCATAATTTTTGTTCATATATTTTTTTCCGGCCTACTGAGAAGAAAAGTTTGATGTAAATATGTATTTATAAATTGGGAATAATTTTTCCTAAATACCTAAATTGGCAAGGACAATTATTCCCCATTTAATTTTGTTTTCAAAAAAATTAACACTAACTTTTTACTTCAGTATGTCAGAAAAAAAATGTTCTTTTTTTCTGACATACTGAGGTAATAAGTTAGTGTTAATTTTTTTGAAAACAAAATAAAAAAAATTACATAAAAACTCTTTCCCCAATTCCCTATTGCCGGGGAATTACCAGAATAGTGCCACAGAAACTTTTTTTTTTGTAATAGTTGGGCCTCTATCGTTGAATAGCAAAAATACTTCTTTCTCTGCTAGAAATTTTCTGCTATCTTACACAATATCCATATTTGCCATTACAATTGATGCTTTGTGACACGCAAAATTTACAAGGATAACAATAAAGCTCATTTTATTACTTCCGCCTCACCGTCATAAATAATAATTACCTTCTTCATTATCAGAATATAATATCCGTTTTATTTGTTTTATTTATCCATTTCAAAAGCGTAACTATTTCCGATCGCTTAACGCTTAAAAATATGTCAATTTGAAAATAAACAACTAATTTTAGAATTTGAAGGGTATGTTTTTCATATATTAAATTAAAGGTTGATTTTAATTTTCTCATAAGATAAAAATAATTGTTCTGATGTATCAGAATAAATTTTACAAATAAAATCTACATCTCTATATACGCGAATACAGAATACATATTAGATATTCTTATATCCATCCACAGTTATATTTATAAAATGTATACGAAATAAAATTATTATTCAAGTGGTAATCTTTTTCAAGTGAATTAATATTGTTCAAGTATCTTCTTGACAAGTTTAAAATAGCTCTAAAAATTAAATAGAAGAAAACTGGTTTTGTTCTAAGATTTTTCACTCTTGTGCCGCATTATAATTCGAGCAAAGTATACAATAATGCCATTTTTTGTGCTATTATGATGAATTTCACAGTTGCGAATATGAGAAATGTCATGCTGTGCGCTGCTACATGTCAATGGCGAAATCCGAAATGAGAAATTTCTATTTATTTGTACTTATATATAAGTGTTTTTATAGTGCTGTGTGTGTGTGTTAAAAATAATGTGGCTTATTGCTAAAAATATGTGATATTAATAAACGTTACAAATGTGTAATACATATCTGGATTATTTATGAGCGAAAATAAATTCAATAAATTTGGAATGCATGTTATGTTATATTGTACATGAATTAATCAACTATACACTGTACTACTATATGTATGTATGTGCTACATATACATACATGTAATCATAAATTAATTGGCTTTGTTGTTTTTGACAGGTTTTTATGAATATAAGCAGATTTTTTATTTCGATATTTACATGCACGTTGTGGTTGGTCCATAACAGAGTTTTGGCGTCTCTTTATTATATGAAGCATTAACTCATAAACATGACGATATCTGTTGTAGGTAACCCGAAAATTTCAAAACCAGAAATTCTTGGACAAAATCTTGCCGTTATACGTAAACTAATTTTTAACCAAATATCATCATAGACCGAGCTAAGACCACAAATCTCACTAACAACAAACGTTTTATTAATAGCAATTAACGAACCACTTCCATCATCTACATACATATACCAAGCAAGGGGAAGTTATGGTCCTTATGGAAATGAAATAGCGATCGTCAATAAATTCACGATCATTAATAGTTGCGTTAGGCCACGTTTCCGTTAGGCAAATCAGATAATTTTGGTTTAAGACCACATTATTACAGGTAAGCCTCGTTTAACGATGCCAATGTGTACATCGTAGCCCGAAGTACCGTTAAGCGAGAATTTTGTTTTACTATTTTATATGGTAAAACAAACAATTAACAAAATAATTAACCATTAATAGCCATTTGTTATTAATACATCAGTTAATTTTCTGAAATTGGCCGAGTGAAAAGATGTATCCGATAATTTTAATATTTTTTCTGCCAATAAAACCACAGTAAGTCAAGAACTATAATTTAAGTACAGACCTGTGCCGACATGTTGCAACTATCACATTTTTCGCTTCGATACATTTTCGATAGAATAACAGTATTTTAGAAGTAAAAATATTTTTTGTTTTTTGTAATTTTTTGTAAATTTTTACATTTTCATCAAAGTAGTTCGGTTTTTTCGTCGAAGCGAAAGAAGTGATAGTTACAACATGTCGGCCATGACCATGCTTTTTTATGATACCGCTCAATTTTTAGGCTCTTTTTCTGAATTCTTATAATTACTACATCCAAAAAAGCTAAACCACGACTATTTTCAATTTTGTACGGAAATTTAATTCACGTGGTAAAATTTATTAAAAATTATGAATAACTTGGAATTGTGGTAATCATATCATCGTTTTATGTTCCAGACCGATTTTGGTGAGCCGGCATTTTGCTTTGGATGACATTATTTTGTCAGTTCGCATTTGACAATCGTAGAGAGTGGTCGAAAATTTTATTATGGATCTAACGCCACAGAAACGTGTTGAAATTATTGAAACATTTTATTTAAATATTTGTTGAATTGTGAATACGTCGAAAAAATTACATGACTTTACATTGTGTGTCTGAGGCTAATTTTTTACTACTACATTTCTGACTACACTAAACTGCCGTTGGTTTGTGCTAGTGATTTGGTAGTTGTCACTGCATCCACTTACTGTGTCTATTATTAAATCCTAAATTTTGTTTTAAATTGTTTATTTCATCACCATCGATAATAAACACTTTGACAATTGATAAACGTCAAATTATAATGAGAATTAGAATAAAACTAAAACTTAAATCATTTTAGTAGCAGTAATTTAGTCGAAAAATTTGTTATCAATCATAAAGTATTAGGTTTTTACCGCGTGCGTTGATTGTTTTGCCTAAATTGATGGTTAGTTCATACCTGTTGGTTTAATGACATAAAACATACCATGTCTGGCGTTTAATTAAAATTTGTTAAATAAATTAGATCTTTCAGAAAAATATTAGAATAATCTATTAATAATTAGTATAAACTAACTGATACCAATTTTTTAAATTTCCGACTAACTAAATTGATGATTAGTTCATACTAGTTATTGAGAGGTGTCACCAAAGTCCATATGCCAAATGAGCATGATATTTAGTAATAAAGTGAAAGTTTAGTTCAAAATTATCAATCACGAATTAGAAATATTGTGAAATATGAAAAATTTTAATTTATTTAAAAAAATTTCGGAAATTTAGTCAAGCAAATCTGTGTCGGGCATAAACAGTATAAACACATTTTTTTTATGTACAAGCCATATAACAAAAAAATGGTTTGTTTGAAAACCATAATTAAGAATCCACAGTGCAGTGGACTATACATATTTTGTTCACTGAACTGACAGCTGGAAAGTATACTTGAAATCATCTTCATTGCAGCTTTAAGCTGTGATTGGTTTTTAATTGTGGTGGATTTTTAAGTATTTCATTTACTAACGATGGGGCTATTGTTCAGGTAGTAAATACTCTCACTGTAATGACACGTTTAGTGGGATTTTTTTAGAATTGAATTTCTTTATACCCAACGCGAATTTAATTTGGGGCTCGGAGCAATGATGAACGCCGTTTCTTGCTCAGGTCTATTACGCTCCCGCGGCGTGGTGCGAATTACCATATATGTTCGGAGTTCGGGCCGAATCCGGATAATTGTTTCAACTTATGTAACGTGTGTTACATGAACGCAGCGGGTATATCGCCTACAACTTTTGTGCACAGTGTATAAAATTACGTTGCGCCTAAACGACTATTACACACAAATATCATACCGATTGTTCTTACGCCTGCGAGGTAGGCAGGTAATGCCATACCATAAAATACATTAGGCGAAATAATATTATTAGTATAACTTGCATTTTTGGGTGTGTACACAGTCTGCAAATTATACGATGGGTTTTGTTGTTGCATGAGCGGCCTTCTGCTTTTGTATGTAAAATACCGATTTTTTTTCTGATGAAGAAGAACATCAAAAAAATAAAAATTTTCTAAAATAATCAATCGATAACAATCATTGGATGGATTAACTTGTGATTCCAAATAAAGTAAAGTTGATGTGCAAACAAAAAACGATAAAAATATAATTATTCAGAGAGTGGGACTTTGAAAATTGTCCATGTGGTCAATATTTTTTGATAATTTTTTTTTTGTAAATGATGATAGTGTGGGGATAATTTAAATCACCACAAGATAATATTCATCAGAAAACGGTTGATAGAAAAACCAAGACTAAAACAAGGTGATTTACTATTTTTTTTATTAAAAGTGTTCTTGGTGCTGTTATAATACGCATACAAAAATTGTGGTTGCTTTGGTCGGTAAAAGACAAATTAACTAAAATTGCAAATCTTTGAAACAAAGTGTGTGTCTAGTAAACATTATGGTGATTTTGTTTTTGTGAAATAAACTCGTTTAATAATACACAGCTAAGCGAGTGTGCGTTATTGCAGCCCAAAGAAAGTTCAAGTTGGTCAATTAATAAAGTGGAACAATGGGAGTATAGTGCATACAAATTGTGCATTTTTACAACAAGTAAATCGAATGAGATCGGCACATTAAACATTTGAGCATAAAACCGATCGAAACTATTACGATCAATCCGTGGTGCATGTGTGGTATGAAAGTTTCCGGTAACTATACCTAGAGGAACGGATGGGTATATAGCTGATTATTTTGACAGCAATTGCTACTACATTGTTCGGAGGCATTTTCACAAACGAGTTCCAGTGCATACCGGTTGATCGAGTGTACCGTTAACGCGAAGGCGGTAGTTCGTGAAGGCGTGGCAGCAGCCGCATGGATCGGAGGCTGTGTACTACAACGTTATTCATCGGAATTTCGGCTAAGTTTTATATATTTTTCATATTTTTTTTTTATTTCCTTTTTTTTTGATTTTTTTTTATAAACAATATTACAATAATTTGTTTCTGTTCTATCTAGTTTTGGGTATAAATTACAAATTTTTTTTTTGGGTAATTTTATTCGAATACAAAGTCAAGTTATTTTATTTGAAAAGAATTTCCAGTTAATCAAATATTTTTGTGTTCTCTTTCATAGCAAATTTGCACTATAGGACCCGAGCCAGTACCAAGGTCGTTGGAGCGCTTCATCGCCAAGGACACTCCGGCAAGGTAACCTCTCATATATACCGTATTTTTTTTTTTTTTGGGTTTCTTTGCTCGTATATTTCGGGTAATGCTGATTAACTCGAAATTTGTTTATATTTAATAATTTTCATAGCTTTCTTTATAAGCAATAAGTTTATTCAATCGTGATTTGAAGTCATATTTTGTTTTTATTTTCTTTTCTTTAATAACATTGTATAATGATTAATTTTTTTTTTGTAATAAATTTTTTTGGTGATTTTTGAATTATGTACAATTTAAATCGTTCAGTCTATTTATTATTTACCATGAGTGATTAAAAAAAATTCGACCAAATGGAGTGAGAGGAAAAGGTGAGTTGGGTTGGAGAGAGCTTGCGTAGAGTGTAATTTTATGCCATGATTGTGTTGAGTCGGCCAGAGCACCACCCCACGACCATTATTACCTCCACCACTGAGCTAGCGGCGGAAATCATGGCGTGCTCTGGTGAACACTTTATTTTTTTTGTTTCTTTTTTTTTTTTTTAAGAAAATACATTATTATTTTGTTTTGCTAACGGCAGCCAACCTCAATGGCGGTCGTTACACTTAAAGCAATAAATACAATATGGCTCACCTAAGGGCTTCCATTGTTATCACGCCAAATAAACATTTTCAACGTGTCCGTTTTTTGTGCAACACTTGTCTATCCAGAAAACGAACTATGAAACAAAGCAATGAGGCGAAAAAATGATTTCCCCTTCAAACAATTGAAGCACGTGACGGTCTTTTGGACATTATTTATTGTGTAAATAAATCTTTTTGAGTTAGAGTTTTCACGTAGAAGTCATGATGCTTGATGATTTAAGGACAATTATTTAGAAGAAAAATTATTCCACCTTGTTTTGATTTTTGACGAATAACTCTTGAAAGGCTTTTTAATTTTGAATAATGTAATGTTTTTTTGTTGTAACATTTGTAATATTAAAATTACCAACAATCTGCAAAAAATTTATTACCTTTATACTAAGCAATACTCGTAAAATCATTTTAACAAAAAAAAATTTATTTAATTATTTATAAATGATCATTAAAACTTGTGTTTATAGCACTATAGTATAATTTAATCATACATCAACTAAACTAATTAAAAGTTTTTAGTTTTTCGAATGCGATAAAGTTTTCCCAAATTTATTCACAACATTAAAAAATATGTTCTCATATCTTAAAAAATCGTATATGTATAGACAACGTATGTCAGTACGAGGGGTTGAATTTTAAATTTTGTGTCTTTCAACAACAATCACTTATACATAAACAAATATTAATTATTTAAGTTAATTTTGTGAAAGCTTTTCTTGTTAAGAAAGTAGTATTAATTTTTTAAATAATTCAACGTTGAATATTTTTGCTCTATTGTAAGTTTGACACACACACACACACACACACACCGTCTGAATTGTTGACAGAGATTAATAATCAATTTTAATTTTTACTAAACAAAAGCAAATTTTAAGATATTTCAGCTCAGATCACAATTAGGTGGAAATTAGCAAAAATAATTTATGCGTAACAATACTCCTTTTATCTGGAAAACAAATCGAATCTATAGCAAGGCAACTATTAGGGGCACGGTTTATAACATTAATCATTATTATAAATTCAACAGATAATAAATCTTTTTCTATAATTTAATTTTCCCTGCTAACACAATTAAATTATTCATTTGTAAATCTCCCATGCTCCTCTTACTATAATACAACACATATAGAAATAAACTTTATTTACGTTTTTTTTTTAACAAACCACATTGTATCCTGACATTGGCGAACTTAAGTTGGCACACACAAGTTTGGAACACTTAATAAAATAATGAATGAATATACTCAGCTGAATACACGAATGATCGAGTATTTGTTGACCCTGCCCTCCACAGGACTTTCGAATATAAACCATTTGTTTAATTTTTACTAAGAGATGTCGCTACGCTACTAATCAGTGTTTGGGTAAGATTTTAGAAAGGCATTTAATTTAAATGATTGGCAGGGCCAAAGGCCGTTTAATTTAAATGGTTAGAAGGGTCGTGCGTTACGATTTCTGAACCGAAAAAATACGCTTACCGGAATTTTGGTAAAACTGTCTTGCGCAATCAAAAACTATTATCCCTGCTTACATTTTAGAAAACTAACCAATCCCTATTTGTTCACCATTTATCTTTAAATTGGTATGATATCAAAGCGCCGAATGTCAAAGGGCCGCATGTGTCGAAGGGCCGAATGTCAAAGGGCCGAATGCCGAAGGGCTGAATGTGTCGAAGGGCCGATTGTGTCAAAGGACTAAATGGGTCAAAGGCCGGATGTGTCGAAGGGCCGATTTTTTTTTGTTTTTAGAAATATTTATATTTTTTTTAATCTACATATTTATTTTTTTTGTTTTTTGTACCATATGCCTATTATCACAGAAGGGGAAATAGGGCCAAATGTAGCAGATGACGCATGATAAAATTCCACCCCAAGATAAAAAATAGTAAAATACATAAATTCATAAGAAATTCATTTATGATTATTACAAAATATTCCATAAAACAACAAATTTAAAAATGTATATTTCTAAAAAATAATCGGCCTTTCGACCCATTTGGCCCTGTGACTTTGCCCTTTGATACATTCGGCCATTTCACATTCGACCCTTCGATATTCGGCCATTCTTCTAAATTTATTTAAAACTTTTAATTCTTGCAAAAATTTAAAAAGCAGAAATTGAAGCTGCTACTTTCGGACACAGACTTCCAACAATGGAGAAAAAGTTTAAGTGCGAAGTTTTTTTCCGAATATTCAATCCGCCTGGACTGTAGATGCCGAATTTTGGTGAAATGAAGTATTTTTTATCAAAACTCGTCATTTTGTGTAAAATTTAAAATATAATCAGAACTTATTTTATATGAAATTTTATGTTTATCGTTTTGTTTTTAATCGTTTTATCGTAAACGCTATATACTAGTGAAGGTGCCATTGCCGGTGGCCGAATTTCGACAAAAAAAACTGAGACCCCCCAATTTGTGATGAAACCTTAAGGTATAAAGTTTCATCTCGATCAATCAATCCATCTGGCTGTTCTGAAGCCGAATTTTTGTGGAAAACTGTTTTTGGCAGAAATATAAATTTCACTTAAATTTTGTAGGGATTTTCTCGTAACTTTTCAAAATATTTGTAAAAATTGCAGGGGCTTTTTTTGGAAGCGCCTGGTAGTCCGATTTCCGCCCAAAAATCACAGGGATGTTCCAATTTATAGAAAATCGACGACCCGGCACATCGCTCGTATTTTAAACAGTCAACCATTAAATGGAGCAATGTACAAAGCAAAATACTTCTAAGCGCCATGCAAAAGAAGCAATCGTCTTAAAATGGTTCGTAATTACATGTCGTGCGATGAATTTGACTCTACCGAAAAATTTTTTTGACTAAAAACAAATCAAGTATTAAACAAATTAGAAATATTTTTTTCTCAATTTTGCTTATTACTTTTTAACTGTGTTTATACGTTACTATCTTCAAGCAATTGCAGATAAAATAATTAGACGGTATTTTTTACTTTTATCAAAAGACCTTTTGCCAAAATCAAAATACAGTAGCATTTTGGTAGAGTTAAATTTGGAATTTTTGTACTGATTTGGAACGAGTGGTTTGTAGTCTCAGGTCGTTCAAAAAGATTAAAGACCTATACCTGTTACACTGGAAAAGTGGTGCTGTGGTTAAAGTTTTGGGGCTTACTTTTGAAGGTGCGGCATTCGAATTTGTACCAGAGCCGCCAGGATATTAACACAATATGTTGGAGTACACACCTCAGCGCCGACCCGTTTTTGATGTCAGAGTCAATACTAACACTGACAACAAAATTGAGATCAATCATCTCGTACAGAAACGGCGTAGCTGTCTAAAACCTAGCATTGGTCCTTCAAACCACCACAACAATCGGCGGTAAATACAAATATAGTAGTCACCATAACAATTCGATCCGCAAACACCAATCCAGTAATTTCAAGTAACAATAAAGTGATGAACAATTTTATATAGATCGGCAGTAAAAAATAGCTGAAAAGTTATTTCCAATCTAAAATAGCGACATTAAAATCATTGTATGCTGACTATTTAACCAACAACAACGACATTCAGCGTACTACACCAACACTATATCCAACACGTTAATGCCACGGTGAAAAAACAAAGTGGTCAACACATACAAAAGTTTCATTTAAGACATGCGTGCTCGCTTCAATATTAATTAATCACAGATTTCTATGAAAATGTATTCCTGGAAGCCTCAGACATAGAAGGAACAAATTATTTCATTGATGAGGTGATTGCTGTCCAAACCTTACTAGTTATAACACAAGATTCACCATACGTTAAACTTCCAAAACTCAGCATACCTCATACACAAAAATAAAACACTAGCGGATACACATATTAAGATATCTGAAAACGTACACTGGTGGCCAGGCAGCCAAATTAATCAACCTAACGAACGCTTCAAACTATAAAGAACATGGGAACAAACATCGAGAAATGAGATCCAATTATCTTCTACACACTATCAACGAAACTCGACAATGAATCAGTGAGGTTTTACTAGAAAATTCAAAAGTCATTGAAAGCTTACAAAGTTTTATAAAGTTTTAAGGAAAACAGTAAACCTACAACATTTACATCGAAATATAATCTACCAGAAACAACAGAGTTGATATCCGATGTTAAAAACTCATGCAATGCTAAAGGCAAAAGGGACATCATACTCAAAGATTGTAGAAAATTTAAAGCAATGAGTATTTATGAAAAAACCAACTCGTCTAAATGTTTTAGGTTGTACACTATACTGCTTAATGTACACATTTTAAGCTCATCATTAATCCCGAACAGTGAAAAATACAAATGTTCTAACGAAAATTTCCGGATTGTCGCAAACGACCACCACTTGATAATTTTAATCGCGATATCGGTGATAATTTCAAGCTTTTTTAGGATGCCAATCAATGGACGAACATAAATTTTAGTATACAGTAGTCCTTTGAAATTTTCATACAATATCGCGTACAGGTGCTCGATATTGGAAGTAAATAATTGCTGAAAGTTGCGCCATACTATTACGATCAAAACATTTGAAGGGTTGGACAAATCAGAAAATGTTAAAAACTCTTAACAGTTCTAAGCTGGTATGTTAATTAATAAGCTCAGTAAAATTATGCGGTAAGTAGGTGATACTTTGTCAACTTCAAAATTAATATTTTTAACAGTTTAGTGTAGTTTGATTATTTTTTTCAAAAATATTATGGTTTCGAAAATAATTGTTTAAATAGTGATAAGTACGTGACGATTTTAAAAGTTGGAAAACCTAGCTAGCGGAAAAAATTAAAATTAAATTAGCTCACCTTCAACGACATTTCGTTATGTCAAAAATCACGCGTATTTTCAAATTGGCATAGCTGGGTTATTTTCGAATTGTCAAATTGGCATAGCTCATTGAGTTTCAAATTTTTCCGGTACGTGTCACTCGTGATCCTCTAATCATCAATTGAGAACTATAAATGTCCGGGGTAGTGACATCTAGCGCATTAAAAATAAGCTGATTGGGTCTTTTTTATATGAAATTTAACCCCGGCATACTTTATGAAAATAAAAATTAACATACAAAAATAGTCCCAATCAGGTTAATTTTTTTGCCGTCAGATCTACAAACAGTTCTCTATAGCAACAAATGTAGTTCCTATAGACAACTGGTGACAAGTGGATCTGACGGCAAAAAAACTTTGGATATATTTTTGTTTGCTAATTTTTATTTTCATAAAGTATGCCGTGCTAATATTTCATGGAAAAACCCTCAGTGAGCTTATTTTGGCTACGATTGGAGGATCACGAGTGGCACGCAGTAGATAAATTTTAACCTGAACGAGCTATGCCAATTTGACAATTCGAAAATAATCCAGCTACGCCAATTTGAAAATACGCGTGATTTTTGTCATTACGAAATGTCATTGAAGGTAAGCTAATTTCATTTTAATTTTTTCCGCTAGCTGGGTTTTCCAACTTTTAAAATAGATGGCAGTGCGAATAAATTTTTTTTAAATATTTGAATGTATTTGTAAAAATTATTTTATATATACTAATCTCACTCATTTGTTATGTAAAATTTTAAAATTAACTTTCAGAATTTTGGGAAACCACCAATTTGAACTGGAAAACTATAAAATGTCAACCTCATACTGAAAAATCAATTTTTTTGATGACAAACAAAATAATATTCTAAATTGTCTTCAAATTGTCTTCAAATTGTCCACATACTGTCATTAACATTTAGAAAATTCCGAAATACGCAAGGACGCACAACACTTACTCCATTACCTTTGTAATGAAGGGGCTTGGGTGTTATTCAACTATTAAAGGGATTTAGAAAATCGGATTACGAATTTTTTACTGAGCTCAGACTCCTTGAAATTTGGTGCGGTGGTAGAATGAGGATTTAAGACAGAAATATTAACACCTTCTATACGCTAGTTTTTCAATAAGAAATTAGAAAGATCAAATGTCAAACCATTTGTAATACGAAGGCAAGCATTCTTTAAAATATAATGTATTGAAAGCTTTAAGCTTATTGAAAACAAAACATTAAAAATTTATTAATTATAACTCATAATTAATATTTTAATTAGTTTTTAATTACATAATTAATTTTGGTGGAAAACTTAATTTTACTGTTTACATAACAGTATAATACACCCATACATATAGCTGTTTGTCGCTATGCTATGTTCAACTTTTTATGATTTTCTTACGTATTGTTTTCGTTTTCATCGAAATTCGTATAGCAGGGAAATCTCATTATTACACTTTTTTTGATTTGTAATCGTTATTTTTGCGTGATACCTTAGCACCTATATAGTTAACACTCCCCTCCCGTTCTTAATATACGTATACTATATAAACTTTAATGTTGTGGCTTATTATGGTGTGTTGATTTTAAAAATGTTAATTAAACGTGATGATCTTGTGAATTTAAAAGGACATTTTGTGCTACATAGAAAACAACATATAAGTTGACTTCTTAGACGCGTTATTTGACGCATGCGATGTGTATATTGTTAGGGTAACATGGGGAGAAGATTGAAAAACTAATTTCCGTATTATTGTTATTTGTTGACTCTAGACTGGGTTATAGCTTTGGTAGTCAGCCAATTCAGTTTCACAGCGTTATATGCGTGACGTACGTAGCTGTCACAGTTTATGATTAGTCTACTAATGAAGAAGCCCACTGAAGAATTCATTGTTTTGCGGTAGCATCTGCAGTAGGGAATATGAATGAACAAAATTCACAAATGTCTCAAATTGCAATCCTGTTAATAAAACGAAACAAAATAATTTTGAAACGAGTAAAGCGCGTTAAAAAACAATCACATATGAAATTAAAGGAACACTTTATGTTTAGAAGAATTTATACTGGGCCTGCGTATTTTTACGAGAAACAGAAATGTGCTTGCGTGTTCTAAAATATTTAATATCAATTTGTTTTTTTTTTGTTTCAATTAGCCAGAAAATATAATTTATACAAAAATCGTTATTTGTATTTATTTTTCAAAGTTATTTTTCGAATGGCAGAATAAAACGTATATGAAGCTGGCCCGAAAACCATCCCGAAATAGAATTGCTTGCGTCCTCGCTTAATTAAAATAAATACCCTTTCAGCCAGAAAAATAATTCAAAATAACAAAAAATTATAATCTATCCCGAAAAAATATATATATAGAAAGTTTTGCTTCGGATCTCAACATCATCTGATTTTCAAACTAGTATGACGTATGTGGTAGATTAATAAAAATTTTTTTAATAAAAAGCCTTCTTGTTCATCAGCCTGAAGATATGATGGATGTGGCATTTGCTTAAGTAAAGCCCATTGGTTCTAATTGAGCGGCAAACAATTCTATTAAAATGTTTTTTTTAACATCGAAGATGTTTTTGGGGTCACATTATATAGAAAAATGCAACAAAATTTTGTCCTAAGGATATGCAACGAAATAAAAAAAAAACAAAAAAATAAAGTAAATACGAGAGAACCAAAACATGCTGGTGCGCCAATTTTGTTTTGTGCTCTCTCTATTCATCTATTTCTCACCTACGATATCAATAAGTGAGTGTAACATTATTTTAAATTTTTTATCTGGGTCTATATAAATACAAGTACTCTAGCCCAAAACAATTCAGTAGGCTTATGCTTCAACCAGTCAGACTTAAGTTCTTAAATTGTGCTCCGTTTTGAACCACTTAGGAGGGCGGTACGACCACCAAAATTTTAGAGGTCAGTTGTTTATTTGTGACGAGAAGCCTGTAAAATTTTGGTGATTGTAGCACTAACCGAAGTGGTGCAATCGGTGTGTAACTTAAGCTCTTAAGTTTGACTGGTTGAGGCGTTAAGCTCTTTTATTTAGGCATTAAGCCAAATTTCAAGCCCCAGCTTCATACGTAAAATAGCACCATGAAGGACAAAATTCAAAACAAAGAAGAGGAATATTTTAAATTAGAATTTGCTTTCTCCATTGAAATTTGCGAGGCAAAACGCCTAGGATCATAAAACATCGGAGTGTAGTTTATGCCAAAATACCAAAATATACACTGTGTTCCATATGTACTAAAAAGTGAAGAAACACTCAAAAATTTAGTTTTTATAATATTTGAAAATTTTTAACAAACACAAATATTTCAACACTATTAACTAGAGAAAAAAAATATGTTTGGGACTTTTTGAGTGAAAGTTACGAAATGAAATTGTTTAAAATATAATGCACTCCAAATTCCACATAGGTGATCGGTGCGGTTTTGAATTAGCATTTGATTTAAGAAGCAATCCTTACTTAGCCAAGCTCTCTGGAATTTTTGTTAATCGAAAGAGTAAATCATTGAGTGAAACTCAAAAATTCTTAAACATTTAAAATTATTTAACTCTGCCCCAGCGAATTGCATAGATGTAATCGAAATGGTTCTGGATTTGTATTTGATATAAGAAACCACTATGCGATCCGTAGAGGCAGAGTTAAATAACTACTAATGTTTAAGAAACATTGAATTACACTCAATAATATTTTCTCTCGAGTAAATAAAATCTCAGGGATCTCTGAGGAACTTGTTACATGTTTAAGAATGTTTGAATTATACTCAGTGATGTTCTGTTTCGAACAATAATAATCACAAAAATTTTCGAGCATATGCTAGCACTAATTCAGAACCACTTTGATCACAGCCGTAGATGCCGAGGCAAATGGTTAAGAATTTCTGAATTTCACTCAATGGTATTATCTCACGAAAGCCCAAAGATTTTCAAAGGACCATCTATAGAACCAGAAATATCACTTCTGTGCGATTCGTAGTATTTTTTGTTTTAAAGAATTTCATTTCATAACTTTCACTCAAAACTTTTCCCAGAAATTAAGTTTTTCTATTTAATAGTGTTGAAATATTTGCACTTCTTAGAAATTTTTAAATATTATTATGAAAGGTTTTTTTTTTCTTTTTTTTTTCTTTTTTAATTACTTACGGTTCACAGTGTATTTTTTGTTATTTTGTGGCATTTAAATCGAAAGACAAACCCAAATCAGTATATAAATTTTAAAATAGGTCCAAAATATTTTCTTCGTGGTCCGACACGGTCATATTGAGAAGGACTGCAAAAGAAGCAGAAATGTTCAAAATACTATTGTACAAATGTTAATAATATGATAATTTTTCTACAAATTGTGACAACAATTCTGAGACTGGCAAGAAATCGTATGCAGTTTTGGTACAATGAGCGTCATAACAATTAAAAATGTTTCACTACCGGAATTTTATTTTTTTTTAAATTTTTTGTCACTCAGAAAATTTCATGTCACTGAAGTAGCAAATTTGGTTGAGCAGCCTATCGTATTTTGTGAACATTAGAATGATTTGATGCAGTTTTATTGGTTTATTGAGACGAGGATGAAACAAATTTTCGTACAGTTCAAGATAAATGTAACCTGTAGATTTCATTCTAGGTAAATAGCTCATTAATCGAACGGTTACGGTGGTAACATCAACAACAATGAAAAAAAAAATTAAGTTTACAAGCTGTTGATGGTATTAGAAAAGAAATCGCCAAGTGCAATCCGGAGAAGTTAAAACCTCAAACAAATATCGATTCATCAAAAGCTGTAATCGTATTCAAACGAGACGACTGTCGCCTTTGAGATGTAGGTTACACAAAAATAAATTAACGAGTGTCTTGAGGATGAGGTCACTCCAGAGCACTTTTTCGCAGTACGCTGGTGACTATCGTAAATTAAACAACATCCTCGTGGGAGACCGGTATACATTACCTTACATTGATGACTAAATTGACAGACTTGATGATGCTAATTGTTTCAAAATTATTAAATCTTCGAAATAGGTTTTTACTTGGTCGAATTGTTGAGGTGTCCATTAAGCATAGTATGAATTTCTAAACATTCCATTTGATCTGTGTAAAGGCCCGTCCGTTTCCTTGGGTTATAATAATTATTCTCACAATAGGTTACACCAATGGAGCCAGGAGATTGAAACACGTTCTTTATGTAGCAGAAAAACAGCCTATAAATCAAGTGGAACAAGTGCCAGTTTAAGAAGTTTTCGCAGTTGTAGCTGCTCTCAAGAAATTGTAGATTTACGTTCTCGGTCTTCACTTGCGCAGCGTTTAAAGGTGCGATGGTTGCTGATGTTTGAATACCTGTACCGAGCAAGATGGAACGAGAAATCAATAAGACATACCCTGACTAACGACTAAGGACATCTTACAATCCGTAAAACCGAAGAACTCATCTAAAGGCGATTTTACATCAAAGCTGATTGAAAAGATAAAACTGTGCATCAAAAATTGCATCTAAAAAGAGTCATTGAGGATGAATTGATCAAGGCGTTTGTTCATAACCGTGAGCATTTGCATGAAGAAGATAAAAATTGTCACAATTCAACGCGACCATCAACGAGGATGAAACCGCAAGTGGCAAACGCACCCAATTCTACTGTTTTAGAGTTTAATTTACAATTTGTAATTAGAACAATAAACCTAAATTTTATCCTTGTCCTGAATTAGGAGTATTTTTTTTTTTTAAAACACAACCACAATTGTGATCAAATCGTCACAACGACCCTTGAAGGATTTCATTTTAATTATTTCGGAGAAGTCGTACTTTAGTCAAAAAATTCTTTTCTACAAGAAATTGTTTATCCATTGTCAGATAAATTAAAATAAAATACAACTGTCTATCATCTCGTATTATTAAAAATTAAAAGGTTCTATCGAAAATTGATTTAGGTTGTGATTGATTTATTTGTGGAATCTTGATTTTACGAAAATTTTCATATTTTTGGTATTTTGTTCGTGATTATTAGAAAATTGGCGGTAATATTGCCGAAAGCATTATTGTCTAATTTCATTGTTACCAGCAACATTTGATATAATTAGTGAAATAGTTTTAAAAACTTGACACCAATTTACTGATATATTATGATACAGAAGATTTTGAGATAAATTTTTTTGAAGCAACCTAGAATAGAGCGGGACTAAATACGCTAGAAAGATAACATAACCGTGCGCTACCGATTCACACACTTGTGCTCAACCAAAATTGCAGCACTCACCACACAAAACTGAAGTGCTTACTGTGTGATGTGTTAAGATGGAGGCAGTTTGATTGTTCGGATTTCACGCTAAAACAACGGCACCGATTTTATTACAACTTAAATTTGTTTGTAGTTATCAATCACGTGAGCAACTTACAGTTTTTTTATCTTGATATTTTAATCTGCTTATAAGTTATAAGATAAAACATAAATACTGACCTATGGGCAATAAAATCGTTGTTCGCCATATTCTTCCGTTCTTAATTTTTTTCTTGGAAAAACAAAATAACAAATTAAAGCTTAGGTTACATGTCTGAAATAACTCATATCCTTGTACCTCTTTGAATTTAGGTATCTAAATAATTTAAGTGGGCCAAATTACATTGTCGGTTCATAGTATTTTGTTATAATTTAATTGACGGAAACGCACATTTTGACATTCTTTTATCGAGTAAAAAGAAGTTTAGTAAATCATGAACAATTTTTATCACAAGGTTGTTGATTATCTCTTGAAAAATGATTATCAAATTTCGATTTGTCTGCCTTTCCGAATTCTTACAGCTTTCTGTTTTTTTTTTGATATTTCTAAACCCCAATATTTATAAAAAACAACAATTAAGGACAAAAACTTCAAATTAAGCTTACTAATGGATCCCGCTTAGCTTTTCAAATAACAAACTTAATTTGTAGCATTTTCCGTTTTCTAGTGAAAATATTTCAATTTTTAGAAACATCAACATTTTTAACACTAGATTGCCCAAAGAAGTCATTTTGACTGCTTGGGCAATTTAAAACAATTAAACGACTTTTATTATTGAATTCAGTAAATTTTTTACATGATCAATGCGGGTCCTGTTTTGAATAATATTTCTCAATTTTTTCAATTCCCATATACAAAGCATATGAAACTGAAGATAGCGATGAAGAATCGACCAGGGATGATGAAAATGAAAATGTCATCAATATGCCCAGGAAAAGGTGTAGGATGCGAATTATTTCAGACTCTGATGAAAAAACTGAAAACACCTCTCAGGGAATCGAAACAGCTGCTGATGGTACTGTGAGGTTAAAGTTTGGCGATGGTGGTTTCCTGACAGTCATCTCCTTGTGTTTTCAATGTGCATAGAAGAAGGACCCCGAATTTGTAAAAAATGATTGGATAATACCATTATCGGAAATAAGTGCATTTATTGGCATTTTAGCAAAAACTCGGGTTTTAGAAAAATTTTGGCCAGAAAGAAGTTTAAACAAATCCTACGGTTTATTCGTTTTGACAGAAGAACCGAAAGAATTAAGCCCCTAAAAACCGATAAATTTGCCTTGGTTTCATAAATATGGAATAAGTTCATTGAAAACAGTTAAGCCAGCAAATTATAATAATTGACGAGTAATTATTTCCTTCAAAAGCCAAGTGCCATTTTACGCAGTATATGCCTAAAAAACACAATAAATTTGGCATCAAATTCCGGCTTGCAGCAGATGTCAGCAGCAAATATGTTTTGAATATGATTTTCCGTATTAGGGGAAAAATGAACAACAACCATCGTCAATGCTTCTAAGTGAATAGGTTATTCTGAAACTTGTCCAGCCATATACAGGATGTGGAAGAAATATTACGACCGACAACTTTTTAGGAACTATCAAAAGCAGCCAAACAAAAGAAGGATAACATGCCTCGTATTTCCACTCTGCTATATAAATCAAAGAATTGTGTCCTCACAATATATTTGCAAACGAAATAAATGAGTGGCTGTTCTCAGGTCTAAGCATAAATTTGTGAAAATTGATAAAAGTAATAAAAAAACGTTTACCGGAATTTATTCATTTTTATAAAAGCACAAAATTTGGAGTTCCGATCAAATGGCCACAAAATATACAGAAAAAGCTTGTGCTCGTAGATGGCCCCTACAAATATATGTTTCATTGTTTTAGATTTGGCAGCTATAAATACTTGGATCCTTTACAAAGAGACGACAGGAATAGAAATCTGTTCTAAATCCAATTTTTACCATTGCAGGTAAACGATTTACCCAACTATTGGCCCGCAGTCTTAATAATGCATAAAGTTCTTTTTTTTTGTTTTCCACTGTTACTTAATACTTAAAATAACATATTAGGTATATAACTTTAAATTAAAATTAAAAATTATTTTAGGCATTAGTTATTCTTTCACAAAGCAGTCATTTTGACCTCTTCTGGGCAATATAGGTATCTTAGTATCAGTCCTCCTAGTGTTAAAATAAATCTGAGAAGCAATTTATTAAAAATTTATTAAATTTTATCAGAACTTTACTTCAATTGGTATAGATTACGATCATACTTAAAATTGAGAAATATTAAAACTTGGACGAACGTCCAAGGAAGCTCATTAAATAGAGCTACGCCCATATAAAATGGATTACTTTGGGAGCGGCTTGTATATTTACGGTATTTAAATAATATAATGAACTTGTATTGTTTGTTGTATAATGTGAGTGTACTTCAAATACGGTTATAGGAGTCAGATTATATTTCATCAGAGCCATCTGAGCTTTCTTAATAAATATCAGTAATTGAAATTTCACTAGAATCTCTAAAGGAAGTGTTTTGGGAGAGTACAGAGATTTAGTCGACGTTAGTACGATAGTTTTTGTGATCCTGTTTTGCAGAACCGAGAGACTTTTGATGGAATTTTTCGGTGCAGTAGTCCACAGCAAGCCCATATAACTCAATCTAGTGCTATAAGCGTCATAAAATAACCATGCTATTCTTTCATCAATTCTCTTTAAAGAAATTGCGTAAGGCCAGATTGATTTTTTAAATTTCAGTAACTGATCTTTCCATTTCTGGTTTTGGTCAATGATAAGCCCCAAGTAAGTAGTAGTTTTTAACATGGTCATGCGCATTTTATTGACAGTCAGTTAGTATTCTACTTTAATAATATCTTGTGCCATTTAATCAAGAAGGTTTAGAGCATCTGAAGATTTATACACTAGAACAGAATCATAATCATACATAAAAAGTTTTCCAAGCAAGTCTATATTGAACATGTCATTAACGAGGAAGTTAAACAAAATTGGACCTAGAATAGAATCCTGCGGCACACCAGGTACCATAGTCAGCAGCTCGCTTTTCGTGTATTGGACACGGCTAGTGAAATAAGATGGTAAAATGTAGAGGGTGGCTACGGAAGGATTTAACTTTGTAGTTTTTGAAAATAGGATTTTATGTGGCACAGTGTCGAAAGGTTTTTTAAGGTCTATAGAGAGCATCGGTACATATTCTTTGCGCTCTAATCCCAAATATATTTCATTGAGAACAGACACTGTTGCTGACTGTGTGCTAGATGCTTGGACAAATCCGAATTGGTTAGAATGTATAGTTGCATTGCACTTCAAATATTCATTTAATCTAGGTACAATTATTTTTTCAAATGTTTTTGAGAAAACATTCAGGATTGAGATTGGCCGATAGTTAGATGGAAGCGTTGAACTATTGAAGTCTTGAGACAGTCTGACAAGTTGCCAATATGTATTCATTGATTAATTTAACGGTTAATGGGATGAGAAAAGTCTTACATTTTCCTATAAACTTCGCTGAAATTGAATCATATCCTGATGCACGGTTTCCAAATAATCAGTAACTGAGAAATTGAATTCCGGGAGCCCGTCATATTTTAAGTAACTGGAAAAATGGGGTATTGTAGTATGGTTGGTTGTTCTGTAAGTTAAGTTTCCAATATTTATAAAGTATTCATTAAAAATATTAGCAATGTCGTATGAGTCATGTTTAACTTCAGACAAATTGTTAGTCATTGCAATAATTGGATTCCCAGAGTAGAGTACTTATCATCTTTGTTAAGTATCAGTTTTATTAGAACCGTCTAAGTCGCTTTGGAATTTTCTATAGATTGCTGGAGCGCACCAAGGTTGAACGCTGATTTGAGCCCTCTTTTAGTATAAATTACTTGGCTCCAATAATATTTGAATCTTTCTTTATTGTAATAGTTACTAGGATATTTATTTTTTAGACGATAAAAAACATTTCTTATCTTTCAAATTGATAGTAGCATATATGGCTTGTTAGAAAATATCCCTTCGAAGGACGCCACCAAGATATGGATGCGATGGCCATAAAACTTTTGTTGATGTGTGTGAACAAAGAAAAATTTTGTGATCCACTAAAATAAATATTAGCCAGTTCACAGACTAGTTTCGCGGATGTCGGTTTTCTAGCCAGTAATCTTAGGTTTTGCCCTATCCAACACATTTCCGACATATGGATTCGATGATCGGAAAACTTTGGTTGGTATATGTCAGGGGCCGGCAAACTACGGCTCGCGGGTCGGATACGGCCCTTCGGCTAAAATTCTCCGCCTAACCGAAATATCATACATATACGGCCCGGACACACAGTATGTTAATTAATATGCGAAATAACGACGTAGATACATAATTGAGCGAATTCCAAATAGGAACAAAATAAAAATACGTTATTCTCGGAACTTGTTTTTACAAAATTTCATCATTCTCGGAAATTATATAAAATCTTCAATGTTTTTTTTATTCTTTGTTTTACTTAGTTTTTTAACTCTCAAATAACAAATATTATTGAAAATTCGAGCGGGATAATAATATATAACGCGAGTAGTTTATTTATCATATAGTTACAAGTTACAAATTACAAAGGTTAGATGCAAACATTTATTTTAAATATATTTAAGCAGATAATCTGTTTTTATGTTATTAACCCTTTGAGACCCGGTCCTATACAAATGCTAAATTTAAACCAAATATGAGAGAAACTTACGTGACGCTAAATTCAAATCCGTTGACCAAATTGACCTCCAGCCAATGGTTCCGGTGCCAGCTTCCGTCAACATATGTTGACAATTTGACTCATCGGATGTAATAATCAAACAAACTTTAGTGTCGTTACTCCTTATATTTTTTCGATTTATTAATTATTAAATTTTATCAATTATTTATTATTCATTCCTAGCTAATCCCAATGACAACAAAATGCAGTAAAATTGATGCCGAGTGCCGAGTTCTCCAAGAAACTTGTCTAATATGTCTTCAAAGTATTTCTGTAAATAAGGAATTCAACATTCAAACGACATTACGATACAAAACATCGTAATGAATTTCAGAAATTTAATTAGGCAAAACAGAAAGGATGAACTTCATAAACTTAAAATGTGCTTGGAAAAACAAAGTTCCGTATTCCATGACCAAAACACAGAAGCACGTACTAGCTACGCAGTATTGAAGATGAACGCAGAAAAACGAAGCCTTTCACTAACGGGGAATTTATGAAAAATTGTTTGACGACCGTAGTAAAGATTGTATGTCCCGAAAAAAAAATTAATTTCAAATATTCGCGAATCTAAAAATATCTTTAAAAGAGCACTGCAAAAATTTTCAGTTTTTCTCGATAGTAAAACCAAATTTCAAAATTATCGAAGAATTAGCTCAACTCTTACCTACCACAGGAGTTGAAGTTCTTAAAGGATTGCTGCAGTGCACAATCGAAAGTTTGGACCTATCACAGCTACTGTCCATTACAACTGACGGAGCGCCGCCGGCAATGGTTGGCGAAAAAAAGAGTAATTGCTCTGTTTCAGAAGTACCTGGAAGACCTAGGAATGAAACAAACCTTAAGAAAACTTCTCTGCATTATCCATCAAGAAGCATTGTGCGTGAAGTCCTCAAATTTAAAGGACCTGATGGACATTTCTGTGATAGGAGTAAACTACATCTTGTCCCAGTGTATGCTCTGCGTTAGTGAATTTCGCGACCCCGAATACCTTACACGCGTTGATATTTTGGTAGAATTAACATCGCATATAAACAATTTGAATTTGCAGCTTCAATGGAAAAATCAGCTAATACACGACACGTGGAGATCCATCTTCGCATTTGATACCAAGCTTCAACTGTGGGAAAGTCAACTTGATAAATCTAACTACGCCCATTTTCCAACTGTCCAGAACAACAATCATCAAAGTACCAGCACATTTGTAAATGATAATAAAGGACTTGAGAACAACGTTTTCATTCGACTCGCTAATATTCGTGCAGCAGCACGAATGTGCCAGTGAACTCTGTACAAGAAAATATCCAAACGGAACTGATTAAGCTCCAATGCAATGATCTGTTTGCTAAATAAATTTCAAGATTTATCTTTACTAGATTTCTATACAAAATTTCTGCTTGAAGCTGGAATTTATCCAAACTTAATAAACCATGCAAAACAAATGGCATCGATTTTCAGTAGTACTTATACTTGCGAAAAACTTTTTTCTGAGCTCTTCGAACCTTCCACTTAACATTGAAAAACTTTCGAACGCCAAACAACAAAATATCGCACTAATTGAAACCTAAATAAACATAATTATAATCCTATTTCTATTTTTATTACCTTCATTCATAAATTTTGAATGCGGCCCGTGATAGGCTCACATACTATCCGTTGGCCCTCTACATGAATAAGGTTGCTGACCTTTGGCTGTATGTGAACAAACAAAAATTTCGAAAAATTGAATGATTAACTGCAAATATGTTTTTTACCTCTCAGAATTGTTCCGCAGTTGAAGCATATATAGCCAGTTAGGTTAGAAACTGTCCTATCGCACGATACTACCACCATAAAGAAAGATGCAACAATCGAAAGCTTTTGTTTATGTGTGTGAACAAATAAAAATGTCGTTGAGTGATCCACTGAAATAATATTGGCCAGTTCATAGACTTGTTTCGTAGATGTCGTGTTTTGGGCCATTTAGTTTAGATAATGCTCTATCGGACGACTTTACCAACATATGGATGCAATGAACTAAAGCTTTATGTGTTGATGTGTTTGAAAAAACAAAACATTTGAAAAATTAAGTAATCTACTAACAAAAATATTGGGCAGCTCACAGAATTGTTCCGCATATTTGGCATATATTGCAAGTTAGCTTGGGAATTGCCAGATTTTTGATCATTGCGTCTGTGGCGATGTTTACAATCTTGAACGTCAAATTTAATTATCAAATACCCAAATTACAATGAACTCTCTAAAATTATTGAAGAAACAAAAAAAACCCAGTCTACCGACGTAGGTAGTGAAACAAAAATAAAAATAATTTTCTATTATTTTTCATTATGATTTTAAAAAAATAAAAAAGAAAGTTGTAATTGTTGTGCATATAAATATTGAATTCGATAAAAGTTCCCTGTTAAATATATTTAATACCTTTACATACATAACGTCCGTGCTTGCGTGAAGTACTGCACATGAAACGAATAAACTCCTATACGTCCATATATTTGTAGTGTCGTTCGAAAGGGCATTTTGTAACAGGCCAATGTATTGAAAACTTGGGAAATTTATAATGGAGTAATACATAACAGAACAACGAATTAAAATAATTGAATTTTGTTATGAAAACCAACAGTCGTTTATTTTGACGCAGCGTCAATGTGCAAATGGTGTATTTAACATTTAGACAAACAAAAAAACCGTCTGAAGGGCCGTAGAGTGAATTTGGGCCACATTAACATTGTCCTCATATAAAATACAGCTTGTGTCAATTATTGACAGACCATCGAGAACGGTTTTTTGCTATTTCGCTACAAGGAGGCAACATAAAATTGAAGATCAATTCAGCAGCGAGTATCACACCCACTTAAGTGTACTGTTTGGTGGCGGAGTATCATCTGAAAATAACTTTTGCTTATATTTCTTCGAAAATGAAGGCACAACATTTACCGTCAATGGTGTTCAATATCAGACGATGTTTGAAATTTTTTAAGGTTAGCTATGCAAAATAGTTCAGAGCTGTGTGATTCCAACAAGATGGAGCTACACTCTATACTGCTAGGGGCATAATGGCTTCTTTAAAAAAAGAGTGTACGTCAATAAACCAGCGACCATACCAGAATTAAAAAACAACATTCGAAATGAAAAGAAAGAAACTAAATGAGATACAAATTCATTTCGTATCTTTAGTTTGTAGCTTCTGTATATCGATGACTGTAAATTTTATCAACAAATATAGGAAAAAAGCTCACAAAATCCCTAAAACGTCGTGATCGCGCTAATTTAAAATTTTAATCTCGTAATCGTCATTGCATTTTTTCCACCATACTATGTATATTTTATTGGCTGTAATTCAAACATATGTAGTCATTAGTATTTTATCATATTTTATATGTAATCGAATTTTGTGCTTTTCCCAAGAACATTATTTTGTTAATATATGTATAAACAAAATATGTGTCATATAATTTTGAAACATTTTTATAATTATTATGAAATTATTTGGAGTATTTGCTCTAAATTGCAAACTATATGAAATTGTTTTTAAATGATGAATCAGTTTATAAAACCAATAATATACATTGGATGGATTCCAATAAACCCAGTGCTGGCAGATGTAAATATATATACGAGTATGTGTTATGTAAATCTGTCTACTTATAATGATATATTTAGTCCATTTAAAGATTTATAATAATTAGCAAAAATATAAAAAAAGCCGCAAGTACTTAACAATGAACTTATTTTTTTTTTATATAATAATGTTATTAAATTACCTGGAGGTACAGCGTGCGGCTATCTCTACGTCAAGTCATTTATTATTAAATCGCTGATTATTAATTTTAATTTAACAACATAAAAACAATTATAATTAATTATTAATAATAATTTTAATTTTTGATTTCTTTTTGTTTTCACCATAATTCCACGAAACAATTTTTTTTTTTCGTTTGATAATTCCACTTTACATTATTAATTTAATTAAAAAAAAACACTAAAACTATTTTATTTAAATTTAGTTGCACTATATTAATAATTTGTTAGTAAATTATATTATATTATTCACTTAATTTGAGCTACATTTAGAAATTGTATGGGTTTTTCTATTCGTACAAAAAAAAAAAATAAAAATGTAAATTCACAATATACGAAATTAATTAAATATTTTAAAAAAACGGAAATACAATTTTGTATTGATTTACAATTGTCATTGTGTTGTGTATCGGAAAAACCTCGTTCACTAATGTAATAACGTATTTTTCCATTTTCTTATAGTAAATATATTATATTGAGGACTGATGAGGGTATAAAAATATTTTTTTTTTCATTTATTTACCACAATGAATTATTAATCATTCATTGTGATAAATAAGCTTTTGTCTTTCGGCTCATTATTTTGTAGGGTCTCTTTAAATAAAATTAAAATAATAACAATTAAATTTGTTTTTCATTTTGCTTTCGTTTTTATGGCTGTTATCAATAGAAAAGGAAATTAATGCTTGAAAATTATCCATTTTTCCAGTTGAAATGGTTTTGTTTACATTATGCTTTTTTCAATATCACATTATTACTTGTGTACTAGAACACGATTAATTATTATTGCATGGAATTGTTACGTTTTAAGTGTTACATGGGTGTGTCGCTCGTAACAACGTTTAAATACAATTTCGATCCGTGATCAAAGTTCATTGCAATTGCTTTTGATATCTACTTATAAACGATATTATACCACTTTAACGGTTGTATACCACATAATCTGGTGAAACCATAACGAAACAAATGATATCGAAGGATTAACATAAATGATGTTGTAACATTTGAATTTAACCTTTCGTATTTATTATTTTGAACCAAATTATTTCGCTTTAAAATGAACTTTCTCGTTTTTATTTTAATAGTTGCTATTAAAATGAAATTGGTTTTTTTTTTTTGTAAACGAATACCATTTTTAATGAAAGTATGTATACATATTTATGTACCCTTAAGTAAAAAACAAAATAACGACTTATATACATATTTAAATATGAATGCGAACATTGTATATAAGTATATGTGTATATAAGGTAAGAAAATATTCTTTACAATCGGGTTTAATTTAATTAAATCTGAATCTAAAACCGCACCAACAGCAAAAAATCAACGTATAATTTTAAACCCACAGAAGTAAAATCAAAGTTGACTAAACGAAAAATAATAATAAAAAAAAAGGAAAGAAACAACAAAAAAAAAATAAACCTTCCATTATGATGTCTGCCATTATTTAATGAGAGTGTTTCGAAAAATTTGTGTGTGATAATAATAAAAAAAAAATGAATTAAATATCGGGCGTAAAAACAATGTACAACAAAATATTTTTAATTGAAATTGATAACACCGTAATTTCCGATAATTTTTTTTTAGCCATTTTAAAATATTTTGATAATGGATAAAAATGATAAGGAAACATGTTTATAAAACTGGAAATTTCACAAGAAATTAAAGTTCCGTTCGCCTTTTTGTTTTTGTCAACTTTTTATATAAATATGACAAAACAAAAGAATTATAAAAATAATAACATCTCGTTGTTTATGGTTCGATAAACATTATAAATTTTTTCACCTTAAATTTTAATTAAACTTTTAGATACTTAGAACATACTTTCAAAAATATTTATTTTCATTTAAAATTTATAAAAAAAAAAACAAAATTCTTTTAGAAACCATCTTCACACTATAAATTTTATCTTTTATCATTTTATCGGTATAATTATTATTTGCAAATAGTTTATTTTTGTTTTAATTTATAATAAAAAAAAAAAAATATTTTATTAAGAAATATAATTAAATTTTTTATTTTATTTTAAAAATTTTTCTATATCGATAGCAAATATAAATTTTAGCCCCGATGTAAAAATATCGAGGGAATATAGCAAACTAAAGTATAAAAAAGACCGTATACAATAAAAAGGATACAAATTTTTTTTTGAAGCGAAAAAAAAGTAAAATGGAAAAACTGTTTTCATTACATTTTTTGTATTGTACGAGAAAATTTTTAAACGCGAATACGATACTAAAAATTTTATTTTGGTTAGAGCGAGGCAGATTCACACCAAATATATAATCATATTTTAAAAAAGAGAAAGGTACAAAATCGAAAAAATATCTGTTTTTCGATATCGAATTTGTGTGTACTTTATTATATTTTATTTGTTCGATAAAAAGAGATAAATATAAGATTTTGTTTAAAACGAGGAAACTATATATAGGTATTTGTTTTATAAGAAAAGAAAAATCTGATTATCAAGAAAAACATTTCGACTACGTTTTTCTTATTTTAGATTGAATGGCGCCGGCGATTTTACCGACAATCACAAAAAATATATATTTGTATGTGTATGTATGTAAAATACTAAATGAAAATTTTTATGTTTCGTGTATACATGTTTGTAGAATATTATTTTGTGTATGGGAATTTTCCTGTTTTATGATACATACGGTTTTTATTTTATTTTTCGGGGGTTTTTACGAATCTTTTATTGTTATTCTTATATATTTACATACTACATATATAGTTTCTTTTGTTTGGAGAGCTTAAGCAATGAAAATGTAATGTAAACCGCAATGTACACAGATTCGTAATTGTTTCGAGTTGTCATATATGTACGTATGTTATATTTGTTTCTGCAAACTAGATCAAAATATTTTTATTCATCTTTAAAGTTTGGTTACGAATACATGAATAGAGTTTCCTTTCTTCTTACTCACATACAAAAAAATATGATAAGGCGGAAAAGTTATTCTTATAGCTGTATGTATTCCAAAACTCTCTGTATTATAATGTACAATATACTTATGGATATTGTAGAAACATCATTGAGTTGTCAATATTATTTTATGTATCATTAATAAAAAAAAATTATTTGAAAAGTTAAAAAAAAAAAAATTATGAGATGAAAAAAGATGTAGAACTTTGTTGTTGAATATGCCGATATTATTAAAGTGGAAGTTAAAGTATTACATTTTTTTATTAGATATTATTAAGGAATTTAAATAGTTCTTAACATATACAGTAGCTCAGATTATAGCTTTCTAAAAAGGTCTAAGAAATCGAAGTACTAATATTGTGGAAAATTACCCAAAATTCATGAGAGTTGGCAAATGCCCCTAGTATTTCGTCAAACGATAACACTCGCACACCGATAATCAAAATCAGGCTATAGATGTAAGTGCAATCAACCAAATTTCCTTTAACGAACAGGATTTGAGGATGAATCGAGTAGGTAGATTCATTTTTTTTTCATTTTATGGTTAGTTATTGTAAATTTCCATACGAATTCCATGTCGATGGTAGGCTTTGTAATTTGCTACGTATAATCAATTTATTTAAATTTGTGTATGGCAATCGCATAAAATCTACATAATATTTTAAATTTATTCAGGTTAATTATTTGAAATTGATGTTTGTTTAGTCGTATATGATCATTCTAATTCTATGCTTAATATAAGTACTTAAAAGCAAACTACAAGTTGTTATGATTTTTTTTCTAAATTTACAATTTTTTTTTTATTAGTACACAGAAAAAAATTAAGTTGCTTAAATCAGTAAATTGTATTTCTCAAATTCAAAATTTTAGCATTTTTTGCTTAAACCAAGAACAGTTTCATTTATTTGATAATATTTTTTATAAAATTTAGTTATATTACAATTATTAAATTAATTTTTTTTTTGTTTAAATCAAGCAATGCTAGTGTGTTTTAATATCATTCAAAAACTTACTATAAATATATGTTAATCAATCGCTCAAAGTAAGTTTTTGCTTAAATTATATTTATTAATCGTTCACTGAAAAAATATATATTTTGATTTTCTTCGAATTTTGGTATTTTTTCAGTTTATTTTGAAACACAATATGTTTTACTAGAGAATATAAAAGGTTTCTCTGACCAATATGGAAATATAATAGAAAATGACGAGTTAGTTTCACAGATATTTAACTCTGATTTTTCAGAGACGACAAATCATATATCCAAATGATAATTAAATCGTTTGAGGACAAAAGTACTCAAACTGAAATAATCAATAACACAATTGAAATCGAAAATAATGAACCACTTTTCCCCAATGAAATAGAATTTTTGGTTTTAAAACGTACTAACGCTGTGGTGGGTCCGCTTTTAAAATTTTGCAGTGAGGTTTGTTGGTCATATTATGTTATATGCTGTTTTTATATATGATTTTTATATTTTTTAACATTTTAGTTTCTCAATTTAATTATTGTTTTTCTTAGGATTTTAAACAGTATTTGGAACAAAATCGTGGACAATATTTAATCGAAGAAATAAAAAATACCAACGCTCTGCGAGAGAAATCCAGAAAAGCTGTGATCGACTACTTGGGTTCATACACCGACGTAAACTTTGGACTTTATCCAACTCGTGACAAAAAACGAGCTGTTTGTCACACACGACCACCTGGAAAATATTGTATGTTTTAATGATTCCAAATTTTTGACAAGAGCAGGATATTTACACCCCTATTCCTCTAGTCGCATCACTTCAAGTGATGTGACTACTCATCTTCTCGGTTACTAGATCATTAAATCAAAACCTGCAAAATAATTGTTCATAAAAGTCGTTCTGGCTGTTTTTTAAATCTTAGTATGCTGCTTTATAAATATTTCCTATCGACTGCTGTCACTTCAAATGACAATTTCTATCACTTGGAATTTTGACTTGACAAATAAATCAAAAATAATCCAAACTAATGCAGCCAACCAAGATCTAAAAAATTTTCATTGAGAGTTTTGCACAAAACTATTTAGTAAATTTTGATTTTAAAATCTAGTAACCAGGAAGATCCATAGTCACGTCGCATGAAGTGATACGTCTAACGGAATTGAGTATTTAATCAGTAAATTGAAGAATTTGCGAAACCCTCAAAAATTTAACACTTCGACGGCCGGGTTGGGTACGGCTTCTAATGCTGCTCAAGTTGCTTCCATAGAAAGTCTTCAAGACGATCTTAAGTTCCTGAAAAATGCTAAACTACCGGATCAAATAGACGCAGTCAAGGAGAAGCTACTAACCACATTCGATTTTCGAAGACAAGCTATTAAAAATTGATACTTCTTTAATTAGGTCACCAAAAGATTCATTAAGCCAAATTAATCAAAATTTAACATCTACATTGCAAAAATTTCCATTATTGCAATTATTGAATTTCAACGATCGTTAACTGAAAATATTTTTAATGATGTATCAAAAATTATCAAATATAAGAGAAGCCAACCTAAACACGCAAGCGAAAATATTTAAGTAGTTTGATGGAAATGCGTTCCAGCTACAAAAGAAACAAAACTGTAGAAAAAAATCTGCATTTTGATACTCCCAAAACTAAAAACGTAGGCTTAGAATGGACTGTTAAAGATACGTTTTCTTATCGACAAACTACATTCCAATATATATCGATTATTGATACGATCCAGAGTTTGTTTCTTAATGCATCATATTTGTAAAAGTAATTGTTTACAAAAGTATTGTTGTGGGGAAAATTTTAAACGTAATACCATGTTTCTAAACCTATTCAGCGATAAATAACATGTTTTTAGTATCATTATTTAGAACTAATGATTTAAAGCAAAGTCCATGATATGAAGTATTTCTTAGACCAATGATTGATGAGATAAAAATTCTGGAAAATATGGATATTTTAGTTAAAGAAAATAAAAAAATGTTTGGAACGCTAGTATCATTATCACATGATAATTTAGCAGCTACTCAGTTATTAGGTTTTGTTAGTTCAATGAGAAGCACGAACTTTTACAGTTTTTGTTTAGCAACTCGCTTAGAAACGGAAACAATGACGATAGAGAAACCAGATTTATTACGAACTTCCGGAAATTATCGATAGCTTTTAAATGAAGAGCTTCAAATCGAAATGCATGTAAATGGAGTTAAGTATGATTCAATTTTATTCGATTTAAAATATTTTGATGTTTTTGAAAATGGGTCTGCAGATGTTATGCCTTTTTATATTAAGCAAATGTTTAATTTTATGATCATTAACAAATGCGTTACATTGAATGAGATTAATGATAGAATAACATTGTTTAATTATCGGTATCTATTTAAAAAAAGTTAAACCAACTCCTATTAATTTGAATACGTTTAGGTTATCCGCATCCCCATGTTGGTGCTTACTATTGCATATCCCATTTATATTTTTTGATTTTGAAGCGCCAAGTTTATTAAAATTCAAATGGAAAGCCTTAGAAAAGCTTCTGAACATAATGAATTTAGTATTCAGTGATGAACTCGATTTAAATGATATAATTGAGCTAAACAATTTAATTGAAGAATATTTACGTTTACTCATTTCTGAGTTTAATGCCAAACTGATCCCAAAACATCATTTTCTTCTTCACTATCCTTCAATTATTTTAAGTTACAAAACACGCGATCCGGTTAAGTGACCATAACCTTAAAAGCGAGTCAAAATGGATAACAAACTAATAGAAGATTTGCTGCGACAAATGCAGCTAGATAATAAATAACGTAGTGCCGAAATGCAGCAAATGCAACTGGAGTCTCAGAAAAAAGACGAAATGATGCAACAACTGTTAGAGCGTTTTGCAAACCAGCAGCAAGTCCCGCAAGCAGCGGAAAACATGGCACAAGGATATTCAATGCTCGGCGGAAGATTTTAAGGTCCTGCTTTTTGTGCAGGGCCTCAACAAATCACAGGACTCCATCACCTTGGAGAAGCTACTGTCAAAATTGGACGCACAATACACGGAAACAGGATTAGACACGGGGCAAAAATTGAAATTGCAGGAGCTAGTCAACATCGCTGAGCGTATAAGCAACCTCAAAAGAGACAAAGGCATGGTAACTCGCCTAGAAGCTGTCAAGTCGGAAGTACTGGAAATCCGAAAAAAAACAGAATGGAACCAGAACAAGCAACGAAACCCAGAACGACAAGTCTGCAAGACAAAAGCAGCGAATTGCAGCACGGATCAGGAACCGAAATTCCCATGCTGGTTGTGCGGTGAAATTCATTTCCATCGGGACTGCCCATTTAAGAACAAAGATTGTCAAACATACAAGATACAAGGGCACAAGAGCGGATATTGCCAGTCAGCGGCTCGCGTTAAGGCCAAAAGGGCACGAAGAGGTAGTGATAAGGGAAGACGGAGTTTTGCGGTTCAGGCAAGATCAGAGTCCACACGCAAATCTGTCATTCCGTCCATCAATAACCGCAGAGTATCACTACAGCTCGATACGGGCTCAGATTGGACGATCATCTCACGAACAAACTGGGAAATTTTAGGAATGCCCCGGTCCCGTGTAAAGAACAAGCGATCAGCGCAACTGGTGACTACCTCGACATAATGGGCAGTTTTCAAGCTAAACTGAAGTTGTATGAGCGCGAGGCCAACGGACAGGTCTACGTTGCAAAGTCCGATCTGAATGTGTTTGGCAGCGATTGGATGGAAATATTGGGGCTTTTCGACGTACCATTAATATATAAATGTAAATCGTGTTGCAATTAACAGATTTACAACAATAACTAATTTCGATGAGTTGAACAACCTACGCATGTACATACGTTAAGTAACGAAACCGGAACTCTAAGTAAAACTACCAACATGCTTAACACCAATTTAAAGTATATCACTAGCAACGCGCACAGAACCAGATGATTATCTTCAATTTGTATATCTTAATTATATTCTTAACGTTTAGATTGAAATCTGATATATTTTATTTACGTATAGGAGTTGAAAACAGTTTTGGATTCTGGAAGAGGGAAAACATTTGATGACGCGTTCAGCAAATATGGGCATTTAAACGACGATTATCGAAACCTGCTCATTGAAGATATTGTACAATATCATACGGATAGAGAAGAAAACGTAACGGTATCTCAATTTCAGAAAATTAGCATTGATATTGAAAAATATTTTCCTGGGGAAGATAAGGTAAATGAGTTTTCTTTATTTTTTAAAAGTTATTTAAAACCTTAATTAGTTCATTAAAATTTTAGTTTAGTATTAACTTTTATTTAAACCAACTTATTTATTAATAAAAAACTCAATTTATGCGTTTGTGTGGTGCAGGAGTTTTATTAAAAAGGAGGAAAAAACCAAAAGGAAAACTATACAACAAGTATAGTCACAGTCAGCAGAAGTTAAAAAATCGGGCTTATTACACATGAAAGTCAGTCAAAGGAGTCATCTGTCACAGTTCCTAAGCCCGGTAACTATAGTTAAATTATTTTATACTAAACAATGTAATTTTAATGGATATAATTTTTCTTATATAATTTAACAACAAAATTTACCCAAAAGGAGGTTTTCGGAGAACAACAGAAATCAGTGAGAGCTGGCCTCTGCTAAAGTCAGCCAAAGTATATCGATTGGTAAATAATGAACAATTTCATATTAGTTTCTTTTTACTGAAACGTATAGTCAACTAATTTGAAACTTGTTATAAAATTTAAAATTTTAATTAATTTTCTTTTACCAAAAGTTATTAATTTCAATTTGTATAAGATGATGATATATGGGGTAACACGCAACAGATTCACACTCATTTTTTTCATTTTATCTTTAGACTACAAAAACTTCACTTTTTGTAAACTGCTGCACTATGTATTGAAACCTTGTGCTCGATTACAAACAAAGCCAGATCGAAAATTTGGTAGCCGTCAATTGCAAATTCCATAAATGCATTCGGAACTGAAGTCAACTCTATTATAGAACTTAACAACGCGTTGAGCGAAAAACGACAGCTTTGATTGCCGTCTTATCAGATGGCAGTAAAACCCAATATAACTAGTAGTATTTGACGACATTTATTATAAGTTCGATTGTTTTTTAAGATGCTTAGATATATGTTGTAAAATGTTTTATGTTTTAAATTTAAAATATCCTGTTGAGTGCTATAAAAATTGGAATTTTAAACAATTTTATTTTTACGATTTTGCAGAAACATAATTAGAGCATGACATAAAAAGTTTAAATGAAATTGTGGAATTTATATAATTTAATTATGATTACTCTATGTATTTTTATTTACCAAATATAATTGAGTTTTATTTAAATAAAAATAAATTATTATCAAATCATTTTTTTATTGAAATTTTAAATTAATTTGATTTATTAAACGTATCTTCCATACGAGTGAAAATTGGACTGGTTCACATTATACAGGACGCACTATTCTAATTATTTTAGAAAGCATTAAATATCTTGAATAAGTAATAATATGCTTAAGTTAGAATATAGTTAAATGGAGCAAGCTATATATGCGTAGCTAAAACGCATCAAGCAATCCTGTTAAAATGTTGATACTTAAAACAAAAACTTGCTTACATTAAGTAACATAAATGCTCAATTTTATTAAAATGTAAGGAAATTTAGATAATCATATAATTAATGAGAGCAAGCTACATTATTTATTTTAGAGAGGTTTATATAAAAAAATTAGTAAAACAATTTCTAATTTCAATAGAATATCACTTTCTTGATTTTATTTGCTTTTTCTATTTTAATCGCATTATTCAAGCTATTTCTCAATTTAAACAATGGGCTTGATGGGTTGAATATCAAAGGGCCACCATCGATAACGTTTTACAACCCTGAACCGCTCTTTCGACCGTTTACAAAAGATAATAATTCTGAGGACAAATCTAACTTCGGAGGTAATACTAGCAGCGATATGGTGCAAGCAGAAATAACACGAGGCAATGTTTTGATGTGTCAATATCAGTAAAGCAGTAGGGGCCTAAATATTGAATTCGACATTCATTTTCGAAGGCTATCGGTTTCCTATAGTTAGTAGACAAAAAAAGATAAATGTATGAAATTTTTACTATTCTTTTCTCTTTTGTTTCTAAGCTTGCTATAGAAAATTTTTGCACAACAATTTATGCGAGTCGCCTTTGTGAAGTTTTTGGACACAATTTTATCGCTTGGACAAAAATTTATGGAAGTGTTCAATTTTAACAGTGTATTTATTTTATATTAAAATAATTCGAAAATAATAATAATAAAAATTGAAAAAACAAAAGAAATTGTTTGACATTTAAAAATCTAATATGTTCATTATTATAAATTTTTAAGTAAATCACATACCATACTGTATAAAATGATACACCAGATAGCCAAAATCTCAGAAGTTGGCTCGCATAGTGACTATATACACGTTCAAAAAAGGACACATTGAGCTATTTAAATCAGTACGCCCTATCTCGATATGATGACCAAGGCTCGCAAATCGAATTTTTAAAGTTTTATCAATACAGCGAGTCTGCATATCCACGGATGTTCTACTACTCCAAGCCAAATAGCAAAAATCTCAGAGATTGGCCCGCATTTTAAATTTTATTAACCTACCCAAAATCTTGCCTTTTATCATAACATTTTTTTTTGTTTTCGTAAAGGTACAAAATAGCTTTTATTCTATTCTGAAATGTGAGTTTGTTCTAAATAGTAGAACATTCGTGGATATGCAGACAGCTGTATTGGTAAAAGTTTAAAAATTCGATACACGAGCCTTGTTCATCATTTCGAGATAGGGTGCACTGATTTAAATAGCTCAATGTATCCCTTTTTCGAACATGTATAGTCACTGTTTCTGTATAGTCACAATTTCTTTTATTTTATCAATATTTGTTATAATTATTGTTTTTATTTCGAATAAATACACTGTTAAAATTGCACACTTCCGTAAATTTTTGTCCAAGAAATAAGATTGATTGTTCAAAAACTTCACAAAGAATACTCGCATAAATTTTTGTCCAAAATTGTTTGTCCAAGAACTTCACACCGGTACGTCGAATTCAATAGGTCCCACGTTTTGGATTACAAAATTGTCACAGTGATAGTGCTCACAGGAAAAAATATTGCTAGTCCAGGGGTGGGAGGCATAATGTTCTATTCGAAGTTGTTGAGATCGCAATAGAAACAACGTAATTGAAAAATGAAAAACCTTTCAATTTTATTCGTGATGAAAGAGACGAGAATTTCGATAGTATCGAAAAAAAGCGATGTTACCCACCCTAGGAGTCAAGAAAAGTTAGAAAATAAACATTTCGGATATCGCCTTAAATAAGATAAAAAAAAATTCGAATTCTAGATCAAACCAGCTCGTACCATTGAAAAATAGTTTTTATTAAAACTGAAATAAAACAAACAACAAAAATCAACCAATTTGACATTTTTGTAATATATAATCAGAAGCACCAAATTGGTTGGTTTCTAAAACACTTTATGTCAGAAAATTATTCATTCAAATGCCTTTTCTAAAGAAGAAAAACTTTAGCCTCAATATTTTGGTTCGGGTTCATCATCAAATTCCCATTCCTTCTGAGGATATTTATAAAATTGCGATAACTAACGGCCAGAATGCCATATTGTATTCGCAACTCAGCCCAGACATTCCGGTGATTTTTTAACCAAGTGTCAAAGGGCTCGTCTTCGTATATTCTTATGTAGATGATATCCTTCAGTGAACATAATGACCGATATCACTGCTTTATACCACGTTTACTCGAGCGTTATCTTGCCACTACCACACTTTTGGCACATCCGTTGAACGACGCGCATAGTACAACTCAACTACCGATGCTTCCAATGTAGCAGTTGTAGCTGTCTTACAACAACGCAACAAAGGTTTTTGTCAACTATTAGCTTTATTTTCAAAGAAGCTCTCTCCTGCAGAAATTAAATACTCTACTATATAGAGAACTTCTTGCTATATGCATTAAAAATCAAATATTTTCTCCCCTTAACAGCCGCTGAATGAAAATTAGAACATAGTCCCCGGCAATTCTCGACTATATTGCCTAATTCACTACCGACATTCATCACATTAAATTTAAACACAATGTGATGAGCGACTGTTTGTTTCTTTCTGGTGAAACACTTATCATATAACTCAGAGTCTTCTCTTTCTACATGAAGAGTAACCGAGAAATGACCTCAAAAACCTAAGTAAAATCTTATGCATTAAGTATATCGGTAAATATAGTGCTCCCTTTTTATCACGATAGTCTATTAATTTGGCCCGAAAAACTATCCCGAAAAGGCTTTTTGCGGTGTGTTTCCATGCTAAATTCAAATGTCAGCCCGAAAAAAATGAAAAAAATGTGAGTTTCATCCCGAATTTTTTTTCTAGCCAGCAAAAATATTTATCTACAAAAAACAATATGTTTTAAACATAAAGCTTTATTTCATCCCTAGAAATTTTTATTTTTTTTTAATTACGGAATCCGTTTTTGTAAAATTTCAATAATATAAATACATATATTCACTAATTATGATATCTGTATTAAAACACTGCATCCAGGTTCTGCTTTTCATCCCTGATTTTTAAAAAACAGAAGCTGGTTGTTTTAATACAAAAAAAATCAAGCATAAAACGTGAAGACAACAAAATGGTAGAATGATTCAATAAATTATTTCTACCAGTATTTTGTTGTCGTGTTATCCCATTTGTTCCAGACAATTCTGAGATCGAAGCTGGAAAATTCCAAATTTACAAAAATTCGTAATACTCGGGTGGTAGAATGATTCAATAAATTATTTCTACCAGTATTCCCATAATACCGTAATGAGATTTTGTTGTCGTGTTATCTAGTGATTCAGAAGCTTGAAACCACTACTCGCGTAAAGTAAGGAAACCATTTTAAACAACTGTACCGAATCATTTACATAAAAAATTATTGAAGTTATATTTTATTTTAATTGCAGATTGATAAAGCTTTACAAAAAATATATTTAGTTTAATCTAAAAGAGGATGCCTCTGAAATTCACGAATTTTTCCTTTGACGTTTGCCACAAGGGCTCGTTCGGTGTTTCCATTCTTTTTCGTTGAGTAGATTGATAAATTGTTTTCAATTCTTCAACCGATTTCACAGTTCGGCCATCGTTTCTCAAATTCTATTTCATAATTGTATAAAATTGTGGACCAGGTAATGTGGAAAAGTTCATTTTTAGGTACGTTTCGCCGTCCATAATTAAACAGCTCGGAGATGTGTTAATGAAATGTTTGTAGAGTAATTTTGCTCGTCTTAATGCAACATTTGTTTGCTTTTTCGACCGTTTAGGAATTTTCTGCTTCTTGTAAGTTTTTAGTCCATGATTTTTTTTTGATTCGCTGAACCATATCTTTCGTTGTTCTATGTTTCTTTGCAATATCCCGAACTGACTTAGAGGGAGTATTTTTTAATGGCTTTATCGTTTAATTCTAACTTCTTCTGTCGCGTTCCTCTCGGTCGCCCACTTTTTGGTTTGGATTTTACTGTGCCTTCATTGAGAAACCGATTTATCGTCTTGCAAACATTTGATTTTGTTGTTTTGCAATTTTTTGCGATCATGGAATACGAAATTTACTTATTTTTCTGCCATTCATGCACAATTTTTCTCGAACAACTTCTCTTTGATATTCCATTTCTACTTCTGCCACAAACAAACAAAAATTACACTAGCTTACTTTGTTTGAAAAAAACTGTACTTTTAAAAAAACAAAAAATAATGACATTTCTTCCGAAAGTTTTTTTTTAGCTAAGATAAAAAATTCAAAATCCTGTTCGGGCTGAAAAGACTTCTGGCTAAGTAGCATACGTCACCGCGCATACGAAATCAGAATTCACGGTAAATTTGAACTACCAAGTCACTGGTTTGAACCACTGCCGTGGATTTTGACGATAGTCGGCCAAGTTACATGTAAGTACAATCGAAGTCCATTCAAAACAGTTAAGTATGGAGTTCGAGGTCGTTCATATGTCCATTATGGGCACATTTGCAGGTCTCGATTCGTTGCACCCAATTTTCGACGATTCGGCCACATATTTCGACGAAAACGGCCGCTACTTCTCGTTCAATGTTGGCTCTGAACTCCTCTAACGACGCCGATTTAGATTTCAATAAGCCGATTGATAGACGCGCTGTATGGCATGTTGCACCATCCTGTTGAAACCACATATCATTAATGTTTAGTTCATGCAATTGATCAAAGAAATAACGTTGCAACATGTCTATGTCGCGATCTCCATTGACGTAACGGTCATTTTCATTATCAAAAAAAAACGATCCAATGACACCACCAGCATGGAATATTTATATTCAAATTTTTTTTACTAGACTATGAATTGCTTGACTACTGGGACGATAATTACGACCAATAATTGGTATTAACGCTCTGGAAGTTGCTGTCACCGGAATTTTTGTAGTAAATTTTAACTAGTTGTAAACGTTGCTCGGTCTTGTACTTCAACATGCTGAAAATGTTGTTTTTTCTAAATGTTTTGACACTGACAGTTTGGTTATTTGTTTAAAGGAGCGTTCACAGTGAAAGTTCAAAATTGTCTCAAACGGAAAACCAGATACTATTGTCTTTCTTTTGAATTACATGGAGCATTCAACTATTTTGCGGATAACTTCGTAATACTCATTAGATACGTTAACTGTTTCGCTCTCTCAGATGAACGATCTAAACCTATGAAACGGTTTTGTGAAATCCTGGTTAAATATTATTTCATTATACAACACTCGAACTATGTTTACGTTCAACACTAGATTTTGGCAGAATACCATTCGCTATTATGTAGAAGTCAAAAAATGTACTTTTTAAAAAATTGCTACGTTTGTGTGTGTTACCATGCAGACTAAATATTTATGAGCTATATATACAGCCTAGACAGATTGAATGATCAGAGTAAATCTTCCTAATTAAGCGTTTCCATAAATTGGGAGATTCCAATGATTTTTGTGCGAAATCTGTCCACCGGTGCCCCCGGTGGTAGCTTCCATAGGAATTTTTACGTGTTTTGCAAATATTTTGAAAATTATACTTACGAGAAAAACGACTAAAAACTAATCACCAACTGGCACAGTGGTTAAAGCTTTGGCGTTTGGATCGGGAGGTACCGGGTTCGAATCCCGATAGAGGCAGAATGCGAAGTGAAATTTTATCATCAGATTACGATCTGTGGTGAAATGTAACACATATATGAACCCCTGTCGGTGTGCAAAATTCATGGGCCGACCCATCTTCCATGCCGGTATAGGCTGGCATGAAGCTTGCAATTTGCAGCTGATCTTAAATTGGTCCTATAGCAGCCGTACGTCCTCGAGTTGGCCGGGAGGCGTAAATTAAGGACGTGAAAGCTTAACCGCGGAAGAGCATAGTGAGCCTTGAGCCCCAAAAAAGATCGCAGAGTTAATAATAAAAAAAACTAAAAACTAAATGATTCTAAATAAATTTTGCAACAATACCGATCCAGATCAATTTTCCAAAATTTTAAACTGGTTTTCAACAAAATATCCGGCTTCCATACAGGGCAGAAGGATTGATTAATAAATCAATAAAAATCAATAGATTGATCGGGATGAAACCTCAAACAATTAAACTTTCTCCATAACTTGGGAGATTCCAATAATTTTTGGCCGAAATCGGTCTTTTGCAAGTAGCGGCTATCATACTATAAGAGCTTTCTCATTATTTGCAAATATTTTGAAAACTATATTACAAAAAAAAAAGATTAAAAACTAAGATTGTAAATTAATTTTCAAAAAATTTGTTCAAATATTTGTTTTAAATTTTACCGGAAATGACAAGTTACCGGAAATTGGGACTGGTGGAAATGCGAAATTTGATGAGAATTGTGTACCGAAAGTGGAAGCATCCATACTGGGTTTTGCATTGACAAAGAACGACAGGGAATTAAAACATTCAAATAAATTAAAAAATTAAATTTTTAAGAAAGATTGAGATCGTTGATTTTCTAAAATTTAAGCAGGGATTTTGATTAAACAAAACAGTTTTTATCAAAACTTTGGAAATTTTAACTTTCATGGTAAGATAAAGTTGTATGTTGGCCACAACACATTCACCCTCCAATTTTTTTTTATTGTATGAAAAGTTTGATTTTTGATAAGTAAAGTTATTTTTTGAATTAACTCGTTAACTTATAAATTATTTAAAATCTAGGTAATTGGATGGCGGTAGGCACAATCATGAAATTTGATCTGAATGTTCATTTTAAATAGTTTAAGTGATTTCATTAATAAAAATTGGGATTTTCAGAAATCACCCATACAAAATTTTTCAGAAATTGATCTTTTGAATTTAGGGTTGAATTATGGGTTTCTCTGTTCCCAACTGTGGCTGATATGCAACATGCCACCGCTGAATTTTGGTCTTATCAGGTTATATACATCTAGTCTGAACATTGTGACTAGAAAACTACCGCATTTTCTTACATGTTTGATCTACTTCAATAGACGTTGTACATATCGCATGTAAATAGGCAGATATAGCCGTTCTAGGAAAAATCCTGACCAATCCTGTAGGAGAACAAAATTGGTTTCGACATGTACAATTTTGCACAATTAAACTAAGCAAAATATATGCTTTAATCATTAAACAGATCTATGGGATTTCTGGTGTGATAATCACGTCAAAAATCCCACATTATCTCCCAAAGTACATTAAGCACAAATTTTACCGTTAGACGCACAAAATTGCACAATCAAATACTACTCGACAAAATAAGAAAACCGTAGTGTTTCCAAAATGGGATTTCTGACGTGACTCACACGAAAAATTGAACCTAGTGGAAAGCAGAGTAAAAAATCGCGGTAAAAAACACTATAAGATCCGTTCAACCAGAAACGAGATCTCTCAATCGGCCCATTAATTAGAAACAATACGTATCGATTAAAATAAAATCCTAATTTACTAAGATAACGTCTATGATTTAAATAAATCGATTTCTTCCATTTTCGATTACAAATAAAAAAAAAATCGACATACATGAAATATGTATATGCTTACTCTTAACGTTCTATACAGCAATAAAAAATAAAACTTGAGAAATTGAGAAGTTAATAAAAATTAATTAACATCCAATCGATAAATCTATTTTTAAGAAAATTATTACGATTCAATTAAACATTTGTGTTTTATTTTTATTACATTTCTCAAAAAATAAATCAATATTTTTAATATAATAAATGTAAGGGTATGATATTTTGCTTGGTTGCTGGTTAGCCCGATTTTCAAAAATTATTTTTTTATTTTTTGTCATATCCTGGGGGGAGGATATATAATTATATATATAAATATTATTAAATTTTTGTTCAACAGTGTTACTATAGTTTTTATTTTTAACAAAAAAGAGAAACAATAAATTTTATTTTATAAACTTTTTATTGATAAATATACTCGTAGTTGTGTATTTTATGCACTGTATTTTTCAATACTCATATCGCAGTTTTATTATGCAATTTTATTTAGTGTTTCACGCCAGATAATGCATAAATGCTCATATGTTCATATATAGAAATTAAAAATTTATGAATTTAACCTATATCCTCGTACTTGTTTTATCGTTGAAATGCTGAATTATGGTTTCAAGTTTTTATTAAACTTCAATAATGCTTAATATCAAGTGACAATTTTATAAGTAAGCTTTTATGATTCGAATAGTTGTATAAATTTATGTTATGACACATTTAAAGTTCAAAAGCAGAACATAAATATCAAAACACACTACATACAATTAAGGAAGATTAAAGAATTATATCTACTTACGGAACGTTTTCAGTTGGAATATTTATTTCCCATATATGTAAATGATTTAATTTCATTTTAAAATACAAAGTGTACGGATTTTGATCTAAATGTGGGACTCGAGATTGTAACAGTTCGCTGTTACAGATTATTAGTTTTGTGTAATTAAACATCAATCAATTATACGAACAGCCATGATACACCGTTTTCAAGACAGGCGTACAGAGGCTGACATTAAACAAGTACTGGAACGACAGAAATAAAAATTACCATGTACCTTATAGAGTAATGACTAATTTTACCTAATTTAATAGAAAAAAATAATTTACGTAACTAGTTTAGCCAATATATTATATATTATGTAATTAATCAGATCAAATTTACTGATATCGTTATATTAATAATAAATTTACTTTAATGATGCTTTATTGTCTTTAAAATCGATTATTATTTGAAAATTGAGCATAAGTTAAAAATAATAATTTATGTTACAACACACAAATTTATATTTTTATATTTAAGTTATATTGGATTAAATTAAAATTTAGATAAAAAAGAATTATATATGCGCGTCAAAATGATTGTATTAGTGAATATCAGATTTCAACGCTCTTCAATGTACCGAGTGAACAATTGAAAACCTACAATTCGAAATTAAGCTAAGTCTCTAGCGGAAAAAAGAATTAGAAGAACGTGAATCGAACTTTTTTTTTGTATCATACTACATAATATGATTTTTCTACTTTGGTGTATAACTCAAAGCTTTCTTTGTTTAAATGGTCTTCTGTATTGTCAGATTTTTAATCTGCATCACGAGCAAAATTTGATACAGCAGGTTCTTTAAAAAATTTTAACCCTACCAACAAAAAACTGTACACGCTGAATTCTTTACGAACGCGTAAACTTTACGTATACCCATTTAGCAAGCAAGCAATTTGTTAGTCTAAAACCTGGAGGACTAATTTGAAAATTCGATATCGGATCCGAAAACGGATTTTGCTATTATGAAAATCCGCTATCGAAAAATCGACTATTACGAAACTAAAAAGAGAAAACGAAATCGGATTTTCCGAAAATCGAATGTCAAAATCCGACTGCTATTTAGTTTATGAATTTCATTTATTGCTATCGAATGTGTGTATTTCTTCGACTTTCAATCAATAGATGTGTACCAATAGTAGATAATTTTTTGATGAGTTTGGCATAGAGTTTTTCAAAAATAAATGAAATTTACTGAAAAATTTAGCAGAGTGCAAGAGGGATTTTTTATCACCTGTGGCATTATTCTGGGCCGACATGGTGTTACTATCATTATTTTCGCTTCGACGAAAAAACCGTGCTACTTTGATGAAAATTTAAAAATTTACATGAACGAAAGAAAATGTTTACTTCCAAAATACCGTTATTCTATCGAAAATGCATCGAAGCGAAAATAGTGATAGGTACAACATGTCGGCCCTGGTAGTGCCCCGGGAATAGGAAATTGGGGAAAGAATTTATATGTAGTTTTTATTTAAACATTTTTTTTCTGGCATACTGAAATAAAAAGTTAGTATTAATTTTTTTCAAAACAAAATTTAATGGTGAATAATTTTCCCTGCCAATTTAGGTATGAAAAAATTATTCCCAATTTATGAATATTTACATCAAACTTTTCTCCTTAGTAGGCCGGAAAAAAACATTTGAACAGAAATTACATATACATTCTTTCCCCAGTTCCCTATTCCCAGGGAATTACCAGAAGAGTGCCACTGATATCCTGTTCGAAGTAAATAACTAATATGCCGACCCACCCATGTCAGTAATACCCAGGTTGGCAGCTATGCAACATGCGGATGATTTTTATGTAAATCTGATATTATTTGAACAAAATGTGAAATTGTCCAACTGATCTTTTTATGGTTTGATTTTCACGGTAATCAGAGATAGAAAAACGCTAATCTACTACATCCTCGAATAAACTTAAATAACAAAATCAATTTTTTAAACCCGTTCAGGATTCAGAAATTTAATAAATTATTAAAATATTATTATTAGAAATCGGGATTAAACGATGCCGAAAACATTTTCAACATTGTAGTTTATTAATTACTAAAATGTGATTGCTGAAGGTAAATGTGCAAGGCACACAACTCCAGAGTCAGAGTCTAATCTCGAATTAATCAAAAACCGTGGACTCTCGATTTTTTACTCATTTGAGCGCTGCTTGAATTTGTAAGTGCCAGTGCATTATTTTTTTTTTGGAATTAAATAATCATTTTTTGGGTTAAAATATTTATGCCAAAACGAGAAATAATTTAGATTTCAATTACAGAGGAAAAAGATCGAAGGTTTTATTATAGTTTTATTGGGTGACGGTTTCTTTATCGTAAACAATTTATCGTGGTTCAATTTAACGTGAACATTTAATCGTAGAACAGTTTATCGTGGACACAATTTACCGTGGACACAATTTAACGTGGGACAATTTATCGTAGAACAGTTTTTCGTGGACAATTTATCGTTGAAAGGTTTTATGCGTGGTATCAAAAAATTAGTGGGATTATTGAATGATTTTTGGAAGAATTTCTGGAATATGGCCATGTGGGACGGAACTCGGTAGTTTCTTAACCGATTATGATGGGATTGGGTATGTTGGATGGAAATGGGATTATTGAATGATTTTTGGAAGAAGTTCTGGAATATTGCCATGTGGAACGGAACTCGGTAGTTTCTTAACCGATTATGACGGGATTGGGTATGTTGAATGGAAATGGGATTATTGAATGATTTTTGGAAGAAGTTCAGGAATATGGCAATGTGGGACGGAACTCGGTAGTTTCTTAACCGATTAAAGATCCCGGCCCCTACGTCCCCGAAATTAAAATATAAAGTGCCCCGCAGGGCTACGGGGAAGAGCGTAGGTGTCATTAATAGATTCTATATAATCCGCTCCTACGTGCGGCACGCAGTGCGACATGTTTGAAGATCCCGGCTCCTACGCCCCCCGAAATTAAAACCCAAAGAGCCCCGCAGCGCTACGGGGAGGAGCGTAGGTGTCATTAATAGATTCTATATAATCTGGTCCTACGTGCGGCACGCATTGCGACTCCCACTCTCAATTTAATATATTCTCAGTTTAATATATTTCATTTATTTTTAAATGAGATTCAATATTTTTTTATTAATTTTTTTAGCACGCCAACGTATTGTATTTTTTAAAATTTTAGTTCGTTTTTATTCCAATAGATGGCGCTAGTTCCAAATGCTAAGCAAAGTACTTTCGCCATTTTTTTAAACTTCATTGAAATCCCAATTTAATTGTACAAACCTATATCGAATCATCCCAATCGATTGAGAAATCCCTTAGTTCTATTCAAATAGAGCCGCTAATTTTTTCAGAACCACATTTTACTTATATTGAAATCATGATTTCATATACTCGTAATACAGAGTTGTATCCCAATAGATTAAGGTCGGTTGAGATACAAATTGGTTAAACTCATATTGAACATTTTCCAAAAACCACACCGTATTCCGTTCATATTGGCTATTTTGATTAACTAAACTGTGTTTCATCTTAATCCGGTTGTGTAATCGTTTAGTTATGTTTAAATTAGTCATTTTCTAAATCTGATCCGGCGCCCATATTGGAGTATGTTTTATATCAAAAACTGCGTTCTATCATAAAGATATGAAAAGCCAACTAAAATTACACCCGGAACTGATAAGGGAATCCTATTTTCATTTAATAAACTGAGTTTCATCCTTATCGGCTAAGAAATCGAACTTTCTAAAGAAAATGTCATAAAATATTTATCGGGAATTTATGGTTTTCGGTATTTTGATTCTCGTAATTTTCTTAAATTTTGGGATTTTGATAATACGGGATTTTGTTTTTCGACCTTTACACTTGAAAAATCTTCATAGGTAAGGAAGAGCAACAATTTTTTTAAAAACGTCTAGTTCCATTAAATGTGTTTAAAATTACTGATTACGATTAGCGAATAAATGGCTAAAAATGAAAATTCATAATTCGCAAAGTGGGTGACTGCGAATAAAATAAATCAATGTACAAGTGGAAAGCACTAATTTCTACCCACAGAAAGGGTCGGAAGTTCTTGAATAAAATCGAAAATATGAAAAATGCAGAAATAAAACATTCGAGGCTTTGTATTCAATCAGTATCGACTGTTGTTTTATTTTAACCCGCTTTTGCATTTTCGTTCATGCAAGTTCTACTTGGGGGCTCAACCGGGATCCAAGTTGACGAGTTTTTTGATTTTGTAGCAAATAGCGATTTTGGAAATAATATAATAGTAGACGAGTTATTTTGTGAGCGATATAAAATATGATTTCCAAATACAAAAGACGAACAAATCGGTGCAGTTGGATTAAGTGAATAAACATCTAAAAACATCAACGTAAAACGAAACGGTAAAATAGTGAGTGAAAGTAAAACAAAACAAAAAACGACTAACGGTTGAAATCAATCACACGATTTCGCATGCGTTTTAGGAAAACAAAATTTTTAAACGTTCGAGATCAAGAAATCGAACCGGTACAAAAGTTTACATATTTTCTTTTGATTTGCCGGTTGTTTTTGTGCGTGTGATTAAATTTGTAAAGCAGTATAAACAAAATGGGACCAACATATCGACGTTGACAAAATAAACAAGATAATGAAGAATCGTTGAATGAGGAATTCTATCAGCAAATGGTGAATCGTTTACGTAAGGACATCAGTAGTGGAACGTTCTCGAAGCAAAGGTCGACCATGGACGAGCACTTTAATAAAACTACGCTAAATGAAAAAAAGACCTGGAATTAAAGCAAAAAGAGCCTCTATTAAAAGAAAGGGAACTTGAACTGTTCGAACGAGAAAACAAGTTATTAGCTGATTAGCAGGCAAAAGTTTGTCCGTTAACGGTGAAACGTTTGACAACGGCTCCACAATACTCATTAGACGACATAAAAAATTCCGTGTGTACATTCAACGGCGTGTACGTTTTTCCGATCGAAAAATGCGATTTTGAGGAAACAAACGAACATTTTTGAAGGGAAGGAACGGGATCAATTTTTCTATGCGAAAAGAATATTAGAGGGGGATGCAAGGCTTAGGATACGAGTCGAAACTGGACTCAATTCTTGGAATTATTTGAAGGATTTTGTACGAAAGGAATTTGGAATTAAAACGAATAGCGCTGTTATTCATAAAAAAATGGCAGAGCGTAAGTAAGAAAAACCCGACAGGACGCTACAAAGATATCTAATAGAATTACGAGAAATTGGTGCGACTATCGTAGCCTAGAGGAAAGCGCAATCATTCAGTACTGTGTAGGCGGGATACCGGTTAAGGAATCGAACAAACAGATCTTGTATGGCGCCGTTGATATGGATGATTTTAAGGCAAAGCTTAAGTGTTACGACGAGACGTGTTTGTAATTGAATAACTCTACTACATTAACTAAACCCACTACTACAAATAATCCCATTGCAAATACCGCAAGGCGCGCGAAATTTTGAAATGCGATGTTTTGAATGTGGAAAATGGGCATGTTGGGAAAAGCTGCCCAAACAAGGGAAATGGTACGATGTGCTACAACTGTAAGGTATTCGGGCACGTGTCTTTAAAATGTCCAAAAAGTGGTAGCCCAAAAGATTGTTCGGCCATACAGAGTAATACATCTGTATTCAATAAAGATCTTAAAGTTATAAGATTTGGGAACATGGAATTAGTAGCTATGGTAGATAAAGGAAGCAACATCAATTGAATGTCGGAGGGCAAATTTAAAAAATTAGATATTCCGAATTGGGATGAAATTAATTTTAATGGTGTTGGATCAAAGCTAAAAACGAAAGGATGTTTTCTATCAACAATCGGGATTGAAAACGATGAGTATGAGACGGTGTTCCACCTTGTTGATGATAATTTGTTTCCTTATGAAGCCATTCTAGAACGCGAAGTTAATCGGGAAACAATTAGGATCGTGACACCAAATGACGTGATAATGAGGAAATTTGTGCCAGAAAATACCATTTTCTATTAATATTTCTTATATTCAAAATTTAGAAGTTCAGAAAATGGAAATCCAGAAGTTGTTGGTTCGGTATTCTACCTTCGAGCTATTAATGGGAGTAAGAATGAGGGCACCGGAAAACTTATGTGTGAAGGACGCGGTGGACGTAGAAGGTGGCGCAAAATTTTTATGATGAGCGAGTTGAGGATTGTCAATTAGCGAGGCGTCAAATCGAGGTGGTCCAAGAAGAAAACCGACGAATATTCAACAAACGACGTAAAGTAGCCACGGTTTATGATATGGGTGACATTGTCGCCATAAAACAAACAAAATTGATCACCGGTTCGAAAATATTACCAAAATTTTTGGGTCTGTATCGCGTAATTAGGGTCAAAAGAAGTGATCGTTACGAGGTGGGAAAAATTTGGCAATGCGGCGGTTCCACAAACATCGTCAACTGGTGCAGAGAACATGAAGAAGTGGTTCTATGGCATTTCGGAGCGAGAGACAACATGCGAGTATGAGAGCGACGAGATGAGTCCAAATGAAGCAGAAACCCAGCCGTCTGGGTCAGCCGACCCAGCAGAAGGGCCGAGTGGAAAGCACTAATTTCTAACCACAGCAAGGGTCGAAAGATATTGAATAAAATTAAAATATGTATAAGTAATTAAAAATGCGGAAATTAAATATTCTAGGTGTTGTATTCAATCAGGATCGACTGTTGAAGTCACATCCAAGGTTTTGTATTCAATCAGTATCGAGTGTTGAAATGAATTCTTGTCAGTCTCAACTTCATGATATTTTAGAAGGGTTTGGACATGGCCCCGTACAAATTGTTTCTAAAATGTCAGTTTAGTTTAGGAAAGCGGTTATGTTAAATTTGCCAAGTTCTCTGTATCAAGTTGACCCTAGTTATAAATTCCTGCACCATTCATCCAATCGGCCGCTCATCCAATCGCCATTTGATTGTTCGTTAAATCACTTCTTCTTACAATATATGAAGCCCATATATGCGATAAAGTATGGTTTATGCATATAAATGTTACCAAGGAGAGTGGAGTAAACTACATATCTGTATATAAGGATATGTTGCGAGTTTTCGCTTAGATTGAAAAGTCCCTTAGTGAATGGGTGCAGTGGAAAACTATTTCTTCTTTATTTGACAGTAATTTTTTGAAAGTAATTTTTTGCTGCTAGACATTTTACCTATAAACCATTTTATGCTTATTTGTTGCATATCACATTAAAGAATAACAACAGCTTTCGGATTTCCTCTTCTAATTGGTCTAATTTTTTACATGCTATTTGTCTTTTTTTTGTTACTCAATTTTGTTTGATTTGTTTTCTCCTTCTCACTTTTAACTGTTGGAAAACGACACCATGAAGTGAATTTGTTTTGTAAATGTTAGTAGAACACCAACACTCGCTTGATAAACATCGATTACGAAGAATGGATATTTAGTAAGTTAAAAAGTGTAAGAAAATAATTTTTTATTTTTTAGTTATGAAAAAGAAGAGTCTTCTCCCTCTCCAAGCTTGGATTCGAGTGTCGTTAGGTAAATAGCTTTGCTTAGATTATTTAGTTTAAAATAAAGTAAAATAACTGGTTGTGACATTGTTTGTTATTTTCATTTTAATTAAAGTCTATATTTTAGATACATTTCGTAAGCAAAAAAAAATTTGTTTAATTAAAAAATCTGAATTGAATGTTATTATTATTTAAATTTCTTGTTAAAAATGTGTATGTATATTAAACTGAATAATTATTTTTTGTCCTGAAATGTTTGTAATGTAAATCTATTATTTATGCCGGGAATTTTAATCTCAACAAGATCGGACCAATCGAGTTGCGATGACTCAATCTAAGATAGGGATTATATCGCGGATAGAGTCGTTATTGAACTTTAGGAAGTAGCTGCTGATGTTCCATCAACGTCGTGACGTGTTCCGTGCAATAATTTACTCACACCAAGAACCGTAAAAGAAACGAACGAACCAGCTCGAAAACGAAAATTAAATAAATCCAATTGGAAAAAACAAGTTGTCAAAAGAAAAAGGCAAACAGGGAAAGAGTATACTAACCTGCAAGGTAAAACAATGCCTGCAAAACGAGTGCAACCAGCAAAATGTGGTGTAGCCTGCCTTGTAAATGTACATTTTTCACTCCTAATGGAATGCGTGAGGAAATCCATTTTTGGACGTTAAATGATGAAGTAAAAACAACTCATTTACTCCAATTTTGTTACTGTTTCTTGTCCAAAACGCAAAAGAACAGCATCACAAATTTCTCGAAGAAAACTATTTTCTATATCGCAACGGTGCATTTATTATTTTTTCAAAAATAATACTGGCTTTCCCAAGATATCGTCGAAAGGAAAACATCAAAAAACTAAAACATCTGATCAAGATATTTTGGCAATTCGTAGGCACCCCATGTATCGATACACATTACGTACGTGTTGACAGTCATAAACAATATTTGGAATCTCGACTTTCAGCGAAAATGTACCAATTATTTAAAATATCAGAACAAAATAGTAAAGTATCATATTCTGTTTAACGGAAAATATTTTACACCGAATACACTTGTTTTTTTTTTACCCTAAAAAAGACGTATGCGACAAATGCATCAAGTATCAAAATATAAGCGAGCCGCGCGCTGACCAAGTTTTAAAACAAGATAGACACAAGGAAATAAATGAAAGAGCAAAGAAGCGCCGATCTGCGGATAAATTATTAATCAACAGCGAAATAGCAGTAATTTCGTATGATCTACAAAATGTTTTCTACTTGCCTCATGGAATTGCATCGAATTTTTATTACAAAAGAAAATTTAGTACCTACGGTGCAAAAATGTTACTGGACTTTGTAATCTAATTGGAATAACCTATTGCGCAATTTGGTATGAAACACAAGCAGGCAGGTCTGGCAATGATATGTTATATAAAATGCTTCTTGGCAGCTTGGTTTCGTACTGATACAAAGTTGGTCGACTCATCAGCTTGCAACGACCAAACTGCAAAAATTCAACTCTTGCGCTTTGTACCGATAGTACAACACAAGAACTTATCGATTTAGCAAATTATATCACCAAATCAGAATCTTTTGGAAATTCACATTATGTATGCTTACTAAATTTCTTATATTTAATCAAGTTTGGGTTGACTTTTTTCTGATTGCGGAAACAGATTTCATATAAAACATTTAATTGGCGTGCAACTAACCGGCTATTAGTCATTTTTCTGTGCAACCATATATTAGAGGTTTATCTTCAATCAAACACATGCGGATAGAAATAACTCCAGTTTTACAATTCGATTTTGATATTCCATATAATTCAAACTTCAGACAAGAAGTTATTCATTTTATAAAGCTGCATCTCGGCAACTTTAGAATTAGCTGTAGTTTTTCATTATTTATCGTCAGATGTTCAATCATTTTGTATATGTGGGAAATTTGATTATACACCCTGTAAAAATTGCCTTTTAATTTGTTTAACAAGTTACAATATTTAAAGTTCGCATTTCAATTTTAAGCAGAATTTACCGGTTTTTGGCAAATTCAAAAATTAAGGTTAATAGAAGTAAAAAAGGAAATTTACATTTGGTCACCCGGTTTGTCTAGAGCAATCAATTCTTATTCCTTAATTTAAATAAATTTATAGCTGCTGAATAAAAGAATGTTGGGATGAAAGTTTTTCGTTTTCTGCTTAAAAAATTTAAATTAAATAATAAATTAAAATATTTTATATTTTTATCTTATATCATGGCGTTTTTTTATTTTTTTGTAATCGGGAAAACGAATTGATAAAAATAATGTTAGGTTTTCGATAAATATTTTATTATTTTACTATAATTGAACTACATTAAAAATTATGCAAACGAACGGTACACAGGCAGACTAAATCTTTAGATAGGCATTTTTATTTTGGTTTAAAACAGCCAACGAAAGCTAAAAATGACATTTTAAATTGCCTTATTAAACCAACGACACCTGTATCCAGCTGAGTTAGTAGTACACATATAAATTATTACGGTTAGCGATAAGTTTTTTTTTTACCTTGGATGAAAATCCATCAATAGCAATATCAATTGCACTTTCTCTTCTACCTCTTAAGAATAAATCATCGCCAAGAACCTTAAATAAAAATTCGTTATAGGCAATGAAAAATATTTTTTTGTTTTTTGAAAGGGTGTTAATATTAATTGGGTTTAATTTAGTTATGTAATTGAAGCGTTTATTTTTGCTTACGCAGGGGGAGATGTTTAAATATTTTTTTTTTTTTGGAAAAATCTTATTTTTTTATACCTGGCCGGGAATATCTTCAATAACCGGATCTAATTTTTCACTGTTTCGCCGAATTTTGTTTCTTAATTCATCTCGTATCACCTTAAAATAAAATAAAATTTTTGACGTTTAATTAAAATGCTCACAAAGAGACGAGTTGATAAAAAAACAAGCTTTTTCATAGTTTTCAAAAAATGTTTTTGGCGTTAAACTTTATATATCGAGTTTTAATAAAGCATTGGTTATTTTTGTTGTTGGTTGTTAAAATTCGTATTATTAAGAAATTATAACCACTTACCTTTAAAAACATTATAAAAAGTAAATTTATATAGTTTTAAAATATTTTGCAATATAATAGTACATAATATATGGTCCTAACGAAAAACTTTTCAAGTTTATATGAGACACTTGATCTAAGTATATTGATTTGTTTCGAAAATTATAAAAAAAAAATTAAATTAATGCTGCCCATTATACGAGTTATATATAAGAATTTACACAAAAGCGTTATCTTTTATGACATATTTAAAGCGAACATTAAACGTCTTCAGTAGATCAATATAATCGAACTAGTCAATAACTACTTGTCGATAAAATAAAAATTATTGAACGGTATAAAAATAATCATACAAAACTATAAAACTGTGCTTTATTATATTTGTGGTTTAAATATAACGATGTGATCAAAAAGCCGAGCAGATGTGGGTGATAGAGTTTTGCGAAAAATTGCTTTGTGTGTGTATGTGTATTGATTAACTAATTAAAAATTAAATTAATTTTTTTTTTTATTTTCAACGGCTGGTGCGAATCTACGGTATATGAGCTTGTGGTACTCAGCTACTCAGCATAACAGATGGTATATTTTGTGATTTTTACAACAAAACTAATATTATTATGTAATGTATACAGGGTAAACAGAAAATAAATATTTACAAACAAAAAAAGGGTTCTGCTATAAAAAAATACTTGATTAATTATTGTGAAACAAAAACAAAAATGTTTGAAAAAAAAATTAAATTTTTTTAACAGCTTTCAAAGCTTTTAATATTTGGATTTTATGAAAATAAATATTCTTTATGTTTTTTTATTCTCGAGAAAAATTTAATTTTTTTAAATTTTTAATTTCTATTTGTGTTTAGATAGAAAATTTCGTGTTTGGCTTGAGGAATTTTAAATATATCGATATTTTATCAAAATGATATCGACCGGCTACGCACGAGAAACACCTTCATGACATGAATAAATATTGAATTCGTGAACGTACTTACTTAAAGTTTTGACAGTTTCACACATCGTATTTGTAAGGAACATTTGACAGGAAACATTGCCAGCATTAGTAATTTTTATTTTATTCGCTTCATAGCAAATTCAGTCAGTCCATGGCAATGAAGAAATCGAATTAAAGATAAAAAAAATTGAGGGGTGAATGTGTTGTGGCCAACACCTGACATTAAAAATCATTATTCATGGTTAAATTTAAAAGAAACCCAACAAGGTAACCCTTGTTGTATATCTAATCTTTAAATTTGTTTGCATTATCTGTCGTTTTTAGCAAATGCCAAACTTTTCAACATCATCCTCGCGATAAAATTTAAAAAATTTAATTTACAATGTTCTTGTTTTTAGAAGTTTTTCGTAAATGCTAAATTAATACTTTTCAAAATATTTACATTAAAAATAAAAGCTGCAACTTTCGGTGCGCTGTTTGGAACCTTGCAATTTATGGAAAAAATTTAAGTATGAAGTTTCTGCCCGATCAATCAATCCGTATGGCCTAGGCTGTTCAGAGTCCACATTTTTGTTGCAAAACAGTTTTTTTTTGCCAAAAATCGGGATTGGAAAATTTTGGAAAACTTATCTGGTTTAGTATTGCTAGAAATTTAATTTAGAGTCTTTTAGTATTAAGTCGCTTTTCTCGTAAATGATATAGTTTTCAAAATATTTGCAAAAAAAACTTATGTGAAACTGCCGCTTTGGAACATAAAGAGGGGCCATTAAGTCAATGCTGAATTGGAAAATTTTTAAAATGAGATGCGCATTGTTCACTGTTGAGCTTGACACTTCCACAATTGTTGAACCTGTGATAACACTGATTTATGCGAGGCAGATGTACTACAAATGGTGGACGAAGGCTTTCAATTTCAGATACATAAGTGTGCAGAGTTCCATAGAAGCTAATCGGGTGGACATTGAAGAAATTAATCGTATAATCGTTATTAATCGAACGTAATCGTTAATGGCCAAGCTGAATTTCTCGATGAAGAAAACGGAACAAAAAAGAACAAAGGAAAAACCAAGGACTGTAGTAGCAAGTCCAGAGGCAATTGTTGTGTTCAGTGGAAACGCGACTGTACACAGAAACATACGAAGAACAATTCTGATAACAAGAAACGAAAAAAATGTTTTAGACGATTCATTTCTATGTCATAGCTGAACTCGGGAGCTAGTGATCATATATGTTATCGACATGTATGGTTCAAGAATTTTGCGGAAACATCGCCACACATATCGTTGGATTTATTTTGAGGAAAGGCAATTGAATACCAACCGCTGCGAACTTCTGAAAATTCAAAAATTTATGCAGTGTGAGTTTGATGTGACTAGCTATTTTTCATGTTACTAAAAGTGGAATCATTGGTGGTTGATGAGGCCATCGCGAATGTGGCAATTAAGAAAATGTCAGACTCGGACATCAGAAAATGGCCCCCACAAAGAAATTACTACGAAATAACCAATTTCGGGGATGAGGAAGTTGCGTGCGAAGCGTGCATCTACGGGAAACTTTGTGAAGAGAAGTCATTCTCAAAATCTGCACTCTAAATTTGCAAACATATTTTATTTTTGCATGAACTTTTGCCACCTTTTCGATATCATTTTCAAAAGCATACAACATTCGTCAAGGTCAATCATAAATAAAACATTTTACAAGATTTTCTTTTCTTATATTCTTTTGTTATACGATCTAATTTTATTACCATCAAAGTATGATAAACATTGCGTGGTAAAAGGTACTAATATTTTGTAGTTAAATTTCCATCTTCTACCAGAAAAATCCTTTAATACAAAATATTGTACGCGTAAAATCTAGTTAGTTCGAAAACTTTTCTTTTGTTTCTTCGTAATGTCATGTTCAATATATTTCATAGTGACACGTTTCGAACTGGACATATTTTGTGATTATTCTGAGTAAATAATGCTGTATAAGATAGCGGAAAATAAGAGATTACGCTACTCACCGCAAGTGGCAGCACTACCACTAAAGATAATTGATTTTGTTATGTAGTTACCAGCGGAAATTTTTTATTTATTATGTATCAATTTTTTCACTAAATGAAACATCTCAGTGGAATAAAATATTAAAAGTGATCCTTAAAATGACAAACTGATTGATCTCCTAAGTAAAGGAAGTCGGTATATGAAATCTTGAAATTTAACAATATTCCGTCTTTCCGCCATTTCTTAACGAATAACGATGAAATTTGGATAGTAGTTGGACAAAATTCAAGGATCTGTTTGTGATGGACTAAACTGGCCATTTCATAACCAGTCCTTATGAAAAATGGTATCTGTACATTTTACACGACATAAATAAATTTTAAACTAGAGGAAACTCCGATATCTCTTAATTAAATTCTTTAAAATTTGAATCACAGACAGGGACAATTCGGAAAAATTTATGGATTTTTCACTAGAATTTTTTGATTTTTAGCGGCCTTATAAGTTATTTTCATTTTTCGGCCCATCTCTCAAAAACTTCCACTAGTAACCAATACTTTCGGTTGTTTTTCTAATAGCTTAAGTCATACTGAGACTATATGGAAAATGTTGGGAAAATTTATTGATTAGAATTTTCACTAGGATTTCACATCGTCTCAACATGACCTAAGCTATTAGAAAATCAACCGAAAATATTGGTTACTAGTGGAAGTTTTTGAGATATTGGTCAAAAACTAAAAATAACTTATATGGCCACAGAAAATCAAAAAATTCTAGTAAAAATTCTAATCATAAATTTTTCCCGAATTGTCCCCGTATGCGATGCAAATTTTACAAAATTTAATTAAGAAATAACCGAGTTCCTTACAGTTTAAAATATATTTATATGGTTGTAGAATGTACAGATACTATTTTTCATAAGGACTGGTTATGCAATGGCCAAGTTTAGTTCAGCACCAACAGATCCTAGAATTTTGTCCAAAACTTATTTTAAAATCCGTGGTCTATATTGCCATCCAAATTTCATCAAAATTTGTTAAGAAATGGCGGAAAGACAGAATACTGTTAAATTTCAAGATTTCATTCACCGAGTTCCTTTACTTCGGAGATAAACCAGTTTGTCATTTTAAGGATCACGTTCAATATCTTATTCCGCTGGGATGTTTTATTCAGTGAAAAAAAAAAACATACAAACTGAATAAAAAATTTCCGCTGGTAATTACATGACAAAATAAATTCACTTTAGTGATAGTGCTGCCACTTGCGGCGAGTAGCGTAATCTCTTATTTTCCGCTGTCAAATTTCCGCTATCTTATACACCATTGTCAGAAAGTATAGAAAGCCGTATCTTCTTGTTACCATGAATAGCTATCCTAAATGGAAAGAAATCATGGAAAACCTTGAGCCGTGGTAACAAGTGAAATGTCAAGCAGACTTGGTAGTAACATTTTTTTTGGCTTACATTAAATAATATAGCAGCGGAAATATGCTGTATAAGTAGTAGAAAATTTCCAGCAGAAAAAATGTGTTTTCCTATTCACCGCCAGAGGCATACCGACCACAAAAATGCTGCTGATATTTTTTGAAAGCATCAGCAAATTTTTGTAATTTTGATTCAAATTAATATTTCTCAGCAGAAACTTTTATGAAAAATCAAAGAATTTCTGAAGCGAAGAAAATAAATTTTCTTTAAAAACGATTTGCGTAATGTATAGTGTAAGGGCTCTCAAAATTTATTAAAACTACCATAATCATTATTATGCAAATACAGGGCAACATCAAAAAAATCGCCATCTGAGAGTCCTTATACGCAAATCGTTTTAAAAAAAAATTAACTTTCTTCGCTTCAAATCGTTAAACATATATTTTCTCTTCTTTTTCATAAATTTTTTGATTTTTCATAAAACTTTCTGCTGCTTTCAAAAAATATCAGAAGAAAAGTTTTCATTTTTTTGATAATGATGCCTCTAGCGATGAATAGCAAGACACATTTTTTCTGCTGGAAATTTTCTGCTATCTTATACAGCATAGCGAAAATAGTGAAAAAATTGTGTTTGGAACTATGAAGGGATTTTTTCATGTAATGAAATTTAAAAGCGAGGATTGCCACATGCTGACATTTTAATCATTCTGAATGAGGAATTAAAATTACCATCGGAAAGAGACAGCGAAAAAATTGTTAATGCTTAAATTTCAGACCATGAGTTATTACCTCATCTTTTTGAAAGAGTCAAGGCATGATGCAATGGAAATGTTCCAAAGGTTATCCAAATGAAATTCAAGATGTTATATTCGGAAATATCAACGGATATCCCAAGTGCAAAAGAAACGACACGGACGAAATAGAAGTTTTAGTTATAACTGCCATTTCAACGTTAAAATAATAATTTTTTGTGTCCGCGGAAGGGCAGAATATTTGTTTTCGCGTAGGGAATATACTGCTAGCAGCAAACCGTGCCACTTCAACAGATACGAAACTAACTGCCTTGGTTCAAACTCAACCAAAATGGTCAAGATACAAATCAGTGGAAATATTAGAAAATCGCCGTTCATTATGTTTGGAACGACAAAATCATTTTGTAGAAGAAACGAGGAAAACGGTAGTTAGACGGATGTATACTGTTTGTCTCAAGGATTCTGAAAGAATTTCTCTTAGACTCTTGCTTCAACATGAGACGGGAACAAAATCATTTGAAGGCGTTAGAACTTTTGCTGTTAGCGAATGGGTGAAATGTTCTAAAACGTATACTAGAAGTGGCCAAATCATACGCTATGCCTGCCCAATGGGATGTTTTTTTTTTTATATATTCGTTCCTTTCCTGCGCCATTCTACTCTTTATTGGGAATGCAAATAATAAATACATAATGAAGATATATGCCGAAAACTCCATCTCCTTATGCTTTAAAAGACATTCAAACCAGTTTAAAGATACTAAAATTTACTCTGGAGTGTTTCAAAATACTCAATGTTGCAAACGGATCACCTAATATTGACTACGCTCCATTCGATTCTTAACAAGAGAACTATGAGAGAAAATCCCACAAAAAATTGCAAAATATATATTTTTTGTTCCGCTCTGACTCCCAAACAGTCAAGTGTATTTCACAAAATTGTTGGTGTACTGAAGATAAAACCAGGTCGGGGAATTTTTTTTTTTTTTTTTTTTTTTTAATCTTTTTCAATCTGTTCTTGGGCCGAAGCACACCCAACTCTTTCGCAATTCATTTTTTTTTAAATCGAGGACGTGGGTCCGATTTTCATTACCATCTGCACATTGCATAGCTCCATGCAAGCCTATACTGACATGGGAGATGGATCAGCCCATGAGTTTTGCACTCCGACGGGAGGTCTTAGTTGTGTTCCTTTTTATCCCAGATCGTAATTTGATCGTTAATTTTGGTAGAAAGGTCATGATAATTGGATTTCTGGCAATTTTTAGCTATTGTTATACATCCAATGGGATTTCCTGTGATTCAGTCAAACTTAAAGCATTCGCCAAATCTGCACAATTTTGAGAAGATTTTGGTAGATAACATGAGACAATGCAAGAAGGAGCTGGAATAATTGATTGTGAGAACAACGTATCTGGCACTATTGAAATTTCTCAAAACTTAATTTGTGATGATGGTTTGGCGATAAATATTTTTGGAAAAATAATTTCTTCCAATTTTTATCTTCTTTATCGGGAGATAAAATGTTATGTCCAAAGAACGTTTATGATGAACTCAACATAAACTGAACCTTCAAGTTGGAACTAAGTCATGGTATTTCGGAATCTCAAAACTGAACAAAGGAGTATGCAGCGGTACACGATTTGAGAGCTACCTTTTGAACGGGGAACGATCGACATTGTCCTATTAAGCAAGCATTTGTTATAACAATAAACAAGTCTCAAGGTCAAACAATGGACAAATTTGCGAAATGCTTGTCGGAACCTGTATTTGGACGAGGACAACTTTATGTTGCATTCTCGAAAGTTCGTCGTTCCTATGTCTTCAAAGCTTAGATGCTGGCTACTCCAGTGGCTCCGAGTGAAAGCTGATTTATGGAAATAGTAACATTTTTAATGTTTGTGAGGTTTGTGCTAAAAAAATTATTAAAAAACTACAATGTTAAATTTATTGTTTTTCCTATTGGAATTTATTTTTAAAAGAAAATTACAAAATTGGACTAACTCTAAATGTTGTGCCGTGTAAAATATTTACAATTTTGAATTTCCTTTTAGAAGATTTTGCAATATTTCCAATTGGATTTTAAATTAACATTCCCAAACAAGTGACGAGCCTGTTTTACTAGATTTGTAGTATACCTTACTCGCTTACGATGAACCTTGTTTTGGTAATAGAATTTTTTAATTTTTTAACAAATTTTCATATGGCTCTGCTTCGTTGCACGAAGTGCAATGTATTAAAGTACATGCCAAGGCCATCATGAAAAACCATGTCTATATATGGGAATTTTGACTTATGTAGAACAAAATTATTCATTGAAGTTTCGTGCAATGAAGCAAAACCATATGAAAATTTGTTAAAAAATTTAAAAAATTTATTACCAAAACAAGGTTCATCGTAAGCGAGTAAGGAATATTACAAATCTATCAAAACGGGCTCGTCGCTTGTTTGGGAATGTCAATTTAAAATCCAATTGGAAATATTGCTAAAACGTTCTAGAAGGATGAAATTCACAATTGTAAATATAGAATTAGTCCAATTTTGTAATTTTCTTTTAAAACGAAAATTCCAATAGGAAAAATAATAAATTTAACAGTGTAATTTTTTAATAATTTTTTTAGCACAACTTCACTATCTTCCATTTTTACTAAACATGTTATTTATAAAGAAATTTTTTAATTATGAATTGTAAAGTTTAGTGAAATTGCATTAGCTTCTTATGATTGATTAAATTTTAAACAAAGTGGCAAAGCTAGAAAATGTGTTTGAAATTGTTCTTATAAAAAATATCGCTTCTTCTCAGAATCCTCGGCTTACTTGTTTTATTTATAATATAAAGGAAACCTTTTCAATATCAAAATAACCCACTAGATGCAAAATATATAAATCAGAAAAGCAGAGTAGGCGATAACAATTGATGGCATGCAAGATGCAAGGGTTCCCTTAATATATTTAAAGAATTCCATCAAGCCAACACGAGAAAGTGTCATGTAAAATGAATCGAAAGTGAGTAAAATTAAGTAATTTATTTTAAAAACAATAAAAATGTGTGTGATTTCAATGAACCTTTCTAGAATGTAATAACTGTGATTGAATGATTTAATGAAATTTGAAAAATTGTATAAATATTCGGTATGATAATTTGTTTGGAATTTTGATTTTTGTTTTAAAAGGTACCGTTTTAACATATTGCAATGTTTCACTTGTTGCCTCGGTGAAGGCTCGCCTTAGACGTGTTCTTCTACTTTGCGACAGTGTTTGGGGGCACAGCAGAACACCCTATATTAATGGATCAATAATAATAATAATAATAGCAATAATGCTAATTATAATATAAATAATTATTTATAGTTGGATAATTATTTATAATTTTAATTGTTATTTATATTTACAAAAACAAAAAAATTACTTTGGGGTGAACTAAAAACAATATTTAAATAATAATATTTCTATTAAATAATATAAAAATCATTTTGTCATAAAATTGAGCTCTACTTGGTTTATTATTTATTTACTGTGATCGTCAATTGTCAAATAAATTTTGGTATAGTTGGAAGAGCCTTATATAATCTGATGTTTGAAATTTATTAGTTTTTTTTATTGTTTTGTAGTAAAAAATACTTTTATTGTGTGTGTCATATCTAATTTCATTTTCAGAAATGATGGATATATGTTAGGATAGAATAGAACACATTCTAACATCAAAATAATATTAAAATACATATTTTATAATATATTTAACAAAAAAAAACAGATTTTTACAAGAAAAGTAAATCAAAATAAATAAATAGACAGACAAACATCAAATTGATTTTTTTTATATTTATAATTTATATTCATAAGTAAGAATATTGATTTTATATTATTGTAGTAATAGAAAAAATAGACGATCACCTAATTGGAAAATTACAATATTGCATTGCTTGCAATTAATTTTTTGGAAAAGTGACAAACTATAGCAAATCAATAATAAGCTTATTAAAATTGCAGCACTTTATCCAAAAGAAATTTTTACTCTAGAAAAACAATTTACGTTTAGCGTAACTTGTGCTTTTATATATAGTAAACGAACTTATCTTACCGATGCTAACTAAAACTTTTATAATTTATTCGAAAATCTAAAGTGGTTGAGATAACAAACTCAATTTATTGTTTAAAAATAAAAATATAATCATAAAAATAAAATAAAAAATCTTAAATTTTTTGATTGAATTAATTTTTTTTTCACTCTTCCAAAAATTCAATTTAAATTGTAGATTCAAAATGCAAGGAGCTTTTTGAAGTTTTTATTTTATTCTATGTATAAAATGTTTGATAACATAGAATGAATAGATAATATGTATCATACAGTTCGTTACAGCTAGTTAATACCAATAAAAGCAATATTCGAAATGTTATTTGTTGCTCTGGATTTAAACCCCGATATTTTTTTTTATTTTTTGTTGAAAAGTTGAAAAACTGTATCTGTATTCCTAAATTAATAGAACAAAATTATGTGTGGGCATTTCAAATTACAAGTGAAAAGATCCAGCCAAAAATTTGAATATTCACCATATCTGTGAATATATCCCTTTTTCAAAAAAAAAAAAAAAAAAAAAAAAAAAATGGCTCTATTTTTGATAAAAAATTTCGCTTGGTTTGAAGTACAACCAACACAGTCGTTAGTTAGTTGTTTTTCAATCCCGAAACAAGTGCCATTATAAATGTAGCACCTGTGGCACTATTCTAGCTTTCCCTGAAAATAGGGAATTGGGAAAAATATTTTCTTATCATTTTTGTCTAAATTGTATTTTTCTGGCCTACTGGAACAAGTTTGGTGTAAATATTTTCAAAACAAAACAAAATTTTCCCAATTAACTTTGGTTTGAAAATTTTTGCACTAAACTTATTCCTTCAGTAGGCCAGCAAAATACAATTTGGACAAAAATGCTATGATAATATTTTTCTGAATTCCCTATTCCCAGGTAAAGCCAGAATAGTGCCACTGGTGGTAAAGTGCCCGTTTGCAAATAATATCATAAACATGCGTATCGGTTTTAGTTAACATTTTATAAAATTATATTTTGTAAATTATTGTTATTGAAGGCGATTTTGGGTCAACCTGAGTCAAAATATTCTGAACAAAGTTGACTAAGAGTGAAGTCGAACGAGAGCAAAACTAACCAACCAGAACATTTTATTTGGTAAATAAACTTCCCCTTTCCATTTTGCGTGTTCTCATTCCGCGGTTCCACACTTTGATTCTTTCCTCGTTTCCTTCCCTTCACCTACAAAAAAAATTTGAGGCGGGGAAATTTTTGATTCTTTTTTCAGCAACATTTTTTTTGATTCAACTTTTTTGCGTTAATTTTTGTTTCGAGAGGAAAAACATTCTTTTTTTTCCAAACAAAGAAGCCGTTTTCGCAGCAAATAATAAACTTTTTTTGCTATACGAATAAATCAAAAAACATAATTTTATACATAATACATAAACAAAGAAATGCGCAAAGAAATCAAATGTTGGCGTCCATTGATTTTTTGAAGTCATGGAATCACTACGAAAGAATCGAAGTGTGGAAAGGCACATTGTAATAAAACATGTTTAAAATAAATTGTCAGCTAACTTCATTTCAAAGTACGGTGAATTATTCGGTACAATATTAACGCACGTCAATCAACATAATGGGGCTCACTCCGATCCACCATTCCACTCTTTAATTCTTTCGTCGTGATTCATTCCCCGTTTCCTTCCGTTCCTCCTACAAACTAACAACTACAAACGTAGGTCAAGGAAAGGAAACGAGGAAAAAATCACGACGAGAGAATCAAAGTATGGAATGGCGGAATGCATGTTCTGTTTCTCCATTTTATTTTTCGTTCAGGCTATTCGATGAGCCCGTGAAATTTCTAACAAAAATAACACTTATATCCATCCACTTATATCCAATTGGAAAACATGGTGGAAATGGGATCTCTATTCCCGCCATATTGAAATGTCAATAAATTGAAAAAACAATTTAAAATTTTATAATGTGGTAATTAAACTGCATTAAACGATTAAATAATTAAAAATGTGAAAACACAAATCAGAATTGTTGGCATTTTTCAGATCAAATTGGCTTACCTACGCGGAACAAAAAAAATCGAACACCGGATTTCAACGTTTGTTAGTCTGGAGTCGATTCCGGGATCAAAAATTGTATGCTATGTTATTTTATTTCCACGCTTCTTATTGGAATTTGTATTGAAAAAACAAAAATAACATAACATAAAATTTTAGATCCCGGAATCGACCCATTATCTATTTTTCACTGCAAACATGAGTATTTTTACATTCTGGGCCTGAGAGTATTTGCACTCCATCTGATGAGTTCCAGCTCTAAAATAGCAATAACTAATCGATAATCAGGCGGGTTGAAATGCATGATACGTTCGATCGTGAAGTGTTAGTAGGAGTTTCTAAATCTGATCATCAATCATGATTCAGATGAACTACATACGCTCAAAAAGAACGCATTCTTTAAATAAGATACGGATGGTATATATGCTGACGATGCCACTTTAATTCAGAATGAACCTAGATAAAACGTTAGGCAAGTCAAAAAATGAACACTCAATAAAACTGATACCTTTCGAATTAATAAAGGCAAATGTGATCTTACGGATAGAAGGCATGTCACATAAGTCGTACCTAGCATGCTGCCTTGCACTTTCAAGCCGAAAAAATATTAAATTATAGGGCTAATACTGTTGAAATGCTTCATATCCTGAAAATTACCTTATGAGTATCGCTTTTTTAGAACTCACAAATTTTATAACAGTTAAAATTTTGTCGAAAAAAAAATCGTCAAAAATAGCGACCATTCCTATCTAATTTAATAATAAAAAAATATCACATTTTGCTAAATACTCAATTTTTATTTTTTATCACTTCTTAATAGAAAGTCAGATGATTTTTTAAATTTACAAGAGGAAAAGTTTTCAAAACTCTAGAAAAATGGTTAAAAGAAAAAATTCTAAATTCCAATAAGTTTAAGGTGATAGTTACTGGCTTGGAGGAAACTCAACTTGCTGGCCTAGCTGTCTCTAATTACTTTAAAATGCCTCCAATAATTTTAACTAACATTCCAAATTCCGCTTGTTTCGAAAGTTTTAGTGACCAATCGATTGAAGCTTTTGTGGCATTAAAAATGGTAGCTGGAATCTTATAAAATAATTTTTCATTTCATTAAATTGGCATCATATGACTTCAGCAATTTTATTAAGGATGAGTAATCCTATACCATTTTCATATAAAACTTGAAAAAAATAAATGGTAAAAGAAAAACGTCAGTAGGTTGTTCATTTAATCAATATAAGTCAGATAAAAATCTTGCTAGTTTTTGAATGACCAGAAACAAATGCCACAATAACGTAACTAGATCATTACTAGAATACGACCCTAAGGTAACAGCACATCATCCCCTCCGGTCATTATAACCCCCCCACCCAAGACAATAGATCATTGCCATTACTCCTTAGCCATTACCCCCACCCATTAATTTCCCCGGTCATTAACTTTCCCCCAGCCATTACCTCCGCCATTGCCCTTCGGTCAGTTACCACTCCGCCATTACCCTCAATCATTTATTCATCATCCGGTCATTTACTCCTTACACCTTCCCTTCCCCCCGCCACATTACTCCTTAAGAAGATTTTGAATTTTTTCAATTAGGATAACATACGCTTTTTTGATTAAGAGTGAATTGCTTAATTGTTGATTATTAAGAATTAGAGGGTCACCGGGCGGGAATTCCCGGGAATTTTGTTGGTTTTCTATTTCCCGTTTCCCGGGATTACAAAAACTCAAAAAATCAAGCAAAACATAGTAGATGTAATACGAAAACCAAAAACTAATAAGTTTTTATATATTTTAATTATTTCGAGTTGAAGTTCCCCCAAATTCGTTGAAAACACTGAGTTTTTTAACATCAATCATGCGACCAGTTTGTCCGATGTAGAACACGTCTTGTAAAATGTAACGAATTTTACTTTCTGTATGCATTGATGCATTGCTTCTCTTTTTATTATTTAGGCGCTTTTCCATTTTATTTGTTGTCTTATATGTTTCTGTACAGCAATTTGGAAGACCTACACAGAACGAAAAATGGCGAAAAAAAATGAATAGAATATTGGAGTATAAAATTTATCAACGTATAGGAACAACCCACAATTATTGAGGAGAGTTGCCATATAACCAAATTTACGAATATACAGGGTGACTGACACGAAGTGTTACCAACGTCAAACCAGTGATGGCAGAGCGCTTAAACTTACAGTTTAGTGAAAATATTCAGAAAAAAGTTATCCGCAATGGAATTCAGGCGTAATAGTGTGATTGCTCTATATTTGGCTGGAAAACCGCAGCCGCAGATTGTTAACCAGTTAAAACATCTGCATGTGAATAAAATGTTTGTGTATCGCACCATAAATTGTTATAACGATACTGGCAGCATTGCAAATCGCCATGGTCGTGGATCACACTAAAACATCGCCGGATATCATTCGTAATGTAAAGGTCAAATTGGCTCGGAATCCGCGCCGTAGCGGCAGAAAAATGGCTCGAGAGGTGAACATTTCGCTCCAACGGATGCAGCAAAGATTATCTTGGACTAAAGCTTTTGCAAGTCTAACTTGAAAATGTTAGAATGGAAAGAGCAAAGAAGTTGTTACGCTTGCAGGAAAGTGGCGATTTGCCGAATTTGGTTTTCTCCGATGAGTCACCGTGCGTTATTGAGCAATATGTGAAAAAGCAAAACGACCGGATTTACTTTCCCGGCCGTTCTACTGAAAATTTGGGCCAAAGGATTGCAACTCGAAACCAAGCGCCACCGATGGTAATGGTTTGGGCCCCCGTAACGGCCGAAAGCCGTTCACCTTGGGCACAAAACCATTTCGGCCGCAGAGCCTGGACATTTCAACAGGACTCGGCGCCGAGTCATAAAGCGCGCGTCAATGAAGATTGGCTGAGAAATAGCGTTCCGCGGTTCATTTCCACTGCCCAATGGCCACCAAATTCACCGGATGCAAATCCGATAGATTTCTCGGTTTGAGGTTTGGGACAAAAAATACCAAAGTGTCGATCATCCCAAGCAAGCACTTCGCCGGGAATGGGCCAAAATCATGCTGAGCCACTTTGCATGCAATAGCTTTGTCGGCTGTTTAAAGGCCATAATCGCGGTTAAGGGTTGCCAAATCGAAAACTGCTAATGCAGTTCGAAAATTTAAATATTTGTGAACATTTTTTACTTTGATTCAATAAAATTCATCAATAAATAAAAATTCTGTGGCGATTTGTTTTGGTAACACTTCGTGTCAGTCACCCTGTATAGCGGCTGGTCTCGTTGCTGAAATTTCTACATACTCTGAATTTGCAAGATGAGGCCGAAACGGAACAACAACTGATATATTCGCCAAAAACATCAGTAACGAAATTTGCAGTAAATGTTACGAACAGATTATTTGTCGTAGACAATACATCGGAATCGGAGTTATGTTACACAGGAAATGAGTGTTTGGAAACAACAGCAGATGATGACGAGCAAGGAAACCGGCAAAGTACAGATACACCTAATTTGAAGGAAATGCTGGTCGAAACGATAACAGCTTCGATAATGTCTAAATTTGTCTCTTGTCACGGTCTCCAAAAGAGTACTCTGCAAAAAAAAATTCAAATTTACGAAGCTACCGGTGACAACAAAGTTTTTGTTTTAAAATTTCTGATATGTTAAACATTTAAAACCAATTTGGTTAAACAAACAATTTGAAAGCAATATTATAACGTGTTTTATTTTAAAAAATTAGAGATAACAAAATCCGGAAATGGGTATATATTCAAGTATTGCCAAAAAAAAAGTCATACATCCTCATTTGCAAACTACCGACTTCAGTATCGTATTGAGTATCGTAGTACTCGTATATTCATATGAATTGATTTGAGTTTTAGTTATTCTGAACAACTTTTCAGAATTATTCATATATGTTTTTGAAATTTCAGCTAACTATGAAAATACATCAATGCCAAATAGGGTAGGTTTATCTTGCCGAATGTCAAATACTAATTTTCTTGTCAGATATTTGGGAAAGGAAGAGTTGAAAAATCTTCAAGAGCTGACTGACAAATCTTTGTTTTGAACAAAAGTGCCAGCACTACAATTTTCGATCTTTCGCTATTAGTAAATACTTATGTTTAGGAAAATCAAGACGTCATAGAAATTCGAAAGTTAATCAGGGGGGTTATTATGTAAGCATTACGAGTACGAGTTACGAATTACGACTCAAACTAATTTTGACAAATTATGAATGAAAACAAGAAAAAAATAGATAGTACGACTATTGTCTCGTATTTATAAATGTGTACGACTAAAACAACAACAAAAAGTCGTAATTACGACAACTCAAAATGCTTTAAATAAAAAGGCCTTTTGACGTCATTTTTCGTAATTCGTAACTCGTAATGCTTACATAATAACCCCCATATATAAAAACAAAATATTACTTCCGTTCACTTTGGAAGTCCTACGGTTACTTTAGACTTTGGATATCATTTTTTGTATCTTAAAAAGTGGTCTCTGAAATATTCTTGATTGGGCATTTAGAAAGCTTTGGAAACCAAATATATTTTAAGTCTCAAATTGCCTATAGAATCCCTAAATTATTAAATATTGCCATCAAAACTAATAAAATGTTTAGGGATTATTGATTTATTACCATTGATTAAGTATCTTACCCAGCAATAAAACGCTGTTCTTATTTCAATGTGCGCTGTCATGTCTGCTTACTGGTGGTATCATAAATATTGAAATCATTGTCAATTTAATTATGAAATTTTAGAAAATTAAATTTTTCATGATGTTCGCCGAGTTTTGAAAGCTCCCATTCATGCTGTTTATCATGTCATGCGACGTGACTATGGATCTCCTTAATTTCTAGATTATAAAATGTAAATTTATTGTACTAAATAATTTTGTACAAAACTCACAGTGATAATTTTTTAAATCATAGTTGACTGCCTTAGTTTGAAAAGATTTTGTTTTTTCAGCATACTAAGATTTTGAAAAACAGCCACAACGAATTTTGTAAGTTTTAATTTAATAATGTAGTGGTAGATACTCGATCGGTTAGCAAGCAAGCAATTTGCTAGCCAAAATCCTGGCTACTCAATCAATTTTACCAAGGAAATTTAAATTTCAAATTAGGTTTTTCAAAACATTTTTGTTTTTTCTGCAGTTACACAGTAAAACAACACAAAAATTTGCTGTTCATTTTTTGAAGCTGCAAAATTTACAATCGCAAAAAAAACATAAATTTTTTTAAAAAATATAATTTGAAATTCAAATTTTCTTAGTAAAATTGATTGAGTAGCCAGGATTTCGACTAGCAAATTGCTTGCTTGCTAGCCGATCGAGTATCTACCCCATAGTAAACAAGAAGAGTAGTCACATCGCATGAAGTGATTCGACAAAGGAGGTGAGATAAACGAGTATCGGAAATTGTTTTAATTGTATCTAAATTGTTTATTATTTTTCACACGAAATTGTATGTGTAATACTATATGTATGTAAAGTAGGTAATGTGGACTTTACAAATGTTATGTTCGGTGATATTACAAACTACAGACAATCTAGAAAATATTTCAATAATTATAGCAGACACTCGTTTAACGCACTATTTTTATTGTCATAATGAGTTGTGCTCAATACACGTGTGGAAGGGCCAGCGAGCGTAAGTGTTCTATATCCTAAAATAAAAATAAATACAAAAAATATAAAGTTAATGGCATTCTTCCTTTTATCAAATAAACTTTAAATCGGGGTAACAGAAAATTTTGTATGCATTTCGCCTCGCTTGTTTAGCAAATTTTTAGTCTCATGCAGAAAACAAAAATTTTAATTCCGATATCCAAAAATGTGTTTTGTAATTGATTTTTTTTTATTTTATAGCGATATCTTAACTTTTACTAATATTTGTTACTGTACAGAATACAAATAAAAATTGGACCCTCGCGGTATCGACAGGCTTCGTTTGGATATGTAACAAAATTATCAAAATTATAGTAAAATAAAAGAAAAATATTGGGCAATTTAAAAAATCTTAAATTCGACTATTTGTTTCGTTGGATCTAATTAGCTGTAACGGACTGTATGCATTATATATATACATATTGATATATGTATATGTAGGTATATACATAATAATAATAACGATATAGAAATATAATAGACACTGTTTGCAAAATACATAAAATTGTAATTTCACTCAGTTTCATGACAAAAAAGTAAATTATAATCAGAATTAAGAGGAAAAGGTAGATAACATTTTCTGAAAGAAAAAATTTCAATAATAATTTTAGTAGAATAATTTATATATTGTACTTGTTGTTGTTCATATAAGTTTTCGATTTTCTAAAAATAATACAAAATCAAAAGTTTTAAGTTGGTATTATTATTATTTTCGGTACATGTGTACAAAATAGATGTTTTATGAGTTAAACCGATTTTTAAAAATATTTTACATTTTGCAATATTTAATCCGAAGTTTGCAGCTTTTTGTTCTACAGCTTAGTACATTTATTGTAAAAATTGACAACACAAAAGAACTAATAATTCGAGTTACCGCACGTAACATAACGAGACGTACTTATAAAAATAAAAAACAATTGATCATAATTCAACAATGTTGTAAACTACCATAAATAATTGATAAATTGAATTATTACTCTTCGAATATAACAAAGCACGGGTAGACAAATACAAATCGATAGTAAATTAAATGTTGCGATGAAAAACTGAATTGGTCGATAATCTATGGGCTGCATAAATTCTATGAATATGGTTTTCCAATATGAATATTGTTTAATGTTTTGGTGCAAGTCTAGGCAGTGATAATCGGTCGCTGAATACATTCAAGAGGATTCGGTGTCACTGATTTAACAATTTTCCCAAAATTGGGTTATCTCTCAAAACAGCAACAATATATAGAATCGATTTTTTTCACAAACCAGATAATTAATTCCATTTAAACTTGAATTATTTTAAATGTTCCTTATTTTATTACAGACTATTTATATTTTTATTTAATTGGTTAGAACCCAGAGGGTTCAGCATCAATGTTGTGAAAGACCCACGAACGCAAGTCCCTGCACCAGTATTGAAATTGAGTATAAGTTGAAACTCATCAAGACCTTTATTAATCTCATATAGCGTTGAATTCTTTAATGCCTATGTGCATTTAGAACCACAACACTTTAGTGGAATTCGATGTTACAACAAAACTGGCCGAAGCTTATTTGATTGACAGCAAACATTATTAAAGCGATAATGCCAATGTTGCTAGGTGACAGAAGAAACCGAACAGGGATTGAAACGCATGATGATGGCGGTAAGTATGGCTTAAAGAAAAATGAGAAAATCGTTGCAGGTGCGGCGATGCTCGAATAATGCCGAAGAGCAACTGTAGCAGCTAAGTGTGAACAGGATAGTTAGTCATAAGTGGTGGAGTGATCCACTTAGGGTCGGATAGGATTCCGTAGGATAGGTCATTGAAAAGTGAAAGGTCATTGAAAGCGATCAAATGCAATCATCATCATTTTGTATATTAAAATTATAAGTGACAAAAAATTGTACTGAAAATAAATGATAAGCCTCTGTGCTTTAATAAAATAAAAACAAAATCAGTGAAATTTGTGACAGCACTCACAAATGCGTATTTAATTAAATGAGTTATTTCCTTATATTGCAAACGCTTTGCCCAGGTATGTCTCATATTTTTCTCTTCTCTCTTACACTACAAGCACAAAATCTGCAGCTCTATCACAAAACAGAGATTGTGTATCGTGCTTACAACCCAGACGATATATATTTTACAATACTTTTGTAAATCATTTTCGACAAAATAGTATACGGTTAAAAAATGTTCGAATTTCGTTAATTATGGTCAGACCCTAGAACATCATTCACTTAGTTAGAATAACAATAAAACCTTACAAAACATATTATATTATAATTGATTAAGAGATGACACGCAGTTTATGGGGTTTAAGCTCCTGCGGTATTTTGACGTGCAATGCACGTCACTGGTAATTTTTTTCTAGCGAGTTTGACTTTGTTCGTTTTACATTTCCAAAAGAAAGAATTTATATTTAAATATCGTGTAATCTGAAAGAGTGGAGGAAAAATATAGTAAACAATTTGTTTTTCAAAAAGAAAGGATAATAAAATCCATATAAAATATAAACAACTTTGGAAGAGTGGAAAAATTATAAATAAACGAAATAATAAATTTTAAATTTGAAACCAGTGTATAGCAGTAATAGTATTTCACTAAAATCGGTCTAGCCCTTTAGAAGCAGTTCAGTCACATACACACGTACAGAAAAATTATATATGTATATATATATAAAGATTGGGGGGTGGTGAAATTTTGGGGTTATATGTTCGATTATGCAAAAAATCTAAAAAAAAAAAAAAAAAAAAGTTTCGTCAAAAAACAAAAAAAAATTCTAGAACTCGATTGCAATGCCACTTACCGGGTCCAATTGTGAATCTAAACACGGAGTTTATTTGGAAAGAGAAGTTCATTTGAAATTTCTTTGAGTGGATGGGCTCACATTGCCTTCTAACTAATTGATAGCGCAAGAGATTAATGGGAACGTTCAAAACTACTGTTTGATCAAGCCCGCTTGCAAACACTACAGAAAAACAACCTCGCGGAACGTATAATACGTGATAATGGATGCAGAAACCGTGTACACTACAATCTACATCTAGGTTGAACCTATTCCATTTATTTAGAGATCCTTGCGCTATTTGGTGGAAATCTATGTCGTGGAAGTGAAAGCTTTTACAGTTCTCATTTGGAAACAATGAATTTTTGCAACGATCTTGAAAGGTTTAGCATTTACAAAAAATGACAGTAAAGTTTCAACCAACGAGGTGGGGTTGACCTTGCTGATTTTCTGAAATTTAAGCAGAAAATTGTAAAATTTTCGATATGTACGCAAAATGGTATTCATAAAATGAAACTGGGCTCTATAAACGGACATTTTCTTCTGAAACTTTGCGGCACCAAATTTGATGACATAAAGTGGCATATTACGATTTCAATAGCGAATAGCATCTCTGCTATGATTTAAAGTTAAAGCTAATGACAATTGTAGTTTTGAGATTTTAACGAATGACACCAACTGTTGTTGTTGTTTGACAACTATACAATACATTCTTCTTTTAATTTAGTTCTTAATTAGTTTACGTTCGGCATGCTTTTAGGGTTCGGTGAGAAAAGTTGATAGATGCGTGTGAAGTTTTTCACACTTTATTTCACACGTCGTATACGTCGTAATCATATTGGAATTCGTAAAATTCTAATTGATTTATTAATGGAGTGCATATGTGCACTGTTATGAAATGAATTTTTTTTACATTTTCTTATACGCAGTTTGCTGCTGCAACAAAATTATTGAAAATTGCAACGACGAAAATTTATCGTGAGCAACATAACTTTGCAAAGAAGCATTTTTGAGGTTACGTCAAACGGTTGCTAATGGCTTTAATTTTCTAACTATACAAATGTGATACAATTCATATCGTGTTGGATTCGGATACGTTATTAGGTAAAATTTCTGTACTCATAATCATAAAATAAAGAAATACATATATTATTTTCTCTGGTACTAAACTATTATTACATACACCAAAGACGCAAACCTTAAAAGCCGAGTGCTTTGGTTAGTACTAAAACCATATATCTCTAATTAGATTTCTAATGCGATTTTAATGTCGAAATATAAGTATTAGTGTCTGTAGGGTAATAGTAAAATTGTAAGCAATGTCCATTTTCTTGGAACTGAAATTTGATTTTCTTCGAAAAAAATTCGTGAACACTTTGGGAACCGGGTTGCGGGATCATATATAGGCTCATCCGATGAGGAATTTAGTTAGCTATTAGATGCACTATCGGAACCTGAGCAAAGAAAGATCTCTGATAAGGAGTGTTAATGGCCATTTTCAGTTCCAAGACAATTTTGAGTTCCTTCAAAAAAAAATCGTGAACACTTTGGGACCTGGGTTGGGGGATCATGTATAGGCTCATCAGATGAGGAAATTTATTATATACTAGACGCACTATCGGAACCTGAGTCAAGATCTCTGATAAGTAGTGTTAATGGCCAATTTCACTTCCACGACTAATTTGGTTTTTTTCGAAAAAAAATCGTGAACACTTTGGGACCCGGGTTGGAGGATGATATATGGGCTGCAATGAGGAAATGTGTTAGCTAGTAGATGTACTATCGTTACCTGAGTCATTCATTTTCTGATGAGGCTATATATGATCCCCCAACCCGGGTCACAAAGTGTCCATGATTTTTTTTTTCGAAGAAAACCAAAATTGTCTTAGAACTGAAAACGGTCATTAACACTCCTTACCAGAGATCTTAACTCAGGTTCCGATAGTGCGTCTAATAGCTAATTAAATTCCTCATCCGATGAGTCTTTATATGATCCCCCAACCCGGGTTCCAAAGGGTTCACGATTTTTTTTCAAAGAAAATCATATTTTTATTCGAACTGAAAATGGCCAGTAACACTCATTACCAGAGATCTTGGGGTCGGGGTCTAACAACTTATTAAGAAATATACGCCAAAATGCAGTACGTAATTTTTCCTAATTCTATTCTTAAGACAAGAATAGTTACTGCTAACATAGTATGAAAAATTTCAGCTAGAATAAACACTATAAAGTATCCTTTATTTAATTTGCCCTTTATTGAACAATTTAAAATCATATTCTGATTGATCAAATAATATTTATCCACTGTCGAGTAAGTGGATAAATATTATTTGATCAATCAGAATATGATTTTAAATTGTTCAATAAAGGGCACAATAGACAAAAATTTTGTTTAGTCTATTTTGCTAAATTTCACTGAATCGCTATAATTTTCTTATTTCTATATTTTATTACATTACATTCAATTGGATAAAATTTTAGTACACACTGACGTAATGGGTTTTAGTACTAATTTTCGTATAGGAATAGTCATGTTTTCTAATTAGATTTTAATTTAACAGTGTTAAACTAATACAACAATAAAAGTGTGAATTTGTGAAGAACTTTACACGCATAGTTCATAGCCGAATTACATCGATAGGTTCTTTCTGGGCTGATCGGTGGAGGATCAAAGTTTCAGAAACTTATTACATACAATGTTTAGAGGTATATCATCAATTTTTTTATTTCGCATACATATTTTTATTTTTTATTTTAATTCATCTTTTACTTATAATCAAACCATAAATTCCGACCCAAGCTTGCTTGCATGGGTCACACGGGTCGCTAGTTTTAAAATAGAATGTAATTGTGCATATCCATACCACGGTAACTTGAAGTCGGTAACTTTTTTGTTTTACACCCTTTCCGTCTTTTTATAATTTTCTATGTGTTTGTGTAAAATGCTAACAATTTTTTTTTATTATTCGAATTCGAAGTTTTAATGCAATTAAAATTTTTGTTATGTGCACTAACAAAACCAACAACAATTAAAAGCCCTGAACAAAGTCTGAAACGCAGATACCAATATGCAACAAACTACAGAAGATTGTATTGGTTACACTAACAATCCCATGTTATTTTTTTTCTTTCGCACCACTACTTATTAAACTAGTGCGCACATACGATGTACGCATATATTCTAATACAACTATCTATAGTGTAGTTTTTTCTGTATTTGTTGCATTAGCATGGCTTTATATTGTTGTTGGTTTTGGCACTAACCTCAAAAACAAAATCAAACTAAAAAAAATGTCCTTGAGAATTTTTTTATTTCATTTTTGTTTGTGTTGGTGTGTTGAAATTTTTGGATCAACAAAAAATTTAATTTAATGGTGCCTGATGGAACGGGATAATTGTTTATCCAACTCTCTAGCCAATCAATTGTTTATATTCAGCTAAGTCCCGCCCAATTTTATCTCGGTTTAGTTGAAATATTTCCAGCTTTTGAGCAAATAATATTGGTCGGATCAACATTGTAACAAAAATAGCCGGAAGTATGAGCAACAATTTTGCTCAAATATTTGTTGTTGTTGTTTATTTATGACATTTTTCGAATGAATTTGTTAGTTTATCGGCTTAAATAATTTAACTTAAAGTTAATATAGTTACAAAATAAATGAAATAAATATGTGAGATGTATTTAAGTAAAACAATTAGGGTGAGAACCAAAAATTTTATTTTGCTGAAACTGTTGGGCTATAAATTATTTGATAATTTATAAATTGTGATATATATGTTTAAAACCGAATACTGTGTATGATATTTAATCCTCAGACAAGCGATTATTCGATTAAATTAAAATAAAGCCCCACCTAATCGCAAACAAAACAGGAATTGTAAGCAAAAAATACAAAACAACATAAAACATATCGCACATTCTCTCAAAAACTGTCAATACAAAAACAGTTTTGAGATAAATGCATTATAATGTTTTTTTAATTGCTAACGCTACTGTGATGCTGAGATTATTCATTATTAGCTTTATAAAATGAATAATCTCTAGCAATTTAAAGTGCATTTATTCCAAAACTGTTTTTTTTTGTATTATGACAATTTTTTAGAGGATGTGCGATATGACTTGCAGGACAGCCATAGACAAATTGTTTGAGCAATAGTTGGTAAAAAAAATAATCCAGCTTTTTTTATCTCGTTCCGTGAAGGCACCATAAAAAAGAACCCAACACAAAACCGGTTTTGTAGGTAGAGGGAGTAAAAAACGAAGAAGTTACCGTATTCAAGTTATCCTAGTACGGATATTTATTTATTTATTTATCATGAATGTAATTAAGTTGGGAAGCTTTTATTTACAAACTACCCCAAAACATTAAAATATATACAAAATTAAGAATATAATACAAATATTACAGTGAAAATAAAATAAAAATAATAATTTAAATTTAAAAATTAAATAATCATAATATTAAAAATAAGGCTATAATAGTTCAAATGAAATAATTACAAAAGGAAAAAATAAAAAATATTTGATTATGATCAAATTACAAGTAAAACTTAGCTGCGTGTCACTTAAGCGAACAGATAACGGTAACTTATTATACATACTCATTCCAAGAACAGAAAATGAAGAATGAAATATACGATGATCATTATGTGGTAATATAATATGCTGTGTGGACCAAGCACTGAAAATTGTGGAACTCCACAACTGTCAGCAATTATCAAAATTTTTTTGTTTCTTTGTAATTCATATCATTTCAAGATGAAACTCATTCATCTTCACATTGAAAAATTTGACCCAAAGCTTTTATATTCTAATTAAGCACATTTATGTTTAGGCTACGGTTATAAAGTGCGGAATCGTTGAATGTGCAAAGTTCAATTCTTTTTATATCATTTACACGATAAAAAATCGATTGTAAATAGGGCCTATTTTGTGAGAATTGAATGGTGGGAAGGAAGTGCAGCAGAACTTGCTGCATGCTCGTGAAAGTTATATAGGCCGATAAAGAATACAGTTCCTGGTTGACTAGGCAACGCTATAACCTTCCATGGTAATTTGCCATACACAACAGAACAATTCACAACAGATTTGACTACATCTAGCAACATGGCTGCTATAACCTAACAAAGTTCGAGCATCCCTATTGAAAGACCTATTACAATATTCAATATCATTAACACGCAATAAAATGGTAAAGCATAAAAATGTTGAGGCGAATATGAGTACAAGTTCCTTGGGTTCATAATCCTAATAAATGCCAACATATGACCGAAGGCTCACTTGATATTTTAAGCAATATTTTTCTCTTTATCTACAATTTAGGATCACAGGGAGTCTACTATGCTGGACCATCAAACTCTGTTGGCTTCTATTGCTTTGATTTTCACCTTTGACTTTCCAAGCTGTCTCGCGTCTGCTAACATTGTTCGTTTCCATGTTAGAGCTGGTCATCCCATTTTCCTTCTATCTTATGGGTTGCGTTTCAGAGACCTGCTTGTCATTCAATTTTGCGATTTCCTCAATGTGAGAAAACCATCTCAAGGAGCTCAATATTTTAATTTTGGTGGGCCAGAAACACCTCAGTATTCTCTAAAGGCATTTATTTACAACCATCTGTAGCATAGAGAAAAGTAATATAAACAGACGGTAAAGTTGCATATAAAATTTTGAAACAACTTTTTTGACCCCAAAATACAAACTCGTTTTACGACTAAAATAATAAAATTAGAATGAACGAACTCTTCGAATATACATACAGATTATAACGGTTATTTTAAATTTGGTCAGCATAAAACCGGATCGTGACCCCATATTTTGCTATGAAAATAAGAGCAAAAATGTTGTATGCTGCTTTACTTGCAGCTTCCTGGTTTCGCAACCGTACAGCAACGCTGATTTCACATACGAATCAAAGATTCTTAGTTTGATGTTTGCGGGATAGGGCAGATGTGTTCCAGACTTTGTGTAACATGTTCAATGTCATTCCAGCTTGTTGATTTCTTTCTTTATAACTTCATCTGTGCCACTCGTTTTCGCTAAAGTACAACCAACGTATACGATTTCATTGGTGTTTTTAGCCTTATCGTCTGGTTTTCCTGATATTTATTTTGAGGCCAACTTTTTTTGCTAGATCTGAGAAGATGCAGTGGTAAATTCTATTCATTAGACTCCTCAATGAAGATGCGTTTTGTTTTAATATGATAACATTGGTGTAAAACATCGCCCTGGCCGATATAGGCTTCTTAAAAATGTTTTCACTGTTGCTTTATATTGATGGCTGCTTCTTCATTCGGCTGCTTCACTGAACGTGTTCCATGTGCCAGGCATCTTTTAATCTATCGCTGTTTAGTTTTTTCGATTTGTCTTGATGTGTTTTAGGCGACAGGTTTAATCTTGAATTAAGATATTTTACCAGTTGGCGGTCACTACATGGCTGCACCAATCATCAGCCGTAACATCTTTCTAATATATAATTTGAGAAATTTCTTGTTGGTCATTGCATAATTTACTTGCGTGATCTATTTGTTTGGTTCGTTATTCTACTTCAGGTGATGTCCATATGTGTATATTTTTTAGTGTGGAAATTTAATGTTTTGTATGAATTATCTGGTTTGTGACGCAGTAATTGTTCATATAACTCTTCCTTGGCTGTTTCAATACGTCTTTTGTTGGATCGTACCACTGAATATTTATTAAAGGTTGTATTTGTATTTTGAATGAAATCCTGTTAGGATGCAACGATTTTTCTGCAGGTTTCTATTCGCTGTTGTTGATATGTGAGTCCACGCCTTATACACATCGTCCAGAGAATATGTTAAGTAATTTCGCTTGTGTTTTATTTCACCAGTGTATAATCTCCCACTGCACTGAGGCCAAGAATTTCGTTTATCTTCTTTCTCTAATTGTTGCTAAAAGTCTTCACCTTTCTGTTAAAATTTTGATGTTTCCATTCCAATTCGTGTTCATGCAAGATAACCGAGTGTCGGATATTTGCTGGGTTGTATAATTTATTCCAGAATTGTGGTTTCTGTAATCATTTTGAATATGGATTAATGAATGATTGGTCCATTGAATCCTAGCCAGCCAGGCGAACCCCTGGAAGCTTCTGAGTATGAAGTATACTGGCCAGTGGTGGATGACGTTTTATTCCATTTCAATATTCTCTTTTTCCTATGATGTACGCAAGCGGTCATCCAACCTCCAATCTAAGCAATGGATGCTTGACGTCAGCGATGACAGTTGCTGTTGTTTCATCTATCGCTGCCAATCGCTCCCAATTTTAAGAAAGAGAACTCCCGTGACAAAAGGACCAGAAAACACTACAATCCTGAAATAACCTGAGCAAAATGGATACCGCGTCTACATTAAAAAAAATCCCACCTGAATTCTTCTTCAAAACAAGATCTCAGCTATCAGACAATTTATCTGTATACGAAACATATTTTTTGTATATTTAATTTTGATCGAAATACAACCAAAAACAGTAAACAATCAACACAACTCATTTACACTATAAGTTTTGTAGTAACCCCAACTACACGTTGCTAGAAAACGGCAGTTAAAATCAGAAATTAAATATATTTGTTTTGAAAATGTTCATGACAGACGTCATATTTGGCACTGCGAAATCATAAACGAATTTAGCCTCGCAAAATGCTTATGGTTACTACAATACACCAATATTGAAGACATCGATTGATCAAGATTTTCAATCTCACCGACGTTGTACAGAAAAACAATGAAAAAAACAACAAAAAAATAATAATCTACGTCGTGTACGAATTGTCTACATTTTCTACCAATTCTCGAAATTGCCTACACTAAAATCAATTGTCTATGCTATTTTCGACACCAACATGTAGACAATTCGGAAATACGCGTAGACGCACTGACAACACATACAAATTGCATGAATATTAACATTTGAAAAGATACATTAAATTTCATCTTTTTTAGGTAAAAAACTTTGGGATTTGAATATGGCGATCTGGTTACAGGCGAATTTCATTCGTATAAGTTTACAGTCTTTGAATATCGTTTTTTACAACAATGTGTTGTGGATTCGAGATCTATGTATACATTCGTGGTAAAAGAACGGCGGGAGTGTACCACGAAATCTCGGTTTTCGAAATCCCGGTTTTCAAAATCCCGGTTCTCAAAATCCCGGTTTTCAAAATCCCAGTTTTCTTTTCTTCTAGTTCTACTTGCACAAAATAATTAATATAGTTTTTTAATTGCAAGATTTGGTACTTCCTAACATTTTGTAATTGCAACATTTTGTAGTTGCAATATCAATAAAAAAAAGCAATATTTTGTTAATGCAACATTTTGACATGCAATAATTGTAGAGGCTAACGGCTTCGATAACTCTCACTCTCCCTCCATCTAAATTCCATCACTAGCCTCTTTCTAGAACTTTATCACAAACTCATTTTTGAATTTTGTTAAAAGTCATTTAAGAGTCCCATTTTCCCGCATGCCAAATTTTTGAAAATTCAAACCGGGTCGGGATTGTTTTATACAAAACCGGGATTTTGAAAACCGAGATATCGTTAGACACCCGAACGGCGGATGTTGGCCACAACATGTTCACCCCTCCACTTTTTTTATAAGAGTGGCGAAATACATACTTTACGCACGCAATTTTATGTGTAATTAATCACACGCAATGCGAAACAATCAGCAACTTATTGGCAAACTCGGTACATTTATTTAATTATAAATTGCAAACGAGCTGTGTATTTGTGCATAAATCTAGGTTAGGTTTCAGTGGTTGCTATTGCACACTTAAGCCAATTGTGGGCCATTGTGATACCTCTCATTCACGCCACACAATTAACCCATTCACCTACTCACACAACTACAGTATACAACTCGCACATTTCAAGCTCCATGTCAATCTGTACATTGACGTGGACGGTGGGTCGGCGCTGAATTCTGCACTCCATCAGAGGGTCTTAGTTGTGTTTATTAACATCACCGATCGTAATCGATGGCGAAAATTCGATATGCATCTAGCCCCTCTGATGGGATTTCGTGCATAAAGAACCGAACAATAAATCCAACACCATTTTATTTTGGTTTCACTAAATTAGCACACTAGACATCGTTTGTATTTGTAAGTATAGTAGTTAGTAAATTGATATGACCTTGACAACAATTATTTACATGTAGTCTATATTCATTTAACTTAACCTATAACGATTTAGCATATTGAATCTGTTTTAGATTTTATCAATCAATTTGATAAACAATAAAAATTTTATTGAAATTCAAAAACGTATAAAATTATGTATCCTCAAAAAATTTTCCTAACCTATAATAATTTGAGTGCTTGCTGGTTTTCCTGTATAATTATTTATTAATAGGTGTTATTATTAATTTAATAACGATAAAAGAAAATTTTCGATTTTTTATTAACGACGTAACTGCAACGTTATTTTGTATAAATATTTAAAAAAAAAAAAGAGCGCGAACATATGCTGCAAATATGCCATAATTAAATATTTTATGAAAACTTGAAAGATATTTTCCCTCGTGTGCAATGAAACTATGTGCTTATGTCGCGCGCATATGATAACATACAGGGACGTTGATTTATGAATATATACAATGTACATATGTATCCGTATGTCAATTAGATGTGTGTACTATACATTGTGTGGACATGGTATGGAACGAGTCAAATTATCATTTATGTTAAACAAATATTTAAGTGTATGGTGTGTACATTAATGGTGGGCACGTTGAAAAAGGCAAATACATACCATAAAATGGAAAATTGTACTGGACACCGAGTTTGATTTGTATTGATTATTTTAAATAATATACTTTACAAATTGTTGGTTTTATTAAAAACGATAATTAGTTTTTATTCTCTATTATATTATTAGAATGTAATTAAATGAAACAAAATTTATTTATTTATTGAGATATTAATGACTTTTTCAAGCTACGCGGATACATTATAACGTCCTTCGGTCTAAATGTCTTTCTTGAAAATGCATGACACTTTTTTTATATGGCTGGGCAGCTAATCGATTGATATTGACACGAAATACTAATATATTTAATATTTATTTGATATTGACCACCGGGACGTGATATTATAAAAATAAAAACGGTTCGAATGTAGCAACGAATCCTTGAATACCCACCACCAACCTTATCGCATATAGTATATAGTTAACCTACCGAAATCAAATCGTTACGTTATAAAATTAATATTTTGTCTATAGTGGTTGCACCTGCTATATTTATACGCGAATTGCTCTGATTGGAGTGATAAAGTTAAAAAATGTTTAAATTTTGAATATAAACAATATCAGGCAATACACAATTTAATTATTATTATTTTTATTTTATTTTAGAAAATCCTAAAAATAAATTTACGTATGTATTTGTAAATGTTACTTTCAAATTTATTTTTAAAATGCCACTTTGTCTTTAAATTACTAAGTGTCTATCTATCTACAAACGAGCTAACACATACACAAACACAACCATATGCATGTATAAAAAAAAAGAAACGTGTCCGATTTATTTACTAATTTTTCATTATATGTGATGTCATAACATATTAACGATGACGTCAATATAAATACGTTTGTACATTAATTATTTATAAATATCAATAAGAATTAGAAAACAGAACAATACGAGTATTAGGAATGGTTTGTTAAAAGCAAATTTTATTTTTGTTTTACAAAGTAAATGAAGTGGAAATATAAATAGATTTCAAAATTTTGCTATATGGCCGGCTGTGTGTAAAAGAAAAGTTTATCAAGTTTGTGTCGCTATGCGTGTGACATTCTTGTTTACACAGAATACGGGGTTATTCACTGTGACGGACGCTCTATGCGATTCAGGTTGACGTCGTACTTCTTATTATGAATTTAATATTATTTTGAGATTTATATTGTCACTTTTGATTATTGTACATTTACTCCAAATGTTCGTTAAGTTTTTAGAAAATAATGGTGACATTGAAAGTAATTTGGCGATTTCTGTAAGGTGACCAGGGAAGATGGTCGAGATGATATTTTATTCTTGGTTTCTATTTAATTTATCGGACCTACACAAAATAATGAAAAAATCTTTCTAATTTTTTTTATATATTTTGATTAATTTGGGTGTACTGCGAAATCCTGGTTTACAAAATTCTGGTTTTCAAAATCCAGGTTTCTGTAGAATAAAATGTGTCTCTGTTTCAATTTTTATATCATTTACCAGCCTGCTAGATTGCAATATTGTGATGTTTCTACTGCATTTCTATCATTAAATAATTTATTTTCGATTCCAGAACCAAAATAAGTGAAATAGTTATATATTGTTCAAATATATTCTAGTAGGTTGTGAATTGTGATAGCACTAGAGAAAAATAATTGATAAACGAAACAAAACTCAAATTAATTCTAGCAGAAAGAGACGTAGGCTTCGATAAAATATCGAAAAATGGTAGGAGAGGTCGGGACAGGTTTTTTAACGGGGCAGGTTGTTAAAAAGAGAATTACTTATAAACTGTTATTTTGACAATTTTTGTGAGTAAGAGTTGAATGTCGGATTTATAAATCTTCAGTCGTGTGGGAAATTTCATTGTGATCAGTCGCATGTGAGTAAAGAGAAAGTGGTTTGTCTGTTTTAGCACGCGGTAAGGTATTTGAGGTTAGTTTTTAATAAGAAGAATAGTCATCGCATGCTGTACTTATTTTATCACAGTTTTGAACAATTAATTTGTTGATAAATATGGACACAAATATTGAATTTTGTTGAAAAATCAGGTTGGGGCAAGTTGTGACGTTTTTGCTGGGGTAAGTTGTGACATGTAACTCACAACCAGTAAACAAAATAATTTAAAAGGTTTTGAATTAATTTACTCAATGTTTTATACTGACTAAATGATTTATATTTCAGAATAATGAGAAATTACAAGAAAATAAACCAACCGTGGAGAAGTTTCGGTGCATGTTATGGAAGTTGCGGTGAATAGAGTTTTGACAGCAAGTCACAAAATACGGTCGGTGGCTAAAGATTTAAACATAAATTATCAAACACTCTGGCGGTATGTAAAAAAAGCCCGATCCACTGTAACTTTAACAGAAGAAATCACGCATGTTATACAATCCTACGGTTATAAGGTTGAAGAGAGCATGAAACTTGCTCAATACATGAATCATGCGTCAAAGATATATTTTGGTTTGACATATAGAGACGCAAGAACACTAGCAGATGAGTGCGCTATTTCACTAAATAAGAAAATTCCTGAGTCTTGAATTAAAAATAAATATGCAGATCCTGATTGGTTATCGAGTTTTCTTAAAACACATAGCCGCCTATCACTTTGAACGCCAGAAGGAACAAGTATAGGTAGAGCAATTGGCTTTAATAGTGTAGCAGTAAACTCATTTTTAGATCTATTGGCTGAAGTAAATAATAGATATCGATTTACTACAACAACGGTTCAAAAACTGGGGAAAATAATTGTCGGAAAAGGAGTAAAGCATGGGGCAGGTTTAACTTCAGCAGAAAGGAGACAATTAGTAACGGTGTGTGTTGCTGTAAATGCACTTGGTAATTCCATTCCTCCTCAATTTATTTTTCCAAAGAAGCGGGTATCAAAACCATTTTATTCGCGGTGGCCCAAGTGGATTCATCCATTGCTCGCACAAATTGCAGCCTTTGGACAGGGCTGTATTTTTCCCCTTTAAAAAGTATTTATCAAACACTCAAAATGGCTGGATGCGGAATAACATCGGCAAATCAATGTCAATCTGTTACTGATCGTCCACAGGATAATTTTAGAACTACCAATACTCAGCCCTTATAACCGTTTACGGATATAATCGACCAACAGGTATTAAATATTTGTTGCCTCTACCTAGGTAAAAAGCTCAAATTTAATTTATTTTTGGTAATTGCAGATTCGACATACAGATTGCATTTCGAATGAAATCGTACCGTCTATCGAGTCAGAGTTAATTCCAGCAATCGTATTGGTTAACCAACAATCCAGCAGGCGAAGTAAACACAATTATTCTGGAAATTGACCCCACCATCAGTTTTGAAGAAATCTCGATGGCGATAAACAGTCAAACGATGTTTTACGAGGAACTTGTTACTTTTGGTAATACACAAATATATCCCGCAGGAGAGCCTGCTGCGTCGACTTTAGCACTGAGTGGTATTGCAATTGGATTCAACCCAGAAGCTATTCGTCCATTTTCTAAAGAAGGTTCACGGTCTGTAAAGAAAGGAGGCCGATATAAACGAAAAGTTGCCATTTTGACTGCTATACCAGAAAAAGAAACTGGGAACACTGAAATGTTACCAAATCGGAAGAAGACTACAGTAATATTGCAGGAAGATTCAGAATATTTTTGTCTGACTTGCATGGACCCATATAGCCAGAGCAAACCTGGCGAGGAGTGGCTGCAATGCAATAAATGCAAAGACTGGGCACATTTAAAATGCGCTACTAAAAGGGTTCCTTATAAATGCTACAAATGCATTTGAAATCTGTAATTATAAATCGGTATAAGTTATATGGAAAGGTTGAAAATTCCGTACCTGAATAAAAAAGTTCCTTTAAGTTTTATTATATTTTATATTGAATACCAATTTATTTTGTTGTACAAAATGTACAAAATAATTTTGTAGTTTGACTGTAACAACTTACCCCACTATGCGTAACAATTCACCTCAAGTATGAAGGTAAGATGTTATAACTGGCGATATTTTTTATAAGCTAATTTTATAACATTTAATAGTTTTTTTACATTCTACCACTATTTTTAAGTTGAGGGAAACCTACCAAAATATTCGCTTCCTTAATAAAAACGGTTGCATTCATATGATTGTATATTTTATACAATGTGAAACAAAAAGTGTAATAACGTACCCGGCCCCCCTAATGTTAGAACATCCCAGCCCAGCAGCCCTATTCTTGAATACGATACGAGAACGAAAGTATAATATTCCTATTCAATTTTAAATAAGAATCGTACGAATCTGATTCAATTCAAATATGAATTTTGCATTTTCGTTTTCGTATCGTATTCAGGAATAGGGGGCAGATTTTTAAAATCTCGGTTTTCGAAATCCCGGTTTTCAAAATCCCGGTTTGCTTTTCTTCTAGGTCAGAAGTCTTGATGTTGAAAAACATATTTTTTTATTAATTCGGGCCGGCCGGACTAATAATTTTTGAACATAAAAATAAGAAACTCCCAAACATGTTCTAGGAAAAACCAAGGCTGCGAAGTCAGGGGCGGCAAACATGTCGCACTGCGTGCCACATGTAGGATTAGGTATATAAGATGATTTACTGTCAGTTTATCGTGAACAATTTATCGTGAGCAATTTATCGTAGAACAATTTATCGTAGAACAATTTATCGTAGAACAGTTTATCGTGGGCAATTTATCGTATAACAGTTTATCGTGGACAATTCATCGTATAACAGCCCAGTATGCAATTATTCCACTGTGTGGAAAAAACTGCTCAAATGTCGTACAAAACTCCGTACTACAAAATATCAAAGACACAAAAATATTGATTTTGGAGTAAAATAATTGTTTTTCTCTTTCTATTCCGCGGTAATATTATTTTCGTTTTATAAGTTTCGATTGTATCTTTTATTTTCAGTTTCTTCTGACAAGTCGACGTGCACGGTTGCACTACATTCTACATAATTAGTTTTTTTACTTTAAAGTGTTGTGTTTCATCATAATGTTTTTCGATTTGTTAAAGTAAATAATTTTAAATTTAAATATATAATAATAATTATTAATTTATTTAGTGATTGCGATGTGCAAATTTTGACTAAAAAGGTAATAGAGATCTGTCTCACAATGGCGTCGTCGCGAAATACATTTACGTAGTAAATTTTCAATAATTTTTTTTTTCAAGATCTCAATATGCTGGCGGATGCAATACAACGTGGCGGATGCAATACAACGTGGCGGATGCAATAACGTGGCGGATGCAATACAAAACTCAATTTATGAAATTTAAATATGTAAATAATTTTCTATGTTTTTTTGTACACAAATAAAAAATAATGTGAATAAAATATTAATATTTATTTTATTATAAATGGAAAATTTTGTTTTATTTCGGATAAGAATTATTATTTATTCCAATTGGAAAATATATACAAACTCGTGCCTTTTGTTTCTGTGATTTTTTTCTCTTTTTTGTTGGGATTCACACCGACACCGGAATTTTTGTGACACTTTTCTTTGGCGGGGAGTACGAATTTCCGCGTGATACACATGGTTCTTTCCATAGAAGCAGTGTGGTTTTAGAACGCGAATGTAAATGGAATTCCGTCGGCATTGCATATTGGGATCGCAGTCAAATTTGTTGACGGTAGCGCCACTTTGACCAAGAGCGGAATTGTTTATAACTAAAAATGTGCCTTTGCTTAACATTTTGGACTTAGCGCCATCAATTGGAATAAAAACGAACTAAAATTTTTAAAAAATACGTACGTCTTAACGTATTACGCTAAAAAAAATTTAATAAAAAAATATTGAATCTCATTTAAAAATAAATGAAATTTAATATTTGTTTATGAATATATTAAATTGAGAGTGGGAGTCGCACTGCGTGCCGCACGTAGGAGCAGATTATATAGAATCTATTAATGACACCTACGCTAATACCCGTAGTAAATTTTTTTTTGGGTGTAATTGGCTAAGGAATTCTTTGTATGCTATTACGTTCTAACGCATAATTTTGGACCATTTGGACCTTATGGTGAATTGTTGAATTATTTGTTAATCGGGGAATTACCTAATAATATAAATCGATCGCTAACACACAAAAAAAGGATTAATAAAGGAAAATAACGGGAAACAAATTAGAATTTGTTCTCGTTCTTTTAATGCATTTAATTCATTTTGCGGTGCTCACGGGGTTTCCGTATAAAAGGATCCCACAACATATACTTGCAAAATGTCCAAAAAAATGGGCAATCGGTAGGTCCGATAGTGGATGGATGACATGTCAAACGTTTTACGAATATGTCACAAATGTCTTTCTCCCAGTCCTGATAATAAGAAAATATCAAGAAACAAAAAGTTTTATTTTGGACGCCCATTCGTCTCATTTATCTTTACCTTTGAGTGAATTTTGTAGAGATAACGGAATCATTTTAACAGCTTTATTACCAAATTCGACCCACCTATTGCACCCCATGGAGAAAAACAGTGTATTCTTGGAGAATGGAAAACGATGAACGTCGTTTAAAACGTGAATAGTTTGGCCCACTACTTGAAGGTTGTATTGAATCAACACTCAAACCGGAAATAATTCAAAATGGGTTTCGTTCATGTGGATTCGACGCAAACGCGTTAGATTATGCAAACATTTTAAAGTCTACGGGAAACGAAGGTTCAGGTGCTAACACGTCCACTAAACCAAGGGAACTTACACGAATTTGCAAACTTATTAGATAAAAGGTTAGGAAATGAGGAAATGGTGCATTTATCTGTTAACAATAATTGTAGAGGCTGACGGCTTCGATAACTCTCACGGGCATGCGGGAGGTCGCTGCGCTCCCCCGCTTAGTCCTCCTGGGAGCTTTAGATTTGAACTTTGGAGCCGGGATCCGAAAATATGTCGCACTGCGCGAAGCATGTAGGAGCGGATTATATAGAATCTATTAATGACACTTACTAAAATGTAAAATAATTGCACCATTTTGTTATGTAAGAATTTGTATTTGCAACATTTTCATTTCTACGTCACGAATTTCAACATAATCGATTAAGAAATGGCCTAGTACCATCCCTAATGACAATATTCCAGAACTTTATCAAACATCATTTAAAAATCCCATTTAGATCCCACATCTCGATTTTCGACATAACCAGTTAAGAAAGTTTTGTGAATCCCATTTAGGACCCACATGTCGAATTCCAATTAAGTCGGTTAAAAAATAACCTAGTGCAATAGCGATGGCCATATTTCAGCACTTTATCAAAAAATCATTTTAGAAATCCACTTCCATCGAACGTGTAGACTTTCAACAAAATCTGTTTAGAAATGGCCTAGTTCCATTTCTATTGACCGCTTTATCGAAAAATCATTTTAGAACCCCATTTTCACCGCATGTATCAAAAATGTCTACAAAATCTGTTAAGAAATGGCTCAATTCCATTCCTATTAGCCCCTATTAGGGATTTTGACAAACCGGGATTTCGTTACACACCCGATCTAGTCGTTCAGTTTCAAAAGATTGCATCAACTCTGATAATGCGGAAGAACGTAATCCACAGCACACATGGATGGTAAATAAAATGTTTCTGGATACTCTCAATCCTCTCAGAATGACATTGGTAGGAGGGTCACCAAACAGGAGATGCATACTCCAAAATAGACCGAACAAAGCAAACGAATAATGACGTCAAAGTTAACGGGTCACTAAAGTCCTTGCAGTTTCGTTTAATGAAACCAAGCATAATGAACGACTTTGAAATAATGGCGCTAACATGTCTGGTAAATGTATAGCGTCAGATTCAAATATGACGCCAACATCAGAAATGAGCTCAACTCGATCAATGGTTTCGTTGTACAGTTGATATTGATAAAAACTAGGCAAGCGGATACAAAAGAAAGAAAGAGTTTTGCATTTACTCACGTTTAAAGGGTTTATGTGACCAACTGCAGAAGCGGTTTAAGTCATCTTGTAACAATTTGCAGTCAAACACGCAACAGGCCCGAGTGGCAATCTTCATGTCATCCGCGAATAGGAGGCAGTTGGCAAAATATAAATAGTGAAAATAACAGTGGGCCGATATGACTACCGTGAGGCATGCCGGATGACGCTCAAAATAATGGAGAGAAAAAATCCAGAATCCTAACGGATTGCCAGCGATCTGAGAGGTAAGAACGCAACCAGTCTTGTATTACCCGCCTTGAAAATTGGATGAACACATGAGTTTTTCCAGGGATCCGGATAAAACCACGACGAAGACTTTCGCTAAACAAGAAGGTAACTGCAGGGGCCAGACTTACAGCACAACGTTTGAATAGAATAGAACCTAGTGGGAGATGACTGACCCGCTTCCTTATTTACTAACTTCGAGAAGGAGCAGTTGATCCAGAACCTCCTGTTCGGTAAATTTGAAATGATCAATTCAATGGAGGTGGAAGTAGTAGGAGACCTGGTGTCTGTCGACCGAAGCGGCTTGTAGAACGATGCAAAGAATTTGGCAAACAAATTGCAAATATCAAATGGCTAACTGGCGGTGGAGGTCTGGTAAAACATATTCGATTGAAAACCAGATACGTTTTTCTTACTGTTAATGAAGTTTCAAAATTTTTTGGGATTAGATGTCAAAACTTTCTCGATTTGCACTACGTAATTATTGTAAAGAAACCAATTGAGGGTCGTAAATTCCTTGGGGGCTTTGACAAAATCGGGATAGTAAGCTACGTCGTAAACCCTGTACAGGGAATGAAACTTTTTGCGTCGTTTCTCGAGCACCATCAACATACCCACCGATTTCAATGCATGCCTTAGACCGATATTGTTGCAAAATTAGATTGTTCTTTAGATAGATTTTCAAATCTTTTAATGTTTAATTTTTCAAATGTTTAGTTTTTAATAGTTTTTCTTGAAAATGGTATACTTTTCGAAATAGTGTAAAAACGAAAAAGCTCTTAGGGAAGCCGTCTTTTCTGGTTCATTGATTTCGGCTAAAATACATGATTTCTTTGAATATTTTTTGCCCCCAAAACTCAATGGGGGGCTCTTTCAATCGAGCGTGAATCCAGATAAATATAAGTGGTCGTCCGATATTCAGAATTTACTAAATTGAACCAAATAAGAAGATATCCAGAAAAAGAAACTGGAGATATCCATCATAAATCTACTGCGCTTATCTTCCGGTAGGAGTTACTGCATTACTAAAACATAGACCTCAAAGACCCTGACCACCGCACCAATAACTGTACAATGTTACTTACATTAGGGAGGGAGGTAATCCGTTCCATCTTATGTCAAACATAAGACTCACGTTAAAAGTTCTCAAAACATCACGATTCATAAACAAAGTGATCCAACAACCAGCCGTTATACATCGTAGAGTAATACCCAATATGCTATGGTTCTTAATTTTGTCCTTATTTAAAGCGATTAGGGCTTTGTTCGAAATGTATTGGGCGTAACTCGAAAAGTTATTAGAATTTTATGAAAGTTTTAGGTGCTCGAATGCATGCTGCATAATATGGCCAGATGGTGTTGGCTGAGACATTCCACTATAAATTTTGAACGATATTAATAATTGATTGGCTCAGTTTGGAGAGAGGGTCAATGAAATGGAATATTTTCTCCCAAAATTTCGTCACCGAACCGAAAGGAAATCGATACATCAATGGAAGCACTGGTGCATCATTTCAAATTGTTGAGCCAAGGAGTTCAAGTACTACTCATTTTAACCTACACGAATAGAGAGGCTCGAAAAGAGAATTTGTTGTTTATTTATTCGATAGACGATAGTTATCATTTCTCGAAATTGATCTTCGAACACCTTATTTGTAAACCATAAATATTCATTGAATTTATTTATGATTCTCCAATCTTCATAGAAAAATTGATAAATACAAAGAGTGGCGCATCTATTGGTTTGTTTTAAAATCATAGTCTATGGCAACACTTTCTTCAACGGTTTGCTTGAAGTTTTGAAAGCTCGTCAGCCTGATATGCCGCTTCACGAAACAATCATGTTTTCGCTTGAGGAGCGTTTCGAAAATATTAAAAACTTATTTTCAAAGTAAATGTTGTGTAGCCGAAACCATGTGAATTTTGAAAAAAAATATGGGTCGTGAAAGAGTATACCAAGTGGAACCGCTGAACTGAAATTGATGAAGACCGTTTATGAGAAAGGCTTCCTATTGGTTAACATAAGTGGTCCTCGAGCACGGACAGTGTGAACGCCCGAGAATATTGCGGTTGTGGTCCATAGTGTAAGACAAAATCCATCGATCGCAGCAAGCAGCCTGAGAAGAATACTGCACAAAGAAGATGAATTATTGACCTACAATGAGTCAGCAGTTTCAACTGCTGCAAATGACCATTGGCTTCGACACCAGTTCGCTCCTTGGGCCATAGAACTACATAATGTCGTCGATTTTGGTAGAAACCCCATTTTTTCATGTGAAGCGCATTTCCATATTGGGGGCTATGTAAACAAGTAGAACTGCCGGATGTGGGGTTCAGAACAGTCATACGTAACCGTAAAAAAGCCAATGCATCTGACAGGAGTGACTGTTTGGTGTGGATTATAGAGTGGTGGACAAATTGGCCCTTTTTTCTTCGAAAATGTTGCTGGACATGCCGTTACCGTCAGTGGCGACAGTTGCAGAGCCATGAGGACCAACTTGTTATGACCTCAAATCGACGCTATGAATGTGAACAACCCTTGGTTTCAACAAGACGGCGCCACATGCCATTCAATCCGATCGACCATCGACGTAGCTGCGATTTGACGTCGTTGGACCGTTTTCTATTATGCTTCGTTAAGGATAGATGTTATTAATCCAGAGACAATTCCAGGTTTAAAACATAACATTGCGACAGTTATTCGCGAAATGGGCTCCGAAATCATCGAAAAAGTTCTTAAAAACTGGACTCACTCAGCCACCATGGCTTACTGTAGGCTCGGCAGAGAGAACCACATTTCAATCTTAAATCGGAGAATATGTATACTCTTTTTATTGCGATTCTAAATACAAACTTTAAAATGGCTCACCCTTTATTTTTGCAGATAAATTCTCAGATTGTTTGTTGAAATTCACAACTACAAAATCCATCGGCGCTACAAACTGATAATTTTGGGTGTACTACGAAATCCCTGTTTTCATCACGGTTTTCTTTTCATCTGGTTTTAAAGTTTTGATTTTGAAAAAAATATTTTTTATTAATTCGGGCAGGTCGGGCTAATAATATTTTAACATAAAAATATGAAATCTTGCCTGATGAATAAGATATCTTGCCAGTAGAAGAAATAAGATATCTTGCTAGTTTTATTCTAAGTGAATGTCTCCAATTCAAAACTGATTTTTTGATACAGTTCTAGAATACGATCGATAGAGATGGAACTTGACCATTTCTTTACTGATTATGTTAAAACTGTACAAGTAAGGTCTAAATGGGATTCTAACATGATTTTTTACTACAGCTCTAGAATATGCTATTAGCGGCAGAACTATTGGCTATATCTTGACAGGTTATGGTAAAATTCGACATGTGTGATGGAAATTTGAATATAAAATGATTTTTTGACTAAGTTCTGAAATATATCGCCTTTTTTGTCTTTGTCGAGATACGCAGAGCTTTATCAAAAAATCATTTAATAATCCCATTTCGATCGCAAGTGAAGAACTTCAACATAATCGATTAAGAAATGGCCAGGTTTCATCCCTATCCACCGTATTCCAGAATTTTAGTTAAAAAACGGCCTAGTTCCATAGCGAGAACTTTAACCCATATTTTAGAACTTTATAAAAAAAACATTTTAGAAATACATTTCCATCACACGTGTAGAATTTCAATAAAATCGGTTTAGAAATGGCCAAATTCCCTATTAGCCATTTTCTAGAACTTTATCGCAAACTCATTTTTAAACTTAAAAAAATAATTTAAGAGTCCCTTTTTCCCACATGTCAAATTTTAAAAATTCTAACCGGGATTTCCCAAAAATCGGGATTTTCTTTATACAAAACCAGGATTTTGATAAACGGGATTTTGAAAACGTGGATTTCGTTACACAGTACCTGGCCAAATTAATATGAACTTTTCAAAAATTCAGCGGAAATTTGGTTAAAAAGCAAGTTTTTTATGCTTAATTCATTAAAATGGATTTATTAACCTTTCTACTAAAAATAAAAGTAAAAAAATTAAACCGGTTAATATTTCGTCCACCACCCTTTATTTTTAAGCAAAACTGAAATACGACGCGGCATACTCTGGGAGGATTTTAAATATCCAGAAATGGGATATAATTAGTATTGCCTGATGGATGATTGCATCATTTTTTATTTTTCTGGGATTAAATACTGGGATAACTTCACATATAGCTCTCCGAATAGGCTACCTCACCAGAGGCTGGCTCAATGCAATTCATCATAGCTTAACTCATTTAATCGAAGCTTCAATTTATCAAGATCACCAAGATAAAATGAAAATATTTTTCGGTACGAGAAGGAAAACTCTGAACTCCGTGACAAATTAAGATAAATAAAAGAATTTACATCTAAGGTGAAAGAAGAATTTACAATTTTAAAGAAAGAGAATGAAGAACTCAAAAAACAGTTTAAAGATCTGTAGGACTTCGGGCGACACATAAACCAGCAATTAATGTTGACATTGATCGACCCGGTCAGTAAAGATATTATTGCAAAATATGTTAATTGCATGGAGCCCCATCCCGCAAACTACAGGAGCTGTGAACTAAACAACTCCTGAAAAAATTCAACCCCATATCCTAAAATATATGGATAGCACGCCATTCATCCGGCAGGAAGGACAGGGTATGAATCGTCGGTTCCAAATTTCATTCTGGAGATTAACTTACTGTCCTATGGATAGACAAAATATGTGATCTCATAGACTTCTTTATTACCATATCGAAACACACAGCTATTATTATGACGATCAGTGCAACAAATGTTAAGATGGTGGACTAGCCATGGCTAATCAATAAAATAAACCTACTGGGGGAAATTCCAGAAACTATGTTAGAAAGGCAGCTAGAAAAAGAACTAGAACAATTCAACAACAGTATACAAGAACGAGTGTGGCGTTTGGCTCTTAGGGAGAAAATTTGAGCTAACATAATAACTTGTTACTATACCGGCAAATTCCAAAACCTGTGTGAACTTGCGGTGTATAGCTCTGGGGCTGTACAAAGAAAGCGAATATCAATTTTATCCTGTCATTCCAAAGCAAAGTTTAACATGGAATAGTTAATGCGCCGTGGAACATAAGAAATAACAACCTCCATAGAGAGACGGGTCTCGATGGAAGAAATCACTTGATCTACTGAATTCAATCTGAATCGACTAAAAATATAATAAAACTGCAAAGGGAACTAGCAAAAAGGGCTACAACCCTCCAAATGAGAATATAAATTTTGAAAGATATTTCACTAGACGATTTGAAAATCAGTTGTAATAAATAAATATAAGTTACAGTGTTGCCGCATTCCAATTGTCAATCGTGTAAACGTACCGCCATTGACTAGCTACAACCGTCTGATAAAAACATATAATTAATTGCCTTTTATATAAATATATATATCGTATGTTTGTAACCACTGTAGTTATTGTAGTCGTTAATTGGAAAAATTATTTAAAGCACAGCATCGCAAACACGTGAATATTCTAACAATAAAACAAAAATTGAGGATGATAATAATAATAATTTATAGGATTTCCACTTAATACTGCGGTTGTGTTATGTATAGGTATTTCAAACATAAAAACGGAAAATAATTTACTACGTCCGAATACATTTTGCTTTTGCACATGGATCACACCGACTAACTATCCACACAGACACACAGCCAAACAAAATGGAAATATGTCACAGTTGTTTTAAAGCAAAATATTTTCATTTTAATTTTCATGGTGTATTTTCAGACAACACAACACACAACACAACACAAAAACCAAAATAAATTTATCGCTCTTAAATAAAAATAAAAATTCACATCCAATTTTTATTCGCGGGTTTTGAATATTCATGCGTACTTGAAAAATTTAAAAAAAAAAAAAAAAATTCAACATAAAACAAAATGTATCAGTAAATCAGCACATTAATAAAATAAATAAAATTGTTAAAAATAAATAAACGTATTTGATTCTAAAGCGCTCGCCCGCCCGTCTTATTAACAACTACCGCACTCCAATTGTTTTTAAATTTTAACGAAACATTGACTTAATAAAATTATATTTCATTGCTACGTACATGCATTCGTCTATGTTGTGCAAGTGATATATCCATAGTTTATTGGTTTTTTTTTTTTGTAAAATATTAATTATAATTATTAATTTTTAATTATAATTACGAGCCGTTGCATCGTTGGTGTAAGTAGAAATAAAATTATTTGTTTAATTAGAAATAATTAATAGAGAAATGGGATTTTGTTGCATAGTGTTTTGCTTTCAGCCAAATACAAATTCAACCAAGTAATTTAACTTTTTGGGGTACATATATAACTGACCTAACGTACATAATTTTTTGAATTACTATAATTAGCTCAAAATAAACTCAATCACACATCTCATTATAATCTTTCTTTCTAACAACAAGATAAATTTTTAATTTTAATTAATATTTTTTTTTATTTTAATGAACGGCACAAATTAACTAAAAATTGTTTTTAATTCACAAAAAGCGTCCGATCGATCGTATATATCTCGCAAACACGCGTAAACAATATAATATATCGTAAGGTATAAACAAAATCGCGACTCGTTAAACCGCGCGGCTACCGTTATACTAAATAGATTTAAGTATTTAAATCTTAAAATAATTTTCCTGAAAATAAATTTTTCTTTCCATGGTGTTGGTATATTGCGTTAACTATAAAACGAAAAATCGTCATCGTCGAAAAAATAAAACGTCGATCATTGATCGTCACAATGATAATTTTGACATTTTCGTGAGTTTCGAACATCAAACATTTTGTTAGAAGTTTATTGTTTATTATGATTTACAATATATAAATCGACTAAAATTATTATTGAAATTTTTTTTTTTATTATATAATTAAATAATTAAATATAGAAATGAAAATATAAATATAAAAAAAGAATAAACGAAATAAATATAAAGAAAATAGTAACAACAAAGTTATATAATATAGAATTTAATTCGTACCTGTTTAAATTGTCTCATCGCCCCATTGATGCGTAACGAGTCGGTTACTATCCCGGAAATTTGATCACTCGGTTCCCTAAGTTGGCGTAACGATACACTCGGTTGTGTATGCGAATGCAGGCACGTATGGCCGCCACAGCATATAATAGTACTAGCTTCCGGCTGTGAACTTTGGCGTATAATACGCGAACCCGATGTTGGTGACGATGTTACAAAAACGGGCGGTATATTTGTGTGATGCGTTAAAGCGGACGACGGTGATAAATTTATGCGAGTACCACCGCCACCACTTTTAACACTTTCTTTTGATACGGATCGGGCTAAATATAATGACGAGACGGGTGTTGTAGAGGCACGACGATCACATGTACGACAACAGGCACGACACCGATTCGTTGGTATTAATTGTTGATAACCGCTAACGCTACCACGATGGTGTTGATTATGATGATACGGATTTTGGTATTGTTGTATTGTGCCACCGGTATGACAAGAATTCGATACGGATATCACAGGAGTTTCTAATTTGTATTGGGTTTCTAAGTCGGGCACTGATCTAGTATTTAATTGATTATCATCGTCACCGGGCCCCCCACTTTCTTCCGATCCGCCCATATTTTGTGACAATTGAGGACTAGCTAAATATGTTGAGGTGCGATCTTGCCTCATTAATACTGGTTTGTTACTTGTGGATGGACCCGCCGTTTGTGATGAATGCTGACTTTGCTGTTGGCTATTATTTGAGGTCGAACCGCTCGATGACGAAATAGACGGTTGGGTCGTCGGCCCATTATTCATCGAGGTCGACATTTTTATTGTGGTCGCAATACCACCACTACTACCTGTACTGTTTGTACTTGTTATTACTAATAATGATGCTGTTTCATCGGCACTTCCATATCCTGAATTTGGTGTTGCTTCTATATCACTGGTTGATTTTTGATGTTTAATAGAGGACATCTGTAAAACAAATTTTAAAAAAATATATTTTTAGTACAAGTTTATCATGGACACAATATTGATTTTATTTTAATCAAAGACACATTATGCATTGTAATAGAAAACATAGAAATTTATAACAGTTAATCTAATATACGCTAGATGTCAACACACGCCTACGTAGCAAAGCAAAAGCATTTTTCCATTTGGAAAATATTTAAATAAATAAAATTTAGTGTTTTTCATTAAGGTTGGTTTACATTTCACTTTTCAAAATAAATAAATATGAAATATTGAGTTATTCTGGATTAGAGCCAAATATTGTTTTAGTTCATAATCATGAGATTTACAATAGGAATAATTTTCAACTGTATCTCATTATTTCGAAACCAATTTATTTTCATAGTAAAATTACATCTCGCAACTTGTTGCGTTGTAATTGTGTCGAATTATACAAAACTTAGATTTTCATATAAAAAATATTGTTTTTATTAATTGTTCGCGTTGAAGCAAGGATTCATTTAACTTAATATTTTTGCATCCGTTTGCATCGTTTTCTGAATTGAATTTTCCTCGCATATAAAGAAAATGGGCCGAAACGGCAAGTATAATTGAAATAATGTTGCAAAACAACAGAAGCCCCGAAGAAATGAACATGGAAATTTAAACTGTTTTTAATCAAGGTGGTAAAATTATAAAAATCATTGGCTTAAATGAAAATAGAAATGAAATTGGGTGCTTTAAACCTGCACCGACCAAATTAATGAAAACTGTACTATAACTTGTTACACATATATTACAATTTATTACAACAAATCCCGATTTTATTACAGTTATCGTTTTCCAAATCTCTGTGAACTGGCCAATCCTCGATACAGTGAACGTCTAAATTCCATTTATTTTAGTTTTGAAAAATTGATCAAGTTTCGGGGTCATAACAAATGGGTCTACCCCATCGTATTAAAATTGGGATAATTTTTGTTTCTTAAGAATGTCTTAAGCTAACTACAGATATATACCATGTCCGTCGGAAATTTCTGTGAGCTGGCCAATCCCCGATACAGTGAACGTCTAAATTCCATTTATTTTAGTTTTGAAAAGTTGATCAAGTTCGGGGTCAATAACAAATGGGACCTCATCGTATTAAAATGGGGATAGTTTTTGTTTCTTAAGAATGTCTTAAGCTAACTACAGATATATACCATGTCTGTCAGAAATCTCTGCGAGCTGGCCAATCCTCGATACAGTGAACGCCTAAATTCCATTTATTTTAGTTTTGAAAAATTGATCAAGTTCGGGGTCAATAACAAATGGGTCTACTTCATCGTATTAAAATGGGGATAATTTTTGTTTCTTAAGAATTTCTTAAGCTAACTACAGATATATACCATGTCTGTCAGAAATCTCTGCGAGCTGGCCAATCCTCGAAACAGTGAACGTCTAAATTCCATTTATTTTAGTTTTGAAAAACTGATCAAGTTCGGGGTCAATAACAAATGGTTCTACCCCATCGTATTAAAATGGGGATAATTTTTGTTTCTTAAGAATTTCTTAAGCTAACTACAGGTACATACCATGTCCGTCGGAAGTCTCTGTGAGCTGGCCAATCCTCGATACAGTGAACGCCTAAATTACATTTATTTTAAATTTGAAAAATTGATCATGTTGTGAGTCAATAGTAAATGGGTCTACCCCATCGTATTAAAATGGGGATAATTTCTGTTTCTTAATTTTTGGGATAATTTTTGTTTCTTAAGAATGTCTTAAGCTAACTACAGATATATACCATGTCCGTCGGAAATTTCTGTGAGCTGGCCAATCCCCGATACAGTGAACGTCTAAATTCCATTTATTTTAGTTTTGAAAAGTTGATCAAGTTCGGGGTCAATAACAAATGGGTCTATCTCATCATATGAAAATGGGGATAATTTTTGTTTCTTAAGAATTTCTTAAGCTAACTACAGATATATACCATGTCTGTCAGAAATCTCTGCGAGCTGGCCAATCCTCGATACAGTGAACGCCTAAATTCCATTTATCTTAGTTTTGAAAAATTGATCAAGTTCGGGATCAATAACAAATGGGTCTACCTCATCGTATTAAAATGGGGATAATTTTTGTTTCTTAAGAATTTCTTAAGCTAACTACAGATATATACCATGTCTGTCAGAAATCTCTGCGAGCTGGCCAATCCTCGAAACAGTGAACGTCTAAATTCCATTTATTTTAGTTTTGAAAAACTGATCAAGTTCGGGGTCAATAACAAATGGTTCTACCCCATCGTATTAAAATGGGGATAATTTTTGTTTCTTAAGAATTTCTTAAGCTAACTACAGGTACATACCATGTCCGTCGGAAGTCTCTGTGAGCTGGCCAATCCTCGATACAGTGAACGCCTAAATTACATTTATTTTAAATTTGAAAAATTGATCAAGTTCGGAGTCAATAGTAAATGGGTCTACCCCATCGTATTAAAATGGGGATAATTTCTGTTTCTTAATTTTTGGGATAATTTTTGTTTCTTAAGAATGTCTTAAGCTAACTACAGATATATACCATGTCCGTCGGAAATTTCTGTGAGCTGGCCAATCCCCGATACAGTGAACGTCTAAATTCCATTTATTTTAGTTTTGAAAAGCTGATCAAGTTCGGGGTCTATAACAAATGGGTCTACCTCATCGTATTAAAATGGGGATAATTTTTGTTTCTTAAGCATGTCTTAAGCTAACTACAAGTACATACTATGTCTGTCAGAAATCTCTGCGAGCTGGCCAATCCTCGATACAGTAAACGTCTAAATTCCATTTATTTTAGTTTTGAAAAACTGATCAAGTTCGGGGTCAATAACAAATGGGTCTACCTCATCGTATTAAAATAGGGATAATTTTTGTTTCTTAAGAATGTCTTAAGCTAACTACAGATATATACCATGTCTGTCAGAAATCTCTGCGAGCTGGCCAATCCTCGATACAGTGAACGTCTAAATTCCATTTATTTTAGTTTTGAAAAATTGATCAAGTTCGGGGTCAATAACAAATGGGTCTACCTCATCGTATTAAAATGGGGATAATTTTTGTTTCTTAAAAACTTCTTAAGGTAACTACAGATATATACCATGTCCGTCGGAAATCTCTGTGAGCTGACCAATCCTCGATACAGTGAACGCCTAAATTTCATTTATTTTAGTTTTGAAAAATTGACAGAGTTCGGAGTCAATAATAAATGGATCTACCCCATCGTATTAATATGGGGATAATTTTTGTTTCTTAAGAATGTCTTAAGCTAACTACAGGTATATACTATGTCCGTCGGAAATCTCTGTGAGCTGGCCAATCCTCAATATAGTGAACGCCTAAATTCCATTTAGTTTAGTTTTGAAAAATTGATCAAGTTCGGGGTCAATAACAAATGGGTCTACCCCATCGTATTAAAATAGGGATAATTTTTGTTTCTTAAGAATGTCCTTAACTAACTACAGGTACATACCATGTCCGTCGGAAGTTTCTGTGAGCTGGCCAATCCTCGATACAGTGAACGTTTAAATTCCATTTATTTTAGTTTTGAAAAGTTGATCAAGTTCGGGGTCAATAACAAATGGGTCTACCTCATCGTATTAAAATGGGGATAATTTTTATTTCTTAAGAATGTTTTAAGCTAACTATTGATATATACCATGTCCGTCGGAAATCTCTGTGAGCTGGCCAATCCTCGATACAGTGAACGTCTAAATTCCATTTATTTTAGTTTTGAAAAATTGATCAAGTTCGGGGTCAATAACAAATGGGTCTAAAATGGGGATAATTTTTGTTTCTTAAGAATGTCTTAAGCTAACTACAGGTATATACCGGGTATTTGTTAGAAGGAAAATTCTCCAGCCTTAGGGTTTCCGCCAATTTGTTGATTAATATAAGTTCTGGGCTCCATGTCTATCTACCGAGTGAGTATGGATAAGTTCTCTTATTTCTAGTGGGTAAATAACAGAGTTTTCTTTCCTGGATGATAATTTGGGGATGCATTTCCAAGCCGACCATTGTATGACATCAAGGGGTCTGTCTAGTTCCTCTTCTATTTCATTTTCACTTTTGATTGATATGTTAAGTTCTATTTTTTCCTCTACTGACTGCAATTCCCAATTTGTTTCGTTGTTTGTGAGCTGTGGTGAATTTGTTTTTCTATTACGTTTTCACTAACTGATATGCCTTTAGTGATGTACAAACCTATAGGGTCTTGGATTTTGTTATGATCATTTGGCCAGCACGTTGGTTTCTCTTGTGAGTAAAATTCACAGTTTGAGTGTTGGACAGCTGCAACTAATATTTTGCCTTTTGGAGAGGTTAATCTTGAACCCCAGAAGGTATTTTATCTAGAACAAGTTAATGTAGTCTTCTTTCTTTAGGTTATACCGTAGGGGACAATATATTGCAGATATATTACAGGTGTTGTGATAACCATATTTAACTGTCACGGCGGTTACTTGCATGGATCCTTTTTCTATTTTTATTTCTTCATGATGATTAATATTCTCCGATTGACTCTCAGATCTAAGTGTTTAAATTATAATGGTACATCAATAGTCTCACAAGTGAGTAGATATACTTACTTGGGTCTAAACTTAGATTGTAAATTGAACTGGCAACATCACATACAATTTATTATGCGTATATCCATTCACTTCTCATATATCTAAATCCCAAATGGATTGGAACTGAACGGCATACCTATGGTACGCGGCGTCCAAACGATTTCCGTGTTGGCTTATTCAGCAAGAAATTAGCAAGAAGAAAGAATTTACTCTGCAGAGGATTAACTAATTTCAATAAACTGCCCTCCGAAATTAAAAATGCAACAACCATAGCCATATTTAAGAATAAACTACTAGCATATTTAAAAAAATAGACAATATTATTAAAATAAATTATAAAATTGTTTTGAATAAATTATAAAACAACATATGAATTTAAATCAATATTTTTATTTACCAAATTGTTTATTTTTCTCTACGAGAAAATCTTATTAATAATGCACAAATATCCGTAGCTTGTTTCAAATCGAAAAGGGTTGGAATGCTTTTAGGGTTCGGTGAGAAAAGTTCATAGCCGTTGGAGTTACACCGATAGGTTCTTTCTGGGCTGAGCTGTAGCGGATTAAAGTTTCAGAAACTTGCCATTGAAAATACATGGGATTCAACAATTGATATCTTTAAATTTTGCAACATAAAAATATATCATCAATTTCTTTATTTCGCATATTGTTGTTTTTTTTAATTTTTATTTTAATCATCTAATCATGCTTGCACATGGGTCGCACGGGGCGCTAGTTTGTTATAAAACCAATAGCCTGTTGCTTTTTTGGTAATTAACTCATACAACGCTTGACAAATGAGCAGAAATGGTCAATATGATTGTTTGGTTGTGATGCAGACTATAGCGTTCCTAATTAATCCTAATTTTTCGGCCAGTTATACGTTTTTGTTGCTCCCTTTGGATCTTGTAGTGGTACTGGTGCTGGAACTATCACATTGATTATAGTTTCCAGATACAGTTGTTATTTTGAGTTTTGTCCATTCTTCCAAGCAATGTTTCAACAAATTGATGTTGAAAAATCCCCTGATTTTCACGATACTCAAGAAACCAAGCACTGAGCTCTATTTTATTTGTAATATATTTATATATATTATTGAATCAATATACACTCATTCTAAAAACTTCCAAATATTTAATCGGTTATAGGCAGCTATTGTAAAAATATTCACGGTTTTCTTAAAATTGCAGTTTATTTTATTAAAATCGTATTATTTCTGTAAACACCACATATATACACCAACAAACCATTGACATTAATTCAAAACGCGGTTAACTTCATTGTATTTCTCATAAAAAAAAAGTTAAAAGTTTGATAAGTTTTTCCATGAGGAAATCACCAACCTAAAAAAAAAAAAAAATTTTTCTCTAATTTTTTTCATACTTTTCGGTAAGGCAAAAGTCAAAGGAATTCTATTGGGGATGCGCGGTTAACCCGTATTACTCCAAATTATTTTTATTTTGTATAAAATATAAACTGCTTAGTAAATATTTCGAATGATGAATTTGGAAAGCAAAAAATTGTTGGAAAAATAAAAAACAAAAGTTAGGTAACTGGTACGAGGGTATTCTATTCATAGTTCGCTGGGTCAGAAGAAACCAATTTATTTCGTTTATAAATTCCAGCAAGGGTAAAAAATCAAATAGACTTTAAAAGTAATATTCAAAAATTATTGTTGACAACTTTGTATGTATGGTTATTGTTGCTATGAATGAAATTACGGAAAACAAGATGTGAACAAAGTTACGTTACATTTGCTACAGAATGTAAGTGGTCAACTATTGCAATTTGGAAATTGACAACGGCATTGGTTCGATGGTAAAAGATGTCGATGGTAAACTGTGAGGTCTGCCGGTTCTTATACTACTACCATGACTAAAATAAATTTTTAAATAGCTCACTGCAATCTGACGTCTAAACTCCCTATTTTTCATAGAATTGGACCAGTTTATTTTTTTATGAAAATATATGAATTAACAACGCCATAGCGATCATACGGGTGAATAAACTCCAATATCAATGCTTTGCTTTTATTGCTATTTTCTCTAGAAGCCATGTTTCTATTGTAATTATAGATAAATAAGTCTTGGTTGAGGAATTGACACTTTCAATTTGAGTCCATCTTGGTACTGAAGCTACTGGCTCAATCGTGTCAAAGTTTGTTGCAACAGAAACACATCACTTGTCATGCCACTTAACAACTAGTATATTATGTTTGCTATGAAACATAAAGTCATGAGTTTTTGGGCATTTCTGAGTTCGATTGTCGGTAGCTATTAAAAAAAATTTGTCGAAGTAAACACAATGATTGTTGGCAATGATATTTATTACAACTGTTGTACCAAGCGGGTTTGTCGCAGGCTCTTCATTTTGAGCTTTTCCACAATATAACGTAAAATTTTAACAATATCCAATTGATCCACATAACGTTCAAAGCTTTATAACCAAACCGAATAAAATGACCGTAATATACATACTTTACAATCATTTCATCAATGGATTGAAGTGAATCGAAAATTTTAAACTTTCTAAAGTTTTTATTTATTATTTCCATAAGCGGTTTGATTTTGACACTTTTATCGATTTTATTTTCGGCTGCTTTTGAGTTTCTTCTACAAAATGAATGCAAGATTTGATATGGGCATTCCGAGTGCATGCATTTTTAACAAGTGATATCACTAAATCTTCACAATCAGACCAGTAATCTCTTTCACTTGGTTAGGTGTGATACCCACTAAATATCAAAAATCCAATGAACATTTTTATTTCACCGCTTGACACAGAATATCCCTACTGTTTGTTCCTTTCAGTTGTAGCATATCGGATGGTTTTATTTATAATAAGATTAGATACATTTCCATCAAAAAAAAAAAAAATTCAATAAATCCATTTAAGCTCTTTAAGGGGTTTATAGAGGTAACGATCAAGTTTCGAATACTAACCTATAAAACTTTGGTTTTATAATTTCTTGATGGAAATATTACAATTACTACTATAAAATAAAAATTGTTTGTTGGGTGGGGATAATTTTTGTTTCTTAAGAATTTCTTAAGCTAACTACAGGTACATACCATGTCCGTCGGAAGTCTCTGTGAGCTGGCCAATCCTCGATACAGTGAACGCCTAAATTACATTTATTTTAGTTTTGAAAAATTGACAGAGTTCGGAGTCAATAACAAATGGGTCTACCCCATCGTATTAAAATGGGGATAATTTTTGTTTCTTAAGAATGTCTTAAGCTAACTACAGATATATACCATGTCCGTCGGAAATTTCTGTGAGCTGGCCAATCCTCGATACAGTGAACGTCTAAATTCCATTTATTTTAGTTTTGAAAAATTGATCAAGTTCGGGGTCAATAACAAATGGGTCTATCTCATCGTATTAAAATGGGGATAACTTTTGTTTCTTAAGAATTTCTTAAGCTAACTACAGGTACATACCATGTCCGTCGGAAGTCTCTGTGAGCTTGCCAATCCTCGATACAGTGAACGCCTAAATTACATTTATTTTAGTTTTGAAAAATTGACAGAGTTTGGAGTCAATAATAAATGGGTCTACCCCATCGTATTAAAATGGGGATAATTTTTGTTTCTTAAGAATGTCTTAAGCTAACTACAGATATATACCATGTCCGTCGGAAATCTCTGTGAGCTGGCCAATCCTCGATATAATGAACGTCTAAATTCCATTTATTTTAGTTTTGAAAAATTAATCAAGTTCGGGGTCAATAACAAATGGGTCTACCCCATCGTATTAAAATGGGGATATTTTTTGTTTCCTAAGAATGTCTTAAGCTAACTACAGATATATACCATGTCCGTCGAAAATCTCTGTGAGCTGGCCAATCCACGATACAGTGAACGTCTAAATTATATTTATTTTAGTTTTGAAAAATTGATCAAGTTTGGGGTAAATAACAAATGGGTCTACCCCATCGTATTAAAATGGGGATAATTTTTGTTTCTTAAGAATGGCTTAAGCTAACTAAAGATATATACCATGTCCGTCGGAAATCTCTGTGAGCTGGCCAATCCTCGATACAGTGAACGTCTGAATTCCATTTATTTTAGTTTTGAAAAATTGACAGAGTTTGGAGTCAATAATAAATGGGTCTACCCCATCGTATTAAAATGGGGATGATTTTTGTTTCTTAGGAATGCCTTAAGCTAACTACAGATATATACCATGTCCGTCGAAAATCTCTGTGAGCTGGCCAATCCTCGATACAGTGAACGTCTAAATTCCATTTATTTTAGTTTCGAAAAATTGATCAAGTTCGTGGTCAATAACAAATGGGTCTACCTCATCGTATTAAAATGGGGATAATTTTTGTTTCTTAAGAATTTCTTAAGCTAACTACAGATATATACCATGTCTGTCGCAAATTTCTGTGAGCTGGCCAATCCTCAATACAGTGAACGCCTAAATTCCATTTATTTTAGTTTTGAAAAATTGATCAAGTTCGGGGTCAATAACAAATGGGTCTACCTCATCGTATTAAAATGGGGATAATTTTTGTTTCTTAAGAATTTCTTAAGCTAACTACAGGTATATACCGGGTATTTGTTAGAAGGAAAATTCTCCAGCCTTAGGGTTTAAGAGGTCCGCCAATTTGTTGATTTATATAAGTTCTGGGCTCCATGTCTATCCACCGAGTGAGTATGGATAAGTTTTCTTATTTCTAGTGGGTAAATAACAGAGTTTTCTTTCCTGGATGATAATTTGGGGATGCATTTCCAATCCGACCAGCTGTTGTAAAATATTCACGGTTTTCTTAAATTTGCAGTTTATTTTATTAAAATCGTATTATTTCTGTAAACACCACATATACACCAACAAACCATTGACATTAATTCAAAACGCGGTTAACTTCATTGTATTTCTCATAAGGAAAAAGTTAAAAGTTTGATAACTTTTCCATGAGGAAATCACCAACCTAAAAACAAAACAATTTTTTTTCTCAAATTTTTTTTCATACTTTTCTGTAAGGCAAAAGTCAAAGGAATTCTATTGGGGATGCGCGGTTAACCCGTATTAGTCCAAATTATTTTTATTTTGTATAAAATATAAACTGCTTAGTAAATATTTCGAATGATGAATTTGGAAAACAAAAAATTGTTGGAAAAATAAAAAACAACCGTTAGGTAACTGGTACGAGAGTGATCTATTCATAGTTCGCTGGGTCAGAAGAAATCAATTTATTTCGTTTATAAATTCCAGCAAGGGTAAAAAATCAAACAGACTTCAAAAGTAATATTCAAAAATTATTGTTGACAACTTTGTATGTATGCTTATTGTTGCTATGAATGAAATTACGGAAAACAAGATGTGAACAAAGTTACGTTACATTTGCTACAGAATATAAGTGGTCTACTATTGCAATTTGGAAATTGACAACGACGTTGGTTCGATGGTAAAAGATGTCGATGGTAAACTGTGAGGTCTGCCGGTTCTTATACCATGACCAAAATAAATTTTTAAATAGCTCACTGCAATCTGACGACTAAACTCCCTATTTTTCATAGAATTGGAGCCGTTTATTTGTTTGTGAAAATATATGAATTAACAACTGCCGTAGCGATCATACGGGTGAATAAACTCCAATATCATTGCTTTGCTTTTATTGCTATTTTGTTTGACTCTAGAAGCCATGTTTCTATTGTAATTATAGATAAGTCTTGGTTGAGGAATTGACACTTTCAATTTGAGTCCATCTTGGTACTGAAGCTACTGGCTCAATCGTGTCAAAGTTTGTTGCAACAGAAACACAACACTTGTCATGCCACTTAACAACTAGTATATTATGTTTGCTATGAAACATAAAGTCATGAGTTTTTGGGCATTTCTGAGTTCGGTTGCCTGCAGCTATTAAAGAAAATTTGTCGAAGTAAACACAATGATTGTTGGCAATGATATTTATTACAACTGTTGTACCAAGCGGGTTTGTCGCAGGCTCTTCATTTTGAGCTTTTCCACAATATAACGTAAAATTTTAACAATATCCAGTTGATCCACATAACGTCCAAAGCTTTATAACCAAACCGAATAAAATGACCGTAATATACTTTACAATCATTTCATCAATGGATTGAAGTGAATCGAAAATTTTAAACTTTCTAAAGTTTTTATTTATTATTTCCATAAGCGGTTTGATTTTGACACTTTTATCGATTTTATTTTCGGCTGCTTTTGAGTTTCTTCTACAAAATGAATGCAAGATTTGATATGGGCATTCCGAGTGAATGCAATTTTAACAAGTGATATCCCTAAATCTTCACAATCAGACCAGTAATCTCTTTCACTTGGTTAGGTGTGATACCCACTAAATATCAAACATCCAATGAAAATTTGTATTTCACCGCTTGACACAGAATATCCCTACTGTTTGTTCCTTTCAGTTGTAGCATATCGGATGGTTTTATTTATAATAAGATTAGATACATTTCCATCAAAAAAAAAAAAAATTCAATAAATCCATTTAAGCTCTTTAAGGGGTTTATAGAGGTAACGATCAAGTTTCGAATACTAACCTATAAAACTTTGGTTTTATAATTTCTTGATGGAAATATTACAATTACTACTATAAAATAAAAATTGTTTGTTGGGTGGGGATAATTTTTGTTTCTTAAGAATTTCTTAAGCTAACTACAGGTACATACCATGTCCGTCGGAAGTCTCTGTGAGCTGGCCAATCCTCGATACAGTGAACGCCTAAATTACATTTATTTTAGTTTTGAAAAATTGACAGAGTTCGGAGTCAATAACAAATGGGTCTACCCCATCGTATTAAAATGGGGATAATTTTTGTTTCTTAAGAATGTCTTAAGCTAACTACAGATATATACCATGTCCGTCGGAAATTTCTGTGAGCTGGCCAATCCTCGATACAGTGAACGTCTAAATTCCATTTATTTTAGTTTTGAAAAATTGATCAAGTTCGGGGTCAATAACAAATGGGTCTATCTCATCGTATTAAAATGGTGATAACTTTTGTTTCTTAAGAATTTCTTAAGCTAACTACAGGTACATACCATGTCCGTCGGAAGTCTCTGTCAGCTGGCCAATTTTCGATACAGTGAACGCCTAAATTACATTTATTTTAGTTTTGAAAAATTGACAGAGTTTGGAGTCAATAATAAATGGGTCTACCCCATCGTATTAAAATGGGGATAATTTTTGTTTCTTAAGAATGTCTTAAGCTAACTACAGATATACACCATGTCTGTCAGAAATCTCTGCGAGCTGGCCAATCCTCGATACAGTGAACGTCTAAATTCCATTTATTTTAGTTTCGAAAAACTGATCAAGTTCGGGGTCAATAACAAATGGGTCTACCCCATCGTATTAAAATGGGGATAATTTTTGTTTCTTAAGAATGGCTTAAGCTAACTACAGATATATACCATGTCCGTCGAAAATCTCTGTGAGCTGGCCAATCCTCGATATAGTGAACGTCTAAATTCCATTTATTTTAGTTTTGAAAAATTGATCAAGTTCGGGGTCAATAACAAATGGGTCTACCCCATCGTATTAAAATGGGGATATTTTTTGTTTCCTAAGAATGTCTTAAGCTAACTACAGATATATACCATGTCCGTCGGAAATCTCTGTGAGCTGGCCAATCCTCGATATAGTGAACGTCTGAATTCCATTTATTTTAGTTTTGAAAAATTGAGCAAATTCGGAGTCAATAACAAATGGTATGTTTTCGTATACATATTTAATTCGTTCGTTCCGTTTCTACCCGTTTCGTTTTTGGCTATATAACTCGCCCATGAAGCTTTTGACATTTTACTCATGACTCAAATGTGAAAAAAATAACTTTCACCTTGTAATGCGGTTCTACTTTCGATTGAAACACGGCCTTAGGTACGAAAATATATATGTACATAAATTTTCCAATGAATTTTCACTATACCTGTTTTATTGAACTGACAGACGCTTTAACATAACACAATCATTAATAATATGTTTATGTTCGATATAAATTAATAAATTTAAATATACATTTCACATCGGGGGTGCAGTTTAATTAGATGAGAATTTCAAAGAAATGCGATAATTGCTGTTGGCTTCCTATATAAAAAACGTAATTACAAATACTTGTACATAAGTGAATATTAAAATATTTATTGTCGATAATAAATGTTTATTAAGAAATATTTTTTTTTAATTTGACGAATATACAATCAACAGATGAGTAATTTTATTATTTAGAGATGAATTAAGAGCACCTGTCGATTGGACAAAAAAAACTTCTGTTCGAGTTAGAAACTATATCTACTTACATTGCGGCACATGGAATACATATATTTATGTAATAAACTCGTACATATTTCATATAATACGGGCACGAACGTATAAAATCCATTGTGTGCCGTCTGCCATCACATCAGTGTTGTTTTATTACATGTACATTGTACATGATGAAAGTTTAGTTTAAACATTGTTTTCCATCGTTTTCCCGACCACAATTTTCACACAGAAAGAATTTTAATTTAGAAAACAACGACAAGAATTCTATGTACCTTGTTCATATATAAACATAAATATGTACTCACACGCATACAAGCAAATTACTTCTTTAAACAAAAATTTTCCACCTTTAAAAAATATGAAAATATTATTTGAAGGGGAAAACATTTTTTACTATACTACGTACATGGACATATACAGCTTCGTCATAATAATGAATATTTATAGTACTCATCAGTGAGACAGCAGTAAAACTTAGAAGCTTAATTTTGTGAATTTTACGGAAAGTAAATACGCACATAATATTGAATAAACAAGGTGTTTTACATAGACGAACATTTGAGGAAAACATCCATTCTCCCACTCTGTGCTTTGGTTGAGATTAAAGAAATTTACTAATAAATTAAATAGGGTAGTTTTCACTACGTAAACAATGTATGCAACGTCAATAGCACAGGAAATGATATTAAAACTCAATTTTCTCGTCTACGAAAGCCGGTCTATCTAGAAGCCAAATAAGTTTACATTTTGATACTAAATCACATATTATTATTCGTTAGTATATGAACTTGTAACGATAAAACCCCGTTATGGGTAAATAAGGGTGCATTAGGAATTCCTTAAGTGTTCCCGATTAGTTTACTCCCATTTCTCTAAAATATCGGGGCGACATTTGCCAAAATAGCACAATAAAATGCTTAATTCATAAAGAATGTCATGTTAAACTGTGGAAATAAATACTCAATTCCCTTAGACAGACGTATCACTTCATGCGACTTGACTATGGATCTTCCTGTGGCACTATTCTGGTAATTCCCTGGGAATAGGGAATTGGGGAAAGATTTTATATGTAATTTCAGTTCAAATATTTTTTTTCCGGCCTACTAAGAAGAAAAGTTTGATGCAAATATTTATAAATTGGGAATAATTTTTCCATATCTAAATTGGCAGGGAAAATTATTCCCAATTTTATTTTGTTTTCAAAAAAATTACCACTATATTTTTACCTCAGTATGCCAGAAAAAAATTTTTAAAATAGAAATTACATATAAAATCTTTCTCCAATTCCCTATTCCCAGGGAATTACCAGAATAGTGCCACTGGTTACTAGATTTTTAAATCAAAATTTACTAAATAATTTTGTGCAAAACTCTGAATGAAAATTTTTTAAATCTTAGTTGGCTGCATTAGTTTCAATTTTTTTTATTTATTTGTCACGTCAAAATTTCAAGTGATAGAAATTGTCGTTGGAAATGATAGCACTCGCAAGAAAATATTTATAAAGCAGCATACTAAGATTTAAAAAACAGCCAAAACAACTTTATTGAACAAATATTTTGTAAGTTTCGATTTAATGATCTAGTAACCAAGAACATGAGTAGTCACATCATTGGAAGTGATGCGACTAGGAGAATAGGAGTGTAAGGCATCGCGGCATCAATACAAAATGGCAAAACTCGCAATATTAACCATTCGTATTAAAGAGATACTTAAATTGACATTTTGGGCTATTGAATTGGACGTGAAAGCTAGTAATTTGAAGCACTAAATTTAGAAATTTTTGACTAAAATTTGTGTTTTTTATTCCGACATTCTAAAAGATCTGCTCTAGCTAAAGTTTTATGTTTGAGAGATTAATTATTTTCGCTCCTAGAACATTTATAGGATTACAGAGGTAGATCACTAAATGTTTTTTTTCTGTAATCCTTGAACAATGTTGTGCTGTATTATCTACACCGCGTTGATAATTAATACATACAAACCTCTTTTATCCGGAAATATATTATCCGGAAAAACATGTATTATCCGGAGAACGTTTTTTTCGAATTCTTTCATCTCTTTTATTTACCTAATTTTTCAAAAATGAAATGATTTTATTTTACTATTTTACATATTTTACTTTATTTTACATATAATTAGCGAAAATAAATTTGAAATCTTAATAAATGACACTGAAGTTTAAAAAATATTAAAATATGCTTTTTCACTGGTTTTTACTATCAAATTATTAAAAAAAATCTTTATCCGGAAAATTCTTTTATCCGGAATTATTTGCCCCAATCGTTCCGGATAAAAGAGGTTGCACTGTATTCTAAATGTGTAGAAAATGCATGTACTCAATTAAAAAAATGGCTTCGCCAAAGTAGAGAATGTAGACAACGTTGAAAATTATTGTTTCTGTTAGAAATGAGCAAAATTTTATTATTTCTTTGTTGTTGGTTCCGTTTCGCCTCGTAGGAGATTTATTTTTACCTCACACACTAAATACTAACACTAATACAATGTTATTTTATATTCCCGAATTTAGAAAAACTAAAAGGATTAGCTAAAAAGATTACTTAACGTTAGAGACAAATTTTGTGTTAAATGTCGACCAAAACGGTGGGGTGAAACAGATCTGGCTCCATGCAACTACAAGACTGCCCAAAAACTCAGCTTTGCATGACAGAAAGGGGTAATGCGTCAACATCATATAGAACTACTTCGGATGATCGGGTGGGAACCGTGTAAAATAAATTTTTAAAATAGAAGGAAACGAAGTAGTAGCATGCTCCTTCCAGTAATCCTGGAACCTGGTCGTTTGAAAGGTTTTTGGACCAATAAATTTTTTTTTTTTTTTTATTAATAAAATTTTATTTATTTATTTATATTACGGCTGACTCTTGCACCCATTTAGTAATTTACATTGCATAATAAAGTATTTTGATTTAGTTCTTCTCTCTTCTTTTTTATGTGTTCCTTCCATCTAAGTTTAGCATCTAAAGTCATGCCAAGATATGTAGCAGTGTTTGCATGCGGTACTACTATCGTGTTTATCATTATTGGTATATGATCCACTTTTAGATTTGTAAAGTTGACTTAAATTGATTTTGCTTCATTTAATTTGATTCGCCATTTCTTTGTCCAATTACATATTTGGTTAGTAGCTTTCTGTAATTTACTAGTGGAGTCATGGATGTTCTTTGCTGTTGCAAGTATTGCGGTGTCATTGGCAAAAGTTGCCATTGTTGCTTCTGTAGTTGGTATATCTCTAGTATATAGGAGATAGAGGATTGGCCCAAGAACACTCCCTTGTGGTACTCCTGCTGTTATTCTTTTTAGTTGGGAGTATTCATTCTCATACTTTACTCGAAAGTGCCTCTCTGATGTGTATGATTTTAAAATTTGAAAAAATTGCTCCGGAAGATCTCGATGAAGTTTGAATTCTAACCCCTGGTGCCATACTTTGTCGAATGCTTGCGCTACGTCAAAAAATATAGTTGAGCATATTTGTTTGCTTTTGCTTATTACATCAGTAATTCGATGTACTTGTTCTATCGTAGAATGGTTTTCCCTAAATCCAAACTGATGTGAGGGGATAAGATTCCTTTCTTCGATAATTGGTTTTAGTCTTTTAAGAACGACCTTTTCAAATAGTTTCGATAATGTTGGTAGCAGAGAAATTGGCCCATATTATTCTTTATCATCCGAAGGTTTGTTCGGCTTAAGTATCATAATTACTTCTGCAACTTTCCATTGTCTTGGTACATATCTTAGTCGAAATGCTGCATTAATTATATGCAGTAGTTTCCTAAACGCTTTCTCCGGTAACATTTTTATTATCTGACCCGTTATAAGATCATATCCTGGAGCCCTATACGCATTCAGATTATTCTTGATTTCCCATTTTAGTTCTTTCAATGTCACAGGTGTAATTTTTAGTTCATCCTGTTTTTTTATCGGGGTGATATTTTCCTCTTCCGTTTGTTTGGGGTAAGGTTGGAATGTTTCTTCAAGGTGATTTGCAAACAAATCTGCTTTCTGTTTAGCATTTCGGGCCCAATTTTCTTTATTTTACCAATAAATAATTTGGTTACCAGTACTTTAGTTTAAAAATCTGTTTAGGCGCTAGTGACAAATTATAAATTTTGCAATGAATATACGTCTGATCTGCCTCAAATTTATTTACATAAATGAAGAAAAACTTTTTAAAATGTTTTTTTTTTTATACTAAAACGGAAAAACATCGCGAAAATACCAAACCTCGCGGATGTTAAAAATATAATTTTAGAAAATCAATGAAGATCACAATATTTGATAGAAAATCATAAATTTTTGACATCGAGATTTATGCTAATTTACCATTCGCTAATCTGTATATATGGATGTGTGTATGTATTTGTGATATGTGAAGACTAAAAGTTTGTGGCATTTGGAGACTCAAGTTTTTCATAAAGTGGGAAATTTCTTCATTTTGTTCTGCGGGGTTTGCCTTGAGTGGAAAATCGCAACTTGCCATCTTATCTGGATAGTCTAAAGCTGATAATTCTTCAACCACTAAGTAGACGCCGGACTGTTCCGGACATCGTTTTCGTTTATTCGTTTCAACTCTCGGACTTAAGAACGAATTGCTAGAATACTTCGAGAATGCAATACAAATTTTATTCTCTTTAACTATTAATTTGTACTTAACGATACAATTTTGGGTTATTCTGGCTGTAGCCAAATATTATTTTTAAGGTGAGGTTACCAAGACGTTTGGCAGTTTAGGTTTCGGCACTAATGGAACATTCAATTCTTTAAATTAAAAATTCGGTCGGCTCATCCGACTGCAGTGATCAAGCGAATTATTTTATTTTGCTATGGTTTGTTAACCCCATCGTTATCTCAAATTTTATTGTGTTTAACTGCAAAACATCTTGGTGATTTCACCTCGATGTAAAAACAAAATATCTGGCTATCACCCAGAACAAAAAAAATTTCATATAGAAATCGCAAGTATGCCTACCATACCAAATTACCATAAAATTTGAGGTTACGTTAAATACCATAAAATTTGAGGTTATGAAGGGGTTAACAAATAGTAGCGATCTTTCGATGGGGTATCATTTTTCTGAAATACTTACGTTAGATTACGTTTTAATAACAAATTTGGTGTTCATATTTACTACAACCCAGACGGATTGATTGATCTGAATGAAACTTCATACTGGAGCTTTTTCATAAATTAAGAGGCCTCAGTGATGCGTAGCTGAAATCGCTACACCCGAAGTGGCCGTTTCTTTATATGAGCGTTTTGTTTTTTGCAAATATTTTGAAAACTAAATCACTAATGACAAAAATGACTACACATTAAAATTTTTTAAATTAAATGTACATCCTAGTCCTAGTGAAGATTGGCGAAAATTAGTGTACCGGAAGTGATAGCTTGCTAATAAATTAAAAATTATATTTTACAAAATGTCACTGTAGGTTTTTCGAAATTTAAGCGGGAATAAGGATTCTTCGTTAAATAATGGAGTTTTACGAAAATTCTGGTAAGTTTTATTTTTCGCCTTAGAAATAGTTACTTTTAGGTATAGTGAACAAAATCGTTTTGAAGGACCACAAAGTAAAGTTGCGTGATATAGCTGACACCTTAAAGATATCAAAAGGCTATACCCTGCCTATTTGACATGAACAACATTTTTGTCCAGGAAAACGCTTGCTGACATTGGATCAAACACAGTAACGGGTCGATGTTCGTAATAAAGAAGATTTTTGCATCGGTATGCGATAATGGATGAAACATGGATCCACCACTACGCACACTGCAATCAGAACGTAAGTCAACTGCTGTTGTTCACTCAAGCCGGTAGAAGCCGGTTAGGTCTATTAGTTTTTGTCTTCTCTACCCCTAAATCGGGGTAAACCGTCGGACTATCATCGGAGGTTTTTGTTTTTGCATGTGAAAAGTGTTGCATGTGCGAAAAAATTAAAAACAAGTAGTCTCTACATTAAGATGTTTCGTATACCAAAAAATATAATTACCAATGATTACATCGTGGCCACAATAGAAAACACCCTTCCATTTTTTTTTTGTATTCCTTTCAAACAAAATTATGATAAATATATCCGAGGTATTTGTTAGCCTGATGGGTATACTCATCGATGGTATATATTATGATACCTTTGATTAGCAACGTTGAGTAAAATATTAATAAAGCATTTGGCTTATACACGAACCATAATACCAAATAAAATCAAATTAATTTTGTGTTTTCAGCTTATTTTTATTCAATACGGATACGGCACACGCATACTGAAAATAAAAATTGAACGGTTTGTCTGCTTTTTTTTATTTCTGCAGAATATTGGGAAAAATCGGAAAAACATTTCCAACGAAAATGAAATTAACAATTTGAAAACATAACAGTATAATGAGAAATCCGAATATACCGAAGAAAAAGAAGCAAACCAAAAAATCAATTGGGATGAAAATAGCACATTAAGAGCGGTGGCCGAGTGTATAGTAACACAGCAAATGGATTGAAATTATTCTGATTCCCAGAATTTTTTTTGTATGTTTTGTGGGAATTAAATTTGATGTATGTTGTTCAATAATTAATTAAATTAAAAATGCAAAATAATTAACAAATACAAAAATCATCGTTCGTGCGCATCAAGTGACATTTTTTTGTACACACGACACTGAACTCAAATATAAGAGGATGACAATTAAGTTTGGTTTTTAAATCAAATTATTTCTTATTCACCAACTCTCACAATAAATGTTAATTTAACATTCGTGAAAAGCAAACAAATTTGAGTAATGAAAAGCCAAAATTTGAAAGTTTATATGATTTTCAACTTTTTGTACGACCCATTCGGCATTCAATTTTCGAAAGAGTATACCTAGATTATTTTATTTATTTGTATACGACTCTTTGCTTAAATACGTCTTAAATCATGGTTGATACTGGCAAGAAATCTTAAGTATTGAACTTTTTGTGGAACATATAGTACTGAATTCGGCTTGAAAGTACCTTTTGCACGTTTCACGTCACAGAACTCACTTCACAGAACTCAATTTCAACGGAAATTCGTATGAGTTTGGATAGTGCTCAAACCAAAAATAGCATTTTGCTGCAACCAAATCGTGCAATTATAATTAGTAAATGTACTTGCACTGCAGAAATTAAGCAATAATTTAAACGTTATCCAACGGTATTATGTTAAAAAAATTTTAAAATTGTTTTATAATTTTTGATAATTTATATTTACTGCTTTGGGATAGAGGGTAAAGATGACTCAGTTAATCGTTATATTTGACGCTTTTGTTGATGTAAATGTTAACGGTAAATTTCATAATTAAAAAATCTTAATTAATGCTTCTCATCACGAATCTTATCTCTCTCCCTTAACAAAATTTTGATTACTAATCTTATGAGGCTGGAAATAGCTACTTACTAATTTCAATATAATCTCGCAGGAACGCGAAGGAGAATATAAGGAGGATATGAAGGGAATATAAGGAATGATTCGTAATTTTTATTCAAACAGTTGATTTTTAATCGAACTTAAGATTTAAAGTTGTGCATTTAAAATTCCTCTAAATTTGGTCAAAACAGTAACAAACAGACCCAAAATATCAAGTTATCTGGTTATTTTCATTAAAATCGCGCCTCGACAATTTTATAAAGTTTTAAAAATTTAAAATTCCGAGAAATTTTGAAACTAAATGTTAAATCTAAGAACCGCCGATAAATCAACAACCAAGCATATCACGAATACTGTATTTGTTTGAGGACTACTGGAAAAGATTTTTTAGAATCTAGATAAATTTTGCTTGTACATATTAAACCAGCTCGTTGTTATGCTGGATCTTCTTGCCGCTGGTACGATCGACTGGTCGAGCTGCCTTGCATCCATATTGAGATACTATTCGGAAAGGGATGATACCGAGCAAACTCCTCCGCCCTCAGCTCACACGATTTCGTTCACGATGTATTTGGTCATCTTTCTCGAGAATTGAAGCAAGTCACATTATTCGCCATATCTTGGAAGTCCAGCCATCAGCGATTTTACTGAAGCTGACACGTATCATTCGGATCCTTTGCGATGCGTCGTAGGCAAGGGTGAGCAGTAACGAAATACATGTATTTCAATTACGTAATAAAAATACAAATTACAAATTGTAACTTGTATTTTAAATATTAATAATCTAAATATTGTAAATTGTATTTTAATTACTTTTATCTCGGAAAATTCTAATTTATATTTTAATTACTTACTTAAACAAATTGTAATTTTAAAATAATTTTTTATATATTTACATAAATTCAGACCCATCTATATTTTGGTATGAAAATTACATTGCCAATGAACTATTGAGAACTATAAATGTCCGGGATAGTGACATCTAGCGCATTAAAAATAAGCTGATTGGGTCTTTTTTTATATGAAATTTTAGCACGGCATACTTTATGAAAATAAAAATTAACATACAAAAATAGTCCTAATCAGTGGCACTATTCTGGTAATTCCCTGGGAATAGGGAATTGGGGAAAGATTTTATATGTAATTTCTATTTTGAAATTTTTTTTCTGGCATACTGAGGTAAAAATCTAGTGGTAATTTTTTTGAAAACAAAATAAAATTGGGAATAATTTTCCCTGCCAATTTAGATATAGAAAAATATATATAGAAATTATTCCCAATTTATAAATATTTACATCAAACTTTTCTCCTTAGTAGGCCGAAAAAAAATATTTGAACTGAAATTACATATAAAATCTTTCCCCAATTCCCTATTCCCAGGGAATTACCAGAATAGTTTTTCTCTCTCTCTGGCTTTCACATCCCATGAAGGGATTTCGCCGCCCGCACAATGGCCCTCCATCCATCCCGATCCATTGCTCTCGTCCTCCAGTTTCGACATCCTAATGCTTGCAGATCTTGTTCAATGTCGTCACGCCAGCGTAGTCGGGGTCTTCCTCTACGACGTACTCCGGCTGGTTGTTGGTGAAACACTTTATATATCATCCGTTGTTGTAGGGACCTTGCAACGTGGCCGAGCCATCTCACTCGATTGGATTTAATGAATCCGATGATATCGCTGCCTCCGAGGAGTTGCTTTATTTCGTGATTCATACGAATCCGATATTCGTTGTTCGCAACTTTAATTGGACCAAAAATTGAACGTATGACCTTCCTTTCGAATGTAGATAACAATCTACAATCGTTAGAGGTCATGGTCCAGCTCTCGCTTCCGAAAGTCAGCACAGGTCTTATTAGTGCTTTATAAAGTGCGAGCTTGCACGACTGCGATAGATGTTTCGAACGCAATAATCTTGATTGGGCGTAGAAAACTCGTTGTCCGGCAGCGATTCGGGCTTTTATTTCTGCCTGGATTTCATTCAGTGATGTTATAACTGACCCGAGGTATTTAAAGTTTTCGACACCATCAAAATTGTGGTCGCCAATTCCGAGATTTGCACTAGAGATGTTCCTGGGTGTTGTTAGATATTTGGTTTTACTGCTGTTCACCTCCAAACCAAGTCTTCTTGCGCAGCGATCGAGCGGTATGAAACTGTCTTTGATATCGCTTGGTCTTCGGCCAAGAAGCACGATATCATCTGCATATCCAAGAATTTGGCCGGATTTATTAAATATACAGCGCGAAGTTTCGATGTTGCTTTTTCTCACTACGTACTCAAGCGCCAAATTGAACAGCAAAGGCGCGAGTGCATCACCTTGTCGAACGCCAGATGTTATTTCAAAGGAGTCTGACACAGTTCCTTCAATTACGATTCTACATACAGACCCAGACGTTGTTAATTTACACAGCGAAACGAGTTTCTCTGGGATTCCTAGGCATATCAGCGCGGCCCATAGGTTGTCGCGGTTTATACTGTCATATGCCTGCCGGAAGTCTATATATAGTTGATGTATGGTTATGTTGTACTCCCAACATTTTTCCAAGATCATCCTCATGGTAAAACACTGGTCCGTGGTTGATCGGTTGGGTCGAAAACCACATTGATAGTCGCCAATGATGTTTTCGGCGAAAGGGATGAGTCTGGCAAGTACAACATTAGCCAACACTTTGTAAGCAGCGTTCAATAAAGCTATGCCACGATAGTTTTCACATTTGAGACGGTCGCCTTTATTATGCAGCGGACATATGAGCGCGGTCTTCCAATTCTCACGCAGCTCTTCTTGGTCCCAAATACAGACGACGAGGTCGTATAGACTTGTTGCAAGAGTAGCGCCTCCGAGTTTAATCAATTCTGCGGGGATTCCATCGAGACCGGGTGCCTTTCCGTTTTTCAATCGACTAATAGCTGCGTCTACTTCCTCCACTGTGGGATATTCGACAAAGACCTCTTCACCTGGAGGAGCTATTGCTCTAATGGGGGTCACGTCGTCATTCCGATTTAGCAGATTTTGAAAGTAGGTTTGCCATACTGAGAGAACATCAGCCACGTTTGTTCTCAACTCTCCATTCCCGTCTTTGATGGCTGTACTTCTTGGGTGGAAGTCTTTAGTGAGATTCCTGGCGTTGGCAAAACAGTACCTCGAGTTTCCTAGTTCCGCTTGGAAGCTGATGTTTTCGATGCATAGTCTCATATGTTCGCGTTTTTTTTGTCGAAGGTATTTAGTCGTGGCTTTCCTAGCGCGGAGATATTCTGCTAGAGTGCTTCTAGTGTTGCGAGCCAACCATTTTTCACGAAGCGTTCGTTTATTTTCGACGACCCTACGGCATTGGTCATCGAACCAATCATTGCGGGCTCTCGGAGGTCTTCTTCCGATGGTATTTTGCGCCGCGGTGGTTATGGCTGACTGTATAGCGTGCCACTGCTCCTCGATGTTAGAGGGAGCTTCTTCGTTGTTGCTGGGCCGCTCTAAATAGTTAGTGACAGCTGATTGGTAACTCTGCAATGACGCTTGGTCTTTTAGAGCATTGATATTCCATCGAACGGTCTTTTGTGCTTGTCTGTTAAACGTAGATGACAGTTTGCACTTATATTTAAATATGACAAGCATATGATCGCTGTCCATGTCTGCACCTCTGTAAGATCTAACGTCAGATATGCTGGTGGAGTGCCTCTTAGACACCATGACGTGATCGATTTGATTTTCCGTTCTCCCATCATTCGATCTCCACGTTACTTTGTGGATTCTCTTATGTGGGAAAAACGTACTTGATACAACTAAGTTGTACGTTATTGCCAGGTCGGTGACTCGTTGGCCGTTGTTATTACTAGTTAGGTGCAGGCTGTTAGGACCGATGTGCGATGTATTTTCTGCACTCCTACCGATTTTTGCATTAAAGTCGCCCACGATGATTTTAATGTCGTGGTCCGGTATGTTATTGATGACTTCCTCCAGTTCGACAAAGAAAAGATCTTTGATGTCATCTGATTTATCTTCGGTGGATGCATGCACATTGACGATCGTGATGTTAAATTTCCTAGTGCGAAGTCTGACCGTGCATATCCGCATGTTGATAGGGCGGAAATCGATGATATGATGCTTCACGCGCCGATGGATGAGGAAGCCAACTCCAAATTCTCCTCCGTTCTGATGGCCGCTGTAATGAAGAGTGTAACCATTGGTGGTGTCATGGATCCCACTCCCAGACCATCTAAGCTCTTGTAGTGCAAGTACGTCTAATGTGTAACTCTTTGCTTGGTTCGATAGGTTCTGGAGATCTCCAGGTCTTAAGAGGCTAAGCACGTTCCATGTTCCCATTTTTAAAGCGTTGTCCGTGTACAATTTCCGAGGTCGAGTTTGTAATGAATCCGATATGGTTATCCGAGGCCTTTGTTTAGGGTTCATAACTTGGTGAGTTTTTATGAGGGGAGGTTGTTGGAGTTCCGCTCAACCCGCTTGTTACGTGTGTGGGTCACGTACTGGTGAGAATCTTGAGGCATCCAGTCCTACCTTGAACACATTTATATAGCGAGCCGCTTGATACAAGACAGACGCCCGCTTCAGCCGCTCCTAACCTGGAAAACAGACGCTGGTTTGGCATTGGTTTTGAGGCGCCAATGGCTCGCCCTGACATGTAGTGTCCATGACTATAAACAGGATTTAGCTGCTCGTCTCCACTACACCGCCTGATTCATTTAGCGTTACCCAGAGAGCACCGCGAGGAGGTATGAATCTCGGACTTCGCCCCCCACCAGAATAGTGCCACAGGTTAATTTTCTTGCCGTCAGATCTACAAACAGTTCTCTATAGGGTTTTATTGATTTGTATATTGGTTCAGCGGATAATTGGTTAGTTGTCACGAATAACCTCAAAAAGTTCGTATTTATTTATACTAGATTCATTAAAAATCATAAAAATACAATCTAGGCGTTAAATAAAATAAATTCTAGCATTAAGATTAGTGTATGTTATTGAAAAATGTCTCTAATTAATTTTAGGTGGTTTTAAAATACCAGATAACGAGTTAAAAGACACAGATTTAAAAATCAATGTTAATGTCAATGCGATTTACTTGCTGTGTCCTATACGAATCGAAATTATTATTATATGTGAAAAAAAAATCGTTTTGAAAAAAAAAAAAAAAAAAAAAAAAAATTCACGGGAGTCAAAAATCCACATGAAATTTTACCACCCATCTGAAGGTATAACTTTATAAAATTCCTTTAAGATCCATACATGGATCGTAACTAATCTGAAAATATTTATGCATGCTGCACCAGTAGAGCAATTTTTTTTATTTTTTTATTTTTTTTATTTTTTACGTTGTTGTTGTTTTATTGTAATGGTTTTGTTGTGAAAACAACAACAAATTTGCAAATTGTTGTAGTAGTAAGAGTACCGTAATTGAAATAAACGTGCATTAATAAATTTGAATTTAATAAATCAAAAAAAGTTTTTATTGTAGAAAATAGAGAAATTTTGTAATTAAAATAATTGCAATTTGTTATTTTAATTACAATGATTGGTCGCTACATTAACTTGTATTTCAATTACTTATCTTGATGTAACTGACCAAGTGTATTTTAATTACAATAGCAGAGTAATTTTCCCACCCTTGGTCGTAGGGTAGAGGAGATGATGAAATATTCACAAGCTTATTGTCGCTTTGTGGCTCTACATAATCGTATTAGAAGACGATGTTACCATTGACAATAGAATCGAGAGTAAATGCTGTCAAATTCGTCGAATGTGTTGCTCTCGATCACACACGCTCCACGGTTTATGTTTATTGCAGATACACGTGTTTGACGTCCCTTAAGCTAGCAGAACCCATACAGCAGAACATTACAAGATAGTATGGATAATTATAGGCTAATTATGGGCTAATTAAATGCCCCATTAAAAAATTTGGGCTCCATTCCTACCAACTAAAGCGTGGGTTCTGCTAGCTTTAGAAAAAGTTAGCAGAACCCATATCAAAAAATGATTTAAAAACTATTGGAAAAATAAAGGTTAATTTTAGGCTAATTAAATGCCCTATTTAAATTTTTTTATTCGGGTCGATCTAGAAAATGCAAAAGGCTTTATCATTTCAAAGCTAGCAGATCTATTGACAATCGAATAATTTTAGGCTCGGTATGGGCTAATCAAGCGCCCCATTACAAAAATTGTGGACTCCATCCGTTTTTGACCTAACTTCAGGTTATTTAATCTAAAGCAAGCAGAATCCAATTCGAAAATCGGACCAAACCCGAAATTAGAACTCAAAACAAGATCTATTGACAATCGAATAATTTTAGGATCGGTATGGGCTAATCAAGCGCCCCATTACAAAAACTGTTGGCTCCATCCGTTTTTGACCTAACTTCAGGTCATTTAATCTAAAGCTAGCAGAACCCAAATCAAAAATCGGACTAAAACCGAAATTAGAACTCAAAACAAGATCTTCGATTTGGGTTCTGCTAGCTTTAGATTAAATGACCTGAAGTTAGGTCTAAAACGGATGGAGCCCAACATTTTTTAATGAGGCATTTGATTAGCCCATACCGAGCCTAAAATTATTCGATTGTCAATAGATCTTGTTTTGAGTTCGAATTTCGGTTTTGGTCCGATTTTCGATTTGGGTTTTGCTAGCTTTAAATAAAATGACCTGAAGTTTGGTCAAAAACGGATGGAGCCCAAAATTTTTTAATGGGGCATTTGATTAGCCCATACCGAGCCTAAAATTATTCGATTGTCAATAGATCTTGTTTTGAGTTCGAATTTCGGTTTTGGTCCGATTTTCGATTTGGGTTTTGCTAGCTTTGAAATGTTAAAGCCTTTTGCATTTTCTAGATCGACCTGAATAAAAAAATTTAAATAGGGCATTTAATTGGCCTACAATTAACCTTTATTTTTCCAATTGTTTTTAAATCATTTTTTGATATGGGTTCTGCTAACTTTTTCTAAAGCTAGAAGAACCCATGCTTTAGTTGGTAGGGATGGAGCCCAAAATTGTTTAATGGGGCATTTAATTAGGCCATAATTAGCCTATAATTATCCATACTATCTTGTAATGTTCTGCTGTATGGGTTCTGCTAGCTTAAGGGACGTCGTGTTGGTACACATGTGTGAGAATCGGCAAAGAAGAAGAGGTTGTCATTTTCATGACGATGTAACTTTTCATGTTGGCAATCAAAATTCCCGCTGATTGACTGTTAAAAAGTGACTGCAAGCCAACCAAAAGGTGAATTTTCGGAACATCTGTTGGATTCTTGCGTGCATCGAGGCTAGACAATCGAAAATGCGGTGCCGAGCATTAAAATTCTTTGCGAAGAATATTGAAGTTGTTCACTGCTGCTGACTTATATTCAGGAATAATAGATTGACACAAAGGAGGAAGTTCAAAACTTACCCCTCACCTATAAATGAAAGAGAGACCAACAACAAAGTTCTTTAGCCTGATGATTTTATAATTTTATTTTATGTTTATCGTTGTGTATTAATGGCAATAAAAGAAAAAAATATTGTTGAATGTTTAATCTTTGACTTGTACCACACAAATAGAGCTTTTGACAAAAAACAATGATTAACCCATAAAGACATAATCCATCTATGACTTATATAAATGCTCTCTGATGTATGAATATGCCAATTTACTTTGAGGCACTCTTACTCATAAAAATGATCCGATTTAAGATAATTTGATACGAAAAGAGCAAAATCGTTTTTTTGATTTGTTCCGGTATTCTTCCAAGGTAGCGATATATATCTTAATGATCTTTGGTTTTAGCAGAATATCTCATTTTTCTACATAGGATACGCATAATTGGAAAGTTTTGTGCTGTCTCACATTTGGTTTGTGTTCTTAGCCGTTTCCCTCGATGGTTGAACATCATTCTATAACCATACGAGTATAGTGTGACGCAAGGCAATTTTAAGAATTGGGATATTTAATATTTAAATGATTTTATATAGCGATAAATATTCCGTATAAAGCTTTGGGTTATATTCATCATAAGATGCTATATATCAAAAATTGATGATTTTGCCATAAAAAATGTCTGTGATATAACTTTATTGATGACATTATAGTATCATAAAATACCAAGAGTCAATTCGAATAAATAATTGATTCGACATTATGGCCTTTTTAAACGTTATAAAATTATGTACATAAAACTTATTATAAATTCAGCACATTTATTGAATCTTTTTAAAATAGGAGATGGGCTTACCCATTTTTAATAGGATGTTAAAAAAGAGTTTATTTAAGAAAAAGGTCACCAAAGGGTTGTCTGTTTTGGGAAATTAATGTAATGATCTAATTTAAATTATTTTCTGTACTGTATACAAACCATACCCTTGGCCTTCTCTATAGAGGTTGTATAAAAGTCAATAAGTATCCTGAATATACAATACTATACTGCCGCAGTTATTTTGAAATTATGCATATTTTTTAAGTATTGTTTACAGCTGTTAAACAACTGTTTAAGGTATCAATTACATGCTATGGATGCCCTGAAGGCAGCAGTCCGTAGTTATATAGTTTCCTTCTACTACCATGACAGCCACGGACGTACCATTTGTTCCTTGGATGATAAACAGACGCAAAAAAGCTAGTGTGTTCGCTTACAAAATATAAAAAAACATTTTATTCTGAGTGCAACCTGGGATTCGGAAATCCCCACAGTGACACCTGTTCTACATGAATTTTTTCGATGGAAAATTATCGAGTTGGAAAAATAATCTAACAGAACTTCAAGAGGAGCGAACAATAACGAACAAATCACTTGATGGCACAGTAGGTATTGAATTTAACAGCAAAATGAGCCGCTACCAAAACTCTTTGTTGACGAAGTATTCTACTCTCGGCGAGCATGATTGAATGATTGATTGATTGGACTGTAAGACCAATTACTGGTAAAGTATCCCGGATACCGCCGGGCCTATTCCTACAGCCTATTTACACATAACAATAGGAAAGACAGGAAAGGTTTTTTTCTTGGGACGGAACGACCCGGTTGCAGACACGTAGCGATCGTACGACACAACATAATTCTAATCTACTTTTAATCTAATAGAGGAAGGATAAAGGAAAAAAAAATTATTGCACGTATTATGCCATGCTCAATGAAGCTTTACCACTCCTCAACCAATTACTGGCCATACATGCTCTATGGAACTAGACCACCTCTCTACAAATGATAGTCAAATTCAGTGTGGAAAGCCGAATTTGACGAAATTTTGGGATTCGGCTATAAGGAATGGAACCAGGCCGTTTCTGCAAACTAATTTGGAAAGTTGCCAGGCCGGTAAAGCTGCTGGGTAGGATTCTAATAAAAAAGGTCAATTTATATTGGGATTTCTACAATTCGATTTGGGTGGGAATTTAAAAATGGATTTGAAAAGTATTCTACTCTCGGCAGGCAAGTCATGGTATTTTTTATTATTTATTGAACCTAGAAATCTAATTCTTATTATTGATTGGTTTACAATATGGGTCCGAGGAGCAAAAGAAGGGTCATTTATTTTGTTTGATTTTTTGGGAAATCTGGAGAAAGACTCCTGTGCTTCTAAAAATAAAAATAGCATCTTAATGACAGCGCAGTGATTTACTTCTTATCATGTAAGAGGCGTTTTAATACAAAGGTGAGTCGTAAAGCGTTTAACTACAGGGTGTATTGGGTTACTTCAAGGGTTACTCTAAATTTTGTTAACGATTCTTCGATTTACATAAAACACCTTTACACTGTGACTGAACTGCTCCTAAACGGCTTAACCGATTTTAATAAAATTTCGTGTGTGTGTTTGAATGGATTTCTGGATGGTTTAGATTCACAAATGGACCCGGTAGGGCACTGCGATCAGGTTCTAAAAAATTTTATTTTTATTTTTTGGCGAAATTTTTCTTTTTATTTTTTTAAGATTTTCCCATATTAAAGAACATATAACCCCAAAACGTCAGCCCCACCAGCCCTAAATATTTTATAAAATGAAAAAAAATACTAAGTTCAAGAATAATTGACCGTTAAAACCTTCTGAGAAGTTCATGAATAATTTCTGTGATTAATTCATATATATATATATATATATATATATATATATATATATATATATATATATATATATATATATATATATATATATATATATATATATATATATATATATATATATATATATATATATATATATATATATATATATATATATATATATATATATATATATATATATATATATATATATATATATATATATATATATATATATATATATATATATATATATATATATATATATATATATATATATATATATATATATATATATATATATATATATATATATATATATATGTAGTAGTGTTTGTGTACCATATGGCGCTGATGCCAAATTCTGTTATATTGGACGTACAATGCAATGCATGCGCAAATCACGGAATATCCATGGAAAATACATAGGTTGTTGGTTAACGTTCCTGCACTGATTTCGTTCCAATACTTCCGAACAGTCCATGGTATTTTGTAGAACACGTACCACGATGCGTGTCGCGAATTGCATTTGCTGAAAAATGACCACCTTTTGGATCTCACATTTGCAGATGCAGTACTGAGTACCTCTCTGCATCAAATTCGCCAATTATTCATCATATTATTGACGACAACTTTTCCGTCACAAGCTTCTGTTCTCTACAAATATATAAAGATTTAATGAGCGACGATACTCTGCATTACATTTGGACCACTGATCAGGAGCCTAATATCGATTTTTCGCCGGAAATATACCACGAGGCGTTTAATAAAGTTTGAAGATATTTGCATTCTCATTTCGAATATGCCACTCATTTATTTCGGTACACCAGTGCCTAACCGCCCAACGATGAAAGATAATACCCAGACTTTTCTGTGGCGCTCTACTGTTGCTGTCCGGTGATATCAGAGAGACTATGCCAAATTTACGCATGTTTGAAACAACAATATCTATGGCAATACATTATTCTTTGACATAAATATTCGAGTTCAATTACAAAACGATCCATTGGCACTGTCATTCTCCGAACAATTGCTTAACATTGGCAATGGAAAAGTTCGATTGCATAGAAAGACTCTGCATCAAATTGTGAGACAATTTTTGCAACATGCAATAGCCACGAAGGGTGCATTGATTGGAAGCTATTCCCAGATTTGCACGCTATTGAGCGAGCTATTTTGGCCGCAAACAATATCGATGATAATGATATTAATTTTAAAATACAACATTGCCTGGCAATGAAATGTCGTTAAATCTATCCATACTGTTCTCGATCCTGACGAAGCAGTCAACCTGTTGAACTCTATCCTGTTGAATTCTTGAATTCACTGGAATTACTGGGAATGCTACAACATAACTTGCGATTAAAAATTAATTAATCAAAATCAAAATCGTCCAAATTTGAATAATATGTTATTGGTAAGGTGTCACATTCCTCTATGCTACTTGCAATGCACCTTCGGTGTATATATTTCTGTGCTTCAGTGGTTGCACAGCGTAAAAGCGTCCACTTTCATGAGTAGCTACATCTTCAGCCGCCTGTAGATTATAAGCTCACGGACCAACTGAGTCCCACACAGCTAATACATATGAAAAAACACGACTGTCAGACATTTACACACATACAACAACAGCAATATCTTTTTTGCAATCACATTATTATACGTTCCACCAATCTCACGAAAAGTATCGCCTCTTTCACCAAATGTGCTAGTGACAAGCACCAAATATCGTTCGGCAACGACACGAGAATTGAACAGCGCAGGATAAAGAGAAATTCCACTTATATTTCGATTTAGTTTTGGGCAACAACAAATCACACAATGACGAAACGAAAATATTGAAATGTCAAACTCAATGTCAAATGTCACTTAATTATAGTTTATGGAAAATTCGAATATCGAGAAAACGTTTGGTGAACCCACTGTGGTAACCACGAATTCGTACCAAATCACAAGAAGCAACGTTTAGAATTTTTTTTAAAGGTATGGCAAATCACGATATGCATTATTATTAAACTTTTTTTATCGACAAACAATTAAGACACATCTATTTAGTAAGCATACTCGTATCTAAGTATACAGTACAGGTATGTACCAAGGAATGTTTCGAATTTTTGAAAGACGAATAAACTGACGAAATTTGTGCCTTTTTCAAAAATTGACTTTCATAAATTTGGGTGAAAACAAACAAACCCCTAAAAATAGTGAAAGAATCAAAGAAGTTTGGCAATTTTGATTACCTACCCTCAGGTATGTCCATTGCCATCGGGAAAAGATAGCGGCTAAATTTGTGTTAATCCAGAATTGGCCAGTTCTATTCAACAACAAATATAATTGAATAAACGATTTTCTGACATGTCGCATATTCCTATCAGATGTGTTCATTGTCGGTTCAAAAATATAGTAACGCGGAACTTGTGGTAATCCTCAATTTTACTCAATTGCATTGAAAAACAAAAATAGTTGAGAATGACATAAAGTGGTCTAGAAACCAATGAGCTTGGCACTTCTGATTGCTTAATCCTATTAAGTATGTTCGTTGTCATCAGAAAAATACATTGGCTGAATTTGTGCTAATCCAGAATTTGTACATTTCCACCGTTGAATGATTTTCTAATAAAACGTGCTCTAGAAAGCAATGAACTTGGCGCTCTTGTTTGCATGTTCCTATCAGATGTGTTTATTTCCATTCGACAATCATTGTGGATGAATTTGTGCATAGGAATGGGTACAAAGGGCCGAATGTCGAAGGGCCGAATGGGTCGAACGGCCGATTTTTTTTTTTGTTTTTAGAAATATAATTTTTTAAATTTGTTGTTTTATTGAATATTTTGTAAAATTTTTTTTATTAAACATAAATGAATTTTTTATGAATTTATGTATTTTACTATTTTTCATCACGTATCCTGTTAGCGGTACATTTTGGTATATCCTTTTTCCTGCCCGTTAACACAATTGTGTGGATACTGTAAAAGTACCATGTCAAAAATTTATTTTTGTATGTGTTTGACCCAACTTACGCATTTGTGCATTCCTTTTAAAATTTTTTCGTCCGAAAAAAAACAATATAACTATATGCACAATTGTGTTGGTTGTACTTCCACACAAGCGAAATTTTTGGCGTAAGTGTAGATGATGTATACATCGCCGAAATCGGGTAAGATGAAATTTTTTTTAAAAAAATTCTTTATAGGATTGTATACCTATTATTTTTAGGAGGTGCAAACCAAAAATTTCGGAATAATCACCATATTTTCCTAGAAAATTTTCAGTTTTTCCAAAAATATTTTTTTGATTTTTTTCATCCAAAAATTAAAAATCTGCCGTTTTTATTTATCAAATCTTAATTTTAATGATAAAAATTCGAATTACACTGTCATGAAACGGGTAACAAATTACATTTTTGCGTTATTTTAATAAAACTGATTGATTTTCCGGAAAATTTTTCCCTCTTTTATTTTTTAAATATTTTTTTTAGTTTTATTTATTTTTATTAATAATAATTGCTTCGTCAACCTTGCAGACACAGATGAAAGAGTTTTTATCGCTCTTATCGCTTTTTCTGATGGTGTCAAAAATGTATAAAAAATCAACTTTTGTAAATATAAAACTATCTTTTAATGTAATTTTAAATCGTTGTACACCTTAGAGGCTGGGGGCTGCCCTAAACCCCCGCTTTTCCAGAATTTATACAATTCTTCAAGTGGCAAATTTTATTTATAATTTTAAACTAAGTAAAAAAAAATAATAAAATTTTCCTAGAAAAATTGCAAAATTTTCCCGGAAAAATTACTTGTACTGTCGAAAAACTGTTAAAATACAATATTAATATCAAAATTTAAGAAAAAAAATTACACATTTGCACTATTTTGAATAAAAAAATACGCAATTTGTCACCAAAAAAATGAAAAGGTCAAAATTTTCCTGGAAAATGTGATAATTTTCTCGAAATTTTTAGCTTGCACTTCCTAAAACCGATAGACGCACAATCCTACAAAGAAAATTTTTTAAAAAATTTCATCTTACCCAAGTTTTTTTCAAAAACGCCATTACATACTATGATTTTTTACCCACACATTTGTGTGGTTTGGACTTAAATAGTGCCATTTTTGTTTTTTTGAAACAGGGATATGTAAAAAAAATAATGAATTAAATAAAAAAATAAAAAATATTTCTAAAAACAAAAAAGTAATAAGAATAAAATTTGGCCCTTCGACCCATTCGGCCCTTCGACACATTCGGCCCTTCTACAATCGGCCCTTCTACATTCGGCCCTTCGACACATTTGGCCCTTTTAAATTCAACCCTTCGACATTCGGCCCTTTGATAGATAAACTTCATAATTATATTTACTTTAGTTAAGTTAAGTTAAGTTAAGTTAAGTTAAATTTGTTCATAATTTAGCGAAAAATACGTCGTATGCCACTTAAAATATATTGCAGAATCTTTTTATTTTTTTAACCGCTTTCTCTGCGATAATAAACCCAACCAACTCATTATTGTTCTACATATTCATTCTCGTTCATATTTTCATTTTCAGTTTAACATACATATACATATGTTATATAAATTGATAGAACTTGAAAACTATTTAATTAACGAAAAATAAATTTAAATAACTTTAAAATATTTTTCATATACACACAAAAGATTTGCGAGTGTATGCATATACAAGTACTAAGTATATCTACATTAATTAAACCCACACAGTACTTGTTTGTTTGCAAATTGCAACATCCGAATTGATGTAGCCATGGTATTTGATGAAATAATTCATATCCTCGTCTTGAAACAGCTTAACTGCATAAATCTAATAAAATTTTTGTTTTACTTTGCCGTTGTACATATAACTCTCATTACAGACGTCGTTATGTTTACATAATTATTATTTATATTACCATGGTACAAAATAATTTTGTAAATTCTCTCTCTGGGTGTTACATAGAGTATTAAGATGTAGTTATCCCAACAGTACACATCTAAATTTCTGCTGCAGAGAAATGAATAAAACGCCAAAGTTGAAGGCGAGCATACCGTTATTTTCGTACTTTTCCAAGTACATGTATTATAACTTTGAAAAAACTGTACTTAAATTATTTATGACGAGGATGTACCGTTTTTTGGTTTTTTTCCATTTTCCTGAAATGTTTATTCTAATGACAATGATGACGATCTAGAAATGAAAATGTTGACAACGAAAGATTGTGAAAATTGAATGCAAGTAGAGATAAAATAAAAGCGATAGGGAGCAAACAAAAAGTAGAAGTTAGTTATGATTTTTTAATTAGAGATAACGAAAACAAAATAAAAAAAAAACGGTGAAAATGTGAGAAAATTATTTTTCCTTATTTTGAAGTGTTTTTTTTTCATTGCATTACTTACGAATGATTTCCTAATGAATTTTGATAACAATGGAAAATTATTCATTAAAGCGGATATAATCGAATTACGGCGTCTAATAATCAATCAAACAAAAATGTATATATAATTTTAAATTATTAATGTATGGGTAAATGGTATATAGGTGTATGTATTTTGTATTATATTTTTCAATCGATATCGTGTCTGTTTCGATGGATATTTTTATGGGAAAACCGCACAAAACAACAAAACAGAATATTTCATTTGTCACATTAAAGCACAGCACTAAATATTTTAACGTCAGAATACACCAAAAGCTATTTATTGTTATAGGATTTTATTGTGGTTGCCAATGTTTTTGATAAGAATGAACAGAGCAAAAATTAACTTTTTCAGTTATTTCGTGACAGCTGAGATTGGGTGAGAATAATATGACGTTTGTAAGAATAAACTTTTATGTTACATATCTTGGCAAAATGTATAAAATAGAAATGTTGTTGTTTCCATATAATACAAACATACAGTTCTGCTTTCCAATGAAAACAAGGAAAATATGTCAAGAATCATTTCCTCTAAACCAGTACGAGTGTAATTTATTATGAAAGAAAATTATTTGTGAAAAATGGTATTATAGTCACAGTTTGGTATTTGAAATTTTTTCATTTGAAAATTTTGTAGTTTTAATAATTTAATTTAATGCATTAAGAGAATCCAGCTAATGGAATTATTTTGATTTTGATTTAACATTTATAAAGCACAAGTGTTTCTATTTTTTGTTTCCGACCCCTAAATAATATTATTTTTTAAAAAAATGTTCGCATTGTTAAAAGTACTGTAAAATTTTAATGGATAATGTTTTTTTAATGTTTTTTTTATGTTGCCCGCAAAATTTAATTAATGTTGTACTGGGTACATAATTTTACAGTTTAACGAAACGTGGTCATTGATGCTTAAAGTTCGTTCTAATTTATTTTGATGGGCATCTTAATATTCTGGTTAAAACACGTTCAATTATGAACCAAAATTTTAATTAAGCTCAAACTAAAAAGTGATGTTTTGTACGTCTGTCATGATAGTGAAGTTTGTGGTAAAAAATTTTTTTTTGTTAAATTATACTGTTAAATTTATTATTTTTGCTATTGGAATTTATTATCAAAAAAAAGTGTTGTGCCGTCTAATCTAGAAATATCTACATTTTTGAGGAGGTAAAGCAGAGGTCTATTCGTAACATTTAAGTATAAAGTATATTTTTGTGATTCGTTCTATTAAAAATTATATTTAGAAATTGAGCATATTTGACAGGTTTCAAACATTATTGCAGCCAATTCTGTATATGTCCACGGAGTTTCACTATCATTTTCAAATAGATCATTCAATCTACTGAGTCTATAGATAGACTAAAATTATGATGGGTTTTGCTATGTTTTAAAGATGTTAGAAACTTCACAATTTTGATGAATATTTCAAGTTTTATAAAGCGCGAGTTAAATATATTTACAAGTTCTGGACAAAAAATTTCATTTTTTATACCACCTTTTTTCTTTTTTTTTTGTAGAGACGTCCACATGTTCTCACCCACATTTTCGAATAGATTACACAATACTCTACCTTTATAGTGATTGGCATCCAATTTTAACGGGCATTGCTAGGTCTAAAAAAGAATTCATGTTTTCATTTGTACTGCTATTACCAGAGATGTCCACGGAATTCCGTCTACATTTTTCGACAGCTAATATAATATTCAACTGTAATGAGCCTAACAATGTTTTTGGAATTTTAAAAATCCGTGATTTTGAAAAAAAATATTTATATTTCCTTTTAATAATTTCCCAAATTTCATTTTAATCCTCAAAAAACTCACGAACTCGTTTAAATCAATTTATTTAACTTTCTTGTCAACACGAGTATTTTTTTCTTTTCGTCAACACGAGCACACCCAAAATTTATAAATTAATGAATTGAGTGATGAAAGCAAAACACATAATGGCACTATCGGCTTTATCGGCTCAGACCTTACATATCGAACAACGGGAACCCGATTAATGAAATTGTTCATATATCCTGATATAAAAAAAATCTTCGCCATCAACGATAACAACAAGACGCGGGGCTTACATCGACTCCCACCAATTCCTTGTAGTTGCAAAATATATTTTTGGTTTATCAATAACAAACAAGCGTCACTTAACGAATAATTATGTTCAAGAGGAATTTCTCCACTCGGCTCTGAAGACGAAAAAAACCAAAATAGCAGAACAGGGTGTGCTTGACTGCTTACCATTGAAAATTCGAGTTTTAGGAATAGACATCGCAACTTAAAAGAGATAGCAGCGCTATTTGCATTGAATCTAGAGAGTAATTAATGGACACAATTATATTACGTCCCTTTTAAAACGATCACCATCTGCTACCTGTCAATTATCTTTCGTGTACCAGTCCAACATCAAAACACTGAAATGACTCCAAAATTTCCACCAGCAGGCTCCTGATAACCATAGTATGCAAAATGCTAGAAAACGTGGCGATTAAATGTTCTACCAGATGCTCGAACTTGTATTAGCTGTATGCTCTACTGAGGAAATACCAGAAAAGTCAAAGATGGCTTTGATTTGACCACTACATAAAAATAGAGGTCGATTAAATTACAATAACTACCGCTCCCGTATTGACGATAAAATTCGCGATATATATAGTGGACGCATCTTATGCGACCAGTAGTGTGGAGCTCGCCCAAGCAGATCAGACCTTCACACCAGTGGCGTTTCCTGGTTGTGCTCTCAAGGTGTTCTGCTTCGGATTTTGATCACCCAAAATAATTAAAATAATAGTTATTAATTAAGAAAATAATATTAGAAAAACTATAATTTAAAATAAAAAAATTTAAAAATAAAATTTTCTGTAATAAAAATAGAACTTTTAGAATTCGAATAAAAATCAAAAACTGTTTAGTCGTTCGGCGAACGAGCAGAACATCACTAGAAAACGCCGCTGATGTCCAGTTAGCTTAATATAATATATCTTATATCATAAACAAATAAAAATTATCCCTATTTTAACACGATGAGGTAGAGACATTTGTTATTGACCCCGAAGTTGTTCAATCTTTGCAAATGGAATTTACACATTCACTGAATCAAGGATTGGCCTGAATCAAGGAAGACATATCCCCATTTTAATACGATGAGGTAGAGACATTTGTTATTGACCCCGAAGTTGTTCAATCTTTGCAAATGGAATTTACACATTCACTGAATCAAGGATTGGCCAGCACTCAGAGATTTCCAAATGACATGGCATATATGTCTAGTTAGCTTAAGGTATCCTAAACAAATAAAAATTATCCCCATTTTAATACGATGAGGTAGACCCATTTGTTATTGACCCCTAACTTGTTCAATCTTTGCAAATGGAATTTACACATTCACTGAATCGAGGATTGGCCAGCACCCAGAGATTTCCAAATTACATGGCATATATGTCTAGTTAGCTTACGATATCCTAAGCAAACAAAAGTTATCCCTATTTTAATACGATGAGGTAGACCTATTTGCTATTGACCCCTAAGTTGTTCAATCTTTGCAAATGGAATTTACACATTCACTGTATCGAGGATTGGCCAGTACCGGGAAATTTCCAACTGACATGACATATAGGTATAGCAGTGGCGTGTCTTGGTTGTGCTCTCAAGGTGTTCTGCTTCGGATTTTGATCACCCGAAATAATTAAAATAATAGTAATTAATTAAGAAAATAATATTAGAAATTTATAATAAAAATAAAATTTTCTGTAATAAAAATAAAACTTTTAGAATTAGAATAAAAATCAAAAATTGTTTAGTCGTTCGGCGAACGTGTAGAACATCACTAGAAAACGCCGCTGCTTCACACTGATGATTGTATTGAAGAAATTTTTTGAATTGGATATCCCTATTCACGGACTCTTTGTAGACTTTCAACAGGCTTACGACACCTAGAGAGAAACATGTTGAAAAACGTTCTGCACTCTCTAGGTATTCCGTCTAAGCTGAAATCTATGATTCAAATTGCAAGGTGAACATCTAAGTCAAACTCTCGAAAGCCTTTGAAATAACATCAGTATCATGGTTAACTGATCCTATTACCCAAATACTTTTTCACTTATCTCGAGAATACGATGTCCATCAGCTCAACATAGCCAGCGCAGTGAATATATTTTAAATCAAGTCAGCTATTAGCATACGCTGATAACGTTGAGGACACCCAAGTGTTTCCCTAAAAAGAAGTTGTCTTACAATTAGAGCCAAGAGCTCACCAAATTGACCTTCAAATCCACTAAGCGAAAACCAAATACATGGCACGTAAGTAAGTTAAATAATGCAAATATGAATAAAAAAATTAAAATGTGAAAAAAGCGCTGAACAGTTAGATTTTTGGCCCTTCTCTGGATGACATAACTAAACAACATCGATATCATTTCGTCAATAATTAGAGCAATGTGTTTGTTAAAGGACATATTTCCAACAAGCGTGACGAGAAACTCCATTTGTCATTCATTGGTAATATATTGTACTCTATTCGGCAGTAATAAGAAAAGTCAATTGAGAAAATGTGGAAAAAAGCTAAACTACTGATGGAATTAAATGCTTTACTAAAACCTGCCTTAGTCGGGTCTATTTGTTGATTTTGTTCAATGACTTAACAAACATTACCGACATTACCAACTAAATCTGTCATTGATGACTTCACAGAAAATGCCCTTGCTGACAATTCAAAACATTTTAGGATTTCTTCTTTCCCTGAACTTTTCCATCTGGTTGAAAGTAGCCCTCTACACAGTGACAAATTGAAGAATAGGCGATGTTTATAATAAAAACTGAAATTCTATCCGGACCGTGACCATTCTCAATTGCACTAATTGTATTCATTAAATCGTTGCTGAACTGAAGTAAATAGTTCGTTTTAATCGTGTCCTAGATGTTTTTAAGAAATTATAGTCGTTAAAATAACTATCCAATTCGGAACTGATCTCTACAAACCTTGGTTCATTTGAAGCTCTTTTAAATTTTTCGAAAAGTCTTGCATTTTAAATTTTCTAGGAGATTATGATACCAACGTGCTTTATTATTAGCACAATTTTTAAACAGAACAGATTTTTGTTTATCATTCACTAAACCAATTTTCGATATATTTTCTAGATTCAATACTTCGTTTACCGGTGGTCAGAACTAAGTTCTCAATTTCCACCACAAGTGTCGGAAATGTATCACCATTTTTTTTTGTTTTACGCCAATGCCACAAATTTTTACTTGATTAGGACATTCCTCCCGGATATTACCCCCTCCCTCCAAAATACCCATGCCATTCTGCCCACCGACCTTACCCTCATTACCTCTTCGCTTCCCTCATTCTAGGTCTTACAGGAATTTTAGTTTAGTTTATTTTTAGGAAAACTGAATTTTGCCAAAAATCGTGGTTTTCGCTTGAATTTTAGAAAACTGATCTACCGTATTCTAGTATATGATACACTTTTCAAAATATTTACGGAAAACTGAAAAGCTCCGATGGAAGCTGTCACTTCCGGTAGACTGTTTTTAAAAGAGTTTCACCATGATCAAACAATCAGTTTGGGATATAGAGACGACACAGACATTTAGTCTGCACACAATTTTTTAAAAACGACTTTTTAAATTCGGCGATATAGTGGAAGGTGAATCTGCAAAAAAATTCGAGATCGAAAACTCACGATTAAACCAATCTAAATTGATGTCTACATTATGATTTTGCTTCTATAGTGTCCATGAATTATCGTTCTGTTTTGTTTTTTCATTTTTGATTTTGAAAAAAATTCAAACTAGAAAAACAATTCTGAGTGCTATATCGAATGATGTAACGAAAATTGTTTTACGGCACGAGCCTTGGCTTTCAATTCTTTGTTATTAGCACATCTATCCTCATATACCGTGTGACGGAGACATCTCTCTCTGATCGCCTCAAGAAAATTCGTTCGCCTCAAACGGAAAAAGCAAATCGCGAAAGAGTTGGGAGTGCCTTGGCCCCAGAACATATTGCAGGGATAATAAAAGAAGTTGGGGTTACGAAGAGGTTAGCAAATGCGTAGCAAAATATAATAATTCGCTAAAGCATTGGGATGATATTTTGAATATAAGTTCAAACTATTTTCCATATTTAGGCTCACTCCAGTCTGTTGAGACAACCGAATTTTTTAATTTAAAGGATTCAATGTTCCGTTAATGTCGAAACAAAACTGCTAAACATGGTTGGTAACCTCATCTCGATGAAAAAAAAATTTGGATATCACTAGAATAATGGAAATTTTGCATAAAAAATTGTTTTCGAGATCATCAATATTTCTCATTGTTTGCAAACAATTTTGTCTAAGAGTTGTTACACAACATTTTGAGTACGTATTTGAGGCAGCATGAACATTTGTGAGACACTTCATTAGCAATGTTTAAACACAAAAACGAAGACCATGCTGAATTGAAACGGGGCATTGTCAATACTTAAATTTTTTAAGTTGCAATTTTTTTTTTTACAAAAAATGTTCTTGAGGCATTTTGGAATTTTAATACCTTTCAATATAGTATTTAATAAAATAGAAAATAAAAAACGCCAGATCATTTAGACAGGTCTAGGATTTTGCCAGGTGGTTTCAAAATTGAATTTTGTAAATTCCCAAAAAAATTATTTGAGGCAAGCTATGACTTAGACAGAATAATGTATATACCTAAAAAAACAAATGAGTGCGAGTGAGCGCTAAGAGTAGGTTGAAGTGTGAGAGAGAGTGTACTGCTGTTACAAAAAAAAAAATTAGAGTAGTTAAGATTCTCATTCGTAGTATTTCGTTTTAGAATTTTCATATACAGTAAATGAAAAAGGTATTACGTATACATAACACCTTTGTAATTTAGAATATAATGCTCGAGTATGCATACTTCAAAGCCGTAGGTAAATTGATAGCAGACGGTGGACTTAAAAAAAATTGCTGTTGAAAGTGAAATAATAGCAAAGGGATGTGTAGATTCATTCCAACTGATGGCAGTTTGATTAGAAATTTTGCATTTTCAATTTTTCTTGGAAAATGAAAAGATAACGATCGATAACGGTAATGCTTCAAAACCGATATTTTCATATATTGAACATAAAAAAGGCTACCCGAATTAAGAAAAGTTGAATTAAGAAAAGTGTTTTTTCTGAATTAAAATAAGTGTTATTAATTCATTGTGAAAATGATTTAAGGAAAGTTGATAGAAATGAAATAATAAAAGTTGACTTAATATGTGCACTTCTTAATTCACTTTCAAAATATTTTAAGAAAAGTAAAAAAACTGAAATAAAATATGTTTTTTTTAAATTATTTAGGAAATTATTTTAGAAAAGTATTCAAAAAATATGTAATTAAATTTTTCCCGGAAAATTTTAAAATTTTTTCTTTTTTTTTATACTTAGTTTACAATAATTGTTATAATTATTATAAATAAGTCATTTTGAAAATGAAATAAAATGCGTATATAAAATCAAAATAAAACGTAAAAATTTACTACAGTAAAAACCCGATTATCCGGCATACAATATTAAACAAAACACTTAGTTAACCGGAATTTTAATTTTGAGGAAGTTTTTTTTGCTTTTCTCTCTTTCTCTTCTCTTTCATATTCATTTTGAAAGTTGCAATTGTCTTTTGCACATTTTTATTAATGAAAGGATTAATTGAAAATTTTGAATCGCTTTAATTTCATATTACAGTAAAAGCCCGATTATCCGGCATATAATTAATCGGAACACTCAGTTATAACTGGAGTTTTAATTTTTAGGAATTTTTTTGCTTTTCTCCCTTTCTTTTGTCTTTCATATGCATTTTTAATTCATTTTCAAATGTGTAATTGTTTTTTGCACATTTTCATTAATGAAAGGATTAGTTGACAATTTTGAATGACTTTAATTTTCGGGTTACAGTAAAAGCCCGATTATCCGGCATACAATTAATCGGAACACTCAGTTATAACTGGAGTTTTAATTTTTAGGAATTTTTTTGCTTTTCTCCCTTTCTTTTGTCTTTCATATGCATTTTTTAATTCATTTTCAAATGTGTAATTGTTTTTTGCACATTTTCATTAATGAAAGGATTAGTTGAAAAAGTTGAATGACTTTAATTTTCGGGTTACAGTAAAAGCCCGATTATCCGGCATACAATTAATCGGAACACTCAGTTATAACTGGAGTTTTAATTTTTAGGAATTTTTTTGCTTTTCTCCCTGTCTTTGTCTTTCACATGCATTTTTTAATTCATTTTCAAATGTCCTAATATGAAATTAAAGCCATTCAAAATATTCAACTAATCCTTTCATTAATGAAAATGTGCAAAAAACAATTGCAGATTTGAAAATGAATTAAAAAATGCATATGAAAGACAAAAGACAGGGAGAAAAGCAAAAAAATTCCTAAAAATTAAAACTCCAGTTATAACTGAGTGTTCCGATTAATTGTATGCCGGATAATCGGGCTTTTACTGTAACCCGAAAATTAAAGACATTCAAAATTTTCAACTAATCCTTTCATTAATGAAAATATGCAAAAAACAATTGCAGATTTGAAAATGAATTAAAAAAATGCATATGAAAGACAAAAGAAAGGGAGAAAAGCAAAAAATTCCTAAAAATTAAAACTCCAGTTATAACTGAGTGTTCCGATTAATTGTATGCCGGATAATCGGGCTTTTACTGTAACCCGAAAATTAAAGTCATTCAAAATTGTCAACTAATCCTTTCATTAATGAAAATGTGCAAAAAACAATTACACATTTGAAAATGAATTAAAAATGCATATGAAAGACAAAAGAAAGGGAGAAAAGCAAAAAAATTCCTAAAAATTAAAACTCCAGTTATAACTGAGTGTTCCGATTAATTATATGCCGGATAATCGGGCTTTTACTGTAATATGAAATTAAAGCCATTCAAAATATTCAACTAATCCTTTCATTAATGAAAATGTGCAAAAAACAATTGCAGATTTGAAAATGAATTAAAAAAATGCATATGAAAGACAAAAGAAAGGGAGAAAAGCAAAAAAATTCCTAAAAATTAAAACTCCAGTTATAACTTAGTGTTCCGATTAATTGTATGCCGGATAATCGGGCTTTTACTGTAATATGAAATTAAAGCCATTCAAAATTTTCAACTAATCCTTTCATTAATAAAATGTGCAAAAATGCAAATTTCTAAATGAATTCAAAAATGTGTATTTTAATTCACAACTAATACATAAATAATAATTCACAAATGAAATTTATTTATTTAATTTTTTATGTTTTTTATCTTTCTCTACAATGCAACAAAAAAACTGTAAGAAGAAACATTTTCTTAAAAACATTAAATTTGGCTTGCATTTGTTTGTTATTAAAAACAAATGTAAATTTCATGTTTATAATGTGAAATAAAATACACCCAAACCTTTTTTTTATACGGCGGTACTTGCCAACCGTGTAAAAAAATCAACGTTCATAGAAACACCACTTTTTTAAATTCTCTTTTCTTAATTCCTCTTTTCTTAATTTAGGGAGCATGACGAAACCATTATTATTAATAAAAATAAATAAAACAAAAACAAAATATGAAAAAATAAAAATTTCCCGGAAAATCAAAAATTTTTCCGGAAAAAATTAGCTTTTCCCTCCTAATAACTATTAATAAACAATCCTGCATTTAAAAATTTTAAAAGTGTATACTCCTTACCTGATTTTATCGATGTATACGTAAAGTAAACTTTAGTCTAATAATCTTCCATTCATTTTGAAAATGAATTAAGAAAAGTGGGCAAAACATGAAATAAAATAAACGTATTTTAAATCATTTTGAAAATGAATTAAGATAAATTTTCTAAAAAATGAAATAAGATGTGCATTTTTTAATTCATTTTGAATTGAGTTTTTTTTTGTTGTAATTACTTTTTTAAATTCAGGAAATTTGTTCAAAATACGAATTAAAATAAGTGGAAATTTTTCATACAAATACCACTTTTTTTAATTCACTTTTCTTAATTCAACTTTTCTTAATTCGGGTAGCCCATAAACAAGCCTGTTTGAATGGAGCTTATGGTAAAACGCCTCAATTTTATATGGCATACCTACACTCCCGAGCATTTGATTAGAACCACTTTAAATTTTACGCTAATTCTTCATGTGGTTGTTGTTTTGCTATAATTTTTTTTTTTATTTATGTCTTTTCTCTTGTTGTGTACTAGCTGATGAGAGAGAAGTTAAAATGAATCAAAGGAACACCGTCAATTCAAATTTTATATTTTGCGAATATTTAAACATGAGCACTTGATTATTACCATTAATTGTTTTTAAACTTTGAAAGACTGAAATGCTTGAAAATTATTTCAATTGTTTTTTTCTATTGCTGCGATTTATTTCCCGTAATAAAAAATTAAATAATAAATAATAGGAAATTTCCATTTTTATAACAATGGGTCGAGGTAAAACGTTGACAAAGGAAGAAATTGGTAAAATTGTTGCATTTAAGCAAGAAAATTATTCGAATCGGCAAATAACGATTAAAATTGGTCTAAATCATGTGACAATCAATAATTATCTAAATAATCAAGAAAATTATGGGAAAACCGTAAAGGGCGCACATCAAGAGCAACAACAGAACGAGAGCGTAGGTAAATTTTACGCGCTGCGTCGAATTCTGCAGCCACCTCTCGCAAAATAAAATATAAAGTTGGAACTTCAGCCAGTATCTGGACAGTACGGAGAGTAATTAAACAGTGTCTGCATCTTAAACGGAAAAAATTTATGAAAAAACCACATTTACTTCAGCGTCATAAAGATGCTAGATTAGAGTACTCCTGGACACATTTTAATTGGAAGGAAAAATGGCATCAGGTGATATTTTCTGATGAAAAGAAATTTAATGTGGATGGACCTGATGGGTTTCAGTATTACTTTCATGATTTGAGGAAATCTGAGCAGTTTCTGTTGGTAACGTCATGGTATGGGCTGCAATTTCATTTCATGGCGCCATCGATTTGGTTGTTTTGGAAGGTCGGCAGACCTCAGCGAATTACATTGAACTTAAAAATATAGAAAATTAATTTCCAAGAAATGTTCAATGGCCAACGATGGATTTTTCAACAAGAGAACGCGCCCATTCATTATATTGAAATCCAAAAAATGGACAAGTTGTTCTCTAGACAGCCAACTGATCTGAAAGCTCATCCTGTGTAATACATTTTACTAACTCCATTTCTGCTCGGCAGCGCTGGTGTAAAAGCCACGAGATTCGATCAACGGAGAGAAGTACAGAGGTAAAACTTTATCCAAAATTTTGAAACAAGTTTTTTTCGTTGGAACCCCAAAATACAAACTCGGTTTACGACTTAAATAATGAAGACATTCTATGTCTAACTCTTCGAATATACATTTAGTGTTTCTTTGAATTTTCCAACGACGAATGTTCTGATCAAAGCTTGCGATACAGACATTTCAATAATCATGCTAGGAAATATTAATCATCTTCAAAGCGATAAACTACATATTTTAATTGAGTTTGGCACTGAAAATGCTAAACGATATATAAATATAAAAAAAATTATGTCAAATTAGGATAATCTTTATGCGCAAGTTTGCCTGGCTTTCATGCAATCACGGTATACGACTTCATTCCTTCATTTTTCCAAAAAGGCAAGATAAAACTTTTACAAGTATCGATGAAAAATTCAAATTACCAAACGGCACTAAGGGATCTTGGAGCTGCTGATACAACTGGTTTGCGACCAATTTTTAGCATGATTATTTGAAGTTTGTCATATCACAGATATCCGTAAATACAGCGAGATTTCAAAAATTCTGCTTAACTTACAACGCTTAAAGAGCCTTTTAAAAAGTCATTAAAAAATTGGGATCCCTCCATTTTGGCACCGTGCAAAGTAGAGTTACGTTAACATATCTTAAGAACTCAATACATGACAAGTATTTGGCGTAATTCACATTCGCGTTTTCCTGGTTCTTTTACACCTGAAAAAATAGGTGGCGGATACAGGACAGGAAAATGCATTGGAATGTTATTGGAGAATGTATGCCGCGAGAACACCGATGACAATGTTACAGGTAACTCTAGACATTCCTTTCCCTTCATTATTGCATTATCATCGTTTTATTATTCATTAAATATAAATGCATTATTATTTTTAGATAATGCAGAACAACCGGAAGAAGGAGAGTTTTCAAGCTCTGATGAATAATTCGCTAATGATGATGGTGATGATGAATCGAGAAACAATGTCGATGAATAAGAAATTTCATCGTATAATTTTACTTTTGTGGTAAAATAAACAAAAATACAATTTAATTGAAGTAAATTACAAACAACTTAAAAAATTCAACGGTTCACAATGCCCCGCTTCCCTTCAGCCAAGTCTTCGATTTTGTGTTTAAACATTGCTAAAGAAGTGTCTCAAAAAATTTCATACTGCCTCAAATACGCAATCAAAATTGTCTACCAGTTCTCCTACTGATTGTACAATTTTATAATTTTTTCGGGCTGAATTTTTATTTAATTTAACAATAAAATAAAGATACTTATTTTATGAAAAAAAATAATAAATTTTCGGGATGGAAATTTCGGGCCAAAACATACTACTTTACACATTATAACACTTCACCTTCAATAACAAAAATTTGGAAAATAAACTTTATTTAAAAAGGATCCTCCGGAGATATCTTTAATTTTACCAACAGCATACGACTAAGCCGAAAATAACTGTATCTTATAATGTCTGTCTATGCTCAATTTTGTTTCCTAGTTTAATCTACCATAAAATTTGGCATTCTTATCTATGTAAGTATATAATTTAATGAAAATGTCTGTTGATAATCACAATAATAACTAACTCCTATTGATGGTTTTATAGAGTACCATTTATTCTGCACTCTATTTTGCTAGTTAGGCTGAACATTACAGAAAAAGTCGCTATTATCATTAATTTAGTTTTCTTTTGTGTGAACTGCTACAGTAATTATGGTACGTACTTGAGAAATATTTTCTAAATGGAATAAACTTTAATTATTTTTTTCTGATAAGAAAAAAAAACGATACCGAACGATTTTTTATATCGTCATGAAATAGGTCAATTAGTATTTCGATGTTTTTTTGGTCCGAATAGTTTTTGTTGTTGGTTTTTACGGTGCTAAGTTTCTGTTCATATATGCTACAGACGATGCTTTTTGAACGAAATTTTGAATTTTCCCAAGAAACTTAACATGAAGTGTGAAAGCGAATCTTAAGATCGATGATGTTCATATATATTTAACGTAAAAATGTTATCTTATGTTAATCCATTGGCATTTTATTTTTTTAAATAAATGTATACAAATATATTTTTTTGTTAATTTTCACAATACTGCTTGGGTATACATCAACTAGAAAGATTTTTTTGTGTGCAATTTTGGTTAGAATGTTATATATATATTAAATGAAATTGCTAGATTTACATTTATCTAAAGAGCTTCGCTTGGCATTCCTAAAATTAATGATATTTTTTGTAAACAATATTAATGTTACTTCAGCGTACAAAGCTTCTTTACATGCAGTAAACTCATTTTTTGGTTTGAACGTTTTTATTTTTCCTCTAATTTTAAATTCCACTTAAAATACATAGTTGAAGTTTAAATTATAGTTTATATTCATGACAGATCTAAAACTCAATTATTTTTAATGAGCAGTCGCATGACTTTAAAAAATTTTAAGATACAGGACTACATTAGTTTAAACGGCTTACTCCTAATTTTAAGCATTTTCTTATTGAAGATTATAAGAAAAAAATTATTCTATTGCACTGCATTCAAATCATGGTATAGCTGAATACCATAAGGCAGATAGGCAATAATTTTTAAATTAACATCATCATTAATATTACGTCAGTGCAATGTGCCTAGCGGTTAACCTCTAACACGGTACGTGAAGATCAAATTTGTACTTTTTACGCTATTTGCCGTAGGCACTTGGCGAAACACACTTATACTTCAAATTTGTTTCAATACAAATGTATTGTCTCTAGTGTAACAAAATAAGAATTCCATATGAATAAGAATATATACTACTCGAAACAAAATAAGAAACACTAGCTACTAGGGTGTTAACTTTCGTTGTAGATCAATTTTACCCAAACTGATTCCATATTTTTCATTAAACTTTTATTTTTCTTGTGTACCTAAAACCAAATACGTATCTCATAACTGTAAATCACATTAGACCTTTCCATAAAACAATAGCAAAAATAAAGTGAAAAATGCACTCATTCGTAAATTGAATTTTGAGTAAATTGGATTATTTTTATCAAAATTAATTTGTTTTCAAATACCAATTGTGTGAAAATCATTTTTTTCAATAAATCAATAAAATGGCACGAATTAGGATTCATCTAACAGCTACATAGGAAGCAAGAGTGACAACACTGATCCAAGAGGGAAAAAGTTTATGTTTTGTTGCGAGATTAATGGGAGTATCCCAATGTTCGGTACGTATAACATTTGGTTACGTTTTCGTGAGACGGGACCATAAGAAGGAACACCTGGATCGGGCAGAAAAAGCATCACAACTTCAAATGACGACCAAGGTATAGTGCTGGTTTATCTAAGAGACAGGAAAAGGACAGCCAAATCGATTCAAAATGAATTCCGTGCGCTATTGAACCGCCCGATATCAGATCAAACTATTCGCAATCGCCTCAAAAAAGCGAGGATTAGGTCAAGAAAAGAAGCCATATGCACCATTTTGCTCCCTAGACATTGTGCAGCAAGACTGAATTTTTTTTCAAGAACATAGGAGTTGGCAGTTGCGTCATAGGCGGACCGTACTCTTCACGGATGAATCGCGTATTTGTTTCAGTACCAGTGATAGGCGGAATCAAATCTATAGGCGCATTGGAGATCGATATATTGACTGATGCTTACAAGAAACCAATCATTTCGGTAGCGGGTCAATAATTGTTTTCGATTACGGGTGAAAGGTATGTGAACTCAATTCTCAGATCCCACGTCAAGGTCTATGCGGATAGGTATGGTCCTGACTTTATCTTAATGCAGGATAATGCAAGGCATCATAATGCTTACGTTTCCAAAAATTTTATTAGAGGTGAAAAAATTGTGGCAATGTAATGGCCAGCGAATAGCCCAGACCTAAATCCCATCGAGAAAGTGTGGGATATTCTAAAAAGACAAATTCGTGCAATGGTTAACCCTCCATTAACCATACCTGCTCTGGTTAATGCTGTTAAGCTTGAATGGGGTAAAATAACTCAAGAAACCACCAAAAGCCTGATAAGAAGCATGAACTAACGATGTTTCGACTGTATTAGGGCCAGAGGAGGTCATACAAGATATTGTATGAAAATAAAAAAAATTTACAATTGTTTTACGGGAAGGTCTATTGCGTTTTACAGTTATGAGATAAGAATCTGCAGCCCTATCCCTGAATACGATACAAAAACGGAAGTACACGATTCCTATTCAATTTTAAATAAGAATCGTACGAATCTGATTCAATTCAAATATGAATTTTGTATTTACGTTTTCGTATCGTATTAAGGAATAGGGAAGCTGGTTTTAGGTACACAAAGAAAACAAAAGATTAATGAAAAAGTAAAATTGATCTACAAAGGAAGTTAACACCCTAGTAGCATGTGTTTCTTATTTTGTTTTGAGTTATATTTTATACAAATTAAGATAATTTTAATTTTCATACAAAAAAAATATTTTATTTTATGTAAAGTTTCGGATTTTGAGTAATAAAATAGTTTTTTTAAATTTCGAATTCTAACCGAATTCTTAACTGGCACTAAAACAGTTGAGCGATCGGGATAAATATTTCACGTATGTGTAATAAGTGATATACTACTGTGTGATACAAGCAAGAATATAAGAAGTGACATGGAATTGAAGGAAATAGGTCGCTTCGCTAGCCTGCACAACGTTGAAAATATGCTGCAAGGCTACCAAATCCTGCGAAATAAACTGATATACCGGGCTATATTTCAGCATATCTGCCAAAAAATTCGAGGGCAATGCCGACTGAGCGTTGATTTCTTATAACATTTTCATCAACGAAGAATGGGTGACTATTAAAAATTAGTGTCATTAGATTACGCCGATAAAAGAGATCTCCGCTCATTGGACCACCAACTGAGTACACTATCGCAAAAACAAATGATAGCGGACCAGTTCTGTGCCAATGTAAACCACCAATTCTTCTTGATACTTATTAACCTGTTGCGCTATCAATTAGTTAGAAGAAATGTATGCCCATCCATTCAAAGAAATTCCAAATGAACTCCTCCTAAACGGCTGGACCGGTTTTAATGAAATTTTGTGTGTGTGTTTGAGTGGGTTCCTGAATGGTTTGGTCCTGGATTCACAATTGGACCCGGTAGGTGGCACTGATATCGGGTTCTAGGATTTTTTTTGTTTTTGGCGATTTTTTTTTTCTAGATTTTTTGCATATCCGGACATATACCTACTACTAAATACTATTACTGCTATTACTAATGTTCAAATTTAAAATTTATTACATATTTCGAATATTTATATTTTTTCAACTCTCTTCCAAAGTTGTTTATATTTTATATGGACTTTTATTTTCCGTCATTTTTGAAAAAAAAAATCGTTTACTATTTTCCTCCTCTCTGACAGAATCCACAATATTTTTTTTTATTTTTATTCGCTGAGAAAGGAAGAAAAAAGTTTAAATATAAATCCTTTCGTTTGGAAATGTAAAAATAACAAGATCAAATTCGCTCGTAGACGTACGCTGAACGTCATTTTCATAATATAAAACAATTACCAGTGACGTGCATTGCACGTCAAAATAGCGCAAGAGGTTATCATCAAGAGAAAGACTACACATTTGAGACAATCAACGTTTTGGTCGAAACATATCGTAATCGAAACGTGTTGGTGAGAGGAGTCCTATTTGCTTATCATACAGAAAACAGCCACATTACCCTACGCGTATGCATCATGCCTAGAAATTCAGAAGCTAAATTTTAGGAGTATGGCCATTCACGGCTCAGCGGAAGGTAACATCACAATCAGTCACAAAATTAGTGGACTATTCTTCAAGAGCATTGCGTTCGACAATACCATTGATATTTTTCATTCGACCAGGATTGAAATCGTTTGATGACATCATAGGAGATAACACATTGCAGGAACTCGGGTTACTTTAAACCTTAGTGCCAAACCTTAATGCCCAGTGAGAAACCTTAATGCCAAGTCAACAATATGGAAGTTCGGCATGGTCATTTTTCACCTGACACTATAAAATATTGCACACAGTTATCTCGAAATTCTCAATAACACCAGTGAGGATCCGATATACGCCAAACCATACCCGTACCAGTACAGCATGAGACAGGAAGTGGACAAGCTAATGAATGGAATGGTAGTAGATTTCAAGAGGTTGAATGCTGTAAAAATATCAGGTTTTTATCCCATTCCAGTTAACTCAAATACACCAGCAATTCTCGGAAATTTCAAATATTTTTCACTATCGATGTTACTTCAGAATTTCATTTTCCAACGCTTCCGTCTGGACTAAAAAATGTATCCACAATCTTTCAACAAATGATAGATAATGTTTTGAAGGAATACATTGGCGAACTCTGTTATGTTTATATAGACATAATTATTGGCTTAATAAAACTACCTTAGGTCAACTTGCGCGTAAATATAGATAAAACAGAGTTCTTAAAAACAGAAACAAAAATTCTGGGTTATCTCACAACAAAAAAGGACATCAAGCCGTACAAAAAAAACTGTACCAAGTGTGCTGTAGTTCGACCAAATGGCACAGTGGTTAAAGCTTTGACGTTTGGATCGGTAGGTAATGGCTCGAATCCCGATAGTGGCAGGATGCAAAGTAAAATTACATCAACAGAGTACGATCTGTGGTGAAATGTAACACATCTATGACCCCCTGTCGGTGTGCAAACTCCATGGGCCGACCCATCTTCCATACCAGTATAGGATGGCATGGAGCTTGCAATGTGCAGATGGTCTTAAATCGGTCCTATATCGCTGTACGTCCTCGAGTTGCCTGGGTAGATGTAAAGTAAGGACGTAAAAAGCATAACCGCGAAAGAGCAGAGTGAGCCTTGAGCCAAAACAGATCGCATTAAAAATAAATAAAAAAAAATCAGCTGTAGCAATAAAGTACTTGACGCTCTGTCAAGACTGAAACTCGGAGCGAACACAATGTCCACCACTAGAACTATTCACAGCGCGGAAGAGGATTCTATATGAACTAAATTTGATACTGTGATGCACCCATCAATGTCTTCAGGAACCAACTTATCTGAAAGAAATTTCAAGCAAGATCCTAAAGGAGCAATTGCATACAACCGTCATTGTTGAAGAAATTTAGAATAAAGAAAATAAATTCTCCATCATAAAAGAAGAACATAAGCGGGCACTCAGCAATCACTAGGAAAACCGAAAGTAAATTTTGGAACACTACTATTTGTTTTTTCGCATTTTTCAAAATTGGTGGATTTGGTCGAGAGACTTCGCCATTACAAGAGGAAATAGTAAAAGAGTCAGTCCAAAGACAAATAACTTTCCCTCTTTTAATTTCTAGTCCCCAGCTCTGAAGTTTTACTATGCCCTTGAGTATCTATGAGTACAACACTCTGCTCGTAACAATAAAGCGAGGAAATGGACGAATAATCCTAGGGAGTATCAAGTTAATTACATCATCAACCTGACGAATTACGAGGAATACATTACAAGTATACAACTCAACAATTGCTGGCGGAATACAACAAAATTATTCGTCATTTATACGACGAACGATTACTATCCTCAAAAACGAAATAGAAGAGATAGTCCAAGCTGCTGAACTAGCCAAAGGAAACATCGTCAATAAAAATTTGTTCAATAAAGGTGAAATTAATCATGGAAATTGAAACCCTGTTGTATGCCAAAGAGATAGAGGCAATAGAATATGCTGAACCTATTATGATTATGAAAGAATCTACCTTTCTTTACGTCATCTCAATGTTGAAACTAGCAGATAGGACTATAATCACATCATTATATGATCAACCTACAGTTACAACAAGCGCATATACATGGAATTCAATGAACTTCGTCTCAACCAAGATGATATATTTGGAATTGTCAAACAATATCACACATTCAGGGGGCCACTATTTGTGACCTACGAGGACTAAATAAAATACCATTGGACTGTTGAATCTATCAACGGTAGATAGAGATAATAATATGAGTCAAAACTTGGAGGAATGGTTTTTGGTGCAATATGCTAACGGGACGGTTCAAATCAACAATTCCACGTTCGTATATAAAGAAGTGAAAACATTCCAAGTTTTACCCTTCGTATTACGCACGGACATCACGGAAAAGGGCTTCAAAATCGATTTCGGATACTTACACAATCTGTATATGGGTACATTGCACAATTACAAGAGCTATTCAACGAACACAAGGATACGGTTGCCATTGCCAGTGATACACAAGGCGAGACTTGCGCATAGAAGAGGACTGCTATTTTTCTCAAAACCTACTGTACAAGCGGAACTTCCCACTCATCAGCCTGGAATTCAACCCAACCAGTTAAATTGATGATATACACGGGACGTAGATTTTTAAGACGGGAGGAGTTAGCATCATCAGTATAATGTTGCATCAGCTCAACGTGCAGAGACGACCAACCGACACGCGATCAACAAATTTGTTGATTCAACACAAATGTATTCTCTCTGGTGTAATAAAATAAGAATTCCAGAATAAAAATTTTAACATCCAAGATGTTTTTCAAAAAAAAAAAAAGTAAATACGAGAGAACACGCCGGTCCGCGAAATTAATTTTTGGACTCAAACTTTTTTATTTTTTATGTTTAGGTTTATATAAATACCGGATCCATTAAATCCAATCGAGTTAGACGGCTCGGCCACGTTACAAGGTCCTCACAACAACGGATGATAAATAAAGTGTTTCACCAACACACAGCCGGAGCGCGTCGTAGAGGAAAATTCCGACTACGCTGGCGTGACGACATCGAACAAGATCTACGAGCATTAAGATGTCGAAACTGGAGGACGAGAGCAATGGATCGAGATGGTTGGAGGGCCATTTTCAGGCGGCAAAATCCCTTCATGGGATGTGAAAGCCAGAGAGAGAGAGAGAGAGAGAGAGAGAGAGAGAGAGAGAAAATAAATACAAGTACTCTAGCCCAAAACAAATCAGTAGTCTTAAGCATTTTTATTTAGGCATTAAGCAAAATTTCAAGCTCCATCTTCGATGTTTAAATTTTTAGCCTTAGACTCAAACTTTGGGGATTTTTTTATATACATATTTCATGCAAATTAAGATAATAAAAAATTCATAATTTTATTTTAAGTTAGTTCTACTTCGGATTTTGAGTAATAAAGTTGTTTTTTGAATTTCGAATTCTAACCGAGCTACTTGACAATGCTGTGATATGGGATGGCATGATGTGATGTAGAAATTGTTCGTAGCACGAATAGATTCGTTCTCAAAGTCGTGGTGAAATTTTAAACATGTTTGGATATGTTACACCACATACACACACTACTAATTTTATAATTTCAGTTTGCAAATTTTTGACATGATATTCACGATATTTAACTTCCATTGGCAAGATTTCATAAAAATGTACAAAACCATAAAATACCAAAATTGTACTTTCATGGTAAAGAGAGATCTTTTATCGCGATAAATAAGTCTATTTGATAATAGAAGCCGCGAAAATCAAATAATCAATATTTCTTATTAGAAGCTATTCCATATTTTTACACTTTATAATGTTCAAAAGCACCAAATGAAAAACATCACGTCCAAATAATAATAATGTTAATGACGTTGTCGACGTCAGGGACGCAAAAAAATCATTATGAAGTCTGTGCAATAGATTATGTGTGTGGTCGGATGACTAGTGGCTCCATTGACGGGTTTTAATCACAGCTCACTTGTGTTTAGCAAGAACAAATGTGCATTTTAATAAATCTTTGTTCAATAAAAATTTAAATAGGAATTGGTAAAATAAAGTCAAAATGAATAAAATCGCATCATACGGGACAAGCTAAATACAAAAGCAGTCAAATGGAACGAATATCTTTCACTTTTTGTGTCAGCACAAGTACTTTCAAAATCTAAAGAGAGTCGACTGATTCTTCAGCACGATTCTGTTCTGAAGCTTTTTGGCTATCTCGAGCCCAAGTGGAAGTCGTGTCAGTTCCTCAGAAAAGATCGTCAAAGTTCGATTCGTTATTGCAAATAGTTTCTCTACTCTGTTGGCCAATTTCTAATGAAACATGAAGTTCCACTGATCGTGAAAATTCTGACTATTCGAATATACGTGACAAATTAAAATTAACCTAGGAAATGTCGAAAAATTAAATAAAAATGTATTGCCTACGGGGGGGGGGGATATGAAGGGTCTCAACTAAGAATAGCTTAGGTACCATGCTTATACATTTGGTTTTGTTGTTTCATATTATCTTTGCTTCTGAATTCATCATAGCAGCTTCTCAAGATTTGTCAAAGTTCTCTAAACCCACTTCCATGCAGACTACAGCTGGCGGGCCAATGGCAACGAAATTTTACGGAATTTTACTGAAAAAAGTTCCGTTACAAGTTCTCGGCTGTACGTATTGTAAATGCACGTACATTTATTGGTTTATCAAATGACAATCCAGTTTCACGAACTCGCTTCATAAATTGATCCAAATTGCCTTGTAGCCATTTCATTTCTACTGAATTTTCCATGTACATTTCTTACAGTTTGGCTAGAAAACTCGCTACTTTGAAAGTAACTTTTCAATAATTTCCCAACTGTCATAACAGAATGACGTACGTGTTGCCACACTTGAAATGAGCGTTAGTTGAAATTGCAAACGCTAGATGGGCCAACCAATTCATTTTGTTATTCTTTTCTTCTACAAAAGTTGTCCCATCGGAATACGAATGATAATTTGTGAATTTTCTCAAAAGTATCAGTTCAGTAATACATATTACATTTTTGTGTACAAACGAATTTATAAACATGACAGGGTATGCTCGTGTTGAATAAAAGATGTAATACTGTATATTAAATCCCAAAACGTCCAAATTGATAATATAAAATTATTTTATTTTATTTTTGAAAGTGCATATTTTATATATTTATACAGCTACTGAAGAGTTCAGTTTGCAAGGTACCTTCTGTTAGGTTGATTTTACCGTTTAAAAAATCAAATGCATACTCAGGTATGTCGTGTTGACACAAGGGTTAAATACTGGCAAAGAAAATTTTTGGGTTCGATTTTCACAAATAAGTACGTATAAATAAAACCTGCTTATGTGCAACATTTCACAATAATAAAATATGTACACAAAAAAGGATTTTACAATTCACGGTGAGATGGAACGGAATATGGAAACAAAAACAAGCCTAAATGTATGTATTGCATATACTTTTAAATATTATTCTACATAAATATTTTGTTTGGTGAAAAGGAGCTATTATATTGAACATTCAAAGATTTGGAAACTAATCCTTTTTTTTCTTGTTTGACTTCTAATATCCCGTTATGTGTTCATTCAATTTTTCAACTAAATACAGATCGTGCATGGAAAAAGGTATATTGATTCTATTACAATATTTATATAAAAATATATAAAGCTATAAATCAATATGCGTAGAAAGTTATTTTGTTTGCGTCATCGTAAATGTAAGCTTAAATAAATCCACTTTTACCACATGTTTACGTATGTACATCGTACATTTACATGCTGAATGCTGGTCTGGTAGTGAAGATGTACGAAAAGTGTGTGTTTTCAGTGTGTTCATGTTTATAGATCTTGTGAAAGATAGAACACGCCAAATAATTTAGTAAAAACATGTTTCGGTTAGTCTCCGGAGTATTAATTAAGTTTTCGAAAATAACAGTATCTTCTACTGGTAAGAAAAGGGGAACTATAACTAATGATTTTAAATTAAGTTTACAAGCTCATTTAGAATTTTGCTGCCAGTAAATAAACTAATTATAAAATATGTAATTAGTTTACTGTATGTTTACCGATAGTACAAAAAAGTAATATTAGTAATAATAGTCCATTGGATCGTAATCATATTGGCCTTTGTATACCGTGTACATTGTATATGTATATGTTGCTAGTTTGAAGGTATAGTCGGTCGAAAGATACATTTAGTTTTTTGTGTACATATTTAATTATTTATAGCGTAGGTAGCTTCACTACATGTTATGTCCTCTATTTGAGTCATGTTTTATGTGTACGTTACTTATTCCTTTCCAAGTTAAATCAATACTTTATGTATACAAAACAATATATTAACGAATATAAATATCACACTACGGCGATATACAAACAATAACAATGCCGAGCACTTCAATGTTCAGTATGGTATTTCCTTTTTGAATTTGTTAAAATAACAATAAAAGTTACGAGGATTACATATAGTTCAGTAAACAATAAAAAATTAATTCTTTTGTATATTATTATTATTTTTAAGAATAAACATTTTATTTTTTGTTTCTAAAGAAATACATTTTTATTTCTTTTTGGTAAAACAATCTTCAGAGATTTTCTTCCCTTTATGTTCGCTTTTCTTGGGGAATGCCGAAAAATGTAAAATAACTGAAAATGAAACAACTCAATTTAACAATATTAGACTTATTTTTATGTTCTATATGGATTATAACAATTTTCAACGAAAAATTGTACAGGGTGACCCAAAAGGCAATAGCCTATACATTTTTTCATAACATCTTTTTACAGATACTCCTTCGGCCGGAAGCAATACTTTGTTTGTTCAAAAATCGAAAATTGAACCGTTATTGACGAATGTCAAAGTTGGAATAGAGCCATCTGAAAAGTCAGGATTAAAAAATTCCGTTACAACAACAATAATATTTGTATATTCGCACTTTGATCAATTTTCAACAATTTTGTTGAATGCAGATTTATTTATTTATTTATTTAACCAACAGTATAATTTTTACACATGGTATTTAAAATTAGGTTTATTAATATAAATCAAATTTGAATAAAAATTTTTTTTAGAACTCTTTTAAATTCATCTCTGGACAAATTAAAATCAAACAAGCCTCGGTGTCTGAGTGATCTCACTGGGGCCCGTATTGAAAACAAGGACAGTAGATGTGAACAATCTATTCGGCCCCTTAAAACGTCGCTCACAAAGATTGCGCAAAAAATTTGTCTTCGGACGAACAATGGTTCAATATTCAGGAACAAACAACGGCCTAGATACGACGGAAGCACATACTTAGAGGCGTTTACTTCCCGAGGAAGCCGCCTTAAGGCAAACAACATAAACCGCTTCTGGATTGATTCTATACGGTTAGAGGAATTGTTATAGTAAGGATTCCAGACAAATGACGCATACTCCAAGTCCGATCGAATAAATGAAGCGAAGAGGACTTTTATTTATTTATTTATTTATTTAAAGAAATCTATTTTGTAATTTACATGTATGATTTCAGATTTTTTACAATAGTTTAAACAAAAATTAAAACAGTAAATTCAAACAAAAAGAAAATATAAAATATAAACCAAATTTTAGTTTGACAAATAAAAATTTAAAAAATAGTTTTTCAATATATTTTTAAAGTTGTTCTTTGATAAATTAAAATCAAATAGGTCGTCAATTAAGTTGAACGATTTCGTCATCCTATTAATGGGGTTGTTTTCTCCATAGTTAGTAGAATGGTGTTCAAGTGCTAAAAATTCATGGTTTCGAAATGTTCTGCATGGCACGTGAATTGATATGTTTTCCAAGATGTAAGCTGAATCAACGTGACCAAGCAAAACGTTACCAATAAAAGCCGCGCCCAAGAGAAGTCGTCTATTTTCAAGCGTGCATATTTTGTATTCCGTGCATCTTGTTGGGTATGGAGGTAAGCGGGCCACATTTTCATGGAATGGTAAGTTGTGGTCGTAATCCCAGTCACTTTTCTTTAACAAAAAAATCAGGAACTTCTTTTGAATGCTTTCAATTCTTTTTATGTGCACAGCATAGTATGGATTCCAGACCGTTACAGCGTATTCCAGTTGAGATCGAACATAAGCGAAATATAGTGAACATAAGGTTTGAATATCCTTAAATTCACCTGCCCATCTTTTACCAAATCCGAACATGGCATTCGCTTTCGCAATACAATTTTCAATATGCCTATTGAAACTGGCGTTTTCGACAAATGTAACACCTAAGTCTATAATCTCATTGACTCTTTGCAGTACTTCGTTGTTGACTTTGTATGAAGTAATAACCGGATTTCTTTTACGATGAAAAGACATGATTTTGCATTTCTTAGTATTTAAGTATAGTGAGTTTCGATCACACCACTCACTTAATCTATCTAAGTCTTCTTGAAGCTTCTCCGTATCTAACAAACCATTAATAGTACGAAAAATTTTCACATCATCTGCAAATATGAGCACGTCTGAGTTTTTGATTATCTCGGATATTCGGTCTATGAAAACGATAAAAATCCAAGGTCCAAGGTGTGATCCTTGGGGAACACCAGATGTACCTTTAATAACGTTTGATTTTTAACTTCCCATTATTACAAATTGTCGCCGGTTTGATAGATATGACTTAAACCAATTTATGTAATCGAGAGAAAACCCAAAATCGAATAAACTCTGGAGTGCTTTATGATGACAGATAGAATCAAATGCTTTACTGAAATCCGTGTACGCTACATCAACTTGACGGTGCTTTTCTATCTCGTTAATAAGTTTACTGGTGAATTCAACCAGATTAGTCGATGTGGATCGGCCAGGCATAAACCCATGCTGGTTTATTGATATATGACGTGCAATTGTGGATTTAAAGCTGTTGCATAATACTAACTCAAATAATTTCGGAATTGATGATGTTGTTGATATTCCTCTGTAGCATGTGATATCATCACGCTTACCCGATTTAAAAATTGGAGTAATTTTTGAAATTTTCCATTTTTCGAGAAACACGCCGGTGCTTAAGGAATGATTGAATAGATAGCATAATGGAATTATTAAAATTTCAGCGTACTCCTTCAGAATAGAAGAGGGTATATCGTCAAGACCGCAACCATCTCCAAACCCCCTTAAAGCCGATAAAATGTTGTCCTCAAAAATAATAGGAGGAGTTATTGATGTGTTGTTGTTGCTGGGTTGTTCGTACAATCCACTAGTAACGCTTGGTCTATAGACTGATTGAAAGAACGACGCGAACATGTCAGCTATATCTTTTGCGTTTGAAGAGCTGGTATTGTTGTAGGTCATATTAGCAGGGTATCCTTCAACTTCGCGTTTATTTCTAAAGTATTTCCAAAATTGTTTTGGATTTACTTTGATTTTGTCTTGAATTTGATCAAGATACGACCTGTATTTTGATTTGAAATAAATTTCAAATTCGTTACTATGTTGTAGAAACATAGTTTTGTCCGCTTCTAATCCGCTTTTTAACATTTTGGCGTACGCTTTCGACTTCCGATTTTTTAAGTTAACTAGTCTATCATCGAACCAGTGGGGATGAGAATTTTGTGGTTTACAGCACATAGGTACATAAAGTTCGAAGCCTTGAAGCATAATATCATTAAATTTGTCCACATTTTCGTTAATATCATTGGAATTGAGAGTTATTTGCCAGTTGATCGATTCAAGGTAACTTTGTAGCCCCACGCGGTTAGTTTTTTTAAAGTTGTATTTGATTGGTTGTAGGTGTTCTGATCTCGCCATTTTAGTTAAGTCAAATGCAATATCCAAAGATTTGTGATTGACATCATTTATGACAAAAAGTAGTTTAAAGGTGTCGAAGTAGTTTAAATTTTAAAGGTGTCAATGTCGTTGCTGAAGACTAGGTCCAATAATCTATCACGATTATTAGCAATTGTGTTTATTTGGTTCAAATTATAACCAAGCATGGCATCCACAAATAAAGATTCCGCATCTGTTGTTATATTGCATGGTAAAATACAGTTAAGTTCCGGGTCCAAATTCCATGTTATATTTGGTAGATTAAAATCACCAAGCACAAGAACTAAATCTGACGAGTTCGTTGTATTAATAACTTCATCAATCGCATCGATGCAAGTTGCATAATGATCACTATTTGATTGAGGTGGTATATATGCTGCGTAGATGATTAGATTGGTTTGGTTGATTTTGATTTTTACACCAATTTGTTCAACTCTCGATGGCGCTAAAGTTACTGAAGCATTCCAGAGTTTAGAATGTACTGCTATCAGTACGCCACCACCCGATTTCTTTGAACTAGTTTCAGGAGACCGATCGCATCTATAAACAACGTAATCATGACCAAAAAATTCGCTGCTCCTAATGCCGGGTTTTAATGAAGTTTCACAAATTACATAAATGAGGTAGTTTGATTTTAAAACGAAGTTGTAGAATTTGGATGCTTTTGATGCCATTTTGTTTACGTTTTGATAGTAAATTGCACATTTTTCGTAGATCAATCTTTTCTTGTACTTTATGGGTTGAATTACCTTTTGAGTAATAGTATAAGTTCGAGCTTTCATTAAAAGTGAGTGTAGTCTATCATTAGCCACCGGAGAAAAATATTTAAACGGTTGTGTGTGTCTAGAAATTGCAACTATGGCATGCGGTACACTATTGAACAGCTCAAGCGGTTGAGAATTGGTTCTTATACATATTACATTAGGTGAGGTTAAACCTTGTGCTTCATGGATAGTCAAGACTTTACTGGTTTCTGGTATCTTAAGCTGGGAGATTAGTTGTTTATCAGCTCTGGTAAAAGTTAGATAGAAAGCGTTCTCTAACACAGGTAATGACGCTAACGTTGGTGGCAGGTTTATAAATTCGGTAGAAGTTTCAACTGTGTTCATACTAGTGATGTTAGGGTAGTATTCTTTGAGAGCAGAAGTAACATCAGCTGGACATCTATACGTTACATTCAAGTATTCAGTCTTTGTTACGAAAGCACTTGCATCGGAAAATTGCATATTGACATGATGTAATCTGTCAATATATGGTATATGGTTTTTATCACCGAGAAGATATAATTTAGAACATTTACTTTTGATAACTACAAGTCCTATATATCCAGCATGCACCATCATGTACTCATCGATAAAAACTGTATCGTAGGTCCGCTTACAATTTATTAGATACGAGGCAATCGTTTTGTAGTTTAATTTGATGTTATTAAAAACAATGTTTTCGTGCTCGCAACGAGATGTTACCTTTAATTTAATATCAGCAAGTCCTTCTTTTGTAGCACATAGAACAAGATCAGTGCCCAGATTATGGTTGTTTATAATCCAGGTTGATTTACCACATCCAGGTACACCTTGAATATTTGTAATGTCCGGCATCTTTATGTTTGTTTTAAGGTAGATATTGTTTAATGAGTTGTAAGTCTGATGATCTAACATAATTACCGTACCCGATGAACAAAAAATATATCTGTTAGGGCTAATAAATGTGTTTGTGTCTTCACACCATTGCACCAGATTATTCCCATCGAAGCCAAACTGATGTTTTGTGGTCGGTTCTTCAAGATATTGTTTGGTAGCGTTGTCAAATATAAATATGTTTAATTGTTTTAAGGAAGAAGCAGAGAAAGGCAGTAGATTTATGTTCTTAATGTAGTGATCCTTTAAGTGGCTCTTTATTAGGCTGTTTGAGTGTTTCATGTAAAACATTATTTCCATGATCGACTTTTTGTAGCTGGACTCTGCAGACAACACCTTGTGAGAAGTCGGAGATGTAGATGGAAAATCCGTACTGTTTCCATATGAGAACTTCGAGGGATCACCGGTAATCCAACGAGAAGATAACATTCTCTCATATTAAAGTGACATATTGAAAGGAATATTTAAAATCCATTTGATGTTGTTAAATGGTGAGTTTGTAACATAATCCAACACTGACAAAAGCTTGTTGACATGGTGGCTAACATCCAAGGTAATTATGAAAGGCTCATTTTTTCGCTGTTGCAAGTAGGAGGTTAGAGTTTCTAAAGCGTAGATTAGATCACTGCAATCAGTTTTTGATTGATGAGTAACCACAATAACGTAGTTACCTCCAATTTTATAAACTTTTGTAACTTCATTAACTGATTTAATGTAGAAGTTATGTAGTATAAGTCCATTTCGGGATAAATATTTTTTAAGATTGCAATTATATAATTTTTCTTCAAAAGCAACACAAATAAAAATAGACGATTTTATTAAGTGTTTGCCATTTAGCCAGGTTGAAATCTGTGGATCAGCATGCAGGAATTTTTGAGATGGAATATCTGTAACAAACTCATACCCGTTTATATAATCTTCATGGTGGTTGTTACTTATGCTTCTTGTTAACATAAGCTTAAGTTTAAATGGGGAGATGATTGATTTGTTGTTAGTTGATTTGATGTCAATATCAGTTTGAGTTTCGCAGTGTTTTGATGTGCACTTATTACTCAAGCTTGGAGTCTTTGAGTAGTTTTCAGAAGATGAAAAATAAAATAAGCTTCCATTTGAATCGCACACGGCATCTCTCATTTTGATGGTTTTAACTCTCGCTGTTTTGACGAGGTTTTCATAGCGTGAAAAATTCATCAAGTCAGCATTGACATCATCAACCTCATCCATAGTACGTATATTAAAATCGCCATTGAAGTTGCAGGCTGAGTTGCTTGGTTTGGAGGATTTTAGGTTATTTGGTTGTTGTTTATTGAAATGCGAAAATCCGATTGATTATTTGGAAACTTAAGTTCATTTTCAGGATGGTTGTTGATTGGGCTTCCAAGTCGAGAATTATGGCGCCGCCGTTTCCATTCGAATTCTTTCACCAGTAGTCCAGAAGGCCACAACGTTGAATGTAATGCAGTCAAACATTGATTTGCTGGCAAACTAACACGGAATGATGCATAGTCATACATATAACTGTTTTCTTGGTTGCGGGAAATTTTGATACACACTGCGTTATCCAGTTTCATTTTAATTTTTAGAAAGTTTTCGAATTTTTCTTTCGTCACAGAACTTTCAATTCTACTGACGAAGAGCCATCGTCGGGGTTCTACTGCTTTTATTTCATCAGATGCTGACTGATATGGCTGTTCATGTGTAAGATGTGAGTTTAGTGAAGCTGCAGTTGTGGTTACTGATGGTATAGGCTTTAAGTGCGATGATTCCGTTGGCGATACAAATGTTGTTACTGTGGTTATCGCTAATGGAGGTGTTGATATAGATGTTTGAGGTAGCAGGTCGGTGGACTTCAATACAGATGGTATCAGGATATCAGAAGAAGAGGCAGTTTGTATTATTGTGTCATTTTCCCGTTGAGTTTTTGATTGGGATCGTGTTACTCTGCGGTTCTCAACAGTTTCATTAGAAACCTCGCACACTGTATGAGTATCATTGTTCGAATTATAGTTTTCTTGCGCAATTTTAGAGACGACAAGCGAGTTTGAATGCAACTTCATGTTAGTTATGCATTCTGGGCAAAACCAAGTTAAACCTGGCAATCCATCAAATATGAATTTCATCGCCTTCTTCACCTCACTGGGAAATTTGGTCATTAGTTTTTTCGCTTTAGATGTAGCGCACGTGTAACTAATGACTTTGTCGCACAAAAATCCCTTGCATGAAAGAAACCATTCGTCAACAATTATCACTGAGCACTCGACACATTTTTTTTCGACAGACATTTCGCTGATTTGGTTTATTTTAATTTAAAACACTTTTTTATGACCGTAACACAAACACACTTTAAATAGGTCAAGATTTTGTTTGATATTTTTATGCACAGTTTATACGTTCGATTAAAAAAAAAAAAAAAAATAAAAAAAAAATAAAAAAATATACAAAAAGTTTATTGTATATGACACTTTAAAAAAACACGTCCGATTTGGGCGATTGTTATTGTTAAACTCGAATGAGTTATTTTAGAGTATATGAATCATGAAAATCTTTGGAGAAACGGATTAAAAATCCTAACATTGAATTAGCCTTATTAATACATATGTCAATATGGTCCTTAAACGATAAATATCGTGAAAACAAAACCCCTAAATCTAGAAAAGAATGAACTCGCTCTATCATAACGCCATTTAAGAATAAACTATTATCAGGTCCATAACGTCTTCTCGAAAAGTTCATAACTTTACATTTAGAAACATTCAGGCAAAGCTTATTCAAGCTACACCAGTCGCCGAAAACGTTTAATTCCTGTTGTAGATTTAACAGATCACGATCATTTCTAATCTTACAAAAGATTTTTACATCATCAGCGTAAATCAGAATATTACAATGTTTAAAGCACCGCTTCACATCATCTATGAATGCAATAAATGCAATAGAGGTAATAAAACTTTTTGAGTTCTGTTCGTCAAATATGAAAAGATCCATTTTAAAGGAAGGGCATCACACATGTTGAGCTGTCCCAGTTTCTTTACCAACAAAACATGATCAATTTTATCGAAAGCTTTGCTAAAATCAGTAAACACTACCTCAACACCATCACCGCCTTCTAATGCTAACGTCAAAAAATTTGTGAACAAAGCAAGATTTGTCACAGTTGACGGTCCGGAGTAAAACCCATGCTGGTTTACTGAGATGGAATTTTTAGTTAAGAAAAAAATGCGGTCCTTGACCATCGATTCAAATAATTTAGGGATAGCCGATAAGATAGAAATACCGTGGTAATTTTCGATATCCGTTCTCCGTCCACTCTTCAAAATTGGTTTAATGAAACTGGATTTCCAAATTGAGCCAAGACCGAAACACACTTTTTCAACACAAGCGGTTGAATTTTGTCCGAGCCACAACTCATATTCACATTTACATTCAACAGAGCAAGTTCGTCATTCCCTCTCGAAAACGGGACATACACATTTTCAAAAAAAATGCTGCAAACATGTCAATTATACTTTGTGGATCACATCAGCGAGGGTATACCTCTACAATTCCGTTTCGAATCAACATATCCAGAAATATTTAGTGTTATTTCTAATATTTGATTCAATCTCGACAATGTATAAATTATACAAGAAACGATTTAAAATTTTAAAATGAGATCTGAGAGCGCTAAATATTTGATAATTTACGACGGATGGGTTTAATTTATATTTTTTATGAGCTTTAGATTTCCGATTTTATAATCATGATAGGCGATTATTAAACCATGGCTCGCGCATTTTATAAAATTGATCAATATAAGCGTCTAAACTACCCGTTATATATTGATCCCAATTAATATTGTCCAGAAACTCATTTAAAGCATTATAAGTTCCCTTTTTAAAGTTGAAAGACTCACTAGAATTAAAATTTACGTTAACATTAACACAATTTTCAAATATTAATTGGATATGTAATGGTATGTGAAAAATACTTGAAGAACACCAGATCGAGGATATTGCTGCACTGGTTCTCGATGTTATTAATCTGTCTTGGCCCGAGTGAACAGATTGAGTCCATCACTCGATCTGAAGTTAAATCACCATTGAGTGGCAGAAGTTCATCATAAACAGTAAGCCATTTTATTTTCGGTAAGTTAAGATCACCCAAAATCATCACAGAATCATAATCAGGAGCTGCAACTGCTAGCTGGTTTGAGAAAAATAAAGACAGCTCACCATATATATCTCCTCGCCAAAATCTCCAACTCGTTATTCCCAAGGTCAATAATATCCGCACGTATATCTTTCGAAACAGCTACCAGAACTCCGCCACTTGTCGCTGTCGATCCAAGATCTGTACAACGATCGCGTCTGAAGACATAGTAGTCTGGAGGGAAGTACTCTGCAGAATTGAGCGAGCTTATCAGCCATGTTTCCGTGATGCAAATGACATCATAGTCATTTTCCAACACCGATAGGTACATTTCACGCGATTTTGATCGAATTCCGCTAGCGTTGTGATAATAAATAGACAATGTGTTGGTTTCGTCCAAGAGTGGCAGTGTCAGGTGAGCGATAGGTGCAGACAGCGGCATTGGATTTGGAAAAGGTATAAAATCGGTTGAGGTAGCAGTAGAAATTGTTACAACGTCGTTAGAGCTGAGCGTGGGACGAAAAAATTATTATTCATTGATTTCCGACGTGAATTTAAAAATTCTTTAATCAAGACTCCAGTGGCCCTATTCTGGTAACTCCCCGGGAATAGGGAATAATCAAATTTTGTAGCAGATATTCCCCAGATATTTTTCCCAATTTTCCATTTTCCAAAAGTTAATTCTGGCGATTGGGGAATAAACTTACGGGAAAATAATTTAACTATTCGCGGTCTTCAAGCGATCGCAATAAAACAAAAAAACAAAAGTATTCCATACCTATTTTCAAAACAGCTATAATGGGGAATAATTTTTTCCCAATTTTTTTTCCCAAACGCCAGAAAACACTTTTGGGGAAAAGGGATAAAACTGCTACCAAATTTAAAATTTCCATTCCATGGGAACCAGAACAGGGTCACAGAAGGCCATGCCGATGAATCCAGCATTTGGTTAAATTTGCTTACAGGAATACCAATTTTAAAAGATACAAAATCGCGATCATCATTACGTCGAAAGCAATATAAAACAGGTTTCTCGACTTCAAATTTGGTTTTGATAAACATCATGAGATCATCATCAGTAACGTCCTTGCATAATCGAGAAATAAAAATCCATCGAAGCGGTTCAATGGTACGCAAAGTAGAGTTCAAGTCACCACTACCAATAAATTTTTTTTTTTTAGATTCAAAGTATTTTTTAACACCTACCCAGAGGTACTTTTTTGTACTTATATCGTGCCAACAAAGTGATTTTTGGGATCAACGTCCGAAGCACACGATTTTTGTGAATTTCTCAGCATAAAAATCAGCAAAAAAACAGTTTTACTAATAAGAATGATTCCCTCCCCTAGCCCGAATGACAGCTTCCATTCGATGTTTCATTGATTTCACCAAACTATGAGGCATCAATACCTTCCATTCCTTTGCGATCGCCTATTGCAGCTTCTGGAGACTCGTTGGAGCAATATCTCTTCGAACTTTTTTTTGAGCTCGTTATATAAATGTTCGAAGGGATTGAGGTCCGGGCTTTGAGCTGCCCACTCCATAACAGATACATCCACCTCTTGAAGGTATACATTATTCTGCACGAACAGAAATTTTTCACTAATAAACTCGGCAAGGTGCGATGCAGTTTTCGAGTACTTCCTCAATGTACCGGTGGAAGTCAATCCTCTTGATCGATGGCCAGTATTCGCTCCGGAGATGAGCACAAGATCTGTCGAAGTTGCAAAAGACTCTAATCTAAATGCATTAACTAGCAACGTGAAAATAACAAACGCTGTGCTAGAAACTAGTGTCTCAGCTAAAAGATCATCTAGAATGTTCATATATGATGTTAGCAGCGAACTAAAGCAGGAAAATCTGTCTCGAGCAAATCCGAAAAGGATAAAACCTTGTTTTAAGACTGGTCCTACATACTAAGACATGGGACATTGGGTCATTGATGTTGTGCCAGAGATAAGCAAAAAGCTGCTACAAAAGAAAAACATCTACCACCTGCAACATCGCTGACCTCCTATTGCCTACTAGGTGTTTTAAATGTCATATGTTTGGACACATATGAAAGCACTGCGAGTGGGAGACGGCAGTTTGTGACCATTGCTCTGAAACAGGACAAAGTACAGTGAATCCCCTAAGAAAAATGAAATGCAAAAGTGCATTAATGCATTAAAACCAAAACACTGCATTCGCACAGTGTAACAAACAGAAACTGCCCTGCATACTTAGGAGCTATAACAGTAATCATGAAACGTAAATTACTATATTGCAAATAAACAAGCAAGGTGCGTTGCAGTTGGAAGTGAAGTAAGGCAGACAGTTGACTCGCATTTAATTGTTGTGGGTAGGAACCGTACTCGGCAAACGGTAGAATAGGAGGTGTCTGTGTAGAATTGAGAACTTTAACTGGTACTTTCTACATTGTAAGTATCTATTTCCAGACTAATGATGAAACCGAACCCTATCTGCCAAGATTAGTGGTTCTACTTAATGCGCTAAAAGGAAGGCAAATTGGTGATGTGGTGGTTTTAACGCCAGGTCAGCTCTCTGGTTTGACACAACAACAAATAATCGTAGGTTTGAAGTTGAACATTTTATATCTAGCCATAGATTACACTTGCTGAATAAAGAAGGCGGAGCAAGTACCTACTTCCACAATGGCGAATCAAATATTGATCTCACCTTAGTGACCACTGACCAGTAGGCTATTAAACAAAATTAGAAGTTGGAGTGTCAAAACAATTTGGACATCTAGTGATCACAGGCAGATCTTGATCAAGATTTATCTGGAAAACAGGCCAATAGTAGCGTCGGTGAAATAAAAGGTTTGCTCTGAAGATCATATAAATTGGGAAGACTGCAACAGCAAAGACTCTGTAAACAGACTTGCTACTACAGTCACCGACAGCATAATTAAAGCCTGTGATATTGCGATACTAAGGCAAAAGAACTCCAAACGACAAGTCACGTGGTGGACTCTAGCCTTAACAGAAAATGTAAGGAAGTTCAAAAAAGTCGGAACGAATACCAAAACACTAGACAAACAGAGCTAAGGGAAATTAAGAAACAAGCGTACAGGGTATTAAGAAATTCGTACCTTAATAAGATTGCACATGAAAAACAAAAAAGATTTAAAAAGTTTGTCTCCTCCCAAGGTAATAGAGAGCCATGGTGATTTATTTATAAATGCCAGGCGGGTAAAATTAAATACTGGGAGACATTAAGCTCAATTCTATCTCAGAGGACAACAACTACAACATGGCAAGAAACAAACCAACTGCAAATGAAACAGAAGAGCAACAGAATATAAGAGTATCGATGCAGCAGGCGAGAATGGAAACGATACACCTTTCAGTGAAGAGGAGGTCAAATTAGCACTGATAAGTAGGAAAAATAGCAAGGCGCCTAGACCTGACCTCGCCGAAACAGAAGTGCTGAAGGCAGTTTGGCCCATTATTAGGACTAAACTAACACACCTGTTCAATAAATGTTTAGATCTGGGTGTGTTTCCAAAAATCTGGGTAATAAGTAAAGTGGTTGTGATCAAAAAAGGAGGATATAGAAACGAAGCTTACCCGAAAGCGTATAGACCATTGGCCCTCCTTTCGGTTACCGGCAAACTATTATAAAAATTTGTAACAGACAGGGTGATACAAAAAATTAATGCCAGCGGACTCTATTCTGCCAAACAATTCGGGTTCCGAAAAAATAGATCAACGGAAGATGCAATCCTAACGCGAATGAACAAAGTTAAAGCTGCAAAATAAAAATACTATTACTGGATATGGAAGGTGCCTTCGACAATGTCTAGTGGCCTTGTATAATGAAGCACTTCAAAAATATTTGCACCTCAAAAAATATTTATAAAATAATATTAGATTAACAGTGATTATTAAGGACTGTCATGAAAAAATTCAGAAAAATTTAACAAAAGGATGCCCACAAGGCTCAATCATTGGCCCTAATATTTAGAACATCGTGTCCAACGATAGTTTCTGCATCGAAGAAGAAGAAATTGCCTATGCTGACGATAAAGTTATAATCATATATGGGCACTCCAGACAGGATCTTGAAAATAAGACTCAGTTGGCACTAAATCGCATGTGGGAATTGTGCATGCAAAATAAACTAATGATGCTACAAAACGGTAAATTGGATACTAATAGACCGCCTATAGTAAAATTAAATTATGTGAGAATAAAACTGACCAAAACTGTAAAATATCTAGGCGTTAGTATTGATGAGCGTCTTGGTATTACAAATCACGTCAAAACTATCGCTGGAAACGCCAAAAAAGTCTTACATACGATCGCAAAAAATTCGCACGAGGATTGGGGACTTAATAATATTATATAATAATGTACGCGTGCGCTAGTTGGGTGTACAAGTAAAATGTACACCACATAAGGACTTTGGAAAGTGAACAAAGTGCAACTATAAGTAATATTAAGAAGAGACACCCGACCATAACAGGGAACATCCTCATAGATACTGAGAAAACAATTGACAAGAAATTGCATATATCAGGAGAACGAAACAAGAATGCATTAGCTTGTGGCAACAAGGATGGGGTATCTGATATCTCTACGAAAGGAAGATACACGTATGAGTTCTTTCCAAACATCAGGGAAAGGATAGAAACGAGAATCTCACTAAATAACTGCTTATCACAATGCATTAATGGACACGGTAACTTCAACAGCTACCGACTTAGATTTAGAATTAAGGAAAATGAACCCTGCCCCTGCGGGACAAGTATAGAATCACCTGATCATATAATATTTGAATGTGTATTATATCATAATGTGAGAAAAAGGCTTCAATCTAGCCTAACCAATGCAAATATTACATGGTCGGCAGATAAAACTGTATTTATAAGCAACAATATGATTGGCAGCTTCACAGACTGTTGTGTCCCTATCATACAATCAAAAAACACGATAGTAGACTAGACGCATTACTGACATCTAGATCATGCATGCCTAAACTATACTATCGTCTAGGTCATGCATGTCTGCACGATGGCTAATATAGACTAGTTACCTCGGTGTGGCGTTTCAGCCTGATAGAGTAATTTAACAAATGACTAATAATAATGTCCACCGACTGACTGCAGTTTTGCGAACTTCTTGAAGCCGCTGTCCCAGTTGAACAGCATTCAAACAGCGATTTCACAGAGAAGTTGTTTGTTTGACACAAGATCGGCCAGATCCTTATCGCCGTCTGTAGCCGCCAGTTTCTTGATATCTCTGCCACACTCGACGAAAGGAGAATTAGCTCAAATTTAGCTGTCAAGCCACTTCACTTTGGTTCTGAACTGCACCAATTAATGCAACAAATTGGGCGGGTACCCTGTTGTGGTATTAATTTTCTTGTTCCGGATGAAGACGTAATCACCATTTCAAGATTCATAGTATTTTTTATCATCAAGCTGCGGGGCTTTAAAATATGGATGTGGTTATTAAGCGTGGTGCTATGAACAACTATACTTTTATGATGTTGATACTCAGTATACAATGTGTGACAGAGCAAATGATGAGTATAGTAATGTTGATTTTAGATTCTTTGGCTTATCCTTCATTGTTCCCAAACGGTGATATTGGCTGACATGTCGATATACCACATGATGACATAGCGTCTATTTGTTATTCTACAGTACTTCGAAACAAAGTTACAATGCTTGAATATGCTTCTTATCTACTCACAATTCGTGATGGGGTTAGCTTTGTGCATCGTTCGCAAAAATTATTTCTTCAATGGGTTGATATGTATGTGCAAATAACAATGTTGCATTTTATTCGTCAAAATCAGGTACAAAAGTGTACAACAATTTAACTAATTTTGGGCCGCAAAGTCATTCTACCATCATCTTTTATTATGGTTCTCCACGCAAAATGTACTTAGTCCAAACTCTGTCTGCATGCGAGACAGAAAATGTTGATCATCGTGAGCATTCGGTTGATAATCGATTCAATTTCAATTTAATTTTCAATGAAATTTAGAAATGTGTACGACCGTTAAAATTGTGAAAATAAAACTATTAAGACTCAGCTCAAACAGAAAAAGAACTTGCAGAACAGTTAAATGACACTCACGCAACCATAATCAAACGTTTACATGCCATGAAAATGATTCAAAAAGAAGGAAAATGAGTACCACATGAACTGACTGAAGCCAACAATGAAAATCGTTTAATGGTTTGCAATTCTTCGCTTACAAGATACCGAAGATCGCATTCTCTATCTCAAATTGTAGTTGGCGATGAAACATGGATTTACTACAATAACCTTAAACGCAAAAAATCATGGGTTCATCCTAGGCGAAACATCCACATCAACAGCAAAACGAAACATTCATGGAAGTAAGGTTATGTTGTGCATTTGGTGGGATCAGAAAGGAGTGGATGAAGGAAGAGGTGCGAAGGAGGAACGAAAACCGTCCGTTGGACCAAGAAACACCGTAAAGTGATTTTGCTGCACGACCTTGTATGACCACATGTCGCAAAACAAGTAAAAAATACCCTGGAAGTACATCCATACCTCTTTTATCCGGAAAAACATCTATTATCCGGAGAACGTTTTTTTTCGTATTCTTTCATTTTCTCTTTTATTTACTTTATTTTTCAAAAATGAAATGATTTTTTTTACTATGGAATTAACGAAAATAAATTTAAAATCTTAATAAATGAAACTGAAGTTTAAAAAATATTAAAATATGCTTTTTTTACAGTTTTTACTATGAAATTATTAAAAAAAAAAATTATCCGGAAAAATCTTTTATCAGGAATTGTTTGCCCCAATCGTTCCGGATAAAAGAGGTTGCACTGTACTTAAATAGGAAATTTTACCGCATGCTCCCTATTCATCAGATTGTGCCCCATCAGATTACTATTTGTTCCGATCAATGCAAAGCGATCTTTAAGACCAGCCCTTCAGAAGCCACGAAGAAATCAAAAAATGGCTCGACGAATGGATCGCATCAAAAGACACACATTTTTTTCGATTGGATCCTTAAATTACCAGAAACATGGACAAAAGTCATAGATAATGATGGAAAATATTTTGATTGAAATAAAATTTTCCATTTCTTAGAAATAAACGCGTTTTTCTGCAAAAAAATACAAAAAAAACTAAGTTACACTCCCAATAAATAATAAAAAATGCACTTATTGTGCATATCCACCACACTAGGATAACTTTTATCTGGTATTTTTTTCGTTTCTTTCCCCTTTACCTATAAAATCGGTTTTATCTGCGCCGCAATTTTTTGATTTTATTGGTAAAGGGGAAAGAAACGAAAAAAAAACACCAGGGGCGGTATGTTGTACCATCACTTCGAATCGAAAAAAGTCGAATTCGAAAAAAAGCGAATCGAAAAAGTGAAAATAGTATCATTTTTGCTTTTCGAAAATGATACAACATACCGCCATTCGACTTTTTTCGAATTTCGATTCGAAGTGATTGTACAACATACCGCCCCAGATAAGTTACCCTAGTGTGGCATCAGCCATTGCATGTTCATATAACGCAATAACTCGCATAATGCAACTACACAAATAACGCTTTTGTTTGACAACCTAATCCACATAACGCAATAATTTTTTTATCCTTTGTTTCTCTTCTATATGAAGTAGATATAATAACCAAAAATGAAAAATATCTATATAGCTATGTCTTCTGAAGTGAGAATCATTTTACTATGCATACATGCATACTATTGGCCCAAAATGTAAGTTAAAACAAAATATTTAAAATGATCTCCCAAATTCTCTAAACGCATAATTATTCAGCTACCGCATAATTTTTGATTGATTCAGAAAAAATGCGATGTGAATATTTACTTCCATAGAAATGAGATCTAACTCTCCATGTCATGAAATAATTTGAAAATTTTTCCCTGACCAATTAATTCAAAGCGATATATCGAACATATCTGCCCTAAGGCCATTTAGTTGTGTTTTCAGATAACACGGAATATATTTGAATCGCTGAACAATTATATAAATGCTCTATATAAGCAAACCCCATTTTTATTTTAATCATAAAGTTGAAGCTAAATTTTTTTCGATGAAGTTTTGTAACAGAAGTAATATCCAGATTCGATCTGATAAGATCATGAAAAAATTCAATCATCTCATCAGGCCATGGCGACTGAATACTACTACACAATTATCACACTTTGTGTTCTATATATACAAAACACCCGTGTATCATTAACTCTAGTGAATTATATGATAACTCACTAAATCTATTCTTAAAAACTTACATCCCATTCCATTTTGGGTTCGTCGAATCCTAGTGAGTAATTTTTATATTTTTAATATTTTCCCCTTTGCCAATTAATAAAGTAATAATAAATAGTAATAATGAAATAAAGTATTCGAATTGAGGTCGTGCATATTTCGACAATACATACGGGTATTTGGTACATCTGAAACCAGTACCTAACATTTGAATTGTCTCGATAAAATATTTTTAGTAGTCTTCGTGAATTTGAAAAAACACTGCAACTTGCTTTTTGTTTAAATTACATTCTAGAAACAAAATTCTATGTTTGACACACATAAGGTAAAATTCTACCGGTTGTACCGGTATCGCTTCCACAGCCTTGCCTAAAATGGCGATGGTTGGAATGCTGGCCATGCAATTCAATTTTTCATCATCTTTTTTTTTTTACTAAAATTTCAAAATTATTAAAATATGACAAATATTTCGAATTAGTGCTTATACGTCAAAACGAATTTTCAATGAAAACTCGATAGCAATATAAAAAATTTTCATCCGTATTTTTTATGTAGTTATTATGAACATAAACTACTTGATAAAAAAAATATATTTTTTTAATAAATGTGACGTCGACGAGAACATATCGTAATATGTAACGCGTGACTCGGCAGTAATCGTCCATTGGTGTTAATATCCTATTTTAGGTCCGTTAACAAACATGCTTAGGATCGCCATTAAGGTTGGCCTGTTTCTCTCTTATCATATTATTTCATATTATCATATTCACTAAATGTATACGTCAACAAAAAAAAGTATATTTTGGGCCACTCTGTAGATAGAACAAACAAAAAATATATGCTGCAAAATAAAGAAGATTGCTCTTTGGTATATACATATTACTTAAGTTCAATTTAAAATGTCAAATTAAATTACAATTTTATGAATAATTTTGATTTAGTACATGTATTATATGGAATTCCTTAGAATTTTATAAAATATGTGTGTGGGCGAGACGCAAATTAGCAACACACGGATATTTAAATTTTGCCTTTGAGTTTATATGAGCAAATTTCGCCTGTAACAAATAGCAGTGATCATTTCACTTCACATTCATTTCATATAAATGCTTACCACAAAATATTATGAAGAGTTCGTTTGATGCATTAATTTTATGGAAATTAAGTCTTCAAGCATGATTAAAATTATTAAGTAATTATTAGTAATTTGATTTGTACTTGATTTTTGTATTTTTTCAGCATTGCTTTTAAGCATCAAAATTATTTAAATCATAATATACAGTGTCTGCAACTCATAAATATAAAAATTATTAATTTTTGCAAGGTAACAGATAAATACGAAGTAAAATAAATTTGAATCGCACAAAAATGGCATTCGAATTTTGAAATCTTTGTGACAAACGACAAAACACCTTACTTCATGTCTTCCGATCAGGCCATCGGAATCTTTATATGTTTGCTGCGCAAAGTTAAACACATTGATTAGGCTGTCAACAACCTTAACGAAAACTCACGCTAGACCATATGAACAGATTCGATGGAATGAGCACTGTTCAGCCAAACAGTTTATTAGCAAGTCCAGATGGCGTTTGAAGAGACGAAATCCATACTTCTAAAAATCAAAGAAGAATTAACATCAAAACATTCTAAAGAAGATTAGCAAACGGCCAGGGAAGATGAAGTAGCAGATATCGCCTCCTAAATATTTGAGGAAGATGAGGAAGTCACAGGATCATCAACCCCAAAAAAGACCAAAGGTTACAAACCGCAAGCAGCCAAAGCTGAGATGTTGAAACAAAACCTAAACAAAATAGAGGATTACGTTTCAACGCTAAAATCTAGCAAACTCTATTGCGAGCTGAAATTAAAGCAGCTAACAGACGCATGGAACTCATTCTACAATAATCACGAAAATATTATTACAGAAGAAAAAATGAATGAAGAATGAAGAGTATTTCGTGAACAACGTTTTTGACAACATTCAAACCAAATACGAAACAACTGTTATTGCATTACAAGAAGAGCTGGATAACGGGTTGAGCAACTCAAACAGTTCTAATGACAACATAAAGAAGGTCCTCAAAATAAAATTACCCCGTGCATTAATAATAATCATACTCTCCAGGAAGCTGGATGCAGAAACACACCGCTTGTGCGAAACCAGCATTAAAGTAATAAATTGCTTGAAACAAGATTTCATTCTCTTGCTACACTTGCTAGAGATAGGATCATTAAGAAAAAAGAAATACCACAAAAATATTCAGAAAAAAGCAACACACGTAGCACTGACGCTTCGATCATCATGCTGTGCTCGTTGTGATGGTGATCACGAGCTGTGCACTTGCAGAAAGTTCCAAGATTTGACAGTAACAGAGAAGGTCACAGCTGCTAAGGAAAAAGATTTATGTAGAAGGTGCTTACAAAAATTTCACGGCCCCAAATGCCATAATAAATGTGAAAAAAATCACGGAGCCCACCATACTTTACTTCACGACATTCAAAAGGAAAGGGCAAAGAAGCCGGAAACTCCAACAAAAACATCGCTGCACACAGGTGCCAATACTATAAAAGGTAGAGTTGTACTGGCAACCGCCATGGTCAGGATAACAACCGACAACGGAGAACATTTAACAATGCTCCAGCCACCCAAGCAACATTCATCACTGAAGAAGCTGCAGATGATCTTATATATCTTTTATCAAGAACTCCTACACAAGTAAACATTGCTGGCATGGGAATAACAACAGCCGGAATAGCGCTTTCTACTACAGAATTCACAATTAGTCCAAGATTCACATCAAACTTCAAGTGAAAAATAAAGGCCATGCTTTTCAAAAACATAACCGGAAATCTACCAGAAGTAGCAATCAATCCAAGTTAGAATCACACTAGAAACCTGATATGGGCAGATCCAACATTTTATGAACTCGGTCCGGTTGACATAGTGGCCAAATAATAGTAGCTAATCTTTTAAAGGGTGCACCAGATGAACCATTTGCACAGCAGACCAAATTAGGCTGGATAATCACTGAAAACGCATCGGTTTGCAAAGAATCCAGAATTGGGACTAACATATAAGCAGTTTTCGGATGAATATGAAACTTCAGGTCATATAAAAAAAAATGAAGCCGTAGATGGAGAGGTCCAGCACTACTATTTACCACACCATGCAGTACTGAAGGACGGACTCGAGCATAGTAACCAAGCTCCGGGTCAGTTTCGATGCATCAGCCAAAACATCCACAGGAGTATATTTAAATGATATCGCTAAATGGGCTCACACTTCAACAGGACCTGCTAAGCATATTATTACGATGGCGGAAACATAGATATGTATACACACTTGATATTGAAAAGATATTCCGTCAAATTTCGGTTCATGAAGACGACCAGGATCTCGCGCATCAGAAATTATGCTAAATGATTTTTATATAGATGACTTCATCTCTGGGAACAACACACTCGAGGAAGCATCAGGTGCTCAGCAGCAAATAATAGCATTACTCAAAACTGCTGGATTCAATCTACGTGAATGGGCTACCAATCACGTCGCCCTGAAGCAAACCATACCCATGGACCTACGAAGCTGAATTCAAACTCGATGACACAGTTAAAACTCTCGTCATACATTGGAGTCATACAAGAACCTACCAAACGCAGTATTCTATCCGAGAGTGCTAAACTTTTCGACCCTCTAGGATGGTTAGCACCAGTTACAGTAGTGGCCAAGTTAATGAGGCAAGATCTTTGGTTAACAGGGCTATAATGGGATCAGTCAATACCCCCGGCTATAACCGTGCAGTGGTGGAGATTCAGAATCTCTCTTCCGTCACTAGAAGAAATCACCATACCCAGATGGATCAATTATCACGCAACATCATCAATCAGTCTACACGGATTTTGCGACGCATCTGATAAATCGTATGCAGCAGTCACTTACGCCAGATGCACTACTCCGGAGAATAAAATCAAAGCAACGCTACTTTCATCTAAAATAAAGGTAGCAGCAATCAAAACAATTTGTTCTTTGCCAAAACTTGAATTTTTCGAAAATCTTGGTAAAACGGCAAAGCAATAATCATCAAAAACAGCGGTGATCAAGATCACACCAATTCCAAGGCATCAGCCCAATCTTGCTGCAACCAGTCTTAGGTGAATTACTTGATAAATAGATTATCGGCAGATTGATGAACTTATTCTAAAGTATAGCGGAAGATACAACTGGAAATCAAAGTCATGGACCTCCTCGCTGTGTTCTTTTTTCAAATTTTGTTTATACTCATGGACACTAGATGTCACGGTGTCTGTTCTCCAGGTTAGGGGCGGCTGAAGTGTGCGTCCATCTTCTAGGAAACGGCTAGCTATATAACGGTATTCAACGTAGGTCTAGAGCGTTAACTTTCTTCACCAATACGTGATCCAATCATAAAATCAGCAGGTTGAGCAATGGGCTTACAACCTTCTCTCATAAAACAACTAGGTTATGAGCCCCATACAAAGGCCTTGGATTACCATATCGGACTCATCACAAATACAACCTCGAAAATTGTACACGGACTACGCTTTAGAAATGGGAACATGGAACGTGTTTAGTCTCTTAAGGCGTTGAGATCTCCAAATTTTTTGGAATCAGGCAAAGGGTTATGTACACATACTTGCACTACAGGAGCTAAGATAGTCGTGATGGACCACAATAACGAGTTGCAGGAAGTCATAAATAACATCACGCACCACGAGATCAATTACGTTTTTTACATGTAAGAGAATCCACAAAGTAAAGTGGAGATTGAATGATGACAACACTAGAAGAACTCTAGCAGAATATGCGCGTGCTAGAACAGTGATTAAATACCTCTGTCAAAAGAAGCGCGAACATATGAGATCCTGCATCGAAAATGGACAACGAGTTTTTTACACCAAATGAAGGTTGTTGGAAGGATGGTCATTCGTTCCAACATTGGTCCAATTTAAGTTTCGCAAAACGTATATCGCATTCGTTCGAACCACACATAAATCGACTTTTCGGAGGTGGCTGTGTCATCGGATTCATCAAACCCAATCCAATTAGATTGCTGAGCTATGTTACAAGATATCCACAACAATGTACGATTTATAAAGTGCACCAACAAAAACCAGCTGGTGTGTGATGTCGAAACTGGATAGTGAGAGGGGGCGAGAGATCAAAACTTTTGGTGAATCTGGTCGGCGCAATACTTGGTGACTGTACATTGTCGAGAACAGTTATGAAAGTCAAAACCAAACCTTCACATTAATGGCATCGTGTTGATTAAGGAAAAAAAATTTACCCACGATACCAAAATTGTGCGCTTTTCTAAAAGATGTCATGAATCATCTTAAATCGAGTGGATATCAACACGGGCTAGAATGTTCATAAATCGGATCAATAATATGAAATAACTACTGCCAGTAACGAATTTCAACTAACTTCATGCGAATAAGGATTGATAACGCCACTAATATAAGATAACGGTTAGTGATATTAAATTGCATTCCTCGCTTGAAGTAAGTATGGTTGGTCTAACAAACAAATTTCGATTTGTCTACCGCACATCAAAAACGAAATTGATTTTGTATCGTTTATACGATTCGTTCAAATTTTACTAATTACTAAAACGGTACATCAAACGGTTTCAAATTTGGTTCGTATTATCATTATTCTATCCATCTCACATCACCTTGTCAAAAAAAAACTCTTATCTGGATTATTCCACTTCTAAAAATTGACACTGATAAAACAAAAAATCACAACATAGTTGAAATTTATGAGAAACCATTTTCCGTGTTGCGTTGGATTGAAATGTCAAAACATTCAGCACAAACACAATTTACCACCAATAAATCAATTTTGAGATTATGATAAAAATGTTATACGCGACTGCACAACAGAAAGCAACTGACTACAAAAATAATATTGATTTCGATTCGAGTCAATCACAAAATGTTTGTTATTTAAATACGCAATACAATTTCCATATTTAGAATGTTTTTTTCAGTTTATGTCGGATTTTACATTCCTAAAATTTAGGGATATTTTTGTGTTAATATAAACAAAACAAACATTAATTTGCAACACCACATGACTTTCATAATACATATGTTATTTTTATTCGGGAGAGCAATAATAAATACGGAAGGGTTGTCAATAAACGAGAATAACGGAAAATGTGTAAAATTCTTTCGATATATAAAATAAAATAACGTGTTAGAGGAAGTGTCATACTCTTCCGTCATCCTTCTTGAAAATTTAAGAAAAATTTGTTGTCATTGAATACTCTTTCTGTTGCTTTGTTTCGTGAAGTAAAATTTGTGAAAGGTCTATACGGATGATACAGCAGCGACTTGAACTATCCAAAGGTAAATTTAAATTTAAATTTAAGATTCACTTTTAATTTAATTTATCTGAATAATTGGAAGAATCTGTCAGCATCACAGAATCTATATCTTTAAAGCTCAAAAGAAAACGACAAAAGTACTTGCTTATCATAACCATATTAGGAAAAATTTCCAAATTTGAGTGAAAATGTATACGTGATGATCAAAAGATTTTTAAGCTTCAAACTTCTTATCGGCTTTATTAAAAATTTTAATTTTATGTTCTGGAAAAAAAATCATTCAAACATCGTCAATAGATTTCGAGATTTATCACATACAGATTTATGTATTAAGTATATTTACACAACCACACAGACATTTAAATATAAATCGAATTTAATAATACTTCATTCTTATTACAAAAAATCAAAAAATACGTATATTTTAAGAAGCTATACTTTTATTATGTTTGGCAATATTTTGAATCTTTCTGATGCTATCTTTTGATATTCGCATCATGTGTAGCAATATTATGACACACAGAACAGAATAAATACAGAACATAACAAATGTAAAATAAAAATGTATTTGACTGTTTCCAAGCGAATTTCTCAGAACAGGGTGATACAATATCTAACCACTAATATGCATTCGAAGTTCGAAGAAACCGATTAGATTTAGCTATATAGCCCAATATTTATTTATTTATTTATTTATTTAAAGAAATCTATTTTGTAATTTACATGTATGATTTCAGATTTTTTACAATAGTTTAAACAAAAATTAAAACAGTAAATTCAAACAAAAAGAAAATATAAAATATAAACCAAATTTTAGTTTGACAAATAAAAATTTAAAAAATAGTTCTTCAATATATTTTTAAAGTTGTTCTTTGATAAATTAAAATCAAATAGGTCGTCAATTAAGTTGAACGATTTCGTCATCCTATTAATGGGGTTGTTTTCTCCATAGTTAGTAGAATGGTGTTCAAGTGCTAAAAATTCATGGTTTCGAAATGTTCTGCATGGCACGTGAATTGATATGTTTTCCAAGATGTAAGCTGAATCAACGTGACCAAGCAAAACGTTACCAATAAAAGCCACGCCCAAGAGAAGTCATCTATTTTCAAGCGTGCATATTTTGTATTCCGTGCATCTTGTTGGGTATGGAGGTAAGCGGGCCACATTTTCATGGAATGGTAAGTTGTGGTCGTAATCCCAGTCACTTTTCTTTAACAAAAAAATCAGGAACTTCTTTTGAATGCTTTCAATTCTTTTTATGTGCACAGCATAGTATGGATTCCAGACCGTTACAGCGTATTCCAGTTGAGATCGAACATAAGCGAAATATAGTGAACATAAGGTTTGAATATCCTTAAATTCACCTGTCCATCTTTTAACAAATCCGAACATGGCATTCGCTTTCGCAATACAATTTTCAATATGCCTATTGAAACTGGCGTTTTCGACAAATGTAACACCCAAGTCTATAATCTCATTGACTCTTTGCAGTACTTCGTTGTTGACTTTGTATGAAGTAATAACCGGATTTCTTTTACGATGAAAAGACATGATTTTGCATTTCTTAGTATTTAAGTATAGTGAGTTTCGATCACACCACTCACTTAATCTATCTAAGTCTTCTTGAAGCTTCTCCGTATCTAACAAACCATTAATAGTACGAAAAATTTTCACATCATCTGCAAATATGAGCACGTCTGAGTTTTTGATTATGTCGGATATTTGGTCTATGAAAACGATAAAAATCCAAGGTCCAAGGTGTGATCCTTGTGGAACACCAGATGTAACTTTAATAACGTTTGATTTTTCACTTCCCATTATTACAAATTGTCGCCGGTTTGATAGATATGACTTAAACCAATTTATGTAATCGAGAGAAAACCCAAAATCGAATAAACTCTGGAGTGCTTTATGATGACAGATAGAATCAAATGCTTTACTGAAATCCGTGTACGCTACATCAACTTGACGGTGCTTTTCTATCTCGTTAATAAGTTTACTGGTGAATTCAACCAGATTAGTCGATGTGGATCGGCCAGGCATAAACCCATGCTGGTTTATTGATATATGACGTGCAATTGTGGATTTAAAGCTGTTGCATAATACTAACTCAAATAATTTCGGAATTGATGATGTTGTTGATATTCCTCTGTAGCATGTGATATCATCACGCTTACCCGATTTAAAAATTGGAGTAATTTTTGAAATTTTCCATTTTTCGGGAAACACGCCGGTGCTTAAGGAATGATTGAATAGATAGCATAATGGAATTATTAAAATTTCAGCGTACTCCTTCAGAATAGAAGAGGGTATATCGTCAAGACCGCAACCATCTCCAAACCCCCTTAAAGCCGATAAAATGTTGTCCTCAAAAATAATAGGAGGAGTTATTGATGTGTTGTTGTTGCTGGGTTGTTCGTACAATCCACAAGTAACGCTTGGTCTATAGACTGATTGAAAGAACGACGCGAACATGTCAGCTATATCTTTTGCGTTTGAAGAGCTGGTATTGTTGTAGGTCATATTAGCAGGGTATCCTTCAATTTCGCGTTTATTTCTAAAGTATTTCCAAAATTGTTTTGGATTTACTTTGATTTTGTCTTGAATTTGATCAAGATACGATCTGTATTTTGATTTGAAATAAATTTCAAATTCGTTACTATGTTGTAGAAACATAGTTTTGTCCGCTTCTAACCCGCTTTTTAACATTTTGGCGTACGCTTTCGACTTCCGATTTTTTAAGTTAACTAGTCTATCATCGAACCAGTGGGGATGAGAATTTTGTGGTTTACAGCACATAGGTACATAAAGTTCGAAGCCTTGAAGCATAATGTCATTAAATTTGTCCACATTTTCGTTAATATCGTTGGAATTGAGAGTTATTTGCCAGTTGATGGATTCAAGGTAACTTTGTAGCCCCACGCGGTTAGTTTTTTTAAAGTTGTATTTGATTGGTTGTAGGTGTTCTGATCTCGCCATTTTAGTTAAGTCAAATGCAATATCCAAAGATTTGTGATTGACATCATTTATGACAAAAGGTAGTAGGGATTCAGAAATTTTAAAGGTGTCAATGTCGTTGCTGAAGACTAGGTCCAATAATCTATCACGATTATTAGCAATTGTGTTTATTTGGTTCAAATTATAACCAAGCATGGCGTCCACAAATAAAGATTCCGCATCTGTTGTTATATTGCATGGTAAAATACAGTTAAGTTCCGGATCCAAATTCCATGTTATATTTGGTAGATTAAAATCACCAAGCACAAGAACTAAATCTGACGAGTTCGTTGTATTAATAACTTCATCAATCGCATCGATGCAAGTTGCATAATGATCACTATTTGATTGAGGTGGTATATATGCTGCGTAGATGATTAGATTGGTTTGGTTGATTTTGATTTTTACACCAATTTGTTCAACTCTCGATGGCGCTAAAGTTACTGGAGCATTCCAGAGTTTAGAATGTACTGCTATCAGTACGCCACCACCCGATTTCTTTGAACTAGTTTCAGGAGACCGATCGCATCTATAAACAACGTAATCATGACCAAAAAATTCGCTGCTCCTAATGCCGGGTTTTAATGAAGTTTCACAAATTACATAAATGGGGTAGTTTGATTTTAAAACGAAGTTGTAGAATTTGGATGCTTTTGATGCCATTTTGTTTACGTTTTGATAGTAAATTGCACATTTTTCGTAGACCAATCTTTTCTTGTACTTTATGGGTTGAATTACCTTTTGAGTAATAGTATAATGTTGCAGCAGTATAAAGGCGACATGGCTATTGTTTTGATTTATCGCCACCAGCTTAGAAAATATGTCTGATTTAATTGGGTACAAGTAACTATAATTAAATTCATTTGAATTTGTGGTGTAAAATACATTTATAGTCGATGACTCTGTATAGGCTCTAAAAAAATCCCTCACGATATTTTAACTTATGCCCGTAATAATTTTTTTTTTAATTCCATATTCCATTGTAATAAATTCTCTTTTTACATTTAAGAACCATCCATCTTCAAAATTATTTCTTAAAGAAGACTTTTTTTTCAGTTCAATGGAATTTTAAGTGTCACATATAAAGCACCTTATGATCACTTTAAGCATAAAGTTATTAATTTCAATCCCTTTTTCAAGAATTGGCACTATTTCATCAATAAATGACTCAAGAAATTCTTTTACTTTTGTTGGATTGCTGAAATTTTTCGTTTTCAAAAATATTAAACAGTATAGGTCAAAATTCCGCTTTAGAATTTCTAAAAATAGGCAAACCGACATTGTTGATATTTACAGATATAGGGATTGTTTCCGTAAGATTTGCGAAGTTTGTCCTTAAACAAAATTCAAGGCCCAAAATTCATTCATAATTCATCATGATTGGTGGTGTCATCATGATTGATCTGGGATCATTCTGTAGGTTGGCTGAAAAACATTTAGTCATGAATGTCTATGATTTAATAAATTTATTGAATGGAAAATCCATTTCTGGCTCTGAAACTGCACTCTCTCTTTTATTGATATCACTAACAAGGTCGATGGCAGAAATAACATTCTTCTAATGAACATGTTTCAGTATTGGTATAACTATTCATACAGTCGACTTCTTGAATATCCATTTTTTGAAATAACTGACCGTTTAAATGACGTTTAAAATCTATAGTAGAAGGTTTTGCGATATACTGGTACTCGTTTTCCAAACTCCGCATCAATCAAATCCATTTTAATATGTAGTAGATTCTACTTGCTTACAAAATGTTGAACATGTTTGTTATGTTAGTTTCCGCAAACTTTTTCGATAATTTCTCTTTTTATTAATTTTCTTATTAGTCAAAGAATTTTTATTTATTTTGCTCGTAGCTTATATTTTTATTTATTATCATTTATGTAATTCTGTAAATTGGGTATATTCTCGCAGTTTATACTCAAAATTACGTTCACGCTTATAGAATATGGTGTTGCGTTTTAATGACTTATATATAACCGATACGTGATTTGATAAAAAAATATTATGACTTTAGGTTTACTGGGTTCGCAATTTAGATGGAAAGTTTTTTGTAGAAAATTCCGAGGAATTTTCGGGAAAAATTCGGACCGAATTTGTGAAATTACGTAATTTGCGTACTTGTTATTCGAAAGAGAAACATTGTAGAATCGTACTTTTGACAAAATTTTTCATTCGTCATGGCGAAGCGAAGCTAAAAACAAATGTATTATTAATAATAATCCCACTATTCTAAATTTTTATTATTTAGGAAAAGTGTTATAAGTTGATTTGTAATCCAGAATCAAATCACGAAAGTATGAATAACATACAACCGTGTTCTTCAAACCAGTAGGCAATCTTAAGTCCAATAAAAAAAGGGTAAAAAAAGAGTATGCAACGAAGCCAACTGGAAAATGAATACGCCTAAACGACTAAAAAATATAGGAAAAAGTTACGAAACAACCAGTAAATCAAACAAAGTTTCAAAGCTCAGACAGATGAAACCACCTTGTTCTGATAAATGTAAATTAAAATGTTTCACTAAAATTTCGGAACAGGATCGTCATCGGATATTTTCAACTTTCTGGGAATTAGGCCATTTGGATAAGCAGAGAAACTTTATTGCTTCTTGCATGGAACCAGTGCAACCAAAATACCGATACCCAATCGAAAACAGCCACAGATCACTGAACAATGCATTTTACTTTAACTTAAAAGAACATAAACTTCGGGTCTGTAAAATATTTTTTAAAAAAACCTTAGACATCAACGACCGGCCAATTAGAACCATAACTGAAAATCTGGGAAATTTTTTGAACGAAAACATGGAAACCACTCACGAATACACGAATCAATAAAAGACGAAATTCGATTTTTCATTCGTAATATTCCAAAAATTGAAAGCCACTACAGACCGTCTGAATCGGCAATACACTATATACATAGAAGGAAACAAATTCATATTGGACCTACATAAATATTACATGGCAGAGTGTAATAAGAGAAATTCTCCATTTTGTAATTATTTGATTTTTTATAAAATATTTACAAAAGAGTTTAATGTATTCAGTTAAAAGTTACGGAATGATCAATGCGAATTATGTGTTTCATATGAAAATGCATCTCTTGAAGAAAAACAAAAAATGCGCGAAAAGTACGCAACTTATTGTGCGCGTCCACATTGGGACTCATGCTTTTACCTACAAAGCCGCTTTTGTCACGAACTCATTTTACAACCAAATATTTTTTGGTTTCTGCCGTCTCATCACACTAACACAAACGAAAATAAAATCCACGAACATTTTTTCTTGAAATTTAGAGTTTAATTTTATTTTCACACATCGCAAAATGGAAGAAGATCAAAATTATAAACGTGATACATGGACTCGACAACAAACTCTCATATTAATCGCAGAATTAAAAAAACATAAATGTTTATAAATAGTCCATTGGATAAAGACTCAATTAATAAAAGCGTTAAGAGTGAAAAATTACATTTGAGTCAAGATACGCTGGAAAGTTTAAAGCCGAATATAATTGTCGAAGACATAAAAAAAAATCCCGTAAAGCTCAGATTTCGAAGGAGAAACAGAAAGAACTGCAATAAAAAAAACGGCTCTGGTGGTGATGAGGTTTATGAACCGAAACTTTATTGGTGTTACAATGAGCTCTCATTTTTATTATATGTAAATAAATAAATTACATCTAAATAAATATGTACTTGTAATTATTTACAGTTTAAAATTGAAAAAAACTCCATATTCGATTATTTATAAAACTTTATACAACGATGATTCATTCAAAAAAGATGTAGTTATTCGAAGCAGCTATAGAACTTTAACCTCAGATTTTGAATTAAAACATGCATTTTTTCACCACTTGGATATCAGAAAATAAACGGAAAGATTTACTTGATCTATTGAAAGGAAACTATATTCCTAAATACTGGGTGACGGTCTCTTTATCGTAAACAATTTATCGTGTTTCATTTTAACGTGAACATTTAATCGTAGAACAGTTTATCGTGGACACAATTTACCGCGGAAACAATTTATCGTGGGACAATTTACCGTAGAACAGTTTTTCGTGGACAATTTATCGTAGAAAGGTTTTATGCGTGGTATCAAAAAATTAGTGGGATTCTTTAATGATTTTTGGAAGAAGTTCTGGAATATTGCCTTATGGGACGGAACTCGGTAGTTTCTTAACCGATTATGATGGGATTGGGTATGTTGGATGGAAATGGGATTATTGAATGATTTTTGGAAGAAGTTCTGGAATATTGCCTTATGGGACGGAACTCGGTAGTTTCTTAACCGATTATGATGGGATTGGGTATGTTGGATGGAAATGGGATTATTGAATGATTTTTGGAAGAAGTTCTGGAATATTGCCATGTGGGACGGAACTCGGTAGTTTCTTAACCGATTAAAGATCCCGGCTCCTACACCCCCGAAATTAAAATCTAAAGAGCCCCGCAGGGCTAGGGGGAGGAGCGTAGGCGTAATAAATAGATTCTATATAATCCGTTCCTACGTGCGGCACGCAGTGCGACATGTTTGAAGATCCCGGCTCCTACGCCCCCCGAAATTAAAACCCAAAGAGCCCCGCAGGGCTACGGGGAGGAGCGTAGGTGTCATTAATAGATTATATATAATCCGCTCTTACGTGCGGCACGCAGTGCGACATGTTTGAAGATCCCGGCTCCTACGCCCCCCGAAATTAAAATCTAAAGAGACCCGCAGGGCTACGGAGAGGAGCGTAGGTATCATTAATAGATTCTTTATAATCTGCTCCTACGTGCGGCACTCCCACTCTCAATTTAATATATTCATAAAAAAGTATTAAATTTCATTTATTTTTAAATGAGATTACATATTTTTTATTAAATTTTTTAGCACGTCTTAACGTATTTTTTTAAAATTTTAGTTCGCTTTTATTCCAATAGATAGCGCTAGATCCAAAATGCTAAGTAAAAGCACATTTTTAGTTATAAACAATTCCGCTCTTGGTCAAAGTGGCGCTATCGTCGCTCAGACTGTCAAAAAAAATTGACTGCGATACTAAAGCTGTTCCAAACTGTTATACGATAAATTGTCCACGATAAACTGTTATACGATAAATTGCCCACGATAAACTGTTCTACGATAAATTGTTCCACGATAAATTGATTCCACGATAAATTGTTTCCACGATAGATTGTTCTACGATAAATTGTTCTACGATAAATTGCTCACGATAAATTGTTCACGATAAACTGACAGTAAATCCTAAATACTATACAAATTTCTTCGAAAGTTTGTAGATACAGAATTTTTTTATAATGATAATAATGATAAACACAATTACGTCTTTTATGAAACTTTGAATTGGTACTATTTTTATGTTCCTTTTAATTTTGAAATTAAATTATTATACACGGCTTACTGAATTTCAATTAATAAAAAATTTAATTTTTTTTATTTTTTTATTTACATGGGTTGCTTCATGGGTTTCTTCATTTATTTCATATTTTCGTTACATTAAATTTCAAAAAAAACATCTAAATTATAATCTCTCTTTTAAACATCTAAATTATAATCAGGCAGAGAAAACTTCAAATGTTTTGCTAAGTTTTTAAAACTGAAAAACTATTCACCAAACAAATATGTCATTAGAAATTGATTTTAGTAGTTAGTGGATTAAAAATTGATAATATTCTTAAAAAAAAAACTTCAAATCGATTTTCTGCGAAACTAACTTTTTTTTTAGTTGTGTCACTCTTCTAGCAAACCGACGATATGTATTTGGGCTACAATTACATATTTTTACTTATTTCCACCTATTTGGTTTTTTAACACATATTTTGTATATTTTCCCCTTACTTGCCATTTTTTATAAATTTTTACTGATTATTTCGATAAAACAATCGAATAAATCTAATTCTAAAAATTATATTTCTATGACGACATCTGTTGTGTACTAGCATAAAATATTTAATTTAATTTATTAGTTCTTTTTATGCACGCTTGTTACCACCACTGGGAAAAAAACTTCTATTAAGAATTTGACAGCTAACCTAGATCAACAATTTATCTTATTATTCCTGGATAAAAATTTCAATTTAAATTATTTCAAATAAAACCGGAGTATAAAAATTAAAATTCGTGGAAATTACGAATTTTGCAATACAACTGGATATATTTTTAATTAAATTGACAATGCCAAAAGCCAAACCATGTATTTAAGACCGATGGGTCTATACTATGTAACGGTTGACTTACGGAATTAGGCGCTTACTTCATTCCTCATATCGTATTCCTTTTGCCGCTTTGGAGAAGTCAAGCAGACAAATTGTGAGACTGGAATTTTCCACAGACTCCAACCATGAAATTGGTTGATAAGGGCGAATAGAGATGGGGGAATGGAAAACAAAACGTAAAATAGAAAAAAATATAGGGTTATCCATAATTATGGCCCAGAGAGGGAACGATAGAGGTGATAGAAAAGGTTGTCTATACAGATAATGCTAAACGGAAACAAGAAAAAGAAAAAAATATTGGTGACAAGTGGGATTTCGTTTTGATGGAGGTATAAAAAGCGCGCGGACGGTGTAGTTTTTTTTTGATTTGAGAAAAAAAAAATTGCAAGATATTGAATGCATTATAGAACGAAAGTAAAGTTTTTTTTAAGTTTGAACTTGTGGGGAGTTTTCCTAAAATAAAAATAAAGAAAAATTAGATTGTAAAATTAGTTATAATAATTTCGTCGAATGAAATAAAAAGAAAAAATATAAATTATAATAAAAAGCGCTATAAAGAATTGTGACGGTGTTAATGTTTTAATTGGGGGAAAAAAATCCATTGGTGGTGCATGATCAACCTTACCCGACCTGTTTGATGTAAAGAATGAAAAAACATAAAAAAGCGGATACCAGCGCATCGAATTACCGGGATTACAACGGTTGCTGGAAATTAAAGTACGTGGACTGCTATCACGTAGTGGGGCTTCAGTTAAAATAAATTTACCTAGATCTAGTTCTAGTTCTAATCTCCGGCCCGCATATAACGACTAACGCGTAGTGAAGCATCTGTACCGGTACTCGTTAACCATATTGTTATTACGTACGAAAATAAAGTTGCCCTAATTAACGGTATCATCGAATTGGGTACATCATCAACCAGCCGAGGATTGACCGCTTAAATTTTAATACCTTGGCGTGTAATAAATATCACCAGCTGTATAAGGGTGGACGATAATCGCGCGTCATCGTAAAAGAAAAAAAAATAAACCACAAGCTATGGTCCCGCTGTAAAGCTCCAGACGATACAACAACCTGGAAGGGAGTAGCATCTGTGACCAGAGTGTACCAATCAGATCTGGCGTAGGCAATCGGATGGTTGCCATATTACCAAACCAAACCAGAGGTGGACACCATCAGCCAGCTGCGGAACCATTGGTAAACCGTTTTTTTTTCATTATTATATTTTTTTTTTGTTAATTTATTAAGAAATTTCTTTTCCTTTGATCAATTGATAACCATATAAGTACAGTAGAGGTCTAACATTTGTTTTCTAGTTTTGATTGATTAAGTAATATTATTTACAAAGGAAGTTTACATATGTATGTAGTAGAAAGTAACGTTCTGCGCAGATTGAATTTTAAAAATTGGTTTCGTTCTCGATATTACGCAGCGAAATTTAATGATGTCCAATTAATTGGTTTTTTTTCCGATAAACTTTCATGAGCCAGCGTTAAGCTTTATATTTTTGTTTTTGTTGCGAGATTAGTATGGCAATTATGCTATACACAACCATTTAAGGGAGATTGCGGGTGATGAGTGGCCAACATTGGCATCAGAATGAAAGTCGATTTATGGAATATTTTTTTTTGTTTTCGTTTTGGATTTCGACACATGAGTTTTTTTTGTACAGTAGACAGCTTACTCGATAATGTGGTGACGAACCCTCCTAACCCTGAGCAACCTGCAACCAGCATGTGCATTCACACCACTGAGTAGCGCATATAGGCTACGTTACAACTATTTTGCAATTACAGTGAAAAGGCAGTAATTGTACAACAAACATCGGAATTACACCAGCATCTAACAAGGGCAATGAATAAAGAGCTAGATAAACGTTGTGGAGTCAAAATATCCCATACACTTCTACCAAATTCAATGACGGTATCAAATGGGTCAAAACTTAAGTAAGAGATGTGTTTGGCTTTTTTGTGGCTGAGTTAGAAAAAGCTAACCATTCGATTATCGCAGTCTTATTCGATGAATCTGTGAAGTTGTTGGGTGGTAATTATGATAGCCATCGAAAACTCTAAAATTTCAACGATGTGAATCGGTTGGTGTCGACCGTCAAAAGCGTGTTCTTAAAAGCTCAATCATGAGCACACGTTTTCAAAACTAGAGAACCTGGTTTAAAATTATCTCCAGAGCCCATTGTGGGAGCTGGTTAAGCTCTGTTATTTACTATGCATATAATTTAGAAAAGTCAATTAAAGTATTTGATCTTTTCAACGTCGAGGAACCCAAAAATATTGAAATAGCAAAAACAAACATGGCAAAACCGAATGTAAAAAACAATTTGGCTTTTATAGCGACTAATTACGGTCATTTGGTCGGTACCATCGAATGTATTGAATCATCGAAAAAAATCACTGGCAGCACAGTTCAATATGTTACAGAAAACCGAATCCTTAATTGAAAAGGTATCAAGTCTCATTGGTAAAATCATTAGTACTAAATTAAAAAAAAAGTTTTAGGCAAAAATTCAAATTTAAAACTAATTAAAACAATTCAAGATATTTTAGAGAGAAATGAAGATGCGGCAGAAGTACCAAATTTTACAGCATCTGAAATTGCGTCATTCAAATATTCTATACACTGACATCTGTAGATGTCGAACGTACATTTTCGATGTACAAGCAATTTTTACAACCAAACCGTCTAAAATTTATATTTCAAAATTTAAAGCATCATATTTAATTATATGTATATTGTAACAATACGTTAAAAGCCGAAATGTAAATAACCAATATTTCTCATACAACTATTATTTTATATTGATGTACTGAATTTTTGTTATTGTATTTTGTTTTTTAATAAATTGATATGTTTGATTTGTTGTTTTAATAAATTGATTTTAATTAATTTTGAACACATATTTTTACCAAATATTTCACAGTTTTTGATACATATTTTAGGTAAATATTTCTGATTTTTAAGAACCTTAAAATCGTAAGCCTAGTTATTACCATAATATGTTATTGAAAACATAAACAATCAATTCCGGTAAATAACATTTCTAGGAGAATGGCACGCGTATCTCAAATTCTTATATGATGACTTATAGAACTTGGTCATTTGCGTAAATCATAACAAGAGGCTGTTACTGATCTCTTGTAAGCCTCTACTGTAACTATCTCACAACAGTCTCTATCATTTCCAGAAGGAAGCTGGCCGATTACACGAATCCCACCATATTGTTGGTACTATCCGGCTAGCCATTGGTAGTCCTAATCATATAGGGTATTCTAAACTTACATACCAACTTACATCGCATATATCTTGGTTGTATGCACCAGTCCCGATTGGGCTGATATTAATTGGAGCTTGCAATTTCCCTGCAACTCTTGTCTCAACTGATCTTTATGTTTAACAAACATAATGATGACATTCCCAATTCTTGTGCACGGCGTCGATAACAGGTACTTAGACATTCAGTGACACACTGCCTCACTGCAACAATATTTTCTGGTGTACGTTAGTCTAATTGTCGCCCAGTCTTTACTTTATCTCACAGTGTTGGCAAATTTTCAAAATTATTCTTTGCACGCCGAATGGTTGGCTTGCTCGGTACATGATTGACACCAAAAAATAATTTTCTTCACGTAGTCACAATTGAACAATTATTAAAATAAAATGTTTGAATAATCAATAATAAAAATGGACAAAATCGCAGCCAAACAAAATATATCTGAAATATAAAAAGCACCCTGTTTATCATAAAACTATTGAATTTTATGTATATTAAATAAAATTAAACAAAAATAAGAATGTATTGTACAGTTGTCAAACAACATGTTAGTATAGTTAGCAAACATACTAATTGTTTCGATTGTACGTATATGTATTACATTACCAACATTTAGGTGTACATAAGAAAAGCAAAAAATCTTAAACAAATACATTTTATTTAAAAGCTCAAAAACTACAATTGGCATTAGCTTCAACTTTTGTTGGTATAGAGATGCTACTAGTAACAACATATAAATGCAAAAACCGTTTCTGAAAATAATTTATTTTTCGAGTTATTCGGTCACGAAACCTTGGTGTGTGGCTTTACGCCAACAAAGTATTGTTCAGTCAAAGAACAAAACTTCAGTTTATAGAGCCGAGTTATATTTTGTGAATATCATTTTAGTACATCGGAAATTTTACAGTTACAGAGCTTATGTTCTCCTAAACCTTCGAAATGTTAAATTGACCCAAAATAAATAAATATTTAATTTTGTACATTGTAGGAGTAAATCAGTATTGAAAAAATTTCACCCAAAAGAAAATTAAAATTTATAATACTAACTAGCTCTGAATTGATTGTAAACGACGTTTAATCATGTCGAAAATGATCGTCTAGCTGATATAGAACTTTAATCTTCACGAAATTCACTTCCTATTTAGTTAATAAACCTGTTGCTCATTATTAGCGAGCATTCAGATTAAACTAGAGTTCGCGACAAGTATAAATTGTTGGTATTTTTATTACTGAAACGAGTTTTACCTAATATTTAATAAAATATTAAAAATAAATTTATATTACTAATATTTCTAAACTAAACATTTAAAAGCACACCAAGCAAGAGTTTTGGCAGCACTGTCGTTGTAAATAATTTCAAATATAAGGATATTTTTAATGGCAGTTGCAATTCTTGCTGATTGTTGTAGTTATAAATAATATTTTAAATTTTTTTAAATATTTGTGCTTTCAAAAAATTAAAATTTCCTGTAATTTGGAAAAATTAGTAATTATCACCTGCGTGAATAAATCTGAAAATATTCTGTTCTACGTATGCTAAGAATTTTATCTAACTAAGTGAGAATAAATACGGTGCAAAATGGTTTGTGCTGAGTTCTAAACGGAATTATAAATTACTGTTATACTGCGTTTAAAATTTAGAAGATTTAGCCCAGCAGAACTATCTAATAATTTTGTTGTAAGTGAAGTGAGACGCACACAAAACCGTGTACATTTGTTTTGTTGTGCAAAGTAAAGTTCTAAATTCTACGTTTTTGTTTAAATAACGCTTAGCTTATTAAACACCAAAAATAAAATGTATACCAACTTACAGCGAATGATCGATATTTGAGATTTCTTGCCATTTTTTTTTATGTATGTATGTGGAATATATTATGCAAAATGTTAATAATATTTGTGGGCTTGAATTTATTATTTACATTAAGTAATAAAATATTAGTTTATATTTTAAAGGTTATCCGTTGCTTTAAATTTAACTCCATTTGATATGTTTTACCCGATCTGAAATATAAGAAATAGATAAATTCAAAACTAAATTAAATTTTATTGTTGATTTAAATATCCAAAAATAATATTGATTTTTATTGATTAGTCGTAGGTATATATGTATGTGTAACAATAACTTTTAGTTATAAATAAATTTAATTTTATTAAGGGGAATACTAAAGAAAATTTAATCAATAACCTCTTAAAATAATGGATGAGTACATCGAACACAAAAGCATTTCATATTCATATCAGCAAAAATCAAACCATGTTGAGTTTCTCTTTAACAAGAAAGCAAAGCTACTATACAGATTCTATAGCTATTTGAAGAGTAGCATTATCTACGATTTACAGGATGATAAAAAATTAAGTGCAAATTATTGAAAGCGTGATATTCTACAAAACTAATAAGGCCTAGGTCATAAAGATCTAGAGCAGACCAGGCTCCCTCCCCATGTTGATTGAATGGGAAGGTTTTACAACATTCCAAACCAATATTGTAATCGTACATATCGCTATCTCATCGTTTATCACTCTGTACGTGCAAACAGAGTAAATGCACCAACAGATGTACGTACACGCGCAAGATGGAAATAACCCAACAAGTTGGTTCGTGACTGCCGAAAGTTCGACGAGAACAAAATCATTAGCGACAAAGAGAACTTTGCATACACGGTGCTATCTCCCCCAGCAACACAGCGGAGAACATCAATTACATCTTAGAAACCCTCCAAGCCAAGATAGATACCAGACAATTAAAAGAGTACTAATTGATTGTCTATTTGGGAGGAGAGTAAATTAGATACAATACTCGGTACAATTGAATTACACGATCAAAAACCATCAGACATGTTACACCGAATTAAATCGTTGGCTGGCAAAAATTTCACAGCCAATGCTCACTCATTACATATAAACAGCGTTGATCCCACAACAGGACAAAAAAGATGAAGATCTCGCACGTATTGCTAACAAATTATACGATTTGGTTGGCACTCGAACTCAAAATTTTAGTTCGTTTAATCGCGCCACGCGAACTAAAAACTAAAACATACACACGCCAGTACAAGCAATATCCATCTCAAAAATATGCTCAAACAAATTAACGATATGTTAATTAGGCAAAAAAATATTTGAGATTCACCGCGATCACCTTTGCGTTCACAATCGCCCTGGAGACCAACACCTTCCCCTTATGTAAATTGCAATCTCCATTAACACAAGGATGATTCATTCGCAAAACCAACCGACAAACGCAAAGATACCAATGTACACATAACTGGGTGGTCATTTTATTGTGATTATAAATTATAAATTTATACCACTATTGGATTTTTTTTGATATACTAATTGAAAATAAAGTAGTACAACCCTGCAAAATGAATTTTAAGAGAAAATAATGAATTAAAAGTGATAAACTGACGTTTCCTCTTATGAATGTTTTTGTTTTCGTTTACCCGCGGTCCGCACTATGCAAATTCGCTGATATTTTCTATCATGAAATTTTATGTTTGTATGTTTTTTCAAAGTATTGAAAAATATTCGTCGTCGAAATATCATATCTGGGGATATGACTATCATGATAATCGTTACAGGTTATAGACAGATCGGACATGGTTGGACAGGTTGGACAGATCGGTGTGTATTGTTGTCGGACGATTTTTAGTCAGTTGTGTGAAATTTCAACAGAGGAAAATAAAAATAAAAATTGTTCGGCGTGTAAAAAAACATAAAATCGTTTTTGTATATTATATTTTTTGTATAATTATCTTAGTACTAAAATATATTTAAAATTTGATTTATTATAAAACTTATGAATTTCCTTTTTGTAATATAAAACGAGACAATAGATAAACATTAACATGTAAACTAAAGTTGACCAAACGAAAATTATCAAAATTGGATGGTAAGTCTGTAGACAACATCTAATTTGGTCTTTCCACGGTCGGATCGTCTGTAGCGCTCTTTAGTTTGGGATGCGTACGTACGAAATTCAAATAAACATTAAAGAAATACAAATTAAAATTAATGAAAAATTAAATTTTTTTAGAATTAGAATTTTTTCAATTGCAGTAATTTTAAGATCGGAACGACTATAAAGTTTACTAGTTATTTTCCATAAACATTCATTTACTCCATAGAAATGAATTAGCTTACGTATTTTCTGTAGTAAATTCTGTCTGCGACATTTTTTAGGAAAAATAAATGTAAAAATAAATATGTTTATTTTCGGAATTGTTCTACCACACCTGTAGCACTATTATGGTTATTTTCCGGGAATAGGGAACTGGGGAAAGAATTTATATGTAATTTCTGTTCAAATATTTTTTTCCCGCCAACTGAGGTAAAAATAGAGTGTTAAACTTTCTGAAAACAAAATTAAATTGGGAATAATATTTCATGAAAATTTAAATATGGAAAAATTATTCCCAATATAAAAATATTTACATCAAACTTTTCTCCTCAGTAGGCTGGAAACAAAATATTTAAACAGAAATTACATATAAATCCTTTCCCTAATTCCTTATCAAATGAGAACTACCGGAACAGTGCCACTGGTAGTTAGGATTAAGGATATTTGAACACATAACCGGGGTTATTAAATAAATCCGGATTTTCCGAGTTTTCCGATATTACTAAACGGCGGGACCACTAGCAGAAAATAGATTTGAGTTGGCCTAGGCCTGTGTGAACGGATCATACCTATTTTCCAAAAAGTAGGGCCACTGGTAGTTAGGATTAACTAGTCGTCCTGTCGTTTAGTAATATCGGAAAACTCGGAAAATCCGGATTTATTTATTAACCCCGGTTATTATGTGTTTAAATATCCTTAATCCTAACTACCAGAGGCCCTACTTTTTAGAAAACGCTTATTATTTTCCGTTCACACAGGCCTAGACCAACTCAGATTAATTTTCCGCTTGTGGTCCCGCAGTTTAGTAACATCGGAAAACTCGGAAAATCCGAATTTATTTAATAACCCCGGTTATGTGTTCAAATATCTTTAATCCTAACTACCAGAGGCCCTACTCTTTGGAAAATGCGTATAATTTTCCGTTCACACAGGCTTAGGCCAACTCAAATCTATTTTTCGCTAGTGGTCCCGCCGTTTAGTAATATCGGAAAACTCGGAAAATCCGGATTTATTTAAAAACACCAGTTATCTGTTCAAATATCCTTAATCCTAACTACCAGAGGCCCTACTTTTTGGGAAATGCGTATGATTTTCCGTTCACACAGGCATAGACCAACTCAGATTAATTTTCCGCTAGTGGTCCCGCCGTTTAGTAGTATCGGAAAACTCGGAAAATCCGAATTTATTTAATAACCCCGGTTATGTGTTCAAATATCCTTAATCATAACTACCAGAGGCCCTACTTTTTGGAAAATGCTTATGATTTTCCGTTCACACAAGCCTAGGCCTACTCAAATCTGTTTTCCGCTAGTGGTCCCGCCGTTTAGTAACATCGGAAAACTCGGAAAATCCGGATTTATTTATTAACCCCGGTTATAAGTTCAAATGTCCTTAATCCTAACTACCAGAGGCCCTACTTTTTGGAAAATGCTTATTATTTTCAGTTTACACAGGCCTATACCAACTCAGATTAATTTTCCGCTAGTAGTCCCGCAGTTTAGTAACATCGGAAAACTCGGAAAATCCGGATTTATTTATTAACCCCGGTTATGTGTTCAAATATCTTTAATCCTAACTACCAGAGGCCCTCCTCTTTGGAAAATGCGTATGTTTTTCCATTCACACAGGCCTAGACCAACTTAAATCTATTTTCCGCTAGTGGTTCCGCCGTGTAGTAATATCGGAAAACTCGGAAAACCCGAATTTATTTAATAACCCCGGTTATGTGATCAAATAGTTTTAATTCATTTTGGAAATTGTTTTTATTTCATGATCTTTTTTTAGTCCTAGTCAAATTAACTAGCTATTTAGGAACATGCTTCTATTTATTTTACCGGTTTATAAGAATATATTTAATTTATTCGATTTTACGAATTTTACACATACATACAGATATTTTTTATTGTTGTTGTTGGTTTTAGGAATAACTTTTTTTTTTAGGAAAAACTTCACATCCGTAGTTTAACCAAATTTTAATTGTTTTCCAATTTATTTATACTCAAAATTATTTAACTTTAAAGAATTAAACATTTATGCCGGATTGTATGAAGGATGCTAAATGATTAATCGCCTTATTAATCATAGTTTGCCTTGTATGAACGCAAAAATTAATCGTTGATTTATTTTTAGCATCTGTTTTGTCCTCTCTTTTTTGGCTGCTAAATGTAAGAGCAAAACTATTACTTTTATTTTTTGACGTGTGAGGGTGTTCGAAAATTTAAATTTATAAAATAATTATCGATACACGGGGTAGTCATTATTTTTTACAGCAGTAGCAGTTGATGTATTTGCTTTCGCGGTGTGTGCAATGTGCATACAATCTGGTTTATGCCAGATTTAAGAATAGGTGAAATTATATCCTTAGAATTGCGGAGTTGTATTGCTACTTTTGGTAATTAGGCCTATGTTGAATTTTTTTGAAATATTCCCCAGATTGTTCGTCATAGCTGAGTAAAATAGTATACTTTCTTCGGTTGCTGCCCGGTTTCACAGTCCTTTGCAATCCATGCAGAGTCTTTGATGTAAGTGAATTCCTTCTGAATCTAATTCTGGAACATGAGAACGTTAAACATAAATATTCATTTCTCGTCTCTCTCAAAGAGAGGATACATTTTTATTTAGCTTCGTTCATACAATGCACGAAAAGAAAAATCATCAGGTATTTAAAAAAAAATCTTGTTTTTATGTATATTTTCATAAAATACTAAAGTTTTTCAATATATTAATAATGTTGATATAATTCAATGGACAGGGACTGTACATACCATAGTCCATCGGAATCGAGCATCAATCATTGTAAGGCTAGAATAATGAATAATCTATTCGAAAGAAACTGTAAACACTAATGGGACCGGAGATATGAAACATTTAAATCTGATAAAAATATTAAAATTTTATTAACCATAGCAGGGTTCGCCACGATTTTGGTGTACTGGCCAAGCTACCGGAAACCAAACGCCTGAGCCTGTGAATATCTTCCAGGGTTGATGGTACAAAATTTTGAATATAATCGAACGAAAAATCTTAAGCCTTAGTAGTTCTAGTGATCATCAAAAATTTATTTCATTGGTCACATAAAAAGAAGCCGGCCTCAAATATCGGAAAATATAGGCCAATACGCGTGGTCATCTTATCACACGAAACTGCCCATGCTCGCCACTTATATGGCATATTGCCTTTTAAAAATATTTTGGCACAGTTAGTGCTGACCAATACCACCCCTTTAAAAATCAATAATTTTATGTATCAGATATAGAATCCTCGAATAGTATTCTAAAATCGTATAACCGTTGAAAAATTCACAAATATTTTACTGATGCTCATGAATTTTTGAAAGGTATAGAAACGTATGTAATACATAACAAAAATTTTATATATTTGAAACCAATGATTTTATAAAACTGACTTTTTGAAATACAAACCTATTCGGTTATAGCAAAACAACAACTGAATAATTAAATAAGATTTTGCTGTTTCGATTTGTACACAAAGTTCTAAACTGATATAATTTAAATATTTAAACATTTTAGTAGTTTCTTCCGTAACAGTGATGTAGGGTATGGTACACATTTCCACTTATCCTTAATAGGATTATTAACAATCAAGTTTCTCAATTTTATTGTAAACTTTATCATGTAGGTGATACGGATATGGATATTTTGTTGAACTTTCGATACATTAAAAAGTTTAACCTGTTAGTAAATTAAAATAATAAATTAATTTGCAAAAATATAACTCACTCAGCCCCATAATGTTTATAATAGAAGATACTATTTGTAACGTTGTATTGTAGTTTTGCAATGAAAGGGTTTTTAAAACACATACAAATATTTTAACCACATGTAAATATTATAAAAATAGTTTTGGGTTGGTTGGTTTATAAATAGTTTTTGTCTACATAAAATATTAAGGATTTTATTAAATTATGCTAACTGATTTGACCCGGATTGTTTGAATGTGTTCAATCATTGAGCTTTTTTATTTACAACGATGAACCATATGAAATATTTAATATCTGACCGTAATCATATGTATTAAATTTTGGTCAAGATATATGCTTTTGATTTTATATAAATTATTCCAGAGATGGCTTTTAAACAACAGTAACAATATTGCTTTGGTCCTAATTTGCTTAATGAAAAATAAAAATGAAAACTGGAATGTTAAAAATAAAAAAAATGTTTTCAACATTTTTATATCACTTTGTGAATTTTATTTTGTTTTGATTAAATTATAACAAAATTTTTCAAATTCCCTGAAACCGGTGGGAGATGCAACATAAAGTTTAAACATAAAATATTCACAAAAGATTTAAGTTAGATTTAAAATCCAATTTAATAGAAAATAACGTAATTAAAAGCCAGGCACATAAAAAATATCCTTATTTTGAGCCTGAATTGTAAAATGTGTTATTATGTTTAATTTTTTTACTGCTAAACTTTTGCAAATAAATCGCTTATTAAGTAAGTATACGAGTATCTGGACTTCGGCAACGGTTCATATCAATATACAATTAAAGTTACACTATCTAAGTTAGCATTAAAATACATATGAAAAAACTTATATTTTGTCATGAATATAGAAAGATAATCCCAGTATTAAGTATTCCGAAAATTTGTATATAACTAAATGGTTTCAAATCTAACCTTATCACGTCTAACAATCAACAAAAATTTGTATATTGATCTCTTCTTTATTTATTATTTATAAATTTTGAGGAAGGTTTTTTTATTGTAAGTTGGTAATATATACAAACTCAACCACCATACAAGTTTACCAAACTTTCCTGGACATTAAGATATTTCCAAAATCAAATATGTTTACTTTTATAAGAATATTTTGTGTAAGAATGAGAATATTTGTTTATAATTGTAACGGACCTCTCGGTGACATACACGTTTTAACCTCCGGTAGCTCTATGTGGATAATGGGGGGGTTCAATGCCACCGAAAACGCGAGATCGCACAATTCTTACACGTGTTTTATTCATTAGCAAATCTTAAAACCTTTTTTTTTTTTTTAATACTGAAACACTATTTTTCTTTTCACTTATGAATTCGCTCATACCCTCATCATCACCAAATTAAAAAAAATTTATTTCATTATAATTCAATAATTCAAATTTATTAAAAAACACATTTAAGATTTATGTTAATAAAGAAAAAAACTTAAATCAGATATATTAGTTTGACAACTATATGAACTATGATTTTAACTATTAGAAACCTAGGTGAAACAATATACTTGAAATCGTGTGATTGTATTACGAGGCTAATCAATTACAACATATAAATTTATTTATGAGCACTATCAAAAAATATAGGAAATATCTAGATCACATGGACCTAGTTTACAATATACATAAAAAACTCACCAATTATCCGAATCCGTCCTGAGGGTACCCTTAGGCGATTGCGAGGTGCTAAAATAAGGAATTGGTAATCACTTCCTATATATTTTTTTTGGTAGCGCTTTTTCTAACTTGTATATACTAATTTCACCTTAACTTATTTAATTAATATGCACAATAGTAATAGGTCACAATATAAATCACTAAAAATATATTTTTTTTTTTTTTGATATCTATTTGCTTTGGTTTTTTTTTTTTTTTATTAATTAACTTTTAATAAAACTTAGTTGCAAATGGTGAATAACACTTATTTCCGATTTTATGAAAAACCGTGAAACACCCGGAATAATATATATATATTTTTTTTTTCAGTCGACTGGTAACTGTAAAGGCTCGCTACGTCATGCGATGGTACCGCTCGCTGGATATATAAATTTCTAACTTCTTTCGTTTAAAAGAAAATTTCTCCTTAAAATATTTGAGGCCCTATAACCAAAGATAGTTTTACTATATTTTCAAAACTAATCACCCATCAATTTCTTACCCGCTATGAAAAGTATCAAATGCGTGAGCATTTGAATGCTCGAACGGGATAGTGCCCTTTACGTTACACCGAACTTTCTTATGAACCTGACATACATTCGATCATTTGAAAAAACTAAATTTAAATTTAAAACATGGTTCCACAAATGGTTTATCTATCACTCACCAATTTTTTTACAATATAGAAAAGGTATCAAGAGGTGGTAATTAAAATTATTGGCACTGAAACACAACACAATTATACGGCCTTAACAATTTTATAATAATTTTATTTGGCACTTGTTAACTAAGTTTAATGTAATCGCGGTGGCCTCACAGAATGATACTAAATTATATATTTTACCAATTTTTCTATTCTACCGATCGTTATGGGAGTACATAGAAATATTTATGTATATAAACTTATATATATATATACAAAAATGGACAACCAATGCATATAGATCGTCTATGTATTTACAACCCATTATACTTTCAACATTTATATACCTATACCACTTATTACCCCTTTTCTAGTCGATCTTTCGGTATGTAAGTCAATACATGAATCAATCTTCTATTTGATGATTTATGTACAAACAGGTATACTACATAGTTATATATAAAACCTAGCCAACAACCAGACTAATATAAGGTGAAAATAATTCAGGTGTTCGAACCGTACTATAACTCAAAACATAAATACGATTGCTACACCTATCTTAACAGTCAACCGTAACAGGACAGATTCAAACGTTTACTTATATAGTGAATACGGTTGAAACTGAAAACAACTGGTTGATCATTTTCAAATTTGAGTGGTAAGGCGTAATTTTGGTACGTTATGTTTGAATGTCCTTTCCATGGAAGACACCCAATTCTCGGCCATCGCGATCTTCAATTTTATAGTTAACATTCCCAATTCTAGCTACAACTTTTCCTTGAGTGAATTGTGGAGCAAATTTAGCACAAAATTTATTCGGCAGATTACTTTGTGGATGGGTTCTTACGTATACTGTTTGGCCAACGTCAAAAGAAATATCCCTTGATCTTAAGTTGTAACGGTGTGAACTTTTTGCATATGCTTTCGAAATATCTGTTGTAACTTGATCGTGCAAAAGCGAAAGTCTAGCGGGTAGTGGTAACATTATCTCGCCCTCGGCCATTTCTCCAAGTTCCTTTATAAGTTTGTAGTCCGATCCGTGGTTTATCTTGTGATATCCGAACAACAGGAAGTGTGGCGAGCTTTTCACTGTCTCGTGGACACCGTTTCTCAATGCGGACGCTATTTCATGCAGATATTTATCCCAGTGTGTATGTTTATCGTGGACATAAGAACGTATTGCAGCCAGCACCGATCTGTTAACTCTCTCTGACAAATTAGATTGTGGTGAATATATTGCGGTTTTTGAGTCAACGACACCAAATTCTTGCAACAGTTGTTTGTATTCTGTACTCTTAAATTGCATTCCATTGTCAGAGTGAATGGTTTGAGGAACCCCAAACACACAGAATACTTCATTTCTTAATATTTTCACTATCTGCTGAGAATTGCCTCTACTCAATGGTTTTAAGATGACAAATTTGGTGAGGTGATCCAGTATAATCAATATCACAGTATTCCCTTGTGTTGACCGTGGATATGGTCCCAACAAGTCAATATAAACGCGTTGCCAAGGTCTCTCGATTTTATACATATTTCCTAATCGCGGTTTCAACGTGCGATTCGGAGCCTTTGTTACCTTACATATTGCACACTGCCGTATATATTCTTTAACGTGTCTTACCATACAGGGCCAAAAATAATATCGACGCAATTTTTCGAGAGTCTTTGCTATCCCTCCATGAGAGGCTAGAGGTTCGTCGTGTTCCTTCTTTATCAATTCTAGTTGTATTGTAGACGGTACCCATATCTTCCACACTGGTATGTCGGTCAATTCTTCATGTGCCTTAGGCTCAAGTCGAATATAGATTCGGCCATTCTCCACTCGAAAAGCAGGATATTTGGTTGGCTCCTTAACAATCTTCGAACGTAAATCCAGGTACTTGGTTTCTTCAAATGCATCAGATTCCAGGTCAATTTGTGTAACTAATTTCCTTATACTGGCAACATACTCTTCTTTGGAATCACAATGAACTCGTGAGAGCATATCGGGAACGACATTCTCGCTTCCTTTTGTGTGCTGTATTTTAAAATTAAATCCTTGAAGCTGGAGGCTCCATCGTGCTAATCGGCCACTTAGATCGCGCTGTCCCATTAGCCATTTCAGGCTCGCATGATCTGTGATTAAAGTAAATTCATGCCCTTCAACATAAGGTCGAAACTTTTTAATAGCCATAAGGGCCGCCAAACATTCTAACTCTGTAACTGAGTAATTACGCTGCGCTTTATTTAGCTTTTGAGACATATATGCCAATGGTCGTTCGTTTTCGTCTGAGTCTAGCTGATAGAGAACTGCGCCAACTCCTTCTGTACTGGCATCGCAGCGAATAAAAAACGGTTTCTCATAAACAGGATTCTCCAAAACCGGGGCAGATGTTAGGCATTTTTTTAATACTTGAAATGCCTCTTCGGCTTGTTCTGTCCAAACGAACTTGCCCTTTTTCAGACAGTCTGTAATAGGTGCAGTTACGGATGAAAAATTTAAGATGAATCGTCTATACCAGCCTGCCATGCCTAAAAGGCGTCGTGTCTGTTTAACATTTTCAGGGGATGGTAGATTAACGACAGCTTCAATTTTTTGAGGATCAGGACGGAGACCCATTTCACCCACTAGATAACCCAAATAGCGTATCTCTCTCATCGCAAAGTGGCTTTTCTCAATGTTAATCGTCAGTCCCGCCGTCCGTAAAAGGTCAGCGACCAGCTCTAACAATTCAAAGTGATCCTTCAATGTGGCGGTGATGATCAAGAGGTCATCCAAATATACGAATACTCTATCGTGGAGTTCGTGAGGAATGACTTTGTGCATCAACCGACACATTGATTGGGCTGCGTTACACAGCCCAAATGGCATCACTTTGAACTGGTAGAGTGGCCGCCCTGGTACCGTAAAAGCTGTTTTGTCTCGTGATGATTCCGCTAACGGAATCTGCCAGAAGGCGTCTTTGAGGTCCAGTCCTGTTATGTACTTAGTCTCCGTAAGTCTACTCAGTAATCCGTCTATGATTGGGAGGGGATACGCATCCTTCTCTGTAACAGTATTCAGTTTGCGTGCGTCTAAACAGAGTCTAGTCTTTCCGTTCGATTTCCGTACTAAGGTCACTGGTGAACTCCATGCACTCTTACTGATCTCAATTACTCCTAGGCTAAGCATTCGGTCGATTTCCTCGTACAACTCTTTCTGAATCGCTGGTGAAATCGGATAGTACCGCTGTTTGATTGGTCTTATGTTAGGCGTTATTATTATTTCATGCTCGTGTAGGTTTGTTTTTCCTAATCCCTCTTTAGTAAACGATGGAAATAATGCGATAATGTGGGACAGTCGGTTAGCATCTGTTCCAACTAAATGGTGTACTTTGTGATCTTGAGCGTCTGGTGTTTTTTCTATTTCGCCAATTTGAAGTTTAGGAAAAATGCGGAATTTTTCCCAAAAATCAATACCCAAATAAACAAACGATTGAAGGCTTGGGACTATACAAAATTTAATACATTCAGTTTTACTGCCAAACGTAACTGGTAACCAGACATATCCTACAATCTTATTTTGAGTACCGTCGGCTGTTTTAATGATAGAGTTTAGTTTGTGGTACTGTATTTTATTTTCCGAGAGGAAATCGAGGGAACCTTTACCCAGAACACTAACACTGGCTCCGCTATCTAACAGGGCATTTAAGTTTTTAGAGACCAGCGTGATCTGTGCATAAGGTCGTGGGTCGTTCTTCACAAGATTATTGCTAATGAAGGATATACAATTTTTAATGAAACGGCGTTTTTGTTTGAAATAGACTAGAATTCGGTTATACTTGTTATTTATAATTTTATTATTAAGAATATCTTTTTGACTTTTATTGTGATGAAAGTTTGTTGCATTTGTATTTATGAGTTCGTGTCGCCGCCCTTGGTCAGGGTTATTCTCGAGGGTTGTGACTGTTGCGGAGGATTTGCACTTCGCCCCGAGTTGTTTATCCTCGACGTACTCACACTCGGGCGAGGGTTTCCCGATGAAAATCTGACGCAGTTTGAGCAATTAGGTTTGCGGACATTGGCGGCTCCACAACCAAAACAAAAAATGGAAAGAAATTCTTGTGCACAATCCTGATACCTATGCCCCAAGTCTTTGCAGTTCCAACACACCAGTAATCCGGAGTTCTCATTTGTATTTCCCTCTCGAATCTTAGGCTTCTGTAGAATTTCTATCGTTGGCGGTTGAACGGGCTCTTGTGCATGCGTAACGTCTTTGTTATAATATCGAAACACCTTGGACTGGTGGCTTTCATCACTAGGAGGCTGGATATTTGTTTGCTGTAGCTCATTGCAAATTTCGTTGACCTGTCGATTCCGAATAGGAGTGGTGCCGAAGCGTCGGGGATCGTAACCGGTCTGGTTCCACATACGCTCATATCGTTGACACAAGACTCGTAGCTCTTCCACTGTTCTTATTAAGTTCTGAGCTGGCAATGTCACATTTCTCAAGGCAGGAAGCATATTCTGACACATACGGTAGATAAGCTCCCTCTCCGTTAGCCTATATTGCAGACGCGCGTTTAACTTTTGAATGCTTAACGCAAACTCTGAGAAAGTTTCTTTGGTACTCTGGCATCTGCGGAGGATTTGTTCGCGTAACTCTTCTTCAAAGTCGTAGCTACTGAAGTAGGACAACATAGCTCTTTTCATGCGCTGCCATGTTGCCTCCGGATTATCTAATTTAAAGATCCAATACCAGTCTTCCGCGTAATTTTTTAGAAAGAGGTGTAACACTTTCGTCAAAGAATTTTCGGGAAATCCGTCATCTTGAGCCATACGTTCTAATCGGTAGATAAAATCGTGAACATTGGTTTTATCGGTACCGTCGAAAGAAAGGTTCCACCTTTGCTTTACTTTGTGGTAATCGATTAATCGAACCTGTTGCGCCTGTGTAGTTGTTTGGAAATCACCCGGTGGCCTACGTGCGTTATCTTGAAATACGTTTGTTCCATCGACTCCTGGTTCTTCCTGGTCATGCTCGCCATCGATCGTCAGATTCGTTAGATGCAAAATGTTGTCTTGATGTTTGTGATTTAGGTTTCTTTCTATATTGTTGAAGAATTCTGCTACAGAATTTTTCAACTCTTTCCCTTGGTTGATAAGAACGTGGGATCGCTCGACAATGTTATTTTTAGTATGGTTCCTATTTTCACTCGTTTCTATATTGATTAAAGACGCGCGAGGACTAGAAGACGGGTTAGTTATGGGTGGAAGTGTAATGGCTTGAGCCCTTTGTGGCATCACTGCACTATTATTATCTTGCCATAGCCTAGCAAGCCATTTAAAGTTTCTTCTTATGTTACTATAAGCACGTGAAAGATTTGACACGTCCCCAAATGAGTTCATTAATCTTTTTATTCGGTCTTTGTAATGAATAGTTTTTGCTAATGCTACTGCTACAAAATCAGCTGGTGGTGCCACACCCTGTTGTTCGGTAGCCTTAATAAGTTCAGTATTCATAGCCAAACAAGTTTCAATTTCTGTTTCTGGATTACTTTTAATGTGACTGTGAACCGGTTTTAACAACTCATCCAAAACTTCAGCTTTTAGTGAGTTTCTCAAAATTTCTGTAGCATCGCTAGCTTGTCTAGACAATCCTCGAACAACATACTCTATTTCTACTTCTGTTTCAGATAGCTTACTGAGATAAATAATTGGATCCATTTTACTTAAGATAACTAACACTAACAATATGAAACTTTAATCAGATAGATTAATTATAAAATGGAACTGTCAAATAATTTAATGAAGCTCGTTGTTGTATTCGAACGTCTAATGCTAAACCGATAACACTGAGTAATTACGATACTCAACTGTCAATTGGTAAATCTTAAAGGAAAATTTTGTTTATTGAATTTTTTTTTTTTTTTTATCACAAAATTAAGGTTACTATTTTATAATCCCTAGATAAGCAAACTTACTTCCAAATGAAATATTTGAATTTAATTATTATTTAGTTTTTATAATATGTATATAAAATAAATTAACATTTATATGAAAAGAAACGCTTTATTTAATTTGCCGAAGCAATTAGAAAATATTACGATTACCAAACCCGAAATAACCAATTCAGTACGATAACCGTAATTTAATTAGAAAAGTTCTAAAAAATATTATTTGATGATGATGAGTGTAATGAATCGAATCATAAATGAAATTAACTACTTCGTGAAGTAATGAGGATACTAATAGTAATACGGAAAGATATTGGAAAGTGTCTCCTAACGAGTATTTACTTCAAGGTATCAAAGTGATCTACCATCGAGTCACTATGTAATCGAACTTTGAAACTTCGGGGCAAAATCCATCATTGTTCGCTGTCCAAATACCGAAGGAAAGGAAATTAATTATTTTAAAAGGGAAAGTAAGGAAAAGTTTACTTGTGCAGGAAACCTTTATGATCTGTTAAAAGGAATTCATGAAGTCATCATGTGTCTACCATTAACAAAACATAATGTAATCAATGCACAAACTTGGTTAAAATTGGGAGTTTACTAACAAAAGGCGCTAACCACCCGCTAAGAAAGAAATGCAAAAAAATGTAATAATATTATCATATACTAATTATAAGCGGTTCTTGAGGTTAGGTCAGTTAAACAGAGAAGCTGTTTGGATGACTTATTAGGACTACCGTAATAATTAATTAATTAATTACTATTAAATTACAAATCACTTCACATTGTCAACCACAGTTTAACCAAACATGTGGGTTTTATGACCTTAAAGTCTCTATAACGATTGCTAAAGACCCGTAGTCCCTGTTTCGGCGCCATTTTGTAACGGACCTCTCGGTGACATACACGTTTTAACCTCCGGTAGCTCTATGTGGATAATGGGGGGGTTCAATGCCACCGAAAACGCGAGATCGCACAATTCTTACACGTGTTTTATTCATTAGCAAATCTTAAAACCTTTTTTTTTTTTTTAATACTGAAACACTATTTTTCTTTTCACTTATGAATTCGCTCATACCCTCATCATCACCAAATTAAAAAAAATTTATTTCATTATAATTCAATAATTCAAATTTATTAAAAAACACATTTAAGATTTATGTTAATAAAGAAAAAAACTTAAATCAGATATATTAGTTTGACAACTATATGAACTATGATTTTAACTATTAGAAACCTAGGTGAAACAATATACTTGAAATCGTGTGATTGTATTACGAGGCTAATCAATTACAACATATAAATTTATTTATGAGCACTATCAAAAAATATAGGAAATATCTAGATCACATGGACCTAGTTTACAATATACATAAAAAACTCACCAATTATCCGAATCCGTCCTGAGGGTACCCTTAGGCGATTGCGAGGTGCTAAAATAAGGAATTGGTAATCACTTCCTATATATTTTTGTTGGTAGCGCTTTTTCTAACTTGTATATACTAATTTCACCTTAACTTATTTAATTAATATGCACAATAGTAATAGGTCACAATATAAATCACTAAAAATATATTTTTTTTTTTTTTGATATCTATTTGCTTTGGTTTTTTTTTTTTTTTATTAATTAACTTTTAATAAAACTTAGTTGCAAATGGTGAATAACACTTATTTCCGATTTTATGAAAAACCGTGAAACACCCGGAATAATATATATATATTTTTTTTTTCAGTCGACTGGTAACTGTAAAGGCTCGCTACGTCATGCGATGGTACCGCTCGCTGGATATATAAATTTCTAACTTCTTTCGTTTAAAAGAAAATTTCTCCTTAAAATATTTGAGGCCCTATAACCAAAGATAGTTTTACTATATTTTCAAAACTAATCACCCATCAATTTCTTACCCGCTATGAAAAGTATCAAATGCGTGAGCATTTGAATGCTCGAACGGGATAGTGCCCTTTACGTTACACCGAACTTTCTTATGAACCTGACATACATTCGATCATTTGAAAAAACTAAATTTAAATTTAAAACATGGTTCCACAAATGGTTTATCTATCACTCACCAATTTTTTTACAATATAGAAAAGGTATCAAGAGGTGGTAATTAAAATTATTGGCACTGAAACACAACACAATTATACGGCCTTAACAATTTTATAATAATTTTATTTGGCACTTGTTAACTAAGTTTAATGTAATCGCGGTGGCCTCACAGAATGATACTAAATTATATATTTTACCAATTTTTCTATTCTACCGATCGTTATGGGAGTACATAGAAATATTTATGTATATAAACTTATATATATATATACAAAAATGGACAACCAATGCATATAGATCGTCTATGTATTTACAACCCATTATACTTTCAACATTTATATACCTATACCACTTATTACCCCTTTTCTAGTCGATCTTTCGGTATGTAAGTCAATACATGAATCAATCTTCTATTTGATGATTTATGTACAAACAGGTATACTACATAGTTATATATAAAACCTAGCCAACAACCAGACTAATATAAGGTGAAAATAATTCAGGTGTTCGAACCGTACTATAACTCAAAACATAAATACGATTGCTACACCTATCTTAACAGTCAACCGTAACATAATCTCGAAAATCACTAAACCGATTTATAAGAAATGAATTTTGGACTTCGTATTACATGCAAATTCCATACAGGCAGGCACTACGCTTTCGCTACGCGAACACTACGTTCAACTAGAAAATAATAAATGAGATTTAAAGTTTGTTCGAAAAAACTATCACAAGACAGATGGTTTTTTCGAACACACTTAAATCTTTCGCTGATAGTTGGACCAATAACATAGACTTTAAATATATATCCTTCAATATATTAACTATTTCTCCACAAAAGCTTTTGATCCACACGAGCGATTGGTCCCAAATTTCGCACGAATATATTTTAACAGCCGAGAATAAACATAGGGGGGGGGGGGGGTTAGTGATCAAAAAATGTCACCCCTTCCCCATATTCACCTGTAAGCAGGAATTTTCAATGTACGCTTTCGCTTAGCATAGCGATGAACGTTAAGGAACGACGGTGAAGAACGGTGGCAGCGACATTCTTCACAGTGAAGTCATGAGGGAGCGCAATTACAACGTCGAAGAGCTGGCGTACCACGTTCAAATTAACAAACCGATCAGAGAAGAGTGTTATTTTGGGGGCGGCTGTCTAAGTAGCAAAATGAAACCAAAGTTTCAGGAAAACCAAAATCGAGTTTGCATTTAAGAGTTTATGTAACTAGTATTTTTGAACCGGTTCTAACATGTCTTCAATTTCGAATAATTTAAACGTCTCTGGACGACTTTTATAAATAACCATTTTGACACTAGCAAAAGTTTTAAAATGGTTTGCAAATATCCAAAAATTTACTGGTTATTTTGAAACCATTCGTAAACGGTTTTATTTTGGAACGATTGTAACGTGTTTGAATTATGTAGTTTATAAAACCCCTTTTGTAACTCTTAATATTGATTAAATTATTGTTTCTAATAATTTTCTTCTATTTCGGTATTTTTAACACTGGAATTTATAATGGTTTAGCAACTTCTAAAATAATTCGCTAAATCATTATTTAATTAAAAATTATTTATTGAACCAATAATAACTATAACAAAGTTGGTAATGGTTTAGGGCTCGTTTTTATTTTAAATAAAGTAAAACAAATTTAAAGACTGAGCTTTCGATGTCTCATCGACATCATTTTCAAAGCTAATGAAAATTTTTTATAAATTTCTTAAAAACAAATATAAAAAGCCTTTACAGTAAATACAATTTTTTCAAATAGCAAATACAAAGTAAATTTTAAAGTAAATTTTACAAACAAGTATATAAAATATGAATATGATTTTAAAATTATTAAAAAAATATAAATGAAAATTGTATATATAAATTAAACAATGAGATAAATTTAGAAAAGAAATAAAGTAGACAAAAAACGAAATTAGATAAAATAATTGTAGCAATTGCCAATGTAGGCGCGCGCAATCACTATTTATATTTATAGAATTAATGCTAGATTTAATATATAGTATCTCTAAAATTGATCTTTTCCTAAAATTTCGTTCTTTTTCCAATATTTTAACATTATTTAGGCTAATTATGTTACCTGAATTCTTTAAATGTGTAGAAAGTGCACTAGTACCTTGTTCTTCATCTTTATTTACACCATTATTATGTTGATAAATCCTTTTTTCCAAAAATTGTTTTGTTTGACCCGTATAAACAACATTACAGTCACATTTAACTTCATAAATTAAATTTGACTGCTTATTGAGTGGTATAGGATCTTTAAGTTTAGAAAAAAGACAATCATTTAAACAAGATGAAGAATTACCGACAATTTTGAAATTATAATTTTTGAACAAGTGTTTTATTTTTTCAAATAAATGTTTAACATAAGGAATTGAAAAATAATTTTTATCATTGTTAATGGGCCGAATTCCAAAATTTGTAATAAAATGTTTTTGTTTCCAAATACACTGATTTATTAATTTGGCGGGATAATGATTAGTTAACAATGTTTCTTTTAATATGTTAAAATTTTTATTGTGAAATTTGAGATCTGAAAGTTTTAAAATTTTTTGAGCCAAAATGTTTCCTGTATTAATTTTATAGGAAGTAGGAAGCCAAGAATGAAAATTTAAGTATCTACCAGACCAACTATCTTTGTGGTACCAATCAAATGAAATTTTGCCATCAGGCTCATGGATCAAAAGTAAATCTAAAAATGGAATTTTGTTGTCAACTTCCTTTTCCAAAGTAAATTTTATTGGATTAAAAATTTTGTTAAAACTATTCAAAAATATATCAATTTTTTTCAGGAATAGCCGTTATAATATCATCAACATATCGATAGTAAAATAATGGCTGAAAATCTAAAGAATTTAATGCCAAATATTCCAAATTTTCCACTAATAAATTTGCTGATATAGGGCTTATGGGAGAACCCATAGGAGAACCAAAAATTTGTTTATAATTTTTATTGTCAAAAGAAAATTCCGAATTATCTAAAACAATACTTAAACCTTCAAGAAATTGAACTTTCGTCAATTTTGATTTTGCGTTCTTTTTAATGTCTCTCCAATTTTTCTTGATAATTTTCGAAACTATATGACTATCTACATTAGTAAATAACGAAATCACGTCTAAACAAATTAACAAAAAATTTGGGGGTATAATGAAATTTCGAATTTTTTGTTTAAAATGTTCGAAATTTAGAACAAAAGAGTTAGTTTTTCCTACACTAAATTTAAGAATGTTACCTAAAAATGCCTATAAACCGTATGTGGGACCATCTATTGAGCTCACAATAGGTCTGTAGGGTATATTTGGTTTATGGATTTTAGGTAAACCATATAATTTAGGAACTACTGGAATATAACTAGTTAATTTTTTCTTTGTAAATTCATCAATGTTGCCAGATTTTTGCCAATTTTTTACTAAAGTGTTTATCGTAGTTTGAATTGGAGTAGAATTATTTTTTATCAATTGTCTATAAGTTGTGTCATCATTTAATAGGCTATTCATTTTGTCAATATAATCATTACGTGTGGTTAATACGGTTATATTGCCTTTGTCTGCTCGAGTCACCATATAATATTTGGATTATTTTTCAAAAACGTTTTTGCTTGTTTAAGGCAAGATAAAATACGTTTTTCAACTGGTGAAAGTCTCTGCAACGATGAACTATTTTTAAAATTAGTCAAAACATTAACAAATTGATTCCGAATTTGGGTACGACTATTTTCCGGAAAACTAAAACTTGCACTTTCAACACAAGAAAAATCGTTATGTATTTATTTTGTCTATAAACACAAACAATATAGTTCTTGGTATGTTTAGAGTCGGAATCTGACAATACTGTCTGCTGATAAACATGATGAATGACGAATCCTATAATAAGATTGTCACGATCATCAAGTCACTTGGTAAACTCACCTCGAAGTGAATACCAAATCTGGCTAAAAAAATTTTAAACTATATTATCGGAACTTAAAATGGTTTTAAATTTTTATAAAATCAGTTAAAACCCGATTTTGATAGACAGTTTGTTCTTCTTTGTAATTGAAACTGAAACTGGTGTTTATGAAACCTATGTTTCAAAAAATCTGTGGCTTTTTTAAAACTGTTTATAAACGGTTCATTATTAGTAAAAATAAAATGAGATGGTATCAAAAACCGCGGTCAAAAGCAGTATATCGTAACGTGCCAGAAACGTGTCTCAAACCAATTCAAAAATTTTATGGTTTTTTTTTTTGATTCAAATTTAGATTGCTCAGTAAGTGCTAATAACTTACTATCAGCCGATGTCATAAAGGTAGAGTTGAGATTTTCTTCTGATATATATGTCTTTTTATGTATCTATCGGTTTCCATCTACAGCTCTGAATGTTTTTGTTCGGGAAGTGGCGGAGGTTTTGGGCAGTATTAGGTCAAAAAATCTGTTTATTTTTGGAGACATTAACATTGATATTCTTGGATTCCCAACGAGCAGCATTTATTATATAAACGTTATGTCTTGTTTTGGGCTTGAGTCATTGAATAGTACTTCCACGCGGGTTACTGCTTTTTCTTCAACGTGTATTAACCACTTTTGTGCTAGGCTTAGGTTTAATGATGTTTAAGGTCCCTTAGTTTTCTCTCGTACATATTTTAAGGCTTTTCTTAGGACTTAAAACCGGAGCAGTACTTAGTACTCTAGTACTGTATTTATTTCGCTAGTTTCTGACTTATGTCTCTAAGAAACTTCCAACTTCCTAGACTTCCTTTTACGGATTTCGCTACTTGTTCTAGACTGCTCTGGCATTTGGTGAGTGCCAGTGATAATCGCTTTATTAAAATTTAAATATTTATTTTGCATCTTGATCCCAGCATTGTTGGAGAAGAGATGATCCAACGGTGCAACCTAATCGCGCGCTTTTTAAATGGGCACTCTAATGGTGGTATAGATTACTGGCTTGAGTCGCTTTACACCTTGATCTAGTCATGATATAATTCGGATTAGCTCCTGTAGAACCATCATGTCTGGTATTACACCACGTATGGTCTGGCATCTATTGGACTAAAAGCATAACCACACTTCCGCATAACCTACAGCTGGAATCAAATTTCCTAATAGAAACTTATAATAGAATTTTTTATACTTTACAACACATTTTCTGGGTTCTTAGCACGTTAATGTGATTACTTAACTAATAGTCTTACATACTTTCAAAAAACGGATTATATAAACTAGAGAGAAGATAGCCGATTTTGTACAGTTGCAGACTGAGCCACCGACACCGGGTGTCACGATTCAAATCCACCATGCAAAACCAGAACCTCGCAATCTCAAAGCAGAACATCACAAAATAATGCACAGTGCACTAGGACATATTTCCAAATAGGACAGATTAAGATAGGACAAAACAGTCCCACTTTTAAGTAAGAACACTTTACTTTAAATTAAAGTCTCTCTTACTTTTGCACGCTAATAACATTACTCTTCCGAGACGAAAATATACTCTTGCGAGTCGACATCCTTTATTACGTACCTGTACTCTTTTACGATGGCTTCTTTTGAACCGTCCTATGTATTGCGGGAACATCACAAATAGTCCGCCTCCAGTAAATCATAAATGGGTTTCGAAATCAAATAATGAAGACAAAATTGTCGATTATAAATTAAATTTACGAGCAGTTCATTACTGAAGTCAAATGTTCATTTAATATTAGCAGTAATGAGTTCATGTCTCGTAGTCGTGAAACAACAAAACGTCGCACACTAGATTTCAAAACAAAATTTATGATTCGAAACAAAATTTAGATTAAGGAGCACATGCTCGATCAGCTAGCAAGCAAGCAATATGCTAGCGCAAAACCTGGCTACTCAATCAATTTTATCAAGCAAATTTGAATTTGAATTTACATTTTTTTATAAATTTTTTCTTTTTTTCTTTTTTGCGATTGCACAGTGAACTTTGCGGCTTAAAAAACTATCCAGCAAATTTTTTATTGTTTTACTGTGCAATCGCAAAAATAAACAAAAAATGGGTAAAAAATTAATTCAAATTCAAAAGACCCCGCACAAATATTATGGAAATTGGGTCCCGGTCAAATTCGCTGAATTTTTGATATGTGATAGAGTTCATCATACTGGTCAATTGATTTAATGGCCACAAAGCTCAAAAATGGATAGTTTGGCCGGTACAGAGCTTTAAAGGTCCGAGTATTCTCCACGGATTTATGTATATGCGCAGTGTGTATAGACTTTTGAAATAGCCTATTTCATTTTTTTTATTATCTAGATTTATATTTTTGAGGTTGCTGAATTCAGATCTGTTGTTAGATTTTCAAAATTGACAGTTGGCAGCTGTCAAATAGCTATCAATGTGCTATAATGAAGCCAAAAACTTGTTTTTTATGTTTTATCTTTCTTTTTTTTTACTTCGATAAGTTCAAAGATGATATCAAATCAATAACAATGACTATCGGCAGCTGTCATTTAGCTGTCAACAACCCTTTGTGAAAAATTACCGAAATAGACTTCTGATATGGAATTTGTCGTCAGACGTGCCAAGTTGTGTAATAAATGTGTTTTTTTCGATCATTAGGATTATATTGAGTCATTTGGCACCCGATTTGACACCTGACAGCTGTCAAAATGCACTTTTGGCTACCAGCATCGTGATCAGCAATCTTAAAACATCGGTACACACACTAAAATCATATACTAATGTACCAGGTTTCGAATGGACGATTTTTTCCCGAAAAAAACAGTTTTTTCACTTTCAATTGTTTATAATTAAATAACAATAAACAATTACGTGAAAAAATCATTAGGACTAATTTCAGGAACCTCTTAGCGACATGAAATACCCATAGTCAACCATCCAAAGTCCGAATTGTAGCAGATACGGGGGTAACAAGCAAAAAATCTAGCCGGTACAAATATGTACCGATGCCCCGGAAAGGGTTAATGAGAAAGAAAGTGTAAATCTATTTTTCAATATGAACAAGTTAATAACATAATAATCCGACCTTTACCTATATATTATTATTTGCATGTGGCAACATTCGAGGATATTCTCGGCTTACAGCTGTCACCTATCAATCACCTAACTGTCAAAACCGAGTTGTGTAAACACAATTGACGGGCATAGCACATGTTTACGGATAACCAATAACCAAGTTTAATAAAAGTATTATTCTAAGTCCCTAAAGCCGAATTATCCTAAGTCCCTAAATCGAAATTCTTCTAGGTCCCGTTTCACCCCCCCCCCCCCTCCTAAAACTGACCATTTTTACCCCCTTCTAAGTAGAGGTCTTTGGCAAGTACCCCCTCTTTATGAACATGTTCCATGTTAAAATTTACTTTTTAAAAAAACTTTAAGTTGCTTAGATCACTGAGTTCAAAAGTGATGTCATAAACTTATATCATGTTTCAAATAATTTTCATCAAATAATTTTTTGACTTTATTACCGGATTTTAAAGAATTGTTGACAGCTAAATGACAACTGCCGATAGTCATTGTTATTGATTTGATATCATCTTTGAACTTATCGAAGTAAAAAAAAGAAAGATAAAACATAAAAAAACAAGTTTTTGGCTTTATTATAGCACATTGACAGCTATTTGACAGCTGCCAACTGTCAATTTTGAAAATCTAACAACAGATCTGAATTCAGCAACCTCAAAAATATAAACCTAATAAATCCGTGGAGTATAATCGGAGCTTTAAAGCTCTGTACCGGCCAAACTATCCATTTTTGAGCTTTGTGGCCATTAAAACAATTGACCAGTATGATGAACTCTATCACATATCAAAAATTCAGCGAATTTGACCGGGACCCAATTTCCATAAGATTTGTGCGGGGTCCTTTGTTTGGTAAAATTGATTTAGTAGCCAGGTTTTGCGCTAGCATGTTGCTTGCTGCCAACTGATCGAGCATGTACCCCTAAGTTTACAATATTCAATTTAAACTCATCCCTGTCCTGTCGACTTGTTGTAACTATCTCATTTTCGATTTCCATGCGTTTTCGATAGAATAAAAGTATTATTTCTAAAATACCGTTATTCTATCTAAAATACATCGACATGAAAAATGTAACAGACACAATATGTCGGCGCTGGATCAATGGGCGTGAGTTACCAGAAATGGTTCATTGGACTAGTATTAAACGCTGTGAGTACCACAAATAACGAGTTCTGTGTGTCCTTCTAGCTAGGTGACTATAGTGTTCCCTTCTGTATATTCGTAGCAGAACGGATGGACGAGAAAGTTTATTTTTGTTGTAAATTCGGTACGTAATAAATAACAGCCATTATTATATGCACTAAAACGTTTAGTGCAAACTAAATGTGTGTAGAGAAATAGCAGCATCACTTATGTGGTCCTAAAAACTTTTTCAACAACTTTTTCACTTTTTCGTATCGATTTGGCGATACGCATGGTGCAGTAAATACCACAACTATGTTAACTCTCGCTTTCCTCTTACATAACCACTTACCTCCACAGTATTCAACATCTTGTTCTAGGAAATTCGGGTACCTGGTTCCATGAGTTTCACTACTTTTTAATTGTAATCTAAATCAGAAATTTTGGTATTTTCGTCAATTTGAATTTTATCCAATTGACTTTCCCAATTAAGCTATGAACCCGATTTATTGTAAAAACAATCGAATAACAGAATCCTAGAGATATTCAAAGGGTCTCGTTTATATTTTATTTCAAAGTTTCGACTTTTGATAGTTCCGACAGGTATCGGAATATCATCATAAATAGTTGCTGTGCCATATACGACTTGGAAGTTTCATGAATTTGAATGATCATTTAAAACGCTATGAGTGTATGTTTATGAAGTTGCCCCAAGATTTTATCGCAGAAAAATAAAAAAAAAACACCAGACAACAATAAAACTGCATCATCACCAGAATTTGTTTATATTTTCTGTTAAATATCTCCTGTTAATTAGAAAAGTAGCGCAAATTTTACCATACTGATCGTCTTGGTATTTGTATTGTGATTAGTGGCTTTCATTACACGTTGATACCGCTTGATTCGGTTTCCGGAACTCGTGGATCCTGGGAACAAATAATAAAAAATTGTCTCTCTTATACTCGGCCATACAACAAAAATCCCAAGTTAGTCCCGACCATGAATGGAAGCGATTTCTTCTGGCTGAAATGGCCTAGGCCCAATATGACCTGTGTGCCCCTCGATTGGTAGTTATATTAGCTAGCTCTGATAAAAATGCGACGCTCGTAACTTACAAAGCTAATTTATAGTTTTATCCGAGCTGATTGATATTTTTAACATAAACCACTCGTATGCACACAGTTCATATTGGGCTTCGGCCATTTATAAATTTACCAGAAGAAGTCTCTTCGATTACTGTGGAAATAAAAAATTGTAATACTTGTAATTTTAATTTGGTGGTTTCAACTATATTTGTATATCATAATTGGAATTTGTATTTATATGTTTATTATAATCTTAAAATTTAATTGTTTAGAGGACGTACGGCTATAGACCGATTTACGTAGAACCATTTGAGCCATAGCGCTTGCATGGAAGATAGGTCGCTCCATGATTGGTACACTCCGACAAGGGATTATGGTTGTATTCATTTCCATCACTGATCGTAATTATATGATGAAAAATCCCTTTTACATCCTGCCCCTACCGGGATTCGAATCCGGGACATACCGATCAAACGCTAAAACTTTAATCACTGTGCCGTTTGGTCGGCGTAAAGCTGTGTTGTTTCGGTAATTTTTGTTTGTAAATAATGCATCCCGGGGTTATTCGATTAAATCGAATCGATTCATTTGTTTGTTAGAAATTTAATTCGTTTTATGCTTTTCCATACGGACGATGAAATAACAAACTGGAAAATACGAGAAAAACTTTTCAACGCTAAATTTTCTTTAGCATGCAATACAATATAAAAATAAGTTATATTTTTCTCCATAATTAGAATAATCATATCAGGTCATCGACATTGCATATAATATGCAGGATATAAATATATACAGGGTGCCTCAAATATCGGGGTCAGTTAGTTAATTTTACTTTTAAATTTCCGATTTCTGAAACACGCGTCGTAAATGTTTTCAAATTAGTGTTTCGTTACCCTGCCCGTCAATTGCTTTGTAATGACACTGCATTTGCATATTTCATATAGAAGGGAAAATCGAATAAAAGTTTTATTTTTATTATTAATAAAAAAGCTTACTTAAATATCGGTATAAGTTTTCTGAAATAGTAATTACTATCGATCGATAAAATACTATCGTACAAAATAGTTCCATTCAAAACGGGTCAGACATGAATAAAACTAAAAATGTATAGAAAATAGGAATTTATTTGAAAAAATTTTATATCTTTATTTATTTTTGGAATTTATAGTGAAATCAATTATTTATTGTGTGTGTGTGTGTGTGTGTTAATAAACATGGAGCGCTAAACGTTTAAATTATTAATTTTCCAGAAAATTTTACTTAACTTTGCCGTTTTAATCTTTGTACATTTTATTTAATTACTTTATAAATTACTGTTTTCACAATAATTTTAATTTAATTTTTCATTCAATACATGTCTTAGCAGGACTAATTAACATTTAACCAGCAGAAAACATATTTTTATCCTTCTTATGTGTTACGTGCACCAAGAAATTCAATAGGTACACGAAATTTCTGTTCTTTAACCTTAAAATATAATAAACTTAAAATCTTGAAACAACCGCAGTTATTATGGAATCTGATTTTTATGGTGGTAAGTGCTGTGCTAAGACATTATTTTTTAGTGTCTAATATGTATAACACACTATGCTAAAACTAGTTTGCAAATGCATCTAATTATAAGCAGTATTATTAGAAAGCCTTACGATCTGCACTCTACAGTTTGTTGCTTTTCAAAATTTTTCATCTAAGTTTTAAATTTTAAATATAATATTTTGTTTTTTAAAATACATTCTTAAATATTTACCAATTTTTAACTACAACCGTTTATTAAACAGAGAGCTAAATCCTTAATTTTTACTGCAAATCGTGATTGAATCTGTAATGAAAAAAAAAATTATTTGCAATTTATGTTATATAATATAATCCAATTTAAAGGTTAAGGGCGTGGAAAGGGGGGAGGGGATAAGAATACGCAACAACATAATGAAACAACATCTATCCCCACCCCGATACGCTAGTTGGACTCTTCCAGCAGATATAGGAGCTGGCTAAGAACTGATCATAGTAACTCCTTCCTTGATGAAATATAGCGTGAAAAAAACATTTAAAGGAACCGCCGTTCCTTTTCCTGATAATATTTAGACATATTATAAGAAAATATAACCTAAACACTTGCATCTTATGACGTTCCGTATGAAGTCAGGGTCTCCAAATCATTCCGATTCTAACGTATGTACCACACCTTCTCGCCATTGGTGAAAACTATGAAACAGGCTTGTCGATTATGAAAGAAAAAGAAGATAGTCACAAGGAAACATCGGACCCGAATCTGCTTCAGCCATTCGTGAGATATACGACACCACCAACAAGTGCCTTCATGGAATAAGATACATGGGTGTCAACATCGAATCTTGGGATCAAATCATAATATACGTTATAATCAAGAAGCTCTACTTCAAAACCTAAAGACTGTACGAGATATCGCTAACAAACACTAAGAAGGTTCAAACTTTAGCCAATGTCATGATATTTTTGGAGCGATTTACAGCATTGGAATCAGTTTTTCGCGAAAAAACTATCAATTTCCGCAAACCTTCAACCTCGCCGGTAAAATTTAATCCAACAGTAGCCTTATTAACAATTAATGTCACATGTAAAATCTGCCAAAAAAATCATCATATCCAGGACTGCGTTAAATTCAAAAACCCCTTCACGCCGTATTCAAACCATCAAGCACTACAACAAAGTTAAGCGTGGTATGCCACGGCAAAAACAACCAATGGGCAATCGTTGAATGACATAATGCAGGTCGGTCCAAAATTACAACAAGACCTTTGGCATATCGTTATGAGATTGCGAGTTTATCACGGACATTGAAAAAATGTTGCGGCAAATAAGGATAGCTGCAGAAGACAAAAAGCGCTGCTCGTACAAAATCAATTAAGTCAACTACAAAATGTATACAAAACTACTCTACACAGATGTATACAAAATTAAAATAGATGAAACTGCCAACGCTCAAAGGCTTTATTGGAAACCTTGTACGGACATCTTTGAATTTAATGTAGTCCTCCCTGCGCACACTGGATTAGTGACGAAGCGGATCATCCTCTTAACAACAGCCAAACTATTTGATCCATTAGGATGGCTAGCCCCAATAATAATAACTCCGAAAATTACGATGCAAAAACTTTGGTTTTTAGGGCTTAGTTGGGATGAACCGGTCTCAGAAGAAATCTCAAAATAGTGGGTTACCTAGAAGAACCTATACCCCGCTTAATGAATTGGAAATCCCCAGATGGATAGGGTTCACAAGTGAATCAATCTTCGAGGTCCATGGAGTTAGTGACGCCTCAGAACTAGAGAGCAAATTGACATCAGCCTTATAGCAGCAAAAACGAGAGTGGCACAGACAAATCAAAAAATAACTTTACCACGTTTAGAGTTAAATGAACCCTCCTAGCCTCGAAGTCAAGAAGTCAAGCAACCACTAAACATACAACAAGAATCAACTTATTCATGAACTGATTCCACGATAGCACTTTCATGGACACAAGGCGAAATTCAAAAGTTCAAGTCTTACGTTGCCAATAGAGGGTCGATAATCCAAAGCTTGACTGAACCGCATCAATGACTTCATATAAAATCAAGACAATAAAAATTATCATTCGATGGAAAAATACCAAGAATTTGATGAACAAGCAGAAGCTGTACTGAAACATGCAAATATGGCAACTGTCACTGAGAAAGACAACCAGTTCATACACTTAATAGAAAAAACTTCAAGCTTTATGAAATTAAAAAGAATCGTAAAAACACATGAAGCAGAAGGTGTCATCATAAAACAAACTCAGCGTAGCGTTTTCAAAGCGGAAATAAAAGAATTACTGAAGAACCAGTCAGCCAAGAAAAAAGCAAGTTACTACAATTAAACCCTTTCTTGGATCAACATGGAATTCTGCGGGTAGGTGAAAGACTTGAGAATTCATTACTAAATTATGTAGAAGAACGTCCTTCAGTACTTCCCTCCAATCATCAGCTCAGTAGAGCAATAATCAATTACGCGCACATGAAAACAGCGCATGGAAGAATTAACCTTACGCTCTCATACCTACGTAAGAAGTATTGGATGATACGTACAAAAAGTATCACTAAATCGGCAACTTAAAAATGTGTTCCTTGTCAAATTCACAGATCAAGGGTGTAACCAGCTAATGGGAAATCTACCGTTTTCAAGGGCGCAAACGTCCAGGCCCTTCATTCATACTGGCGTTGATTATGCAGGTCCACTACAGTTAAAAACGTGCAAAGGTAGAGGACATAAAACTTATAAAGGCTATAAAGCGATTTTCATCTGTCTTGCCACTAAAGCAATCCACATAGAGGTAGTCTTACTACTGAGGCATTCATTGCAGCCTTCAACAGATTCAGCTCTAGACGAGGATTATGCAGTGACATGTACAGCGACAATGCAACAAATTTCATTGGAGCCAACAACCAACTGAAAAAAATGAAAAAAGAAGCTCTAGCGGACTTTAACAAAATCGTATCAGAGGAGCCAGCTTCGGAAGGTATAACATGGCATTTCCAACCACCAGCATCATCGCATTTTGGTGGACTATGGGAAGCTGGCGTGATGCCAGTCAAAACTCACCTGAAGAGATTTTGGGAAATACCACACTGACCTAAGAAGAATTGACAACCGTTCTAAACCAAATAGAGGCAGAGTTAAATTCTAGGCCCTTATGCCCAATATATAATGCCATAAATGATCTAGAAATACTCACACCAGGTCTTTTCCTAATAGACTCATCAATAACAACAGTGCCGGAAGGTAATCTAATGAATTCAAATATTAATAGCCCTTTTGTGTTTTACTAACACAATTGTGTGGGTTCGGCAAAAGTACCATGTCAAAAATTTATTTTTGTATGTGTTTAGAACCAACTTTCATATTTGTGTCCTTCTTTGTACTTATTTTCGTTCGAAAAAAAACACTATAACTATACACACAATTGTGTTGGTTGTACTTCAAAACAAGTGAAATTTTTTATCATAAACGCCATTACGTACTATGATTTTTTACTCACACACTTTAATTGAACCATTTTTTGTGTTTTTTGTTTGTTTTTTTTTTGGTTGAGAAAGGCATAGACTGTCAAGGTGGCAGCTACTGGAAAAATTAAAACAAGACTTTTGGAAGAGATGGAGCAACGAATATCTCCGAAGGCTGCAACAACGTCGAAAGTGGTTATATACGAAGCCACAAATCAACATAGGGGATCTCGTTCTTCTAATAGAAGATAACTTACCTCATTCTAAATGGATGCGAGGTAGAGTAGTTGAAGTAGATCCAGGCACAGATGGACATGTACGAGTCGTTTCAATACGCAGTACAGAAAATTCTATTTACAAAAGGGTTGGTCACAGAAATCTCAGCTCTGCAAGAAGCAGAACCACTAACAACAGATGGGTGCGAAGATACAGTTGTGGTCAGCGACGAGGATAATCAACCAAATTCACATTAGTGAATTAGACTATCTTGAGCGCTGTACTCAACAGCTGGACAGGTTATGCATAAACGGGACTAAGGATGAAACACTGCGAAACTATTGTATCCCAAATAAATTCGTCCCAAAAACGGTCTCTTTAAGATTTTATTTTCATGATTGCTAATGAATTATTTGGCGTGCTTGACCAACGTGCCGGTAACGCCTACAAGAACAGCATCGAAAAGTTAAATGCAAATCAACACCACCACCAGAAATTACTACAACAACAGATGTCGATACTGGAATCAACGATCAATTCGATTAAACATAATTATGAAGGAACCAGTCAATAATTCGAGACATTCACAAATGTTCTGAAAAATATAATGTTTCATGAAGAATTCACTGATTTAGCTCTTCACACTATGATGGAAATACTCAAACTCCGTTCGCTTCAATCCACAATAATCGACACTATCACAGAGGTTCATCAAGGACGACTAGACCCTCTCTACTAACTCCAAGGACAGCTTGGAGAAATCATTCAAGGGTCTGAAACCAAGCCAAGATATACCCTTCCGATTCAATGACATAGCTGGCATATATATACAAGATAATTCAAACCAAAGCAATAAAAATAGGAGATATATTCTTATTCGCAGTCAAAATTCCACAGGTTCAGTGCCTACCATTCATCAGCTGGAACTGGAATATGTATACATCAAACCAACCTCGAACTACCTGATGATCACGTTACAACAAAATCAATACATGATTAATTTTGCATTCTCCAACAGCAAGCAATTGCTTTGAGAATAGCGCAGATACCAGATGGATCTCAATTTGTAAACACTGCTCCACAGTATAAAGAAGCTTTGAAACAACCATATATTTAACCTGCATAGGTGGAATGTCGAATAACCGCAAGAGTTTGTCGAAAATCTTGAGAGTCTATTGTTGCTCTTCAAATGTTTCAACGTACGTTTTAAAGCTTCTAATGAATGTTTATGTGTCATTACATTCATCCCAGATTATAATTTGGCATATTAGCCATACCTGAATGCGATTTAATGTTGCATACTGCATTTTTATTTGTCTGTGTATTTAAGAACGTATTTTTGCCTTTAAGAACGTATTTTAGCCTAAATGAGGGAAATCAAAAATGTTTGGCCAGTGCCACGTGCAGCACCCAAAAAGAAGAATCCGCCTTCTTTTGCAGTGCCAATAATTGTGTTTCATGTGTTTGAATATATTCATTCAAATCATGAATAATACATGATTGTTCTCGTTCGGCGAGTTATTAGCTAGATACGGCCGCAATTGCTGCGAAACTGCTGCGATATTCAAAATGTTGCTGCGATATTCAAAATGTTTTTCTTTATCCTATTTTAATTTAAATTTGTGAACCTCTAAAAAACACCCTTTACTAGTCTACGTTGCCATTGGCAATTGTAGCAATTGTACCCATTGTTGAATTATATACACTGAATCCTTGCAAATGCCTTTCAACTCTTCCTTGAGTTTGACTGCGACAATTGACACATCATTAGCAAAGCAAATAATTCAAAGAGCTGAACCGAGTACAAATTCATGACGCACCCCACAAGTAACTGTGTTCTTCTTGTACCTTTTTCTTCACAGTATCTTTTTGATGTGTCAAGTCACGTTCCATGGTATTAAAGGCGCAATCTGTTCTCATTTTGCTGCATTAAATTTATTTTTAATATCTATGACTCCTTCCCATCTTATACCGCTGATGAATTTTTCAGCCATCCTGGTAACGACCTGCATAGCATCAAGCGTTGAGCACACTTTCAGGAGATCATATTGCCGATGCGCGAGACCTTCAAATCTTCAGACAATTTTTCTAGTCGATCGCAAGGTAGCCTTTCGAGACATTTGCCTATGCTAAAACCAACATTCAAAGTCTTTAGTCATTGCGCTAGGGAGTTTCTCGTTTGTTGTGACTTAATCGATTGCCCAAATCTTCAAAATAATCAAGTTGGAATCGGTTGGTGTGATCCTCTAGCGTACCTTCGAGACCCGTAACAACTTTACACGCATTTTCCGTTTCATCTTTATTTTCGCGGACAACGATCCTACTCCGCTCGGAGCATTACTAACCCCGTCAGTCAAGCGCGTCACAGAATATAAGGGTTCTCCCTAAAGTCCTCAAACCACGGTTCCAAATCCCTGCGCCATAACAATGTTTTGGTTGATTAACTACATTGTATGGCATGGTGTCTCGATGAAAAACTGATCATATATTGATTTCAAACAGAACTAATAGTTTGTACTGTGAAGGTTTAATAAATTAAGAAAAATATCAGGATTATGTAAACAGCATTGGAAAAGTCAGTTATATAGAAAATAAAGCTGTTGTTGCAAAGAGAATGGTGCGCTAAAATCGAAACTGGTGATCTATGTGGTGATATGATTTTACCAGGTAGTGTTCGAAGTTGGAGCGATTCGTTTTCCAGAGGAAAAAGCAAAAATTGACCCGAGACATTAGCGTGAATCGGCGGCTACCGAAAGTGTTCAATCCTTGTTGGGGTGCATGACTTCAACTACAAAGTGGAATTTTAAAGTTGTGCTGTTCAGGCAACTACCACGAGATTTGGTGGAACTGACCTAATAAAATAACCGCGGAGTATATGAAAAACAGATGGATTATACTGAATGGAATAAAATCTACGAGATCTCACAAAATCGTAATTTGTATACGAATTTAATCAAAGGTTTCTTAGTCTCGAGTATTAAAGAAATCGGTAAAATGAATTTAAGAAGTCAGGTAGCAAATCACGAAGCGATAGAACAACAAATAATTTGTACTGTTAAAGCTGGTGTTCGGGTTGTGACGTAACACAACGTGATAAGACCGAACAAAATCTGAAAGAAGTTATCGAATTCTTAAAAAGCCCTGATAAATTTTCAAATTGGGACTTTCTTATGTTCACGACTGGTCTATTTACGGCAGCATTGTAGTGTGCATTCAGTGTGATTTTTATTAAAAAATTGATATTAACGGGGCGAAAAGAACTAGTTCTGTATTTCGTCCAAATCAAAAAATAAAACAAAAATTGTTTATTTAAATTAAAGTAAATTTGATTTAGCTACGTTTTAAAATAATAAAATTGCACTTGTTCGTTTCATTAATTTATTGAACTAAATCATCTCTAACATTCCAGCAAGCACAGGTTTCTCTCTCGCATATTACAGATTTTCTTATGTACAATTTCTATCCAAATTAGTGAAAAATTTCCCCTCGTAGTACGAGTAACTACTATAAGAACTATAAAAAAGTATGCTATGCACTAATAAAAACATGTGGGTGCCTGTACCACGTGTGCGGGTAGGGACGGATACGTATAATGTTTTGGGAAGGAAATGGCACACGCGATACATAGGAAGGCGTATTCCAGAACTTCTTCCAAATATAATTTCAGTATCTCGTTTCCATCCAACATACGCAATCCCATCATAATCGGTTAAGAAAAAACAGAGCTCCGCCCCAGATGGCCATATTCCAGAACTTCTTCCAAAAATCATTTATGAATCTTATTTCCGAAAAACATATCAACTCCCATCACAATCGATTTAGAAATTACCGGGTTCTGCCCCACCAGACCATTTTCCAGAACTTCTTCCCAAAATCAATTAAGAATCTCATTTCCATCCAACATATGGAATCCCATCATGACCGGTTAAAAAATTTCCGATGTAAGCCCCAGTGGCCCTATTCTGATAATTTCCTGGGAATAGGGAACTGGGGAAAGATTTTACATATATAGCGTCTTACTTTGGGAATTTTACAACAACAATGCCATACATTTCATTCCAACCAGAATAGTTTCATTCCAAGTTTTTGTTGGAATAGGAATTAAATTATTCTATGCAAAGTTAACCTATTGACCACTAGAGCAACTTTTTCAAAAATTATTATTTTATGGGTTGGCGTTTTGACAAGAAAAGTCAATTTTAAATTTGTCAACAATAAAATAAATTAGATTTTTTTTTGTTATCGCATAAAGAACCAAACGACATAAATCAACGATACAAAAAATGAACTCCGATGCTGAATTACGATGCTGAATTACGAATATCGAAAACGAATTTTATATTTTCATAAATGTTTGTTATGGCATAACAGTAGATCGCATGCTTTGTTTGGTTTTATTAAATTTTTGTACCAACCGATAAAAGTATGAAAAATCGCTTGGCTGTTACTTTGGGCGCAAATTTCATTCCTATTCGAATAGAATATTTAACAAAGTAAGACCGCAATGAATTTTATTTAAATAATTTTTTTTCTGGCATACTAAGGTAAAAAGTAAGTGGTAATTTTTTTGGAAACATAATAAAATTGGAAATAAATTCCCTAATAATTCGTAGGGCCAGAAAAAAACTGATTTATAGACAAAAGCTAAGTAAAATTTTTCCTTAGTTCAATATTCCCAGGGAATTACCAGAATAGGGCCACAAGCGGCCATATTCTAGAACTTCTTTCAAAAATAATTTAAGAATCCCATTTCCATCCAACATACACAATCCCATTATAATCGGTTAAGAAAGTGAAGAGTTCAATACAAAAGGCGAAAATTAAAATGGCGGTGCTGTCCCTTCCACTGCATGCTATGCGTCAAAGTACCCACTCAACGTAACGAATTCTTTGGGCGTTTAGCTACCGATCAAACTGTATGTACCCGATTTCGTTACCATCAGTTTTTTTGAATTTTTTTACAAAGCAAAAAACAAAATTGAATTAAAGCAAATTTAAAGACATATTCAGGTCAAAAACACCAATCGATTTTGCCGAATCAAAATGATTAGATTCCATAACATTTACCTATTCAATCATATTTTGACATCCAATATGTCTATTGTTGCAACCAAACACTTTGACAACAAATTTGAATCTGATTTCCCAAAACTCGAAATTAAAGAGAAGAACGGAAAATTTTCCTTTCCTATCACACTGTGAATACCATTTTATTTTTTCCACTACTTTGATTGTATACTGTATCCATTTCTTTTTCAAATCAATGGGCCTACTATGTATTTACTAAACACCCCTCATATTCTCTAGCGTTTTCCTTCCCGTGCCGCATACAATTTCATTCAAACCAAATATGCGTATGGTGTCAAATGTAGTTTATATTTGTAACTTTACCACTCTAGTGACAAAACATCACAAAACTTTTTGTGCTACTCTTCGATCGATATTTTTTTTTCTATATAAATTTTATTTTAATGTTTGTATTTCAATTGATTGTGACAATATTTTTGTGTATGGCAGAATGAAAAATTTCAGGTTAATTTATTAATGAATTTCGGATATAAACATAAATCACTTTAGGATCAAATATGTATACATAATAATTTTAAAAATATTTTTAAATTGATCATAAAATTAAAATTATAAATTTTATATGGAAATTATTTTTTAATATCTACTTAAACATAAAAATATAAAGATTGTGAATTCAAAAAATTTATTGTTCCATTGCTGAAAATAAATCAAAAAAATAAAAATTATGTTTTGCTTTTTCCAGTATACATAATAGAAATGATATGTAGTATGTATGTAGAAGTTGCTACTCGTAACGAGTACTTGTAACATAAATTTTGAATTTGATGTGAGAACGTCATTTCGCTTAATATTTTTCATCTATGTACTTTCTACTCTACTATCATTATACTAATAGTTTACTCATATCATGTCATGTTCCCAATTTGTCAAAGTGACTTTTTATATTTTTAAGCATCTAAAAGCGACACATTAATCTTTTTTACCGCTTTGATGTACATTCCGTAATGCTCTTCAATAAATAAAATTCAATATTGGCATATCGATTATTTTATTAATAATTTCGTTGAACAACTTTTATGTATAAAAATGGTATAACGTACAAATTGGATGGTAGACTAGTCAGTCTTTCACATTATTTTATATAATGATTAATGGTAATTGATTGGATTAGTTCGTATATTGGCTTTCCCTCTGTATTAAGTTGTATATCATTATTATGGTTAGAATATGCCAGGCGAAAATAATTTTAATTAGATATTATTTATTCACATCAGACAAAACTAAAAATTCATTCATTCATTTTACAACAATCACGCTAGACGTTACACATTAATAATTTAATCAATACGATTAATTCCAGAGGTGCGGGGGGTGGTGGCTATAAAAAGTTTTGTTTTTCAAAGAATAAACACAAAGAATAAAAAATAATTTGTTAACTTAAATAAATTTATAATATTTTGACGAATATTTTCTAATTAAAATAATCACGCGATTAAGTCACCTTTTCACATTTATTCACTTTGTACACATTTGTTAATTTTCTCCATCCCCTTTGTGAACAAAATGATCCATCATGATTGTGACAACGTGCTGTTCCCGCATTATATCAAAATGCTTAAAGATTTTTTTTAGTATTATTATCAATATGCTATAATATTAAATCACTTGTTTTATTATCAGTAACAACAGTATTAAAAATGTCATCAAAATAAGTTTATTTTTTAAGCCTGATAACCAAATTGTTATTACATTTTTTTGGTGATAGTAAAAATACTTAAATATCGATCGTCATAATATAACGAAAAATTAATTTTTGTACACTTGATAAATTTGTTGAATATACATTTAAATTTTGAATATTTTTTAAACATGTCACATGGTATACTACAAATTATAAATAGGCTAGGACTACAAACTGAAATATGTTTATAAATTTTTAATCGTCAACGATATAACGATATTTCAAATTAATAATGGATTATTGATTTTGGAATATCTACTATGCTACGAATACTATTTGTAAAGTGCCATATAATTTTTATAGAATAAATGAGTTCAACATATTTAATTAATTTTATAACTATGAAGTTTCCGACAAAATTATAAAATATGGCGGAATATAAAATTTGTCCAAGTAACAAAACTGCAAAGAGGTTTTTCAATAAGGACGCTCGATTTTTAAATGTAAATAAAACAAGTTGTTTGTGAGATATCCACTCAATTTTTTATTTTATTTGAAAGATTATTTTATGGCATTGAAGAATTTATGCCACAATGAAAAATTATTTACTCAGTAAAATATACCGGAGAAACAAAAAGAGAAAGCTAATCAATAAATCATACTAGAAAGATAAAAACAAAAAAAAAAATTATGGGAACATTTTATAGTTAAAAATGTATGGGAACATTTTATATAATTTTTACTCGCGAAGAAATCACATATTAAAAAAATAATTAAAACGTTGGTTTACCATAATATTTTCCCAACTATAAAACGATCTTAGTGTGTGAGAAATATTTCTCTAAATACTTTTTTATGTAAATGTATTAGAATGTTGCTATAAAAAATACTCTGGTTCTGGTTCTACCACCTGAAAACAGACAACTTCTACAAAAACAGGACAAGAATTTAAATTTACATTAGAACGACTTCTGAGATACAACATTTTTATTTTATGGTATAAAAAGTTATTTTAATTTTACTAATTTACCTCCTAAAAATTACTAACAAAATGAATATTTTTTTTTGCGATGAAAAAATATATGCCGTTTGATTAATTTGGATAATTTACGAACTGAAAATTGTGTTGCTACAAAATATGTGAGAGGCAATTTTTAACAAGTCCATATTTAACCTAAAAGAATCAAATGTAAATTGAAATTTATGTGTGGATTCCACAGTGAAATAATTTTTTTCTGTAAAATTAACTCGAGATAAAAATATAAATCCTTTACCTTGTTAGAGAGAAACAAAAAAAATTTTCAGTAAAATTTACTGGCAAAATAATGGTACTATTCCATGGAAAAAAATATTACCAGCAAATCTCTCAGCAAAACTAAAACGAGACAAAATTATAGATCGACTATTTGAGAGAAAGGCGCATTCGATTATAGCTTGCTGAGCATTTGCTAAGCATTTGCATATTTATGGTAGAGCATTTTTTTATATATTTTCGAAAATTAAAAAAATATTAAAATCATATGAAAAATAATATAATATTTTTCAGTAAATTTTGGGATATAAAATTCTTTGATAATCATTCAAAATGAAAATTGTTCATGTTTTTTAAATAATTTATAGGTTACATTTTGTTGATGTCAAAATTTCTCCAATTTTTTCTACGATAAAATAAAAATGTTGTGTTTCAGTCGCTCTAATGTAAATTTTAGTTCTTGTCTTTGTCATGGAATAGTACCATAATAGAGTAAGTGAGGAAAATGTTGCCATAAAAAGTTTAAAACTCATACTCTTTTAATGCAACAATTATAACACACCTTCAAAAAATAGTATGCGATGAGAAATATTTTTCGCACACTGCGACAATTTTATGGTCGATATTATAGTGAAATGTCAAGAGAAAAAAGAAAGCTGGGATTATTTTTTTGTGCAGCTACGTACAACACAACACGTTCAATGTAGAGTAAAATACATTTTTCAAAATTTTGTGTTTCGTTAAAATCGTTTATTTTCGAATTTTTGAGGTTATGTTGCCCCAATCTGTCACTATTTTGTCAACAAATTTTTCTATAAAAAAAACAAACAAAAGTTCGTGTCTTGTTCGCTCTAACGTAATTGAAATATACTCTTCCCTTTTCGGTTTCCCAGTATTTTTACTGAAAAAATTTGTTTCTCTGTGAAATCCACTGTGGAAAAAACCGAGCTATCAGATTTTTTAACTTTTAAAAAAATCCTAATAAAAACCTCTCTCTCTCTCTGGCTTTCACATCCCATGAAGGGATTTCGCCGCCCGCACAATGGCCCTCCAACCATCCCGATCCATTGCTCTCGTCCTCCAGTTTCGACATCCTAATTTCCGAGGTCGAGTTTGTAATGAATCCGATATGGTTATCCGAGGCCTTTGTTTAGGGTTCATAACTTGGTGAGTTTTTATGAGGGGAGGTTGTTGGCCTTCCGCTCAACCCGCTTGTTACGTGTGTGGGTCACGTACTGGTGAGAATCTTGAGGCATCCAGTCCTACCTTGAACACATTTATATAGCGAGCCGCTTGATACAAGACAGACGCCCGCTTCAGCCGCTCCTAACCTGGAAAACAGACGCTGGTTATGCATTGGTTTTGAGGCGCCAATGGCTCGCCCTGACATGTAAAATAAAAACCTGTCCAGTCAAATATTTACAACCTACTTATTTTTCTTGTTGCTGAAAATGGATGACAAATTCGTCAAGTGGCCAGTAACAATTTCGTTTTACTTTATATTACTATATATGTTGGCCTTCAAGCCAACTTTCATCAAAATATTGTGATTTAATCTCAGTCAAATTAATCTCACTAATCTATCTCTCTGTAAATAAAATTAGTTTATGGTAAAAAAAAATTATAAAATTATTTTGGTGCTGCCAGTAAATTTCGATCAAGTTATACAAATTTTGGTATCATTATGTGCCCTATTCCACCGGCTCATATGAACGCTGCACGATGGTGAATTTTGCCAAGAAAACGTCCTGCCAAGGCAACCAGTAAAATAATGCCACTCACCCTTGAGGAATTAGTTCTGATTACACACGCGGGATTTTCGGCGCAGGTTTTGCCCTGAAAATTATTGGACGGCTCAAGGATTAAATTTACCACTAAATAAACTAACAGATTATAGATAAATGAATGTACATAGACATTTTGGTATTCAACTTTTTCGCTTCAGTTATTCCTAAAAAATTTTAATTTATTTTTTCCTTAACATTTGTTGTTATTCTTAGAAATCATTAGCTTTTAAAACCTATATCATTGCATGGCCGCATGAGTGGTTGCATCCTTTGTTGACTCGAAAGCACAAGAGCGATTAAAAAGTTATATCGACGAATTTTTTTATCATCATCGGCCCATTTATCACAAACCAAATCATCAACTGGTGCTTCTTGATTAGCACGCATCTTTCATAAATTTTCGAGAGTTTTGGTCCAATTTTAGAAAATTGTGTCATCGTGTCATGAAACGTGTTGACGCACAGAGCACAAAAAATTTATAAAACTACCATAAAAATTTGGTTGCCATAAAAAATACTTGTTTTGATATTTTTTATTTATAATTATAGCAGCAAAACAAAAAATTAAAAAAAAAAAAACCTGATGTACGGATCAAACACGATTGCAAAATAAAACGCTGTTGTAGTGGAATAGACCCATTAGTATTTTTTCCGTTTTATTATGGCAACACACCACTACATGTAAAACGATTTTGTCAGTAAAATTTAACTGAAATTCTTTTTTGGTTTCGTTTTAATTAATTAATTTTTTATCTCGCTCTTTTTTACTGAAAAAATATGTTTCATTGTGGAATAAAGTATTAAGTAAAGAAAATAAAGTTCATATGTCTGCCATAGCTTTGCTTGGTGGCACGTATTCAGGAGGTTCAATTGTCGACCCTAAAGGAAGAAATCTAACTAAACCTGCTAAATCGCACGATCTGGGTGGCCAGTTTTCGTCTTCGCCACGCGAGATTACCATGCCCTCAAATCGCTCGTGTGGAACATCCATTGGGCACGTGCTTTGTGTTATGTAGTGCCGTCTTGTTAGAACCACATGTCGTCGATATCCATATCATCGATCTACGCCCGCCGCTGACGGTTATACCAAGGCAAGTTTCGTTTTGGAAGAAGTACGGACCGATGATTACGCCAGACCAAAATCTGCACTAAACAGTGACTTTTTCGGGATGCATTTCTCGTGTGGATTGGTATATCACCAAATTCAACAATTTTGCTTGTTTTTCATCCGCATTCTTCCAAAAAAGGTCCCCGTCGCAAATAAATGATTTTTTGGCAAAATTTGGGTCAACTTAAAAATTATAAAATTATAAATTTAAAAATTAAAGACTAATTAAATGCCTCATTATAATTTTTTTCGGTCTGCCCGTGCTCGAAAAAGCTTTAAGCTTTTCCACTTAAAAACTGGCAGGTACATTCCATTAGGCCATAATGACACTAAAATTATTTTGAAATTATTTTATTAAACGATTTATGATTTGGTTTCTGATAACTTTAAATTAAATCACCTTAAGCTTGATCAAGATCGAGTGGAACCAAAAAATGTTTATTGGGGCATTTGATTAGGCCATAATAAGCCTAAAATTATTTGTAGGTCATTAGATTTGGAATCCAAAATTTTTAAATAAGAAATATTATGAGGCCATAATCACCGTAAATTGCACGGTGTAATTTATGCGGTTTTTTACAAGTAAATTACATTACATAAAACTTATTTTTTACATTATGTAAAGAAAAAAATGAATAAAAATTTACTTTTTTATGACAGGCGCGTTGTCTCTTACATAATTTAATAATTATTTAATTATTATTAAAATTAACTGTAGAAAATTTTCGAGCTTGAAATAAAATTTAATCGAGTTCAAAAATAAAATGTCCTAAGTAATTAAAAAAAATAAACTTTTATTTAATTTCTTTATTCCCTTCAGCATCAGTTATCTGTTTTTTTCATAGTTCTGACTTTTGTATCTGGTGGCAATTTTTCAGCATGCATATACCATACATATCTCGCTCTTCGGGGGTTGCCAGTAATGAGTACGAATTTTATACCAATGCGCTCCAGAGACGACTCTTGACTCGGGATAAAATTCATACTTCCTTATAGGCAACCCTCGAAGAGCTAGATATGGTACGTGTTGAAAAATTGCCACCAGATACAAAAGTCAAAATTATGAAAAAAAACAGATAACTGATGCTGAAGGGAATAAAGAAATTAAATAAAAGGTAATTTTTTTTAATTACTTTGGACATTTTAGTTTTATTCTTTGTTAGTGTAGTTCCTCTTTGGCTAAAGCTGATTATAAATCTTAGTAATGAAGATAAGCCATATTGTCACCGAGCTCTACTTTTCATGAAACTAATGATTCCATTACCATAATATTGCCGGATTCACAGAAACCGTGTTTCAATTTCGTCGACTAAATCGATTTTGAAATCATCTTCAGATGAAGATATTTTCGCGCCTGTTAAGCCGGCTAATATAGGGCGCCCGGTTTCATAAAAATAATCCTTTTCCCGTATCCTAACATTGCCAGGTATTTAGCCAACGACGTAAATATTTTGCGTTACGTTAACACCATCAAATTTTGTCTTTTGATATACTTTATCTAAAGCCTGTAGGCAGATACAAAAGTCCCGAGAGAAGTGAAACCCCAGTGTATGCTGCTTAGAGTTGATACTTGGCCCTTTAGACAGATTTTAGTTTATTTAATGATACTAAAATCGCGATTCTAAAATTGCTTTGATCACAGCCTCATAAAATTTGTCACGAAGGATGAGTGGGCCCCACGGACGAATCTAACCTTACGTCCTACCTTGAAAAAATAGGCGACTTTACTTATCATCACAAAATGAGCTATGTGTGGCTTCTCCGTGATGGCAGTGTCCCAGTATAAACTAATATCTTTGAAGACTGCAGATTCCTTGTTACCAAGGATTTCTGTACTTTTAAAGTAAGTGATCTTTACTAGATTGTTTGACATTTACGATGAAACCGTGTAAATGGTACAGATTTGATATTATATGAAACGTAATTGAAACGATATTTCTGATGTGTATTAACCTTATAAACACACAGTGTTCACGTTTTTCACGAGTTCACAAAGTTTTCACGTTTTTTACATATTTTTTGTAAATTACACAAATATTTATGTACTTTACGTAATTTACAATAAATGTAAAAAAGGTAAAAAACATAAATTTAAATGATCTTGCTTTACGTTTTTATTTCGGTTTCGGTCCGACTATCGATTTGTGTCTTGCTAACTTTGAAGTGTTAGCTTACAACGAATGAACCAAAAAAAATTTAACGTTTCATTTAATTAGCCCAAAATTAGCCTCCGAAAATTAATTTCCAATTGTTTTTAAATCATTTTTTTCTGCTAATTTTTTCTGAAGCTAGCTGAGCCCATCGTTTTAGCTGGAAGGGATAGAGTCCAAAATTGTTTAATAGTACAATGATTTAGCCCATTATTTGGCTATAATCATCAATAATAGCTTTTAATGTACGGCCTCCTTGCTATCTGAAACGTGCCTTCAATCACCAAAACCATTTCATATTAACTATATACGCGTCTTACTATTACATATGTGTGTACTACTGTATATTGATGAGAGCTAAATTTGGCTTATTTACAAAAATTATACAAAAACAAAATTATCCATTGTAAAGGTATCGTAGAAAGTTCAAAAAGGTCAAAATAAAAATGTCGATTCCCAAAATAAATTACAAAACTGTATTAGAGTTCTGGATGAAATTTTCGAATGTTTTAATTATTAATCAAGTAGAATATAAAGTGGCCAATTTACTGATGTGCCATACACAGAACATCAATAATTTTCCACACATTTGTAATAAAAACAGATCACATGGGAAAACTTCCCACTGTTAAATTACTACGATATTTTAGCGATTCTATCAATCATCCACTACTCACGTATAACATATAGTCGTAATACGTCTTTAAGACAAATGTTTATGTATAATACAAATTATTTAGAAATTAATACATTATTTTATAATATTACGTGCTGTTTTTGCCAGCATCTTAGAAAAGTTATTTATAGTTTAAAAAATTAATTTATTAAATATGTAATAAAAAATGTGCCTGTTAACGCTGTTTATATTAACCGGGTTGTCAAAATATTGTATACGCAATATTTATATCGGAAAGTTATCCAAAATCTCGTTTAATCATATGCTGAAGTCAAAACGATTAATTAGGACACGTGGTTTATTTTTTCAACACTTCTGCAAATACTACTACGTTAATATTTGATTTGGTCATATCAGATTTTCAATTTAGATTCTTGAAATCGGTGGAAATTTTCGAAATCGGAATACAATTTGCTATGAAATTCTTTATATTACTAAAAATTTTCGCCAGCTACTTTAATCATTTTTTTCAAATTTGTATGCAAGTTTTCTATTATTTATTAACCTACTATGCAAATAATTCCGTATCGATTTACCCAGTCGGAATTTTCCGCTTAGTAGGGGGAAAAAATTAGGTGTCTTAATTTAAAAAAAAAAAATAAGAAATTTTAAAAAATGATTAAAGTAGCTGACGAAAAATTTTAGCAATATAAAGAATTTCATAGCAAATTGTATTCCGATTACGAAAATTTCCACCGATTTGAAGAATAGGGCCCCAGATAGAAATAAAATTTTAGATTACGTTTGAGTAACCGAAGCGTGTTACGGATCTTATTTTCTAAAATCTCACCTATACAGGGTGTGCCAGAATGAATGGGTATGCCTGAAACACCTTATAGTAGAGCTATTGGGCGCTCAAATAAAATACAAAAAAAATATATCCCAAGTACCTAAGATATATCATTTTTTTTCTTTAAAGTCCCATTTTTTCACATTACTTTACATTTCTGATCACCACGGCTACAAATAAATTAAATCCATCGATTTTTTGGTGTTATAACATTTTTAATGGACTATACTAATAGATATGCAGTAAATAGTATGAGTAGCTGTTGCACTTTTTTGAAAAAAAATCTAAACTTCAATTTTTAGCATGAAATGTGGTAAATATTTTTTTATAAAAGTTTGAGCGTCTTTGGTGAAAAAAAAATGTATGAGAACCTAAGTGACCAACTATTTTAAAAATATGCGTGTTTAATGCAGATTCTAAAATGGTATAACACATCGTTTTATCTAATGTAAATACGAGGTTATTGCTATTAATATGCGAAGGAGTAAATTCGATTAAATAACAAAATTTTATAAATAGATTCATCTTCCGAGTTTTAAGTGTGTTCATCTTACTACCGCGGGACCGATGAGGGATGCTATCCGGGTGATCATTTACTCGTGTTATTTTATACCGGATAAGAATATAATTTTGTTGCCAGAACTTGTGATAACCGCCGTCTTAGCGCATGTTTATTATCTTCATGTTACGTAGTGCGTTTCCGTGGCGGGCTGCACTTATCGGAGGGTTGAGGGGCACAGGTGGTGGATAGTGGACGGCCTACCGATAGCTAGGTTAGCGGTGAATTAAATAAGCCGCCCTTAACCGCAGCTGTGCTGGGAGGAGAGTCTCAGGGAACTGGGGAGTGATTAACCTCAGTTCACCAAAATCTGAGTGCCTCTGATACCCAGCATGGAAGTGCGAACTGATGGCGCCATACAACCATCGACTACTAGCCACGGCGAACGTCACGTCTTCCTGCGCATCCGGGTCTCTAAGGAGTGAGTTGGGAAGCCCTATAAACGGATCATCCCTTGAATGGAATGGATCCCATTGGTTTGGTATATCCATATGAATCACTGAATGGGGGGTGAATGTTACAGGAGGGCGCTGGGGGCGGGAGTGGTTGGGGAGCCAATGGGAAGGATTAAGGTGTTATGCGACCCGTGCTGATGATCGATTAGGCTGGGACCTATTTAACAGAGCCCAGTTGTGAATGGAGCGCTCTGTATACTTGGCAACCTCCAGTTGTATCTATAAGCCTTACCCGTGTATACGGATTTCTGCACGGGCGGACCATCATTTTCTCCGATATTCGTGGGAATACAATATGGAATCTTAAACTAAAAATCAAAAAGAGGCAACAAGCACTACTCAAATGTCGAAATAGACATCAACGACGTTTCGTTAGATGAGTTGTCGTATTATGACATTTTTCAGCTGAACTCGTCCTACAATACAGTAGAAGACCGTTTACATTTTCTCAAAACCAAACATAATTTAGAAACCCTTAATTCGGAAGAAGCATCATCAATTTTATCCATATATGGTGATATTCTTACTGCCACTAATGCGACCTCTCATTCCATTTCTCTTTTACCAAACTCGGTTCAAATTTATCAACGTCCATATAGATATCCCGAATCTACCAAGGTCGAGATTGATAAACAGGTCGATGAGATGTTCCTGAACAATATCATTGAACCTAGCAGTCTATGGAGCTTTCCACTTCTCGCAGTACCAAAAAGAACGAAAGATAACGAACGAAAACGGAGAGTAGTGATAGATTCCCGCCGTCTTAATAACATCACTCTTGATCGAGTTTTTCCGTTACCAAATATTCATTAAATCCTTGATCAATTGGGCCGTTCATCCTATTTCAGTACCGTAGATCTAGCCCATCAAGTAAAAATGAAAGATTCCGATAAGGAGAAAACCGCGTTCAGCACTTTATATGGTCAATTTGATTTTAAACGAATGCCTTTCGGTCTAAAGGGGGCTCAAGCAACCTTTCAGCACCTGATGGATAAAGTTCTCTCAGGACTCAACGGCCTTAAGTGTTTCGTTTGCTTAGATGATGTGGTTATTTATGAGTATAATTTAGACGACCACAACCGTAAGCTTCGTGCCGTTTTCGATTGCTTACGATCGTACAATTTGAAAATTAATCCCGATAAAAGCCAATTCATTCAAAAGAAAATAACCTATCTAGCCATTTAATTACTCGCGAAAGACTCAAACCAGATCCTCTAAAAACAAAAGCAGTATTAGAGTATCCTACACCAAAAACTCCTCGTGACATCAAATCATTCTTAGGCTTCATAGGGTACTACCGTCGGTTCATCAAAAATTTTGCTAATATTACCAAACCTCTGAAAAATCTCTTAAAAAAGGATAGCGTATTCAAGTGGACTCCATTTTGTGATGAATCTTTCAAATATTTACAAAATTGTCTAGTCACACCGCCAATCCTACATTTTCCAGATTTCGAGAGAGAATTTATTATAACGTAACGTAATATCATCCATAAATCAGCATACTCCAGATCCAAATTCCCCATCTCCTTCAAATGGAAATTCAAATAACCAAATTGTAATTTCCGATCCTTCAGAGCAAGCTAAATTAATTGAGGAATTTTAAAATACCCCATTAGGAGGACATCAGGGAGTGTTACGAACTTGTCGTCGCTTAAGAAAATATTATTATATTCCCAAAATGTTTCGTCAAATAGAGCATGTGTTTTCTGTCAAAGACACAAGGCTTCCAAATTAACCAAAATACCTATGAAAATTACTACTCTTCACAATTTCCATTTCAAAATATCTTTCTTGATATCGTTGGTCCTTTGCCTTCCAGTTACAATAACAATCGCTACATACTCACCATACAGGACGACCTTACGAAGTACTCACTAGCTTTAGCCGTGCTTAATCAGACTGCGGAAACTATAGAAAAAACTTTCGTGGAACAGTTTGTCTGTGTGTTCAGAGCAATGTTCTAATTTCGTAGGAAAATTCTTTAAGGAATGCTGTAAAATTTAACGATTACAGCAAATGAACACCACAGCTTTTGATGCTCAAAGCAAAGGAGCATTGGCAACGTCTCACCGAACTCTGACGGAATACATTCGCCATTTTATTAAAATCGAAATTCTAGATTAGGATTCGTGGTTATACGCCATGTTTACTTATAATAGTACACCTCATACAACTACTACATTCATGCCATACGAATTATTATTTGGACCCAACATTCCTAATTCTTTTCACCAAGAACACGATAATGTTTTCAATTTTGATTATTATTTAACAGATTTCAAATTTAGAATGAAAAAATCATATCAAATAACTCGAGGTAATGCGATTATGTGCAAACAAAGATCCAAAGAATATTATGATTTAAAGAAAAATTCACTCCGGCTAAGTGAAGGAGATTTAGTTTGGCTGAAAAACGAAACAAAACAGAACAAATTTTCACCCCCATGGTTGGGCCCTTATAAGGTCACATCAATTGTTATCAGATGAAAATTCGAAATAGGAAAAACTATAAAAATTGTACACAATAATCGATAAAAATTAAAATCATGAATGAAATAAATTATATTTATAAAATAGTTAACGTTAAAATTATGTAAAAAAAAAGAAAAATAAAGAAAAAATTTTTAGAAAAGAGATACTTTAATTTTTCTCTTCTCATCTCAACAACCAAGAGATCAAAATCGTCTACAACTTTATAAAAATTATAATAAAATAAATATTAACATTAACTTGAAATAACTAAAAACATTTTTGTCTTTAATATAAAATTAAAGTTAGTTGTGTTAAATTACATTTTTGGTGGTATGGTGTTATTGAAGAAAAAATGTTGATTGTTTGGTCTAAACCATAATATTATGCAAGTTATAATAATTTACAACAAAATTAAACGATTTTGGATCGATTTCATCAGGAATATATGTTTTCCTAAGATCAGGCTTATTTTAATTCGAGGTCAGCTTCTAAACGGCTGGCTCAAAAAAGCTTGAAAACGTGCTAGTTTCAACCGTTAAAAATATTTGTTCATTTTAATACATGCCAGATTCAAAAAATCTGGATATGTTTCAACACAATCATACACTTGATATTTTTTGATTTCAGTTTGTAAATTTTTAACACAATTCCCAGATTTATTAAACATGGTAATTGTAAATTGAATGTGACAGTTGAATGAAGTATCAAAAAAACAAAAAGCAAATAACAAAATTGTACACTGTCATGGTCGATAGAAATCTTCTATCGTAAATAAATCTATTTAATAAGAGATGTCGCGCAAAGCTAATAATTTATTAAAATATATTTATAGATTAGCTAAATCCATAATTATATATAGATGTTTCTAGTTAATTAACAATTGATAACTTTTCATTTTAAAATTTCAAATGATAATTCGCTAATACCAACTTTATCAGTGGTCTATATTGTTGACGTAAGGAGTGCAAAAAATCGCTATGTGAACTTCGTAATAGATTACGCGTCGAAAATCGTGTAGATTACAAATTGCATAATCTACCTCACTTATCCCTGATGAAAACTCATTTACAATAAAAATATTTGAGAATTTCATAAAAAGTGAAGAATCTGCTTTAAAGAACGGGACTTTCAGCCAACACTTTTTATGATATAAAAATAGATGAACACTTTTGTTTTTTAAAATAAAATTCGATCAATCATAATCTTATTCGAGTTTTGAAACCAGCCCTAGTTACGGTAAAAATCATATGTCAAGGAAACTGCACTTCCGTGAATATTTTCAAATATTATGATGTTTCTAAACAAACTGCAATTTCATGCATATTTAATTTAGAATTTGCACCAAAAAATTAAACCTTCAGTCTTTGTTGGTTCGTTTTACTCTGAATTGCACTGGCACCTCTAAATTTATGACAAAGCCATAAAATAAAGTTTCACCCCGATCGGAAGGTTTCGTTGACCATGAACATGATACTAGAATATTTTCATAATTATTATTACTATACGAGCATTTTTTTTGTAAAAAAAAAAATTAAGAAAATGCAATCACTAAAGATACATACGTTTAAAATGAAATTGCACTTGAATTGAGTCCAAGATCCATTATAAATAGCGCATAGTCATAAAGTACACAATTAGGAACATGTTAATGTAAAATTATTTTAAAGTAACGAGCTTGTCTAAATAATAATGAATGTGCTGATTGAAGCCAACCCATAAAAAGTCGTTTGATTTATTTTTTAAGTTATAAATTTCATTTTGTCGTCTCAAACCATATAATTTGATTTAGTTAATAAAATTATGGTACCGCACATAACAAATTTTCTAATAAATTTAAGTCTTATGGTGCGAGGAAAATATGTATTCGGGAAAAGCATAAACAAATAATTTTCAATTTTACTCTCGATAAGATTTTCTTTTATATATTTTTAGCGATTTTCTTTTTTTTTTTTTTTTTTGCTACACATAATAATGATGATACAATGAAAAATTTTTATTAAAAAATGTAAACAAGAAATGTAATTTAATTTAACGTTTTATTTTCTTTATTATCTTTATTAATTTTTTTTTTGATTCGATGAATTAAATTAAACAATAAAATTTTCCGATGAAAAAACGGAAATTCAATAACTGTGTATTTTAAAAAATATTTTTTTTAATTTCATTTATTATAAAATATCTTTATACACATTTACATGTATTGTTCATCTTGGCTTTGATAAAACGCACAAAGATTTATGTTATTCGAAATTTATCTCGTTAAGGCTGCCCCAATCTTAAAAATTTAGTTTATGATTCTCAATGGGGCGCCTCAACAAACAAACTAGTTTGTGTCTTAATGGCAAATAAACGTACAGCAGCGACATATAGTAAAAGAATAGCGTCCAATCCCAACAAAATATTCCTTTATAAGAGCTATTACCGTTATCCTATGTTAACATTTAAGTTGAAAATGCAATTCCTGGTCGTCCAAGCGGCGTGTTCTCAGCTTCTTGGCCTACCGCAATATTGTAACAGGAATTTATAATTCATACAGGGCCTCCAAAATTCGCGTATCAAACGAAACAGGGTGATAAGAGAGCTCATTTCCAACAAAAACAGCCGAGTAAAGTTTTTTCGAATTGTTCATGGTGCAAAAGTTATTCCACTTTTTGTGTTTTTTAGTAAAATCGCATGCGCGCCCACCAAAAAATTAATTTAAAAGAAACTAAGAATTCTTTTGTTTAACTTTCTTTTTTAATACGATCTAGAAGAGTGTGCCTTTCCAATAAAATCATTTTTATAAGCTGCATTATCTTCTGCCAAATGAAAATTTTGGATTTGTAACCTTTTGTTGTTTCTCAAAATTTTTTGTTGATGTTTAAGTGACGCCAGCGGGAAAAGAATGTACTATAGGAAAATGGCCCCCTATCAGAAAAATATGCGACACTAATGCAGATTTTAAAATGGTATCACAGATCGGGCTATTCACAATAGAATGCTTTTTATCAAATTTTTTTCACAAAGTAAGTCGTGTTTATTAAAAACGCACTTCGCAAAATTTCGAGCTCTAAAATAGATGCTTTGTCAGAAATAAAACAAAATGAATAAAATAATCGTTGTTTATTAATTTTAAATGTTTTTATACCGATTTCCTTCGAATTTCCCGGATTTCCACAAGATTTTCCGGGTTTCTTTCGGATTCCCCCAAATTTCCCGGATTGTTCCGGATTTCCTCCGGATTTCCCACAGATTTCCAGGGGGTAGACTCCGACAAAATGACAATTTGTCGTGACGTTTGCTTATTGGTACAAATTGAAGTCATTGAAAAATTACGATTCGGATAAAATGATATATATGACATTTACAGTTGCATTTTTAAGCTATATTAGATATATTATGAGGTTTTTAAAATTATAAAGACTCACACATATTTTGTAATAAAACTTATAAGTTACGATAATAAAAATTGTCAGCTTATTTTTTGTGACATTTCGGAAAAGTCACCGCATGCTAATCGCGATTTAGTACTCACAAGTATTTGTCACAAAATTGTAGCAGATATTTTAGAACAATGTCACAAAAAAATGTCATTTGTCATTTGTTACTTGATCAGAATCTAGGGCCAGGATTTCCCTCGGATTGTTCCGCATTTTTTCGGATTTCCCGGTTTTTATTCGGATTTCCCGGATTTCAAGGGAAACCCGGTGGGAATCCGCGAAAAATCTAAATCCAGGAGAAGCAGGGAAAAATCCGGGATATTCAAAGGAAATTCTGGAATAATATTTAAAATTAATAAAAAAAATTATTTTATTCATTTCATTCATTCATTTTAAAGTCAAAATTTTGTTAAGGGCGTTTTTCAATAAACACGACTTACTTTATGAAAACAATTGATAAAAACCATAGAGGTAAATACTGTAGAGTGAATGCTAGCAGCTGTAAAGTTACTCAAATTTGGAGGGTAAAAGAGAAAGCATATAAATCAACGGGTCGTATTTAGAATTTGTTTCATCGAAATTAAAAACTACACAAATTCACAATTATAACCAAAATTTTTTAATTAAATTTTTCTAATTTTTAAATTAAAATATGGATAATTTTATCACAAATCACTTTCTTTTTGATATAATTTTCATTTTATTTTATATACAAAAACACTTATAGATGGTAAGAAATTCTTTTTCAAATTTTTCGATGCGACTCTTGGCAACATTTTATAAGACATTTCATTTCAATGTTTCAATATTCAAAGTTTTCAATGTTTATTACCAAACGAGATGCACTAATACACGATTCAGTAACTGTTTTATAATATTTTATTTATTTTAATTAATAATTTCACGATTTTTTAAAAACACAAACTTTAGCGCGGAAAACAAAAAGTTGTTTGGTTGGCCCTTTCTTTGACATATGATTCCGCCACATGCATTTTTTATATAACCATCCTGCTCTGAGGTGTGACAGATGAAATAGCAAATTCTATATGGGAAAAAACTTATCTTGCTCTCTACAGTATTTACCTCTATTATAAAAACGTTTTATTGTGAATAGCCCGGAGTGTGATACAATTTTAAAATATGCATTAGTGTTGAATATTTTTCTGATAGTGAGTCAACTTTCTGTAGTACATTATTTTCCCACTGGCGTCACTTAAACATCAACAAAAACTTTTGAGAAACAAAAAAGTTTACAAAACCAAAGTTTTCATTTGGCAGAAGATAATGCAGCTTATAAAACTGATTTTAAGACACACTCTCTAGATCGTATTAAAACAGAAAGTTAAACAAAAGAAATCTTGGTTCCTTTTAAATTAATTTTTTGGCGGGCGCGCATGCAATTTTACTAACAAAACACAAAAAGTGGAATAACTTTTGCACCATCAACAATTCGAAAAAACTTTACTTAGCTGTTTTTATTGGAAATGAGTTCCTCTATCATCCTGCTTCGTTTGATACGCGAATTTTTGGACACCCACTATGTGGAACAAAATTAACTGTAATTTTATCACCGTTTCAAACAACTCAAGTGCCGGTTTCTTAACTACCAAAACCTTAAGGAAACTACGTACTAAAACCGTGAGAACTCGCATTTGATGTATTTGTATTAACGGAAATAAACTGGATTAGCGACTCTACAGTGTCTGATGCACCTCGAAAAGAGTTTTTATAGCGGTTCATGTGATAAAAGTGAAGTTTATGCCAAAATTACCGTCAATTTACCGGACAAGTGGTGCAAAGGTTAAAGCTTCGGCACTTGGACCAGGAGGTACTGGGTGCGAATCCCACCAGAGGCTGTATGCAAAAGAGAATTTTTGTCATCGATTAAGATCGGTAATGTAAATAAACACAAGTAAGACCCTCTCTAGAGTGCAGAATTCAGCGTCGACCCACAGTTCATGTCAATGCACAGGTTGATATGGAGCTTGCAAAGTGAATGGGTGGTGTGTGCGTGAATGAAAAGGAGGGTATTAATGGACCTTCAAGGGACATTAAATCCACTGGACAATTAGTACTTTCTTTTTATTAAAAAAAACAACAAAATAAACACTGTTCTCCATAAGTATTTAAAATTGAAAACATTGAAAACATTCAAAAATTAAACTTTCTTAATAATATTTGGATATTTCTAAAACACAAATATTTCAACACCATTAAATTGCAAAATATTATTTTTGGGAAAAGTTTTGAGTAAAAGTTTTAATGATCAGAAATCTCTGAGATTTTTGTTATTCGAGCCAGAATATCATTGAGCGTAATACACAATTTTTAAACATTTTTATTCCGGGCGATCCCAAAGTTGATTTCTTATTCGAGGAAGAATAGCATTGAGTGTTATTCAAAAATTACATCGAGAATTAAAATATTTAAAACAATAATATATGGCTATCACCCAGAATAACCTAGAATTTCATATTCAAAAATTCTAAAATATTGGCAATTATTTAACTCCGCCCCTAAGAAACTTACGGAGCTACATGCGCTCGGAAATCTCTGAGACTTTTGTTTTTTGAGAGAATCATTGAGTGTAATACAAAATTATTAAAAAGTTGATTTTATTTAACTCTGCTCCTACAGATCACAATCGGGGGTGATCGAAGTGGTTCTGAATTAGTATTTATGAGAAATCAATCTGCCTTAGCCACATATTCCGAAGTCTGAAATTTTCTTTATTCGAGGGAGAATATCTATAGGTATTAATATTTTTTAAATAAACATTTAAAAAAATATTATCTCGACCTGTACGGATCGCTCATAGGTGATTGAAAATTATCGGAATTAGTGTTTGATAGAAGAATTAATCTGTGGCAAAATGCTGGAAATCTCTGAGATGCTTGTTATTTGTGTGGTGAGAATATTCTCGAGTGTAATACAAAAAATTTTAGACATTTGAAATGGTTTAACTCGGTCCCTACGGATCGTACCGAAGTGACTAAAGTGGTTCTCAGCTAGCATTTGAACATTTCAGCTAAGTAAGATTGTTTTCTTATTTGAAAAAACCATTGAAGCCGATAAAAATCCTTACATTCTTAGAGTTGATATTTCAGCCTTATCTTACTCCGTTATTTAGTTTCTTTATTTCTGGTATTTGAATTTTTGCGGAATTGATCATTTCTAAAAGCGCGACTCTCTTTTATATAAGAACATCAATAACATTTGTAATATTGAGGAGATCAAAATGGACTTGGGTATTTATTCCTCAGATAATTTTATATGGTACTTAAAAAAAATGAAAAAAAAAATATTTTTTCTACTCATCGCTAAGAGCAGCACCATCAAAGATTTTTTTCTGTTGATATTATAAAAGCACCAGAAAATTTCTAAACTTGTAATCAATATGTAGTCCTTGTGTTTACAACAAAATTTTATCCTTTGTCTTTCGACCGATTTTAATTTTGAAAATATTCGTACTTCATTTATTATTATTTTATTGTCAAGATAAAAATTACCATTCACATCACGAGAAGGTGAGGAAGAAGCAGTTGTCGTTTAATTAGATGAAATCTATCAAGATTCTGATGCCGAGAAACGTAATATGCCGGAATCCAAAAGATGATGATTCAGATGTTAACGATGAAGAGTTGATAGATGAACTAGTTCGAGCTCCGTCACATATCTAGTATAAGACAAAGGATATAGCGCCATGGAGTGAAGTTCCACCTAGGTCTTGTAGAAATCTATTGCAGAAAACATTTGGTCAGAGTATCATGCACCCATTCAAGCTATTAATCAGGGAAGAAATTTGCAATATAATAATTGCAATATGCATAAAACAATGGAAATACGGCTAAATTATACTGGGTAGCTCTGGGTTATCATGGGTAGGTACATGATGAATGCCATAATGAATAATGTATGCCAATATTTGATGGTCTGTGCCTCAGGTCAATTTTTTCGACAAAATTATCAACTAAAATAAATTGCGCAGCAATTCACAATAAACATTCATAGGTGGCCGTAACATCAACAAAAAAGCTATGCATGACTATTCGAAATACTAAATTGTCGACTTTTCGTGGATAAACAAAATATTAAATTAAATTAAAATAATGGAAGATGATAAACTACGGAATGTTTAAAAATAAACAAGTGTCACTTAAAATTTGTACAAAATTGTACACAATAACATATTTGCATTAAATACCAAATAATTACATTTGACTACTAAAATGACAAGTTAACTCGCGAGGAGGCTTTTCATTTGTAACCTGGCCCAGATTCCGATGAAATGACAATTTTTCGTGACAATTTTTATTAGTACAAAATTTTTCACAAAAATTTTGCGATGCTGATCAAATGAGACATGACATTTGGGTTAGCAAAGTGATTGAGTAGTGAAAGATTTATGCTTTTTCTGTGGAAGTTGCCGAAATGTTACTTTTGATATGCATACCAGATTCTACACAAGCTACAATCTAGCTCCTAGTCTGATGCTCGATTATAAATTTTTAATATTAGGAACGTTAAAAAGAGCAATAAAAGGTTCGTTTAAAAAACCTTTATTAGTAGTAGAATTCCTCATTGTAAAAGGGGAACATCGACCTGTCTCATCTTAAATTTTTGAGTTGAGAAATAACATCACAATGATATTCCAAAAAAACAAAGCTGTGATTCTTTTGTTGACTCTGTTCTACGATAAGGAAACCCAGAGAGCGGCCAGTAAAATGATATTATGGGTAAAATGATATTATTCAGGTAAAAAGAGGACGTATCGATGGCCACTTTCATTTTTCTATAATATTTTGCTCGTTGCAGGATTAGCAGCGTACATAGTTGCTTCTGTAAACAATCCGTTCCTATAATATCAGCAACCAACAGTCGGCGCAAATGTTTACAAGAACTATGTCAGCAGATAGTTATGCCAAAAGTCCTCCGGCGTTCCATGAATCCCAAAATAACATGGCATTTCGCCAATAAAATTTGAATTGAAAGTATTCTGGCACAAAAGGGAACTATTATAGCTGCACAGTCACTAACTAAAAATTGTGCGAACTGCAAAAAACCGGGTTTTGCGCAGCATTCATCGAATTTAACAAGTTGGCGAATTAATTTTACTCTTCAGTAAGAGTACTCTTCTCTCTCACTTAAGTTTTATAAATAAATATTGATATAAATAATATAAAATTTTCTTTTATTACTCTCTATACACGTTACGTTAAACTAACCCGGGTAAGCGGTTGTAAACACAATGGCTAATGAATCTTTATCAATATAAAGTTTCGGCAATTTTTTTTTTTTTTTTTCAAGAAATCATTTATACTTTTGGAAATTAGCTCAAGATTAATTACTAATGAATTTATCTAGATTATCACAAGATCTGTACTGCTTATATTTATTGTAATTTTGAAAAATAAAAATTGCTAAATTTAAGTAATTCACTTTACAAATTTTCCATAATTTTAGCCAAATGGAATTGTTTTAGTTTTCTCGCCAAAGCATTAAAACTTCCATACGCAACCGCATGTGATATCAAACCACTATTAAAACCTTATTAATATTTAAGGCGGATTCAATGTTGCGCTCGTTCGTTCCTTCCTTCCTTCTGATTTTTTTTTTAAATCAATCCAAGTTGCTAAAAAAATTCAGAAGAAAAAAACGTAATTTGTAACCAATGAAATTGGTTTAAAAAAATGTCAGAAAGAAGGAACGAAAGAACGCAACACTGAATCCGCCTTTATTGCTTAGAATTCTCTAATATTTACCGGAGTTAATTTTGGACGATATATATTCCTAAAATTGCGTATTGATCCGTTATTACCTTGGCTACCAGAAAAATAATAGTTCACATTCCTGACTTTAACTACCAAAAAAGGATTAGCAACTTAATCTTGCATTTCAAAATCATGCATTACAAAATCTTCCACTAAAAATCTAGCATATAAGAATTTCCCGTACATTTTGTACGATATCAAAATAAAATTTTTATGAGGAGTTTGATAACAGTGGAGTAAAACTGATTGAACGTATTGGGGGAAGATAACTGTTCATCCAGATATAGTCCACAATTCTGATCTATTGCAGATGCCAAAATGGGTTCAGAAATCTTCCCACATACCCAAAACAGTGTCGAAGCATCGCACCGGCGAGCACGGCATGCTGGAGTACATAAAATTATTGAAAATATAGCGAAGGAATTTATTGTGGCAAGGTTCAAATTAATGAGGTGAAATCCGGAGAACGCCTTTCAAAGAAAACAAAACAATAATCAAAAAAAAACAAAACGAATCATTAATAAAAGGAAAAGACTCAGTAAAACTGATTTAAAAAAAAAATCCGCCCACAATATTGTTTTCATTTTATTTGATTTTACCTTTTTTTAAAAAATTGTTAAATTCAAAAATGGCTTATTGGAAATCGGATAATACGAAACCGAAAGAAATAACAAAATATTTCGTGTTATGAGAATTTCGTTTTAAGCGATAATACTTACTAATATTTGATTCCTTAAAATTAATAAAAACAAGTACTAACTAAATCACATATATATTTAATTCCATTTAAATAAAAACATTTAATCATTATGTAGGCAATGAAAAAAAATTCATTAAGGTACCTACTTTTCAAAAATAGATATCTACATTATAAAAAAATACTGATGCTTTAATTCAATTCGCTATAAATAATTTTCCAAGTCACCAAGAATGTTGCACACTTTTTCTCCATCTGGTTGGGCTTCGATAAATCGACGCAAATCCAGTAGGCACTAACGAATGGTTTCAACTGAAGGTACCGGAACTGGAACATCATCTTCATCCTCTTTAGCGCTATCCTTGGGCGGTTGTGTATTTTATAATGTCACAAATTTCGAGATCGCTTAGAAGCGGCGTGGTATCAATATTATTATCCAAACTCAAGTAACCAAAGAAATATACGATCAAAAATATTATTCTTATCATCGTTTACAGTAGGCTCACATATTATCTCTGGCTGATCATCGTCGGAAGATTTTGTAATTGTAAAACCAGAATGACGAAATCGATTTGTTATAGGTACAGGTGTAATGTACAACGCATCTAAGACTGAGTCCTGTTTCATATCTTCCTTAAGCTCAATACTTGCATAAAATGGTTTTGAAGGAGCATTTTTTTGTAAAACACTTTTAAATTCTTAAAGTTTCCGCGATTACAAGGCTGTAATACACTGGTAGCATTTAGAGGCCGAAAAATTAAATTGACACTTTTGAGCTGGAATGAGCTGGGCAATTATCTATAATTATAACTGACTTTCTCTTTTTCTTTTTTATCAACGATTTCAACCAACTTGAAAATAAGTCCGCTGACATTCAGGCTTTTTTTTGCAGTGTAATGAAGGGGTAGATTTTTAACGTTTTAAAACATCTCGGATTTTGAGACTTTAGCATAGTACTGTAAGAAGTTCCTTAGATTTTTTACCACCAGAACAGGTTTCTCCTTTAAATGTTAAAATTTTATCCAACGAAAAAATAAACCGAATTAATCCGCATTAAAAATGACTTTTCTATCGTAATCATTCAGAATTGTAGATAAAGTTGATGATATCCAATCGGAAGTCATATCAGCTGATAATTGTCTCGCCTCTCCACTAATACACTTAAAGACAATTCCGTGTCTTGTTTTGAAACGTTCTAGCCATTCAGGGTTAGATTTGGTAATGTAATTCCCATTTCGATGGCTATTTTATCAGCCTTTTCCACTAATAAAGGTCCAGAAATAGGAGCATTTTGAGACCGCGCTTGTTTAAACCAAAGCAGCAATCCCGAATCTAAATTTCCATAAGCAAACGTTTCCGGTTTCCTTCGAATTCACCTTTTTCATATGAAGGTTGAATTTTTAGATCATTTTTTATAATCGATCGTTGACAAAGTTTGGAATCCCAATTTCTTTACAAATTTCTGTTTTTGATCGATTGCCTCGATCAAGATTTTACGGAAGCTAACCATGCTTTTGCTTATTAATCACTGAAGATGCAACAACAATTTTAAAGAATTGTAGAGAACATAATTTTGACAACAAGAACTAATTTTATATCTCACTCACCAAAACTAGCATGGCTTATACGGGTGATTGTTGATATGGGTTTTATATGGGTGATTTCTGGAATCCCACCATTTTTTTTAATGAATTCACTAGAACTGATTTTTTGTTTGTCTACGTTTATTTGCTTTTAGGTCACTGACAGATAAATCAATTTTTTGGTCATTTAGCTATCTCCGGGAAGAACCGTGTGGTTTCGACCAAGTTACTTCCCATTTTGTGATAGCTCTTTTTTTTTGTTTTTTTTCTAAAGTTATTTAATTTTTTTTTTTATTTTTTTGTATTTTTTTTAGTTTTGTTATATGCAATGTTTAATTAAGTTACAGTTTCATTTGTAGAACTAAACATCGTTAAATTTTCTAAATAAAAGAGAATCCTTGCTTTAAACCGTGCACTTGTTTCTGCGAAGACTGGTTCGCTATTTTGGTCGTCGTACAGATGGTAACGTTAGTCTGTCCTGTATATGTAGGTCACAAAATGCGGAGTAACTCCAGTAAACGGGCTACAACTGATAAAATTTTAAAATTTTTGCCTCTGATTTGGAGTGTTTTTGAAATATCGTTGAGATCGTCTATTCTTAGATTTTTTTAAGATTCAACATCAAATACTAATAACCGATTTAATGAAACATCATTTGCATACTCGTTATTACAGGAGCAAATTTTTACTTCATTAAAATATATAGCCGTTTCTAAACTTTTTAAGTCAAATACTACTCGACAAAATAAGAAAACAATGGGATTTTCAAAATGGGATTTCTGACGTGACTCACACCGACATTTTTGTTTTATGAAAACACTGGTGTTTATAAAATTCGTGTTAAACGAATATTTCCGTACTAATTTTATATAAAGCGAATGAAAAATTTGTTCGCCTTAAATGAAACTTCATGTTAAAAGTTTCGTCCCAAGCGAAAAATTTCATACTAAAATAATATGAAAAAGCTAAGTATGTATGTATTTAAAAAATTCTTGATATCCGGCTAAAACGCCAAAATTTTGTATTTGCAAGATTTTGAAATACATAGTTTCGGGGCGCTCCCTCAAAAAAACAATAGTTTATATTTGAAGTTGTTAAGGTTTTGGAAAAATAAATATCTTAATATTACCGCATCATACGAACTTTTTCTTTACAGCTGAGTTATTTCGAGTGAGTCTTTTTTAAGCCAAGTTTCACAAATAACTTCCTTTATATTATACTTAAAATTTAAATGAAGCTCGTCTTTACTTATACTCGTACTTCTGCTTTAATATCGTACATGAATTCAAAGCATTTTATAAAATTTTCATTGTGCTTTATTTTAATGCGTTTAAGGTCGTTAATCATTTTGACCATAAATATAATTTACTTGTCGTCGTCATTGTCAACATATTGAAATCATAACATCGTTTAGATTAACAATTAAATTTCAGAAATATTTTCTCACCTAAAGTGTCGTTTTAACCGAAAAAGAAAATTATACCCAAAATCCAATTTTCTAGTTGAGTTATATGGATCAGAAAAGGTCAGATTATTCAAGGAGGTGCATTTTTATGTAATTTCTACATAATTTCGTGTCGCCTTTCATATATATTTTTTAATAATGTGGCATAAGGTTACCTAAGGTATGTACATACCAGAAAAAACAAAATTACACACTTCTAAAATTATTTCTGAGAATCGTGTGCTTATAAATTTTTCTTTTCAGACAACAAATACTGTGTACGGTTTCTCAAGAATTTATTATTTTCATCTGAAGACAAAGTATAGTAATTCAGAAAATCATTATTTATGCAACATACATATACATAATAAATTTCATCTTAAAATTTACACGAATTACAAAGAAATTAAAACCTAATTTCTCGTTTTTATTATTATTAATTTAAAAGTTTTGTTTATAAACACATTTAACCACAATCCAAAAGTTCTGAAAGTTTATCTGCTCTCTTGAAGGTGTTGTATTTTCTTGTGAAGTGAATGAAGACCGCACAATAAAAAAATTAATTTCAGCTAAACTTATTTTCCTCACAAAAAAAAACGTTTAAAACATTTTGCTTGGGTGAATCTACCAGCACAGCACCCCTGTAGGAATTGTAGACAACGAACATATCATTATTACGCTGATAAAATATTAATGTTTTACCGTTTGATTTAGTTTTAAATTGCATATACGTACAGCATACGTATCACACGTGCGATCATTGAAGGTAATTTAAGCATTAAGTTCGCTTGGGGAAAACAATATTTTATATAATATGACGTAGAGTGGCTTCAAACAAAATTTTGAGTTTAATTTGCAATGCTTACAACAGTGGAAATGAAGTTGTATTTGAACAGGGAAAAATGAAAAAAAAACAAGTTTTTGTATCCGGAAATAAACTTTTATATTTTACATAATAATACAACGAGGCAAAAAATCTCCTCATTTTACTCGTATATGGTGGTACGCTGGAGGTGTTTTTTTTTAATATTTTCAGTTTTCAATGTAAAACGTGAATGGAGCTCTTCATTCATGATAAAATGGTGGAGTTCACAACAATTAACAAGTCATCTTACTATTAGAGATTATGAACAAATATTACAGTGGATTATTACTGTGGAAGAGCTTTCAAAAACAGACGTTTAGTCAAATACATCCTTTAACAAATGATACCCTTCAAAAACAGCACCGAACCAGGTTGAACTTGATTTTTACCCTATTTTTCACTTGCACCACATCACACCAGATATGGTTGCGTTATTGAGGATACAGTAAACAACCATGTGATAACTCAAAATAGTATTAACCGAAAATTTGGAACATGATTTGATGAATGGAATAATTTCAATCTGCAAAATGTGTAATACTAATTAAAACAGTTGAATTCGCTTAGTGCTCAATTATCTGAATTTTACATTGAAATATCTGGCTATCACCTTGCTATGGAGAGTGAACGATTCGGTTTAAATTCGAGCTGACTAAGCTTCAATTTTTAAGAACTGTTGTATCGAAAATTTTTTGACATCCGGAGCTTTACAGAGTTTATGGTCGGGTTGGGCTTAAGGTTATTTTTTCGGGGGGACCAACCGACCTAGGTAGCCATAATTTCCCAGTAAAATATCCCACTTGAGCGTTTCCTAATATTTTTTACGACTTTTGCAACGTGAGGCCGAGCGTTGTACCGAAAACTGACTTTAGTGCGCCTTTCCTCCTATGCAGGTCGTTTTTCTCGTAAAACACGGCTCAAACGAAATAATTGTAGTTTGTACCGCTCGTCAGTAATGGAGTCGCAAGTTGTAGTAGCTCTTAGTACTAAACGCCTGTTTGATCCCACCAGAAACACAACATAACCTTCGAACCATGAATCTTCGTCTTTGGTGTTGATTTTGAGGGCGATGGCAAAAAATTTTTGCCAGAATTTTTGCCTCTTGAGATTATCGTAAAAAATCCACTTCTCGTCACCATAGTCACTATCCGATGTAAAAAAAAGCCTTTTTTTGTTTGCCTTTGAAGCAGCTGCTCACAAGAAAAAGATCGCCTTTCCACGCCTCTTGGTTTCAATTAATAAAGAACCCAATTGCCTTGCTTTCGAATCATGCCCATAAATTCCAATCCTATGGAAACTGTTTGTTGAGTCACCTCCAACGTACCGGCAAGCCCTTCCTGCGCTTGAGTCGGATCTTCAAAAAGCATTGCCTCTAATTCATCGTATAACGGAAGTTTTTACAAATCATTTGCGACCTGTTTCAATTGCATATGGATGTGTTTATTACCTGTATAAGACGAAACTTGAGTTATACTCGAGAAATTTGAAAACAATTGGTACAAAGCATAGAATTAAACAAACAAAAACCTAACCACCGTTATAGTCAGATATTTGAAATCTCAATTGATTTAATTATAGTCATATAATGTATTCATATAATAATTAATGTTTAATTAATATGACCAAAAATACTCTAAGTAAGATGGTACCAGATAAATAAAAATAATGTATGGAATAATAGGAATCTGGCCTAAAAGTCACTTGAACAGTGCAATATATAAGAGCTATTCAATTTCGAATAGTACGCAAGAAGTCTTTGTGGATCGTCAGGGTACGCAACCTGCTTGGCTCGTTCGATTTTCATAATTAGTACGAAAAAGTCCACAAATGGAAATTCTGTGGAGTGAATCCTAGAAATTTTGACTAGAACTGTTTAATATCGCAAAATTATGCCACATGCCTATGCGGAGCGTATCCTGGAGATTTTGCGACATACATAGTGCAATTATTGATAGGATTCAAAAGACTTATCAATCATTAATTTTAAAAAAGTAATATGACATTTTAACATCAATTAGGCAGTGAAACCCATTGGATTCGGCGCTAGCGAAATAAACATAAAAAACCGGCTATAATCTATAATAAAATGCTGGTCTCGGACCATTTCATTATAATTTTCAAATAATATTCTGGCCAAATTGGAGCACCCTGATGATTGCGTGTGGCGTAATTTTACGAAATTGGACTATGTGCCAAAACCTCCAGGATTCGCTCCACAGAATTTCCATTAGCAGACTTTTTCATTCTAATTATGATAAAATGAACGGGCCAATGTGTAGCGTCCGTTAAATCCAAATGATTTTGAATTTAATTGACTCGATCGAATTTGATCTGGGACGGAACTCAGGCATTTCTTAGGCGATTGTGTTCGGATTGAGCATGTTGGATGGAAATGGGATTCATATATCATTTTTAGAAGAAATTGTGGAATATGGCCACCTGTGATGGAACTCAACCAATTCTCAACCGTTTATGATATAATTGGGTATGCTGGATGGCAATAGCATTCTTAAATGATTTTGAGAAGAAGTTGTGGAATATGCCCACCTGGGATGGAACTCGAGCAATTCTTGACAGATTATGATGGGATTCGATTTGATTAATCGAAATGAAATTCGTTAGTAATTTCTAGAAGAAGTTTTTTAATATGGCCACCTAGAACGGGTCACGGCTATTACTTAACCGACAATGTAGTGGAGAGTGTAACTATTGGTGGTTTTATGGAATTAACTCCCAGACCATTTATACTCTTGTATTTCAAGTACCTCAAAAGTGTAATTTTCCGCTTGGTTCGAAAGGTTCTGACGATCTCAAGATTTTCGAGGTCGTTGTTGATAAGAATACTATAAATTTATCCGAGCCTTTTGTGTAGGGTTCACAACTCTTTCCGACGATTGACGAAACTTATTCCCATCCACCATATTCAATTTTATCATAATCGGTTAAAAAATTATCAAATTCTGTTCCAGGCAGCCATATTCCAGAACTTCTTCTAAAAATCATTTAAGAATACTATTTCCATCCAACATACCGAATCCCATCATAATCGGTTAAGAATTGATCGAGTTCCGTGCCAAGTGACTATATTCCAGAATTTCTTCCAAAAATGATTTAAGAATCCCATTTCTCTCCAGCATACCGGATGCCATCATAATAAGAATTGATCGAGTTCCCGACCCAGATGACCACATTCCAGAACTTCTTCCAAAAATAATTTAGGAAACCGAAACAAGGAATTATCAAAAAAATAGAAATTAAAAAATTTCCGTTAAATCGAGGGTCCGTTAATCGAGGTTTTTCTGTATGTAATTGGAAATTTCGTTATAATTAAAAATAATCCGCTCGACAATGATTAATCATCCTGTTGATCCTTATAGGTGGAAATAGAATGGTGGAATGGTGGATAGGTGGAAATGGAATAATCACGGGCTCTAACCGGAAGTATTTTTTCAGCTGAAATTTCGAACAAAAGTCTACCTTTATCGAATTATAAAAATGGATTCACATAACAACGATAATTTTAAGCAAAAATTTCGAAATAGCAACCAAGGGTCCTTAATGAAGAATTTATTCAATATTTGTCTTTTTATGGGTATTAAGTTTCACTTCTTGTACTAGTGGTTAGAAACAACTTGATCCCGTAAAAATCCAAAACGCTAGACGCATGTTTAAGAGCCCTGGAATAGGTAAGGACTGTATCGTTAATTAATTTCGTTAATTAAATCCGAAGCTTGTCATTTGCGGCTTTAGGTTTGAGATGTTAAACAATTTAGATAATGCCGTTTTACGACAAATCAATGGTCAAAAAATATCAGAAATTTACTATTTTGCGATGAACATGCCCAAAACAAATGGGAATTCCCGATATTCAGCTCTTTTGAGTTCTATCGCTATTTTTTTAGAGAATGTTGATCAAATGACTTAAAAAAAATCTAGTTGGCTTTGGAAATGTTACCTCATTTTGTTTTTCATTATGATAAATGAAGTTCATTTTCCTTTCTTTTGTTTAGTTTTATTAGAATAAAAATTATTAAATAATAAATTATATTGTGTTGTCAATAATAATTTAGTGTTGCTAATGAAAAGGGAAAATTTGCTGTTTACCACGATCAAAGACATTCGATTCTTGCCGAAGTTCGAAATTAAAACCGTTCGAACCGTGCAAACCGTTCGTCACACAATACAGAATGCTAACCATCTAAAACGGATGAAAATTAAGAAAAAATCACCATTAAACTAAGCTCGAAAAAAAGAACTGGCTTCAATTTGGGAAAGAGTTAGAATAGTCATAACTATTATTTCCATGACCTACGCAAATAAGAGCTAATTCCCAATCGGTGAATCCGAGTGAGGGATGAGTGTGGTGGGCTTTTCAAAATCAAAAATAACAGCAAATTCGTATTTGTCTATTTTAGATTCAACATTTTCAAAGTTCCAACATTTGTTAAGACCACTGAAATGGATTATAAGCAAGAGAACGCCCCAAACCATTGGGCAAGGATTGTAAAAGCGTAGATTTCCAAGAAGAACGTCGATTTACTTAAATTTCCCTGGCACTGATTTAAATAGTATGGAAAACGTTTGGGGATGGATTTCCCCGCAAGATTTATGAAGGAGATTAGCAGTACAACGATAAGGAGCCGCTTATTGAAGCCATCAAAACTGTTTGGGTCGACATTCCCTTGAATTATTTGAAATCGCAATACTATTGATTGGGTATTGAACCCAATAAAATATTTGAGCTGATTTCAAAAAATTGAGGCAGCACTCATGAAAAATAGAGAATATCAACGTCTACTACTGATGATCAGTTTAAAAATTTAGTTTTTTGTTAAAATTTTTTTGTTCTCTATTTTATCATCAATCCCTAAGCTCTTTGAGGCCATATTGACAAAATACATTTTTTTAACATAAAGAATTGCATTTCAACATCTCAGCATGGGTTTTCAAAGGTAAATCCGACCACAACAACCAATCTTATTGAGTTTCAACGTGAAATTGTTGATACATTTGTGTCGCAGAGTCAACTTGATGTCGGTTTTGTTGATCTCACAAAATCGTTTGACTCTGTTCAACACCAAATCATCATACATAAACTCAAGATGTTTGGACTATCAGAAAAATTCATTAATTGTGTTCAATACGTTAAGTTAAATCATGTCAAGTCAGATAAAATAAACGTTATTTCCGATGTTCCGCAGGGCTTACACATTGGTCCTCTATTATTTACAATACTTGATAGAGGTATTCCGTTACTCTAAGGGACTTAAGTATACAGGTGATCTCAAACTTTTTTGTCGCGTTGTTGACCCTTCGAATGCCACTAAATTACAAGTCAAATACTAGGAAGTGTGCTGTTATGTCCTTCTCAAGGAAAAAAAGTCTGATCAATTTTGATTATAATATTAATAGCGAAACATTAGCTCGTGTTAACAAAGCACAGACTTGGGAGTAACATTTGACCCCACACTGAGATTTATTCCGTATATTGATAAAATAATATCAAAATCGTTGACTTTGTTGGGTTTATTCAGCGTCTCTCTAAATAATTTAAAGAAAAAAGGACTCCTCACATCTTATATTCATCAATGGCCCGGTCAAATTTAGAATATGCTATAGTCGTGTGAGCTCCTTTTTATAATGTCATATTGAATGAATAGAAAAAATTCAGAGAAAATTTACTCGACAAATCTTTTTTAAATTTAATCTCTTTGACATGGACAGACGGCTAACTTATTTGGAGACTCTTCTTAATACACCTAGTTACAATACGAGATGTTTCGTTTTAAATTTAGAGCCCTTGTCAATCAGACGTTGTTTTGCTGCGGCTTTATTTGTGGCTGATGTCTTGGAAGCAAGGATTGCTTCGTCCTTTTATACTGTCGCGTTTGAATATTTATGTTCCCATAAGACAACTTAGAACAAGGTCTTTATTGATACCGGAATTTCATCGTTCCAATTACTCAGTACACGAATCAATTAATTTTATGATTGCGAACTTTAACTTTAATTTCTGTGATATTTTTGATTCCGGAATGACTAAAGCTTGTTTAAAAATAAACTGAAAGATACATTTAAAATTTCTATGTTTGAACTGACGACGAAGATCGTCGTGTTTTAATGAGATTTCCATAATTTTATGCAATACACATATATTGTAAAAATGTAAATTTTGTAAATTTTGAGATTTTCATGCAATCGACTTGTGATTAATTTATTTTTATTATGTAATTTCTTGTGGATTATAGTTTTTGTAAATAAATAGATAAATAAAAGTATAGAAAAAAGATAGCGATAGAATTGAAAAGAGATGAATATCGGGAATCCCCATTTTTTTAGTGGATTTAACGTGCTGTAACGAAGTGTATATACAAAATGTCAATATTATAGATTTGTTCTGGTACATTTTTCTTTTAACTTCAATTGCCTTACATTCAACTTACTTGAAAAGAGTGTTCATAAGATTATAATGAGGTTTACGAATTCAATTAAGCGTTAAGATTATGTGAGCACTGAGCAAGAAACACAACAAAATTTATTTTTGTTCTTTTTCTTCCATCCCCATCAAAGACACTTCCTAATTTACGTTTTTATAATTATTAAACAACCTTTATTAATTCAGGATTTATTCCGTATAGAATGCGAGAGTTTTAGTGTTGTGCAGAAATTATTATTTTGATATACCCTATCCCTAATACCAGACTCTAATCCTGAAATCTCGGAATTATTATTTTTTAATTATTGGACATGCTAATATAAATTAAAATGTCTAATGTAGATTTAAAATAAAAACACGTATTTAAGTAGATGGAAAACTAGTATCAGATTTAAATTACTTTGATTACCATGAAAGCTTTTTAGTTTAAAATAATTTTTATTAAAAACTATATTTTGTATAACTTTTCAAAAATTAAACTTTTAAAACATTGACAGACTGATTTGACATTTTTTTGCTAATATTAATTTAAATTTACGTTCTAGATTTTTTATTTATATTGTGTATAGTTTTTAAATTGTACGTTATGATTTTTCGTGTACTGTATAGTGTAACGTACCAGGATGCAGGATTATTTATTATTGCATGAATAAATAAAACAAAGACTCGAAAAAATTAAAAATTTGATTAGTTTTTGTGTTGCTACAGCAAAAAGTGCGATGTGGTTTGCGCGAGAATATGAATAACACGATGCATCTCGAAATTAATTAAACTTTATTTTGAACCTTTATTAAACATAAATTATTGGGATTGCAGTATATAATATTTTATAGTGATAACTAGCCATAAATTATTAAGTACTTAAAAAGTTTTTGTTAAATTAAGACATAGTAATAATAAATAAAATTAATGTGCTTGAAAATATATAACGGAATATTTACGACTAACATATGCAACTTATAATTGTTTCGTTTTACTACAATTTGATTTACTTCATTACATTTTAAGCGTACTGCATAAAATATTTAATTGTTTCTTAGATATGTGAAATTAGAAATTTTCATTGTGGTACAATTATAAATTTATTAGACGTGATTTGTACCTAGAACGTAATATAATTTATCATTTTTACTGTCGACGTGAAAAACTAACAATTAAATTTAGTAATTCAATAAAAATTCGCCTCGAGCTAATTCTCGGTAAATGTGTGTGTGTATACTAGTACGGAGGTATGTTATCCAATTTGACATTGTTCGTTTTACATGTATTCATATGTATGTATATACAAATCTGGGAATTTGTTTACCTAATCAATTACTCTTGATATGTAATTGTTTCATGCCTTTCAGGTATTCCTTTGTTAACCTTTTTTACCGAATAAGCAATAACGTGTCGAATCGACCGGAATTTTGCTCCTACCAACGATATCGAAAACAAGAGGATTAAACCTTTAACATTCTTATCGTTCTAGAATCTAGGATTATGTGTTTTGGGTTTATTGATCGGTCGACCGTAGTTTTTTGTTGTCGGATGTACTCGTATCAGTTTAAAATTTTAATTAAATATTTAAGAAATTTGATCCTTTAAAGTAGTGGCAGTTCGAGCAATATATAGATATCAAAAAATCGATTTGCGACCAAAAAAAAACTTCTAAATAATCAAATTGTAATTTAACGGGAAGATTAAATGTTCTAGAACACACTATAGTGTTTAGTAAACGGTTATCTAAATAAAATGTTTCATAATTTGTGCATTCACTATGTCGTCGTGATTGTCGATGAATATTTTTTTGTTTTGTAATAAATGTGAAAACAGTTCAATTATCATCCTATGCAAAATCTATGAATCAGACCGAAACGCCATATCCAATCGCCATCAGCCATCCAGCAGAGACAAATAGTGTATAATTTAAAACTAGCATTAAGTAATAACACTTTTAGAATAACGACGAAAACGATACATTCAAATAAAGATGTCCCTTAGAGCCAAACGCATCGTGCTGAATTTTTCTTTTAAATAAATTGATTTCTAGATTTCTTAAAAACTCGCTGGAAACGTCTAGACATGGAGGCTGTACCTGTTAGAATATTAAAACCAAATTATTATAATCGCAAATACCTCATTTCACTAACTAATCACTAAGTGCAAACAGAGTAAATGCATCAATATACATATACGAGTAAGACGGAAACAAAACGACGAACATTACAAACGAAAACATAAAGCGACACGACGAACACAAACAATCAAGAACAAACGCACAAATTTATTTATTAAAAAAAAATTTAATTTTTTCTAGTTCGCTTGTGCCAATTGTGACACCAAAAAATGTCACATCACTGGCAAAGGCCATCATTATTCATCAGCCGGACGACAACTGCCATTATACATGGCTGATAAAAATTTAATTTAATAATAAATGTAATAATATACACAGAATAATAAATAATATAAACCGATATATCTGCGGGTGTCGATTTTATTCAAAATCCGACAGGAAAAACATGACGTTTTCGTATACGTATAAAGAAAGAGTATAGTATACAATTTTATATTAGTGTGTGTAATTTTTCTGTGGTTAGATTTTTTTGTTTTCTGCGAATGTAAGGATCAACAATTATGAATCGGTACAAATCGGTTCAGTTTTTTGGTGCGTATGTTCTTTCATTGTCTCATTTTTTTGACATCTCACAAAGTTTTTGGCCCGTTCCACACGCGATTATATTTGAAGTATACTTCTTACTTCAAAATAAGTCGTAATAGTTTTTTTATTGCTAATTTAAAGTATTATTTTATATTTAACCACAAAAATTTTTTGTATTGTTTTATTCTGCCCTCTCGAAAATAAAATTTAATCTAAAATCTACTTCTCAAAAACGGCCTTAATTTTTGTTTGGCGAGTTAACACGTTCGCGCAAATGACTGCTGTAGCAGTCATACAACTTTTTCGTTTTTTTTAACACGTTCGCGCAAACAACTTTCATTTTTTAAGGAATAACTCGCCATATTTCTCTAGCACACACATTTAGAAAGTGTGCGTCAACGTGATAAGAAAAAAAAATTTAACTACACATATTTTATTTTTTTTTTCAATGCGATGTCGAATAAATGTTTTGTTTTCGCAGAAACACAGAATTAGAAATTATTTTAAAACTAAAATTAAATAATTAAATAAATTTAATTTTATTTAAAGCATATTTGCATTGCATTTACAATTTTTAAATTATAAATGGAAATATGAATCTAGAAACGTCATATCCAAACAAATTAAATGACGCACTTTCTGTTAGACTGCGAACATGCCCCACGTGTATGCGTGTCACCGAACAAGACCAAACCAAGTAACAAAAGAGGACACTGAACTGAAATCTGTCTTTAAAAGGGAAATGCAGTTTTTTAGTGAGTCAGTTTTTACAAAGCAAAAGAGTTGCATTATTTTTATATTTCGCGTGTTAAATAAATTAAATTACAACAATTGGGTTCTTTTATTTTCCTTTAAATTTTCATTGCCATTTTTCATTTTTCACTGCCAAAATATCAGGTTATGGGCCCAGACGACGTGTAAAAGGGATTTAAGAAGTATAAAAATCTAGACGACGTAACCTCAAAATAGACGCAACATGGATGGGACGAAATTGGATAAACTTAATGCCAATGATTATAGACATTGGTCGTTGAGTATTCAAGGTGTATTAGAGGTTAAAGGATGTTGGAATGCAGTTGATCCAGGGTTTGAAGATGGAAAAGAATTAACAGATGTACAGAAGAAAACGAATCATTTGGCGAAAAGTATATTTTACCTATCCGTTAATGATGAAAGTTTAGACGATATCATTAATTGTAAGAGTGTGAAGGAAATTTGGAAAACACTTCAACAAATTCATACAATGTATGACACTTGGCACGGTCTTTTACTCGTTCGTGATTTTGTAAATCTGCAGAAAGAATCATCACAGTCTATTGGTGATTACTTGATGAAACGCAATGCCTTGTACAACAAAGTCAAAAATGCGGGGTTTGAATTCAACGAAAAAGCAATTGCAGGGTTTGCACTACTAGGCTTACCACATGAATATGGGTATGTTGCAAGAAATATTCGAGCCGATGACGATGAGCTGCAAATGACGAAAATAAAGAGCAAGCTATTAGAAGAAGAAAGAAGAATTCAGGGGCATGGGCACCCTAATGATGATACTAAGGCATTAGCAACGAAGCAAGCTGAGAAACCAAGGGATTTTAAGCAGAAGACGAATTACAATAAATGATCATAGCGAAAACAAAATAATGATAAATCACAGCAGTCCCAACAATTTTTTCGATGTTATTCATGTTTAGAATTTGGACATATAGGTAGAAATTGTCCAAATAAAACGCAAGGACGCAAGGAAGAAACAATTAGTTCGAAAGCTGTAGCAAAAGTTGTTACAGGACAAAAATGTCGTGAATCATTTAGTTGATCTACAAATGATAAAAATACAAATATTGATTGTATGTGGATCCTTGATAGCGGTGCCACTGACCTCGCACAGGGTTGATAATATATATAAAGGTTGTTCTCATAAAAAGGTTGTTCTCAGCAGTGATAATGCAGTTTAGCTCGATCAAGATGGTGTTATTGCAGTCGCTGTGAAATCCGAAAGACTGTTCAAATTTTATGAGAGCTATCATACAAGCGAAAAAGTTGAGATTGGGAAGTGTTTTAAAACTGAGTCCAGAAATATTTGGCACCAATGTTTGGGCCATACAAATATTATTTCGTTGAAAAAAATGGAATCAGAGTTACAAATTGCAACAACGGAAGAAGAAGTCAATAAATGCGATACGTGTATAACAGGAAAGATGAAGGCGAAGTCATTTCCGAAGCAAACTTTAACACGGGCGAAAAAACCATTAGAATTGGTACACAAAGACGTAATGGGGCCATTCAATCCTACGTCAATGGGAAATAATAGATATGTGGTTACATTTATTGATGACTATTCAAGATTTGCTGTAATTTATTGTATTTCTCATAAAAGTGACGTTTACAAATCAATCAACATTTATCGACGGAATGTTGAAAATATGCATAACCGAAAAATTGCGGCCATTCGTTCTGATAATGGGGGTGAATATTGTGGAAGTAAATTTTCTTCTGAGTTTCAATTAATGGGTATCGAGCACCAATTGACGGTTCCAGGAACACCACAACAAAATGGCGTGGCTGAAAGATTTAACCAAACACTGTTAAATGCAGCAAGATGTATGTTGATAGAGTTAGGTATGCCATTACAATTCTGGGGCGATGCTATTACAACGGCGTGTTACATTCGTAATAGATGCTCGACTACGGCCAATGACGGTGAAACTCCTTATGAAAGATGGAAACATCAATCTTCAACTTTATCTCATATGAAAGTATGGGGTTGTCGTGTGTGGTCAAACTTTGGAATCCCGTATCAAATAAAATTTTCATCAGCCAGGACGTGATATTCGATGAGACTTGTTTTCCAATGAGGAATACAATTTTGGACTGCATATCTGAAAGTAAAAGAAATGAAGCAATAACATTTGGATTGAACATATTTCCAGTATATGAAGACGAAAATGACGATGAAGTTATTGAATCCACAGCAGAAATTTCGGAAGACGATCAACAGAAGGAATACCGGGAAAATGTGTTAGAAGGTGTCGTTACACGAACTGGCCGGGAAATCAAAAAACCGTTGTGGTTGCGCGATTACGAAACTAGTGACATTGTTGGATATGCAATGAAAATTTCGAATGTTGATTTTAAAATTCCATAATGGCAAATTCCTCGAGATGGTGGATGTGAGTTGTGGAAGCAGTCAATGCTTGTTGAAATTGAAAATTTGTTGAGAAATAAAACGTGGGAATTTGTCATTCTACCAAAGGGAAGACGATCAATAAAATCCAAGTGGGTATTTAAAACCAAATTCGACGAGAATGGTAAACCGGAACGATATAAGTCAAGAGTGGTGGCTGTGTAGGTAATTATCAAAGGCCGGGTCTGGATTACGACAAAACATATGCACCAGTTGTACAAAAGAAATCCATGAGAGCTGTAGCAGCAAAGAAAAAATGGGTTGTAGATCATGTTGATATCCAAGCTGCCTATCTTCTAGCAGATCTTGAAGATGAAGTATATATGGATTTACCTGAAGCATTTAAGATTTTGTCAGACGATTTACGACTTAAATTCGATCAAATCCCAGATGATATCTCTACTGAAAAATATGTGTGCAAATTAAAGAAGAGCATATATGGATTACACCAATCAGGTTTGAAATGGAACAATTGTATAGATTCATTTTTGAAATCACAAGGTCTTAAAAGATCTGTGGCCGATCCTTGTGTGTATTATTGCGAAAGTAGAGAGCTCATAGAAACGACATTCGTAGATGATTTGCTGCTATACGGTGTAATTGACGAAGTAAACATTATGAAAAATGCTTTGGGAACTAAATTTGATGCACGTGATTTAGGTGAATCGAAATATGTATTGTCAATGAAAATAACTAAAACTGTAAATGGATATAGCATTGATCAATCTAATTTCGCAAGAGACCTATTAGCTGACATGAATATGGGACATTGCAGTAATGTGAAGTCTCCAATGAATTTGAACGAGAAGTTAATGAAAACAGAAGACGCCGATGAACTTGATGAACAGCGATCACATATATACAGAGTCTGTTGTATTTGTCGACAAACACAAGATTTATCTCATAGTGTTACATTATTAAATCAATTCAACAATAGACCATCGGAAAAACATTGGAAAGCATTAAAACACGTTCTATACGATATCTTCAGGGTACCAAAAGCTATGTACTAAATTATTACACTGACGGTAATGATTTACATGTTTACAGTGACGCAGATTGGGGATCTGACATAACAGATCGAAAATCGTTTAGTGGTTATGTAATTACACTAGCTGGAGGTGCTGTACATTGGATGAGTAGAAAACAGCGATGCATAGCATTGAGTACAGTTGAAGCAGAGTTCGTTGCATTAAGTGAAGTTGCGAAGGAATGTACATGGTTGAAGAATTTTATGGAAGAAATTGGTCTTACAAGTTTTATGAGCCAACCAATTATAATTAACGTAGACAATCAAGGAGCCATCCATTTGGCAGAAAATCAAACCATTTCTGAAAGATCCAAGCATATAGAATGGAAGTGGTTTCATATTCGAGAAAAGATCTCAAACGGATCAATGTCACTGAAGTACATAAAAACCAACGATAATTTAGCAGATTCGTTAACCAAATCTATACCTGGTTTGAGACTCGTGGAGCATTTGGGTCATTTGGGGATCGGAGATCCAGGAGGAATGTTAGACTGCAAACATGCCCCACGTGTAGGCGTGTCACCGAACAGGACCAAACCAAGTAACAAAAGGGGACACTGAACTGAAATCTGTCTTTAAAAGGGAAATGCGGTTTTTTAGTGAGTCAGTTTTTACAAAGCAAAAGAGTTGCATCATTTTTATATTTCGCGTGTTAAATAAATTAAATTACAACATTTGGGTACGATGCTATAAGTTCATATTTTCTTATGAAATGTGTAAATTGTTTTTTTGTAAAAGTTTTAATATATGTATATATTGTATTAATTGAATAACTGAACAATAGTTAAATTATATTTTAATTCATATTGAAAACATTTTCATATATTTTGGTATTCAGTTGATATTACAATAATATAAAGATTATCAATTATTCTGTATTAAACCAATTTGTTCAGAGTAGAGACGGTAAATAAATTTTGAAACTTTTTTACAAACCACCACATATCCACTTGGAAAAATTAAATATTAATAGACCTATTTAAATTTGGTTTGTAAAATATTTTCGTACAGTATATTTAAGGTCTAAGGTTTAAGCTTTCATGAGGTCATTTACTTACTACAATACTGAAATACTCTACTAAAAATCTCTACTTCATATACGAGTAATACGAGTATAATAGTGTTGATGATATAGTGTTGTGTTATTAATTTATCTTAACATAATTAATATAATATGTAATCATTTTTCGAACTAAATACATAGATTACACTCAAATTAAAGTGAAATAATATTTAATAACGTGACCATTGTGCAATACGAAACGGGAACATAGCAAAATATAAAATATATATTTGTATGTGAATGTAATAAATTGTGACTCATTTAGATTTATTTTATTTTTAACGGGATATTTATTACGATTTTGATCTGTGTACGAATAATAATTAACAATTAGCTGATACATTCATAAACTTTGTGATATAACTTATAATCATAAAACACTTATATTCCGTTTGTCATAAACATCTTTTAAACATTTTGAAATATTTAATACAGTGAATTTTTAATACTGAAAATGTCTTGTGTAACATGTAATAAAGTTTTTTCGACTACTGATGTCGTTTTATGCAAACTTTGTGACGTACAATTTTGCTATGAGTGTTGTGGAATTGACCGCGCCGCTATTAACTCTATGAAAAAGTTTGCCAATTTATGTTACTTCTGCAATAGCTGTAAAATCTGGTTCGTAAATAAGGATATGACAAAGCTCTTAAAAAAAATTGACGTGATTGTTGACAGAGCTACTGAAAAATTGGACTTAATAAAAAACTTAAATAAAATTGAAACGGAGGTAGCTGAAAACCGCAAATTGATCAATGTCTTGCTGGATAAAAATACTGTTGATATTGCTAATAAACCATTATCTGCAGTAGTAGCGGAGCCAGTGTCTAATCTCATTAGATATACTTCGCCAGGACTAACACAAGAAGTCATGGGTACTTGCCGAGCAAAAAATTTTTATATATTAGTCGCTTTGATCCATCTGTCACTACTGATCGAATTGTGGAGTACATTTGTGACAAACTGCAGAACTGTTCACCAGAGGACGTTGAATGTAAATTATTACTATCCAAGGATCGTGTTATCGATAACTCACTAACATTCATTTCATTTAAAATCGGATTGAAGGAAACCCATTACAATATGCTCAATAATTCTGAGGCTTGGCCACTTGGGGTAATAATCCGGCCATTTACCAGCTATCCACGCGTAGCAAAAAACCGGACTGGGGTAACATTCCCAACCAAACAATAACATCTGCGCCTGCCATCACACCATCTTTTAAGCCTTTCAACTGCGGAACAAATCCCCAGCCTCATTCATTCTTAAATATATATTACCATAATTCGAGCGGCATTCGAACTAAATCTAAGTCTCTATATCTGTCAATCTTGGAGGAGAATTACGACGTTATTTGCATCACGGAAACGTGGTTGACTGCCCACTACAAAACCGAGGAGTATTTTCTACCAACTTATGCAGTTTATCGGAGAGACAGACATCTACAGCAGGACTCTTATGCCGTGGGGGGTGGTATTATAATAGCCGTCTCTAACAAATACTCATCTATGCCGATAACAAACCAACTGTGGTACTGAAATTGTTGCTGTGCGCTTACGGTTTTATTCATATTCGCTGATCATCTGTGTCACATATATACCATGTCATTCAAACGTTGCGGTTTATAATATGTTTTTGGACACCGTGAAACTTAATATTAGTGCACTCCTTCAACCTGAGGACCGCTTATTTATCTTCGGTGATTTTAACTTGCCAGGTATTGTATGGGAGTACATGGATAACAATTTAACTCCCATAAACATGAACGATGATGTGGAAAAGTTCATATCTGAAATATTTTCGTTGGGACTGAAACAATGTATCAATGTCAAGAATTGCAGTAACAACGTGTTAGACCTAGCCTTTGTGCCAATTGATCATGAGATGACCGTCACAACCTGCGATGATTTAGCTGGATCTTCAAGTATTTATCATTTGCCGCTGAATATTTCAGTCTTGTTTGAATACAGTGAACTAATCGAAAATAATACCGACTCGGTCATCTATAACTTTAAAAGGGGCGATTATGTTTCTTTAAATGCATTTCTTGATGGGTATAATTGGTCTTCATTTTATAATTGTAATAATATAGACGATATGTTGAACGAATTTTATAAAATTGTTCAAATGGGCATTGAAACATTCGTTCCTAGATTGGTTGTTTCAGGCGCCAAGAAGGAACCGTGGTATAACAATGAATTGATAAATTTAAAAAATAGAAAGGATAAGGCTCATAAACTTTATAAACTATCTCCGAATACAGCAAATTACAACTCATTTAAGGTCTTACGTAAAAAGTATATATTTCTTAACCGATTTCTTTACAGTAATTATGTTTTGGAGGTGGAATCACAAATTAAATCGAAACCCAATCACTTTTGGCATTTTGTTAACTATAAAAGAAAATCTGATGGTTTTCCTTCCACAATGTATTTGAAAGACAGGTTCTGTGATAACAATCTAGATAAGGTTAATTTGTTTGCTGATTTCTTTGAGAGCGTTTATAATCCAAATTTAGGTTCAAATTTCTGCAGCTTGAATAATGTCACGAGTAATAAGAAATTTTCAATGTTTCGTTTGGAAATTGATACAATCTTATCGGAATTGTCAAATCTTGACATTAACCATAGTGCCGGCTTTGATTCGATACCGCCTTTATTTTTAAAATTGATCGGTAACGCAATTGCCGCCCCGGTGTGCTTTCTATTCAATAGAAGTCTAAGAGATGGATATTTCCCTACTCTTTGGAAGCGATCGCTTATTAAACCTATTTTCAAATCCGGGGTTCGTGGTAATATTGAGAACTATAGGGGTATTTGTATAATTTCAGTCTTACCTAAGTTGTTTGAGAAACTTGTTAAAGATCAATTATTCTTTCACCTGAAAACTTTTATCACTCCAAAACAGCATGGTTTTTTTCCAGGCAGATCAACTGTTACTAACTTACTCTTGCTTACAAATGGTGTTTCTAATGCCTTACATAGGGGTAAAATTGTCCAGGTTGTGTACACTGATTTCTGTAAGGCCTTTGATAAGATTGATCATGACATGTTGTTGAAGAAACTTGATTCCTTGAATTGTAGCTTTCTCCCACTGGACTGGATCAGATCTTATCTTGATTCCAGAACTCAGATAGTAAAGATTGGTGGTTTCACGTCCAGAATTATTGATGTCACTTCGGGTGTGCCTCAAGGTAGTCATTTGGGTCCTATGCTTTTCATATTATTCATCAATGACGTAGTGGATTGTTTGAGTTATTCCGACATCCTCATCTATGCGGACGACATTAAAATTTTTAAAACCATTTCATGCACCAATGACGCAAGGGACTTGCAATCTGACTTAAATAATTTCAGTATGTGGTGCACAGCTCAGAATTTGACCCTTAATATTTCCAAATGTAAAACAATCCGTTTTACCCGTACGATCACGCCCGCTAGTTTTGATTTTTTCCTGGATGGCCATATTATTGATAATGTTGATACGTTTATGGATCTAGGTATAACATTTACGTCGAGCTTATCGTTCAATAAGCACATAGATATTTGCATTTCTAAAGCGAATTCCATGCTTGGGTTTATTAAAAGGTTTTCGAGGGATTTTCAAGATCCTTATTCTATTAAAATATTATATATTTCGTTTGTGCGTTCGTTGTTGGAATATGGTGCAGTAATTTGGAATCCGTTTTATGGTAACTGTTCAGACCGAATAGAAAGTGTTCAAAAGCGTTTTTTAAGGTTTTCTCTGCGAATGTTGCCCAGAGATCGGAACCTACCCGCTTTTATACTCCCACCGTATCGAGGTAGATGTAAATTAATAAATATTGAGCCGCTCTTTATCCGCAGAATCGAAATTGGCGCGTTATTGGTTAGAGACTTGTTGGTGTCTAAAATTGACTGTCCTGAGATTTTGGTGTTGTACGATATATATACTCCGTTACGGACCCTTCGCGTTAGAGATTTCTAAATTAAGCTGCCTTATATTAAGCATAACTACGGTAAAAATGAACCTGTTTATCAATCTAGTGTTTCTTTTAATAAAGTTCGATCGGCTTTCGACTTTAATCTATCCAGGGATGCATTTAAGAATTTAATGTCTAATGTTCTTTTAAATTATTGGTAATTTTTCATGTTTGTTTAATTTTACTTTTTTTTTTTTTTTTTTTTTTTTTAAATTAAATTTTTAGTATACTATATTAATGTATTTTTAAAATTGTAACCAGATTGTATATAAGTGTAGAGTTGGTAAATAAATAAATAAATAAATAAATAAATAAATAAATAAATAAATAAATAAATAAATAAATAAATAAATAAATAAATAAACTGCTTGGCTAAGAAAGAGGATTCTACTAAATTTACAAAATAATAAAATTTAGAATTAAAATTCACCTCATTCTCTCTAACTCTTTTCAAATTACGCGAAAAGAGTATGTAACCCTTCATACAAGTTTAGCTGCCTGAAAATAAATAGTTCATTACCTTAACAGAATATTATTAAATAGACAAAGACAATCAATATTGATTCGCGCCGCCAGGTTTCGTAAAACCACATATAGGTTTTAGCGTGATTTGTGGTGTCGGCGGGGGTTATATGATAAAATAATCTAATAGATTGTAATATCAATTTACATAAAACAGAAATTTTATTTATTTTTCACACTTTCGATTTTTCCCCAATTCTACAAAGGAAATACTGTTGGGATCGAATAACACCCAAAAAACGTTATGTTAAAATTTATTGCTATTCTAATAATTATATTGTCATTGTTTATAATATATACATTTTTTATATTGTATTATTGTTGTATCAAATTTCATTACATTTTTAATTTGAGTAAATCTATTATTAAAATGCCCAGCCAAACTACTATAGTAAGTTAGTTTTATCATTATATCTTGCGTGGTCTGACCAAATTTCCATTTTTATAATTATACTTTGGTGCCCAATTTATCTATTGCCGTGGATACCAATCAATATCTTATATCTATAGAAGGTATAAACAATCATTTAAAAGTATCTCCTCTTTGTTTCAGCTGTTAGGTTTTTATCTATAAAATAACAGTTTACAGTTGATTTAAAATTTCGTAACCTTATCTGGATATAGATACCAATCTTATTAAATTTCGATTATTTAAAATTTGAATAAAAAACTTAAAATTCTTTAAGATTAATTTTGCATGAATCCGTGTGTTTACGTCTGTGAAAAAAAACGCTTGGAAAATAGATATTATATTTTCCAAAACATTAAATATTTTAGAATAAACAGTCACATTTGTGGAATGAAAATTTTAAAAGCAACATGAAAAAAGGAAAACAGGTCAGTATTCTTGTTGTATCCTTATGGGGACACTGCATAACGAATATAAGTTATGCTCAATTAAATTTAATTTTATTCATTTATTCTAAAATACGTCTTTATACTTTTGTGGGGCACATTTTAGTTTTGTTTTTCATTTTTTAAATTCAATGTTGTATTGCTTATATAGTGTCGAGTAAAAAAGCACTTGTTAACAAATCCTTATATATTTTTTATTATATACCTATGTACTATGAAGTAGATGGAATTGAAATTATTTTAAATAAATTATTTTGTTACAGACTTGTAGTAAAGTAAATTGAGTTTTAAATTAATAATGGTTCTAAGTAAAAAACGTACATTGAGATTTGTATGTGGTATGGTTAGATTTTAGGGTAAAATATGCAATCAATACAAAATTCGAAAATATTAAGAATACTCTGAACTTACTATACAAATTATAATCACGTTGCTACGCAATTGTCATACATGCGCGATTTCCATAGGTAATTTTTGGTTGTTATGGCTGATAGACAAATATTACTTTTACGTCTAGGTGAAGTAACAAGACGTTGGTAGTTTGGTTTCAACCTAATGAAATATTGAATTTTTTTTAATCAAAAAATTCGGTCGTCCCATCAGACTGCAGTGACCAAACTACAAAAATATTTCTTAGTGAACCATAATAATTCGCTAAGGCATTGTGATTATACTTTGTATGTAAATTCAATACAGTTTGGCCTGGGCCACCGCAGTAACCAAATTTTTTGATTGAGAAATATTCAATGTTAGTGGATTAGGTCAAAATCGAAACAAAACAACAAATGTCTTGGCAACTTGACCCCGATGTAAAATTAATATCTGGGACTAGGCTAGCTCTCAGAATAACTGAAAATTTCATTATTTGTTTTATTCTTGGGAGCCACAATTTTTGAAGTTGTTTGAAATGTTTGGAAAAATTTTCATTATTAGTTTGTGGCGATGTTTATAAACTTAAATGTCAAATTTACTTGTCAAATTTATAAAGTACAAATGAACTCTCTAAAATTGTGGAAGAGACAAAAAAACCCGGTCTACCAACGTAGGTTGTGATAAATAAAAATAAAAAATGTTCGATTATTTTTTTCACACAAGAAGAAAATCCGTAGTGTGAAGTTTTGATTTTTGAAAATAAAAAAAATAAGAATTTCAACTCAAGCGTTTGCATATTGTGCAATGAATTGTAATTTGTGCGTATAATCTCGTAGAGGAATTAACCTAAAACGAATCAAATTTAATTGATATCGTTTAAATTACGAAATAAAAAGGTTTCGTTGAAAAGTACACCTGGGCACATCAAAAGTATGTATATGTGCAGCCATATAAACGAAATAAAGGGTAGTAAAATATAAATCCTTTAAATTGGTGACCACCGTCGTGAATACGAATGCGCAAGGATACGGCAGCACATCACAGGCGTTTTCTCTTTGGAGTGCTACAAGCAGAGCACAACAGAGGTGTCAACAGCAGTTGGCGGTACAGCGGATAAATCATTTGGACATCAGGCGGCATCAAATCATCTGGACATCAGGAAAACAAATTCACAACAAATTTGTAAACATGAGTAGATCGGGGTTATGTTTTTCCTCCTTAATTTTATCCAGTTCATTGTCTCAAATTTTTATTTAAAAAATTAAAATTAACACCGGCATTTTATTTATTTCATTTTATTTTTTTTTTCCTCTACTCGATTTTGCATTTTTGTTTCGTGTTTCGATTTAAATTTATAAGTGTCGTCTGATACTCCATCCAACTCGCCGGTAAATGATGAGGATTATGGAGATGCAAGTTCTGCAGATCCAATTAATTCTGCATCGCAACTACAAAATTTATTCGCAGAACAGTTTCAATTGTTTCTGCAAGCTCAAAATTTATTCCGGGATCCAGGAGTCGCTCAGTCGTCTGGGCAGTCTGGTTTAGCACCTGGTTTGACTGGGGTCCAAAATCCAAATTTGGAGATTGGAGCGGTCCGATTCCGACCTCCACAACCGTTGTATGGTCAGAATCCGGCCGTTTGGTTTACGATTCATGAATCGCAGTTCGCTGTCGCGAACATCAGGTCGGAGACCACCAGGTTCTCTCATGTAGTGGGGACATTTGACGCGAGACTGCATGATCGCTTCGCGGATTTAATTCTCCGCGATAAGGGTACACTTCCTTACTCGGTGTTCAAAGAGGAAGTGATTCGCGTATTAGGCGAGTAGGTTTCTGATAAATTTTGAAGTCTAAAGTAGAATTAATCCTGGTTATTGTTATATCTAGAAAATTAATACATTTACTTTCTTCTTTTTCTAACGTAAAATCAATGGTGGGATATTGAGAATTTAACCAAGTAAGGAAAGAGTCTAACAGTCTATCAGTTCCATTCCATAGACATAATATGTCATCAACATATCTATACCAAAAGATAATATGATGAAAATAAGGATTGTTATTTGATATGATCATTTGTTCGAAGAAATTCATGAAAATTTCAGCCAACAAAGGTGACAGAGGGGAGCCCATGGGTAGACCATCAGCGAATTTGAAATATTTATTATCAAAACAGAAATAATTTTGTTTAATACAAGTCTCAAAAACTAACTTCAGTTCACGACGTAAGCTCTCATTTACAACATCCCTATCTAAGTAATTACAAACTATTTGCGACAAAGTATTAATTGGAATAGAAGTGAAAAGACTGGCAACGTCAAATGAAACTAGTTTTGAATGTAACGGAATGTCGACGTCTTGAATTTTGTTAATCAATTCTACCGAGTTCTTAACCGAGTAAGCCGAAAAGAAATTAGTATGACAATTGAAAAAATTTATGAAACCCTTACATAGCTTGTAGGCAGGAGCATTGCAATACGCTACTACTGGTCTAATCGGAATGCCTTCCTTATGGATTTTTGGTAAACCATAAAGGATCGAGGCAGATGGATTCATGACAGAGTATTTCCAACCAGTTCCATCAAATAACTTCTGGCATTGGTTGATACACTTACTAACCGAAGTCTTAAAAGACTTAGTTGGATCTCTACCAAGCTCTATTGCTTTACTTTCTGTAATAAAATCAGAAATTTTATTGCAGTAATCGACTTTTGTGAGCACGGTAATTGTATTGCCTTTATCCGCTTTACACGCTATAAGGTCATGGTCACGTAGTTTTTTCTTTATCGCACCAATCACTTTGAGGTTAGTATTAGAAGCAGCAGAAGAAGAAGCGTTTATCGGAGAAGAAGAGTTATCAATACCTTTCTTTATTTGTAACGCACACACTGATTTTATTTGGGTTATCTGGCCAGATAAGGCTGTTTCGGCATCTACAGCCAGATTTTCGAATGATCGAAGGTCGATTTTGTTTGGCGCAGGGGAAAAATTCACTCCGTTGCTAAGCATTTGCACCTCTGTATCACGGAAAACGACTGAGGACAAGTCCTTAAAACGTGGATGAAATTGGAAATCAGACGAACTACTATTACCTCTATGGTTAAATGGATAAGCCTTATCTCGCAACACATCCAGTTTAGCTTTTTGTTTCACATATTGAATATGTGAAATTTCAGCTACCTCTGCAGGAACTTTTTTGTCCAGCCAATCGAACTCAACAGAGTGCAAACGAATTGCTAACTCAGTGTGAACAACTTTAAGATGGAGATATAAGTTGTTCCTGGTAGCATACCCTTTACGCAGCTCGTTATCCCTCCAGCTACAACGCGCTAGATTGATAGCTCTTCTTCCCTCCAAAGATTTACTATTGCATTTAATGTTAGTATAGTTAGGAAGCAATTTTAATTTTTTACAACTACTATTAAACCATATTTGAATATTATTATAACAAATTCTTGCCAACAAACGACGATAAATTACGGCGAGGGTGGCCAAATCTGCCAACTTATTACTTTTTACGCTATTTGCCGTAGGCACTTGGCGAAACACACTTATACTTAATAAACACATTTTTATTAATCACTTGTTTTTTGTTTCGCAGAATATTTTGAATATTTTTCAAAAAGTTTAAAAAATCACTCGATCGATTTCGACTTGTTAGGTCATCATCAGGGGTATCTACTGATTTGTATTAGTAAAAATTTTGTTATATAGTAGAAAAAAGCAAAATATAAATAAAAGAAGGAGAAAAAAAAATAAAAATAAGCAATAAAAATTAATCTACGGATCGCGCAGGTAGGCGATGAGTCATAGGTTGAGTAACAAAATTCAAGGTATATTATTGCGTACGTGAGAATAGAAAAGGGCGGGGTCTGTAATTGGTGAGAACCGGATTTCTCTCTGTTCGTTAAGGATATTTTGGTTAAGAAATATTGATTTTCGAATTTCGTAAGATTCTAAGGCCTTTTGGTTGTATATGTAATATGTCTAAATTGTTCAAGCTAGCTGTATGATTTTCTGAAGTTAAATGGTTATGGAAAGTTGATTGATTGCAACCAGATAAAATGTTCTTTAGCTCTAACTCCAAAATTGCGCCCAGTCTGACCAATATAGGAGAAACTACAATCATTGCAATTGATCCTATAGACACCAGACTTGGAAAGGCGATCAACTCTATAGGTTTATTGTTAAAAATCATTTTCTTTATTGTGTTATTATTATAAAAAGCAAAACTAATATTGGTATGGTCAATTGCAATGATTGTAGTCATCAACCTAACAAGTCGAAATCGATCGAGTGATTTTTTAAACTTTTTGAAAAATATTCAAAATATTCTGCGAAACAAAAAACAAGTGATTAATAAAAATGTGTTTATTAAGTATAAGTATATTTGGTATAAGTGTGTTTCACCAAGTGCCTACGGCAAATAGCGTAAAAAGTATTTTATTTAATTATTTATTAAAAAATAAAATAAAACGAAACGATCGAGTAAAAATCAAGTGAAAGTAAACCGGTAAACTAATACATACAAGGAAATAAAAGCAAAGATGAATTTTATGCAAACGAGAACGACCATCAATAATAATAAATAAAATAAAAACCGCAAATTACAATAACCAGCCTGCCTGGAGATCCAGAACCTTAACTTCCAGAACATTCCGATACAAAATAGAAACCACAACAATTTGGTCACAATTCCTGTAAACTAAGTTTTTGGACAACACAAGTTGCACCAAAAGTCGCCAAAACCGCTTCCCAGACTGTCCCTGCAACAAAGGAGCATGAGATACGGCATAACCCAACAACAAAGATAAAGCTCGCAAAGGCCTCACACGGTTGTTTTGCCGGCTAGATTTCAGGGGGATATGATTGGGTCGTGGGATTTTGAGGCTTGCGATGTTCCTGGCCTACACCGTGTTTACAGAAAATTTTAAAAATAAAACGCAAATTAAAAATAAAAATAAAAAAAAACCGGGATGTTCCGCCAAAATTTGTCGAACGAGAGAGAAACATTGTGAAATAATTATCACCGGTTATAACCGACACTGAATGGAGTCTCCCCTCCCATAATACCAAACCAAAATTGATTTTTACTAATTCATTTTATATAAAAGAGAACAGAATGAGCATAAAAAAACTCTCGCCGAAAAATATGCAACGGAAAAAAATAAAAAAAATGAAACAATCCAAAAATAATAATAAAGTTCCTGTGCGGGAAAACAAGCGACCGGGAATAGACGAACCAGCAAAAATATTAAAATGGCCGCCGAACGGGAATTGAATTTGAGAGACAAGACCAATGAGCACCGAACGTGCCAAAAATAATAGCTCATCGGCGCTCGAGTACAACATTTTATAAAAAAAAATGAAAATTATGAATAATAAAATAAAAAAATTTGAAAAAAAAAAAAGAAAATTAAATTTTAGAACAAAATTTAAATTAAAAAAAAATAAATAAAAAAAAGTCGTAATTCGTTGTTTCGGCCTTGGTGCCGTCTTGCTACAAGTGCCTTTCACCGATACCCAAAACCGTATACATATGTGCGAATAGCCTCAACTGGCCACCCGTAAATAAATCCAATGTGGGACAAGTCCGCCGGCATTTCAAATTGAATGAACCCAACAGGTCGCCGCAAACAATCACGTTAAAATAATAAAAAACTTTTGTTTTTCCGCACACCACAACAACTTTTATACAAAATGCCTACTTTTATCCGAGTTTTTATTTTTAAATACAAACGATATTTATAGACTTGTCCTTTCAAAAAGGACGTACAATTTAATTCAAACGGACACTGAATTCAGCCGCCTTGCGTTTTTATATCGCATATTGTTTTGTTTCTCTTTTTTTGACAATAATGACTTTATTATTTTTAAATTATTTACACATTTTACGACTTAATTAGGTTTAGGAGCAACATCAAAAATTTTTCCACCTCAAATATAACATTATATTTAATACCAATTATTTTTCAAACTTTATTTTCTTCGTTTAAAACAAAAACTTAAGCGTCGAGTATATGCGACTCGACCCTTTTTACACAATTTTCAAAAAGAGACTGACAAAAATTCTCGCACCAAAAAACTGCTGGAATGTTGTTCTTTGTTGTTGTTTTCCTTTCTTCGTGCGCGTCACGTTCGCACTCCCAGAGGGAGTCACTCGTGAAATGCACGTATATAAAAAAAGAGAACAACCCAAAGAAAAGCACTCCATATCGTCTGCTGTGGCACACACATACCCGGTGCACCTCGGTCTCGCTTCCACATTTATCCGACGCTCACGTGACACCATCGTATTGAGAAAAACGGGAACGAACATATAAAGAGGCATTCACAATGTGACAGCTACAACAAAGAAAATATTAGCACTAAAAGTGCCAAATGCTCGAGAACAGCTGATATTGTAGTCATACAAAATACTCCACTTCCATAGAACGAATAAAAAGAACAGACAAAATGGAAGTAAATATAAGAGCTCAGAAGCAACAAAGTGTTTCGCTTGGAGTAGAGAGACGAAACAGACCAATATAAAAACTACAGTAGAAATTACGATTTACCGACTAAATTGCACAGTGGTTAAAGCTTTGGTACTTGGATCGGGAGGTACCGGCTTCGAATCAAGATAGGGGCAAGATGCAAAATGAAATTTTATCAACAGATTACGATATGTGATGAAATGTAACACATCTATGACCCCCTGTCGGATTGCAATACTCATGGGCCAACCCATCTTCCATGTCAATATAGGCTGACATGGAGCTTGCAATATGCAAATGGCCTTAAATCGGTCCTATAGCCGTACGTCCTCGAATTGGCTGACACTGGCGTAAACGTAAGGACGGAATAAGCAAACCGCGAAAGAGCAGGGAGAGCCTTGAACAGGCCCCAGAACAGATTGCAAGACTCAGATGAAGATGGCGAGATAAATTTAATAGAGGAAGATACCTTACATATAATACCATTGCCGCAAATCTGAGCACCTTCCAATAATGAAATAAAACTTCAAGAAGGCAAATTACGCCGGTTTGCAAAATTATTTAGAAACAGCAAATTGGGATCTAATTATAAATGTTGAAACTGTTGAAAAATTGTATAACTTCATCCACCAAGGTTTTGAACTGCATGTGCCTTTTTACATAAAGCACCGAAAACTCATCCTTCGTGGTTCGATGATCTACTAACTAATTTAAAAAACCGAAAATGTATACTAAAATGATTATTAAGGCTGCGGTCCAATTCGCGACTTATTTTGTGGAGACTGACTTATTTGAAAGTCTACAATGAACTTCCAGTAGGCTAGACTTATTGTAGACTTGTTTGACTTTTATGCGAGGAATGCGCCCAAACTGGTAACTCATCAAAATAATTCTAACAAGTTTCCAATAACTCTATTTGACAGGAGACTTATTGTAGACTTTCAAATAAGTCAGCCTCAACAAAATAAGTCACGAATTGGACCGCAGTCTTAAGCTTATACTAAAATGTTGAAAACTCGATTGGAAACCGACAAGCAACCGCTTTTTACAGGGTAGTGATGAATTTGTCGTCTATTTCAATTTTAAGTACAGGGCTTATCTAGCCAGTGATAGTAGACATTTTTGCAGCATTTTTCCAATCAGTCTATAGCCCTTGTGATACACGTCTATAGCCCTTGTGATAATATGGGATACACTGATCAAATAGGCAACAACAATTCTTCTATTATTCCTCCTGTGTGAAGAGAATGTTATATCAGCCTTAAAGGAATTTGGAGATGGATGTGGGTCGGATGATATACCCGCCTTTATATTAAAAAGGCTTGTAAGTACCTTCACAAATCCACTCTGCAAACTTTCAACCAATCAATAACCACAGCTGTGTTTCCTGATAAATGGAAAATTTCAAAAATAACATCTTTAAATCGAGTACGAGAAAGGATGTTTCATGTTACAGAGGAATTTCAACATCTTCGTCAATTCCAAAATACGTCACATCTCTATCTACCAACACGGATTTATGCCTGGAAGATCGACATCTACCAATCAGGTCGAATTTACCTATAAAGTGTTAAATGAGATAGAAAATCACCATCAAGTAGATGTAGCGTATACAGATTTTAGCAAGGCGTTTGACTCTATATGCCATCCTTAAAGCGTTCCAAATTCTGCGTTCATTCGGTTTTACAACCGGATTTGTTTATGGGTTCAAATCGTCTCTGACAAACCGACTGCAATGTGTATTAATTGTAAATGAGAAATCCAACGTTATCAAAGTGGCCTCTGGTGTTGCTCAAGGATCTCATATTGGACCCTGGATTTTTATTGTGCTCATCAATAGAATAGCCAAGTTAATTAAGCACTCAAATCTTCTAATATTTGCTGATGACGTAAAAGTTTTTCAATAACTCCGGCATATAAAATAAATGACTCAGAAGTTCCAAGAGTACGAGAGATTATTGATCTTGAAAACGTTAGTTTTAACCGTCATATAGATAATTGTATTGCTAAAGCAATAACGTAACGGTTTGGAGCCCCTCTTACGCTGTGCACATGAACAGAATCCAAAGCATATACAAAAAAATATCCTTATATATTACTGTTGAAAAAAACTGGGTGGAATTATGATTATGACATACAATTCTACGAAAATGTGGCTCGCTTACCTCCTTATTCTATACAAGGTACAAAGAATATAACACACGCTTGAAAACAGGCGTCTACGTCTGGATGCCTCTTTTCTCGGAAATGTCCTTCTCGGCCACATTGATTCATCCTTCATACTCGAAAACATAGCCATAAATGTCCCAAGCAGGACTTTGCGTAATCATTAATTTTCGGCGCTGCACTCAACCAACTATGGGACAACAAACCCATTAATCGATCAGCAAAATCATTCAATACCGTAGTTGATCAATTTGATTTCAATTTATCAAAAAACTGTTTCAATTTATCAAAAAACATGTAGGCCCTTTTCCAACTACCGACTTATTTCAGACTTATTGACTTATTTGACGCCATCTCGAATAAGCCAGTCAATTTCTTCCAATTCATTGTACCGAGTTATTTGTGACGTAATAACAAAAAAACAAAACGCAATTTCTATTATATGGAAGAAAACATTTTCTTGACATGTTGGTTGTTGCTACTAGATTTGAAAAAAAAACTGCATGTATTACATTTAGTCAAGACACGTTTTGGAGACATTTCTGTGTAGACATACTTATTGAAATAAGTCTCCTCGCGAAGTGACTTATTTGAATAAGTCGGTGTCCACAAATAAGTCGGTAATTGGAAAAGGGCCTTAAAATCGTATTTTATAAATTTTTAATTAAGTCCTTTGATAGTTTCATATTTGAAGTACTAACTTTTAATTTAAAAAATTGTTTTATTTGTAATTCTTACTTATTTACAATCTAAGTGTGTAATAGATTATTTTTTTTTTATATTTTATTTTTAAAATTTAATTTTTTTATTTTACTTTGTTTTCTTTTTTTTAATATTTTACTTTTTTTTAAATTTCAAATCATAATTGCAGTGTACTAAATCGATTTCGTTTATCGAAAATAAACAAAAGAATATCAAACTTCCTCGTAGACACGGGCGCGAATAAAAACTTCGTAAGAAAGGAAATCGTTAAAAGTGCTCAGTCCGTAGATAACCGTTAATCTTCAAATCAGCCGGAGGTGAACTACACATAAATCAAAAAATAACCGCGCCCATTTTCAGTGTTCTACGCGTATTTCAGAATTGTCTACACATGTTGATGTCGAAAATTGCATAGACAATTGATTTATGAGTAGATAATGTCGAGATTTGGTAGAGATGTATAGGCAATTTGTAGACAATGTAGTTTATTGCTTTTTCCGAAGTTGTTTCCATTTTGTACCTAATACGAAGTTGTCATCTTATGGTTTTCCAGTTTAAAATGAGATTTACTTATATTTTGGAGTTTAAAATTAAATTTTTCCAAAACAAATAGGTAAAATTATTCGTATACGTTTGAAATAATTCTAATCAAATTGATTTCTGCCCATTGATTGTGTACCTGCAACAAGTTGACATGATCACTGTGAATTCAATTTTATCGAGTGGTTATACGTGAGTATTGTAGCGATCATGACGATTTCTTCAGAACATTTTTCTTTTGATCGGCTACAATCAATATTTAATGATTTTAAAGTGAGTATTTTGTCCAAGTTTATCCGTTTAATCTTCGGACTTGTATTCGGACAAATTAATTCTTTTTACGTGTCAAACTAAAATATTATTTTCGCGTCAAAACTTTTGACATGTAAATATTTTGTTTCGGGCATAATTTCGATAGGCTGCATTTTTTCGTATTTTCGTAAATGTGAGATATGGGTTTTCCATCGTATAACCAAATTATTATAATCTGACAAAATTATGAGCCAGTTTAAAAAATATTTTACTTCATTTTATTACATGGTTACATTTATTTTGTGTTTTTTGCGAATTAAAAATATTTTAATAAACATTTTTATTTTTCATTTAATAAAATTCGGGGCTAACTTCACACAAAGAGTTAGAGGGAAATAATTATATTAGTGTTGCCTGATTATTTTTTTTTAATTTCAAGGATATAATCCGGTGATTACTTCACATACGTCATGTTGGTGTCGAAAACAACATAGAAAGTTTGTTTGGGCGCGTAAACAATGTCGACATATATTCGTAGACAAAGTAAATTATTGCTTTTTTGTTCTCTTCCCCATTATTTTTTAGTAAAATGTTGTCATCTCACAGTTTTCTTGTTGAAGTTACTACGAGTTTCCAATATTATGAAAGTTATAATTCAATTTTTTAAAACAAATATGTGAGATTAGTAAATGTTTAAAATAATTCAGGAGATTTTTATTCCTTTTCAATTATTTTATTTGCGGTGCCTTACAAACTCTAGCGTCACATATTACATGCATTATTGGACCTTTTTTTCGAGAACATAATAATTTCGATCAGAAATACTGACTAACCAAAAACGCAGTTACACCTGCCTTTCGGCAAATATTAGTTTACATTTTTTTCGGTACAATTGAATAGAATATTTGGCTCAGATCTGCGTGGAATTTTAATTATTTTCCTATTCACCTGATCTTCCAATTGTTTTGGTAAGTTATTATATGGGGCACCGTTTCTTTCTGACCAGGAACAATATCTAATGGTTTTAAAGTACGTGCACTGCCCAAGTTAATCCGTTAAAATTCCCTGTGAAATGCTGGTATGTACATCTGGGTTCCCACATTATGTACACAGTATTCAGTATCCACCTTTAAGTTTAACGTCCATTTTTTAAAATAAAAAAAAAAACTTGGTTACATATAGGTTTTGACTTTTTTCGAATATTTTTAAATTTTATGAACACGGCAGAAGTATGCGATCTTATCATTCCATAATCCGAGCATATAGCAACACATTAATATGTCATTGAGATTGAAAAACTTGGCTTCGAGTTTTTGCGAGGTAGAAATGCAGCCAAATTAACAAAGAAATTTTAGATTTTTCTGATTGCTAACAGAAACTATCATTTTTGACATTGTCTACATTCTCTACATTGTCGACACAATTTTTTGAACTCTCTATTAAACATTCTCTGTACGCGTGGAGTATTCATTATCTACGCGGTGTAGAGAAATTTCACAAAACTGCTCGAAACGAAATGCGTAACCGTTAATGGTGATCATTTTCCACCGGAAAAGAAGGAATCCAACAGCAGCGTTCGTATAAGCTACTTTCTGGATACCCTGTATAGCAAAGCAAATTATATTAATAGCCAATTAGTTCTACCGCATTTTGAATTTACTTTCTTGTCTTTTCGTTTGCTTGCATTACCCAAATATAAAATTCTAAATTTTAAATGTGATTTTATAAGCCATTTAGTTCAACTATAAACAATTTTTGTTAATTTAAATCCTAATTAAAAATCAATACATTTACGATTTATGGTAAAAACAATTCATGGCATATGCCTTTCGAGGCCGATGTTTTGACATTAGACAGAAATTCTATAATTGATAATTTAATTTGTAAATCAACTTGATAACATAAAATTGATTTATTTGATTTATAATGTCCTTACGCACACAGATGTACACACAAATTTGTTTCTCTAACTATGTACATATCCAATTTCAAATTTAATGTTTATTATGTATTGCTAATAATAGAGAGAAATAGTTTTTTTTTGTTATTATTGATTAATTTATTTACTATAGTCTTTATTTATTTATATTATTTTAGGTTAAATTCATTTTTACGATTGGATTTCATGAACATTTTATTTCGTTAGCAATTGACTTCATGTTGTTTAATAAAAGTAAAAAAGGGGTATGTAGCATGGTGTCCAGTTACTACGTGTAGTGTATTATTTTTATTAGGCACGAGTACGTAATGTAAATGAAGGAAATAAAAATTTAGTTACGCACTAATAATTAGCTACTCATGTGCCTGCATGTGACGAAATTTTTAATTGAAGATGTTCAACACGACACAAACTTTGTATTGTATAAAAATATTGTTCCATTACTCATGGAATTTATATTTATATTCGTTCGGTTTGATTTCTTTCGTTTTTCTAAGCACGCACCATTTTGAATAATAAACGAACTTGTCTAGAAAAAAATCAATAAATTATAAAATTTACGTGTTTAGTGTTAGAGACGGTAGACGGAATAAATTGTAGTACGTCCGCCTTCAGAATGGGGAATTAAAATTTCAATGTTTTATGAGAATATTGTACATAATACGTTTTAGGCACTCAAAATATCGTGCCACTGTACCATATTTTGGTGTGACATTTGGCGTATAAAGAATTTTGGTGGCATGGTAACTTTTGTTCAACATACTCGTTTATGATCACGTAACAATTGTGAGAATTCCTAATCTTGAAGGTTCTTATTTATTAATAAGAAATTTCGTATCATTTTCATTTTGGAATTAGTTCTATGACGTTGGTTTTTCAAATAACAAAACATTTTCCTCAAGAATAACAAATATAAATCCGCTTTGAAATCGCTCATCCGCGTCCGCGCTCGAATTCAAATAACCGCAATTGTATACAATTCTCCAAAATCGTATTGCACAACAATACATTGTATAGTACTCATACACAAAATGAGACATAAAGATTCGCCTACATAAATCGTTGTGTGATGTGTATGATATTAGGCAGGGAACATTTTATCAATTATTTTATTTGTGTTTACCTGGAAAATGTTGAATAAATAAATTGCAATTTAAAAATTTCATTGGAACTACGAGAATGCAAAGGTCATCAAAACGGACGATCTATGGAATGTTGAATTTTGGCCCCATTAGTTGAATATCATCGTATGTACTTAGGTCTATTCATTAGAAAATGAATGTCCATCATGTACAAAACTTTTCAACGACACCAACACCGCCGAGTCTCTAGACTCCTAGAAGTCAATTTATTTAAATTAAAAATGTTGAGTGACGTTTTAGTCTGAAGCTTTATATAAAATAAGGTATATCTGTTCAAATAATTACCGTCAAATAAAACTATTGTCCCATCAATGATTGCTGTCCGATACTTCGACAAAAAATTAAAAACCAAGAATTTTGTACGGGGGCTACGTGTTTTGAATTTTTTTCCCCTAATCAATAACTGTGGTGAATTTTGGATACGAGTGGTGAATAAAATTTAGGCTTAAAAGTCTAAACCTTCCCAACAACGAGTCTCTAGGCATAGGCTGTGTCTCAAACACCGACTTATTTGTAGACAAAAAATTTCTTGACATGTTGGTCGTTGCCACTAGATTGTAAAAAACTGCATGTATTATATTTAGTCAAGATATATTTCTAGAGACATTTCTGAAGTATGTCTACACAAAAATGTCTTCAGAAATAAATCTTGACTAAATATAATACATGCAGTTTTTTTAAAATCTAGTGGCAATGACCAACCAAAGAAGCTCCCTCTAACATCGAGTAGCAGTGGCACGCTATACAGTCAGCCATAACCACCGCGGCGCAAAATACTATCGGAAGAAGACCTCCGAGGGCCCGCAATGATTGGTTTGATGACCAATGCCGTAGGGTCGTCGAAAATAAACGAACGCTTCGTGAAAAATGGTTGGCTCGCAACACTAGAAGCACTCTAGCAGAATATCTCCGCGCTAGGAAAGCCACGACTAAATACCTTCGGCAAAAAAAGCGCGAACATATGAGATTATGCATCGAAAGTGGAACTAGGAAACTCAAGGGACTGTTTTGCCAACGCCAGGAATCTCACTAAAGACTTCCACCCAAGAAGTACAGCCATCAAAGACGGGAATGGAGAGTTGAGAACAAACGTGGCTAAACCTACTTTCAAAATCTGCTAAATCGGAATGACGACGTGACCCCCATTAGAGCAATAGCTCCTCCAGGTGAAGAGGTCTTTGTCGAATATCCCACAGTGGAGGAAGTAGACGCAGCTATTAGTCGATTGAAAAACGGAAAGGCACCCGGTCTCGATGGAATCCCCGCAGAATTGATTAAACTCGGAGGCGCTACTCTTGCAACAAGCCTATATGACCTCGTCGTCTGTATTGGGGACCAAGAAGAGCTGCCTGAGAATTGGAAGACCGAGCTCATATGTCCGTTGCATAAAAAAGGCGACCGTCTTAAATGTGAAAACTATCGTGGCATAGATCTATTGAACGCTGCTTACAAAGTGTTGGCTAATGTTGTACTTGCCAGACTCATCCCTTTCGCCGAAAACATCATTGGCGACTATCAGTGTGGTTTTCGACCCAACCGATCAGCCACTGATCAGTGTTTTACCATGAGGATGATCTTGGAAAAATGTTGGGAGTACAACATAACCATACATCAACTATATATAGACTTCCGACAGGCATATGACAGTATAAACCGCGACAACCTATGGACCGCGCTCATATGCCTAGGAATCAAAGAGAAACTCGTTTCACTGTGTAAATTAACAACGTCTGGGTCTGTATGTAGAATCGTAATTGAAGGAACTGTATCAGACTCCCTTGAAATAACATCTGGCGTTCGACAAGGTGATGCACTCGAGCGAGTACGTTAGTGAGGAAAAGCAATATCGAAACTTCGCGCTGTATATTTAATAAAATCGGCCAAATTCTTGGATATGCAGATGATATCGTGCTTCTTGGCCGAAGACCTAGCGATATCAAAGACAGTTTCATACCGCTCGATTGCTGCGCAAGAAGACTTCGTTTGGTGGTGAACAGCAGTAAAACCAAATATCTAGCAACACCCAGGAACATCCCTATGGCAAATCTCGGAATTGGCGACCACAATTTTGATGGTGTCGAAAACTTTAAATACCTCGGGTCAGTTATAACATCACTGAATGAAATGCAGGCAGAAATAAAAGCACGAATCGCTGCCGGACAACGAGTTTTCTACGCCCAATCAAGATTATTGCGATCGAAACATCTATCGCAGTCGTGCAAGCTCGCACTTTATAAAGCACTAATAAGACCTGTGCTGACTTTCGGAAGCGAGAGCTGGACCATGACCTCTAACGATTGTAGATTGTTATCTACATTCGAAAGGAAGGTCATCCGTTCAATTTTTGGTCCAATTAAAGTTGCGAACAACGAATATCGGATTCGTATGAATCACGAAATAAAACAACTCCTCGGAGGCAGCGATATCATCGGATTCATTAAATCCAATCGAGTGAGATGGCTCGGCCACGTTACAAGGTCCCCACAACAATGAATGATTCACAAAGTGTTCCATCAACACCCAGCCGGTGTACGTCGTAGAGGAAGACCCCGACTGCGCTGGCGTGACGACGTCGAACAAGACCTACTCGGATTAGGATGTCGAAACTGGAGGACGAGAGCAATGAATCGGGATGGATGGGCATTCATGGCATGTGAAAGCCAGAGAGAGAGAGTGCAAGTCAAAGAAGTAAAATGGCAACAGTGCGAAAGTAAAAGTATAGTGAACAGTGATAAATAGTGAAATAGTGAATTTGTTCAAGAAGTTAAAGGAGTTGGTAAATAAAGTTTGTAACTTTAGACGTTTAGGTTGTTGAGACGTTTATTGCTAAGTATCGTAATAATCAATTAAAAAATCCTCAATCGAGCGTGCTAGGGCAAGGGCTGGCTCTACCAAAAGCAGCAAAAATCATTACAGTATCTTCAACAAGAGCGTGTACGGCATACCTATACTTAAAACTATAGGAACAAATATGGGCGGGGCTTACATCGGTTTTCTATTGATTCCTCTTGGGCGCTCTAAAACAAACATTAGTTTAACTGCAACTATTTAGCGCATAACATATATGAAAGAAAGAGTGCGATTTATGAAAAACGATTTGAAGCGGTGTTTTTAAGCGCACATCCGAAAGGACCAAAAATGTCGGTTGCAAGTACAGCTAATTATATCAAAACATTTGTACAGAAGAGGATTACACATTTTTCAACGAATAAAAATGTTGACGATTTGCCAGATAGAGGCAAAATCCGAACGACTACAAAAAAAGAGGATGTAGGCATCATACAATTATTTGATCAAAACTCTTCGCTTGGCAATCGCTTAGCTGTGGCAAAATTGACGAAAAAGAATACTATTTTACCAAAAACAACCATACGAAAGAACATGGCTACACATATGGAAATACTTTGGTCAAACCACTGGCAACACAAAAATACATAAAAAAACAACTATAGTGGGCGAATGAACATAAAAACAAAGATTTTACAAACATTTGCCGATAAGTCATCCTTTTGGGGTTTTAATGTTAAAAGAACTAAGCAAAAAAAAAAGTATTGTCGGAACTGTGGAGCACCCGCCCTAGCTCCATGTATGGGAATGCTTTACCAAGCAAGGTTTTGGTGAATTAATCGTTTCCACACGGAACCTAATCGCACTTTTCATGAATAAAATTTATTCACGAGGTATCTTACCATCTGTCCTGAAATGGTTTGGAGCGGGGAACTCTAATTGCATCTTGCAAGAAGACAACGTTCCAAAACACCAAAGCCTACTCTGTTCGAAATTTAAAGTCAAAAAGGGGGCACAACATTGGATTCGCCATTCAGGCACCTAATTCCAATCCGATCAAATTTAATGGGCACTCATGAAAATTAAGCTGAAAATGTAGCACATAAAAAATTTGAGCGCTCTACTACCAGTAGTCCGAAAGATATGGCGAAATGTGACACCACAGTATGCAGAAAAATTAGTTGATAGTATGGACAAAAGGAGCCAGGCCATTATTAAGAGTAAAGGTGACTTTACTGTGTTTTAGTTGATAGCGCCCTAGAAAATACAACAAACTTTCATAATATCATAGTTTAATTTTTACTTAAGTTTTTGCCGTACACGCTCTTGTTGCGCATACTGTAATAGTCACAAATGACGTCAGAAAACCACGATCACAACTGATAAACAGGATGGAAATAATCGGTACGATTCGCAGTGTGCCAGTTGACAAAACTGTACTGTTATCCACAGTACAAAAACAGTACAAAATTGGAAATATTCCAATTCTAGGCAATGGCCAATTCAATTAAATGAAATAAAACCGAATATCCTAAGCTCAAAAGCGATATTCGAAAAACGTCCACAGCAACTTAGCAAGAAAGATGGAACCAATCAAGTGTTAGCATAACTATACGCATGTTTGACAGTTAGTTACAGTTCCCGTTAAGCAGCATTCGCGTGGAGTTAATTTTTTGGGAAACAAATAGAAAAGGGCCACAAATATTAAATAAATATTTTAATAAAATATTTATTATGTTTAGTAATATTTAATCCCAGTTTAATTAAGACAAAATTAAACTTTTTGTGTCAGTTCAGCCATATTTGCCTTGGAGTACTATAAATCGAACGTATAATTTTATGAGTCTTTCTGGAAATCTCTAAAAACCAGCCTGCAAGGTAATATATATATATATATATATATATATATATATATATATATATATATATATATATATATATATATATATATATATATATATATATATATATATATATATATATATATATATATATATATTAAAATGCGACTAGGTCCTATATAAGTTACAAACACGTTTATTTTGACCAAATTGGGAATTCATGGTGTATTTTTCAGGGAAATTTTGGAAAACCGTATACATATGATTTATGGAACATCAATACAAATTTGCCCGTATTAAAATTCATTTTATCGAGACATTTTTCAAACACATCTACACAGTTTTTGTTATTGTTGCATTTTAGGACAGATTTAGGACCAATTTCACTTACATTAAGCAGCAGTTCGTGTGGGCTAGTATTGGCCAGACCTACACTACATCTTGTATTCCGTTAATATTTGTTGTATCCTACTAGGGGTGATACTGGATTAGTTTACAAATTAATTACAATATATTGGTATACTTCAACCCTGAAAAACATGGTTTAATGTAAAAATATGGCTTTTAAAGGGTTGCACCCTTTAGGGGTAGTTTTTTATAAGTAGAACTATGCCAATATATTGTTATTAATTTGTAAAATATTCCAGTACCTTGTAAGCAAATATCTATAACCCAACACCACTTAATCGGAGTATCACCACTCGTGGGTAGGTAGATTTAGGTATATTAAGCTTTAAGCATCAATCAATTATCTACATTTTTATGAAGAAATATTATCAAATACGAAATAAAATAAAAACTTTTCCCGACCATATACGGTAAAACATAAAATTGAACATAAAAAATAAATAAATTGAAATCTTCGAAGCGTAAGAAAATCATTTTTCCCGCAACAAAACGAAACAAAGAAGTTTGAGTATCAAGAAACGCAACCTTTTCGTGTTTTGTTCGTTATAAAGGTCATCTCAGTAAATCAGCATTGTTGTATTTTTTAGTTAATCTATCAAAAAAAATTTTGTGTCAATTTTGTATAAAATTTTATAGTTCCCTCAAGATTAATTATTTTTATTTTGTATATACATTTTTGGGATGTAAACATGCATACATACTACTCATGGCATGTGTCTATATGTGAAGAAAGGAAATAATAAGTTTTTTGCTTATTTTGAAAAGTATTTTTATTATTATTAGCTATTTGTTTGTAAAATTGAAAACCACATAATACACAGCAACATATAGGTATTATAGATAGAGCCAGCCAACAGCAATACCAACAAAAAGTCTCTATACTCGATTTTCATTTACTTCATTCAATTTCTTTTTTTTTTTGTTTTTCCACATGACTTGTATAACATAACAAGAACAACCACAAAAAAGATAAGTTTTTTTGAAAATTAATTTGACCCATGTGTGTACTGATATGTGTATCGTATCGGTATATAAACAGATACATACGTTCTATTTGAATTATTGATTGATATTTGAAGCATTTTAAATATATTACTATTGCAGACGAAAGTGTGTACTCATCCATGTGTACACAATTTAACAAATCAGATTAAATTAAACATTTTCGTAAATATATTTGAAAATCCCTAAAATTGTAATTAATGTGTTTGATTTATTTTATTAAAGACCTTGGATTATTTTGTTATATTGATTCATGAAGAGGAAACGAACTCAAACTTTTGTATTATATAATGAGAGAATTCCAACGCCCAAGATAAATATATATAGCTATTTACAAGTCGATAAGCAAATTTAAAAAAGGTGAGCACTGTACGATTAGACAGCTTGGTCTAGAACTTTATCCCAAAAAAAGTACAACCCCTTCCCTCATCAATACCTCTCCCCTCCAATTACCCCCGGCCATTACCCCTCGGTAATTACCTCCCCGGTAATTACCATCGCGTCACTACCCCGGTAGTTACCCATGGTCATCCCCTCCCCTCGGAATTTACTGCTCCTTCCCCTTTTATGCAAGGAATTAGATTTTGAAATGAATTATTGTCATGACAGCAAATTCAATTTCCATAATTATTCAAACATTCCGGGAACTTAGGGAACAAGTGGTTGGTCTCGATAATTGGGATATATATGAAAACACCAATTCACCATTTCACCAACATCCAATTCAAGGACGTAATTTGGTTTTTTACTATTTTTTATTAAATCTACAAACTAATTAGAATAATTTGGAATTAGAAATGGAATAATGTTAAATAAAACTGAAAAAAACACGCCAAAATCTAAAAGAAAAAATTAAAAAACGCACGTCGTACGGCTTAACAGTATGGATGACACTAAAAATTTGAGAAAGAAAAAATATTTTTAGTGTTTTATAATTAATTATATATGGCAAAATGAGAGAAAGAGGCAGAGAAATAAAAACTAGAAATATATGGGAAAGAGAAACAAAAAATACTTAACCCTCCGCTTCGATAAAATAATTCCGACTAAATATTTTGTCATTTATGTGGTTCAGTCAAGCTTTGAATTTCTGGTACTCTGTTGGCAACGTAAGTTTTGAACTTTTGAATATCACATTGTATCTATGAAAATACTTTCTTGGAATAAGCCCATGCATAAAATGGTTGGTGCCTGTTGCCATGATTGCTTGACTTCTTGCAATAGCATCACACTAGGATTCAACTCAAAACGTTGTAGTCTCATTTTTTGGTTTGTTGTTGTTTGTTGTCTCCAGTGATTACGTTTCGTAAGACACAGGCTGTGTATGCATGCTCCAATCCGTCACTAAATCCATAAACTTCAACAAGTGATTTATTTGTAAAACGTATCTAAATTAACCATTGTTGAGAAAATTGTTCTGAGACGGGTTCATCCTAATTAAGCCAGAATAAGCCAACATTTTTGCAGCATAATTTTTGGTAATAATTTTATTACTGTTGCTAGCTATAATCCTTGGGGATCAAATTACATGTCTGTGGTAGAAATAATGTTCCGTTCTGTCACTGATCCAGTGTGAGCATGTGGAATTCAAAAATGGCGGTATGTGGGTTCTAAAAGAGCGCCAGAGGTTTGATGGTTTCATCAACTTGAGTTTTAGATATCTCTGTGCTACCGGTCTCGACTACATTGTTTAGTAACTCTTTTTGATTGCTTGTCCACTTCCTTAAATAAACTCCCTTTTTGGAGTAGCTGCGTTAATTGATTTTGAATGAGTAGTGATTCTTTTATCGTGTTATGACGTTATCGACAAAAAAAATCAGTTTTTCCACCTGATAAGCAGATGTAAAGGCGGTTTTTTCTTTCGCCAGTTATTGTAAAGTTCAAACCGCGATAAAATTGGGTGCTGAAGCTATGACTATTTTAATTGATATTCCTTAGATTTATCAGCTTTTAATGTACACCAAAGTACGCGTTGGAAATTCTTGTCTTCTTCGGCAACACATATTGAACATCTTTTCAATGTCTGCGGTTAATACCGATTTGTGCTTGCCGTGAAATGTGTTACAGGCTGGCTACTGCCAACCTGCCATTTTCACTAAGCGCATGCAGAGGCCTCCACGGTGATATTTTGCCGGCTACGTTCTCAGGGAGAAGTGCGAAGGGTCGTGGGGTTTGAGGCATGCATGGCTCCTCGCTTACACCGTGATTAACAGAAAGTTAAAAAAAAAAATTAAAAAAAACGCAAATAATAATAAGACCCGGAGTTCCGCCGAAATTCGTCGGCCGGAACCTGAGGAACGAACAGCAGAAAATTTTAAATAAAAAAATCATAACGGCAGAGAGTTGCCCTTAGACAACCAAAAAAAAAATCAGAAAACACCACTTCCCTGAACAAGAAAGAAATGAGGGAGCGAGAGTAGAAAGAACAACAAAAATAGGACCGCCGAAAATGGGGGAAACGAGTCTAACGAGACCAATGTACATCGAGCGCGCGACACGCGATCGCTGTGCGACGCTCGATTACAATAAATTTGAAATTTTAATATAATAAAAAAACAAAAATATAAACAGAATAAAATCAAAAAAAAATAAAAAAAATGGTACCTTAATTATCTTAAAAACTGTTCCGGCCTTGCGCGGCCGTCATACCACAAGCACCCCCTGCCCGGACCGTTGCGGCTTTGGTGCCGTTAAATATTTTGGCCTCAACTGGCCGCCAAAATAAATCAGACGTTGCGGGGCTTTTCCCCGATACAAATAAATATGTAGCGAATAGCCGGTTGGCGACTCGTACGTTGCGGCAGACCACCGATAACCAAAAGACGGGCAACCGGTTGGCTACCCGAATGTCGCGGGGCCTCTCCCTGATACCACCACAATAATCACGGCTGGCCTCACCTGACCGCCGGATCCGTAAGAGGCGGAGTGACCTCAACTGCCCCTCCCCCCCGTAAAAATAATAGTTTGGGCGTTGTATCTCCAAAATACCGCAAATAAGGATGGCCTCAATTTCCGTTAAAAAACCCGCTGCAGTCAACAGTATATCCAAATCTAACAATTTGAAAACAATTCGTCGTGTGTTGCCTCGCCAAAAATACCGTTGAAATAAAGTGGCCCAACTGACCACCTGCGTAAATAATTGGTTGGGTGTCCTTCACTAAACCCTTAGGTAACTGCTGGACGTTGGCTCGCCCCAAAAAATATACCGTAGCACAAAAATGACCTCAACTGGTCACCCGTTAATTACACCACCGGAGATATATTCCGTCTCTTCTCGTTGTATGTTGTGTAGTAAACTTAAGACAATTTCCTTAGTAAAATTTTTACACAATGTAAATAACAGCAATCCAAGTGGAAGGCAATTTAGAAAAAATTGACACAATTCGTGTATCTGGGTAAATCACTTTACCGGCTCGAATCGACTATCCTCAAATACAACAAAAAAATTCGGTATTTTGGTAGCGTACTAGGAGATATTAGGAAAATAAAATTTGGTCAAACCCAAAAAAACTCAAACAAAATTACCGAAGAAAATTACAACTTTTTATTCTTCGCAATTCCACACTCGACTCGACTTATCAAAAGTCAAAACTCTAATCCAAAATTCTTACGCCGCACAAACGACGCGCAAAACATTCCAGAAAAATTGTCTTTCTTCTCTGTTTCTCGTTTACATCGATTCGCATTAATGTAAACGAGATGCATATAAGAAAAACATTCTCATGGAATGTTTTGCTTTACACACACACGATGCGCATTGGTCCCGCTCTCTCCCATTTTCGTTCAGTTGCACCAACGAAACAAAAAAAACACACAGGAATCCATCCACCATCAACCGCGTTTAGACATCAAATCTACCCCCGGACGCAAACCAACCGAAGGGAATAAAAACACAAAAAATTTACCAAAGATGGGGGTGTAATCAATAAAATGAAATTTTGTATTGTTGACGACAACACAGTCGTAACAAATGTTTCCTTGTCAACACCGGGAATCGAACCCAGGACCTCCGGTCGCCGGAGCAAGCATGCTGACCACTTTGCTACAGGGCGGATTCGCTCGTTTTTCTTAAATTGTTCTCATCGTTTGTGTCAACTGATAAAGTCGTTCGCGCACTGTTTCCATGAAACACAAAAATATAAACCTTTATTTAATAGCTCCTTCCCGAATGAGGAAAAATGAATAATATACAAATTTTTCACACAATTCGGTAAGTTAGAACTCAGGTAGTTGAATCTTTCAGGTAGATATTCTGCGCTTAGAATGTACTTTTGTATATAACAGCTTAATTTTCATATCCTTCGGTGTCCGAAGTGACATTGAAGTTTCTGCCAGAAACACTACAATTCGATTTTAAAAAATTCGCCGGATTGAAATTTGGTGGGTACCTGGACTGGTCATCAAAGTTGTTCAAAGTTGTTTGTGGTACCTACAGATGATCTAATTAGAAGCCGTCACACTATGCTATGAAAAACATCGTTCTACAATGAATCAGAAATTAGTTCAAATAACTGGAACCTCCATATTAGATGTCTGTGAAGTTAGCCCAGGATTTCATCCCAGAAAAATAAAAAAAATATCATCAGGCAACACTAAAACTGCATTATCATCCCAGCCCAGGATTTGTTAATAATTTATGTTAAATATGATTAAATATGTACAGTATCGAACAAAAAATATTAAAATGTGATATCCCACAAAACAAAAAAAATTCAGTAAATTATACATAAAAAAAAAAAAAAATAAAAATTATAATAATATGCGTAGTAACTAAATAAAAGAAAAATATAAAACTTTATAATATTCGTACCGTTATAGCACCAATCTCAACATACGGATCTACTTGTGCTTTTTATTGTGAATAGTGGTCACATTTAAGAGTCGATAGTGCTTGGTTTTGTTTTCGGAACTCGTGGTTCCTGGGAACCATAAATTAAATTCAGTCATACTTGGGCCATACAGATAAGAGCCTATAGCGCCAATCTCAACATGCAAATCAACTTGGGATTTAAGAATAAGCAACAGTCGTTATGGCAAGTCGATACAGACTGGTTCGATTTCCGGAACTCGTGGTTCCTGGGAACCATTAATAAAAAACTGGTTCTCATATACTGGGCCATACACATATGGACCTTTAGCGCCAATCTCAACATACGGATCGACTTGAGATTTTTATTGTGAATAAGCGTCATTATTACGAGTCGATACGACTTGCTTCATTTTCCGGAACTCGTGGTTCCTGGGAACCATAAATTAAATTCAGTCATACTTGGGCAATACAGGTAGGAGCCTATAGCGCCAATCTCAACATGCAAATCAACTCAGGATTTTTAGAATAAGCAACAGTCATTATGGCAAGTCGATACAGACTGGTTCGATTTGCGGAGCTCGTGGTTACTGGGAACCATTAATAAAAAACTGGTTCTCATATACTGGGCCATACACATATGGGCCTATAGCGCCAATCTCAACATACGGATCGACTTGGGATCTTTATTGTGAATAAGCGTCATTATTACGAGTCGATACGACTTGCTTCATTTTCCGGCACTCGTGGTTCCTGGGAACCATAAATTAAATTCAGTCATACTTGGGCCATACAGATAAGAGCCTATAGCGCCAATCTCAACATGCAAATCAACTTGGGATTTTTAGAATAAGCAACAGTCGTTATGGCAAGTCGATACAGACTGGTTCGATTTGCGGAGCTCGAGGTTACTGGGAACCATTAATAAAAAACTGGTTCTCATATACTGGGCCATACACACTGGGCCATAAACTCGTGGTTCCTGGGAACCATAAATTAAATTCAGTCATACTTGGGCCATACAGATAAGAGCCTATAGCGCCAATCTCAACATGCAAATCAACTTGGGATTTTTAGAATAAGCAACAGTCGTTATGGCAAGTCGATACAGACTGGTCCGATTTCCGGAACTCGTGGTTCCAGCGGATCGACTTGGGATTTTTATCATCATACAGAAACTCCAAAATGTTCCAGAAAAATGAAGATATTTTAATTTTCAGATAAAGATCATTTATCCTTTTTCCGAAATGGATCAATTACGGGCGAAAACTATACTCATACATGCACATTTGATTCCACAATACAATGTTTCTTAAATTTAGAAAATATAATTTTCTCCAATAATGAATATTATGATTTAATTAATGCTCTTAAAGATGGGAATATGAAAATGGTTTATGAAAAACGATTTTCTATATTAATAAAATTATACGGCTTGAAAACAAATTGTTCATCGAACGTGGCAGATGTTACAGAGTTTATATTAAAAAAACAAACATTTATAGTATTGAGGCTGAAACAAAATGCACTGGTTGTAATTTGGCTTCAAAAACTGATTTTTTAAAATACGCCCCTCTGAATTTAAATCAATTAGACGTTTTGGGACTAGAAAATTTTCGAGCTTGTATAGAATCAACCAACTTTTATTGTCAAAACTGTTATGAGATAATGTTTATTCAGAATCTTATCACTAGAAATGTAGTATTCCTTTACGCAGAACCATCCGTCAACCCGAATAAACAAATCACAATCTCCAACTTATCTATCAATATAAAAATTGAATCACAATATTATGAATTGAAGAATTTAGTTAGCTATCTCCCGATTGCACAGCATTATATAAACTATTCTTATAGAAATAGGCATTGGGAGAAATACGATGATCTTTTGGAAAGTGCATTTAAAATTATATTCCCCAAAAATCATTATGTAATACCTCATTTTCTTGTTTACGTTAAAAAAAACTAATTCTATTCTTATCATAATCTAAATTATTATTTCTCATATAGTCAAAATAATAATCGATTACAAAAGCGCCGCCGACTTCAAGACCTTAAGATATAGTGGTCAAGTAAACATTTTTCACAAAACTATCAAACGACTTCCATCTGACCAAATCCCATTACACATATTCATCGCGGATAGTCAATATAAAGACAAAAGCCAGTCAAATATACCGAGCGAAAGTAAAACCTCATTGAATTTATTTGTCGCGATAAATTCAATTGAAGATTCTCAAACGCCAAAAGTTTCATCGAACATATTCGTCGCGGTAGTTGAGTTTAAGACAATAAAACCAATTCGAATCTTTCGAGTGCAAGTAAAATCTCATTGAATTTAATTGTCATTAAAACCAGTTTTTCATTAAGCCCAGTTTTTTTTTAATTTATGGTTCCCAGGAACCACGAGTTGAGCACAATTCACAATAAATTAGCACAATTCACAATAAAAATCCCAAGTCGATCCGTATGTTGAGATTGGCGCTATAGGACCATATGTGTATGGCCCAGTATATGAGAACCAGTTTTTTATTAATGGTCGACTTGCCATAACGACTGTTGCTTATTCTAAAAATCCCAAGTTGATTTGCATGTTGAGATTGGCGCTATAGGCTCCTATCTGTATGGCCCAAGTATGACTGAATTTAATTTATGGTTCCCAGGAACCATGAGTTCCGGAAACAAAACCAAGCCCTATCGACTCTTAAATGTGACCACTATTCACAATAAAAAGCACAAGTAGATCCGTATGTTGAGATTGGTGCTATAACGGTACGAATATTATAAAGTTTTATATTTTTCTTTTATTTAGTTACTACGCATATTATTAAAGTTTTTATTTTTTTTTATGTATAATTTACTAAATTTTTTTTGTTTTCTGGGATATGTATTCACATTTTATTATTTTTTTATTCGATGCTGTACATATTTAATCATATTTAACATAAATTATTAACAAATCCTGGGCTGGGATGATAATGCAGTTTTAGTGTTGCCTGATGACATTTTTTTATTTTTCTGGGATGAAATCCTGGGCTAACTTTACAGACATCCATATTAGACCAATTTTTCATCTCTTATATATGCTAACTTTACGCAGTATCCTCCAGCCGATTTATTCATTTGGCCATTACTGGCTTTACTAAATTGGAGTTGATGACAAAAATTGTACAAGCACACTCTGCCTGACTTTCGAAATTTGTAATTTTTGTCTGATTAGATTGTCTCATTGGTAATTTTTGTCTGATCTTGATGAACTTTAACATATGAATGTCGAAAAACTATATTCTATACTAAAATAGAGTTCATTGGTTTCTAGGATTGAAACCATTCTATAACACCTGCCTGTTACGGTACAAAATTTACTTTCTCTTCATCTATACATCTAAATATTTTAAACATGTCGCATAATGTAAAGAGCCTTAAAACTAACTTTAGAGTAGATTTGTTCACTTGGTGGTTAATAAAACAAGTAGATTCACATTAATGTTATACACTTACAACAAAATAGAGAGTATGCCTTTCAAGTAAATTCATGAAAACCGGTCAGACTTCAATAGAAAGAGTAAATCTTACTTCATTTATACATTGCCCTTTTTCACTGGCTCACTCTGTAGATTTAGACACCCAGTAATCAAAATAAAAATTCGAAACTACAAATTTTATTGTATTAGTTTAATTGTTTTAAATTTTTAAGCTGTTTTTTAATATTGTTTAAATCTGTTTTAAAATCTTTAAAAATAAACAAAAATAAAATTATAAATAACATTTTTGTAAAAAAGTTTAGTAAAACTTCAGTTTGATTTTTATACACATAATAAAAATAAGGTGATTTACATTGGACTTAGGGAAATAGTTTGATCGAGTTCATATAATCAAATGATTTTTTGTCGTTACCAAACACTTTTGAATTTTATTCTTAAGTTTACTTTAAATCAAAAATTTCATGATAACGTCAAACCTTAAATTGAAAAACCACCGTACTCAAATAACTACATATTATCATATATTTTGTGTGTGAAATCAAACATAAGCGTAATATTATTTTTCCAACAGAAACCAAATAATGTAATAATACGGTTCGGTTGATTATACACATTTGAGTAAATTTATTTTACAAATGAAATATAGCAGAATTTGATGACTCTTCGTGGATCATTATTGTCGAATATAGGAGCTATAGAATATCTAAATTATATTTGTCTTCGAACAACAAAATATCATATTTTAATTTAATTGATGTCAAAAAAGGCCATGAAATATTAGAATTAGAACACGACAATTAAATATTTTTGTTTTGCTTTGTTAAATAAATTATTTTTTTTATAATAATTGATTGTTATTTTTAATAATATTCTACTAAACATATTATGTTACCAGCCATCAAACCCATAAAGAAAATTTGCTTAGATTATAAAAATTTTCAACAAAAACTGCCTAAAACCTTATTCAAAAAATTTCATTCTAATTAAAAATAATTAAAACTTTTTTATTGATTTATGCGGTATTAAAAGTATAGGCTTTAGATGTTTGAATCATGCATAACGCTTATATCTCACCATTATCGTTCTGGGTGTGAATATCATAGCCTCAGAGCGAGCATTTAACTATAGGATAGTGAGGGTTTGTAGAGGGGGATTTGGTTTAGCTATACAATCCTAAAAGAAGAAAAGGAGTATTGCCAGAATTACAATAAAGTTGGAAATGACATATAAAATCATGAAACGTATAAATGTTGCCTACCCAGATGAAAAGATGAAGTCGCCCAAATCGGAAAGTTCGAGATGAATAGATTTAAGATTGGAGTAGTGTAACGAATTCTACTCTACACAGATAAAAAACTTGGTGTAGTCGAGTGGTTATAAGGTACACAGCACCGGTATATAACATCTCAACGGTTGCAAGATCGAGTCCAACCCGGGGCAATAATTGTACTGAGTAATTATTATTCTATAATTATGCAACGATGTTAGCGGATCAAATAATTCTCCAATACTGGTAAGAAATCAGATTTTAGAATGGCATTCCATGCGGAAGGGAGTATATGGCCGGAGATAACGAAAGCAATTGTAAACGACGGCGTTGGTCATCAAGACAGGGATTGATGTCGTATACAATGTTCGTGACAACTACATGCCAGTGATTTACAATTGCAAGGCGCATATATCGCATACAAGTACTGTCCAACTCATCAGTATTAAGTTATTTTCGGTTTTTCCTTACATCGCATTAAAATTAAATTTAGATGTTAAACGTATCTGTTGCAGAGTCCCAAAGGAGTTCTAGAGTTTTTATTGTCTGGTCAAATTCTATCGTATGTAGACCAGTTTCTTTAAGGTTCTCTGGCTCAGCAGTGTTTGCCCTACATAATAGATCATCCACATAGCAATCGTTTGGCCAATTGTTGTAGAGTTTTTGTGGCCAGAGAGGTTGCAGAGGCTGTTCCGTGGGCAACTGTTTTTACTCTCTAGAATCAGTTGGTGCCACCAAACAAACGCCACTTCAACAAACAAGGTTTCAACCTCAACCATTAACACGCGCCTTCTTACCTGCTACACAACCGAAACATATTTGCATATGCTGTGAGAAAAACTACAGAATCGACATATGCTCGCGATTTAAAACCATGACTACATCCGAAGGAAATCAAATGATCGCATGCTACTCAATTTGTGCAGAATCTGTCTTGGCCAAAATCATGCGACAACAGACTGTAAGAGCAACATAAGATGTTGTATACCTGCCAAGGCAACCATCACACGTTGTAACACGTAAACAGCAAAGCTGAACGTATCAACATTCGACAATGATTGCGGCCCAGTTCTACCAGCCACAGCCTTAGTCAGAGTACAAAATAATTACGGTAGTTCCAACCTACTGACCACAAATTTGCTCGTAAAATTTAAACAATGAAGGGTTTTGCCATTATTCATGCCGAGTGTCTCATGCCGCAGAAACATTCCTCCCAGTATTATCCATTTTATCTAATCCTGTATTTATTAAAACTCACCCAACCAATTTGCAAGAGGAATATATTTCGACAATGTAAGAGAGATTCAGCTACTTCCAGCACACTGGAATCTAAACATTCGATATAACATGAAGAGTTACTGGGATTAAGTCACCAAAACAGAGAAAAATCTCCAGCAGCTTACTAGAGCATTTGTTTAATTGAGCAGAAAAAGCAACATCTCTTACAGTTGGCAGGGGATCAAACATCGATCGCCGGCTACTTTAATCATTTTTTCAAATTTGTGTGCAAGTTTTATATTATTTATTTACCTACTAAGCGAATAATTCCATATCGATTTACCCAGTCGGAATTTTTCCCTTATAGTCGAGACAATGAAGCACTAAAAAGGCCAAAAGTTCGAAATTTTTGAGAGCAACACGGATCGAAATACGATTTGTTGCATTCTGCTTTAAAAAATTATTTGTAACAACCGGCCCTATTTTTTTTTTTGAACAAACAGGAAATTGCATTGCTGAGACGGCTTTTTGAAGATTAGAGAACTTTATAAATAAGATTCAGAACTAGCCCCACTCGGGTTCCCGGGGGTTTTCGAGGTCGCTGATCACGATTATGATGTTCAAATTGACCCACAGCCGACTTGGAGCTCAGGAACGCCGATGAACGTCATCTCCGTGGGTCGTCTCATAATTTCACACATTCATTGATGTATAACTCCCGTCTGGGACCCTCGAAAAAGTTGATCCAGTCCAGTAAAATTCTAAATGCCGAGTTTGAATAGAGCGAGGAGAATTATGAGAATAATATCCGGCTAGAACTCTGAACTTTGCCGAGCGACCTTTCACTTTTCTCGGATCAGCGGATGCTGATCGTACGATTGTAACGACAGCTCTAAAAGAATCTAGGAACCCTAACAAAAAGATAGTCATAGTCGCCAAAGATATAGACGATGCCTTACTATTGACCGCACTCTGCCTGGTTGACAGAGAAATATTTTTACGGAAACCACCTACAAGGCCCAATAAACCCGAAGAAGTATATTCTTCGCTTGTCTGATATGCCAGTAGTTGAAGATAATATTTTGTTGCTCCATGCAATACCGAAGTTCAAGGAAGCTGGTTTGTCAAGCGAATTTTTGAGAACGGGGCACATCTAATCTTGGCAATGTACAGTGCTTCACTGGTATTCAGGAAGCGGAATGTTCCTGATGAGGATAAGCTAAAATGGGACCAGTTACTAGTACAGTACAGGTACGGTATGTATATAAAAACCACTGTAAAGGGGAGAGCAAATTTAGGGACAATTCTCCCCATACAGTAGACGCCATTCAACAACATCTAAAGGGGGTCTATTTTCAAGTGCAACACTGGCTGCACGGAGACCAGCTGACCATGAACCCAACAGAACCGGGGTGGAGAAAGGAAGGCGACACACTGGTCCCTGTAGAAACTACACAAAAACCTGCGCCCAAAAATATTATGGAACTAATATTTTGTGGATGCGCAGGAAATTGTAATCTGAAGACCTATAGTTGCAGGAAGCACGGCCTCTCTTGCAATCTTGCCTGTAAAATTTGTGAAGGCTCAACTTGCACCAATACTGAAAGATGTTCAGTTGAAAACGTTATTGTCACTTGATTAAGAATTTGATAAATAGTTACGTATCTAAACATTTAAGTTATTAATTAATGAGGTAAGGTAAAGTTACAGTTAGATAATATTTGATTTGAGTTCAATAAAAAAATTTTAAACGCCAATTACATAAATATTGACTTTCTATTCATTTGATTTCTTCCCTCCTCACAAAATTTAAATAGAATCAATAATTCCACCCAGATATTGCAGTATAGATGTCTGTCTCTGAAACATCATGTTTGGTTGACATTCATGGGAATGACATCGATGTCAATATAAAGGTGCCAATGCACCAGGTGTTCAGGGGGTCGTTTTCAACGTGAAATTTGGATTCAACGGCCCAAAAAACGTTTTCGGGTTGTTTTTGTTGATAATGTCAGGAAAATTCTCGTCCAGGTTTCGGCGCAACAGGTATCCGGGGGTGTTTGCCGACGCTATATTTGGATTCAGCGACCCAAAAAACCCCCAGGTGCTAGATTCCGGCGCACCAGGTGTTCGGGGTGGTTTTCGAAGGACAATTCGGATTCAGCGCCCCCAAAAAACCTCCGGGCGCCGAGTTTGACTCCTTCCCCGCGTGATTTTCGGGAGAGTCCCATGAAAGTGACGTTCATAGGCGTTCCTGAGCTTCAGGTCGATTCTTATTCTTATTTAGAAAGTTCTCTAATCTTCCAAAAGCCGTCTCAAAAAATGTATTTTTGGCTGTAGCAAAGCAATTTCCGGTTTGTTAAAAAAAAAATAGGGGCGGTTGTTACAAATAATTTTTGGAAGCGAATGCACAAAACCCGCATTCCGATCCACCTTGCTCTCAAAATTTCGAACTTTTTTGCTTCATTGCCTCGACTATTAGTAGGGGGAGGGGAAAATTATGTCTTAATTTAAAAAAACATAAGAAATTTAAAAAAATGATTAAAGTTAAATGATTAGGTTAGTAGTCTCCTTATTAAAGATAATGTTTCGGAGCTACGATTCAATTACAAAAAATATTTAAATTACACTACACAACATTATTTGTTAAAAAAAGGTTTACGGTAATTGACTACATAGTTTAGAAGCGGAATAGTTGAAGAATTTTTTAAAATGTTCCTTATTAGGACGAGGAATATTTAGCAACATTAATAGAGTTGCGCAAATTATATGATACGCTATTCAAGTTACTAACTATACGATTACCGCTAATTAAATAGAAAGCTTTTAATACTAAAATACATATAGGTACTGAATCAGCAAAATTTTGAATTTCACAAATAACAGGAAGGATGGAGTCGATCTTGGTTTAAAGTTAATTATTCTCAGCACTGCTTTCTGAACGGGCATCAACGGTCTAATATTGAATAGGTAAATTCCGCCCCAACAAGTAACTCCATATCTCAAATGCGAGTGAACTAGTGCATATATTTTAGGAATTCCGGACTATAAATTTTCCGAAGATTGTAGAAAGTTCTGAGTGTCATCCGTAATTTATTTTTTAAATTATACACATGCCCTTAAAATTTAGTTGAGAGTCCAAATGCATACCGAGATATTTAAAAGAGTACAGTTTCAATTGGAATGCAAAGGGGGTCACAATTGGTATGATTGCAAGATAACGAATGATAAATTAAATTCAGACATTGTGCCACCTATGGAAAAATTCATTAGTTTAGACTTGCAACTCAATATCATATTATGCACAAAGAACCACTTTTTCATAAAAATCTGTGTTTAATTATTTTCCGAAAACTTTAGAAAAAATGCTCAAAAGAGTAATAGGGCGGTAGTTATTCTTATCCAACTGAGAACCTTTTTTGTGAAGCGGTTTTACAAACCAACTTTAAGTAGTTCCGGAAACACCCCGTTTGACAAACAAGTATTAAAAATAAAAGTCAACACTCGAACAACTAATTATATTTTTGATTATTTTATGTGAAACTTCGTCAAAGCCGTAAGAAGTACTATTTTTTAAATCACGAACGATCGCAAAAATTTCCTCTTCACAAACTGGGAAAAAATTTCAAAATTTCAGTGGTACATTGATGAAAAATTCATTAAAAATATTAGCTATTTTAGATGGATCATTTTCAATTTTATTATCTCCAGCTGCAATTGAAATAATTTTATTAGTGCTCAATGTGTTGTTCAGAACATTATTAACGACCTTCCATTTCGATTTTAAATCGAACTGCACATACATACAGACTGTTTCTGCGAAACGTCCTTTTTTACATGAGGATCCTTTTCCCCCCGACCGATTTCAAAAATAGGACTCCAGTGGCACTATTCTAGTAATTCCCTGGGAATAGGGAATTGGGGAAAGATTTTATATGTTATTTCAGTTCAAATATTTTTTTCCGGCCTACTAAGGAGAAAAGTTTGATGTAAATATTTATAAATTGGGAATAATTTTTCCATATCTAAATTGGCAGGGAAAATTATTCCCAATTTTATTTTGTTTTCAAAGAAATTACCACTAGATTTTTACCTCAGTATGCCAGAAAAAAAATTCTAAAATAGAAATTACATATAAAATCTTTCCGCAATTCCCTATTCCCAGGGAATTACCAGAATAGTGCCACAGATCAGGAAATATCTTTCCCCAGTGATGTCTTTGACTGGCCGTTGGGATAGACGTAACTATCAACTTCAACAACAATAAAACATTAAAAAATCAGGAAACAATCAATAACATCGCATTCACCACTGTACGATGACTCATTTAACATTTTGGCACCGTTCTCATTAGCATGGTGAAAGAAGTAAACGATTAAATTAAATATCTACAAAGTACTGATAAGGCTAGCAGACACCTTTAGTAGCGAGACGTGGACGCTAACAACACGGGATAGCCAAAAGCTTGCCTTTTTTAGCGCACATTAGTACGTATGATGGTAGGTAGTATTAAGGATGGAGAAATATACAAGATGCATCTGAACCTCGAGATAAGAAATTATCTTAACAACTTTGATATAATTGGGACAATTGTATCATCAAGGCTGAGATGGTTTCGACACGTTCTACGTTCTCAAAATCGTACAATAAAACAAGCCTTGTGCAAACACAGTTGTAATTTAACAGTGAACAGTGCAAGTTATAAGAAATAAAAGTTGAACAGAAAAATTAAAAGTATGGCCTAAAGTAAATGGTTTACCAACACAAATAACACATTCGTCATACATACGTAAACCATTTTGGAGGATACCTCACTAAACCAATTACAGTATTTATAATCCATTCGCAAATAAGTTCATAAAAATCACGACAAACAAATATACTAAATTATGTATGCCACAAAATATACAAAAGAGTTTTACATTTTATTCCGTCATCAGAATATAAATAATAAAATATTGTTTTATGAAAATATGCAAAACTTTTCCATAATTTTTATAATAAAACAAAAGGAAAAAAGAAATTTCTATTTTTGGCCTGAGCCGAGACTTAAAATATAAAAATTTGATTTTGCATTTTAAAAGAAATTAATTTCCATTAAATTCTTTAAAAATTTGGATTTCTGTAATGGAAATTTATTTATTTTATTATATTTCCAAATTTTGTAATTTAAATGCAACCAAAATTCGGATTTTCATAATGTCTTTATCGATTTTAAGCCGAACACACTTTTACTCAGTAGTATTTCACATTTGCTAAATATTTAATCATTTCGATTTGTTATCATAAAATGTAAAATGTTTTAGTAAAATGTTTGTGTTCAATTAATCAAATTATTTTAACTAAACATAAACATTTGTATGAATAAAGCAACTGATAGTAAAACTTTTAAAATATTAACTAGTTTTATACTTGCTGATTAACATAACGTTTAAATTATATAATATTAGGTGGATCAATAAATTGTAATAGATATGAAAAATTATCCATAATTTTTGTAATTTGCGTTTATCATAATCCCATCGCCATTAAAATAGGATTCCAATAAAGTACTTGATGTATTTTTTTTATGGTCTGGAGATTTACACGCCAAATATAATTAATATGATTATGTGCTCGATTTGAAATTTTTAATTTTCAAAGCTAATTTTATCTATAATTTGTATTTTTTTACACATTTCAACACTTCATAGCATTTTATTTTTTAATTAAATTTAGAATGAATATGTTTCATTTTTATTTAGACTTGAACTGAATTTACCATACGGAATTTGTGTATATATATATATAACATCACACAAAATATGATACTGACAAATAGACAAATATATAATATGCATAATTATATGATGATATATATGTTACGATTAAAGTCCGATATCGGTAAAAGTCCGAAATGTTTATTATTTAAATTTGAAATGTTTGCTGATTTTTCCTCTTTCATACCCGTACTTTCGTTGGCAGCTATGTAAAAAAGTCGTTACCCGTTATCCCCTTCTATTCAAAATGACTTTGCACAATACCATAAAAGTAGTTTGTAGGGTGAAGAGTGAATCATTTCGGGACTATTCCAATTTGTATTCGGATATTTACCGAGCTCGGACTTTCACCGTAACATATACATACATAGACATACACTTAACGATAGTAATAATAATAATTGCACGATAAATATAATGGTAAACATTTTTGGTTTAATTAACCATAAAAAAATGGTAACAATGCATACAATTTGTTTTACAGAAATTCAAACATTTTGAGAATTCTGTTACAATTTACAAAAGTTTTTTAATTCTAAAGAAGGCTATTTTAGACAATGTGTCTACTTTTATGGGATCTCTATATATGTATATAACCGAATAGCGAAATCAAAACCCCATATTTGTGGTGAACGGGATTTAATTATGATGATTTTTAATTTATCTAGAAACATTTTTAGGTTTACGGTTATATCCCCTAACCTAACCCAGAATTGTTCACAGGATCTGTTTCATATAATCGAATAGGTCAGAAACTGTCTATCAATGTTGTGAAAACGGAACACGACTGATGATTTTCACAACTCTTTCGCGGTTTGTTTTTCCGTCCTACTATACGCAGCTATGCCAAATCAAGGAAGTACAGGTATAGGTCCGGTTTACGTTACCATCAGCGCATTGCTTCGCTCCATGCCAGCCTATAGTACTGGACATGGAAGATGGGTCGGCCCATGAGTCTTGCACGCCGATAGGGGGTCGTAGTTGTGTTCCTTTAATTCACAGATCGTAATCTGGTGACGAAAATTTCCATTTGCATCCTGACTCTATCGGGATTCGAACCCGGTACAACCCGATCCAAACACCAAAGCTTTAACTACTGTGACATTTGGGTTGGTATGAAATTTTCACCATGTTTTCAAACATTTGAAACTTCTTCATTTTCAATTTTATTCTCAATTGGAAACTTTGGTATTTTTGCGAATTGGAACTTTACCCAAGTGACATTTAAAACAATAAGCTACGAACCCGATTTATTACAAAAACAATCAAATAACCGAATTCCTAGAGATGTTTACAGGGTCACGTTTATAAAAGAGTGATAGTGTTCCGATATGCAATCAAGTAATTTTTTATTTTTTCATAAAAAGAACGAAATATTAATTATCCAGCGGATTTAACGTCGTTTTAAGAGCAAGTAAAAACGCGCTTTCACTCACATAACTACACTATACCACCTGCACATTGAAAGCTCGACGTGTAAACTGACATAGAGAGTGCGTCGCCACTGGATTCTGCACTCCAATTAGTTGTATTTCTTAATATCACCGATCGTAATTAATGACGCATATCAGCTTTGCATCCTGCGTCTGGTGGGGTTCAAACCCAGTACTTCTCGGCCCAAGTGCCGAAGCTTAAACCACTGCACACTTGTCCGGCGAAATAATTCCTCCACAGATTGATTGTGTTCCGATATACGTTCGAGTAAATTCAATTTGGTAACGTGAAAATTCTTGAATTTTCTTAAATTTTTGTTTTGTTTCCAATTGTAAATTTTCTAGATTGGTAGTGTTCCGAGTCCGATCGAGTAAATTTAGTGTTGAAACGCAGAAATTCATGTATTTTCTGACATTTTGTTTTGTTTTCAGTTTTACATCATTTGCAATGGAAATGATTTTTCAAAAGGGTAATAATGCTTCGATATACGATATACGATCGAGTAGATTCAGTGCGGTAACGTGAAAATTTTATTAAAAAATTAAAACAAAAAATAAAAATTTTGATTTAACATTCAAAAATTGAAAAAATAATTCTTCCGGATATTTTTGAAGTTGTCCTTTGATAAATTAAAGTCGAATAGGTCATCGATGATGTTGGTGGATTTAGACAACCTGGGATTGTTTTCTCCATAGTTTGCGGAATGGAGTTCTAGTGCTCACGAAAACTCATGGTTTCGAAAAGTTTTCATGAATTGATGTTTTCCAAATGTCAGCTGAATCAATGAGCACGCAAAATGTTACTAACAAAAGCCGCGTATTTTGTAATCCGTGCATCTTCTTGAGTACGGTGGTAACCGAGCCACATTTTCATGGCATGGTAATTTTTTTTTTAAATCACACCTTTGTTTAACAAAAAATCAGAAACTATGTTATGATTTGTAATTTATTATTGATCGTTGTGGCATTGCCATCTATGTATGAGTAGCGATACTATGATTGCTTCGATGGGAATTTAACGAGCGGTTCTTGTGTTGTGTCAATTTAGATTTTTGGAGCGAGACCAATGTGTGCTTTGTGCGTGTGTACGAGCGGTTAAAATGTAGATTAATATTTTTTTTTTCTATGTTTCTTGTTTTGTGTTTTTGGCGCGTGACGTTCGTTCCCTGTTTGCGCCGCGCATCAACTGCATGTGCGACAGAAAAAGAAAGTATTTTTCTGTATTTTTTTAGGTCGTTGGTGCGAGAATTTTCTTTGAGTCAATCAGTCTCGTTTTGAGTTTGGAAAAAAATTACAGTAGAGTTTTTGGATGGTGAAAAAAGTCTCGTGTTGGTTTGCTAACAGCAAAGTTTAATTTTCGAATTGAGAAGGATTTTTTTTTTGTTTTTGGGCGCTGTTTTCTGTCCATATTGTTCATAGTTAAAATACATAGCTGTAAAGAAACTGTAAAATATTTGATAAAAAATATATGATTTACAAATTGTGTCGTGTATAAAATTTTTTTATTAATAAAAAGGAGAGTGCGAGGTATATGGTGTACAAAGTACTTTATGAAAAAAAAATAGGAGAAAGTATAAATTGAGGTTTTGATCCTTATGGAAAATTGCCCAATTTGTGATATATATCTTGTGATATATATAGGAGTGATACCTGATCATGGGGTAGATACTCGATCGGCTTGCAAGCAAGCAATTTGCTAGCCAAAATCCAGGCTACTCAATTAATTTTACCAAGAAAATTTGAATTTCAAAATACATTTCTTATAAAATTTTTGTTTTTTTTTTGCAATTGCACAGTAAAACAATACAAAAATTTGCTGTTTATTTTTTGAAGCCGCAAAATTTACTGTGCAATCGCAAAAAAAACAATAATTTTATAAGAAATGTAATTTTAAATTCAAATTTTCTTGGTAAAATCTACCCCCATATGTGATACACTAACATCGCTATTGGTACATGTGATGTATTTATGTGATTTATTGGGGGACACATGGTGTTATTCACGTATATAACGCCTGAATATGTGTGTATAACGATAACGGGTGGCCAGGTGTGGCCATTACAGGTTATACTACGGTTTTCGGCGAGCCAAGTTTTTTTATCGGTGAAAGGTGCTTAACCGTAAAAGTGGCCAACCGGCTATTCTTTTATTACGGTATAGGCGAACCCACGCTCAACAATTTGTCTATGGGTGGCCAGGTGAGGTCTCTTTATGTTTATTTGGGGATCCGCGAGCCCACGCCGTAACGTTTGTGACGGTTTATCAATGCCAAATTGGCAGCGGTTTTGGCAAAGGACGCCCCACCAGTTAATTACAAGGGGAACAGTTCAGGTCACCTCATCAGTTCCGGGTTTGCTTTGCAAAAAGGTCATCACAAGAAAATATATACGATTTTTGGCGAGCTCGTGCCCAACGGACTAGCGGTTTGGCGAAACAACTCCCAACCACATGTCACGGCGGAAAGCCGTTCGGGTAACTGGGGTTACCAATGGCATGACGGTGACCTTTTCTGAAGGTCGTGAAGTACATTTTTTTTTATTTGTTTTTTTTTCAATTTAAATCTTTATTTCTTTTTTCTTAAAATCTTTTTATATTTGCACTTACTTTTCTCAAATTTTCAATTTTTTTTTCATTTTTTAAATTTAAATTTGTATTGTAATCGAGCATCATACATCATGGTGGTCGTACACACGGCCGGGGATATACATTGGTTCTCGCTATCAAAATTTGGTTCAGTGACCATATATTTTTTTTGTTTCTTTTCTGTTCGATTTCGTTTTTGTCTATTTTTCGTTCAGCCATTTGTACCTGTAGTTCTTTTCTCTCTTCCGTCATTCCCTCCTCTCTATCCTTTTATACTGTCAAAATTTCACAAATAAAATATAAAATACCGCACGGCGACTTATTCCCTGCATCTGGTCTTAATTTTTCTTTCCTCGACCACAAGTTATTTTCATGATTCTTTCTGTTTCTAGTTATCCTAGTTTTACTTCCCATAAAATTAATTGCTAAATCTTTTACGGGTTCGGTATGATGGGAGGGGATACTCCATTATACATATGTACAGGCTGGGCTTACCACTCTCCATCCCCTTAACAGGACATCCACAAGGTCGGAGTGGTGAGTCCAGTGAATGTGTCGTCCATTCGTGCGCGACCGTAAAATCCAGCGGTCTGCTCGTGGCACCTCGGCGGTTTCAAGCTGTCGAAGTGCGAATTATGGGAGATTCATTGGAGGTCTCCCGCTCGTCGTCGAATGAGCACACCCGGTTATAATAATTTTAATCCGTTCCTCAAGTTTCGTCCGACAAATTTCGGCGGAACATCCGGTTATTTTTATTTATTTTGTGTTTGCGTGTTTTTTTTTAATTTCAGTAAACACGGTGTAGGCCAGAGTCATGCAAGGCTCCAAATCCCCAAAACCCGCTGCATGACTAGTTGAAATGTGCGGGTCAGCTGTAGCCGTGTAACAACTACTTTAAAATTCTTTCAATTTTTTTATATATATGCACAGCATAGTATGGTGGAGTCCATCGTATTCCAGCGTATTCCAGTTGAGACCGAACGTTACGGGATAGAGTGTAGAGTGAAGGGCGATGCTTCGCAAAGCAATTTTCAATATGCCTTTTGAAACCAACGTCTTCGAAAAATAATGTTTTAAAGTGTTTCAATATATAATCGGGTGAGTTTAGTGTGGTAATGTGGAAATTCTTGTATTTTGGGCTGCGAATGGTAATTCTGCGAAAATCTCGAGGACTTTAGTTTACTACGTAAAAGAAAATAATATTTTATTTTATTATTGCTACACGAACAGGTAAGATTCTTAATACACAAAAAAATTCTTTCTTTTTGCTTTCTAAAAACAAAAATTTATTTTTGATTTACGTTTTTGTTTTTTCGTTGCCTACTTGATTTAAAAATTAAACCAATAATTTAATTTTGTAAAGTGACAAAATCTGTATTAATTCGGAAAAATGTAAGTATACTGAGAAATTCCCAAAAATATTCCTCTCTAATTTTCAAAATTTGAGACCTGTGTAATTCAAATTTAAACTCAAAATGAATGACAGATTTACTAACATTTCTTAGCAATAATACCGAAACAAATTTTTATAAAAAAAACTTCGTCGTTTATTATTTTTTTTTCTTATTTTTTAATAAAAAATATCTTTCGCGGTTTGTTTTTCCCGTCCTACTTTACGCAGTTATGCTAAATCGAAGACGTACGGCTATAGGCCCGATTTACGTTACCATTTTCGCGATGCATAGCTCCATACCAGCATGTCGGTATATGCATAGCATAGTATAGATGCCAGACTATAATTTTGTACCTTGACTTGTTGCCGAAAGTGATTTCTTTTCAGTCAACTGATCGATGAGGTCTAAACCATTAAAGCCACTTTCAATGATATGACCTTAAAATTCTAAATTCCTGCACCTTAGACCGATTTGAGTAGAAATCCCATCAGCATCATACATTCAAACTTTTTATATTTTCTAATAGAACTTTTTTGCAACGCTGTATAGGATACGCAAATTATGTTTACCTTAGCAACATAGCTTACCATTGTACTGTATATTTTATCTTTTATTCTAATCATTGAATAATTAAAATTCTTCTCGGGATTGCAGCCCTAGGGAAATGTTATACGTAAACGATCTATAGAAAAAATGTTAACTGTTTTTGTTAGAAAATTTATTTTGTTCCCCACATATTTTTATCGACTTGTAATCGTGCTCCGTACTCATATTTTATAACGAAGCCAATTTTTATTATAATATGAGATTATATTTTGCAGTATTATTATGTTATACATATTTACTTCAATTACTTGAAATTTATTAGATACATAAAACATTAGGTATAATATTTATAAATATATGTATTTTATTACATCGTACATGAGAGAATTTGGCTTTTCGTAAATCATATATTCATAAAGTGTTCGTTTGATCAATATCAATGCACCTAGAATACTAAAGGGCTCATTGATTTAAAAATTTTGGTATATGACGTCATTTTATGTGGACGGTTTCAATCTTTGATTATAGATGTCAGTATAATTAAATAAATTATATGATTTTTTTCAATAATGTTTTTGTATATATTCACGTTAAACCTTTTAATCTCAAAAACTTTTTACGAACATTACTGCAAACTGCAATCCATGAAAGATACTATAGACATGAATTTGATGACGTATCAAGCAGTACTGCCTGGTACTCTAGGTGCATTGTCAATAAGATGTACATTTCTTTAATTCTTCTTAATTTGCATAAATCGCGTTTACAGAACACAATCCAATTTATCTCTGCTTTACAATTTAATTATAGAATAAATCTAAAATAAAAAAAAAATTAATAACACAAAACAACGTAGAAAAAGTGTCTTAGAATTTTATTATATTTTAACTTTTTTGCCTTATAATTTGTTGCGTCTTCCTTTTTAGATATCACATAAATACAATACACAGTGTATATTCTTAAAAAAAATTTATTGTATCTTAGTTAACCTTGCGAATTAAGTAAAAGAATGTTTGAAGTCGTTAAACAAAACAAACGGAAACTGAAACATTAATGCTGAAGGTCTTAAGCAAAGATTATAAACAGATTTCATATTCGTGGAAAATTGAATTTATCCTTTATATAATTTTAAAATGTTAGCAGAAAAAAAGAAAATTTGAAAATCATTTTGTGACATTTATTAAGAGATATTTTTACGAACATAAAATATAAATTACATCAGAATTTCGGGTGGTAAATTAAGTGGATTAATATATAGTTAATCCTGCTAGACCGTTTCTTTATATTTTTAACAATATAGAGACAGACTTTAAGAACCCAAAAATGTTCTACCGAAAAATTGTGCGCCTATCGGTAAAATGTATGCATAACGTATTTTAGAGATAATGTGGAATTTCTATAGTTGTGTTAAACTGTGCATTCCAAAAACAACAGTTCTCTTCCAGAATTGGCCCTAGAACGACAATATCTAACTATGTACAGAATCTGTTGAAGTAGATTGACAATGTGAGGAATTATTGTAAGTTCTCACTAATTAGCCAGATATGGCCATATAAAACCATTATTTCAATCTTAATTTCAAAAATCTTTGGAATAAACCACCGACTTAACGTAGCCCCTTAAAAAGAAATCCATTGCATTAGCCGGGTGGCTATTCGTCCGGACTATTTCTCCAAATTACACGGTTACCGAACTTCCCCTTGAATAGTTCAATTGTTTGATCAGCTGTGTGGCATGTGGTACCATCTTCTTGGAACCACATATCACTGATGTGAAGTTCATCCAATTCTGGCAAAAAATAGTCTTCCAACATGACACGATAACGAACTCCATTGACCGTAACATGGCGATAATTTTTATTCCGGCATGAAATCGACACCAGACGGTCACTTTTTGTGGTTGAATCGAAGTCTCTTGAAGCACATGGTTTTTTGCTGTCCAATAACGCATATTTTGCATATTGATAAAGCCAAAAATCAACTTCATCGCTGAAGAATTTTTTCGATTAAATTCCGGATTTTCTTCAAGTTTTAGCAGAGTCCAATCGGAGTAGTTTCGACGCTTCAAATGATCAATAGTGGCTTCAATAGCGTACTGTTGGAATTAGTTCGGTGTAAATGTTTTCGAAAAAAAGTTGAATAGGAAACTTTTGTCCCACAAAATTTTTATAGGGAAAAATAATTCCCAATATATCTAGGCTTCAAAAATATTTATACCAAACTTATTCCAATAGTAGGCCAGAAATATATAATTTAGACAAAAATGCTATGAAAATATTTTTCCCAAATCCCTATTCCCAGGGAAAGCCAGAATAGTGCCACAGGGCGGCCATTTTATGGTGGTTATATCATAAATTTATATCACTATTGGAGAATTTTTTTGTGATATAATTCAAAACAAAGTAGTCTACAAACATAACCCTGCAAAATGAATTTTAAGGGGAAATAATGAACTAAAAGTGATAAGTTGACATTTCGTTTTTGCTCATATGAACGTTTACTACGAAGTGGTTTTCTTGCGGTCTAATAAATAACTGTCTAACTATTCGAATATGGTAAGGTTAATATGTATCTATCAAAAATATTATTGCACATCAAATTATTTTAATGAAATTATCGAAAAATATAAATGTACATATTAATTACATTACGGTGTATTGTTGTTATCAATGAATCGTGTTTATTTATCCCAAATTAATGCATTTTATTTTCCTTACCGCATGCTTCTAGAGGTCGGCAATGCCAACGCCAACGAATTACATCGCAACAGAGAACAGAAATAATTGAACGTGTCATTGCTAATTATGATATTGCAAACAACCGCATTGTTTCAGCAGACGCGGCAAGCGCAAAAAAACAGTTTTGGCAAGAATTAGCACAGCTTCTAAATGTTATGGAGGGACTGTTAAAAATGTTAGCGGATAGCAAAAGGTAATTTCTCATCAATGTTATGTTATGCGTCACATATATGTATCATTCATTCACAGTCATTTTAATATATAAGGGGTACTGCAAGGGGAAAATTAAAAAAAAAGAAACCACGCATACAGGACGGGAGGTGGTGAGCCTCTAGATGTGGAGCTGGATCTTCTCTCGGAGAGGTTAATGGGCGTGTTACCTCCAGAGGAAGTGGACGGCATTGACTGTACTGAAGGAGGATTTGTATGAATATAAATATTAAAAATTACGTTCAATTTTATTAATTCTATTTATTATATTTTGTGTTTTCTCCTCTAGGTCACTAACACTATTCCTACCCCTTTAAGAACTGAGTGTAGTACTAAATTTGACAGAGCTATAATTATTTTTGTGTCAAACGGTCCCGCCAAAATATTACTTCCACGTAACGTAAACACAAAATTTTTATATAGGGCCTATTTTTTAATTCATCCCGAGCAGGCAGTGCAATGTCAAAAAATACTTCGTATTTTTTTATTCATCCTGGGTAATTTTACTCTGCACACTGCGTTTTTATTTGTGAACTGTGCTTACACCGCGCATACTCGGTTCTTCAAATTTTACTCTGAAATTAATGTCAGTGTACGAAGAGTGTGCAAAGTAAAAAACAATTTATTACTCCAGGCACATAGGATAATTTTACCCAGTACAACCTTTGCTCGGTGTACACTACCCGGGGTAAGCCTGCTTGCTCGGTTTGAATTAAAAAATAGACCCATAGTATACTATTACACCATTTATATTTCGTGTTCGTGAATGTCGTAAATATGCACTAGAAAAAAAATTATAATGTTTTTATTCGTTTCAAGCTCTTACGATAGTTAAAATACACGTCAACGTATGTTGACAAATCGCCTCAAAGGTAATGGAAACATTTTTCTTTAAGTCAATATATTATGTGGTCAAATTGACTGAAGAGTTGCATTTGTATTTGTTCCACTTGAAGTTTTGTCAAAACAACATGAAATTAAAAGATTTCAAATTGAAATTAGAATCATCAAAATGAGTTTCAAGAAAGCTTCCAATAAAAGAAAGAATGATGAACCATCGGTTACAACAGCAACACCTGTACGATTTACGGAAATTAATCCAGAAAATGCTGTCCGGTTTGATGGAGCGGACCATCTCCCTTTATTTCAAGAAAGCCACTCGGCTAGCAGATTCAAAAACACTGATTGCTATGGTTCATCACGAGTGATTTGTATGAAGTACAACTAAGGTTAGTTTAAAAAAAATCTACAAATAAAAGAAAATACGAAGGGCACCAACGACCATTGTACGAGCAACGGAAATTCGATCGGAAATAGATATTCATTGAGTAGATGTAAAAATGATGTATACTCATCGAGTAGATGTAAAAAATCCGAATTGTAAAGGACCATGTAGAGTACTTTGTACTAAGTTCAAAGTTCATTTGTGAATTAATACAAAGAATAATTCCTTTCATGATTTACATTATAAATAGATTTGTATGTGAGATTTTATTTAGTTATATTTGTGAACCATGTGAAATAATTATTATTTTTTAATTTTATAAATTTTAAAACGTTGACTGAATAACATACTGCGATGAAATTTCCAAAATAACCATTAAATCTAATTAAATATTGAAATGTATTAAATAAATTAGTACCTAGCTATTTTTAGATATACTTCTAAATTACTACAAAACACTTATACATAGGTGAATCGATAAATAATACATAAATAAATCGAAAAATATATGGAGTAAAAACAACATCCAAATTTGTTTGAATATTACAACCGTTGAGTCAGATTGTCGACATATGTTGACTGAAGCTGGCAGCGGAATCGTTCACCGGATGTCAATTTGGCCAACGGATTTGAATTCAGCGTCCTTTAATTAGTTAAGGACCATTATAATTGATTTAATTCTTATAAAGAATTGGGGCCGGGTTTCAACGTGCTAATGAAGTGGGAGTACGAGCCTTGATTATTCCGGCGGAAGAATCTACAGTGCGTCCCCCTGAAAATGTTACGAACTCCATTTGTAGCTCGGAGACCACAAACCACCCAATAGACTATTTAGATTATGAGGATTCGGCTTTGGGGCAATTACCTGGTCCATCTGGTTAAGAGATTTACACAGGTAAACTTTATTAATTACACTACATCGAGAATAATCTCTTCTTCGGTTTATTTTCTACTTCTATGTATTAGATAAATTATTTTGAAGCAGTTTATATAGTGTTGCTACCTATGGATAATGGGGTAGATACTCGATCCGCTAGCAAGCTAGCAATTTGCTAGCCAAAATCCTGAATCAATTTTACCGAGGAAATTTAAATTTCAAAATACATGTTTCATAAAATTTCTGTTTATTTATGCGATATTACAGTAAAATTTACGGCTTTAAAAATTCAACAGCAAATTGTGTATTGTTCTACTGTGCAATCGCACAAAAAAAAGCGTATTGAAAATATAATTTGAAATCTAAATTTCCTTTGTAAAATGCCTGAGTAGCTAGGATTTTGGCTAGCAAATTGCTTGCTTGCTAGCGGATAGAGTCTACCCCAATAAGTCGTAAATTTTATTGGTTTTTGTGTTGATTTTGTCGTTAACTAAATTGTTCGTGATTTTGTTTTTGTATATTTTCAGGGTGTGAATTTTGGCCTTAATTTGATTCCATGACTCATATGAGAAATTTGTATACGTACAGGATATAAATGTCTCATGAGTCAAATTGTGCTCAAAATGTATACCAAGATCTTCTCACTTGTCTAATTTCAGTCCTTTTTTAATTCTGTGCTGAAATTTATATTGAATTTAGTGTATCTTTGATTTTCAGTTTTTATGTATTGTGTGAAACTTGATTTTATGTATTTTTTTTTAATTTGGTTATGCCATTCATGTGTTCTTTGTATCTTATTTGAAATAAGCGTCCTGTTCTGCCTAAGTATGTCGACCTCAAGTTGTATTTAGCCTTACCTGTGTATACGGATCTCTGCCTAGGTGGATCCATCTCCAGCATACTCAAATTAGGTTTACCCCCTGGGTGCCCAGCTTGTCACATTCTTCAACTAGCACACTGTTATAGTAATATATATTAAGCAAATAGTTTACAAAACAAAATGTTCTAGTCAACAGCACTGACGGTAAGATAAAGGCAAGAATCATCTTCTCAATCGCAAACCTCCTGCTCAACATACCGTTTTAATTTCAGTACCGGCAGCATCGCCTGACACTTCGAAATCACCATCGCCTATGGATCCATTACTGGAATCACAAACGAGTGACCAATTATCAATGCAAGCTTTACTGAGCAATACCGCTTCATTATCAAACACTTCATCGGATCAAGTAAGACGGCCACGGCCACAGCCAACTACAAGCCGAATCCGTGCAAACAATTTGTACCGAACGTCTTTATCAAAAATTAGCCAGGATAATTTTCGGTTACAAAAAGAAAGTTTAACCGCGAGCTTCGCAAAAGCAATAATCTAAAGAAAGAATTACTTAAATTTATGAAGCAGGAAAGTCGCGAAAACGAACGCCAGCATAAGGAAAGCGAACACTGGCATAGAAATACTATGAGGATTCTAAATAAAATTAAACAAAACCAAATAAATCAGAAAACTTTTGAATTTATTGAATGAAATAAAATTCAAAGAAATTACAAAAATTTTGAATTTATTTTCCAAATTTTTATTTTATTATGTAAATATTTTTAACTATTGATAAAAATGCAATGTGATTACAACTATGTGATAATTTACAAAGTGTTTTTTATTTTTTCTTATAACACAATATTGTCAATAATAGTTTTGCGAATTTCAAGACCGGCGTCAAGATAAGGGTTGTTTCCACTAAGTCTGCTTCTTCTTCTAAAAGTACCTATATATCCGTTTCCTCCTCGGATAAATCGTATTCCTCCTCATCATAATCATTTATTATTAAAAAATTGGGGCAAACTGCGACAGCATTTATTATTTTTGCACACTTCAAAGGAGCGTAATGCAATTTCCTCTCTCCCAGTATATAACGAAATACCAATTGCCCTTTCAACTTGGCTACGTATAATTTTATGCCCTCAGTAAAATGCTCGTGCTATTGTTCCTTCATCGCTCACAGTAAGAAGGAAAGGCATTAACGGGTATCCTTGATCTCCAAGAAGCCAATATTAATGAGCAACGGGGGTGTTGTACTCGTTTTCGAACATAGCTAGAAGTTTGCTGGCTCCCCAAACAAAACTGTGATGAACTGATACGGGATAACGTGCATTTATATATGTGACGATGTTTCGGTCATTCACAACGATTTGATCATTTATACTGTGAAATCCCTTTCGATTAATGTACGCCATTTCAACGTCCTTATTTAATCCTGCAACAGCAATTTGCGTGCCATCTATTAGTCCAATTACCCCCGGAATCCCTTGGTTAGCATATTCTGCTGCTATTCGATTCCTTTCATTTTCTTCTTATGGAAATGTTATATATTTGGTCATCAAGATATTGAGGAGGTCAGTCACTTCTCCGATGGATTTACTAATTGCCGTCTGTGACATATAACCAATATCGAATTTGGTTCTAATAGGAACCGGTTGCATAAAAATTAAATGCTACCAAACATTTTATATTAAATGAAATGTTTTCAGTTGTATCATCCACTCCAGGGTCGTTGGATTTTGGTAGTCCTGGGCATTGCAAAGCATGTAACCTGTCAATTAATTGTATAGCTAGAACGATAGGGACTCAAAGATAGCACCTAAAATCAGCTTCTTGCATTTCATAGGGATTAGACTGTTGCCTTCGCTCCTTATTAATAGTTCACTGCCCGTGCCAGTACATATTCACACGATGTATGTGGGTTATGTGAGTCCATGATAAAATATTTTATTCATATATTTGTTACCAAATTAAAATTTAACACAATTGTTTTGAACTTACTCTAATTATCCAAACAATTTAAAATAGACACCAAAAATATTTCTATCTACCACTAATCACTGTTTGAGTCCCAGGGTGTATTGAAAAAACACTGTTGAAGAATCCCAATTCGCGCTTTCTCTAAATGAGAGAAGAAGATGAAATTAATGAGATGAAAAGGCTATTGAGACAAACCTATTGTAAAATGTACTATTTACATTAAAAGGAGCTGTGTGATGTACTTGCTTCAGTAAATCTGAGCGCGCGACCTCAACAATCGACAACGCACCGTCGTTGTCGACAATGTTCGAAATGTGCCGGGTTTTCTTGGGGGGCTCAAGCGGTTAAAAGCACAACTATTTTAGATATTGCGTTTAATTTTATTATTTTTAACTTTATTTAAGATTAAAAATATGTATGCAGTTTCTAAAACACTTCTGGTATGATGAAAATAATACTTCATAATAGTATACACGTATTTTGAAAACAAACGTCAAAACATTTTTTTTATAATGTATGTATGAACGGGATGGAATATATTGCAGTCTTCTTAATTTAAATTAATAAACGACGTGGCAAAATTAATCCATTATTCGTCTGAAGTATGCTACGACATTTTCTCTAGATCACACTCTATATCACGAAATGTGATATAATCACCATAAAATGACCTCCCAGTTTTAATAAATTAATTAAAATTCTCGAATTTTATATGATTTCGCTTTTTTCGTTTTTACTAATGATTTTCTTTAAGTGTATCGTGAAGGTGTAAATGAAATATTAATTAAAGGTGATTTAGTGATAATTTACTGGGGCCGTTATAAATTTCGCTAACGGACATGATCAATAACATCTTTGACCACACTAATATAGTGATATGGCTGTGATGATAATTGGAGTTTGAAAAGTCATGTGATGTAAAATATTTTCTGTTGTTTTTTAGCTTTAATCCGAATATCATTTCCCATACTTTGCAGCACTTTTAAACTTTAAACTGCGGTGGTAACGCGAACTCCACCCAACACTGTCACCTAAACAGGACTTCAACGATGTGGTCGCAAGGCCATACAGCTAGATTTTTCTGTATAGCGTTACAGCTAGTTTAATTAAAAGATTTCCCACAGGAACCATAACATGTCTTAGCCAGACATGTTTTCAACATATTTTGATTAAAGCTAATTAACAACACTTGAAGCCTATATTTAAACTTTTATCAATTTCGAAATTCTACTTTTAATTAGGTATATACCTATCAAAAATTCTGTAATCATTCTTTGGTAAACTTTCAAGTTCTTTTGAACACTTTGAAACATTTTAAACGAAAATTTTATTATAAAGCAAACAGTCCAGAAAATTTTAATTACTAATTAATTGGTAAACTAAGTAAAAACTAATTAACTATTAAACGACGTAAGGGTTGAAGTATACCAACGTACAGGACACAGAATTAGTAAAGAAATGTATAATGCATGATTTTTAAATGCAAACCAGGCCTGCAGCATATTATTATAAGTATAGGATATTACGATAAGCATATTTCCTAAGACTAACATTTTTTTTTGCTTTGCATTCAGCATTCTCATGAAAATGTTATGGCAAAGTTAAAAAAAATTGAATAAATTTTTGAAGTATAAAATGAAAAATTCAAAATACATTATACTCAAACAGAAATGAAAATGATGAAAGAGGCTAAATAAATACTCAGGGCATTTACGTGGAACAAAAGTATAAATATTTTGTTGTACAGTACACTTTTCAATATACAAACAAAAAAAAAATACGCGAACAACAAAATTATTTAGTGAAAAGTTAACTTAAAAAATTGATTGATTTTGCTGATAAGAACAGTATGTTTTATCGTAACCATCTCTACCAGACGTATAAACAATCGTGAGCTGTACATCTTATCTAATTCAAATGCATTTGAAAGTAACTAAACAATGCTTAACATCACGTAATACATTAAGCTTCATATTTTTATGATAACGCTCTTATCATTTACAACAATCAATATAAAATTACCTTGTTTTTAATTTATGTGATTTATAAATTTTCCTTACTCTGCGGCTGTTGTAACGGAAAAAAAATTTAATTTGCGCGTTGATTCACCTTTTTCACTTTTCTTTTATTACAATACAATTTTATTTTTTTATCGTGGAAATTGAACAAACAGACTTATGTGTATTCCTTTTTAAACTTAACATTTAAGCACAATACATTAATAATTCACACATTTTTAGACTGGGGTAGGTATGATACATAACGAGAATAAATTACAATAATTTAATCTTTTCTTCTAATATTTTTAGAATTAAATAGAACACCTTACTTAGGATTATAACATTATACGATAATTACACGTGTATAAAATATTACTAAATTTTTTTTTTAAATTCATATACGTAAAAGTATAAAAATTCGTTGTGATATATTTTTTTGAGTTTTATTCACTAAAATATTTGGACCACAAAATACTTCCTTGATATTTATTTTAACTTCACTCTTGATATGTAATTTTTAACTATTCACTAATTCACTAATTTATAATAAAACCATTTTAAAATTAAAATAAGGGAAATTAAACAGTAACACATGCACATTTAAAATATTTAAATACAAAATAAAAATTAATTCAATAAAATTCAAAAATTAAAACCATACACGTCCGTCTTATAAATCAAACAAAAATTTACTGACGAACATTTTTGATATTTTACTTTGCATTGGGAGATTATTTTATTGAAATGAAAAATTGCGCAAAATGAAAAATTGAAATGCATATTTTACTCCTCTCTCTCTCTCGCTCTCAATATACAAAAATCTCTATTATTATTTATATTTTTCGTGAAAAGACACATTTTCTTTTTAATGCCTCTCCCCGTGTTTTGTTTGTTCTCACCAATATACAATTTGTTGTATTTTTCTCGATTTTCATTCACCACGATGAAAATAATGTTGTTTAGAATGTGAATTTTCTTATAACATATTCTCTATTTTTCATACAGTGACTCACATAAATATAAAAAATGAATTAGATGACGACTGAAAAGTGTAATCCGCTCATTTACCAAAAATCAAAAGTACAAAAATGCAGGGGTGAATATGTTGTGGCCAAAACCCAACTTTCTTATTTAATCTTCATTGCAATTCGCATACATCACCCAATTTATGGAAAAGGCTTTAGTATGAAGTTTGATTCCGAATTTTTAATTCGTCTGGATTGTAGAGATGCCGAATTTTTGTGAAATAAGTGAATTGCCCGATGTAAATCGCCATTCTTAAAATATTAATGATGTTGTATCAGCATCATATCGTCGGTTTGGTGCAATAGTGACATAACTCAAATTTCACTCATTTCTAAGATATTGGAATCAAACGATACCCAATAATTTAAATTTTTATTATTTTGTATCAAAACATACTCTCTTAGTAGTTATTTCTAGCAAATATGGTAAAATTCCATGTAAAAAATCACTCAGTTCGCGAAAGAAATTAACATTTTAAGATATTGAAAACTATCCTTAGAAAATTTGCAAAATATTAAAGAATTATAAAAATTCTGATTGAAGATGAAAAAAAATTTCTTACTAATCAGAATGTATTTTTATTTACTTTTGAAAAACGTCCTTTTTACACTCAATTTTGAGTGATATTTTCAATCGCATTGAAAAATAAAAAAAAATGAGTTGTGTCACTGTTGCACCAAACCGACGATATGTTATTTTCTTGTAAAAATGTCTAGTTTTGAGCCGACTAAAATTGAATTTTTGATTGACTTCTTTAACTTGAATAAAACTGCAGCTGAGGCGCATCGATTGTTTGTATAAAGAGTGATTTCTTAAGAGTCTGGTAATTTTCAAAAAAAGAGTAAAATTATAAATGAAACTTTTATTTAAATCAATAAATCAATGTTTGCCATTTACTTTTTAAATATTATATCATGCAAATGTTGGCCATGGCTATGTTTTAAGTGGTTCATGCGAAATTTCCAATTTTTCGCATTGCAAATCTTCCAATGCTGCGATTGTTGTATGGTTTTTTGGCATAAACGAGAGACGTCATGTAGGTCCATAAAAAATAGTCGTCAATCGCACGATCTAGGCGCCCAATTCATCGGACCGAACCGTGAGATAAATTACTCACAGAACTCACTTATCAATAAGTCCATGGTTTCGCGTGCTGTTGGGCAAGTGGCGCCGTTTTGCTGAAACCATATATCGACCAGATTCAGTTCATGCAACTTGGGTGAATAAACGTCCGAAATCATCGAGGAATAGCAAGCGCCATAGACGGTAATTTCACCAAAAATGGGCTTCGTCGCTGAACACAATTTTTCGGTAACAAACGGATTTCCCTCAAGATGTTCTAAGGCCCACTCACCAAAGCTGCGACGCTGTGGCAAATCGTTCGGTTTCAGTTGTTACACGAGCTGTATTTTATATGCCTTCAACCAATATCCTTCACCAAAAATAAAAGATGAATATTTATGGAAAAAAACTCATGTTGGGTATTCGGTGGTACCAGCTTGGTGTCTTGTATAGGGTTTTCTAATAAGTAGTTTCATTTTGAATGGCCTGCTATTTGGGCAGTTGTCAATTTTGAAGCTGTCATCTTTTGACATTTGACAAGTAAAAACTACGTCATTACTTGCTTTTGAAATTGTTAAAATTCACTACAAATACCGTAAAAAAATTTCAGTCACAGTTCGCAAAACAAAAGCACTTTTGTGTCAACGTGAAGCACCTTCTTGGCCGACAATAGTGAAACTGGTGGAAAAATTTGAGCTTTTGGGACAAGTTAGTGATGTGAAGAATCGAAACCGTGTGCGCCGCTCATGAAGAACTGAGAATATTGCTGCTGTAGCCCGTAGTGTTGACGAAAACCCAGGTTTGTCGATTCCTCGTCGATCTTTGGAATTATAGCAAACGACGTTACACTGTATTTTGCATAAAGACTTAGGTCCTAAGGCTTTTAAAGTTCAGTTAACACAAGAACTCAACCCGGTCGATCACCATAAACGTCGTATCTTTGCTGATTGGGTCCTTCAAATGCATCAAAATGATCCGGATTTTCATTGAAAAATCATCGGATGCTACGTTAATAAGAAGAATTGTCGAATTTAGGGCTCAGAAAATCCAAGAATGATTGTTGAAAAGCCTCTCCATCCTCAACGTGTCACTGTTTGGTGCGGTTTTTGGGCTGGTGGTGTGATTGGATCTTACTTATTCGAAAATGAGGCTGGTGCAACTGTAACGGTGAATGGATTGCGCTACCGAGCTATGGTTAATGATTTTTTATGGCCGGAATTGGAAGATGTTGATGTGGACGACGTTTATTTTCAGCAAGACAGCGCTACGTGCCACACAAGCAACGAAACACTCGCAATCTTGCAAGAAAAGTTTCCTGACCGTGTTTTTCTCGAAGAGGTGATCAAAATTGGCCACCGAGATCTTGTGACTTAACACATTCAGACTTTTTTCTTTGGGGCCACGTGAAAGATAAGATCTATGCCAATGCTCCAAACTTCACATCACATGAAAATACCACAAATTGGGTTGATTCATGAATAGCCTCAAAAGATGATGCGTTCTTCTGACGCGTTGTTCGTATACTTTGAATTAAACATAACTTACCGTGGTTTCACAATAAAAGCCTAATTTTTGACAAAAACGGCGGCGACTTATTTGCATTGAGTTGCATGCCAATTAGTCGATTGGGGCTGGACAGAGACCGAAATTTTGTTGAAAAACAGTTATTTGTCAAAAATCGTTATTTCCGCTTAAATTTTTGAAAACTGAGCTGGGTCGATATTGTTTCAATTAATTTAGCATATTTTAGTTCATATACTCGTTTTTCAAAATATTTGTAACTCCTATGGAAGATGTTACTTCCAGTGAACCAATTTTAGCTAAAATACGCTAGGATCCTCCAATTCGTGCAAAAAACCTGAGTATGAAGTTTCATCAAACCGCCAGGGCAGAACAGGGTCGATTTTTTTTCAAAAAAAGTCAAAAGTTTTCCACTTCTTTTCGCTTAATTTTAGAAAAATGATCTGGAACGGTTTATCAGCTTTTTCGCGTAAATAATATTGTATATTTTATATTTTTCGAAATATTTGAAAAAAAAAATCCTGTGGAGGCTGCCGCTTTCGTTGGGCCGATTCAGTAAAAAATCATTGGGACCTCCCAATATATGGGAAAAATTAATTATGAACATTCATTCCGATCGATCAGTCTGTCTGGGCTGTCGAGAACCAACAGATATTTACTGGGCACGGCACCACATACGCAGGATCACAAAATGATTATTTTAAAAACCATTTTTGACTTCGGCGATATAGTGAATAGTAAATCTGCAAAAATCTCGGGGTCAAAATTCTTCATGATTACTATACTTTATTTTACTATGTAAAAGAAAGTGAAAATAACTTTAACAGTTCGTGAGGCCATGAGATAGAAGGTTTGTAGAAGTACCAGCTCGAAAAGAAGTCACGATTCCGTAGACTGAAGCATAAAAATCAGCCATAAAATTCTGCCGTATCTACTACAACTAGTGCTCACATTATCTAATTATGGCAGAAATCGGTAACTACGCCCATTAAAGGGGTGCATCGTGTGATAGCTATAGCTCCTTCTAGAGTTTGCGTTGGGCTAATAATCCAACATGTGAAAAATAGGTTGTTACGAAACTTTAACAACAACCACGAACATGGATTAAGAACAGCGCTTTAAAATTCGAAACATGGGATGTAGAGAGCCTCTATCAGCTCTTCGAACAATCATCGCAATATATGGGCTCGATCTCTTAGCACTTCTTGTAGTGACGGGACTTCTTGTAGTGACACGACACGACTAGTCGGCAATAACATCGTTGATTATAATCGCATTGAATTTAAAATTGCGGTGACGGAGGCATAATCATCATCTTTTGGTCAAACTTCACCAAGAACTAAAAATGATTGGTTGGACGACGACTGCGTGAAAGCAATTCGAGGAAAAGAACCACAAGTCTGCTTGCTTTTGGAGTACGAGCCTGCTTGCCACTCTTAGTATTTCCTCCTGGATGATTAGCACGGTATCATTCATAGTCGGGTATTCTAATAAATAAAGTTTCTGTGAAATGCGTTTTCGATTCAAGACATGTTTCTATTTTTTTTCTCCGTTTTGGAAAATTTCTAGGTCTGGGTTATGCTGTGGTAATCCATTCATGTTTCAAATGACAATTCAAAATATTCTGTTCTTTTTGATTTTAGAATTGATGTTAGCTCATTCGTGGCGTTTTCTCATTCCAGTTGCTTATACAGTGTGTTTGGCAGGTGAACCGACAAACATGTTTGGCAGATTAGGGGGGGGGGGTCATTTAGAAGCTTTCATCCCATGGAACTGATGCCCTAACTGCCACGGTAACTGTGATATGATATTTTTAAGTTTTTTTTTAAATACTCAAAATTTCACCTTTAAACGTCATAACTTTTTTAGATTTTGTTCAAAATGACCTCCTCCACTCTGTATGCATGCAAAGGTATCTTATTCTTTATTTCGTCTCCACGGTTGTTGTGGTAAGCTGCATTTCATTTTTAATTTTTTCAAATACGCATGGAGCGAGAAGAATTTATCAGGGGTGATATGCTGATTGGTGTTTCCCGCACCTCGAAACCTTCTCATCAACCTATCGACGTTTGAGGAGCCGGCAGCTTTCATTTTTACGAGCCTCAGGTGAATGTGAGGCAACATAATGCAACCGGTCTCGCCGGTCGTCATACCTGACATCCTTGGATTTGACGTCTGGTAACGTGTGAAGGAATTAGTGTACGCAACAAAATAGTACCTCTTATTTTGACCACAAAATGAATGTTTTCTATGACATGTAGCTTACCGTTGAAAAGGGCATAAACTATAGAAAAGTTTTTAAAACAAAAGTTATTTCAAAATTACCTCAACTTTTTTAACTGCATGAAGAAGGTAAACATTTTTTATACTTTTAAATGCTTTTTAGGATTCGGAAGCCTGTAAGTCATTTTTCTTAAATCAATTGTTTTAAATAAACATTTATTTAATATTAAATCACATTGCAGAATACAATAAAAGTTATTTCATGTCTTTACGACTCCAAATAAAAAAGTTATGACCATTTAAAGGTGAAATTTTGGACAGTTAGAGCATCAGTTTCATGGGATGAAAGCTTCCAAATGACGCCCCTAATCTGCCTAAAAATTTTGACGGTCCTCCTGCCAAACACCCGTATATAGCTTCTAGACCACTCGTGAGCCAACTATTAATGACCTCTCTTTTACTAATTTTAGTTTCTTGGCTATTTTCAATTTTCTCTGTGCTGTTTTTATAACTAGTAGAAGGAGTTTCAAAAATTTTTACCCATCTGGTCTTCTTCAGCTCCTCATCTTCTTTCTTTAACTTAGCGATTTCACGATTTCATTGCTAGGTTACGATGCTCTGGTTTCTATTTCACTAAGCTCATTTTCGCACTGAGTCGACCTCGTTAAAGGATAGTTAGTCAGCTAAGCTGTTGAGGTACCAAGTGAGGTAAAAATTGCTTTTTGTTGTGAACTCTTTCCACCAAACCTAATTAGTAAAATTGGTAATGGATCAGAAGAGAGAACATCATTTGCAGGGTGTCCGGTTATCCGCTGTTTCTCAATCGCCAGCGCCTCATTGACTGATTAGCAGAGAACACCACGTGCAGAGGATGTTAACATTTGGGCTAGTTTATTGACCTTCTAGACCGACGCCTCTTACCCCCCGAAAATGATCTTAGTTCCACAATGTATGCCCTTTTCTAACCTATATAGGCATTACGGAAGCAAATCTTGAGACTGCAATTAATTATTAATTTAATAAACATCATCTCTTATGTTACGCTCGATTTGCATTGTGAAAAAATCAAGATAAAAGTGAATATTTTTAATTCCAAATTTTATTTTGACGTATCTCGTCCTCTCTGTACATCGCTTCTAGTTGTACACAAAGTACGACCAAATGCAATTTCAATTATTATTTGAATAATTGGACTGTCATAGAACTGATGGCCAGACTCATAAAATTGGCAAAATACATAAAAAAGTCGTATCGTTGCAACTTAGACAAATTAGGCTCCGAATCAAATAATTAAATGTAATTTTTTTATCAAAAATAACATTTTAATTTGTCGCTCCGACAAATTAGCGTTAGTATTTTTTGGTTTTTGAAATTCAGATTCGAGCAAAAGTTTCAACGTTTTTTGCTAAATGTGAGGTATGAGTCTGCCTTCCAACCGATTCACAGCAAAAAAAAAAAACTCCGGCACCCGAGACGAGAATAGGTGTCCTATAATATGTTTTTGGCGTCGCTGATCACGAATCTGCACTCAGAATTTCTGTATCGCATCAAAATTTTGAATAAATCGCAAAAAATCTATGAAAATCGATAAAAAAAGCCCGCCTGCTCGTCAGCCTGCCAGTTCACCTACTCGCATGTCTACCCACCTGCCTGTCTGTCTGTCCACGATTTTTCGCAATTTTTTCGGGACTTTAGTCTGTTTTTTGGCGATTTCTTTTTTTTCTTTTTTATATTTCATTTTAGCATAGAAGAAATTTTGATGGGATACGACAATTCTGAGTGCAGATTCGTGATCAGCGACCCCAAAAACATATAGGACACCTATTCTCGTCTCGGGTGCCGGAGTTTTTTTTTTTTTTTGTGGAGCTGTGTTATCTAAGTCATATCTTCCCAAAGTTCTGTGTAAATGCTATAAATTTTATAGCTGCTATAGACAATAGACACAATCAATATTAACTCCATGCACATATAAAATAAATTAGAACAAGAACACAGAAGAAAATAATTAATTCCATAATTTAATTTGTGATCAATAAATAATAATCGTAACATGATGAAAAGCACAAATAAAATATCCAATCAAACATTAATCAATCGAATTGAAATACCAATATTTTGATATAACACCTCATTTAAGTTACTTATAAGTCATTTTCGACAGATCCAAAAATAAATATTGTGCGTGTGTCATAAATTTTAAGACCAAATTATTGCATAAAAATAATTATGGAGACTTAATGGTGAAAACGTATCGAAACCTAATTTCGTGCTTCTTAATAAAAAAGAATCATTAGGTGAACTATAAAAATTATTACAGTAAAATAAAGCTTTCGTCTTCATCGACCACGTATTGTGAAGTTCACACAAAAATGATAACAATGAGTTCACGAATCCATACCATTACAAAAATACTATCAAATGGAAATAAAAGCAAATATTGTTATTATGATTATTATTTGGTCGATTTTCCCAATAAATGGTCTGAAGAAGACGCAAAGAAAATGAAAATTTTTATTTGTATGACTCTTCGAAAATATTTAATTATGAAATTGTGCTGCTCTTACTTGGCTTGGTGATATATGAAGTCGTCATTGTTCTATAAAAGTTTTTTATTATTTCGTGGGTTGATACATTATTTAGAACTTACAGATCACAAAAATCACTTAACATTTTTGAACTTGAACCTAAAAATTTAGTGCAAACGGAATTTTTTCAAAAAAAAAAAAAATATACATTTCGTAATTCGTAAGTTTGACCTTTAACTTATTTAAGACTTGTTTAATTCGGGAATACGGTCTTCAGAAATTTCGTTTGTTTTGAACAACTCCGACGTGAATTGGAGTGCTTCTTCTGGTTGAGTCTTTTCTGATATACTTTGAAGTTTCCATGTAGCTTTTCGATAATTTCCGAATTAGTCTTATTATTTACATTTTTATTTTATGGCCCAAGTGTACAGCTCGACCCTTCATACTGCCATATTTTTATTGCTGAGGCAGTCGTCGTGTTGTGTCGTCGGCCAAACACATCGTCTTTTAAATTACCATGAGAATTTATATCTTCATGGCAATTCTAGTTTGTCCATATATTTAACGAATGTGAAGAAAATGCTAATCTTTTGCTAGTTTCATTAATTGTTTTTGTGGTAGTGATATTACCTGGGTAAGACGGAATATTATCGAATTTTACAGTTTTCTTGAATAACATAACCTCAGCTATATGATGTGTTAGTTGGAATCCATCTCAGTTACGTAAATAATCAGTAGCTAGGCATTTAGAGGTGGGGGACAATTTATACAATTCAGTATTATGACCAAATATAATAAAAATTCTTTGACCTACTGAGGTATTCCTAGAGATCTTAACACAACTTCAGATATTTAGGGTGTTTGTGAGAGACAATGCCAGCTATTAAGGAGCTCCCCATCCAGAGGTGGTAACAATTTATAGAATTTTGTGTTATGACCAAATATAATAAAAATTGTTAGGCCGACTGAGATACCCCAAGAAATCTTAACACAACCTCAGGTATATGGGGAGTGTTAGTTGTAGACCATGTCAGAAAATATATTCAGTTGCTCCCCATCCAGAGAAGGAAATAGTTAATAAGATTTTGTATTATGGCCAATTATAAAAAAAAAAAAATTACGCCAACTGTGGTATTCCTAGACATCTTAACACAACTTCAGATATGAGGTGTTAGTTTGGAGACGAGGCCAGCTAGAAATAATATTGAGGAGCTCCCGATCCAGAGGTGGATCCAAATATAATAAAAATTGTTATTCCAGCTGAGATATCCCCAGAGATCTTAACACAACTTTATGTATATGGAGTGTTAGTAGGGAACCATGTAAATCAGAAATCCAGGGGTGAGGAAAATTTAAAGTATTTTGTATTACGACCAAATATAATAAAAAAAAATTAGGCTAACTAAGATATGCCAAGATATCTTAACACAATTTCAGGTATATAGAATGTAAGTTGGGGACCATGTAAGTTTTGAAATAATCAGGAGCTATTCCAAACCAGGGTTGAAGATAAATTATAGAATTTTGTTATATGACCAAATATAATAAAAAAATCTTATGCCAAGTCTAACATTTCTTATTTTATTTGGCCGAAATACAAAATTTTATTAAGTGTTCCCTCCCCTGATTGGGGAGCTCCTGATAATGTTTTCTGACACGGTCTCCAACTAACACCTCATATAACGGAGGTTGTGTCAAGATCTCTAGGGATATCTAAGTTAGCCAAACATTTTTTTTATTATATTCGCTCTTAATACAAAATTCTATAAAATGCTTCCACCCCTATATGGGAGCTCCTGAATATTATTTCTAATTAACATGGTCCCCTACTAAAATCCCATATACATAAGGTTGTGTTAAGATCTCTAGGAATATCACAATTACCCTAAGAATTTTTATTATTTTTGGTCATAATAAAATTTTTTATTAATAGTCCCCTCCCCTGAATATATATATTGCATATATTGTCTTCTTGAAATGATCTACAATTTACGCCCTATATACCTGAGGTTGTGTTAAGTTAAGATCTCTAGGGATATCTCAGTTGGCCTAATATTTTTTATTATGCTCGGTCATAATACAAAATTCTATAAATGGTTTCCACCACTGGATGGGGAGCCCCTGAATAGAAAATTCAATAAATAGTCCTTACTCTTTATTAGATCACATGGTTGTATTTTGATTTTGATTCTAAGTTGATTCAAGAATTCTTAATATATTTGATTATATTACAATATTAGAAGTAGCCCTAAGAATTTTCATTAAATTTATTTCTAATTTGAAATAAGATGAACTTCCCTCCCTTTGGAGCCTGGTATTATTTTTTCTAATTTGTGTATTACGTCACTCATTTTACCCGAGGATGAATTTTGATTTCTCCGATTACCTCATTTGATTTGAATAATTCATCCCACGTAGTTCAGCGTGTAGTGTCAGTGTGTGTTACTATTCTGCTTCGGGTACCGATTTTCTAGTTATTTTTTTAGAACTTTTATTAACTCCAATATTCGAGTTAGTGAATAATGGATTAATGATATGGTATATATATTATAAGTTTTTTCCAAATATTTCAAATAATATTCCAATGTTCGTGGAACTATGCTCACAAATTGTTGACGCTGATATGCCTGATCGAAGCATGCTTAATCTCGCAAACATCGTGTCGAATGACTCAGATAACCGCACAATCTTCACATCAGGAAACTTTTTAATTGAAGAGGCATCCGAAGTAACATTACGTGATGTGGAAACGAGTCGTTTGAATTTTAATTTGCCCGAACTCTCAACTTACAACAACGACCAAAGTGGTCCATCAGGTTGTTACGGCCACCGTAATGAATATCAACGGAACGCGCATAATTTTATATTATTTGTTACTTGTTGTAAATTATTTAATTAATAATTTACAATAAGCAAGCGATTCGTTAATTATGAAAAAAAAATAAGAATAGAGTTTTTTGTTTTAGTTGAAAGAAAATCACCAAATAGTGAAAAAAATCAGTCTAATAAAATTAAGATCGAGTAAAATAGAGATATACAGCGTAGTTGTGTCCAAAAAACACGGAAAAAGTTGTAAATTGTGGTGTGTAACGAAATCTCGGTTTTCACAGTCTCGGTTTGTCAAAATCTTGGTTTTTTTCTAAATCTTGGTTTTCAAAATCCCGGTTTTCAAAATCCCGGTTTTCAAAATTTCGGTTTTCAAAATCTCGGCTTTCAAAATCCCGGTTTTCAAACTCCCGGTTTTGTATTTTAAAAAAAACCGATTTTTAGGAAATCCCGGTTTGAATTTTTAAAATTTGGCATGAGGGCAAATTGAACTAATGATTTTCTGACAGAATTCAAAAATGATTTTGCGATAAAGTTCTAGTAAATGGCTAATAGGAATGGAATTTAAATGGAGGGCTAAGTGCTCGTGAAAGTTTTCGAAGCCGTCGGCCTCTACAATTATTGCATTTCAAAATGTTGCACTAACAAAATATTGCTTTTAACAAAATTTTGCTATTAAAAAACTTTATTAATTATTTTGTGCAATTAGAACTAGAAGAAAAGAAAACCGGGATTTTGAAAACCGGGATTTTGAAAACTGAGATTTTGAAAACCGAGATTTTGAAACCGGGATCGGTTTCGATTAATGGAAAAAATGGAAAAAAGTTGCACCAGGGAAAAAGCGAACAGATAAAGGGCAAGAAAATCATTATTTATGGTGGATAAAGCACATGCTAAGTGAATGGACTGTGAGTTGGATACATATACACTGCGCAAAACAAAAAACCCAACAGTTAATTTTTTTAGAAAAATATCCTTTTCAAACGCTTGTATCTTGGTGAAATGTCGGTTTAAAAATTTTTCTTACTTTTAAAATGTAGCAAATTAAGTCTACTTTCCGATGCAGAAGTTCGTTTTTTATTATTTTTGTTTTTTTATGACTTTTATTTGAGTCTAACAAAAATGTTTTGAACGAGAAAAAAATCCCAAGCTTTAAGAAGCGAACGAAATTTTCACGAATCCAAATAAGCCATTGTGTAGAGAATTTAGAAACCTTGAGAAATTGAGGTATTTCCCGGACAAGATGAAAAAGTAAGAACACGCAAGATGAGGACAGAAAAGAGTTGACTAGTACGTTCAACCACCCAATTATATTTGTTTCCAATGGACAATGAGGAGGTAACCACATCCGATGCTAGTTTTCATTAAGGATTGTTAAAATAAGTTTTCCTGAGCTTTTTCCAGTATCCTTAGGGCAAATGCTGTATGTTCCTGTAAAAATCTGTATTTGTAGAGCAAGTGAGTTAGTTATATAGCGGTACCTTGTAGAAGCGGTCAAGGCAGTTTGCAAGCTGGCCAGGATGTTACGGCCACCGTAATGAATATCAATGGATCGCGCCTAATATTTTATATTTGTTACTTGTTGTAAATTATATAATGAATAATTTACAATAAGCAAGCGATGCGATAATTAGGAAGTAAAGAAGAATGACCCATTCTGTTTATTTTAGTTAAAAGAAAATCACCAAATGAATCGGAAGAAAAAATAAAATATTTTCTCTGAGGAAAAAGACTTTATATTTCAGTAGGGAACAAAAGCAGTTAGTGTTCATCAAAGAGGAAAACATGCCAACTTTGAAATGGATAGTCAGCAGGATCATCGATAGGCATTCAGGGTCTGAAGGAAGAGTTCAAGTCGTCACACGAAGAAGTCAGATGTCTACCTATCTCAGACACTTATCTGTGGGCACTCTATAACATACCAAATACTCCAACGTCATGCAACGATACGGATAATCAACATAAACAATTCATAATTATATTTTGTATTAATCGCACTTCAATCATTTTTCATTCTCTCGCACTTTTTCAAGCGCTAAAACAATCGCTGTTGTACAAAGTGAAGTGGCAGTTCGAAGTTCAATGACAAGGCATCGTCGCCTACTCTTAACGGTATATGAAATAAGGTTAATTAAATCTTTCTTTATATTTTGAACAAGGTATAAAATATTTCTTTGGCAATTCAACAAAACCACTTATATTTGTTAGCTACTTTTCAGGGGACCATATTTAAATTTTAAATTAATTTGTTAAAAAATTATGAGATATAACTAAACTATTTTTGAATCCATGGCATCAGAGTTTTTAAACTGCATTTATTGAAAAATTCAAGCACTAAGTTATATGCTCTGGGTTCACCGGAAATTAAGTGAATACCAAACGCAAAATTGAATTTAAAGTAAACATTTATTTCAAGATAAGTCATATTTCTAAATTTATTTATGGTTTTAAAAATAAAAATATTGTTTTAAATATCATGCCATAATATCAAAAATTATCAATTAAGTTGTTTTTAATAAATACCAAACGCCTATATAACAAACATAAGTGGTTTTGTTTTTTGTTTATATCTCGGTCAAAAATAGTCGGGTTTTGATGAAAAATTTAAGTGAAAGAAAAATGGGAAATACTATCGATTAGAATATAGTTATTAAATTGCCGCAGATTTATGCGGTAAAGCAGTCACAGATTTCTTTTAATATTAAAATTTCGCTATAGTAAAAAAAACGTAGTTCCGATTCGGTGTCCAAAATTCCAAAATCAAAGGTATCTTCTGGAAGGCCATTTCTATCAACTGGTTTATCTTTAATTAAGAAATCGCGCCAGAAAACATAATTCTTCAATATCCTAAGGTTTTTTAAAAATAAATTTGCAAAATTGTAAAACTGCCAACACAGGTCTTTGACGCCAGTAATAAAAATCATAACTTATGTATATTAGGATTATTATTCAACTGGAAATGCATACACAGTTTCGCTTCTCTCCCGTTTTTTATGATTATGCAATTTAAGTAAAATTTATGTTCTATGCACAATTTACAAATATTGTTTTAGCATGAATGAATGAAATATAAATGACGGAATGAATTATTTATTGTGACATTTAGTAATTACGACATAGCACTTAGTTATTAAAAACGCTATAAATAGTTCATAGTTTTACAACAATAAAATTCTGTAATGCTTTTTAATCAATTTTGCGCACAGTACATGATAATAAAGCAGCATTTTATATTTTATTTGTCAATAATTTATTATCACTTAGTGAACAAAGGGACAAACGTAGTTGCATTTAGCATATAATTTGAGATTTAATCGATATTAGCAGGAATGTTTATCGGAAGGTGGCGACATGACTTTCTAACCTAAATTAAGCTATTGCGGTGGTAAAAAAATTCCTAGTATGGCATCGATCAAACAATTACAGCAAACATATAGCATCAATCCGCACATCGTTCATTCGTCCCAAATTTATTTTATATACCACAATGCGCCTATATAAAACAACCTGCGCCACCACCCTAAACTTAAAATAATTCCAAGACACGGTTGTCGTAAAAATGGTAGAAATATAAATTGCACACTCTTTGTTATACTGTCTTGAACAACTTTATACCATATTTTAGGTTTATAAAATTTTTTTTAGGTAATTTTAATGGAAATTTTGCACGCAATCAATGTACTGGAATATATATGTTCGTATGTATGTACATATATATATAGTTTATGTTTTATACAAAATAAATTTAAACAAATAAATAACTTGAACGGACATAATAAGTACAAGAAACTTGACGGAAATCGTATAACAATTTATATAGGTCAGAGAGTACAAGAGGTTAATGAATGCGCTGAACTTTTTTATTTTGTGCAACTGGAATTTACAATAAAACAGAAGCATCCGTATACATCAACAGACATGACGAGTTCGTTTAGCAATTTTGAATGGTAATAAATTTATTTGGGCCAATTGAATTCAACGGAATGTTTAACAAAGTAGAAGTTAAAACATATTACGAGATGATCCAACTCTGGGAGCTTTGTTACAAATTACGCTAGTCTAAAAGTCAAGGACTAAAAATCTCGCCAGTGGCACTATTCTGGCTTTCCCTGCAGACCAGAAGTGGCAGCTTTTATAGGATCTTTTTCGTTTTTTGTGTAGTATTCATGAAAAATTGTGTCTTCGAGGTTTTTGAAGATTTGCCATTGGCAATATATGAAGTTATAAAAGTAGTTTATAAAAAATTTATGTGTTGGTGTGTTCGTGTGTCCGTGTGTAATTGGTTGTTGTTGATTTTTCTTGTGTTTACAGAGACATAACAAAATGTATGTGTATGTTAACACGTAACGATGAATATGATGCCCGACATTATAGTAAACTCGTTTGACAAGCTGTTTCTTTGATTTTTTGCTGAGCAACGGACGGTTCATGATTATAGTTAGGCCCTGCGGTTTAAACTGAAGTCTCTTTTTAGTATGGGTGGTGGCTCAGATAAATATGACGAATCTCTATCGGAGTGAAGTTTATGCCACAATAACAAAATATACACTGTTTGCTATAAGTACTTAGAATTGAAAAAACACTCAAATATTGAACTTTCATAACAATATCTGAAATTTTTTAATAAACACAAATATTTATACACTATACGTAGCAAAGACTTAAATTTTGTGGAAAGTTTTGAGTGGATTTTAAAAAATGAAATTTTTTACAACAAACACACTATGAATTACACATAGATGATCGAAGTGGTTCTGAACTGGTAATTGATGTAAGAAATCAATCTTATTTATTCACATGCTCGGAAATCTCTGAGATTTTTGTTATTCGAGACAGAACGTCATTGAGTGAAATACGAAAATTCTTAAACATTTGAAATTAGGTATCTCGCCCCTACGGATTGCCCAGATACGTTTGAAGTGGTTCTGAACTGGTAATTGATGCAAGAAACCAATCTTATTTATCCACAAGCTCGGAAATCTTTGCGATTTTTGTTATTCAAGACAGAAAGTCATTTAATGTAATACGAAAATTCATAAACATTTACTACATTTACGTACTAGTTCAGAACCACTTCGATTATCTCTGAGCAATCAGTAGGGGGCTAAGATAAATAATGTTTAAGAATTTTCAAATTACAGTAAATGATGTCCGGTCTCGAATAACAAAAATCTCGGAGATTTCCAAGCATGTGTATAAATAAGATTTGTTTTTACTTACAAACATCTTCTTGGTGAATGTTTGACTGTTTGTTCGAAATGTTTCGTTGTCAATTTTTCCCCTGCAGATTTTCGTACAAACCGTGAATGCTGTCTCTGCACGATAAAATGCGTTTCGTCCGAGAATACAAATTTTCTCCAGTTGGCCAATTAGCATGTTCTCTCTCTCTTTTTGTAATCTGATAGAAAATTTATTGGCGATTTGTAAGGTTAGAGTTCGGAAACAAGACTGTACAACAGTAAACAAAATGGTGGAGCGTCAAGGTTTATTTCTGAGAGAGATCCACAAATAACATAAAATTATCAAAAATTTAATTAATTCGAAGCCTAACGGTGTGTAAGATGTCATTAAGGCCAAAGGTGGACACATAAATTATTAATATTCATTTCAATAAGAAAAATTAATAATAAATAATTTGTCTCAGTAATTTTCTGTGTTCACATTAATTCAAACGATACTGTAAAAAACTAGTTCAGAACCACTTCGAACGTCTCTGAGCAATCCGTAGCGGCCGAGATAAATAAATTCAAATGTTTGAGAATTTTCATGTTTACACTCATTGTCGTTCTGTCTCGAATAACAAAAATCTCAGAGATTTCCGAGCATGTGGATAAATAAGATTGGTTATTAGTTCAGAACAACTTCTCTGTGCAATCCGTAGGGGCAGTTTAGAACAACTTCGATCATCTCTATGTAATTCATAGTGTGTTTGTTGTAAAAAATTTCATTTTTTAGAATTCACTCAAAACTTTCCACAAAAATTAGATGTTTGCTACGTCTAGTGTAAAAATATTTGTGTTTATTAAAAAATTTCAGATATTATTATGAAAGTTCAATATTTGAGTGTTTTTTCAATTCTAAGTGCTTATAGGATACAGTGTGTTTGTTACTTTGGCATAAACTTCACTCTGATCGAATCTCTTTGTTCACTCTGAATTCTTTTTGAATTAACAAAAGAATAATTAATGCTATGGGATTTTTTGTCGATAGTTGCGAAATATTCGTTTCTCAATGTGCAGTTTGGATCCAGACTTAGTGTCCAAAACTTCTGTAGATTGTGTCGTCCACATGTTCGTCGTTGTCTCCTTCCTCTGTATTACCTGGCGTTAGCGTGTTTTTCGTTATCATGATTGTAGTCATTTTGTTATTTTTTCTCATTTGGCTAATCGGGGTTTTCAACATACCAAATTAAGAATCTTCTGCCTATTTATCATTATTTTTATCTGCTTCAAATTATTCTCTACCGCTTTATCACCTGTTTCTACTTCTCTATCGTGTTGTGACTCCATTTCATCCTTTATTTCAATATCGGTAGGATTTGGTTCACTTTCGTTAACATCTTTTTCTCTTCTTCGTTAACATAACACAACAGATTCTCGTCTAATTCGAAAGTCTCTGCCCATAGTAGTTTTTCTAAGTGATTGTGGTGTGAACTCGATTGTTATTCTCCATTGATTTTATCAATTTTCGTTAGTTTTTCTTTACGTTCCTTTGGAGCATCTTTATTATCCACTGAATCTAGACCGTCATCTTCTTCATAAGTAATATTTTTATACTACTTTTGTTTTTACGATTACAAATCATTGTGCCCTTTCGTCAGAATCTTTACCATCTTCCTTCTCATCATTAAGTTTATCATTTCCATCGTCATCGTTCTCTTAGTCGCGTCAAATTTGATCGTCTAGCTTTCCGACTGCAGTTGCAGATTTGTCCATTTCCTTATCTACATCTCAATCCTCTTATTTATTACACTCATCACGATGGAAAAATAAAAAAATAACGACAAAATCCGCTGAACTGACAATGTAAAACTATATCTGGCAGATCTTTGAAAGTAGATAATTTCATTTACTTAATTAGAAGGGCAATTTTAATTTTAAAGGTTTTTTTTTTCAATTTAGAGAAATAAGTTTTATTTTATGACATAATTTTACGGTCAGAAAACACTTTTCCTCATTTTGATAGAAAACAGTTTGGATGCCCATATTGAAGACTGGGTAATTACTTTCTGTTGTGGCTAACACCCGACATGCTTTTAAGACGAAGGTGTATATAACATATGTCTCGAATACACGACACATGATTTCCAAAGTGATAAATTAGTTTACTAGACTTTTGGCACTGTCTTGTATAATCAAAAATCGTTGTTCCTAGTTAAGGCTACTTGACGCCCTATTTGTTAAAAATTATGTTTACTAGAAATCAGTTTTGACTAAAAAAAATATCAGTTGACCTTATTCTTTCTTAAGGATTAAAATAAATGTAAAATTGAGGTATTAATACGCGTGTATTGAATTACATATATGTTTAGTTTACCCATGATTGATCGTGATCAATGTTCATCGTTTTTCAGAAACGTAAAAATCAAATATCTTAATATTTTTCCGTTGAACGGCGAAAATTTTTTGCATCAAAATATCTTGATTTTATGATCTTTTCGAAGAAACATAAAATCAAGGTGTAATAAGTACACGATTATCAAGACTGACCTTAAATTAATGTACGGCGTACACAATCTGATTGATTGAAAAACTAAGTTAAACGATAAAGTTTTGCTTTTAAGTCGAAATGCCGATTTAATTAGAATATTTTTTACTATCCAATGGCAAATTAAAAAATTGTGAATGTGTTCAAGATTAGTGGTCCAAAAAAATTGAAAATTAATAATTTAATTTAGCTGCCGCTTCCGGTAGAACGATATCATCCAGAAATCACGGGGGTTGGCCAATTTATAGAAACAGATTAATTAAGAAATTGCATCCCAATCAATCAATCCGTATGAGTATTTCAGGGACCGAATTTTTGCTGAAAGGCTTTTTTTTTGTTAAAACCCGTTACTTTCGCTTTAATTATGGAAAACTGATCTAGGCCGGTATTGTTGCAAAATAAGTTTAGAATCTTTTAATTTATAGTTGTTTTTCTCATACTTAAATGTTATACTTTTCATATGCTGTATAAGATAGCGGAATTTTGACAGCGGAAAACAAGAGATTACGCTACTCGCCGCAAGTGGCAGCACTATCACTAAAGAGAATTTGTAATATAATTACCAGCGGAAATTTTTTATTCATTATGTATATATTTTTTCACTAAATAAAACATCTCAGCAGAATAAAATATTAGAAGTGATTCTTAAAATGGCAAATTGATTGATCTAAGAAGTAAAGGATCTCGATATATGAAACGTTTAACAATATTCCGAATTTCCGGCAATTTTTCCACTAGTAACCAATGATTTCGGTTGTTTTTCTAATAGCTTAGGTCATACTTAGACCATATGGAAAATTTGGGGAAATTTCATGGACTAGAATTGTCACTAGAATTTTTGATTTTCTGCGGCCATATAAGTTATTTTCAGTTTTTGGCCAATATCTCAAAAACTTCCACTAGTAACCAATACTTTCGGTTGTTTTTCTAATAGCTTAGATCATACAGAGACTATATGGAAACTATGGTCTCAGTATGACCTAAGCTATTAGAAAACCAACCGAAAGTATTGGTTACTAGTGGACGTTTTTGAGATATTGGTCAAAAAATGAAAATAACTTATATGGCCGTAGAAAATCAAAAAATTCTTGTGAAAGTTCTAGTACATGAATTTTCCCCAAATTTTCCATATAGTCTTAGTATAGCCTAAGCTATTAGAAAAACAACCAAAATCATGGGTTACTATAGTGGAAGAAATGTCGGAAAGACGGAAAAAAATGTTAAATTTCAACATTTCATATACCGAGTATCGGAAATCAATTAATTTGCCATTTTAAGGATCACTTCTAATATTTTATTCTGCTGAGATGTTTTATTTAGTGAAAAAATATATACATAATGAATAAAAAATTTCCGCTGGTAATTATATTACAAATTCTCTTTAGTGATAGTGCTGCCACTTGCGGCGAGTAGCGTAATCTCTTGTTTTCCGCTGTCAAAATTCCGCTATCTTATACAGCATACTTTTCATAATTAATTTCAAAATGCAGAAAAGCTCCTCTATAGAACTTATTTTGGCCATAGAAAACTGAACAGAGGCTGAATTTTTGTAAAAACAGTTTTCTGTCAAAAATCGTAATTTTCGGTTAAATTCTGAAAAACTGATCTGGGCTGATATTGTTTCAAAATTAATTTAGCATTTTTCAAAATATTTGTTAAAATCGAAAAAGCTGGTGTACCGATTTCATCCAAAAATATTTGAAATCTCCCAATTTATGAGAACACCTTAGGTATTAAGTTTCATCCCGATCGCTCAATCCGTCTGGAATTTAGAGAAGCGAACGTACATTTAGTCCATACGGCACCAGACACGGACACGGATTTTTTATAAACTACTTTTTTAACTTCATATATTGCCAACGGTAAATCTTCAAAAACCTCGAAGACAAAATTTTTCATGAATACTACACAAAATAACGTAAGTCGTTTTTCTTGTAATGATTTAAGAACTTTTAAATGTGTTTGCAAAAACAAAAATGCTCGTATGAACGCTGCCTCTTCTATAGCCGACCGATCACTTGTACAATGTCTCTCAATTTGTCGATCTCGCAGTATGTTACAGTACAAAAACAGTATTAAATCAACAACAGAAAGTTAATTTATTTACGGTGAATTTACAAGATATTTAGAGTATTCCCTAGTGGGCTGTTAGTCAGTAGATGAATTATGACCCCCGTTACCACACAAACATTGGGTAGTTATGAGAGTTTCTTTGAACGGAAGGTCTTCAAATTTTCTAAACTCTCTTTTCTGTGATTGTGCTGTCTTTATTGGTGAATAGCATAAACACATTTTTCTTATTGAATATTTTTTGCTACCTTATGCAGAATAACAATTCTACGATTTGTATATTTTATAAAAGTTATGTTGCCAATTTTGTGTGAACTTATAATATGTCCAGACCTGCCTCAAACAAAACTCGTAACATAAAATGAAAGCATAAAAAATAGGCTTACCTTAAACAGCTGCGTCTGGTCATCTTCATTATATTATTACGCTACAATGCCAAAACATTAAAAACGCTAACTACACTTAAAGTTTCACTACACTTTCAAAATACACTAAAACACTACACTTATATTTTCACTATACACGATTAAAATTATCACTGCACAACAAACACAGTTGTATTGAAGAATTTCCATGTAACCCCGGACCACTTGTACACTAAAAATAAATTAAAACAAATTAAATTAAATTAATATAATGCGACGCACAACACAAAACTTTTAAAAATACTAATTTTACAGCGACAGGAAAATCTATGGCCCGTTATCTTAAATTTGCGAACGTAACTACGTAGTAAAATTAGTAGGTTGCAGCATGAAAGTGGAAAGACGAATTTCCATTATTAGTTTCCTATATATAATTTTTTTTTTTTTTTGTATATAATTTTAAAGTTATATAAACAAAAATAATAAAATCAATTTACACTGTTAAAACTAAAAAAAAAAAATCTTCATTTGATTCGTGAAACTAAAATTTTTTTAAAATCTGTTCAACTTCTCTCTGAGACATGTTTACATAATCTTGGTATCAATTTCAATATCAAAAAACTTTCCGGTGTTCGTTTACGGCAGGGACGAGGCGTCCATAGAAGCATGGGAAACATTGCTTCCCTATCTCAAAACATCAAAAAAGTATAGAAGTACATTTCTTTGATATAATAATATTTTCAAATGCAAAACTTAATAGATTCACTCGCTTCCAAAATAATTTTACATCACACTTAAAAGCAAAAAATTATTTCAACTAGAATAAATATCATTCATAATTGGCGTGTTCAATCCGACCAAAATGATAAAAATTATCATGATATTTTTTGTGACCCTAACTTCACTCCGTATAATTTTATGTCAAACCCGAGTGAACAACCAAATCGAAAAAATAATTATAAATTGATTCTGTACGTCACAACATTGTTGACGCTGTCATAACAAATTTTCAATTTACTAATTCCTAAGTGTCTATTCCCAGGGAAGCCAGAATAGTACCACAGGAAATGAAAACCACGTGAAATACTAGAAAATTGCAAATGTCCTATGTGGTTTTCCGCATTTTCATTGGAATTTTTCCGGGTTGCTGTAAAAGAGAAATATTTTTAGAATATCTTTTTTCGTCAATCTAATTCACTTTCGTAAAGCCGAAATGAACTTCCCATTGTACTGCAAAACATAGCTCATATCAGTCAAAAAACTTAGCTGAAATGTGTAACGAGCTATGTTTTTTGACTGATGTGAGCCATGCATGTTGCCATTTTACAGCTCCCCAACGCAATAAGTAACGCAATATATTGGCACGCTTCCAAAATTAGATACAAATTTTTTTGTATTGGTTTATTCTACTCTCTCGTAAATAAAATTTCTAATCTATATGCCAAAAATGGCCTCGATTTTTATAACGGGGAAAGAGACGAAAATGAACTGCTTCAAAGAAGCACAGTGTGAAACGGCGGATTTAATTGTTTTATTTTTGCCTTGGAGATAAATAATTAGCTCGTTTGCTGAACGAGGTGAGCTAATTAAACAAAATTACGAAATTAAATAAATTAGGGCTTGCGAGTGGATTAAGGTAAGATCCACAAATTCGTTTTCACTTAGTTTAGCTTTGCAAAGTAAACCGAGAAGCTGTGAGCTCAACACATGTTCACTTCTTTAAAAAAATGTTGTTCAAGTATGCAACGGGCCTAAGACTGATAGGTTAATTAGATGACGCTCTTTAATTTGGCAAATTTTGTAATTTTAGTAAAAATTGGCGAAGTCTAATATGATTAGTGGTATGTGTTCTCCTTTTTAATTGCTAGTTCAGACTCAAATGAACTAAGCGAGCAGCAATTTTAAATATTCGTTTGCGTAATGATCCGTAATCATATTTTATGTCTAACCTTGGCATTTCCAATAAAACAAAACAAATATTGTTGATTGAAGTTTTTACACAGAATCTCCCGGATGACGCCTGGCCCACCGCATACTCTTTTTACACGTAACAAAATTGATGGGTTGGGTAGGTTAATTAGATGGGATATTATCGGCCCGGTTGTTTCGATAGTTAACGCGTGGCCTGATATGTGGAGATGATATGTTTCCGTTGTTTCGTCGATCAAATAACCAGTTTCTATCTGATAACCAGTTTCTGTCTGACTATGGCAATCTAAGAAGCCTATCCTAGGTAGAATTTAATTCTAAGTTTAGGAGGGGTTTAATGATGTTGTTATGATAAATTTGTGATTTTGGAAAGTAGTGAAATTTTGTTGAGAAAATCGTTTGCCATTCGAGATTATGCCAGATAGGCACCAGTCTGACTATGCCAATTCGATGACCCGTGACCATAGATAGATTTTATTTAAAGGTTTGGGGTGGACATATTGAGGTTATAGGGGGTGAAATTTTTGTCTCCATGTTTTATTGATAAAATTATTTATTATTCGAGATTTTGCCAGATAGACACCAATCTGACTACATTTATTCGGTGGGACATGATTCTAGGAAGGTTTTTATTATAAGTTTGGGGTGGATCTGAGGAAGTTATTGGAATAAAATTTGTATTGGCTCCATGTTATGTCGATAAAATCGCTCGTCATTCGAGATTTTGCCTGATGTGTCTTTCAGAGATTCGATATTTCGCCTAATCTGACTATGCCAATTCGATGGCCCATGATCTAAGATAGATTTTGATTATAGGTTTGGGGTAAGTCTGATAAGGTTATAACATAGTCAGATTGATGTATATATCAAAAAATCGCGTATGCCGAATTTTATCGACTAAACATGCAGAACATCAAAATGTCACCCCTATAACCTGATCAGGCCCACAAACCTATAATCAAGATCTACCTTAGGTCATGAACCATCAAATTGGTTTATTCAGAATGATGTCCATGGCAAAATCTTGAATGACGAACGAGTTTATCGTAAAACATGGGGAAAATCAAAGTTTCACCCATGGTCATGGGCCATCGAATTGTCATAGTCATATCGGTGTTTGTTCGGCATAATCTTGAAATGCAAACTAGTTTAACGACAATTCTTGATAATTATTAAACTTTTTTATCGACAATTTCTGGCTGTATGAAAATTGATATAGCCAATTGATGAATGTTGACCTAGAAAATTTTTCAGTGTTAACCAGCGAGGAACCGCTTCAAATGATATCTTTTCTAGACATAACACTTTAAAACTTAACTTTTGACATTTTGTTTTTAACATTTGGCCGTATGATAATATAAAATATGATAAAATATGAAAATAATAACTCGGTATTTTTGGTTGATTTTGAATTTAGTTAATTTCGGTTTCGGTATTTCAATCTTAGATATATTTTGGCCGAATTTTTTATCGAACGCCGAATTCAGCATTATCGATTTTTTTTTTTCATTTTTGGCTGGCAACATTCGGCTAACCTTAATAAGGTGTATTCATATTTCATCAACGGTCACAAATCGGCGCAAAAATTCCATTTCCTTCGGACTATGCTAGAACATATTCAAATCAGACAAAAAAAATATCGTTACAATGTAGTTTCTATAGAGGTATTTATATTATCCGTTTCATACGTGTATGAACTAAACGGAACGAATAATATAAATACTAAAATGTTCAACGATTATCGTTTGAAAAAGTTGCACACACGTTCAATTCAGATGTTTATCATCTTAACTATCCCACTGTTGTTTACAAAATAAATGAAATGATGACGCGGAAATAACTCTCAAACACAAATTACTTGACAAATTATTATGTAACTTGATTTTTTTAAGGTTTGCTTGCACTTCCCATAAAAGACATAAGTGGCGACATCTAATAATCAGCCCCGGGACTTTTTAAACAAAGTAATATGTGTGTCGCGATTTCCAACAAAGTAGCTGATATCTGGTGAACAAAATGTAAATCATAGTTTGCTATGAAGCAAGGGTGATTAAAACTGTCATAAGAATGGATTTGACAATTCTCGTCCCCTTTGTAGACGTAGAAACCAACGCTATCTATGGTAGTAACACACGTACGAGTAAACAGTTAGTAAAATGTGAAAATTTCCATCTGTAATTGATGGATACGTATACTTTATATGTATTAATGGGGACTTCCAACCTTTTTTGGCCAATTATACTACGAAAAATTAAATTTTCACCCCCTTAAATTGATCGTGCGGAAAATAATCTTTGTGTGTTTACTTTAATTTTATTTATATTTAACGAAACGTTAAACGTACCGAGTAAACACCTGTGGTTTCCATTTTCTAGTTTTTAGAAGGTAGACAAAACAATTTTCATTTTTCACCACCATACTTATAATACATCCTATGTTGTGATATAAAATCGAGATTATAAAGTATATAATTTCAAATTTGATTTTATACATCACAAAAATTAAGTAAATAATTTATCTTTGCATGTAAAGATTAATCATAAATTCGCTTTGTGTATTCTTGATCGATTATTGAACTTCCATCAAGAACAAAAAAAGTTTTGTTTTAAATCACCCAAGAGAAAATCGAACGGGAAAACATGGAAATAGCACGTATACGATATGTTGAACAAAGTTTATTTACCAACAATAAAAATAACCAAAAATTTTAAATTTTATTTGCATATCGAGACAAATATTTTTTCACGTTTTATGGTATCACGTATTGATTTGATTTTGATGAAATAAAATATTCGAAAATCGTAATTTACTCTTAAACTTCGTACATTGTAAGAAAGGCCGTCGTGCGATTCTGTTTAATTTTTAATCAAATTTTATGAAGTAAAAGAAAGTATAAGGTTTCCTTTTTATGTCATAATAAAAGAAAATCAGTACACATTTTTTTTTAATCTTAAACAGGTATTGTTGATTTATATCTATTACATGCAACCCTTTAAAAAAAGGTACAAGGAAATTATCCACATTTTGAAAGGTGTCGGAAATCAAATCATATCAAATTTATTAAAGAAATGTGTGAAAAGGAAATAGCAGCAGGTGGCCAAATTTTAATAAAATTATTCATAACAAAAAAAAAATGAAGAGGTGAAAATATGTTGTGGCGAACACCCGACTTTCTTCACGAAAAATGTACATAAATCTCTAATACACCACACTTTTTTTGACTTCGGCAATATAGCGAATGGTAAATCTGCAAAAATCTCGAGGTTTTCATGATTACTATCTTTTATTTTACTACGTAAAAGAAAGTAAAACATTAATCCTTAGACAACAAACGTAGGCTTTAATTTGTAGATCCATCATTTGTACAAAAACAGGAAATAAATGCTGTGACAGTATCCAAACAACCATACATTTTACAATAAAACAAAACATTGAGCAACCATATGGGGATGGTAATGCACCAAATTATATTTGACCAAATGTAGAAATGTGAAATTTGTAACAAAATACTAGTTGGCGATGCATGACAACATTTTATTGAGAAATGCGCTGATATCATTCTAACAAACTACTGTTACTAGAAAAGTTGCTCCACGTTGGACGCCACTGACATAGTTAGTCGTATGATTAAGTGAGTTAACAGCCTGCATGTTGATCGAAAACAGGATCGATATATAAGCGAGTTGCGGTATTTTTTTTACATCGTGTACGTTTTAATGTAAAGGTTTGTCCCTTCATTTTGGAATAACTTCAAAATATTAAAACGATTAATTTCCAACACTCAACAAATTATATTTTTGTCATGTGATGAAAATAATTACAACGAAAATGGCCAATAAGTATCAATGATTAGAAAATTAAGTCTCATTTCGAAAAATAAAACAAAACGACCAAAACTAATTAATTTATACGCGATTAAAAAATAATTTATTAAAATAAAATTTACCATTTTTGCTGTACATTTTTTATTTTTATTGCCATCTCGCCATTATTTATTTTATTTATAACGATGTGAACCTAAAATATAATTAAAATAAATAAAATTTCCAATTAATTTAGCTTCTCATTTTCCGTTTACAATTCAATACATTTTTTAATTCACATTTCCGTTTATTTTCTTGAGTTTAAGTCCATTAGGAGTATTTAAATTTAATTTCACATTATTTAATTAGGAATACATAAATTATCAATGAATAAAGAGGGGCAGCCATTTAAATAGGTCAGTTATGCTAATTAATCGTTCTAATAATATTTTATTATGGTAATTAAAAAAAATATTTGCAACAGAGAAATTCTCGATGAAGGCATGAATAAAATAAGAACTTTTTATTTAATTGATATAAAATCGAAACCGTATTAAATATTGTTACAAATACTGAGCATTTCAGAACCGTTAAATGATTTTTGAAATAGCAAAGCAACAATTAAAATTTCAATCTAAATCAATAATTTTGATGTAATCTTTTACATTAAATTTCTCGAAAACTATAAATTCTGCAAAAATCGTAGTAGTTTCCCGAAACGAAATGTTTGTTTCAATTTTTTTAAACACGGTTGGTTTTGGTTTGTTACCCTGATCAATTCACTATTGTATTTCAAAAACGAAAACTGTACTAAAACTCATCTCAACAAACGAACGAACTATTTAATGACCATAGAAGAGCATTTTCTAAATTTTTGGAAAATTCTACGGTCATTAGGTCACTGGTTAGCAAACCAAAATAAAATCGACATTTTCTCGATCACGGGGTCAATCGTATTTAAATTGTTAAAAATGTCACAACGATTTAATAATTGAATGTAAATTAAAAAATATAAATCAGATTTTGAATTTTTACATACTGTCTGCCATGTATAATGGCGGACGGTTTGTGTGCGGCATGGTGTGGGTAAGCACATATGGTCTGCGCCGCGTGGTGTGGGCAAGAGCAAGTGGTTGGCGCATCTTGCTTGCAATGTGAGATGAACTGATTAGAAAGAGAAATTAATTTTTATAAATTAAAAAGCCAACCAGTAAAGAATAAAAACTTAAAGAAAAAAAACGATACCAATGTTTTTCTTTTTTTATTCACATTCCAACCATGCACAACTTATAATTCTTTTAACACTTTCTTTAACAATTTTAAGTTCTTTAAACAACGTGAACAATTCAATCTAATGTTTAGGTTAGGTTTCATAAGTTCAATAATTTTATCATATATAAGTGAAAGATACATAAAAAAATTATTCAAATAACTTTTTATATTAATTTAGTAATTAATAATTTCTCTCTCTCTCTCTCTCTCTAGCATTTACATCCCATGAAGGGATTTTGCCGCCCGCACTATGGTCCTCCATCCGTCTCGGTCCATCGCTCTCGTCCTCCAATTTCGACATCCTAATGCGAGTAGGTCTTGTTCGATGTCGTCACGCCAGCGCAGTCGGGGTCTTCCTCTACGACGTACACCGGCTGGGTGTTGATGGAACACTTTGTAAATTATTCGTTGTTGATGAGACCTTGCAACGTGGCCGTTAAATAATTATACAATTAAAATAATATCCGCCTTTTTATTTATCAAAAACTCAGATTTTCGGTACAGTTTTTAAGTTTTTGTTTTATTATTTTTTACTATTTTTTTTTAAGTGACAGTTAAAATTTAACGAAGTTTCGTTGGGTTTCTTAAGAAAAAGTTAAGTTTTGCTGGTTAATCACACGGACAAGCTATGACGACACAAAAATATCATTGAGTAGGTGTTAGTAACAAGCAACAGCGATTATACTTTTAAATAGTAAAAAAACAAATTGATTATTTGGGATTTTTACCAGGCGCGTTTAATTTCACTTAAATTTCGTTTAATTCTCAAGATTTTCTTAAGATTTTGCAATGACATAATCATAATTTATTCAAGTACATTTTCAGACTATATTTAGTTCTACTTTAAAAACTTTTTTTTTATAATTTCACTTTTTTCAAAAACGTTACCCTATTTTCCTGACATTTACAATTATTTTTTCTTTTTCTTTGGTTTTTGTTTTTTGCAGCATTGTGGCTTGCGGAGCGTTAGTCACGTGAACCAATTAGCTTTATGTTTACGTTTTTTATAAAAAGGAATAGGGTGTTGGTGATTTTATTTTATGTAAATTTTTGTAAATGCATCTATTAAAATTTTTAATCGAATTGTAATTTTTAAATCTTGCCATAAAACAAACTGCTTTAAGGAAATTTGAAAAATAGTTCATATTCACGACGATTCAATGAATTCTTCCATTCTTCTTGAAAAATCTTCTTCACTCAAACAGAAGAAATCATCTAATTGATTTAGAATCTCAATCTTCTAATTTTCTATTCTGTGTAGCAGTGGGATTCTAATCTTCTATTTTTAATATGGAAAGTTCCGAATCGAATTTTTTTTCTTTTGTTTGCTTACAGCAAGATGTCTATCACCTAATTTGTGTATGACGTTGTCACCTAATTTTTTCAAGTGACAAGAATATTTTTTGTCGAATTCATCAAAAGTAAATTGCATTTTTATTATTGTACTAAATCGTGTCTATTTATAGTTTTAGTTTGTGTTTTTAAACCATCTAACTCGATATCAATGTTCATGTCACGTGACACGACAATTTTCACTTCACATGAAGTGACACGACTATGGGAGTTGGACAGGTAAATTTTTTTAATGGTGTTGAGTTGAAGCGCGATTTTGCTGCTAAATCGGTTACCAGTGTCACAACATTTCCCTTTTGCAATCGAAAGCACTTGTGGAATACACTATCAGGAAGCTGAAAGGGATCCTCGTTTATTCTTATATCTTCCAGTCTCATTTTTAGTGTTTGGCTAAAAAAATGTGTTTAATTAAATTTATTAATTGATTAATAGACTTATAGGGCCCATACAGGATACAATCATGCATGCACAGTTGTGTGATTGCACAATCATGTATTTTCACTCAGTCACGATACATGCATTTTACACATTCATCAGTTTTAAAATATGTAAAAAGATGCTTGCGTTGCGATTTTAATTGGACTAGCAATACTGAAAAAAGTTGTGTAACTATGGATGAAAGAATGGTATAAAAAACTAGTGGACATGGACATTCGAAATTATAGCAACTGGAGAAACGTTTGAGGATCTTAAATTCTTTGTTATTTACTAACTTTGCCATATTTACTGTAATATGACACACACGAGCTAAAACATTAGACTGAGCAAATTACAAAAAACATGATTGTGTCGTGATTCTTTCACTTCGCATTAAACAAAGGTCCAATTTTAAATTAATTTATTTAATCAGAACACAACTCGCTTTTGATAAAAATCGAACAAATCTATTTCTTCTTGTCATGAAAGCTTCATTTTTATGACTTCTATTTTTAGTAAAAAATTTCTAAGCGAAAAAATCAACAAAACTGTTTATTTTTAATATGGAATAGCAATTCTTCTATTTTTTCCTTCTATTTCGACATTTAATAATTTTCATACACAAGTATAGAAGAATAGAAGATATTGAGAATAGAAGATCTATATTTAATCGACCTGAGTATTTCAAATAAAATCTCGTAAAAAAATAAACAAATTGTTTCCGTCATTCCGGCCGGAACCAAACAACTATAGCATGATGGATTGTGTATCATCGTGCACTATATGATTTTTCAGCCGAACCTTATAATTCCAGCCGGAACATGATAAAGCCGGCCAGAACCATGCTACATCAAAACCAACTATGGCAGTAGTAGCACGATGCATTGCGCATCATTGTGCACTATATAATTTTTCAGTCGGAACCTTATAATTTCTCCTAGAAACTGATAAAGCCAGTCAGTTTGGCTGTAATGTGGTAGCCAAACCAACTATGACACAAGTAGCACGATGCATTGTGCATCATTAATCACTATATGTATATTTTTTAGCCGGAACCTTATAAATTCAGCGATGTAAGATTTTTCGGGAAAGAACCCTACAAACTCTGCTAGAACTATACCCTCTACAGCCAAACTAACTATGGCACAAGGAGCACGATGTAACCACTCGAAAAACAGTAAAAGGTGGCTATAAGCTCTATAACGTAAAATAATTCGTTCAATTTGCGCGGTGTAGTTGAGTACGACAGTGTAAATGAGCGTTTCACCGCACATGCACTTAGAAACGGTGGCATATGGAAAACTTACGACGGTTTGCAAAAGGCCGAGACCAACACCAAGACTTCACGAAACATGCTTGCCTACATGTTGTTCTATGTACAAGAACCCAAATCAAAGAAAGTTCTACTCTAAAATATGGAATATAAAATATTATTAATAAATTCTTAGAAAATAAAATGTTATTTCCGGACTTTTTTAAATGTTACTTAAACTTTTTATTTAATTAACACTTTTAGAGGATCGGGAATTATAATGTGCCCAAATAATTCCACTTGAAATTTTAGCTAGTTCACAATGACTGTCAACCATGCTTACTCTTTATTGGTCCGAATGGTTCACACCAACTTCATATGGTTGCGGCTGGTCTTGCTGGTTCTGGTTGGGTTGGCATTGTAACATTTTGTTTCGACTGGATTTTTATGGTTCTAGATGACACTATAGTTTGGCTGGAAAAACATATAGTGTACAACTCATTGTCCTACTTGTGCTATAGTTAGTTTAGCTGAAGAGGTTATGGTTCCGGCTGGCTTTATTAGACTCCAGATGGATTTATAAGGTTCCGGCTGAGAAAACAATTAGTGCTCAATGATGCACAATACATCTTCCTTCTTATGCCACAGTTGATTTTGCGGTAGTATGGTTCTGGCTGGCTTTAACGCGTTCCGGATAGAATTATAAGGTTCTGGCTGCAAAATAATAGAGTACACAATGATGCACAATCCATTGTGCTTCTTGCTGTGTGATAGTAAGTTTGGCTGTATATAAGGTATGGTTCCGGCTGAAATTGTAAGGTTTTCTCCCAAAAATCTTATATTACTGGATTTATAAGGTTCCGGCTGAAATATAATATAGTGCAATAATATATTGCATCGTACTATGGTACAAGTACATAGTTTGGCTGTAGAGAGTATGGTTCCGGCTGAAATTGTAAGGTTTTCCTCCCAAAAAATTTATATTACTGGATTTATAAGGTTTCGGCTGAAAAATAATATAGTGCACAATGATGCATCGTGCTACTTGTGCTATAGTTGGTTTGACTGTAGTACGGTTCTGCCTGGTTTTATCAGGATCTAGACGGAATTTTAAGGTTCCGGCTGAAAAAATATATTGTGGACAATGTTGCACAATGTATTGTACTACTTGTGCCATAGTTATTTTGACTGTTGGTTTCGATTGAAATTGTAAAGTTTTTTCCCCGAAAAATCGTATACATATGCTGGATTTATAAGGTTCAGGCTAAAAAATAGTACCTAATGATGCACAATGCATCGTGCTATTTGTGCCATAGTTAGTTTGGCTGTAGAGGGTATGGCCCCGGCTGAATTTGTAAGGGTTTTCCCCGAAAAATCGTTTATTTCTGGATTTATAAGGTTCCGGCTGAAAAATTATATAGTGCACAATGATGCACAATACATCGTGCTACTAGTGCCGGTTTGGGTGTAGTATGGTTTTGGCCGGCTTTATCAGGTTCCGGCTGGAATTATAAGATTACGGCTGAAAAAGCATATAGTGCACAATGATGCACAATACATCGTGCTACTTGTGCCATAGTTGTTTATTTCCGGCTGACATGGTTCCGGCTGGCGTGACGGACACAAAATATTGTTTGACAAAAATTTAATTAATGCAAGAATTTCGATTTACTTTGTATTTCAATTTTTTTGCTTCAGAAATAAATTTTCGATGCCAATATTGGTTCGTTCCACACTGCATTTCTTTTGAAAATTTTTTTTTCATCAAAGTCGTAATAGATTTTTTATTATTAATTTACACCCTTATTTAATTTTAAAACTCCAATTTTTTTTGTATTGTTTTATTCTGCTCTCTCGAAAATAAAATTTACGCTATTTAATTTTAAATTAATTTTTATTATTAACCCCAGCAAAAGCTAGAGGGATCTTGAAAAATTTTTCTTAATAGGAAATTTTCATAAAAAGTCATTATTTCAAAATATTCTGGATCTCTACAGTACAGGCGGATTGTCTAATCGAGATGAAACTTCATACTTGAATTTTTTCCATCACTTTCCAGATTCTTGCGAAAGTTGGTAGAAATCTATGACCGAAAGTAGTAGCTTTTTCAATATTTCCAGTGATGTGTGACAAAGAGCAACATAGAATTAAAAGGTTCAAATAAATTTAAAGAAAAAATTTTGAAAAAGAGAATAAAGATTCATGATTGGGTATTTTTATTTATTTGAGACATTGGTTGGTGACATTTTTATTTAAAAAAGATTTCATACAAATGACCGACCGCATCTAAATTTTATAAAAATTCGATTCTGGAACAATAATTGTTGGCTAATTTTCACGAGTTTTGAGGTTTATTGGAGTAAACCAATGATTTAACATAACCCCAAATAAAAACGCCCGATTTCATTAAACTTTTCTCTCAATAAGCGATTGTGTCACGGGAACGGTTGTGAAGTTTTTACTAAATTTCTGAGTTATTCCTAAAATACAACAACGCATTAAGAAATAATAAAATTTTATTAATAGAATCGAAATTTGTGAGGTTCAGTAGAATTGAAAGTTACAACACATCCCCAATAGAATCCCTTATGACTTTTTCCTTACAGAAAAGTATGAAAAACAAACTTGAGGAAAAAAAAACCTCAAGTTTATTTTTTCATACTTTTCTGTAAGGGAAAAGTCATAAGGAATTCTATTGGGGATGCCTTGTTAAAAATATATCAAAAAACAACTATCAAATTTTTGTTAATCAGTTAGAGCACAGAGAATTATCGAATATCGAGATTCCCTGAATTCTCCTGGTTTTCCTAAACACCGATCATCTTAACAGAAACTTGTTTTCGGTTAGTCACGATCTACTGTAGCAGAAAACAAATCATTTTTAAAAAAATAATGGTCCCAGGCACTTAGGATTGACGATTTTTGAATACGATCTTTGACGATTATTGAAGTCTTAATGCGTAGACGATTGACGATTTTTGAATAAGTCTTAATGCGTAGTTTTGAATTTATTCGTTAGTACGCAGTTTTACCAATACTCTGAATTGTTTACTTCTTGTTGTTGTTTTTTTGGCGTCCCGACACGCGTGAAGTTTTTCCTGAAAGAAATTGATAAAATATTTTTCTATTGTAGGAAATAATACACATGCACTCACGGGATATGTGGCATGATGCAGCATCTTGTTAAAACAAGATATCGACCAGCCACAAAAATCAGTAATCACGTGTTAGTATAGCGTTCTTCATTAACGGTCACTGCAACGCCATTTTCTATTTAAAAAAAATATGGTCCATACCAAACTGTTAATTTTACATCACAAAAACTACCATTTGTCCCCAATATTTTATTTACAATACGAATAATAAGCTTTGGTGGTCGATTTTGTTGACCATGAACATCACGTAATGCCTGAAAAGTAGCCCGAATAGATTCAATATTTTTGTAATAAATTGTAACAGTTTCTAAACCCTCTGCAACTGTGTATCTTTCCATGGTGAGGTGATCTGCAACACAATACTGAAATGTCAATTTTTAAGTGAACCTGAAAAAATGGCCGCTATAATATTTATAAAATATATAATACTAATTTGGCGAATTTGATTTCGATTTTGGTAGTTAAGTTCGGGCATGTTTATTTTACTCTTTAGAAATCAAGTGCAGTGTATTCAAGATTTATGTGTGCTAAAAGAAAGTCGGGTGTTAGCCACAACATATTTTTCATATAGTTCAGCGTAGTTTCAGTAAAATGAAAAGTTTTTTTTTTGGTATTACATTTAGATATTAATTTTAATGTTATCGCTTATATGGCAAATTTTGTTGTAACCCGTTCATTTTTAATATTCTTATATATAGACTTTTTTGGTGTGTATTAATTAAAATTCATAATTATATTTTTATAATGCCATTGAGTATAATTGGATTAAAATAATTTTTGCTGTAACTAAAGAACCCCAAAAATACGAAAGTATAGGTATCGTATATGTAACACAGGAAATTGTACACGTATGCGGTATCAACCACACGTTTCAAAATAACTTTATAAAGGTATTTTACGTACTAGTAGCAATATCTTGGGACATAAAAATAACGTAATGAATATGTGTCATGTATGCCAGCACACAAGTTCGTGTTTGTATAAAAAAATAAATAAAGGTATTCTTCTGGTCAATAAGTGTTAGTTGTCTAGGTCGATGTTATGTTTTTCTATGCCAAACAATACCGAGCATCCAGCAAAAATCATCCCCTTACATATATAGAATTCTATTCAATTTATTTTTTCCTGGAAAATTTTTGTTTGAGTGATAATTCTTTGGAGACAAGTGATAAACTTTGAGCAGTATCATGATATATCGTATGAACATAACATAAGTATTTAGGTACTAGAATTTCTTTTATAAAGGTTGTAGTGCTTTTATTTAATTTTTATATAGCAATAGAAAAGATGAGGTCAAGATACTAGACAGAATTGATAAGGGCTATTCTTTTGATAGAATTTTTGAAGCAAAAAGTTATACAGGAATACACTTCAGTAAATTTAATACTTATTATATTGGATAATTGGCAGTCTACACCATTACCAAGAAGATATTAAAAATTACGTCAAGCCAAAATTTAATACCAGATTTTGATGATTTGAAAAATGATAAACGGTGCATTATATCGAGCAATCACGTGCATTATATAAATAATTTATATTCTTTTTATTAATAAATTTATTTCTATTCACTTTTTACTTATTTTCTTTATGGTAAATTTATATTCAATTTACACTCAAAATTTGATTTTTTAATAAAACTAAGTAGGCCCGCAAAAGGATTTGGAATACAATTTTCAAAGAATTTGGCCCGTACACTGAAATGAGTTTGACATGCCTCTTGTAAACTAAACGAACTTTGCCAAAGCAAAACAGCTAATAAAAGGCGATCGAATGTTTTATTTAAAGAATTTAAGGCCTCTTTAGCTCAAACTTCGAAACCTAGCTTTCAAACCTCATGATAACCTCACTTCAGTGTCAAAAAAATAATATATAGGTACTAATGACCAGAATCCCAAAGATTCTTAATTTTGTGGAAGTGAAGTTGTTATCCTCATTGTGTGTTTGATGTACTTACGAGTACATATTTTAACAATTATTTAAATTTCGGTAACATCCAATCCAATTTATGGTAAATAAAATAAAAAGACACCAATGGTAAATATTGAAGAAATAAACATGAATTTCCAATTTTCTCGTGCGACTTTATTTAGTGTCGTGTGTAGATTATATATACTCGTACGTCTTCGATTTATTTATTTATTTTTTGTTTTGCTCATTTTCATTTTGTCATATGTTATATTCCGTTTTCCCAAGAAAAGTGAAATTTCCGTTTTCATTTTTTTTTGTGTGCTGTTAAATACATATTTTTCTACTTTACAATGACAATAGCGTAAAAAGACAGGAAAAGCAATGAAAAATAAAAATTAAGGCAAAAAATTTATTTTGATGATTTTGACATAAATTTTATTATCAATATTTGATTTTTATGTGTACGACATAAATATTTTTTTCATGATCCGTCACACAAAAAATATTGTTTGCTTCATTTAAATAATTCTGAAGGTTTGTTGATTTGTTGATACACAAATTAGAAATGGTATATATTATTACTCGAATATCAACCAACCAGGAAAGTAATTATAATTCATAGTAATTGTTGATTTATCAACTTTGTTTAGTTTAGAGCCTCCAGAAATATTTACATGCCACATTCCAGTTAATTGCACGCTATCGCTAGATATGTACATCCTAAAAAATAGGGGGGGGGGGGGGGGTGTTTACGAGCATTATGTAGCCGACACCCGACTTTCTTTTACCACGACCTAAATCGTATTCACATGAAGGGATTACTAGTGATTACTGCCAGTTTCTCTTGGTCGCTTTCGCAGAAATTTCTGTGATTTTCAAAATTTAGTAAAAAACGTCAATTTATATTCTCTATAATTCTCTTTCTAAGGTTACTCCGGAATTTAAACCAGCGGTTGCGGTGCCGAATTAAGAACATTTTGAAGAAGTTTACAGTGCTTTAAATAGCCAAATTTACCTGGCAAATCCAGTTGAAAACAATTGGCTCCTTTGAAAACAATTATTTTAACGTTTTATCTGGACTCAATTCGTTGATACAGGATAAGAAAATAAAGCCACCCGAAAAAATAATACAACACATCATAGTAATGGGATATATGTATGTAAAATTGGTAAGTTGAACGGCGACTGCAAAGAATAGCAGAGATTTTTCGATCTGTTTCCGACTACCGTTAATGGAAAATAAGATTTTACATTTGCACAAAAATTAGTCGACACTTTGGATGAGGCACAGCAAGGTCTGAAATGATCGAGCACGAAAGCGGAAAGGAGCTCTACTCAGAAACGTAAACATTAAAGTCACAGTATATATAGCATAGAGCAGAGGTGTCCATAAGGTCGATCGCGAAGATTTTCCCATGTTAGCTTAATTTATCAAAGTTTTAAAGAATCGAACGAATCCTTTAGAACCATTGAAGCGATTTACAATGACAGATCCAGTCCTGCCAAATAAAATAAGCAATAAAGTGAACGCGTTCACTATGACGGCTACCAGCAATAGTGTACAAAACTGATCGTACTAAATCAGAGAGATAATTTATCTGACAAATCGGATAATATTTTATCTGAAATGGCTTTTTACCGAGTTTTATACTGAAAATATGTAATTTGGGTATTTACCACGAAAAAATAATAAATAGAGTATTAATAATTTTACAATAAATTTAATAAAAACAAGACAAAAATAATTACAAATTAATTTATTAATTACCATTTTGCATAGCGTCCAGAAAATATGGTTCTGTCAAAATATTTCAAATATGTTTCTGAACTCGCTATCTGAAACAAATTCAGATAAAGAAATGACGATCTATATATCGATTTTGACCGAAAATGTGTAAAACGAAATGAGTGTAACCGGAAAGATATAGTAGTAGTATATGTATTGTTGTGGTTAGTAACTGTTTTACTTTACTACACATGTATGTCATGTGTCATTGTTTTTGTTTATTCTAGTATTCATTGTAAACGCTATATTTTTATGTGGTTTACAAGACAGTGTTACTTTTTAAATAATTTTTTTCGTTTTACTTTAATTCGATTTTTTTATGTTTAGTAAAATAATATTTTTACAATCGGTGATGTTAACAATCTGATGGAGTGCAGAATTCAGCGCCGACCCATCGTCCATGTCAATGTACAGGTGGACATGGAGCATGCAATGTGCTGGTGGTATACTGTAGTTGTGTGAGTAGGTGAATGGGTTAATGATGTGGCGTGAATGCGATGTATCACAATGGGCCAAAAATGGCCTAAGTGTCAACCATTGAAACTTAAACCTAAATTAAAATTTTATTTTTAATATGTATGAAATTTAAAATAAATTTACTTATAAAATTTTATTAATACATATAAAATTAATTTATGATAAAAAAATATTAAATATAAAATATATTAGCATGTTCAATAATGACACTCCACAGTTCGAGAGCAGGAGTAATGTGTTGAGAAAAGGAATAAGCACCATGCACAATTAAACCGATTCGCCCGGATCGCGCTATTTTGGTACTATTAATCATAAAAATGACACAAATACGTACAAAAGAAAAAGACAAATACAAAGACATAATTGTGTATTACACACTGTGTTCGTATTTGATTATTTTTCCTTTACTCATTTTAAATGAGTAGCTCATGGGACAAGATCGATATACCTACTGAGAATGGTCAGAGAATATAAAAAAAACCAAAAATATGTATCGGATCGATAAGATAAAATAAAGGAAAACAGAAAAGGCGTTCTTTTTATCTCTCTGATCTCTCAGATATAATACAAAAAACAGTCCATATGTAACATCGACGATCACATGTTCCTCGATTGCGAACAATTTAAGGCCATGACAGTTTGTTGCCATTATCGGCGCAAACTTCATACTCTGTTGCATATAGAGGATAAGGTAAAGGCTAGTTTGGCATCAGAAACCACTAGTACCGAAGCTAACCAGGCTGCCACATCCATAGTTTATCAGGTAACTATCGCACCCCAAATCATTCTGCCCACAGCTATGGTAAGGATAAGATGTAACGATGGTTATGAAATAGATAGCAGGCCTGGGATTTTGTACGCTATTCTCACCAAATTCTCATGAGAATTAGTATGGTAAACGTATACTCATGAGAATAGCGCACAAAATTCTACTGCAGATCACTATTAAACTCCGCTTCGTCCAATTCACAAACGCGATTTGCAATTTGAAGAAGAAGCATAGGTGATATCTATAATGGCCTCATCATTTATTCCAACAAAATGATGTTGATTCCTATAGGTGTGAGCAACTAAACGAGTTGCGGCTAGCAGATCGTAAGAAGTATAGTCGTAAAGGTGTAAAACATGAAAATTGTCACGATGAGACATCATTCGGTTAGGCATTGGCCATAGTAGATTTGTTGACGAGCACCATCCAAAGTGCAGCATCGTTTTGGAGCCGAACTGAGTTGTAAGTGGTAAAGTAAAACTTGCACAGCACCAATATAGTTTTAGAAAAGCCCATTCAGCGGTCGATTCTATTATAAGGAGGTAACAAAAAATCTTAAATACAAGACAGCAGGTTTAAAGGAGGTAACAAAAAATTCTGCGCTATCGTTACCCTGAACAACAACTAGTTCAACTCCGCTAAGTGGAATTGCATCATAAAAGAATTGCCGGAAATTGTTGGCCAGTGTAGCCACATATGTCCTATTGTACGGCCTCCCGTCCATAGTTAAAGCCTATATCCGAATCATGAATTCAGTCAGTAAATCGATGGTGTGCACTACGAGTTGCGAAACGCAATGTACAATTGCTCTTATGCTAGATGAGGGGCAAAAAGTATTCCATATTGGAGCTCAAGGAATGGTGACAATGTCTAGAGAGAATAGTAGTCTTACAAGATCTGATGTAATGGCCGAATAGGACTAACAATGGAGCACATCGGAGAAGAGAAGGCGAACAATCTAATACCTTCAATTGATGTATGGTTTAACCGGAAACATGAGTGACATTTCATTTGACCAAGGAATTGAAATTGGTGATCAATTCAATTTTGGGTCAAAATGAATTTTCGAGATTTGTTTTTGAAAGTTGGTAGTGTTTGACATTTGCGATATTTTTATTTCTCTTTCTTTAATTATTTTGGTGAAAACTAAATATTATTTAGTTTTATTAGAATGTGTTATTAAAAATGTGTAGCGGTTAGAATATTTCGGCCAACAATATTCCAATCGCACATGTCAAAATATATCGTTTATCAACCATTCACCCAAAACGAAGTAAAACCAATTACAAACACAAACACTCATACACTAAGATTGGAAACGACGCAGATGTAGCACGACTACGACTAAGCAACATGCTATAGTCGATTTTTTTGTTGATGTTTAAATTTTTAGTATGCCAATGTGCATATCCACACTAGGGTAACTTTTATCTGGTATTTTTCGTTCCTTTCCTCTTTAACAATAAAATTGGTTGTATCTGCGCCGCAATTTTTTGATTTTATTGGTAACGGGGCAAGAAACGAAAAAATACCAGATAAAAAATTACCCTAGTGTTGCATCAGCCAATCAGCCGTGCTACATGTAGTCTCATAAGACCGGTTTCAAATACCTTTCTTTCCCCTTTTATCTACAAAATCCATTTTAACTGCGACATTAAATTTTTCAGTGAATCCGAAATGAAAAAATAGAAATGAAAATAAAAAAATTTAAGGCCATTTTACAGATTTAGATGTTTGTTTAAATTTTATTTTCGAGAGAACAGAATAAAATAATACAAAAAAAATTGGTGTTTTTATATAAAATAAGGGTTTAAATAAACAATAAAACTGTATTGCGACGTAGCTTGAAACCAGGGGCGGTATGTTGTACTATCACTTCGAATCGAAATTCGAAAAAAGTCGAATGGCGGTATGTTGTATCATTTTCGAAAAGCAAAAAAGATACAACTTTCACTTTTTCGATTCGACTTTTTTCGAATTCGACTTTTTTCGATTCGAAGTGATGGTACAACATACCGCCCCAGAACTTAAAATCTCGTGTAGCTTGGGTGAATGAGATAACTAAAAAATATAAATCAGTTGGTTACCACTCGTCATAGAAGACGCGTCGCAGCATTGCTCACCACACCACCACCAGCCGCTACACCGTCATGTTAAATTTAATTTATAATTAATAACAATAAAATATAATTTTTATAAATCAAATGTTAAATTATTTTAAGTTCTAGTGACGTTAAATGACGACGTTCTAATGACGACTATTAAAAATAACGTAAGTCGAATGTTATAAATGTATCAATTTTGTAGAAAATGTCACAAAAATCAAAATAAAATATACAAGATGGCTACATTTGGAACAAAAAAATTAATTTGGAAAATTCTAGTGACAAGCAGAGTAATAGCAAATTCTTTCGAAACAAAATTTTGATCTTAGATCAAAAAAATGACTGGCAATGCGATATATTTCAATGACATTTCGATCAAATTTATTGTATTGCCAATCATTTTTTTGATCTAAGATCAAAATTTTGTTTCGAAAGAATTTGTTATAAGTAAAAAAATAGAATTGGAATCTCAATACCATCAACTCTGTAGGAATTCAACGAATTCCAAATTGGCATTGAATACATAGCGTTGTTGTTGTAAATACCAATTCTCCGATTCGTTAAGCATACGTTTCTTTTGTTCTGATAAAACTATCTCGTTCGAAAGTTCAACTAATGAAATGCAACTATACATTCCGGCTCAATTTCATTACCAAATTTTTGTCCGTTAGCGGGTTCTGAAGGTTCGTAATTTTGTGTAACTATAATAGATCGTTATACACGCTGGCCTATACTACACACCGTAGCTAGAGTCATTTACAGAAAATGGATTTGTCCTTTTGATCTTCCATCGACTGCAGCGTACAATCCAGCTTGTAATGGAATCACTTAGCGTTTTCGTAGTGCGCTTAAAGCATCTTTGATGCGCATTTCTAATGCGCAATGGACAAAATCGTTGCCTACGATACTTTTAGGATTAAGAACAGTGCTACTTGAAGATTTTAAAAACTCCTTCGGCTGAATTGATCTATGGCCAACCCCTGCGTTTATCACACAATTTTTTTGTTCCTCCAACCAATAAGCAATTACAATCCGAATTTGCTCAAAACTTACGAAAGCATTTCGATATCATTCGTGCTATGCTTACAGCACGTCACAACAAAAAACGAATTTTTGTGTTCAAGGTATACTTCTTCAAAATGTATTCGTTAGAACTGATGCTGCACGAAGGTCCTTACAACAGGCTTACGAAGGTTCGACCAAGTTGTCAAAAGGAATGCAAATGACATATTTCGTGATTAGTTGTAAAGAGAATACTGTCTCAATTAATCCTCTTAAATCTTGTTTTCATGAAGTCAGCGACATACCTACAAATTACAACGAAGATAAGACCGTTTCGGCGGGTCAGGACCATAAGGATTGTCAGGCAAAATTACGAAAAAGCATGTAACACTAGATCTTAAACCTGGGGTGGAATCATGAACGCCGGACGGAAAATTTAAACGGTAGTGAAATTTTATATGGAAAACAGCAATAATTGTACCGGTTTTGTTCCATTGTTTCGCAAAAAAAACACAAATAGCAAGCCAGAAAAAAAATAATTCATTCGTCAGCTTTATAACAATCGAACGAATTTGTAAGGTTTTTTTGAAACAACAGAATAAAACCGGTAGAATTATTACTGCTTTCCATATAAAATTTCTCTACCGTCTAAAATTTCCGTGCGGCGTTCATGATTCCGCCCCTGATATAAAGTCGGAACCGGTTAAAACAAAAACAGGTCGTTCGGTTACAATACCAAGTCATTTTCGTTAATATCGTTCACTAGGCCAAAACACTCTTCAATAGAATTGCATGTCTATGGACTATGGAGTGTGTTGGTACAAGTAAAAAGCGGTTTTCTATGCTCGTTTGTTTCTCTCTCTTCCTCTTTCAGTCTTCAAATTGATGAAAAAATATAAGTAATTTTTTTCATTCTTCTTTTCTCAACACTCGTCGTAGTAAGTCGATGTTACTTGGAATTTTATAAATTCTTTCGTTTTATATAAATAAATAAATAGTTATTAATAAAACCAAATTTAAATGAAATAAATGTTTGGATTACATTAGAGTTTAGATACTAACATAAAATAAGGCAATTGAAATCGAATTAGCGCGTACATTACAAATACGATAACACTCGCCACAGTTTCGCATTAGAAATTATAGCTGCGTTTTTCTGAAATGGTTGTTCGAGATCGGGATAAATTTTATTTTGATTTTTGCACCCAAATGAATATTATTTATATATTACAATGTGAAATTAGATGAGTCGTATACTAAATAAATAATTGTAATTCAACATCTTGTAATATAATTTATAATAATTTGTATTTTTGTGAGTTCTCAACAGTTCTGAACAACTCTATGGATTTATGTAGAGTACAACCAGTTCCAGAAAATTGCTGAAGTGACGGAACAGGGAAATTTTTTAGAACACAAGTTTTTCATTGTGCCGAACTTCATTTACAATTTTCAATGGTGAAAAAAAATAAAAATGGTGACATACAAACAAAAGATTTTTTCTCGCAGAATCGTAAACATTAGTAAAAATTGGTTTTTAATATAATTTTAAAATATACACTAAAATTATTTATAATAATCTATAATATTAAATATAAAAATTCAATAATTTTTTTTTATCAAAATGGATAATACGTAAGTACTCCCTCCTTATATAAATTTTGTTTTAACGTAGAAAAATTTTGTAATCAGTCTTTTCGTACTGTCAATATGACAACATTTATTATGTTAACAACATGGAAACGATTTTTTACTTATTTTTGGTTTAGGCCACGGCGCATCTGGCTCGACTGTGAGACGAAAGCATTTTTACACTGCTATAATGCTAGAAAAAAGGAATTTGACAGCATAAGAAAAAAAAATACGCTTTTCAAAATTTGTTTGAAGACCTTACTGCGATGAATGTAATGGTAGGTTTTTATTTTACTTTGTGTTATTCTAAAGGCGTTTTTTATTAATAAAACATTTTCTTTAAATTTTGATTCTTTTCAGAAATCTCCATTCACGACTTCTCAATTAGAGGATAAAATTAAAGCGCTTATAAGGGCATACAAAGCAGGTAAAGATAATGAGAGCGGAACGGGGGCATCAGCAGGCTACATTCCTTTTGAAAAGGAACTAGAGGAAATTTTTGGGGACAAACCCCTAGTTGGATGTAACCATATCACGGACACAGTTTGTTTCGAACCAAATTCCTCTCCCATTAGTTCATCCCATTCCCCCTCCCCCATTCCTTCATCCCAAATAGTTCCTCCAACAGCTTCGCCATCCTTAATACAATCAAACAGTTGCTCATCGAGCTCCACTCCGCCTGTACCGAATCCCTCCAAAAGAAAATTAAATCAAACCGAGATATTCGAGGAAAAAAAAAATATTATTATTTCTGAATGATAAGCGCAATCGGCGGCACTCCGAATTGTTAGAGATTTTGAAAAATAATAGAAATTAAAAATTATTTATTACTACTAATAGTGGAACAAAAAATATTTTTTTTGAATTTTAACAAATTTTTTATTATCAAAGTATATGTAAATTACAACTAAAATTAAATCATGCTTTGTTTATATTACATTTTTCTGTATGAGCTCCGCAAACAATCTCTGTCGGCGGTCATTTTCTTCGGAAACAGACGGCTGATCAATTTGTACCGAAAAATTTTCTGGCGCTACCGGGTCGACTTCAAATTCGTCATTATGCATTAAACAGATGCAAAACACATGCTGAATAAACTATTCTCGTCAATAGCGTTAGGTTTATCTGCTCGGTAAAGTGCAGTAACCTACGGAAGCGTGTTTTTAATAATCCTATGGCATGCTCAACAACAATACGAGTTGCAGAATGGACTTTATTAAATGCCCGTTGCCTTTCTGTCAGGGTTCCATTATCTTTGAATGGTGGAACTAACCATTCTTTAGCTGGATATGCGCTGTCACCGAGTATAAATTGATCATGATTGAAATAATAACCACGGTTATTCTCACGTCTGAGAACTCTTCCGTCGTGGTATGACCCAGGCTCTCCACAACAAACGTTAATAAATTTTTTATTTGCATCGACAATAACTTGCATTGAAATGCTAAAAAAATTTTTTCTGTTGTAATAATACACCGAATCTTCTTGTGGGGCCTTTATTTTAATATGAGTCCCATCGATCACACCAATAATATTTGGGATTTTTTTATGTCTTTCAAATTTTATTGAACTCATTTCCGCCTCTTCATGTTTTGGCCATTTCAAAAATTCTCGACCTGTAAATATAAAAATTATTAGTAACTAACAATGCCAATGACAAATATATTCATAACATACATTTATCAACAAAAAAATCAGCCACTCGAACAACAACGTTCCATGCTGTTGATTTCGCAACCCCAAATAAATTTCCCAACTGACGAAATGATTCTGTATTGGCAATGTACCACAGAAATATATATATATATCCACCTTTGCATTTAATTTTTCGTTACCGGAACCGGCATGCACTTCCCTTGTTGTTTTGTATTTTTCTAAAAATAATAAAGATTAAACTAAAATTCAATCAAAACCAATAAAACTATTACCTATTAAATATTCAACAGTTGATCGATTCAAACGGAAGTGCATTTTAAAATCAGCATTTGAATATTTGTCTATAATATCTATAAACCGGTCAACATTCGCGTGCGGCACTCTCTGATCGTCCTCATTGTCTGAGTCTGACGAAAATAGAAAATCAGTTTCCTCTGTATCTTCATTATCACTTACGATGTAATCTAAATAATACTAAAAAGTACAATTTATTAATAATTTTTTTTATTTCTTTAAAGTTTTTATTACACTTACATCAAGATTCATTATTAAACTTTAATCACGCTCAATTTTATCACCCTCAATATTTTAATTTTTTTATTTAGCAATTAATTTTGTTTTAATATAATTATGTTTTACTGCACACCAAATTTTTTTTTGGCAAACTTCTGACAGTTAATAAATGATGTGAAGTTAGTGGAACTTGTTGTACTAATTTTTAAAAAAATTTCCCTAAAAATTTTTAAAAAATTTCCCTGTATTTTATCGAGGTCTCGAACACCATATTTCAGAAAAACGCAGCTTATGATGGGAATACAACATCTCGAGCGTGAAAGGAGAAACCAATAGTGGAACACTATTTATTAAACCGTCCGAAGTAATACCTAACGGTGGATTGAGGAGGACTGATGGTCGATAGGAAGAAGGTATTTTTAGCCGGTACAACACACACTCACAGTAAACATTTTGAAACACATACTTTTTCGAACTAGGATGTAGCGAATGGTAAATCTGCAAAATTTAGCTGTATTTTACTTTACTACGTATAAAAATGTAGGTAAATGCTTTTCATAAGTTTATGAATAGTTTGCAGCCGAGTTTAGTCATATATTTTTGAAAAACAGAAAATTATTACATTTGTTTAACAACGATAACCTTACATTGTTATAATGCATACCTGCTTATTAAATTGATGCGCTTTGATGAAGCTTTACGATTAAAACATTTTAAATTGGTTTCTATCAAACCGTATTTTACGTTTGTTGATTTGTTTATTTTCATGCAATACTATAATTTAGAAAAATGTTTTACATTTAATTTAACTATACTTATATATAGATATGGAATAGTGCAACTGTAATCGACCGTTATAAAGTCAGTAAATAATCCTTAGTACTTATACTCGCCCACGTATTTTAGTTAAAACACACAATTTAATTTAGAAGTCAGATTAATATCGACCAATTAACAAAAGAAATGAAAATTAAATAAACATATTTATTCTATTTCTCAACGTGGCAATACTACACGCAATCTATATTTTGAATGGAAAGAAGAAGGAAATTACCATTTATTCTTTAAGGTAAAAAAAATCAAATTAAAAATATTGGGGTTTCCAAAAGAAACGAAAAATTTAATATTCGAAACAGGAAAACATTATTTAGCTATAAAAATTTTTGATCGTTTTTGACGGAAATTATTGTAATGAATCTGTTGATATTTCCATTTAAGCTTTATAATTATATATTTAATTTAATATTAAAGTCAATCGGATTAGTAAACTAAACCTGACGTTTAAGTAAAAAATGGTAAATATGTTGATAATTAATAATGGGGTGTTATATGTGACACAGTAAATAACTGTTTCAAAGATTGATATTTAGAATTATTAAAATTAATTTACGAATGTTTTAGAATTCTAAGTATTTTAGAGTAATTAAGCAACTAAGAAACGCAGAGCCCACCATAGATAAAATGAAGTCATATTAATATGGAAGGAATAGGCAAGGTACAGGCTCGCACCTCATCAACCGGATTTTGTCAGAGAGAAAATGTTTGGTTTAATCGAGTAATATTTGATCAGTTGGTTCCTATAAATGGTCAGCGAAAAGATTTTTATTTTTTAGTGTTGCGCCTGTGTGTGATAAAATATCACGCAGAAGGTTTTTCTTTTATGTGAAACTGCGCACACATCAAATTTCGAGCTACCTATCAATCGTTTAAATACATTTTTTGAGGACAAGTTTTTTTTTAAACTGTTATAGCGGCTGATTCTTCCTTATAAGAAAACCCCACGGACTTCTTACCGTGCCAATTTCAACTCACTGTTGAAATAATTATTCCGAACGGACAATTCACCAATCCACTGGCACTATCGCCGGTAAAATGAATGGGAAATTATTTGCCAATAAATTAAATATACTAAAGGCAAGTTTGTACACTCCACCATTTTAATACCAAACCCAGAAAAATTTCGCTATATGCAATAGCGGTTCAATAGAGGTTTAAATCAATTTTATGACAACAAAAAATTCCTGCAAAATATTGCATTTTTATATTTCTGTGTTTGTCTTTTACATTAAGCTTCTAATTTGCTTCTCGCTTCATTTTTCAGCGAAAAAGTGTTGGCATATCTAACTCGGCCTATAAGCGTTAGTATATTAAATTTATTGGCAAATAATTACTCATTCATTTAACCGCCGATAGTGACATCTTTTGCGAAGTAGAAGTAGTACCAGTCCACGAGTTCAATAAATAAGTCAACGGAGATCTCCGCCTGTTTAACACCCCTTCCAAAGGTTTTGACAAAAATATTGTAGGATTCGCTTAGTTATCGTTTGGTCACTTACGATTAAACGGTAAATAAATATAGAAAAATAAAAAAAGATCCAGGTTTGTGTTATTGTGTATCGCATGACTTGTTCCCTTCGGTTCAGCTATATGACGAACGCAATTTAATTTTGAATAATAATTGCTTCAAATCATGGAATATTGTACCAATTATGAAAGGTTATTAAATTTTGAATAATAATCCGTTTAAATTGGGCCGAAACAACGTCTCGTTTCCCGTGTAATCGTCGATTAAATGTTTAAAATTTTACCAGGACAAATGCACAAACAAATAAAAAATTGTTTGTATCAAATTATGGAATGTTGTACATTGTTGTCATGGAATATTGTAAAATAAACGAAAATCAACAGCTGATGCTACACGGGGTATCACAGAAACCGTATTTTTCTTCGTTTCTTTCCCCGTTTACCTATGATACCGGTTTTAATTGCGACTTAGACATATTTTCGGTGCAACTACACTAACACAAACATAAATGAAATAAAAAATATTTCAAGGCCATTTTTGATTTATGCCAGCGTTCCCAAAGTGGGTTTCGCGAAACCCAGGGTTCCGTGGCAATTTTTAGGGGTCCCACGAGCTAGTACCAGATAAAACCCGTGCCATAAGGTTTCATTTCATACATACACACTACATTTCATACATATACATACCAAAATTAAACAATCACGATAATTATTGGGTACCAAATCCTTTCAAAAGATTAGATTTATATTACCGTTCTTAAACAACACATTTATGCGAAACAGGGTTTTTCATGAATAGGGTTCCATGAAATTTGAAGAATCGGAAAAGGATTCCGTGGCAAAATTAGTTTGGGAACCGCTGACTTATACATTTTAGTTTAAATTTTATTTTCGAGAGAGCAGAATAAAACAAAATAAAAAAAAATTGGAGTTAGGCATTGAGAACTATAAATGTCAAGGGTATTGACATCTAGGATCTAGCGCATTAAAAATAAGCTCATTGAGTCTTTTTTCCACGAAATTTTAACACGGCATACTTTATGAAAATAAAAATACAAAAATACGGCATACTTTATGAAAATAAAAATACATACAAAAATAGACCCAATCAGTTTAATTTTTTTGCTGTCAGATCCACTTGTAGTTCTCTATATACACGGATGAGGTTCAAAGAGATATGCGAAGAGATCCGAAGAGATTTCAATAATTATTTGTTTTTATTAATTTTGTTACACATACATATACATTATCTATTACAACTGGTTGGCGTTGAAAAAATTACCAGCTACCAGAAAACTCGTGTGGAATTAGGCAACCGAATGTTATAGAGAAAAGAGAAGAACTCATACAGCCGTTCCACGCGTGTTGTTAAATGAAATCTGCTTCACGCTTCAAATTAACTCGTAATAGATTTTTAGTGCTAATTTAAAACCTTATTTTAAATTTAAACACAAAATTTTTTTGTATTGTTTTATTCTGTTCACTCGAAAATAAAATTTAAACAAAAATCTACATCTCAAAAATGGCCTTAAATTTTTTTATATCATTTTGGATTCAGCGAAAAATATAATGCCAGTTCAAATGGATTTTGTAGGTAAAAGAAAAGAAAGGAAGGTGAAGCAGGGTCTTATGAGACTACGTGTAGCGCACGGATGATTCAGTAGTAAAAGTTATTTGTTCGATCAGTAAAGAAAGAATAATATATTTTGTAGACTAAGCGAATTTAAATATTGTAACTTTTAATTTAAGTTACAAAATTTGATTACAAATATTTTGAATTTCATTTATACTTAAGTGATAATGATTTGGAAAATGTTGATCCATGTGCACCTGGTTTGTAAGCTTCTAAATTTGGGCTACAAAACCTATAGTGTGTATCTAGTGATACAAGTCTGGTCCAACTTAGGCCCGTTTAACAATTTCCTTCATCGAAATTTCGTGACTGCCCTAACCTAATGCAATTATTGTTGATAGTATTGGTGGTTAGAAACTTAAAATGTACAATATTTGTTATTAAATAATAAAATATTTATTTATTTTCTTAAAGTGATAATGATTTTTTTATTTTTAAAAAAGGACTAGTTTCGAGCACATACGCTCTTTGTCAACTTGGTAAAATATTCTGGAATATGGATACTCTCCAAAACAATATTAAAATGTACATCTCATGTCACACATCTATAGACAAACAAAATGATTATCACCAAATGTGCACCACATTTAATATTATTTCATACAAACCATCAAAACCTTTCCCAACAACTGCATGTATTAGAAAAATACTCAGCTACATATATTGTAGCAATATTTATTTATATCTTGTCATATGTGTATGTACCATAAAATGAAGAAGCATAATTATAAAAAAGCCATATAAAAGAATATGTTGTGATAAGAAAGTTGAATTTAAAATATTTTTTATTTAATTTTATTACCAAATTGTTACAAAAGTTTTTTTATTGTTCTAAATTCAGGAGTAACGGTGACTACATATCCATAATTGTTACAGAACGTCATAAAACTTTAACGTTGTAACAAGATATTCTTAACAAAATTTCTGATGTGGAACAGCAAATAACTTTACAATTACTATTTATTACGAAAAGTTGGAATATCGCTGGTTTTGTTTCATGCATATCGCTTTTTGGATAAGGTTCACGGAAAATACTTTATTATTTTAAAGATTTTATTACTTAACTAGCTGACCCGGCGAACTTCGTACCGCCTCAAAATCAATAAATGTTTTTTAAAGTTATTAGCTTAATAAAATTGAGTTTTTTATTAAGATTAAATAAATTAAATTAATACTCCAAATTAATTAAATTCAATGAAATTACAAAGATCAAAATGAAATATATTTTAATTACATTGAAATGAATGTAATTCACGTGGCAGCAAGGCTTTCGTATTATTGAATTGAATAGAAATGGTTCGCGTAGCATTATTGCACTACTTTCTTTTAAACTATTTGCTGGGTGAGTTGCAATGGAGTCGATTTCCTTCGGAATAAAGCGAATGGTTTACCGACACGTGAACATGCTACGTACAATTGGCCGTGAGAGAAACATTCATTTTCTAGATTCAGGCCACAAACACTCAAGGATTGGCCTTGTGATTTGTTAATCGTCATGGCGAATGCAAGACGCATCGGAAATTGAATTCGTTTAAACTCAAATGGCATATCGGTTGGGATCATCGGAATTCTCGGAATGAGAACTTCCTCACCTTTGAACTTCCCTTGGAGTATCGTCGCGTGAATTACATTGCCCATGAGTTTTCTCACCACCAAACGCGTTCCGTTACATAGTTTTGGTTGATTCAGGTTTCGTAGCATGATGATTATCGAGCCAACTTTTAGTTGTAAATTGTGCGGTTGCAAGCCAGGTAGATCCAATGAGTTTAAAAATTCAGTTGGATAGTTGGTTGCTTCGTCTTCGTTTGTCACACAGTCAATAGATTTGAAGGAATGAAGTGGACCGACGATTAGATTTTGAATTGTAAAATTTAAGTGATCACCCAATTGTGATTTTTGTGGTTAGTAATAATGTTCGGGAACACTTTGTTGATGAGCTCGTCCTTCGTTGAGACAAAAATGCAAAAGTTCTGAGGAAACGAAATCAATCCGTTCGATTTGTCGACCGGAACACGGCCATTACCGATAGTCAGCAACTGCTTGGAGAATTCTTCGGCAGATGGATCGTTTAACAATGCAACTCGCATGTTTGTCGTCAGCTGAAGTTTCTTCACATAACACCACAGAGTCGATGATTTGAGGTAAGCGTTTATTTCATCAGCAGCGGTCGATCTTGGAATGACTGGTATTGCTTGACGGAAATCGCCAGAAAGTAGAATCATTGCGCCTCCAAAACATCTTGAGTCATTGCGTAGATCTTTCATAGTTCTATCGAGTGCTGTCAATGCGCGTTTGTGCGCCATTGTACATTCATCCTAGATGATGATTTTACTTGCTACCAAAACTTTCGCCATTGCTGAGTGTTTTGCAATGTTGCATGTCGGGTTTTCAGCCGATTGAAGGTTTAACGGCAATTTCAACGCTGAATGAGCTGTTCGACATCCTTCTAGCAATGTGGCCGCTATCCCAGAAGAAGCAACTGCTACAGCAATATCGGATCTCGCACGAACAGTGGCCAAAATCAATGACATGAGGAATGTCTTCCCAGTTCCACCGGGCGCATCGAGGAAAAATAATCCACCATTTCCATCAAGAATTGCCTTCATTTACGTATCGTACACTCCTTTCTGTTGGAGGTTCAACAGTGGTACATTGGTTCGAACTGATTGGATCAATGCATCTCGATCATATTCATGTTCACGTTCCAATTCTCGATTGAAAGCGTCGTTCATTCTACGACATGGCGTTGGCATTCCTAATTTGACTAACAAACTGCCGCACATGCGAAAACACATGTCTTCGATCAAAAGCAAAGCCTGGTTATGTATCTCCTCATTCACCTCGAGATCGGGATTTCCGAAACTGACACGAATTCGATGTAGAATGTCTTCTGACATGTCATTCTTGACTTGCTCCATAGTTCACGTGGATTTGATGGGAAGCATGTCGAAATAATGATAGCAAATAATGTGCGTATCTGGTTTGGAGTTGCAGAAATAATTAATTCAGCGATTGTCATGTCCCAATGAGTATCGTTTTCAAGCAAGTTGAGCTGTTGACATGCAGCACGAAATGTTGGGCACACTACACCAATGACAGTTCGAAGTGATTCAAATGTGTCGGCCCACGAATATTCACCAGCAACAACCGCAAGTAGAAGCATTCGTCATTCTTCGGATGAACTGTGTAAATGCGACCAAGAGCATCAGTAGAACGCACATTTGGATGATCAGAAACCTCATCGCCTTGCTTCCGACGTTGAAATTTTTTTGATGAGGCGTATGTAACTAACCCGACTTTGTTTTATATATATAGATAAGTAGATGAAATAAAAAAAAAAATGGATAAAAAATAAAATAGTAAATGTGCATGCAAGCCTCCAGTCGGATTCGTATCCAGTACCTTGCGGTCCAAGCCCCGAAGCTTTAACCACTGCACCACTCGTCACATAGAAACTACACCTACAAAATTCATATAAAAAAAGGTTTTTTTTATTAGATTTTTGGGGCTTCCCTTTTGAGTTTTTCCGACTTTTCTTTTTTCCTAAACCACCACTGTATTGAGACGAACAAAATAAAAAAAAACAAAATGTACTAAATATATGAGAAAATGAATTTTCTTGATAACTTTTTTTTTTGTGATTTTTTCCAATTATTATGCTATTCGGAACGGAGTCAAATCCAACAAAACAAAGATCGTAAAAATCGGTCCAGCCGTTCTTCAGTTATAAATGGTGTAACTAACCCGACTTTGTTTTATATATATAGATTACCGCTATATGCTTTAGAAGTTCAGATATTCATTCAAAAGTAAGCAGGTTATCCGTACCCGAAAAATATTAACGTAATTCTCGGTAAGTTGAACGAGATTAGCTGAAGGAAGTTCTATGGCTGCACATATAGTCTGCTATTAATCTCAATACTTGTTTTTGGTAATTTATTATTTGATCATAATCCAAAAAGGAACCTCTTATTATTACTTAAATTTAATATTTCTGAATACAGGAAACCATCCAGAACACGATTAACTCGTTCCGTGATTTTTAAAACTGAGTTGTTCGAGACTATAAAAAAGAAAATAAACGTAACGTTTTATTTTTTGTTATGTTTCGTAGCATGATGATTATCGAGCCAACTTTTAGTTGTAAATTGTGCGGTTGCAAGCCAGGTAGATCCAATGAGTTTAAAAATTCAGTTGGATAGTTGGTTGCTTCGTCTTCGTTTGTCACACAGTCAATAGATTTGAAGGAATGAAGTGGACCGACGATTAGATTTTGAATTGTAAAATTTAAGTGATCACCCAATTGTGATTTTTGTGGTTAGTAATAATGTTCGGGAACACTTTGTTGATGAGCTCGTCCTTCGTTGAGACAAAAATGCAAAAGTTCTGAGGAAACGAAATCAATCCGTTCGATTTGTCGACCGGAACACGGCCATTACCGATAGTCAGCAACTGCTTGGAGAATTCTTCGGCAGATGGATCGTTTAACAATGCAACTCGCATGTTTGTCGTCAGCTGAAGTTTCTTCACATAACACCACAGAGTCGATGATTTGAGGTAAGCGTTTATTTCATCAGCAGCGGTCGATCTTGGAATGACTGGTATTGCTTGACGGAAATCGCCAGAAAGTAGAATCATTGCGCCTCCAAAACATCTTGAGTCATTGCGTAGATCTTTCATAGTTCTATCGAGTGCTGTCAATGCGCGTTTGTGCGCCATTGTACATTCATCCTAGATGATGATTTTACTTGCTACCAAAACTTTCGCCATTGCTGAGTGTTTTGCAATGTTGCATGTCGGGTTTTCAGCCGATTGAAGGTTTAACGGCAATTTCAACGCTGAATGAGCTGTTCGACATCCTTCTAGCAATGTGGCCGCTATCCCAGAAGAAGCAACTGCTACAGCAATATCGGATCTCGCACGAACAGTGGCCAAAATCAATGACATGAGGAATGTCTTCCCAGTTCCACCGGGCGCATCGAGGAAAAATAATCCACCATTTCCATCAAGAATTGCCTTCATTTACGTATCGTACACTCCTTTCTGTTGGAGGTTCAACAGTGGTACATTGGTTCGAACTGATTGGATCAATGCATCTCGATCATATTCATGTTCACGTTCCAATTCTCGATTGAAAGCGTCGTTCATTCTACGACATGGCGTTGGCATTCCTAATTTGACTAACAAACTGCCGCACATGCGAAAACACATGTCTTCGATCAAAAGCAAAGCCTGGTTATGTATCTCCTCATTCACCTCGAGATCGGGATTTCCGAAACTGACACGAATTCGATGTAGAATGTCTTCTGACATGTCATTCTTGACTTGCTCCATAGTTCACGTGGATTTGATGGGAAGCATGTCGAAATAATGATAGCAAATAATGTGCGTATCTGGTTTGGAGTTGCAGAAATAATTAATTCAGCGATTGTCATGTCCCAATGAGTATCGTTTTCAAGCAAGTTGAGCTGTTGACATGCAGCACGAAATGTTGGGCACACTACACCAATGACAGTTCGAAGTGATTCAAATGTGTCGGCCCACGAATATTCACCAGCAACAACCGCAAGTAGAAGCATTCGTCATTCTTCGGATGAACTGTGTAAATGCGACCAAGAGCATCAGTAGAACGCACATTTGGATGATCAGAAACCTCATCGCCTTGCTTCCGACGTTGAAATTTTTTTGATGAGGCGTATGTAACTAACCCGACTTTGTTTTATATATATAGATAAGTAGATGAAATAAAAAAAAAAATGGATAAAAAATAAAATAGTAAATGTGCATGCAAGCCTCCAGTCGGATTCGTATCCAGTACCTTGCGGTCCAAGCCCCGAAGCTTTAACCACTGCACCACTCGTCACATAGAAACTACACCTACAAAATTCATATAAAAAAAGGTTTTTTTTATTAGATTTTTGGGGCTTCCCTTTTGAGTTTTTCCGACTTTTCTTTTTTCCTAAACCACCACTGTATTGAGACGAACAAAATAAAAAAAAACAAAATGTACTAAATATATGAGAAAATGAATTTTCTTGATAACTTTTTTTTTTGTGATTTTTTCCAATTATTATGCTATTCGGAACGGAGTCAAATCCAACAAAACAAAGATCGTAAAAATCGGTCCAGCCGTTCTTCAGTTATAAATGGTGTAACTAACCCGACTTTGTTTTATATATATAGATTACCGCTATATGCTTTAGAAGTTCAGATATTCATTCAAAAGTAAGCAGGTTATCCGTACCCGAAAAATATTAACGTAATTCTCGGTAAGTTGAACGAGATTAGCTGAAGGAAGTTCTATGGCTGCACATATAGTCTGCTATTAATCTCAATACTTGTTTTTGGTAATTTATTATTTGATCATAATCCAAAAAGGAACCTCTTATTATTACTTAAATTTAATATTTCTGAATACAGGAAACCATCCAGAACACGATTAACTCGTTCCGTGATTTTTAAAACTGAGTTGTTCGAGACTATAAAAAAGAAAATAAACGTAACGTTTTATTTTTTGTTATGATATACAAAAAACAAAATAAAAGAGAATGAAAATCGTTTTGCTGAAACCGTGTAATTTGATAAAGTGGGTATCCGTGTTCTTAGAAATCGTGTTCTTCAAATACCGTGTTCTTGGAGGTTTACCTGCAATTCTCTGCTCGATTATAATCGATTAATGTAATATCGCCCGTTGTGCTTTGAATACCTAACAAGCTCTATTAACAAAATTGACGAGAATACGTATAATAAACCAAAATTGATTTCGGGTGTCCAATAAATTCGACGAATTCTGGATGTGAATTCCTTGGACGTGAAAGCCCAAAGGGACACTTGCATTGATCTTCTGAATTCCATTTTAAGAAATAAGACAACTACATCTGTAGATGTTCCAAATTCCCGCTTCCTTCTCAGGAACTTTTACATGATAAAGCGCACAAAATTTCTAATGCAATACTTCATCGACACCAAGTCACCTTTAACTATAATAGCACCCAAAAGGATAATAACTTTAATTTTTCTACTTTGTCACGCTGATGACTAGAAGCGGCGATATGGGTGTTTGATCGGAAAAAGTCCCTTTTTGTCGAGATTTAGTTAATTTTCCCATAGTAAATGGGTCAAACAGGCAAAATCGTTAATAATGAATCGATGAAAATCGGCCCGAAAAAGAGATATTTAAAACAACCTTGTGCCTTCTTTGCCAGTTCAAAAGACTTGCAATTCACATGAAACGGGGGAAAGAAACGAAAAAAATAGTTTCTTTGATATGCAATGTGAAACCATCCATTGATACGCACTGTGGCCTTCGCGAATGTGCACTTCCTGCCACAATAAAGATAACGGTCGCCTACTGAACACAATTTTATTGGCTGTATAAGAAAAATAGGAATAAACAAATGGAAAAAATTAAAATTAAAAAATAATTTAAATCCTATCCGATATTTACCATTCACATATAATTTCTGTAGGCAAATTATCCCAATTATTTTGAATTTAACTGCCTATGCACCGATACGGATAACACTATAAATGCACAATTTTTCGCGAGATACCTAAAAGTAGGTATATTGGCTGATGCCACACTAGGGTAACTTGTATCGGGCAACTTCTTCATTTGTTTCCCCTTTACCTATAAAATCGAAAAATTGCGGTGCAGTAAAAACCGGTTTTATACGTAAAGCGGAAAGAAATGACAAAGTTACCGGATACAAGTTACCGTAGTGTGGATATGCACATACAGAATTTATTTAGAATAAATCGAACACGGAAATTTAACTTTTGGGTTGGTTTTAATATCATGTTTTATAGACGGTACTTAACTTCTAGATACTTTATATCAACTAACAAACACTTTACAGGGATCTATTCCCCCAAATTTATTTATTTCTTTGTAACGTGCGTTCCAGTTATCGCATCGCGTATATCGTTCGACTTTTCAACCTTTGTGCCACACTGTATCTGATTGCGATTTTTATACCATTCTAACATTGTTACGCATGCAGGGTTGGCATGCATTGGTACAGCACACTTTTAGGCGGATTTAGGTGACTTGCATTATCGGTCATGTACCGTCTGCAAATCGTACGATGGTTTTTTTATGATTCTGTTATCGGATTTTGCTGCATACTTAACTACATACAAATACCAAATTTTATTCCGATTTTTTTTTCTTGTACTTAGAACAAAATTTTTTTTTGTTAGTCAGCCAATTAAGATCAATCGATAATAATCGATCGAGGCATGACGTGAATAACATTAAAACAGATCAAGTGCGGTGCCTAATTAAAAATTAGAGAAATATAATTTTATTTTATTAAAGGGTAGGATTTTGCAAAGTGCCCGATCTCGATAGTCAGTGCTAAGAGTGGAACAGCGATAGTTTTAGGTGTTACTGCTTTTGGATTACGGAAATTTTGGAGATATATCATGCATATATATATATTTGGAAAACTATAAACGGATAGTCCAACAAACTCAAGAGGTTCGTCGCTGTTTTTTCCCGACAAAGGTGTTCTTAGTGTTTTGCTCGTCACGCAACCACTAGTCGGGGTGCGTTAGCCTTAAGAGTTATAAACTCGAACCTCTGGGTGGAGTAAAATCCGGTGTCATACAGAGTGTGTTTTTTCGGCCTTAAAGGCATTTCAAGATGGCCAAATAACTAAGCGCAACAAATTGAGAGTATACGTTGTACTTCGAATAATTTCGGCGCTAGTTAGCAAGAACATTTTTGCTCAAATCCGAGAATGATAATATCAATTCCAGGTACTGTGGAAGCAACGTGGACCCACCCATAAAGCACCATCGGAGGTACCGTTAATCCAAGTACGGGTGATTTGATGAGGGTGTGGCAGCATGCGCGAGCAGGGATCCAGACAAGGACGGTGTACCCGTTATCCGTTGTATTATATTGAATTTAATTTCCCTTTGTTTTGAGTAATAATTTTTCTTTTCTTACGCCGTTAAGGTAACCTTTGTTTCTTTTATTTTTGTTTGGTGCGTAATTTTTTTTTTTTTTGGGTGATTACATTGATCACAAACGATATGCCGGATAAAATGCCGATTAACTTAGAAATCATTTATTTCATTTGATTTTTTTTACAAGTAATAAGCTTATGGTCGATGTTTGGTGTTGATTTTTTTGAATTCTTAATTTTTTTTCTCTACTGTATCAATACATGTATAATGTTAAGACTTAATTTTTTTTTCTTATAATTAATGTATGATACTTCAAAGTATGTTCAAACTTATATCGAAGGTGAGTTGAATTAGAGTGAGTTCCAGTGGTTCGTAGTGTAGTGACATAGTTGTGTTGAGTCGGCAAGAGCACCAGACGGACTCTGCACCAAAAAAATCATCTATCTTTGACTGGTATCATGAATTAAAAAGTGGTCGTACAACCACCGTTGATGCACAACGCGCTCTGAACGCCCAAATGAGGCTGTGATACCAGAAATCATAAAAAAATCCACGAAATTGTTTTGAAAGGCCATAAAGTGAAGTTGTGTGAGAAAGCTGACATTGTGAAGATATCAATGAAAAGTGTTGGTAATATTTTGCACGAACATTTGTCCATGAGAAAGCTGTGTTCCAAGTGAATACGGCGTTTGTTCACAATGGATCTCACAAATTGCACGAATCGCATATTAAATTGCTTCCGCATCCACTGTATTCACTTGATTAGACTCCCAGTGGTTATTACTTGTTTGCAAACCTCAAAAAAAAGCTCCAGGAAAAAAGATTTGACTCCAATGAAGAAATGATTGGCGAAAATGAAACTTAATTTGAAGACAAAGATAAATCGTTCTACAAAAAAGACATCAAAATGTTAGAGACGCGTAAGACTGCTTACATCGCTCTGGAAAGAAATTATGTTGTATTTTTCCCCAAAAATTGTGTTTTTTTTTTTTTGTTAAACCGGGAACTTTTCGATGTGTTATATGTATAATCGTATATTTTGGTTTCCTGTTCCAGTTATTGTTGTTATGTTTACAGATAATTACGATTAACATTTAAAAATAAATTTTTAAAATATATAAATCTATTTAATATATTTTAAGTGCATGTCATATTCAAATTGTATATACGTTTTCGAATGGATGAAATAATTAAATGTTATTGGATTATTGACTTTTCTTCCAAAAGCTCATTGCTTTTGTAAGTGGTTTTCAATATTTTATTGTTTGTGTATGTACAGCTTTTGTTGTACACTTGGACGAGTTCATAATATAAATTATGTATATTGCATATAGATACCTTCATAAAAAAATATGAAACGTATCGTCCCTACCTTAGTTAAATATTGATTACATCGTCGATATCATAACATAAAAATCTCAAGAGATTTCCTTTTCAAATTTTGTATTTGTGCATGGAATAAAATATTTAAAACGTATAACTGAAATTATATTGATTTTTTTTGTCAATTAACTGTCTGTAGGACGTGGTTTTCATTTCTAGAAAAATAAGTTTACAATTGAACCGAAACGAAATCAACTTTGCGGAACAATTGAACGTTTATAAAGCACATCACGGGCAAAACGAAAACCAAATGCAAATTAATCGTTCCGTTATCCAGTTTGAATTCCGTAATTAGATTTCATTTCAATTTCGATGGCATTCTAATGGGGTCTTTGGTAAAGTCGTTTAAAAATTTAGATTCAATACTTTCATTTTGTTCTAATATCGCACAGGACGAGTAAAAGACAAATAAAGAATTATTATTTCAAATTTTCATATCGACTTTCAATTTTTAATATCGCATTGTTTTCTTTGTTTGAGAAAAGAACCAAAAGGCATCTTCCGGTAAGTCGATTCCCAAGAAAATTATTGCCATTTCGCTTAATTTTTAGAAAAATGACATGGAAAATTTTGTTGTCAAGCTTTTTTAATTTCTTTTATGTAGTAAAATAAAGTATAGTGATCTAAAAAATGTTGACCTCCAGATTTTTGCAAATTTACCATTCGCTATATAAAAAATCGGTGTGTGTGTGTGTTTCTCTACATTCCAGATGGGTTGAGTGATCGTGGTGGTAAAACGTTATCCCAGTGATTTTTTGCCAAAATTGGTCCAGCGGAAAGAGCAGCTTCCACGAGCTTTTCCGTTTTATACAAATTTTAAATCTATATCGTTTATCAGAAAAATGGTTACGTACTAAAAGATTCCCAATCAGTTTTCCAAAATTTAAGCGGAAATGAAAGTTATTGATAAAAAGCTGTTTTTAACTTCAAAATCTGTCTCTGTACAGCACAGGCGGACTGATTTATCGGGATCAAACTTCATAATTAACCTTTTCCAATAAAATTGGAGATTTATGAGCCAAATCGGCCCAACGAAAATGGCTTTTGTGGAGCTTTCTCGTTTTCTTTCGTAAGCTTTTGTGGAAGCTGGTATTTTCATATACAAGAAAACGATTAAAAATATAAAAATTGTAAATTAAGCTTCAAACAAAATTACTAGAATTAACTATTCGGAAGCAAACTTCATATTTAACCTCATTTCCATTTATTGGGAGACCCATGCGAAATTTTATGGAAATGTATGTACCAGAAGTGACAGTTTTCACGGAAGCATTTTCAATATTTGCAATGATATTGAGAAGTTTACCATTTACAAAAAACGACAATGAATTAAAAGTTTTGAATAAATTAACTTTGGTCTCGAAAACCACTCATAATAATAATGAAAAATGACCCTGGTCCAAAATCACTTTCTTCGACGTTTTGAAGGTCCATGTTGAAAACAACTTTTAGTATTTTCATATAATGAAGAGGCATATCGTGCCAAAGTCTTAGAAAACCAACAAATTTTGATCAGCGTTTAAGTTCAGAAACTGTCTCGTATACTATTGAAAAATTTTTTGCTAACTATTAATTATTATAGAATATATAAGTGTGACATGTTAATGAAAAACTTTTAAAGAATATCTCAAATTTAGCTGAAGCATAGTAGGACTCAAAATTACCGTTATGGCGGAAAGTCTTGGAAAGCAACAATTTTATTGTAACTCTAGTTCCAAAATTCATCGCTTTGGAGCTGGTGACACATTAATCCTTTTCCCACACTAACATCATTTTTCTGAGTCGTTTTGCCAAGAATTTTTTATAGAAATTTTCAATTCTAATTTTATGTGACTTTTTCGGGTTTTTTTAAGGCTGGAAACCAGGCACATCTTCGCACTCAATGCCATAAGGAACCATTGATGCAAGCCGTAGGGAATTCATCAGAGTCCATGCGTATGCACTGCAATCTTGGCTAATTGAATCAGTTTAGTCCAAGATAAGGACGTGAAGTGATTTACATCAATCGGGACGGAATTAAAAATATGGAATCTGATCCTACGGTTGCTGAAACCAGCCGCATGCGATACAGATGTTCCTCCAAACCAAACCAGTCAGAATCGCAACAATAATTCGTGGTTTATTCTTCAATGTATACGCGTATTTGACTAAGAGAGAATTGGCCTCAGCAATAAATAGTTTCGCTCTGCAACATCCGGTTATGTTCAGCAATTGCTGCCTTAATAGATGCAGAGAAAAATCTTTGATTGCGACTTTACCACTATTAAATGATAAAGAAATGACAGACTCCGGCCATATAAAAACAAAGCGTGAACCAACTTTTACCAAATAATCTGCATTCTCGTTGCCCTCAATGTTTGAGTGGGCTTTCAGCTGCACGACTGTAATTATAACTGCAAAGAAGATTTATGAGATGTTTTAGGGGAGTTACTGGGTTCGAATCCCATCAGAGGCTAGATGCAAACCGAATTTTCATCATCGATTACAATCGGTGATGTAAATAAACACAATTAAGACCCTCTCATGGAGTGCAGAATTCAGCGCCGACTCACCGTCCACGTCAATGTACAGGTTGACATGGAGCTTGCAATGTGCAGGTGGTATACTTTAGTTGTGTGAGTAGGGTGAATGGGTTAATGATGTGGCGTGAATGCGTGGTACCACAATGGGCCAAAAATAGTACCCTCATTTTATACTCTCATTTTGTATCAATAAAAATATTAAATGTCAAAACAATATATTTGTTTCATCTTTGCATTTATTAAAAACTACGCTGATATAGTCGAGCCTCTCCTAGCGATTAAAAGAGGTAAGCCAAAAAATGTTCAATGGAACGCATTCATAGACGAAGCATTACGTAAGTTAAAATCATTTTTAACAAAACCACCGATACTGCAATTTTCAGATTTTGCCAAAACTTTTTTTTTATTACGACCGATGCATCCAACATAGCTATCGGAGCTCTATTATCACAGGTTATTTATTCAGAGGGCCATCCTATCGCTTATGCGAGTCGTGTGTTAAACCAATCTGAACGTAATTATCCTACGATTAAACGAGAACTTCTAGCTATTAAATGGGCAGTTGTAAATCGATTTCGTTCCTACATTTACGGGCAACAATTTTTTATAGTAACAGATCATAAACCTCTAACTTACTTGTTTTCCACCGCAAATCCCAATTCAATATTAATTAGATAGCAAATCCAGTTGGAAGAATTCGATTTTAAGATTAAATATAGACCTGGAAAAGAAATCTCACATGCTGATGCACTTTCACGACTAGAATTCCCGATCGACGAAAATTTAATAAATGTCGTTACCCGTGCACAAACAAAAGTCTCTGAAGCAAAGCATTCACAAATCCCTGACAATTCTCAAGTTTACCGAAGAGAAAATGAAACTACTAAGCCTGACGCATCGATTTCCAATAATTTTCCTGATTCTTACTCGAATAATTCAACGAATAAAAAAATAAATTCAGCCAAGGAACGAAAAGAATTGTTCCCATGGCAATAAGCGGAGTAGACGACCAAACACCAGTAATAGCCCTACACGTAATCTCGTTGGTGATAGTGTTGTCGGTACCAAATCTGATACATGAATTTATAATAGTAACAAAAGGTGGGCTATCAAACGCCCATGCTGCATCTTACTGAGGGGCGAGATAGAGAAGAAGTGGATCCAAATGACTCTATCCATGATTTTTTCTAACAATTTCAGAAAGCTTGAGGACAAAATTGTAGCGCAAAAACTCTTAGCTTCAGTGTAATCAGACTTGCCAGATTTATGTTTAAAAACGATTAGACTCATTCTCCATAAGCTATAGGGATGAAACCAAGGCCGTGCAGGCTTGGAAAAGAAGAAGTACAAACTGCAATGCAGAACTGCTTGCGTGATAAGGCTTTTGCGAAAGATACCAAGTAACTTACAGAAAAGTGTATGTAAACTCTGAGAAATCACCAGCAGCTTGATTCTGGCTTTCCTATAGGAAAAACAATTAGGAAAAATATTTTCATAGTATTTTTGTCACAAAAATTTTTTTCTGGTATACTGTGGTAAACAGTTAGTGTAAATTTTTTCAAAAACAAAATTAGATTAGGAACAATTTTCCTATCCAATTTCGATACGGAAAAAATATTTCCTAAATTAAAAAATTTTAGATCAAACATGATTTCTCAGTAGGCTAGAAAATGATATTTTTGACAAAAGCGCAATGTAAATATTTTCCTAATTCCTTTTCCTATAGGAAAACCAGAATGGAGCTGCAGGTAAAAAAAAATACTCAATACGGTAAAAACAAACCTCAATTAATTCAACGTGTTTTAAAGACGCTTATAAAAATTCAAAGAATAATCCTTATTTGGTTGATGGCTAAAGTCGCTGTTTAGGGGATTTTCTTTAGTAAGGCTATTCTGGACTGACATTGGCCATTGAAAAATTCTAGAGCTATTTGAGATTCGTAGAACAATATCGAAGCGTTATGTTGGTAAATATCGGCGGCTGAAGGGTATCCCCGAGTGACGAATATTTAAATAACATTTGTTCCTAATTATTATTAAATCTTATATTGAAATTTGGGGTCCCGACTCGTTTTTTTGTGGTAAAAATGTAACTTTTTCACCAACATCATCAGAAGCTATTCCACCTAGAAGTTAAAACATCTTAAGAACGATTATGAAATAAGGCTGACCAGCAAAGAGCAGATAACCTTATTTGTAACTGGCCCATCCACCAAGTCTAATGGGATCAAATTTCAATTATAGATGACTGTAAACGATAAAACTCAACAAAGTTGAGCACTTTGAATCGAATAAAGCAAGCACCCGAGTAATCCATTAAAATTATGAGCAAAAATATTCATTAAGTTTAAAATGGCTGGTTGAAAAAGTCGTTGCTGATGTTCCGCAATTAGAATTTAGAGTAAGCGGGTACTGTTCGATTTTGCCAAATTTCTGGTTTGCATAACCAATGACTCTCCGCTTTGTGTTTTTTTACCCTAGTATTCGTGGAGTATTAGTGAACACAGATTTTTTATAGAAAATTTTTATTTAAAATTTTTTTAAAAATATTAAATCCTCACAAACAACACGACCGGACACGTCAACATTGGCAATCAAATAAATTAAATTAAACATAATTTTTCTATGAATCTACAATTTGACTTGGAACTCTTAAACGGTTTTTAAAACTCCTTTCTTATAAGATATATATTATAGTTTGACTTCGGGTCTAATAGGTAGTTAAATTCCTCAGCCCATATTGGGAAACAAATTTTAATTAAATCAATTAGGGCACAGCAGTGTGGTTAAAAGCAGACTTCAAATTACACAGGAAGATTCAGATAATCGATGAAAATCAGGATTTATTTGTGAGCATGGATGGGGTAGAAAAATTTGTTCCTACCATCATAAAAAAATAATAATACCACATGTGAAAATTTGCTTATATTGTGCTAATATACAGTGCCTGCATAGTCAAGTTAAATTAAACAAATAATAAACTGAAAATCCTACGGGAAATTAAAAATTTTGAAAGTACAGGTTTCGTTGTACAGAATACAGTATACTCGAATTGCTGTACATTTCTTTGTTCAATCGGAGGATCAAATTATCAAGTCAATAAAAATTAGGATAAAACAATAGTACGCTTATGCTATCCTGAAAATAAAAAAAACTTAAATTTCCTTGTACGAGACGAGACACAAAAGTATGTATTTTCTTTATTAGAACACACCTGCTTAAATATTTATGCCGGTTATACGCGTGTCTAAATAATAAACGAGTACTATAAAGTAAAGCAGATAGTTTGTGAAGAGTTGATGTCAAGAAAATATTTTTCATGAACTTTTCCAATCTATTGAAAAACTTTGCTATTTAAAATGACAAAAGAATGAGGAAAATTTGCGTTCTTTCATTTTCTTCCAAACAAGTTTGCTGTAGTTTTCTTAGTTGGCCTAAAAAGCTCAAAACTATAAACCAACTTGATCTTTATCACGTATTGATAGCTTTCTACCACAGAACGTACATACGTACATAGGGGATCAGTACCCAAAATTCCATTTTAAATTAAAAAAGAACATTAAATATTAACATTGGCATAAATTAGCCACATATTTTATACGTTTACCTGATGGTTAGCAGTAAAATTAAAAAAAAAATGTTTAATCCTTATGAGAGCAAATTATTTTGGGTTACGAATTAAATTCGATTATTCCGTGTAGATTTATAATTGTATTAGTCCTCAAGATAATATACTCAGCGTGTACATGGAACCCCTATTAAATGTATATGAAACGTAAAATCGATAACAGCATCAGCTCATATGTTCACCTAAGGGACATATATTCTTGTGTTATTTTAATATTACCTTGTCAACTGAACTTAAAATATTTTCAGTTTTGAAAAATAAATGGTTTTCCACCAAATACGTATACGTGTGAGTAAACATAAGGTAAAAGATATTCCTATGATTTTTTTTAGAAATCAGTCAAATGTACCACTTCAAATGTACCAATTAAATGATTATTGTTCGTTTTAATTCGTTGTAATTTGTTATGGGGCTGAATTACACCAAATTTTATCGCCAAACGAGAACATACGGCTATTGATTCGATTTACGTAGACCAGAGATTCCCAAACATTTTCTGTGCCGGCTTTATTTTGAACAAAAAATTTACTACAATCCCACTATCGTCACTTTGTATTTATAGAGATTGTGTCTAAATCTTTTTGTCTGATAAGGCATAATTCTACCGATCTGGTTATATGGAGTGGGGAAAGTCTTCATGTCAATTACGAGTCACCATTGTATGTCCGAAAGGTGATAGTATAGGGATAGCCGCGCTTTTCAGAGTCCGGGCTGCACCATTGACTAGAACTCTTTTCGCCACGTAATTGAAGATACACTCGTGGACAAAATTAACGCATATATTTTTTTTATAATTGAAAAAAAGCCAACTGGTCAGTTTTAATCTCATTACTAAATTAATCAAACTAAATTGTAATAAAGCTAATTTAAAAGTTTATAAACCGCTTTTGAAAATTAAAAAAAAAAATGTTTGACACTTTTTAACATTTTGCAATGAAAAATAGCCGCTATAATTCCATTTGTGCCTCTTTTGTGAAAAATATAAATTTTAGATCATTTGATACCAGTTCCACTGAAAATGGCCAGCGTGATTTTTTTTTATTACAAAAAAAATTATGCGTTAATTTTGTCCACGAGTGTATTGATGTGGGAGACATCTGGTTTCAACAAAGCGAATGAACGTTTTGTATAAGAACTTGTAGCGTATAGTTTCTTCCATTATAAGAAACTCCGCATAATTACTATCAACGGACAATCCTCCGTTCACATAATCTTAGGAAACTGATAATTCGCCATGCACCGAATTATCTCATATTATATACAACAATCTTGTATATACAAATAATGTACAAAGCAACATGTACATACATAATCGCACAACAACACTTGTGCATACGAAATTTGTGTAAGCAAAATATAATTGAAATCATATTTTGGTTATACAATAATTTCATCGTGATACCTCTACAATCAAATCATTGTGAGGTAGATGAAATCGTATGGATTTTGCAAAACCAAAATCACGTAAAACGTACGTATACATTGACATGCCATTGCACAATAGATGGCATGGCAAACAATTATGTTGGGCAAAACATATTTGCAGCGGGTGCACCCAAAACACTTTGGTGCACGGTTAAAAACCAGAAAATCAGGTTTTGATTTTTGGTTTATATTTTTTTTAAGTCGTTGAATCGACAAGGGGACGAAGATAAAATATCGTCTTCCTATTCAATTTTGGGAAATTGCCGGAGCAACATCGCTGGAGCATCTATATCACTCACCAGCAACACAAACAACGAAAACTTATTTTAGTGAAATAAAAGTTATTTATTTAAATTAAAAGTAAACAATAAGTGTTTTTTATTTATTATCAAAATTATATTAATCAAAGTGCTCCGCTTCATTTTCCGCCGCATTATACCCAATAAACTTATTTCTCATTTTGGATATATAAACTGAAACTAATATTTAACTAACAAACTCGAAACGTTGTGACCAAAAATCGACATAACATCGATTGACGGATCTATATGGAATTTCTGACGTAATTATCACACGAGAAATTCCATAGATCCGTTTAATCATTCAACCATTCGTTTTACTTTAGTTTAATTGTGCCAAACTGTGCATTCCAAAAACAATTTAGTTCTCCTCCAGGATTGGTCAGGATTTTTCATAGAACGGATATATCTGCCCATTTACATGCGTTATGTACAAAATTTGTAAAAGTAGATCAACTATGTAAGAAAATGTCGTAGATTTCTAGTCACATTGTTTAAACTACAGCCTTGGCCAAAAGTATTGAGCACCCTTACAATTTTTTTGGGAGTATCAATTTGAAATAAATTGAAACAATTTTTATAGGTTCACATTACTATTTATTTATATAAAATTAATATTTTATGGACCACCCATTGCCTTAATTATGGCAGAAATTCTTTCGGCAAAAGAGCTTACAAATTTTATTTATCATGCAGAAGCTGTATCTGCACGCGCTGTTCTAAATTTAACTCTTTTTTCCGGCATATTAGAATAATATCACTAAATTTAGCAAATTAAAACAAGAAAAGCGCACTAGGTCACTGGATGTGTAACCAATGAGCGAAAGTAGCGAACGAACTGATAAATAAATACAAAATGGGAAAATAACAAATTTTATTGCATCAGCAGGTCGATTCTGGCTTTCCTATAGAAAAAGGAATTAGGAAAAATGTTTACATAGCATTCTTGTCACAAATATCATTTTCTGGCCTACTGAGAAATCATGTTTGATCTAAATTTTTATAATTTAGGAAATATTTTTCTGTATCGAAATTCGATAGGAAAAATGTTCCTAACCTAATTTTGTTTCTAAAAAAATTTACACCCACTGTTTACCATAGTATGCCAGAAAAAAAATGTTTGCGACAAAATGTTATGAAAATATCATTCCTAATTCCTTTTTCCTATAGATAAACCAGAATCGGCCTGCAGATGGTTTATTGCCACACCTGCGGTGTGCATCATTATTTTTAACCCTTTTTAGATGTCGAAAAAATAATCAATAAACAATAAGGGTTGTTTTCTGCTATACTTATCGTGTACGCCCGAAATGTGTAGGGTGCTCAATACTTTTAGCCAAGGCTATACCCGATAAGACCAGGATTCACTGGTGGCATACTCCATATCAGCCAGATTTCTGGAAATCCCACGTTTTATTAAAGAAATAACTTAAACTGCTTGTACTGAACGTAAACACACTGACCAAGTTTCAGATGACGCTGCAGATCCACAGAGTTTGGATTAAGATTTCAGCTTATAGAAGGTTAGAGATAGTCATGCTAATGGATATACGTTGGATGACTCAGAAAAAAAAAATGTTGGCCAAATATTTCCCCCCCTTGAACTCGAAGGTATCTAGGCGAGGGTTCCAAAGCAATACTATTGTTTTCACAGCATCGTCATATAATACGATAGGCTCGAAAGCTCTAAAATCGACAGCTTCTATGAGTTGAGGATTATTGGAGGCCCATTTTCTCAAATTACAACATCCGGTTTTTAGTGCGCTGATCAATTGGTTTGGCACTTCTTGAGTTTCTTCTAGGTTTTTACCTCCTGATAGTCAGACATCTCCGCAGAAGTCACTCATTATTGTATTATAGCTGCTACATTTCGAAATTGTAGCTGCTACATTTCGAAAATTATGGTTGTTAGGTTTTACGATTTTTTAACTTCGTGTAATGACGCCCTCCACAATATTTTCTGACACCGTTGCTCATCAGGATGTACCATTATCTGTCTGTACATTTGTTATATATCCGCTGTGTATGCCACCTTGAGTTTTCTCCACCGAACTTGAATTGACATCAAATCCTCTTGCGATTTGGGATTCACGAGTTAAATTTGATTTAAGCTAGTACTAGCTGTTTTGACGACCACGTGATTATGAATGTAATATTCGTTATGCTGATATATTCAATACTTCCAATTAGATGTCCTTGACTGAAATAGCCTTCCATACCCTACCGATATCCTTTGGAAAGTTGAATGGCTACTGACTAAGCTCTATCTAGGTGAACGAATCTAGCCAGGAATTCGTAAGTAATAATGGATGTCGATGTCTCGACGGTAATTGTGTTGATCGCAAAGCTTTCCGTCTTTTGTCATAAACTTCTTTGGTTGCAGTTCTTACACTTCTCACAGTCGCTTAACTGGTTTCCAATATCACAAGGTATCACCATTGTGGTTTGTCGTTTAAAATGTGCCATAATATAATATATCCTAGCTCCGTTTATTAGGATAATAACCAGCACCCAAAAAAATATCAATTTTATGTGGTTCGTTATAAATTGGTTCCACCCACAATAGATTATTTAAAAGCCCCTTGTTTGACTGTTGAAATATTGTTCAAGCAGGAGCCAAGTTAAACCCGGCAATACTAAGCTTCCATTTCCAAGATCGTGCTCCTACACAGAAAGTAGATAATTTTGTGGCGGTTGTGATCTCGCTATCGTTTAAGCCACTAACCTGAACATGTGTTTATGGATAAACGAAATTTGTGAAGTGTGAAGAAAATATAGGAAGGTATGACTAGAAGGTATAGATTGCTGCTTTCTATTCTAAATTTTGACCTTCGGCCTGTGGCCAATAGTGTACCGGTTGTTTGTTTGTTTGTTCGAGTTGGTTTAGTAAATGTTGGCGTTGATATTTTATATCCTTCGGCCTTTTAAAATTATGGAGTATCTGGTATTCTTGTATTGAGCATCGTGAGTTGAGGGTGATAATTGGAATGCAACGGCTTCTTGTGGTTACGCTTACACACTAAACATCGTATCGAATAGGTACAAAGATAGCGTTGGTCCTTGATGCAACGCTGATGTTGAGTAATGAATTTAGATCGCTATAAAGCGGTCATTAGTTGAAATTTTGTACACTCTTTTAAATCATATCGCTGTTTACTCAAAACACAAGTCAATTTTTCTAATGTTGACATTTTTCTACGATTTGCAATTAACATCTCTTGATGATACGTTGCCTAGTTTTTCAATGATAGTTGAAATAATTATTAATCATTACATCAAAATAGGAGTGGTAAAATTGTTTAAATGGTAGAAAATAGAAAATTGTTAAAATGGTAGATAATAGATAGCGCTAGTAGGTTTCAAATTAAAATCGATTATTGGAGCATTTACATATAAAAAATTGTTTTCTTCTACAAATTTTTGGCAGGTAAATAAGAAGGATCCGCTATATTAAAATATTCAATATGCCAGAAAGAAACAAACATATATAATAATGCCATAATTTTTTTTATAGGATCATTATTAATTTTTTTTAATGAATTCAAATGCGGAATTTACATTTCTATATATGGCGTCTGTTATGAATCCTCAACATTTATAAACGTGAAATAATTTTTTTTCTTGTTAATTTTAAAAATGTTGCCATAAAAATACTCGGATTGAATATATTTTATGGCACCATTTTATAGTGGTTTAGGCAGTGTAGTGGCTTAAAAATCTTCTGCAAAATTTTGTTGGGATATATTTCTTTTCGTGTCTCTCATGTGCAAAAAGTCAATGTTATATCCTTTTCATTTTGCAAAAGAAAAATGTTGGTCGCATGTAAATGGGGTTTATAAAATCTTCAACATGTACATCTACAATTTCCTCTCAATTGGCTCTCTCAATTTAATGTCACTTTGATTTTGGCTGCACCAACCATGTCTTAACTAACTAAAGATCTAAACTATTATATAGGCTTAAGAATTAAGCTAAAATTGTAAAATGTGATTTAACGGATAAAACTTCCAAATATCTGGGGCGGAATCATAAAATACGACAGGGAAAAATTTAAACGGATCTAAAAATATTTTCAATTTTATTAGATTAAAAGTATTCAAATTTAATATGATGGATGCAGACTGATGTATAAATGCAACTTCTATAATGATTTAAGAGCAAAGGCTAATCTCCTACAAGATTTTCGAAATTCATTTTTCTCGCCCCAGGTTCGTCGCTGTTTCATTTTTTGAGATGGCATTGAAGTCTTTTGTATTTGAAAATTGTAAAAACTCTTAAAATATATAATTATTTTGATGTATACAGGGGCAACCTCATGAAATCCGGCTGGAAAAATGAATTGTTAGAAAATATTTCAATGGACAAACACAAAAAAATTCGAAAAATGGCCAAAGTTGGCGTAGATATTTTGTATGAAAACACAAATAAATGAATGTTTAACCTAAAAATTGTATTTGACACCTATTTCATAATCGAGCAGTTTTAAACGGAAATGTTGTACCGGTAAAAAAAGAATTTCGAAAATCTTGTTGGAAGTTAGTCATTGCTCTTCAAATATTATAGATGTTCCATTTATACATCAGTCTGCATCCATCATGGTAAATTTGAATACTTTTAATCTAATAAGTTTGAAAATATTTTTAAATCCGTTTAAATTTTCCGGCCGAATTCCATGATTCCGACCCTGAATTGGCATTTAATTTTTTCGGTGTTGGAATTTTTGTTCTACAAGAATGGATGTACGTATGCATCATATTCATAACCTACAAATTATGCATTGAATTACTTACTTTAGATAGTCGTCAAAAAAGAATTATACAAGAAAATTTTGGGAACCGTGAATAAAACGGATATGGTGGATTATACGGCGGATATTCGCCAAAGGTAAAGTATGGATACCGGAAAAGCTTCCAAATCGGTTGTATTAGCTACATTGAAAGAAAACTGAGGTAGCTTAGCTCCCCATTAATGAAAGCTATAGAACTCTTGAAGAATACGGTTAGTGTGAAATATCCAAAAACGTTAATATCAGGAATTCGATTTCAAAATTGAAATGGTCGATAGAGTTTACAAACTGGTCAAATATTTGTATGAGGGGCAACTATCAGGATTCAATGCCGTATTTATATTTTTGCGTTTTAGCCATGTAACCATCCGACAAAAATTAATTAAATATATTATGAGGATATTTGGCATCAGCAATCTTAGTCCTTAACTGGGGGGTCGGCATTGGAAAATTTAAATCGCCTACGGGAGGGTTAGTATATCGACAACAATGATATACAATTTCAATGATATGCAAGCTCTTCAGCGACGGACCTGATTAATACACTGGAGTGTACAAGGGTTCTTCAATCACACTGAGGGGTGGGACGATTATTGAAATGTTTTCGTATAAAAACTTTATTTGAATGGCATTCAGACAATTTGTTCTCGCATTTTACGGTATTTACTCACATTGATTATCATCATTGTGCATCGAGGATGGCGTAAGGCATTAAAAGATTTGATTAAAGTTATTCAATCACGGAATTCTTGGAGCATTTTTATGTAAACTATTTAGAGGGGCTCGGATGAAACCACGAATGGCAAACAGTAATCATCAACGATTTCTTTATAATCGGTTGTTTAGATGAATTTGTTGAAAACGCCCGTTTAGTGATTTTTGGATCATTTTGCAAAATCCATCAATGCGTTACCATCAGTATTTTGGATGATAAATTAAACATGTAATCAGAGGAAGCTGAATGCTGGATTGTGACTTTAATTCGTAATGCTGGACTCGATGCTAAAATTGACTAGAAATTGGGACATGTTGTAATGGGAACGCTACCTTTGTCACCATATCAACATATATTTTAAATAAGTAATTGATTCCCTCTCGGTTCGTTCGGAAGCTTTTGTGGAACCTATAAACATTTTTGTTTAATAAAAAGCCGGACATTTCTATTAATCAACAGTTGTTTTATTTTTAAAAATTTCAGGAAAACTACATTCGGCATAAGTGTTGTTCTGAACACAATAACTACCGCCAATTTTGGTCGATGCACAATAAGTAGGAATTACCGAAGATTACAAGTAATGCTCGGGTACAATAGCAATTATAATAGCGTTTTGCCGGTCTTTAATCGCCATTGTTTCGTTAAGCGTACCGTTGAAATGAGTATAATGTGTCTTGTCACTGGAATTCTTCGAGACGCAACTTTTGGGGCTCCCAACTTCTCGAACGCGATTCTGTTGACTGCAAGGGGCAATTATGCCGATGTCAAATGAATTAAATTCATTCTGATATAGCTTAATGACGAATTCAAAAAATTGGATAGTCTCGGCTGAATTGAACCCCGATGGACTGTTGGTATGGTAGATTCTGATAACGTAATCCGTGGAGACAATATTTTTTACTCGATCAAAAATATTTGATACCCGTGCCAAAGAATATATTCTGTGCCCCTGCTAAATTTTTAGCCTTAACACCGAATCATTTTCGTTAATAAAATGCTCATTGTTTCAAGTCTTATTCATACGACGGATAAAACTCTGGCATTTTTCTATCCCATCGTTTTAACCAATTACATCACGTAAATTATACAACAAACACGCCTCTTTTCATACAAAAAGTTGAAAAAATTAAAAAAAAAATCGGGATAGAAAAATCCAAGACTTTTATCCGCCGTATTGAGAAATGATCGCAAATAATGTGAAAGAAGTCGAAGAGAGAGAATTTATTTTTAGACTTATAAAAACTTTTAATGTTTACATGATTTTTTTTAATTTAGAGCCATCTATTGGTGAACGTGGAAACTATTTTAGGAGTATTGTTTAAAAAACGGTTTATAACTGTCGTTTCTGATATATTCTGTGCCCTGGTATCGAGTTGGCGCGTTTTCATGATTATCATGTCTGCCTTCAATAACAAATGTTAGCATCTTGGCTGCCTTCAATCTCTAACAAATGATCAATTTATAGCACAACCGCATTCTTACGTCTTGTGCCTTAAATTTTCGTGCTTGCTTCGACTTGTTTACCTTGCCCAGGTTCAGAGTGGTTTTACTCTTAGATGCATTTCTTCCCATTTAACTGTTGTTAGTTATTGTGTTAGAATTGATGTTCACCTGGTCGGCGCTTATTCGCTGTCTTTCTTGTAATTGGTTTTAATCTTTTGATTTTCTCCAGCGTTTATTTGAAGCGTTACTAATTTATTGATTACTTAAATTGATCAAAAAAGCGTACTCAGACAAGACTTAATATCAATTAAGATCAAACAGCGACGCAAAGCTTACCGTGGGTCGGAGCTTGAACATTCTGTTATATCTATACTGTTTTTGAGGCTTAGCTAACACTTATGTAAACTACTTCGATATATGTACAGGAGATCCAGCTCGAAGGGCCAATGATATACATATTTTCAATTATTGCCCAGGTCGTAAATCTATTGAATTTATGTATAAGTCTAAATTCTTCCGTATATATAATAAAACGATAATAACCTAAAATCTCAACTCACCGAAGCAAACCGAACTCTTGTAAAGAACAATAATCAGTCATTAACACGCAATAATATTCATAAAACACCAAATAATAGCTTTGTTATCACTCCCAAGAAAAATTTATAGCAATCAAGCAAAAGTAAATTAATAAAAATTTTAATTAAACACGGCATCGGTGTTGAAACACACATGATTTGTTTTGCTCTGCCAAGTGGTGCATCTTGCCAGTACACACGATGGTAAACGTTACATGTACATCAATGTCGCACGAAAGAGCTGATGCTCACACAAATAACCTTTCGTTCTAACGATGCATATTAATTTAATCGCTAAAGAAAATCAATCACGTTAATTATTTGTTTACTCCCAATTTGTTTTTCATTGGAACGATGGGTGTATTCGAGTTCAACACAAAATTTATTGTTGTGTATTTTAATGATGATGTTTAACATTACGGGTAAATTAGAAAAAGATTTTTCTTTATTTTCCATCACAAATGATAAAAAAAAAAATCCCGTAAATATTATTTTTGTCTAACTTTTTTTTATTAAAAATTGTTTTGATTTTATCATAATTTTACATAAATGAATAATTAATTTCTAATTCTAAAAGAAACACAAAATAAAAAGTAGTTTTCAAGTGGAATCATACCCCCACCCCCCGTTATCGGCTATATATAAAATAAATATATACACACAAATAAAATTTCTAATTAATCTGGAACGTAATCAATTGGAAAATTTTTGTATTTTCTTAATTTATTGACTAGAGCGTTTTAATAAATTAACAACAAATAAAGTAAATTAAATAATAATAAGCGACAGATTTATGCGAGAAATCGTTCAAATATTTGGTGGAGCGGACCATAATTTATTGTTGTAGCAGAAGTCAATATTAATTTATTTATTAGGGTTTTAAGATGAATATTTAATTTTAGTGATCAAAACACTGTAAATCAAAGGGCAATTCTATATTTTTTTTTTATTATTAATCGGTTGGATCGTCCTTGGCTAAAAACCATTGCAGCAAAAAGTCAACAAATTTTTCGATATGTGCGCCACCTTGCTCGCAAGGGTCCTACTAGTTACCGTTTAGTTGACAGAGATTCTTGGGCTGGGTGTAATAATGGGCAGGCGACTAATTGAGTGGAAAGATTGCTACACACTGAAATATAGAGAGAAATCATATGGCACTTACCAAGATTAGCAAGAAGCGAGTCTTGTCACAACTCTTAAATCCTGGGAATTTTCTCCAATATTGAGGTCCGTTGCTCGTTAATTTCGAATATTTTTATTTAACTTTATCTTGTTTTATGTGTACGAAAAGTGCTGGTTATTTTTAAATTGTTGACCAATATTCCGTATTACCACGCTAATATCATAGGAATTTAGAGACGCAAAAAGGGCGTACTTGAAGACAACAAAATCCCTTACCAACCAAACCATATACGTAAGTCTGAGTTTCGGTATTTATTCTCTAGTTTTAAAATGTACCCGTTACAAATAAAATAATGTATAGTAATCATGAAAAGGTTTGACCTCTAGAGATTTCCGCAGATTTACCATTCTCTGCTATATCGTCGTACTTAAAAAAATTGGTTTCTAAAAAATGTCTGCGTATCTGCGTTGTAATGAAAGAAACAGAGTCGCGCCACTCTAACGGAACACGAAGAGTTCCAAGTTGGACGTCTCTGTAACGAATCATGGAGAGTTCTATTCAGACACGGCATCAGAGGTCTACACGCTTATATGTAGCTCTGGCTAGAGCTAACGGGCATAGGCGAAGCGTTTGTAAACAAGATGCCATACTTGAATAAACCGCAGAAAATAAAAATGTACAAAAAGAAATCTAAAATAAAAGAAAACCGAAATTATTTGACCGTAATTTGTTGACAGAACACTGACACAACGTGAAATTCGAACTCCAACATACCAAACCGAAAAATTTAGTAATTCATTTTATTTACGAAGAAATTGTTTGGGTCTGACACAAACAAAAGCTATTTTATCACCAAAGAAATACAAAATAGTAGGACCACCACTCAATAACAGGCCCCAAACACAATACGTCACATAACCCGTCTTTAAGACTGAATTTCGAAAATAACAGATAAGGAAATAGGTGGGAAAAAACAAAAAATATTAAAATGAAAACCAAAATAATAAGTCAAAACATGAACCAAACATGCACCACCCAACCATTATTTGGGCGCTCAATTATAATTATTTACCAAATAAATATATAAGTAAAGAATTTACAAAATAAATATATAAGTAAATTCAATCTAATTTAATTAATTTAATTTTAAGAAAAGAGAAAAAAAATATATGTACCTGTGACTGGCCATGATTTGGTCACCCTTGGGGTTGCAGCGTCCTTGTGCCGTTCATTGCGGGGTTCCTTGTTGACTACTCCGTTACCGGATACAGCTGATTAGGTAACTGAGGTGAGCCATTTCAGGCCATCCTTAAATAATGTGGTGTCTTCCCACCGATAAATAAGAAGTAGCCGTGTGACGGCCACCCGGGTTGGCAGCCCGTGATCGTTGCAGTGTCTTTCTACCGAAATACCGTAGAAAAATTAGCGAGCCGCGTATCCGCGGTCTCCGTTAGTTTATACCATTTATATCCAAAACTCGTCTGTTAAGTATAAAGTATTCTGCCATATAACGTATCCACAATGAGATTTTAATTGGGTGTTGACACAAACAATAATTTTTTTATAAAAATGAAAATTGTTCTAAGTTTTGTATTTAACTGTTACGAAAAAATTCATCTCAATTTATTTTTTTTACATTTTTTAAATTGGATATTTTATTATTATAATATACACACACCTAGTTTATAATTCAAAATTTTTTACACAAAACCAAATTTTAATTGAATAAAATTAGCAAAAATGTTTGAACGCCACAGTAAAAACTTTTTCTTTTAAATTACAAAACTGGACTTTTTAACAAACACAACTTAAGTTTTAAACATACTTCGACACTTTTTAATGAAATTCAAAATTAGACTAAAAAAATTTGTACACCAAAACAAATCGAAAAATGCGCGTCACTCCCTTTCTCTTTCCCACCATACATCAATCGGCCATGCTACACGTAGTCTCATAACATAAGTCATAATACAGCCAAGCTACACGAGATTTTATTTTTTCGTTTCAAACTAAGTCGTAATCAACCAAACTACACACAATTTCAGCTTTTGGTTTCAAACTAGGTCGTAATAGATTTTTATTGTTAATTTAAACCCTTATTTTATATTAAAACACCAACACTTGATAAACACATTTTATTAAACACTTGTTTTTTATTTCGCAAAATTAGATTTTGTGAATATTTTAATTAAAAAATTTGTTCAAAAAAGTTTAAAAAAACACTCGATCGATTTCGACTTGTTAGGTCATCATCAGGAGTATCTATAAATTTTTTAATTAAAATATTCAAAAAATCTAATTTTACGAAATAAAAAACAAGTGTTCAATAAAATGTATTTATTAAGTGTAAGTGTGTTTCGCCAACTGCCTACGGCAAATAGTGTAAGAAGTATTAAAACACCAATTTTTTTTGTATTGTTTTATTCTGTTCCCTCGAAAATAAAATTTAAACAAAAATCTACATCTCAAAAATAGCCTTAATTTTTTTTTTTTTTTCATTTCTATTTTCTCATTTCGGATTCACCGCAAAGTTTAATGTCCAGTTAAAACGGATTTTGTAGGTAAAAGGGGAAAGAAACGAATGTGAAGCCGGTCTTATGAAACCTTGTGTAGATAATGTCTATCTATGTGTGAAAAAATTGACAAAAAAAGTCATTTTTGAAATGTCTTCGCATAGTTCGCATCGTATGCAATATAATTTGTTGAAAATATATACATATTATATTGTAAATAAAAATAATTAATTTATACATCATTTATATTATAAATAAAAGTAATTAATTATTTAATTATAATATAGATAAGCCTAAAATGTACACCAGAACTTTTTCGTCTTTCATTTCGTTTCAGCGTTTGTTTTATACATATCACACAAAACTTTGTTTCATTTTATACTAATCGTACACACTAAAATAAAAGTAAATTAAAAACACACGCGAAAAATGAACGACATTTTTTTATTACTACTTTGAAATCGATATCATCCCAAATTTATTTTATTTTTTTATCACTACATTTACACACTCGAAAAATAAAATAAAATTAAAAAACACATTCGAAAATAAATTGGAATTTTTTTTATTACACTTTAGAACCTTATTTTATATTTAAACACAAATTTTTGTTGTATTGTTCTGTTATTGCTCTCTCGAAAATAAAATTTAAACTAAAATCTACATGTCAAAAATGGCCTTGAAATATGTTTTATTTATTTTTGTTTGTGTTAGTTCGGGTTCACCGAAAAATTTAATGTCGTATACCATGTTTCCATGTACCGAGTTAAAACGGGTTTAGGTTAGTTGAAAATTTGTTGGAGTTAACTCGTGCCGTTTCCATGTAACCGAGTTAAGTTGACAGCTATGTTATTATTTTTTCCGTAATTCAACTCATTTTCAAGTTTTATTTTAAAATATTTTTATTCAAAATCTGTATTTTAATAGTTTACAATGAGCGTCATTTTAAAATACACGTAAAAAACATTGACAGATAGAACCTAACAAAACCACACTAGTTTCGTTGAGTTTATTTGGGTTTAACGAAACTCAACCCTAATCTGCGTTTCCATGCACATAAACCCTAGTTAACCTACGTTAGCTCTGTCATGGAAACATGGTAGCAGTTAAAACGGATTTTGTAAGTAAAAGGGGAGAGAAAGATTGGTGAAGTCAGTCTTATGCAACCGCGTGTAGCATGATATTGTGCATATCCATACTACGGTGACAAAAATCTGGTAACTTTTATGGCTTACATACTTTACATCCACACACATTTTATTTGAATCCAGTAACTTTTAAATTTTCTACGTGTTTGTGTGAAATGCTAACAAAAAAAAATCATTTTAATAATAATTTAATTTTATTTATCATCCATTTTTAAATCATTTAATTAAAAGTCATTTAATTAAATTTTATTTTATTTTTTTATTATTCGAATTCCAATTTTTAATATAATTAAAATTTTTGTTTTGTGATGTGCATGGCTCAAAAACAAAATCAAACTAAAAACAAATACTAAAAAATGACCTTGAAAATTTTTTTATTTCATTTTTGTTTGTGTGTTGAAATTTTTGAATCTACAAAAATTTTAGTTTAAAAAAGAATCCACCACAAAACCAGTTTTGTAGATAAAGGGGGAAAAATGAAGAAGTTACCGGATTCAAGTTACTCTAGTATGATATGCAGAATAGATTTTTATTGCTAATTTAAACCATTATTTTATATTAAAACACCAAATTTTTTTGTATTGTTTTATTCTGTTCTCTGGAAAATAAAATTTAAACTAAAATCTACATTTCATTTCTATTTTTTCATCTCCGATGCAAGGACAAAAATTATATACAATTTTTGTCCTTGCATCCGAAATGAAAAAATAAAAATGAAAATAAAAATATTTAAGGCCATTTTTGAGAAATATGTACATTTTTGTTTAAATTTTATTTTCGAGAGAACAAAATAAAACAATACAAAAAAAAATTTGTGTTTTAATATAAATGAACATTAAAAATCTATTACGACTTAGTTTGAAACCAGAAGCTGAAATCGTGTGTAGCTTGGATGATTGCTATCTCGAAAATAAAATTTAAACTAAAATCTACATGTCAAAAATGGCCTTGAAATATGTTTTATTCATTTTTGTTTGTGTTAGTTCGGGTTCACCGAAAAATTTAATATCGCAGTTAAAACAGATTTTATAGGTAAAGGGGAAAGAAAGGAAGGTGAAGCAGGTCTTATGCAACCGTGGCTATTTAAGTGACAGCAAAACTAAAACGCATATGCACAACACAAAAAAAAACTTTTGCTCGAAAGGAGAAATCACATCCCCTCCGTATTTAACTGATTTTCCGTTTTAACCAAAATTAAAGTATTTGCTGATTGCAAGAGAAAAAAAAACGACTCGAAAACACTTATATATTTCGCTAATTTTGAGTTATTTTGTTGTAAAAACCTACGCTTAAACTGGTATGTAAAAGCTCGCGTCAGGCATAACAAGTGGGATTAAAACTGGGTTGAATTTGCTTTTATATTCACAATTGTCTATAGGTAAATGTACCAAAACCTTAAACTTAACGAACTTTTCTATTGTCACTCATTCGCAATAAAACTATCACTCAGCAACAAATCCTCAGCACAATGTCTGTGATGTAATTTTAACACGTCCACTTTTTACTGTATTACTCAATAATTTTGTAATTTCAATAATTTTAATTTGGGCACCGCACCAGATATATTTGCCTGCCATGCAGTTCAAACGATACTTATCTAATAAAGAATCTTAACAAAATTATTTTTACGTTCTCAACAAATGCAATCAACAACAACAAAAATTCCGGTCGGTCTATGCCGTACGACCACGAAAGAAAATCCGCTAATCCAAAACATTAATCGTACGAGTTTTGCTTACGTATAGAATACGGTGCGTACCCCAAACTGCAAGTCATATTCATACTAATCAAATCGCCTAGAGGAATACTATACACAAACATATGCCTATATCGCAGGCGTAACAATATTTAAAATGGTATAAATGAAAATGGTACACTGTGGCATGAAAGTTTCGGTATACGCGATTCGTAACTGAGGTGGTAATTTTATTTCCGGTTGATAATTTTTCTCAGTAAGTGCTAAGCTCGTTGTTGATTAGCTGCCTGTAGTCTCGCCGACATCCACATTTTGACTCATTCTGTCATAAATTTCATCGAGAAGGTACGAAGTATGTTATTGTTCTTCTGGTATTTCAACGAGGAATTCCTCATTCAGCGTATCCATTTTTACCTGCTGCTCTCCAACTGTTGTAATTTTCGGGTTAAATGAGGAGTACCACGATATTCTTCTAAACATACTCGAGCTTGCTGAAATAAACTGTTGATATGATTTGCTTTTACAACGGCTCTTTTAAATAGTTTTACTGACGCTTCATCCAGCTTATTGTTGTTGATTGTATTCTCAGCGTTTTTTAAAAGCGGGAGTTTGTCCTTATTGTTGTTGGATAATTCATTTAAATCCTCTTGGATTCAACTAGCTTACTTTCATGTTGGCTGTGGCTCGGAGCAACCTCAAGACCAAACGCGATGGACGTAGTTGTTCTTCTAATCGTTTATGAATATCATCCAGCAAGATGTCATAATTTCTGCGAATCTGCTTCCGTTCTTTGAAGTAAGGCAAATTTAAATCCACTGCCGGTACATTTGTTTGGTGTCGGTATCATACTATTTTTTGTAAAGGACATGAGCTGCTGTTAGTTTTTCTTCGAGGTATTTCCTTGTTTTTGAGACGACTGATATCTTCACCAGTCTGAACTTGCTGATCTACAAGTTATTCGATGCTGCTCATCTTTCCTTATTTGTTGTTTAGTTTATTCGTAGACTCTGGCGATTTTGTTTGTTTGATTATAACGTGCCTCTGTTGGCCTAGGCACACGCCACAAATTATTGTTGTTGTTGTTTCTCAATTATATACAACGATTTAGTGGATCACCTTACACGGGGGATCCGGCTCGAAGGACCAATTATGATGATTCGTCAACAAATCCCATGTAATATATGTTTATGCCTTCGAAACTCGTGACAACTGGTCTCCTTAGAACGAAAAATATGACAAAGGTATAATGGATATACCTTGCAACACTTTGTATGTACGTTTTATTTAATATCGGTTAACCAAATAATAATGCCTTTAAGTAACACGTGCTTTGAAAGAAATATACGAGCATAAACATGAAATATTTTTCTGCGGAAAAGTAACGTAACTCATACAAGAAATAAATTCTGGTTTTGTGTGGCTCCCGTTCCAGTTTATACCAACATGTACTGCTAAAAATACGTGATATTTCGTCGCTCACAAATTGTACTCGACTACGAATTAAATTTTAATCTCAGTGAATTATGTTTTGATTGAAAACAACAATATGATGTTGAACTACCTTGCTATATGTAGGCAGTTAAAATATGTAAAAATTATTAAATTCGATAAAGCCGAAAGACTAAACCTAACAAGCTTTGCATGAACATATTTTTTGCACGAATCTTAAAGATTTTTTTTTATGTCTTGTATCTTGTTCCTAAATAGGGGTTCAATCAATGATACAAATACGTGTTTTGAATAAATTTACTCATGTTTGCAACTAAAGTCGTGTTATTTACGTTCAATACTGATATATACATATAGGGATTAATATTAAGTATAGAACAAAGTTAAACACATTTACACCAGTCGTGTAAAAATTTCATATTTATTAAATTTACTCAACCAAATAGCATTTTTGTATTCCCACAGTGCAAACATTTTGGCAATCTCTCAAATTCAATTAAGCCCGGGTGCACCACCTCCTCCATACACCAAATACGTGTTAAACATATTCGTGTTGTATCGATTATTTTATGTGCTAATTATTCCATTCCAAAACGATTAAATCATTTTCCGAGTAGTAGAGCCTAGGACTGTGTATAAGGAAATAGTTAATTAATCGACTGCTGTTATCTGTTTTGCTCTTAGTGAATTAAAATGATTTACAATGAGGATAAATTATAATATTTAATTGGATTTTGCACATGGAAAAGGAGGGTAGCTGGATAAAAGTTTCACTTTTTAAAATCAAATTAAATCATTTTTTATCTTTTGTTAAATTTGATTTATTTTTAAGTTCAAAAAAGGTCTTACGTAATTTTTATTAAATTTTTCAATTTAATTTGGATTATTTTTTTAAATTATGCATATTACATGAATAATCCGCTGAGAAAATTGAGGATTTTCGTTTATAGATTTTTAATTGTCTTACGTGGAATAGGAAAGGTTTACCTGGATTCAACAGGTAGAACACTAATTATTCATTGATTGATTGTGGTGTGCTAATGAGGATTGCAATGCAGCACATGGTTTCCTCGTGATGTTCATCCATGTTAATAAACATACTTTAACTAAAAAGGGTTGATTTTTCCAGATGGTGGTCCAGAAACTAATGCTCAATACCGAAATATAATAATATGCAGATTACAGAACAATCACTGTTGTATTGTAGCAGAAAAAATAAAAATAAACCGTGTAATACGAGCTGGTACTGCTTTCTTGGGCCTATTAATATATGGTTTAGAGGGTTGGGCGAAAGTAAACTTGTTGAGTTTTGTTAGTATTTATCCTGATGTTCCACTCATCAAAGCAACCCGTTAGGTGGTATAGTCTTGCATTATTACTTTATGAACATTTTTGACGTGATTAAGGTTGAGATTTTTTGTAACAAACTAGGCCAAATCTTTTCTGACATTACAAACACAAATCACAAATTAAACAACAGAACATTCAACTTACAACAGGATTCATGAATCATAGCAGCTCTCATCAATCAACATTTGTTATCAAACTCGAAAGTTATCGCATCCTTAACGAGTTGATGAATTGTCTGCCCGAATTGCTCGAATCGATGTAAACTTAACCACAGTGCTGAACGTTTCTGTGTAATCGGTACCATATTTCAGCGTGAACCCCATCAGTCCTGTTTGAACCAATCGTGCGTTGTATCGATCAATGCCCCCATCTGGATTTTGATTAAGTTCGTACACCCAATGATTGTCAAGTCACCTTTTGATATTTTGGTAGATTGACCAAGTTTCACGTACATTTTTTAAAGAGACTCCTCGTTCATCGCCTTTAAGAAAAATATCATTACGTGCTATTTTAATTTTGCTCGCCTCCAGTTCAATTCAGTACATACACCGCCGGAGCTTGTCTCCACCCAAATTTTGTAGTCCATCTGTTTTGCATGAATCAGTGTTCGCGCAGAATCGGCAATTGTGCGATTGTCACGTTCCACACAACAATTATACTCCGGTGTATACGGCACAGTTCTGATGTTCAATGCCCATCTCATTAAAAAAAAATTAATCCCGCATTTGAAAAACACAAACTAGCTCGAACCTCCAATCGAATTTGTTTTCATTGCCCTATACAAGTTCGCATACAATTTTGCCCCATTCCTTTGGCTTTTTTTCAATAAGTTAAATTAGTTATAAATTCCACAATCATGCTTCGCACGCAATATCCTTGTCCACAAAATCAATTTCATTATTTCATAAAAATTTCTTCACGTGTGCAACATTCTGAGGTTCGAGCCCTTTTTGCCCAAATTTTCTTGATTTGTGATGGCCTCATAGACCTTCGATGATTCTTTAATTGTGAGCAACATTTGACAGAGATCTCGTGCAGAACTCCCACTGCATACATGTTTCCATTCTTCAGTAGTTTGCTGCGCACACCCACATCGCCGACAAGCCACATCGCCGACACCACATTGGCCGACAAGCCCACATCACCGGCACAACCAGACCGCCGACAACCCATATCACCAACACCCACTACGCCGACACAATGTATGTGAAGATAGCCCTAATTCCATCCCAAAAAATGCGATGGCAACACTAATTATTGCTATCATGACATTTTTTACTCTCATCCCAAAAAATCTCGACATTTTTACTCTCAGCCCCAAAAATATATGCTATCATGATAGTTAAAAAAATGTCATGACAGATAAATTTTTTGAGGCTGAGAGTAGATATAATACTTAAAATATGTACATGTTTGTGAAATAAGCCCAATTTTCATGTGTGTGAAGATAGGCTAAATTCAGTCTCAGACGAATGCTATGGCAACAAAATTATTGCGATTTTCTACACTCAGCCTAAAAAATCCATACAGTTTTACTCTCAACCCCAAAAATTCTTGCTATGACGATAGTTAAAATCTTTCATGACAATCGAAATTTTCGAGCTTGAGAATAAAAATATCGGGATTTTCTTATGGAATTTTTTAGAATTTTTCTATGTATAACACACAAAACAATTATAATTTCTCGAAGTTCCTTTCTATGCCAGAAATAGATACCCACGAATTTATTACCATAGTCCACACCCACAATAATCGATCGTAATAAATCGAACTTCCTTCCTATGCAATAAATATAAAACCCTGAAATTAATACGACAGCACACACCCACAAAAATCGATCATTCTGCATTGAACTTCCTTCTTTGCAAGAAATAGGCACCCCTCCATTTATTACAATCCTCCAGGGAAAATTTTCCTGCGGGAAATCCTCCTTTGGGAAATTTCCCTGGGGAAATCCCTCGGGATGAAATCCCCCTGGGGTACATTCCCCGGGGGAAATATCCCTGTGGGAAATCTTCCGGGGTAAATCCTCCTGGTGGAAATCCCCGAGGGAAATCTCTCTGGGAGGGATGCTACAGGGAAATCCTCCTTTGAGAAATGCCCCGGGGGAAATGCCTCGGGGGAATTCCCCCTGGGGAAATAGGGATATTTCCCCCGAGGGAGTTTACATAGGAAGGTATTTCGATGCAGAATGGTCGATTTTTGTGAGAGTGGGCTGTTGTAGTAAATTTGGAGGTACCTGTTTAAGGAATATGACCTATATACAGAGAAAAATTGTTTTAAAGAGCTGCACTTTTTAGGGGCAGTTTATAGCAATTGAACTATTCCAATATATTGTAATTTATATATTAAAAACTTCTTGTATTAAACAGTAAGATACAACGATTTTAAACGGTTGCTCCCGTTTTCTAGGGGTATAATTAGGTCATGTTATTGTAATTAATTTACCCAGCACTATACAACAAAAATTCACAGAAATTGAAAAGGCGTGGTGTGACCAAAAATAAAGTATTTAAAAATGGCACCCCTTAGGGGAAGTTTTATGGGCGTTGAGCTATGCCAATATGATGTACTTAATTTGTAAAACATTACTATATCACCCCCAGTACGAATAAATGTAAACAAAAATTCGAAAAGTGAGGTGTAGCTTTGTCTAACGCTAACCGCTAGATGACGGGACCTGTAAAAAATTTTCTAACTATATAACAGATTTGTAATTAATTTGTAAAAAAATCCAGTACCATTTTCATTGGATTGTGCTACAAGCGCTGGTGCAGCATTAGGGTCATTTATTTGCTGGTGTTGTAATTAAATTGGATAGTCCCGCACACTATGAACTAAATGTATCTGTCAATAATTTTTGCGGACAAAGACCGTCACTCGAGTGAGTTCGATATTTTTGCGTGCGTTATTATCGAAATCACTGTACAAACCTACAATGTCTACTGATTTCGGGCACAGGTGTTTTAATTATAGCTCTGCAAGTTCTGCATATTGTAAACTGATAAGCAAATCTATTTAACCCTGCATTTACCAGCTTTTATGTTTATTACGAATAAAAATAATAACTATAAAAATCTGCTTCCACTAATATATTATGAATAAAATCAATTTGGTACAAAAATAACATTAAAATATATCCGAGTGTGTGTGCAATACACAGATTTGAAACCACTTTCTTCCAACGAAGTAGCATGAAGAAATGAATCGAAGACATTTTAACAATAAAAAATTTTTAATGGCAGATTTTTGTCAATAATCTATAGGGAATTTTATATTGATATCCTTCAAACAGTTAATATTGTACGATATATGCGATATAATGGAATGGGACTTTTTATTACAAAAATATTCATTCGAGCTTCCATACAGTCGATTCGAAATTGCACGAGTTCAAATTATGTAAAATCTTTCATCGAATTTTGTTGGATTCCATTTTTATAGTTTTTCATATTTTCCGCATATCGTATTACTCGTACCGCACATTACAATGCACATTATATTTTGTGCTTTGTCTGTTGGAGAAAATTCGATGTAATCTAACAAAAAAAAAATAGATTTTAAAACAATAAAAAATTCATTAAAATATGTGAAACAATAGAAACGAAATTTATAATAATAAAATTGCTGTTCTTACCGAAATAAAGTCTAATAATAATTTCATTTTATGGATGCCAAAGTTTGTGAAAATTAAAATTTAATTAATAAACCACAATACCAATATTTAAATATGGAAAGCTTTCGGGTTTTATTTTCATTATGATTTTGACTATAAGAATTGTTGCATTGATCGATGAGGTTTAATTTTTTATGGAATATCGACGAACATAATTTAAAATAAATTTGATGGATGATGATGGTACTGATTTGCTTTACATTTTTAAAAAATTTCATAGCAGTTTATAATGATTAATGATAAATTGATAAATCGAAGATTTCAAAAAAAATATAATAATGTTTAGTGGTTTACGAGATTTTATTCAATATCTAACTTTACTGCATTTTATCTGCATTACAGGTACTCTACTAGGAATTAAACTATTTATATTCTCTAATAAAAGTAATGAGCATAATTTACACTGCAGAAGTTTACGTGTTCGTTAAATATTAATAAAAATTATTCGGAAGTGTTTGTATGTGATAATTTCTATGGAATTAGTCAACGATACGAGCAATTAAAATTTTTTCAATGCAGCGTTTCCTTGTGACCGTTAGAAGTTCCTGCTTGGTGGCATCTCTATTTCTAGTCACCAATTCTCGGGAAGTAAATTAAAGGCTGTTGCAAGTCGTTGCTTCACTTCAGTCGTTGTATGTGAAACTAGCGTGTTAATAATTTACTTTGATCAAAGGATATAATCAGGCATATACAACCAAATTTTGTTACACACTTTCAAAAAAAAAACAAAATCATGAGTATAGCACGTTAAAACAAGTGCAACAACCAGCTTATGGCGGACTTGAAGTGAAACAAAGAATCACAATTTCCAACGTTGGCGTGAGACTAGAAACAAGTTCGAACTAATTTTGTTGATATATGATCATCCCAAGTTAGGCTGTTATTTCATACATATTTTGCTTATACCAAGCCACATGTGCACCTCATGTTTTTTTTACATACGAAGCCTCTGATGCACCGGGATACCATGAATTTTTTAAAACATTTAAAACCTCAATTAAACGCAAAAATTTCAATAAATAATGGTAAAATAATTTTACTGGTTCTTTATTCCAAACATATTCCACAATTCCCGAGTCTTCAATTCAAATTCCATCATAGACATAATCAAACTCTCTAATTTGTGAAATTACCCACCCCATGATTTTATTTTAAAAACTTTTAATTTCCAATGGGGGACCATTCCACAACATGAACCCCTATGTGCATATTCCACTTCCGATCCGCGAGCACAATTGTGCACGTTACGAAAAAGAATCATGAAAAAATTTATTTTTGTATGTACATATTTTGGACCAACTTACACATTTGTGTATACCAATTATCTAATTTTCGTCCGAAAAATAACACTATAACTAACTAAAACAATAATAAAATAATTAATATGTTATCAAAAACAAATAATTTATATGTTATCATATTATAATGTTTTTTTCAAAAATAATTCCGATTTAACTAAGAGCCGTTAAAATCCGGAAGATATTACAGATACTAAAAAAAATCTCTGGTAGCAAAAGGAATTTACAAATTATTTGGTATAATAAGAGTTAGAGTGCGTGCAGCATGAGCAAAAGCTAGTTTATTGGTTTTCTTATACCTTCTTATTAAACCCGGAAACTAGTTTACTTATATATGTTATAACTAAACTGGTTTCCGGGTTTAATTAAAGCATTAAAAATAAAATTTAGTTTCCTTTCACAATCTTTCCTCATACCAAACAAAACAATGTCACAATACAGAAAATGAGGGAAAATGAATGCAAGGAAAAGTTTGTGTCTAAGGTTAGAAACTGCAAATTTTCAGAAAACTTGGGCCCGTAATTTTGAACAAGGAAAATCTTTTCGCAAAATCCGTAGGTAAAAAAATCCATGGTTTAAATTGGTAAGTTTAAACGACGATTGTGACAGATAGTGAACAAATGCTCGAAAAAAAAGTTAATAAATTTCTTACTTCATTTTGTTATATGAAAAACAAAAGCAATTGTAAATAATTGTTTTTTTCAATAGAACGTGTTAGAATGATGAGCAGCGTAATAACGAAAGGCAGCCATTAGTTCTTGTTCCGGGGAAAGCGGGTAAACCCTATTTTATGAATAATATCCTCTTTTATTTGGCTGAATATATAACAAAAACCTTGTTTGCTAAATCTGAAATTTCTCAAAAATCCATCTTCGTCGTAAAAAATCAGTATGCATTAGTTATTAATTTGAATCGTCGGATGATGAAGATGAAGAAAACAAAGAAGCCATTTTTTCTAATATTTCTATTTCTTTATCTAGTTAAATAGATAATATAATGTTATTAAGTATTTAATATTAAGAAATTAGATCAAGTCAATTTGACTCTGACAGTTCGAAAATTCGAAATAAAATTCGGACAAAAAAAATCATAGGAAAATAAAAATAATCCATCGAAATCGGTGGATTTTTAAAATAACCATGGATATCAAATAATCCACATTTAAAATTTACCAAACCGAGGGTAAATCCTCGGTTGTGGATTATTCTTCGTTCAAACTTACGGGCCTAAGAATATTATAAACTTGCTTACAAATTTTATCGGCCGCCTCTTGCGGTAAAGAATACTGACTTCGGGAAATAAAAATCAAGCAATTAATTTTTATTATTTTTTATTTTAACAAGCTCTTCTAGCTTGTTTTAGGGCGAATTCCAAATTCAAGTTGTCAACCATCTGATATTCTATTGATATTTAAGCTAAATTTCCAAGTCGTTCCTCTAACATCGTTGATCTTAAATAATTTTTAACTTTGAGAACGGTCTTTCTCCGGACGCACCACACTGGTTAATAATAAAATGTGTAAGACTAAGCACAAATTTGGGAACGTAGACTACTTCATTTTGTTATGCAATTATAATAAAGACTGCGGTCTAATTCTCCAATATCGTAAAAGAATCCAAACATATCAATATATCCCCGAAGTGCTTCGAATCTATCGGAAATATATGTTAATGCTTGATCCAGTGAATTGGGGAAAGATTTTATATGTAATTTCTATATTTTTCTGGCATACTGAGGTAAAAAAGCTAGTGGTAATTTTTTGGAAAACAAAATAAAATTGGGAATAATTTTCCCTAATAATTTAGCTATGGAAAAATTATTCCCAATTTATAAATATTAACGTCAAACGTTTCTCCTCAGTAGGCTGAAAAAAAATATTTGAACAGAAATTACATATAAATTCTTTCCCCCAACTCCCTATTCCCGGGGAATTACCAGAATAGTGCCACAGAATGCAAAAATAAAACTTAATTTTAAAATGCGTTTTTGGATCCAAGATTGGTTCATCTATATGCTTTCATAATTGAAATTTTGGAAATTTTTCAGCTTGTTCTTTTCCCACTAATAGCAGGAAAAGCAATAATAATTTGCAATACCAAGAATTTCTTCAAACTAGTTATTGCTTCTACCTTTAACGAAGAAAGGCATGATTTCATATGAATTTGTAGTAAAAATTTATGCCAAATTACTATGAACCATAAAAATTGATAATTGCATATTTTTAATAATAAACAGTTGCCATATATGACGTGTTAGACTTTAATGCTTCTTCCTTATTATTTGGAATTTCAATAAGAGAGTCATAAATTTCCACAATAGGTGCACAAACGTCCACAAGGTAGCACGTAAAGGTTTTATGGCATCAAATCGACTAGACTAACGTGTTTCACTTAAAGGATTTAAATTTAAATTACAAAATTTTTTTTTGATAATAGATCATCTTTTGTTTGAACGAGCAAAAAAACGTATATTTCTTGTACTAAATAAAAAAATTTCCTGTCTCGTGTGATATAGTTGCGGAATCACTAACAACCAGATTCAAACTATGTGCGGAACATGATACAAAAAATCTACATTCAATTTTAGCTTTCGGCCGCCTTTTGGAATCAGCCACCTGTGTTGGTGCACACATTGCACACACGCTATGCGCGGCCCTGCATCTGAAATAAATAAAAATGTCTGAACCAACACCAATGGCTTGACTCTTTGCACCTGAAGCCTATTGTCATTTCAGCTATTTTCGTAACTTCCTCATTGATAATATTTTAGAAACAAATCGAAATGCCGATGGTGAAATATTACAATGTTTTGGATTATATGATATGTAATCTATATGTGGATTGTACCATATCCCAAAATTGAAGGAATTGAATCAGAAGCGATTCCAGATTTTATTTCGTTTTTTGAAAATGAACAAAACAAACGTATTCCTAATTCAAAATTTTACAAAATTCATAAAATTCTTAACATAATAAAAATTCCATAAAATTCAAAACACTGGACAAAATTTACAAATTTTGATTCTCAATACATATAATAATTATTTATATTACACTTTTTAGGTTAAGATTTGGGTATTGTTGAATCTGTGCCAAGGTTTTTAAAATATACCAACAAATCTACCGAGAAAAGATTTTAAACGATGCTTTGTTACCTCGTGCACGTAAACATTTCGGTAGAAACCCTTGGATGTTTCAACAAGACTCGACAACATCCCATAAAGCCTGTGAGACCCAACGTTTTTTACAAGAGAAAGTTCCCAGCATCATTTCTTCACAACAATGGCCACCATATTGCCCGGACTTAACCCAATGGATTTTTCCATATGGTCCATTCTGGAGGCCAAAGTATTAACTAAAAAGTATGAGACGGTCGACGCCTTAAAGATTGCTCTAGAGATCTGCTCCCGCGACAAAATACCATCAGACCACATTCGTGTAGCGTATGAAGTGTTCTTGGACAGGCTCGATGTTTTTACGATATACTGAAGTTTTGAAATAAAAAAAATAGAAATTGACAAATTTAAAGCATTTTTAATTAGTAACATTTCGAACCAATTTATAAGGGAAAATGAACTGTATAGGTTCTGAATTGTCAGTAGCCACATCCGTTTGTGTTTTATTTTAATGCTGGACGGTGTTTGCCAACCGATAACTTCTGTACATCGCTTGAACTGGCAAAAATATGTTTAGAACAAAATACTCATCTACAGGGCATGATTCGCATGAATCAAGATGGCAATCCGGTTTTTCTAAAATTAAAATGGCCAATCGATTTGAATCGAAAAAAAAGAAAATGTAGTGGGGGCATGGCGGGACAAACGCGAAGTATATTTCTTATCAACTAAAGAACTCAGAACAATGGAAGTTGCAAAAACGATAGAAACAAGCAAGATATTAAAAAACCTATAACATTATTCTTTCATACAATAAAGTTGAGCAAGGCGTGTCGGATCAATTGCCCAGCTATTTTTATTTCCTTCGAAAACCATAAGATGGTATCATAAAGAAGCGTTTGAATTTCTATTAAATACAGCAATAGTTAACGCTTTAATACTTTATAACAGTTGTCACAAAATAGTGAAAATCGCTAACTTTAAATTAATCGTGATTTTTGGGTTTAATGGTTAGCTGGGTTTGCAAGAAATATGTGATAGTAATATATTTTTTAGTTTAGGTAAAAAAAATCAATGTGTTAATTTATGTATATGTTACGGTTAAAGTCCAAAATCGGTAAAGGTCAAAAATTCGATGAAATGATTGTTGACCTTCCCCCCGACATCCACGTAGTTTCATTTTTTTTCCTCATCAGAGGGCTAAGCGTCATTAGGGGCACAATTAGCTCCCGCGAGTCCGTCAGAGTTAGTAAAGTCGTTTATCCCCACTGCTTCAAATTCCAATTTGCACTAATAAAAATACTCCGTGGGGTGAAGGGTAATCCACTCTCATTTCATAGATTTCAAAACCATAACAGTTTTTTTCAATTTTTATTCGGACATTTACCGATTTCGGGCTTTTACCGTCACATATATACATTAGTTACTTTGAATTGTTAAAATGAGCCGATGCGACTCAATCAATTTGATTAATAAAAACAAAAATAATTTTGTGGTTATGAACGAAAATAAAATGATTGCACTCCTATTTCCCTAGTCGCATCACTTCAAGTGACGTGACTACCCATCTTCCTGGTTACTAGATCATTAAATCGAGACGTACAAAATATTTGGCTGGCTGTTTTTTAAATCTTAGTATGCTGCTTTATAAACATTTCCTTGCGAGTTTTGACGTGACAGATAAATAAAAAAAAATTCAAACTAATGCACCAAATAAGATTTAAAAAATTTTCGTTGAGAGTTTTGCACAAAATTATTTAGTAAATTATTTAGTAAAAAAATCTAGTAACCAGGAAGACCCATAGTCACTTCAAGGGAATTGAGTATTTGAACTTGAATCACAGAATTTGTTTTTGTAGCTATATGTATCAGAAATTATTTTTCATCGAATTTAAACACAATTTAGCTAATAATTAATTTAATGCAAGTTTCTCTGTTGCTGAAGGGCTCTTAATCTAGTGCGTCTCCTTGATACCCTATATAAATTAAATGTTACGACCGTATATAAAGGTTATTCCAATAACAGCTTTCATTTTGAGATTAAAAAAACGAGTACTTTTTTAAGAGAAATCAATGAATCTTTATTTCATTGTAAAGAGGAAGGTATGCCATTAACATTTGTAAACGATATCAGCTAAATGGACACCACGGCTACGCTTGCAGCACCATATCTTTTTCATGAAATTTTCCATGACCAATTCGCACATTTGTGGCTGTATGTCCTCGATAACTTCACGAATTCCATCTTTAAGGTCTTGAATCGAATGTGGAGCATAGACCTTATCTTTCACGTGGCCACAAAGAAAAAAGTCTAAAGGTGTTAAATCACAAGATCTCGGTGGCCAATTGTGATCACCTCTTCCAGAAATAACACGGTCAGGAAACTTTTCGTGCAAAATTGCGATTGTTTTCGTTCCTTGTGTGCCACGTAGCGCCGTGTTGCTGAAAATAAACGTCGCCGACATCAATATCTTCCAACTTCGGCCATAAAAAATCATTAATCATAGCTCGGTAACGCAAAGTTCAATCACACCACCAGCCTATAAACCGCACCAAACAGTGACACGTTAAGGATGGAGAGGCTTTTCAACAATCATTCTTGGATTTTCTGAGCCCCAAATGCGACAATTCTTCTTATTAACGTAGCCTCCGAGGTGAAAATGGGCCTCATCACTAAAGATGATTTTTCGATGAAAATCCGGCACATTTTGATGCATTTGAAGGACCCAATCAGCGAAGATACGACGTTTTTGGTGATCGACTGGCTTATTAAGTTCTTATGTTAACTAAAACCCTTAAGACCTAAGTCTTTATGCAAAATACGATGTAATGTCGTTTGTGAAATGTCTAATTCCAAAGATCGACGAGGAATCGGAGGAATCGATAAACCTGGATTTTCGTCAACACTACGGGCTACAGCAGCAATATTCTCAGTTGTTCTCAAGCGACGCACACGGTTTCGATTCTTCACATCACTAACTTATCCCGACCGCTCAAATTGTTCCACCAGTTTCCCTATTTCCGGCCGAGAAGGTGCTTCACGACGACCCAAAAGTACTCCCTTTCTCTGTCTGGCATTATATCTTAGCAAGGAATTTGGCCACCTCAAATAAGGTTTCATAATCATATTTTCATTTCGGATAATGATAGTGATTAATTAATTCATTGATCCTAAACCTAAGTTATGCGAGCTGTGACTGCAAAATGTTTACCATTTTTGTAGTGAATTTTAACAATTTCAATGCGTTGTTGAAGCGTGTATCAAATGTCAAAAAATTGACAACTGCCCAAATAGCAGGCTTTTCAAAATGTAACCTCTTATTGGAAAACCCTGTACATAGGTGGTTAAATCTAATAAATGATTATAAATTATTTTATGTGGCCACAAATATGTTCTAAAAATACATTGGCCCATTTGCTGCAAGAGTGACACAATTAAAATTTTTTATTTTTCAATAGAGCGATTTGAAAATCTCACTATTAATTGTTTGTAAAAACGGCGTTTTTCAAAAGTGAAATGGGCCTGAAAATACATTCTAATTAGTTGAATCAAAATTTTCCTATTTTTACATTTTCAATACCGGACAAGTGGTGCAGTGGTTAAAGCTTCGGCACATGGGCCGGAGGTACAGGGTTCGAATCCCATAAGAAGAGGTTAAGATGCAAAATCGGATTTTCATTGTCGATTACAATCGGTGACGTTAATAAACACAACTAAGACTCACTGATGGAGTGCAGAGTGCAACGCCGACCCACCGTCCCAATGTATGTATAACTGTAGTTGTGTGAGTAGGTAGGTGAATGGGGATGTGGCGTGAATGCGTGATATCACAATGGGCTAAAATTGGCCTATATTCTCAATCTGATCTAAATTTTTATAATCCTTTATATTTTTTCAAAATTTCTTCAAGCTGTTTTCCAATATCTTAAAATGTTCATATCTATCGTAAATTGAGTAACTTTTATATGGTTTACCTAACCGGACAAGTGGTGCAGTGGTTAAAGTTTCGTCGCTTGGACCGGAAGGTACTGGGTTCGAATCCCATCAGAGGCAAATCGAATTTTCGCCATCGATTACGATCGGTGATGTTAATACAACTAAGACCCTCTAATGGAGTGCAGAATTCAGCGCCGACCCACCGTCCACGTTAATTGCAGGTAGTATAGTATACTGTAGTTGTATTGTGTGAGTAGGAGGTGAATAGGAGAATGGGTTAATGATGTGGAGGAGTGGTATCACAATCAGCCAAATCCAAGGGTGCGACAGCAACCACTCCTATATGGTTTACCTATTTGCATAAAAATAACGACATAAGAAAGTATACTTTAATACAAAATAATAAAAATATGAATTATTGGGTATCGTTTGATTTGGATAACTTGAATATGAGTGAATTTTGAGTTGTGTGACTCTTTCAGCAAATGAACGACTCTTCTTTCATCATTAGCAAAACATACATCGAACAAAAATTCGTTCATAAACGTATAAAAGCTGCTCGAATACGAACGTATCTGTAGGTAGAAATTTGTATTTGCTGGGCCCCTACTAGGGGGCCTATTATGATTTTTTTCGATAGGTTTTTTTATTCGATACTATCGAAAATGAGTGATTATGAAATTTTTCGATAGTTTATTTCTCGATATCGTTAGTATTCGACTGCATTCAACGTGACGAAGATCGTGTTTCATATTATAGAATCAAATAAAAAGAGAATAAATATAATTTAGGAAATGTGAGTTACAATTAAAATTTAATTTAAACAATATTATTATTAAATTCAGGCCATACGATCTCAAATATTGATCAAATCGAAATTTTAGTCCCTTGAATGAAATGGAGTGAGATATCAGTGTGCATTCTGATTCTGCAGGTCCTCCAGAGAAAACCGTGGACGGTTGGAAAAAACTGAGGTTATGTTACAAAAAATTTAATTTAAATATATTAACTATCCAACAATTACATAGTCGTTTTCTTACAATGTAAGCTGGCGTTACTTCTTCTTCTAAGTCATCATCATTCTTATTTATAAAAATTCCGATGCTCGATTCCATTATTATATCAAAATTATAAATAAATTTCATTTAATAACTTCAAACAAAAAAAAATTAAACAAAACTACATCATGACTCGATATTATCGGAAAAAAACACTATCGAAAAAATCATAATAGGCCCCCACCCAGAGTAGTCTAGAAAATCTCCTCTTCTCTCAAATGCACAATCGACATTTTATTATGAGATAATAAAAGGTTCTTTTCCATTCTCACAACGCAATCAGAAACCATCTTCTCGCGTTTCACTACGCCATTGCCATAACCAAAATCACTGCTCGATACAGAATTTGCTTTATGATAAGTAGTAAAAAAAACAATAACAGTATGTGATTAAACCACGTACAATAAATAAATCCAATCATATTTTGTTTAGACTTTTTTTTATTTTTATAATTTTAAGTACACATAAATCATTTTGTTTTTAATTAAATTAAATCATAATTTTGCTTATTATATTTTTTGTAATTTTTAATTTTTGTTTCAAATCGTATTACTTTTCTTTAAATAATTTATTTTTAAATAAAATGTTTATTTTTATTTCGTATACATTACATTCGTTTTTTTAAATAATTATATTTATTATTTTATTTTATATCTTATAATAAAAATTATAATAGTTTGGGAAATATTCTTTATGTCGTCATAATTTCTATTTTTTATGCTTTTTATTTTAATACTAATTACAATATGTACGTAGGCAAAATATTTTACTATGTAATATAATATATAAATTAACTGGAAGTTATATTGATTGGATAAACAAAAATACGTAAATCAGAAAAGTATATGCTGTTGCTATTATACATATAACTATTATTTATTAATTACAGTAACGATCAAAAAAGAAATAAATCTATTTAAAAGAGATTACATTATATATTATTTACTATAAATTATTTTTCTTAAAAATATAAAAGTGGTATACTCAAGAATCATTTTTTTAATTATATCAAAAAAAAGATAAAATAAAAATTGTGTGTATATCGTCGTATATCTCTCAATAAATTTGATTTGTTATCAACTATTACTCTGTTATCTCGAAAATATAAACCAATATATAGCAACCAAAAATAAAATGTATTTAATTGAACATTTCGTTTTACCAAAAAATTACAACTTTCTTCGTATACAATTTGAATTTATATTTTTTAAACTTAGTTATTGGGCGATCAGTTTTTAAATTACAACAAAACAAAAAAAAATATGTTTATTTATATGATAATTTACTATATTGTCCGTTTATTTTATATATAATATAAAAATTTATTTAATTGTTATTTAAGTACAAATAGAAAAATCATGTGCGAATTTAAAATATGTATGTAGAATAATAATTGCACGTATAGCGATGATAATGTTTATCTAACTCCGCGTATCCTATCGCAAAAAAACATACTTAAATATATTTTATTTGGATGGAATTCATCGAACTAATCTAAAAATAACGGACTTTTATTAAATATTAAAAATTATAATTTAGTTAGATTTTTAATAAAGTTGTTCGTATACTAAAACCAAGTACATATATCGCTCTAAAATTCATAATTCATTAGAGACCTATTTTATAAAACTACTCATTCCGATAAACTGTGTTGATATACGTGGTATTATTTAGATATCATCAAAACAGGATAAAAATTTCTGCAACATAAAACAATTAGTCTCTATTCTAACTAATAAATGCAATTAAATTTATATTTATATAAAAAAAAACTTCCAAAAACATTTCCAAGCCATATATTCACTAAATCTAAAATTATTATTATATTATTATTGTTTTTTTTTATTAATTTTAAATGTAAGATTATAAAATATAATTTTATCTTCTAATCAATTAAAATAGAAATGGTATATATATTTTAGTAATCTTTTTACGGATAGTTTACACTTAAATCGTATAACAAGTTGTGTTCAAGATATTATTTGTTTCTTATAGATTTTCGTATAGCATAATTTTTTAATTAAAATAAAATATTTTATTAATATTTTATTTTGTTTCTTGTATACATAATTTACTTAATTTGTGGTTAAATTATTCCCACCACTGGTATATGTTTATTTTTTGTACCGCAAAATTATTTCTGTTAGATTTTATTTTAAATTTAAATATACTCATATAAATAAAATAATAGTATACATAATTTTCTTATAATTTTCAATTTACCAATAAAACCAAGACAAAAGCCGTTTTTCACCTTAACGTTAATTATTTTCTCTAATGTATAAAATTGCAATCACAAAAATATTATAAAATGGACCGTATACTAAACAAATGATAAAAGAAAAATATACGATCGCATATAATGGAAATAAAAATTTAACTGAAACAAAATTAAAAATACAAAAAATAAAACAAAATTTAGCTACCATAAAAAATATTTTTTTTAAAAAAATTAATATTTATCATCATAATATCGTTGTTCTCACGGACTCAAATCTTGATGCATCGATGGATCATATCCAATACCACCATCGTACGGTTGCTGCTGTTCATAACCACCCGAGCCTAATGAATAGCCCATTGAATCTTGTGGCGGCGCGGGTGACATCATTGGAGTCGCGGTACCACTAGGTGGACCACCAATTGAATATGGTGAAGCTCCAGCAGCCTTTTTAGCTGCGTACAAATTTGCCTCTTCTTGAGCCTTTCCAATATTTTTCTTGTAACGAATCCGTTTGTTACCAAACCAGTTGGAAACTTGAGATACCTACAAATAATTTTAGCTTTTAGTATGAGAGCCTGAATAATATAAAAATACCATACAAATTCCCTATACTTTAACAGACTGGTATGAAATATTTGTAGAATTAATAGTTTTATTCTACCATACAATTTTAAATTAGTGAAAAAAATGTAAGTAACCGCTTCGTTTCTAGACGAGTCGCACCAGGCGATATATTCTCTATCTGTAGATCTAGTCTTTACTCAAAAAAGTAAATACTGTACGCACACATGCTGGGACTTGGAAGGTTTAGTTTATAAACTGTTACAAAACAATAAAATAATTTATTTAAATAAATACTGTAGCAGAGCAATTTATAGATAACAATCGACGAGAAATATCTAAAATAGGCCACCCTTTACAATTTTAGTAAATGGCACAGTGGTTAAAGCTTTGGCGTTTGGATCGGTAGATACCGGGTTCGAATCCCGAAAGGGGCAGGATGCAAAGGGAATTTTCATCTACAGATTACGATCTGTGATGAAATGGAACATATCTATGACCCCCTGACGGAGTGCAAAACTCATGGGCCGACCCATCTTCCATGCCATTATAGGCTGACATAGAGCTATGCAATGTGCAGATGGTGATAAAAATCGGACCTATAGCCGTGGACGTACGCCCTCGAATTGGCTGGCAACGGCGTAAAAATATGGACGGAAAAAGCAAACCGCGGAAGAGTTGGAAGAGCATTGGCCGCAGAACAGATTGCAGTGTAAAAAAAAAAAAAAAAAAAAAAGATGGTCATCAAAGTTACTAACAAATAGTTAAACTACCTTAGTTTGTAAAAAAGTAAAAATTAACATTTCGATATATTTGGGAGACAAATTATTTCAGTTTCAGACCCAAATACAAGAAGCTACTTCCAGAAAAAATGGTTTTCTACCCCTGGGTAAAAGATTTCCTTATTTTGCAATACATGAAAACTCCGAATTTAGGAACAACTGCAGAGCCTGCAGAGCCTATTTTCAATATCATTGAAAGTTGTCGAAAATTTATGAACTACAGATGCGTGACAAAACAGTGTTTATTCTGTCGAGCACCAAAAGTAGTTGTTTTTGGAACTTAAACAATTAAGTTTACATTTAAATCATGATCGTTTACAGATAAAATAATTTATTTCTTTATTATTTAATTTATAATTCACACACTAAAAGAGTCTCTATCACAATGAAACTTAGTAAATTTTTAACACCTTTTTAAATGTGAATTAACAAAAAAAATTAAATCTGCCACTACTAATCTCACTGCCACTAATAATCAATAAAATTGTATGGTAAACTGTATTTAAAAATTACGTATTTCGGACACATCTATGGATACACAAATAAATATTGCCTTACACTTACCGTGATTCCACATTTTCTAGCCAATTCCTCTTTAGCCTCTTCCGAAGGATACGGATTGCTCAAATGACTGTAAAAATATTCATTTAAAATTTCCGATGCTTGTTTACTAAAATTGCGACGTTTTCTTCTTGCATCCAAAAATCGTGATCTCAATATCATAACAGCTTCACAGGTCGACTGCTTCAACTGCATCTGAATAGAACTGAATTTTTTGTGTATAATTTGTACCATACGCTCAATTTCTTTAGGTGTTATAGGCCTAGTGCGACTTTGTTCTCGAAGCAAATTCATAACATGTGTCGTAAATTCATTGCACGCTTGTTCATATTTTTCCAATTCATTGTGATAAATTGAACGAATTTGAGCCAATTTAGCACGATAGTCAGAATGTTCGATGGCATTGTCCGATAAAAATGAACTATCTTGACTAGCCGCCGAAGCAGACGCCGCAGCACCGGCACCACCACCCTTTTCCGGACCAGCAACACCTTCCGCGATCAACATATTGTCCAATCGCATTAATTGTGGATCTGGTGGATCTTCCTCTTGAGTGTTACGTAGTGACAAAGCTGAAAAATACAAAATTTATCTCATCATATCAAAATAACAAAGTCGAGACAGAATAAAACAAAAGTCTAATGACTATTTCAAAAATAAACAGAACATTTTTTTTAAGGTAAATAAATAGAAAATCAATGATTAAACTTTTTTTTTTTGTTTATTTAATATTTCTATGTATACAGAATATGTTGAAATTGTCTTAAACATCAAACCATCCATTCATTTAAACATTTAAGTAGTTCAGACAAATAAAAATATGTGTAAAGTTTAGTGTCGTTGGGTAAATTTGTCTATTTTTGTTCTTGTAATATATCTATGGCCAGTGAGTGTTTATATAAAATAAATTGGCATAATACGATTGCGATTCAAAGCGATTGTTTCAGTACAGTATCAAAATTTGGTTCAACTCACATGATTATGTAACCAAAAATATTAACATAACGCGGTCTTGGTGTATATCAAGGATTTTATCGTTTTTTGCATAATCGAACGTTTGTCAGATTTAACAAAAGAGACTAGATCAAGCTTACCATGTACATATTTGCTATTTAAAACAGTTTCTTTTAAACTCAACGCCATCGGTCATAGATCGTTGGGTAAGATAATTGCTAACACAACATCGTCTCGAGTTCGATTCTCGCCGCTGGCCAAAAAAATTGGACAAGTTATAAAAATGCATTGACAGACATTATGTGTGTGAGCCAAGAGTTTCAACAATTAAGAAGAAGTAGAAGTATTTTATAATCGTCCGTCAATTTAATTTGTTTAAGATTCTTTTCGGCTTTTCAGACAAAATATTATTTTTAATGGCCACCCATACAATGTTTACGACTTTTTTAGTCGTAGAAAACAAAGAGACCATACAAACAGGAAACAAACCCTTACAAAAAAAAGTACGAAACCAAGCTGCAAAGAAGCTACCTATGAGAGTTCTCATTTTTGTCAAATCAAATTTTTAAGACAGTTTTCGAAGTTTGTTCATCAACAATGGTGAAATAGAATCCAACACACAATAACCCCCATATTACGTTTGTTTTGGAAAAATAATGCTGAAATTTTTGATGGAACACTGTATACTAATTTCCTATTTTCTGTACATACACATATGTATAAACAAATTCTTGTTTCTACAAAAAAAAATGTGTTAAGACTAATTTAAATGTTTTTGCGTTAACACAACATAATATGACTCGATTTTAAAATATGCTTTTCCTGAATATTGAATTAACCATTCACATCGAAAATTTAAATGAAGCATTTATGTTTTTATACACAAAAAAGCTTTTAAAAAAATATTGAAATACACTGGTTGGTATGAAAAAGTACAAAAAGCGTTCCCTCTATGGAAAGCTCATGGAAAAAATGGCGGGATCGTACGGCTCTTATATTTAGGGAGGCTCTGCTACTACACATACATAGTGAGAATTTCCTGTGGTTTCTGATTTAGTGATATATAATTCGCTAAATCGACATGTTCTTGTTTTCTATTATCGGTACAAAGCAAGAGTTGAATTTTTGTCTAATGAGTAGATAGACCAACTTTTTATCAGTACAAAACCAAGCTGCCACGAAGCTACCTATACGAGTTCTCATTTTTGTAAGGGTTTTGTACACGAGAGCCCTAGGGTTAAAATGGAAGGAGTGCATTTTTTTCTACTTTTGTGGTAGAAATATTGTTAGTAAATGGCCGCTTTGTTTTCTAGGTTTAAAAATACGTAAACATAATGGGTGCCCAATTGTCCATTAAAAATAATATTTTTGCTGGAAACAGATGTGCGGAATTTACGCATGCGAAAACGCAAGCTAACTACATGAGCGTATTTTTCTGAGAGTTTTCAATACGAAAACTTTCGAGAAGATAAATTTACCAGTCGGTGAAGATCGAAAACTTGCAATTCCAATAGACACATATAAAACTAAAAGTTACAATTAATGTATTTCAAGTTTGAGATAATTTACATTTTATTCTGTTTAATCCAATTTAAATAAAAATTCTCGCATCTGTAATATTTCGTTAGTAGAATTTAGACTTGGATCAGAGTTTTTATGAAAGTTTTCTCTACTTAATTTAGAATAGGTGAAAATAATTACTAAAAATAATATTTTCCATTCCATCTACGTTCGAAATGACGACCAGAATAGATATATTGGTGTTAAAACTATTTACGTAGTCGAATAAAATTCAAAATACCTAACGATATCAACAAAAAATCATATTATTTTAATTTAATAAATGACCATCTTCACAGTTAATTAGGTTACAACAATAAATTACCAACTATACAGATGATAATTCTGCAATTTTTTCTTAGTTAGGGTCAAAGTTCTTTTTATTATTCCAGTGGTTTCATCGCAAATTTTATGATCACATCTTTTACAGCTTTAAGCCGGTTTTAACAGGATTACAAATAAAGTAAGACAATAAAAACAAATTTAAGATATTTATCTTAACTGTATCTTTAATTTAAATAAAATATTTATTACAATGAACAAAATAATTTTCTCTTGGTATGTTAATGAGATTTAAATACATTATATCAACAACAAAATTTTCTATTACAAAAGATTAACACAGTGTCAGAAAAATAAAAATAAGGATAAGAATTTAAATTCTTTATAATCTTAAGATTTAAAGTATACTACCGTAAGAGGAATACAAATAAAATCTTCACTATAATGTTGAAGAGGTTGAGAATATTTTTGTGCCGCATGTACAAACAACGACAAAATTTATCAAGTTAAAAATGTTAAGATACAAATGTGTAGTGACTTTTGATCTGAAGATTATAATACATTTCTAATCTAATTGTAAACGAGATTTTAAATCAAAAAATTGTGATCTAAAACTAAATTTAGATTAACTAATCCATATAAAGTTTGAACTGATTCGGATCAATGGGTATCATCATGGAAAGCGGCAAACGTCTTAGGTTTATACCTGAATTCAAATGTTTAAAACTTCTGAAAAGTTAACAATACGAATTTTCAATGGAATCAATGCACAACACAATCACTTCTCTCGATGTGTAAACGAAAAACATTATTAAGAAAAGAGTGGTATAAAAATACCAAGAAATAAAAAGAAATGAAAAATAAAACGCAACGTGACCTATTCGACTTAACAAATTCTTTATCAATTAATTTCACAACAATGTGTACATCCTGAAACATCTATCAATTTATCAAGGACATGCCTTAATGATCTATAGGAAAATTACATTTGCATTTTATCCCATATGTATGTACCTACACTAATCAAGTTTTTTTTTTAAACAATACAACAATTGGGTTCGCATAAAGAAAACGGTTTATATAATTAATTTACATATTAACATAGATTATATTTTAAAAAAACATATAAATTATGGTCATTAATGTAAACAAAAAACAAGTTACCGAGTATTCTACTATTTTATATGAATGTTAATATTACCTTGATATGGTGAATAAAGTTCAAATGCGAAATATTTTGCAATAGATTAGTCCATTTGACAAGTTTTTCGTAAAAGAACTTTGATAAAACATTTCTGTCAAAAATTTTATTATTGAGGTGTGACAAATATCATATTTGAAAACACCGAGCCAGGTGCTTCAACCCAAATCAACACCTCGACGAATTTTAACCAAAATCAAATTTTTGCAAATAGAACAAAAAGTTAGTGAAGAATTCCGACGCCGTTTATATCTAGTCTTTTGTTTTACTTTATTTATTTTGCTGTCGCTCCAAATTTGGTGCTATTTGGCCCAGTTTCAAATTACAATTTTTATTTTACAGTTTTAACCATTTTTTTTCCAATCATTAACCTTTCACTCCTCGCTTGATCCTCTTTCATACTTCTATCTAATTTATACTAATAAAATGATACACATTCTTATACACGTTCATTCCCATTCGTATAATTCTGGCAAATTCCTTGCGCTCAAGAGAACATCGAATATTTGTCTGCTCTGATTAAATGCAGAGCATTTTAAAATCAAATGTTCGATGCCCTCCAAAACCAAGCATCTGTCACATAATTCACACTCAATCAAATTGCGTTTCTTCAATCATTATTTTCCAATTTCCATGATTCAGTCTCACTCGTTCTATTGTTCGTGTCATTCTAGTATCTCCCTTGAGTACCTTATAAAAAGATTGACTCAAAGGAGAACTAACCAACTCAGAGTACTTCTTACCTTTCAACTGACATTTTTCAACATTTTTTCATTTCTCTCCCATTTTCTCCACAGATACGCCTGAAACATGCGAAGTACATCTCTTGCATCCATGAATTCATAATCCATCTCTTTTCTTATTGACGGAATAAAAATTCCTACACCTACTCGATCATCATTCACACTAGCATCTGCATACAGTTCCACATGGGCAAAATAATTCATTAGCATTTTTAAAAACTCACTCTTAACCGACAACTCGTTTATCATCGCTCTTGTTGTATCACCAAACTTTAAACGCACACTTAGATTGCTCGGAGGGACTTTCGGATTTACAGGTCGAATCTTGGAAAATACATTAATATCTTCCAGAATCACCCATGATCTTTGTGTTTTTTGGTAGTCCGTCCCTCTTTGCAATCACTCTTTCATTTCATTCACCAACTTATTGTCCTTAGTCAACATTCGCAACGTCTCTCGCACGATGATCCACTCCCTCTTATAATTAAGAGGTGAATCACCCAATTCAGACCACAACGTGTTGATTCGGATTGAATTAATCGCACCCAATACCACCCTGTCACAGGCATTCTCCACATTCATCAACTTTTTAAAACCGACTTATACCGACATATACGCTCAGTCCATACGCAATTTTTGACGACAATAGTGCCTTTCGTAACATATCAGTCACACCAGGATGAGCTCCCCGTTTCGGTTTACTCACCCTTTTGATTACATTAATCTACTCTTGCAATTATTGGCTAATTTTTCCATATGTACTTTAAAACCCAATCGCTTATCAATCCAGATTCCCAAATACCTATTCAAATTTACACACTCAAGTTGCTCATTATACACTTGCACGTCAACCATACGATTCGTTCGAAACGTCATACAATATTTTCTCGAATTTACATGCAAATGCATTTCAGTCAAACATTCTGTTACCTGATTCACACATTCTTGAGCCCAACTTAAGGCCTCCTCGCTGGTCCTCCCCTTGCCCAACAGGACAAAGTCAACAAAGTCATCTGGAAAATTGCAGAATGACCTTGAAATTTTGGGTTATTCTGGATTGATAGCAAGATAGTATTTTTACATCAACTGCAGTCTGTTGAGACGACCGAATTTTTTAATACAAAAAATTCAATGTTTTCATTAGTTCGAAACCAAACTTCCATCGTCTTGATAACCTCACCTTGACAGAATGACCTTGTCCGAGGAGTTAAACCTATGGTTGAAGAGAGTCGGTGAAATTTTACTGATTTGGGGGAGGCCTAACATATATTCAGTGCTCCCTTCAACCTATACCCTCTACCACACAAAAGAAATTTTCTTTTATTCATGAACTCATACACCCATTTGCAAATTTTCCAAGGAAACCCCAGGCCCATAAGAATCTGATAGTTTCCCCGGAACCACGTAGTCATACGCCCTTTCTATATCCAAAAATACCGCCATGTTTCTTTTCCTTTCGCACTTCCCACACAAATTTTTCTACACTTTCATTAGCATAGTGGTTGCGACGGAACCCAAAGGTGGTTTCCGGCAACAAATTACCCTCATTCACAAATTTGTCTATACGACCTTTCATCATACCATTCACAATTTTAACAAATACATACATTCAGCATACATATTCCCCTGTAATTTGTTGCCAGATTTCTGTCCCGACCCATTTTAGGAATAAGTACCACTCTGCTTTCCTTCCATTTTTCCGGTATTTGAATTCTCATCTACACTTGATTGAGAATTCAAAGCAAAGCCACCTTGGCATCGAATTCCAATCTGGCAATCATTTTATAACTCACTCTGTTTATTCCGGAGGTCGTAGTTTTGGATATTTCTAAGACCCCTCGGAACTCTTCGAATTCAAATTCCTTACACATGTCGTTCATAATTTCACTTTCATTACCAGGTAACAAAACTGCATATCTATCGCACAAATTACTACGTACATCCATCATCATTTGTAAAAAGACACCTCCATTCTCTCTGTCATCTAACACTACATTTCTGCCTTGCGCTCTATAATCTCTCACTCTGTTAAACTTATCCCATACATCCTTAGTTGTGGTCCTATGTGTCATTTTGGACACATATTCCCGCCAACTTTTCCTCTTCGCCCTACGAATAGCCTTTTTCAATATTGCATTCATCCTTGCATAATTTATTCTGCATTCATAATATATACATCTATTGAACTCTCGCAATGCTATCCGTTTCTTTTCATGCCAATACTGATTTCTTTATTCCACCAACCATTCACCTTACATTCATTTCCTCTTACATGTATAGTGCACATTTCATTCACTCTCTCTATTTGATCCTCAAGTTGGTTAACCTCGTTTGCTTCATTCATTATGAGAATGTCATTCATACGTTCGACCCATTTCTTACCATCATAATGATCTCAACATTTATAGTTTAGAGTTCGATTTCAAGAAACCCAGATGATGTGAAATAATAATATGTTCTTAGGTGCTGATTTAAAGAAGCAATTGTGGAAGACCTATACCATTGTTAAAAATAAACCTTCATACTTCCTTCTACTAGACTAGAATTGTGTTGTATTTTCCCGTACGATCGCTAGGTATCTGCAACCCTCTGATATCCTCCTTGTTATGTGTAAACCGGATATAGAAATAGGACCGTTATCCGGCACATCTTGTCCAGTACTTGGTTATACAGTCCATTCTGGACCAGTCGAACTGGTGGTGTTTGGCCCATTGTGATACAACGCATTCACGCCACATCATTAGCCCAATTCACCTACCCACACAATTACAGTATATCACCACCTGCACATTTGCAAGCTCCATGTCAACCTGTACATTAACGTGGACGGTGGGTCGGCGCTGAATTCTGCTCTCCATCAGAGGGTCTTAATTGTGTTTATTAACAACTTCACCGATTGTAATCGATGATGAAAATTCGATTTGTATCTAAACCTACCTAGATGGGATTCGAACCCGGTACCTCCCGGTTCAAGTGCCGAAGCTTTAACCACTACACCACTTGTCCGGTTGGTTAACTAGTTAAGTTATATATGTTATTATGCAGAAATAAGTGGATCCATCCATCAGAATTTATTCTTTGAGCAGTGGGACAGATTGCTGTAGTAATCCGTTATATACAACAGAAAAAACACGTAAGGCAAAGATAATGTTAATCTCCGGTTAAATGTTTCAGTCTTTCTGATTTTTTTATCTTAGTGAGATTAATGTTTGAAAAAATTACTAACGGTTAGAGCAAAGATACAGTTTTGTTCAAAATAACTATGTACTATATTTCGTTTGATTTTTTGATTTTTATCATACACCATTCTATCTGAAACTTTCTGTACCTTTATCTGAACATTGCAAATTTTGATTACCATCGAAATTGAACTTGCGACCACCTTGTGCTAGCAAGAACTGCATAGCAGATATGAAAATCGCTCTATCCCATTGATATGACGACGAATTGAGAAAGTTTCATGGTTTAACCGACATCCCCATCATAATAGGAGTAAATTTATTCGACGCAATAAAACGGTAAAAGGTAAAGAAATTTCTTAAAGATGTTGTGCCAAAACACTTCACTTTTGTAAAAAATGTCTACCTCTCGAATTTAATCATTAGTCTCACTGCATGATACATTTTTATCGAGAAAAATAATTTTTAACGTCCTTGAAATTGAAAATTGTAATAAGAAGTCCCCTTAATATTCCATATTTTTAGATCGCCTTTCCAACGAAAAGCTAGATGTTTTTGAAATTTTTTTTTTAAATATCAAATAACGCATAGCTATTTTATACCTCTACACCGTGTAATATAGAAAAATACAGTTTCTCAAAATAAACCACACAAAAGAACTGTATTGGAATGCAAGACGTATCAAAGACTTGTTATTTGACAGCATGTTATATTTATTATTCGCTATAATATAACAAATATGTATAAAGGGGCTCAATAAGCTTCAAAACCATATAGCCACAAAAGAAAATAAACAAGAAAAATATTGTATGTATGTACAATCCAGTACAGTCAAACATACGGCACACGTGCCAAGAATACCATGCCTTTATAAGCCGAAACTTCAGCCAACAGAAACAGTTACTGCTCCAAACAGCTTCTGAAACACTTTTTATCTAACCATCATTGTTACAAAAATGCGCGACGCGTCGAAAAAAGGTTGACATTCCTGGCATTACTAATACACATATGTATTCGTATAAAAAATCGTATTACATTTCGATTAAATAAAATAAATGAAATACATAGAATATTATAGTGGGTGTCGTGTTTTCTTATATGAAAAAAGATGAGATGAAAATAATTAAGGTAAGGCTACGTAATGAAAACAACTTTTCGATTTCTTATATTCAGGTTAGAGATTCAGGAAACAGATTTATAAAAGAAATCGAGCTTACCTGTTTTTTCCTTTATTTCGCAGAGCACTGAAAATAGGGCTGGTTTCATGCGATGACAATTCAGTGTATGCTTCCGTGCTTGAGCTTCATCTAACGATTGATCAGTTATGTTTAGGATTTGTTGCAGTATTTCGCTTATATCTTGTTTCCTTGGCTCATTATCGCTTGGAGTACCATCGCCACCCTGCCCTGGCATACCAAACCCCTGGTTTGCCATTAATCCACTTGTATGAGACATCATTCGGTTAGGATCTTCCATACAGAGGTATTACCAAAATGAAATTCTGTAAGAAACGTATTAAAAGGTGGCTGTAAAATGGTATGCAACTTATATTGTCTTCCGAAATACTAGGGTACGGTATCAAAAACGTAAAATTTCTAATTATTAGGTATTACACAAACAATAAGATATTTAATCTTGAAAGATAATACATCTCTCATTTTCAAATCACAAAGATCTTATACACAGCTACTTAAAAATTACGCAAATATGTATACAAAAAACCAAAATTGACAAACATATTATCTTTATTAAATTATTCTTAAAAATAATATTCATCCTACTTTTTTTCGTTTATATTATTATTGAAAGTTAATTTTCCAATTTTCAACACAAAAAGAAATTATTTAAAAGATATTTTGTGTTTCGTATACTTTTCTTGTTGTTGTTGTATTCAATTTAACACAAAAATAATCACTGCACACTTTAACACTATCTTTCTATTATTTATGTAAAACTACACATTTCAAATTTAACTTAAACAACTTATATATAAATAGTTAACAAATAAAAATGTTAAATAATGCCAAAATACGATTAAATTTTATTAGAAAAATATAAAATTTAATTTTTATATTTTTAATGGCCGACGCGGGAGCAAAATAACACAACACACAAAACAAAAAAGATTTTAATAATTTGTAGCAATTTCCTTCATTACTTTTTAGAAAGAAACAAATATATAGGCAAAAATCATAAAGCTGTGCATTAAAGAGATGAAACAATTTTTCAAATCTGTCAAATATGCAATCGTTTAATGTTATCTCGTTCTAACTTGTTGTTTTTGTGTAGGAGTTCAGAAAGAGATGCATGTTTCTAAAAATAGACTCGCCCTATGCACTGAACCATAATTTATGTCGTCACCGATAAAATATAAATAAAAACAATTTGAATGTGTTTATTTTAGATTTATCTTTATTTTTATAAAAAATCAAATTCTCATTCATTGTTGCTTAAGAAAATAATTCAGTTAAAAATTATCTACACAAATAAAACAAAAAATATACATGTAATATTTAATTCAATACCCGATAAGATGTGTGTGTTGTAATTTCCTTAAAACCTGAGAAAATAACGTGTAATGAAGGCAATTCTTCTTAACTCGGTTATCTATATAGATTTTAATTTCAACATGAGCTTAATAAAAAAAATAACATTCTAATAAAGTTATTCCATTGTGTAAATATGTTTAAGTATCTAAAATAACAGAGTAGTAATAATAATTAGAAATCAGAAAGTAAAAGTTTAAATGAGAAAAAATCAAATAAAAAACTAAAACGAAAAAGGATTTGATTAGTTATCGATATTTTCGGTCACGTTCCTTATATTTACTACTGTAATCGGTGGTTTCACGATAAGGTTCACTACGATACGATTCCCTTTCTTTATGTCGTTCATCTCGGTATCGATGTGCCGAGTTATAATCCCGTGAGCTATGACCTTCGCGAGATCGTGATCTAGATCTACGCCGGTAACTATCATGTTCACGACGATCTCGGCTTCCCCCGCCACTCCCACCACCATCGTAATATTCGCGAGGTCTCGCAACCGCAGTACTACGATCATCTTCGTGGGCCCGCTCCTCCCGCCTTTTATTCATTTCTTTTTCAGCGTAAGTTAATCGATTATCGAGATTATGTTTCTTTGAATATTCCTCTAATTTTTTCTCAATTGATTTTTGTATTGGTACGGGAATTCTTGGGAAAAGTGTTGAAAACCAATCCAATTTAACTAACCATTGACGTAACATTTGACCAATAGTTAATATTTGGCCAGCGCCTGCTTTTACATCAATTTCTTCTTCATCCTGAAGATAATCTTCATACCAATCATATAAATCAGCCGGCGGTTGTGTATATCTTATATACATGAAACCTAAACAATAAAATCGATTAATATCAAATGATCGCTGAACATTTATAAGTAAAACGTCTTGAAGTCGACTTACCACCTACCTAAGGCCCTAATATATGGGGAATCTGTATGACTCAATAGGCCATTCACTTGTTTCCTAGTCAAACGTAATGTGTATAATTTATACAAGAGACAAAATGCGGTGGATACAATTCCACCAGCTCCAACCCCTCTCACCTACAAACATAAAATATAATTTATAAATATAACTTAGATGCTATAAATATTTAAAAAATTAATATAAATTTATTAAATTTTTTGATAACATTACCTACCCCGCCACACATTCCAGTTTGTCCAGCAGTCTTTCGTGAACCTCTTTCCCATGGCTCTAAATGCTTTACTTGATAATAAATTTCATCAACTACCTCATGATAAGTTTTTAATTTAAATAATGAGACTAAAATCATAATATACATGTTATACACGCAAAAAATCATAGATTCAGATAATTAAAACCAAAAGGACAAAATTTAATACATTTCGTACCTCTAACCTACCTTTGAAGTAACTTGAACTTTGAATGTTTGTTAATATCAAAGTATTTAGATTCATTGTCGCCTCGTTGCCCCATAGTGGTAGCACATTATGCTGCTTTCCACCTTTTTTCGCTTGCTGTGCACCGTCTATTGGATAAAATATCAAAACGTACTTAACACTCAAAATAAAATGCAATCAGGGATTTTGTAGGAATCATACCTTCATCATGTCCTTGATCCATTATACAGTTTCTGGTGTTTTTAAAATAATCTCATAACCTAATTTCACACTATGTCGCTTGATGTTTTTTTTAAATTTAAAATACTGTAGTACGCGCAATAAAATTAATGAAAAATATAAATTATAAAAACAGCGTCGAATGCTAAATTTAATTTATTGACGTTTTCAGCACTACATAATTTTCGTCAAAATGGCCGGACGACATAATTATATTTTTTTGTAAATGTTGGTACTCTTGATAATCTAGGGGTGTGTTTTTATAGAATGCGTCCGTTCAGTATCGTTTATACTAGGAGTCGAATTGGGCTAAAACACAGAATAGACAGAAACTTTATAACGCTATTTTTGTATGGAAAAATATCGACTCATGTTTTTAATCTTACTTCGCGAAAAGGTAGAAAAAATTATTTGCAGGGTACCCAATAGAAAAAAAAGTTCGTTATTTTTTAATTTTAAATTTGAAATATATGTATATTAATATATATATTATAATATTAAAATAATTACAGTTCAGAGTCGTAAAAAAGATAGGAAAATGGTCGATAGGTAATTTTTTCTTGGTCTACTCAATGTCGCTTCTTTATAATATCTATTCTGTACACTTTGAGTGGAATGTACATATGAATTCTTTTATACAAAAAATGTTCAATGGGTTGCGAATGTTTTGGCGAAACTCTGCTTTTACTCCAATTACCCAAGTATTTTTACTTTCAATTTCCTGGCGATATTCGTACTTAAGTACTAAACTTAGTCTAGTATTTTTCTAAGTTTGAGTTGCAATTTATTAAAATAAAACGTATGAAACGTGTCGCGATTATTCGAAACTGAACGAAACTCAATAAAGGAGAATTGTATACATGTATGTGTGAACAGAAAAGACAAAAAACAAAATGGCGGGAGCGAGGTTGTGCATAAATGTAAAATGCTATATTTGAAAATGTTAGAAGAAAAAGATGGCGGCATCCAAATGTGAGAGCAAAATAAAAATTTAGGTTTAAAATGAATATTTTTATTTTATTAAATTTGCGGTATAAAAATATACATACATATATACATATTATATACGAATCTAAATTATATTTTAGTTAATTTTTTAATTATTTTTTATTATTACACAATTTGAAATTATTCTTTGATTGTAATATTAAAAGTTTAAATAATTTTCCAAATAGGTACTATGATTATTGCACATCAAGTTTATTATTTTCGCATTTGTTTTCTACCTAAAAACTTAAAACTGAACTAGAAATTAATTAATTTATGAAAACAATATTTGAATAGATATAAAATATATTTTGATGTAATTTTATTTAAATTAACGCACATCTTTAAATTTTTTTAACAAAATTTTATAAAATTACCAAACTCATGTCGTGAACATGAAAAATAAAAACAAACCATGTACATTACACGCTATACACATTCCTACGAAATAAAAATTGCGGTAACACAGTATACAGTACCCAAGTATAACAAAACGAAAGTAAAAATTGAGCATAGTATTTTCCTTCGTTTTCATCCAAAATTAACGAAAGGTAATGTGAAGTTTACCTTTCGTTAATTTTGGATAATGATAGTGTTTGTAGCGTATATGTATACTGTGTTGTTACTACTTTATACTGTGTTACCGCAATTTTTCTTTCGTAGGAATGTGTATAGCGTGTAATGTACATGGTTTGTTTTTATTTTTCATGTTCACGACATGAGTTTGGTAATTTTATAAAATTTTGTTAAAAAAATTTAAAGATGTGCGTTAATTTAAATAAAATTACATCAAAATATATTTTATATCTATTCAAATATTGTTTTCATAAATTAATTAATTTCTAGTTCAGTTTTAAGTTTTTAGGTAGAAAACAAATGCGAAAATAATAAACTTGATGTGCAATAATCATAGTACCTATTTGGAAAATTATTTAAACTTTTAATATTACAATCAAAGAATAATTTCAAATTGTGTAATTATAAAAAATAATTAAAAAATTAACTAAAATATAATTTAGATTCGTATATAATATGTATATATGTATGTATATTTTTATACCGCAAATTTAATAAAATAAAAATATTCATTTTAAACCTAAATTTTTATTTTGCTCTCACATTTGGAGCCGCCATCTTTTTCTTCTAACATTTTCAAATTTGACACATTTTCTTTATTGAGTTTCGTTCAGTTTCGAATAATCGCGACACGTTTCATACGTTTTATTTTAATAAATTGCAACTCAAACTTAGAAAAATACTAGACTAAGTTTAGTACTTAAGTACGAATATCGCCAGGAAAATTGAAAGTAAAAATACTTGGGTGACACAGTATACAGTAGTAACAACACAGTATACATATACGCTACAAACACTATCATTATAATGTGAAGTTTAACTTTCGTTAATTTTGGATGAAAACGAAGGAAAATACTATGCTCAATTTTTACTTTCGTTTTGTTATACTTGGGTTCAGATTATTTTTGAAACAAGCTTTAGTCATTCCGTAGTTGTCCTTTAAAGTTTATCGTAATCGATGATGAAAATTCGATTTTGCATCCAGCCTCTGGTGGGATTAAAACCGACTACCTCCCTGTCCAATTTAGCAAACCAACTGCTCAATCAAAATTGTTTTATTACCTGTTTTGACAATATCAATCAATGATAAACAATGTTTAAGAATACTCTGCCACACATGTTTTAATATAATATTACCTTAAAAAATTAAACAATGTGCTCCTAAGTGGCAAGCGCTTTCTTGCGCTTAATTAAAATTCAATTTAATTGGCAAATATTTTTCCAACCTAGCTAAATTTATTCTCACAAATATTTATGCAATGTGACTCTTGTTGTAAATTTAGAAATTTTACCAATGTAATACACCTAATAATTATTTATTTATTTCCCTTTTCACAGGTGTACCCCAAATTGAAAATTATTTATTTTAAAAAATTAACACAAAATTCGAGAAAGTTATTACTTATTTTTATACAATATTGCAAAATATTACACAATAACTGTACCTTAAATCGTAGATATATCGCAAATCAACTAATAAACAACTTAAAGTGCCTGTTTCCACAACCAGAACGACTGTCGTGTTAGTAGAGTTTTGTTTTAGTTGTAAATTAAATCGGAAGATGATCACTCAGTGAGGTTTAATTTGTGGTTTCAAAAAGGTCACTACAACGAACATTTAGTTATATATGGAAACCACGGCGGTTCTGGAGTACAATAATTCATTCCATCATTATCGACATTCTTGGATGTAGTGACCGAACTTTTCACATTAGAAGCACCTTATTGAACTTTTTATGTCACCTGGCCCTGCAAATGACCACCCAAATTCACCTCACCTTTGCTAATTGTACGCCAGTTCCCTTATCGTTCGCTCTAGTTTGGGTTCAGTGGCCAAATCTTACTCGGTCGTAAATTCAGTTTTCAACACAGCATCTGTATTGCGTAAGTCCTTGAACGAAGTTTCTACATCAAACGTTTCGTTTTCAGAAACGAAACGAACGAACTAACTATAGGTTGAGGCATATAATTTTCGTTTCGGTCGGATCCGTTTTTTTCAATAAGTTTTTGAAAATTCTCATGCACATCGTTTCGTTTTGAGTGGTTCTTGTGTTATTTGATATATCGAGTTTTTTGTTTCTCACAATATTATTTCAATTAATCAAATATTTATAATATCATATCAACTAATTTAATAATAATGAGTGAAGATTTACACATTTACAAAAAAAAAACGATAACCATAAACGCATAAATAATTTGAGGTTATTGTTTAAGTTTTTATTGAAATTTGATCAACTGTTTGATCGACCTTTTCTGTGTGGTCTAGAGACTTTCTTCTTTAGATTGTAAGAAATTAGATTAAAAGCAGACCTCAACTTTTTTAACTCTTAAGTGTTTTGTGCGAGTCGAGTAACAGCGCATCCCCAATAGAATTTCTTTTTCTTTACAGAAAAATATGAAAAAAATTTGAGAAAATAAAAAAAAAAAATTTTGTTTTTTACAGGAATTTTTAACGTAAAAAAAAATTATTAGAAAGAAAATTGCAAAGTTTAACCAATTAAACAAAACCTTGACCTTATCGATTTTATTTACTAATAAAAATGTACTATCATGTAATTTTACGGGATGAAATACTATTACGGGATAGAAAAATTAATTTTCAGGGACATAACGTAATTTTTAGCGCCGCCGCACATTGGTTTTCTAATGCAAGGCTACTACAACAAAATACACTACGTCCATGAACTTATGAATACCAACTTTAATGCATAAAAACAAAAAATGTGTTCAGTGTATGCGGTGCAGCTATATGGATTTCATATCGGTATACAAAATATTTCATTGTGGTTGTGAATATTTTTCGAACGTCAAAACAATAATTTCGTTAGTATTTATATTGTTTAGTGAGTGCGTACCGAAAGGTTATTGAAAATCATCTGAAATTTTATTGGAATATTTAAATTTTGAACAAATACTAAACTAACTAGTTTAGTATAGTGATAATAAAATGATAGTTGTAATACATAAATAATTAATAAAATATAGTTTATAAATTGTTTAAGAAAGATTTAAAATCGTTTAGTAATTTTTTTTTCAAAGAAAACTGTGTATTAGTGATTGTGTGTGTGTGCAGTTGAACTTGAATGTGTGGAAAAAAATTATTTTAAGTTGTTTGTGCTTATTGAAAGATGGCTGTACTAGGCGAAAAAGAGAATTTAATTTGTACAAAATTCAATGGAAGTATAATACCATCGCTGTCATTTATGCACAGTGAAAAAATGTCAACATCGACAGATGATAGTGATGAATTATTAGATCCTTTATCGGAAGAATTAAGAAATATACAATCTGTGATTCATGTGACACGTGAAAATATAGATGCACTAAATGAAAAGTTTGCTAATTTGCAAGAACCACCGCCTATGTATGTTACAGAATACCAAGAGCTGACATCCAAATTACATGAATTAGAAGTTAAGGAGCATGAATTAATAGAAAAATTACAGCAAAATGAAATACATGAACCACCCGATAATAATAATTATAAATCATCATCGCAGCAAAATACATCGGAGACCGATGAAAATACAATTGAGGTTTGTGTCCTTTTACTATCTTAGGTCTTTAGAAATTTTCTTTGATCCTCCATTTTTATTTCCCCATAAAAATAAAATGTTTTGTCTAAAAGAAAATGTGTACATACATACATAAATAATATGATTAAATGTACATAATTTCATGTAGATACAATTTTAATTAAATTAAATATGCTAATTGTATTAATTCGGGATTATCTATAATCCTGTGTACTTCCTAAAACGTAATAAAATGCAATTCATTTAGTTTATTATATTCCATATAACCGTGGGTATATCGCCACAAAATGCTAAACATGTTTTATTTTTATTTCTATTTTTAGTCCGAAAGCAATTCAAGTACACTAACTCATCAACCAAAAATATTTTTACGTGCTCATTTACCAAATCAGCAACGTACATCTGTACAAGTTGTACCTGGTTTAAAGTTACGTGATGCACTATCAAAGGCACTCAGATTACGCGATCTAACAAGCGAAATGTGTGAGGTGACGCTTTTCGGTGGTGGTGACAATCCAATACCTTGGGACACTGATATTAGTTTAATTAGGGCCGAACAAGTTTCTGTTAGGGTACTGGAAAAATTTCCGATACGAACCCATTTATCACATCAGTATGTGAGAAAAACATTTTTATCGTTAGCATTTTGTGAATGTTGCAGACGGTTACTATTCTCCGGATTCTATTGTAGCCAATGTAATTTTCGATTCCATCCCCGCTGTGCGGACAAAGTGTCACCGTTATGTAATCAAATTAATATGGATAGTTACAATCAGCATTCATCGTTTTATTCGTCAAATCATAATGAGACTGCATCATCGTCAATAATGAGCGGTCTATTGCATCATAATCGTAACGAATACAACCAACAAAGTACAAGACATAATCAAACGGTGGGACGTCATCCTTATTCATTAAATCAGCAGGATCGATCGAATTCAGCTCCGAATGTTTGCATAAACAGTGTTAAAATTTTAAATGATGGTATTAGTTCACGATCTCAACAATCACAGACTTTTATTTCGTCAGCTGCTAGAGGACTCCTACAGCGTGATTTTATATTTCAAGCTCAATCAAATCCAGAACATTCACATTCGACACAAGCATCACCAACAAATACAATTAAACCAGTGAAGCGACCTAGGGCCCGGTCGGCTGATGAAAGTAATAAAAATTTGTTATCACCCCGTGATCCTAAAACCACGGACGAAAATTGGGTAAGAACGCTTTGAGTTAATACAAAAAAAAATATATTTAATTTTTCATTCTATACATTTTTTAGAATATTCAAGCGGAAGAAATATTAATTGGCCCAAGAATAGGTAGTGGTTCATTTGGAACCGTATACAAAGCACATTGGCATGGTCCAGTTGCTGTTAAAACGTTAAATGTGAAAACACCAAGTCCCGCTCAATTACAAGCATTCAAGAATGAAGTTGCTATGCTTAAGAAAACGCGTCACTGTAATATATTACTATTTATGGGTTGTGTAAGTAAACCGTCATTGGCTATTGTAACGCAGTGGTGCGAGGGTTCAACACTTTATAAGCACATTCATGTAAATGAAACAAAATTTAAATTAATCACACTTATTGATATAGGCCGTCAAGTTGCACAAGGAATGGATTATTTACATGCCAAAAATATTATCCACCGTGATTTAAAATCAAATAATATTTTCTTGCACGAAGATTTATCGGTAAAAATAGGTGATTTCGGGCTGGCAACCGCAAAAGCTAGATGGTCTGGCGAAAAACAAGCAAATCAGCCAACCGGTAGCATACTCTGGATGGCGCCCGAAGTGATCCGTATGGAGGAACAAAGTCCTTATTCATTCCAAAGTGATGTGTACGCATTTGGTATAGTAATGTATGAAGTTTTAGCCGAACAACTGCCATATTCACATATAAATAATAAAGATCAAATATTATTTATGGTTGGTCGAGGATTATTACGGCCCGATATGACAAAAGTGCGTACCGATTGTCCACAGGCGTTGAAACGTTTGGCCGAAGATTGTATAAAATTCAATCGAAATGAACGTCCACTGTTTCGTTTAATATTGAACATGCTTGAAAATATGTTAAGAACATTGCCAAAAATTCATCGAAGTGCTAGTGAACCGAATTTAACACAGACTCAATTGCAAAGTGATGATTTTCTTTATATGTGCTCTAGTCCTAAAACTCCTGTGAATTTTCATAATTTTCAATTCTATAATGGGGCTGGTGGTTTTTAAAATATTTTGACTTTATTTTATTTTTTAATGAGGGATATTTCAGTTTTGTTTTTACAGAAAAATAAAAAGAGTTGGACATAAATAATATTTGGTCTATGTGATATTAGAAATATACTTGTAATTATTAAAATTATAATTATTATTTTAAAATTTATTTTAAAATATCAGAATGGTATTTCTTATTTTATTTTTTTTTTTTATATGTTAGGAGATAATTGGTTTTTTGCTTACACTATTTTGTCAAGATTTATATTTAACATTTTCGATTTATTTTCCAGTGCAAAACAACAAACCACTTATTTTCTCAAAGCTAGGTAATAAGCAGATATATACATGTGAATATATCAGTCTAGTCGGAAGTGATTGTAAGCTTTCAATCCCAATTTTTTGATTTACAATCTGTCGATGCCAAATATAGTTGATTTCGGTTGTTATAAAATCGAAAAGCCTACATCCTCTGAAAATTAAATATTGAGCCAATAACTATAAAATAGTTTTTATAGTTTAGAGTTCGTTTTTAATACTAAAAAAAAATTTAATTACTGAACTTTTGATCTGCTCGACATCATTTTAAAGTTAAAAATTACCGAATAGACACCGAAGGCTCACCAAATACATTAATTTATATGTAATTTATTATTAACAAAGTGTTTCTAATTGTTCATGGCTCCTTTCCATGAACAATTAAACTTTGTTTTATAAACAACAATCCTCGTTTTTATAAGCTCATATACCCCAAACATATAGACGCCGCACATCGCGTATCTTTTTCCCAATTTAAAAAGGAATGTTGTAATAATACAATTCTACTAATGAAGATGACGATAATGTTATTTACTATGAAAAATTGGAAAATATATATGAGATATGGAAAAATTAAAAAAGACGGAACTCGAAGATTGTGGGTTAGGCCAACATTTCGGGGTAGAAATAAGTAAATACAATTATATTTTTTAGAAGTTCTAAAAACGAAATCTTTGTAATCTTTCAATTCTATTTTTAGAAATAGATATTCCAATATAATGTACAAATCCATAAAATCGATTGAAGCTTTTCCAGCTCTGAGCGCATTCATTACCTGAAATAAAAAGAACATATTAACGTACAGAAAACTTTTTTGGGAAATTTTCACCCAAGCTTCTAATTTTATTGACCGGTTTCTATGCGAGTGTACTTTTTATCATAAAGATTTAATTTTGATTTTCTTCAATTTGTCAACCGGACAAGTGGTGCAGTGGTTAAAGCTTCGGCACTTGGTCCGGGAGGTACTGGGTTCGAATCCCAGCAGAGGCTAGATTTAGATGCAAATCGAATTTTCATCATCGATTACAATCGGTGATGTTAATAAACATAACTAAGAAAGATGGAATGCAGAATTCAACGCCGACCCACCGTCCATGTCAATGTACAGGTTGTGTGAGCTTGCAATGTGCAGGTTTCTTCATGCTACATATTTCATTAACCCATTCACCTATTCACACAACTACAGTATACCACCGTATACTGTAGTTGTGTGAATAGGTGAATGGGTTAATGAAATATGTAGCATGAATGCGTGGTATCACAATGGGCCAAAAATGTAAACCACTGAAACCTTCTTCAATTTTTCGTTAAATGTATCCTAGAAATGGAATAAAATAGTTGTATGATAAAATTGGATCATAAAAATATATACAGGGTGTCCCAAAATCCGTTTACTAAAAAACACAAAAAGTGGAATAACTTTTGCACCATCAACATATTCGAAAAAACTTTACTTGGCAGTTTTTGTCGGAAATGAGCTCTCCTATCACCCTGCTTCGTTTTAGACGCGAATTTTGAGACACCCTTTATAAGTATATTCGTTTATATTTGAATTTGAGCTCACATTCACCGAAAGTTGGTTAATCTATAAAATAAAAACATATAACTAAATAAATATGTATAATGTTTAACGTGTAATGTTTTCACGAAAAATCACGAACAATTATTAATTTATTTATATCCCTATTATGGTTTTCGCATTTTACATTCCCGGCGAATGCAACTCACATTTTTGGTATTACAATTTTCGCCTAAATGAGCTGAACTGTCAAAATGATTCGCCATCTTTTTGTAGGCGAATTTCATAAAATTGGTTTTCTGTTTTCATTTCACAGTCTAAATCAAACAATGGAGGTTCACGTGTAAGAAATTATATTTTTATAACATAAAGAAAGCAACAACACAATTATTGACCACAATCATTGAAAACCACAAATGTCAAAAAAAATCGTTATAAAAATTATTATTCGGCTAGTATTACTAGATGTGAACTCGCCAAAATAAAGGCGAAAACCATAATACGAAAACCCAACTCCCACGGATTTAAGATTCACCGTGAATCGTTCGGCGAGGCGAAAACCATAATAGGGGTATTAATTTTTGACTAACCGCTTGCATTTGTGTAACCCAGTGAGCCATTGTTTTGTAAATGTCATTTATCGCCTCAAAAAAATCAAAGTTTTTAGTTTTTGGTTGCGCCCTTATCTGTTCACTCTTATACAAATACACTTATTAGAAATTTAGCGGCGCTGCTATCGGTGTCTATATGTTTGGGGTATAACTCTTTCAGTTCAATGGTTAGTAGGGTTGGTATTTCATATTGATTATCGCTTAGTCGAATGAACTTATTTAAAATGTTTTGTAGGTCCTAGTATTTTATCTCTTTGTTCTTTTAATATTATTTCCTGCCTTTGTGCTTTATTCGCCCAGTGGCCCTATTCGGTCTTTCCCTGGGAATAGGGAATTGGGAAAAATATTTTCATAGCATTTTTGTCAAAATTATATTTTTCTGGCCTACTGAGGGAACAAGTTTGGTGTTAATATTTTCGAAACAAAGTTAAATGGGAAAATATTTTTCCCTATAAAATTTTTGTGGAACAAAAGTTTCCCAATTAACTTTGTTTTAAAAATTTTTGCACTAAACTTATTCCTTCAGTAGGCCAGAAAAATATAATTTTGACAAAAATGCTATGAAAATATTTTTCCCAATTCCCTATTCCCAGGGAAAGACCGAATAGGGCCACAGATATTCATTTTAGTTTCTCCATTTGTATTGATTGTTGGGTATCTATTTTCACTTTCGTGGTTGAGTTACTTCTTTCGTGGATGTAGTGCCGATAGGGTTTGTTTTTTCTTTTCTATGTAGTTCTTTGAATTCGTATAATGCTCTATTTCTATACAGTATACAGTGTTGTTCATCCGTTTTCTTGGGTTTTAAGCACTTGCGCATCTTATGATCTTTGATCGGCAAAATTTTTTTATGTGTGCATAACTTAAGCTTGATGTACAGAATTTTAATTTTGGCATGCAAGTAGCCGTTTTTATTTTTATATCATAAATAGAACTTCTCTCGGTAAGGAGCTTGCTCTGTGAGTTTTATTTGATCGGTCCCATGTTTGTAATATTTCCTCGTTGCTAATAGGAAAATGCACAGGTTAGGTTTTCTTTTATTTCTTTTAGATCAAATTCTCCTACTACACCTCTGACCACTCCTTCAACATGTGTATGTGTTTTCGGGATGAAAGCATTATATTCTTCCTCTAGTTAATATTTTATGAATTGGATCATCTTTTCTTATGCATTTATTTGCTTTGTCAAATGTCTCAAATTTAACTCTGGCCATATTTTTTATTTATTTCTATTATACTTTTGGTTTTTAAGTTATTTTCTTTAAATATTCTTGCCAATATAATCTTACTTTCTTTGATGACATATTTTTTCTTTTCTTTTATATTTTAAATGATTCATAATCATAATTGCATACGGACTCAGTCATCTTCCAGGTAATCTACCTCTTCAAAATCTTCCTCTATCTCTTGATCTGAATTATCTAAAAACTCTACCTCTTCGTAGCCCTCTTCTGACATATCTTCCCTCGGCGGTTCGGATCGTGTTGTCCTAAAGTCTATTCCGTCCTCCTGCCCTTTCCAAAATTTAATGCATCTTGATTCTAAAATTCTATCAGCTGCAAAACGCTCCTTCCGGCTCTACATCACATACCGGTCATTATCTAACACTATCTTAATTAAATATGGTGCCTTGAACTTCCTTTTCAACTTATTTCTTTCTCTAACTATTCTTCTATCTAATCTTCTTTGTAATTCAGCTTATTGTATTTTTGTAGTTTCTCAACATTTTGACTTGCACAAGCAAATTTCTGTCTTCCTTTCCATTTAATTCCTCCAAGAATCCTATTATACCCTCATTTATTCTCCGTTTTTGTATAACTCCAAACAAAAGTTTTGATGGAATCTCTAATAGATCTATTCCACGTGTTATACAATAAAAACTCTGCTTCTACCAAACAGGTGTCCCAATCTCTCTCAGTTTCCTTTACTAATTTACTTAACAATGGAACGAGTGTTCTGTTGTAACGTTCAATTTAGCATTCAATCTTCTAAGATTGTTTTAAAATGAAGGGAAGTGAAATCGGAACCTCTATCTGATACTAGCACTTGTGGGGTAGAATAAGTTAACTAGTAACTTTTCAAAATTTTTAAGACTTCTTTTGTGTTTTTTCTCGCCTTCCACTTTGCATATTCATTGCACTTATTTCGAAAATGACCTGACTTTTTACAGAAATAACAGCTGACTATTTTCTTTGTTATATGCGAACCATTATTTGTCACTTTTAATGCATTCACATAACAAACAATATTGTTGGATACCTCGCGATCATTTCGTCGTCTATGCTCCTCTGTAATTTTTGCACCTACCAATTCTGGCGTCAATTTTTTCTCGTCATATACCTCGAGTGCTGTAATCAATCCATCATAGCTGCGTGACAGAGAACCTGTGGTATGTGCATTTAGTTTGATACGGTGGCTGCATAAACGAAGCGCGTGGTCGCCTTGTAGAATGAGTTTTTACTAAGTGCACATCCACATGAAATTAACTAATCAACAACGCTGAATTTCGTATGTTTATTTTATTTATTTTTATTTAATTTTATTTATTTTTATTCCACTTTACACAAACTAAAATATAGTTATTTCGACTTCATAAAAATTATATTGACTTTTTGGTTATGTAAAACACGATGTGTACATAAAAAGAAAGGCGACAATGTATTTTTCTTGCGTATCGCCTTCTCTTTTTTCCGATGTTATTTTTTTACGTTGTCGCATTATTTCACGCAATATTCGCACTTTAGTGCCCGGCAAATCACGCTCATGGGAATATTTTAGTACTTTCCATGCTTTCGCATTTTTCGTGTTTCGGATATAATGTATTTGGTTATCTTCCACGCACAATGAAATAGTCGAATGTGCTTTTTCATCCATTTTATCCCATTCCACACTCCATCGCGCTTTAACAACATTTCCATCCTGAATCGCCAATTCTTATTTCGCATTATTTCACGCAATCAATTTTGTAGTTCTAGATTATCTCTTTGTTCTTTTAATATTATTTCCTTCGTGGGTGTAGTGCCAATCGAGTTTCTCTATATGGAGTTTAAAAATACAATGTGCATTTGTATTTTAGTTGGTCTTTTCTTTTCTAGGCAGTTCTTTGAATTCATATAATGCTGTATTTCTATACAGTGTTCATCCATTTTCTTGTTGGTTTTGAGCACTTAGTGCATCTTATGATTTTTGATCGGCAAAATTTTTTTATGTGCATGATGTACAGAATTTTAATTTTGGTGTGTAAGAAGCCGTTTTTATTTGTGTGTCATAAATAGAACTTCTTTCGGTAATGAGCTTGCTCTGAGAGTTTTATTTGATCGGTCCCATGTTTTTATTATTTCCTTGTTGGTGATAGGGTTAGGTTTTCTATTATTTCTTTTAGATCAAATTCGCCACTAGACCTCTGACCACCCCATCCACATGTGTATACGTTTTCGGGCTGAAAGCATTATATTTTATGACTTGGGTCTTTTTTTCTTATGCATTTAGTTGCTTTGTCGAATGTCTCAAATTCAACTCTGGGCCACATTGTTTATTTATTTCTATTATACTTTTGGTATTAAGTTATTTTCTTTAAACATTCTTGCCGATGTAAAAGAAATCATGTATTTCGGGGTTTTGATTTTATATATACATAATACGGCCCTTAATCGGTGTAAATATTTTCTGCTGGTTTCTGTTTGGTTGGTTGTGGCCTCTTCCATTTTAGTTTTTTTAGCTGCTTCACCTTCATTTTTATGTTCGGTCTTATTATTACCTTTATTCATATTTGTTTTTTATTGGTGTGTTTTTCAATAAATATTTCCGAGTTATTTAATTTTCTGTTTAACTTCGTTTCTTTATCTTCATAACCTTTAAATTCATTATTGTTTATTATATTTTTTATTTTCACTTTTGTATTTTTGAAAATTGATTAATATCCAAATGATGTTCTTCATTCGAAAATATTGTAGAATTCAGTAGAAAATACAGTATAATAATAATAAATTAAACGCGATGATTTAAGATAAACTTTTTAGTAGTATTTTTTACATACGATGCTAGTAGTACAACAACACGTTTTATAATGAGAGAGAAAAGATGAGAAAACATTTTCAGCTAAAATATGTATAATTCACAATGAGTGTGTTTTAAATATTCGAATGCTGAATAAATATATTATTTATTTCCGCACTTCTCCACATTCAAATAAGCCGGCAGCCTCTCTAAATTGCTGGATCTTCTGTTTTGGTAATGGTTTTGTCATCATTTCGTCTGTCGGGCAGTAAACACATTCAATTATGCCTGCATCAATACTCTTTTTAACTGAATGCGTTTTAATGTCAATATGCTTCGATTGATTTGAGAATTTCTCCTCATTAGCAAATTTGAGGCAGCTTTGGTTGTCTTCATAGAGTATAATGGGCTCATTAATTTTAACACCAAAATCATTCAATAAACGTTTTAACCATTTTGATTCTTTCACTGCGTCAATTAGCGCAATATATTCAGCTTCTTATTTATTTATCTTATTTTATTTATTTATATATCGACATACATTTTGTGAACCCCACACCTCAATTGAGCATAGAAGCTCATTCGCTTTGTATGAGGTTCAAGATTAATACCCAAACTTTGAATGCAATTTTTCTTTCGTATATAGATATGTACATATGTATATACTGGTACATGTATTTCAGGCAACTACTTAAAATTTTGTACGATCTCAACTTGTCCTGGGGTAAGTTAACATTCTATCGGGCACCACCGCTTCATTCCAGTAACACAAATATAATTTGCATCTTCTTACGAAAGATCATTTTGTATACGAGTACAGCTCCCAATAAAGCCTGTTGATATTATTTTCGTTTTAAAATATCAGTTATTCATTTTTGAATTGAAATAAAAAAAATATTAAATAACAGACGTCTGTCTGACGCGAAATAGTGTCTTGTTTCGTGCATCGCCAACTAATTGTAGCCCAAAATGTACTGAACGTAAATCCACCATTAGATTTACGTCAGATTCAGCAAAATTGGCAATAACCAATCAATTTATCTTTATCACCACGAACATTCTTTTCAAATACTGTTCTTTTCCAATACTTTAAAATTCGTTTTGCCTCGTTCCAATCTTCTTGTGTAGGTGCGGAGACGTGTTGTGATAATATGGCAACACTGGCAGCAATATCGGGTCTAGTATTTGTTGATATGTACAACAAGCTTCCAATCAGCTTACGATAATCGTTCTTGTCACGCAATAATTCTGATTCGCCACCTTTTCTGTAATTAACACTCAGTGGTATTTCAGAAATCTTCGAATTTTTCATTCCGAATTCTTTCAGCACTTTATTTATTTAAACGGGCTGGTTGATGGTAAGCATTCCATTTTTATTTTTGTCCACTTGTATGCCAAGATATGTTCTTACTTCTAAATTTTCCAATTTGAATTCGGATCTTAAAATCTGTTCGATCATGTTTTCATTGTTTGATCATGTTTTCATTTGCGCTCGCCACAAGCAAATCATCGACATAAATAACCACATAACAAATGTCTTCACCTTGTTTTCGAATGTATAGGCATTGATCATTTTTTGCTTTGTATGAAGCCAGAATTTAAAAACACATTATGCACTGACTGGTTCCAAACCCGTGCTGATTGCTTTAAACCGTAAAGACTACGTTTAAGAAAACAAACTTGATGTTCTTTTCCATTATCCATTATCCAAACCTGGTGGCTGCTTCATATATATTTCTTCCTTTAATTCACCATGTAAAAATGCAGTTTTGCATCATAATAAATAACTTTCATACCTTTCCTTGCAGCAACTGTCAACAAAATTCTAAATGTCGTTTGTCGTGCAACTGGAGCAAAAATATCATCGTAATCAAAGCCATATTTTTGAGTAAAGCCTTGCGCGACTAAACGTGCCTTAAATCGCTGTGGTTCTCCTTTTTCATTTTTTCTTATTTTATATACCCATTTGGAACCAATAGGTTTTCTATTAATGGGCAAATTCACCAGTTCCCATGTATTATTATCGCGTAGTGAAACCATTTCTTCCATCGCTTTAACCTATTCATCTTTGTTCACATCGCCTCATTGTATGTCAATGGTTCTTCTGTTGCTTGTTTAACTGAAAAACTTTCATCTTGAAATTTTGTTGATGTCCATGTACCTTTGTTTGTGCGTCCGGATCTTTGTACATCATTTTACCATGTGTATTCTCTTCATTATCAACAGTCGACGTGTCCATTAAAGTCTCTTTATCACTAAAATAAGCATCACTGTCCGGAAATGAAACTGCGTTTGGCTGCAATGTCTTATCCGTGTCCGCAAAACTGTCATCAGCATCATGTGTAATCTCAATCGAGTTCAACTCAGACTGTTCAGTATCCATTCCATATCTCACAATTACAGTGTGATCGTCATTCCAAATTGAATCATTTGATTTATTCAATTTACCATTCTTTCGTGCTGTAGTAACGATTTTAGTTTCCAATTTTGTCCTTTTGTGTAAAAATTGAACATCTTTGCTAATCAATATTTTTTATGTTTAGTGTCGTAGCATCTGTAAGCTTTCGATTTAGTATCATAACCAACAAATAATGCATGCACGGATTTATTTTCAAGCTTATGCCGTTTCTGTGGCGAAATCCATACATATAGCATTCTGAACCAAAAACCCTCATATGATCGAGCTTCGGTTTATAACCAAACCAACCTTCAAACGGAGTGGTTAAAATCGATCGTCCTGGTAACCTATTCTGAATATAATTCGCAGCAACAACTGCCTCAGCCCAAAATACGTGTGGCATTCCAGCATCGATAAGCATACATCGAGCCATTTCCACCAGCGTCCTATTTTTGCGTTCAGCTACAGCATTCTGCTGAGGGGTATGCGGAGTTGTTCGTTGTTGTTGAATACCCTCTTGTTTTAAATATGCATGAAATTCTTTGTTTACGTATTCTCTACTTCGATCTGATCGTATGTATTTGGGTTTCTTGCCAAACATTGTTTTAGTCATTTCGACATATTCTTTAAATTTGTGCAATACTTTAGATTTCTTTTCAAGCAAACATATTACTGTATATCGCGAGAAATCATCAATTAATGTCAAAATGTATTTTTTACCTGACGCTGATACTGTTTTCATTGGGCCACATACATCCGAATGAATCAAATCAAGCATACTTTCTGCACGTTGAATATTTTCTGGAAATTTAATTCGCGTCATTTTTCCTTGTAAACAAACTCTGCATTTGTCGTCACAATTCTTACATTCATCTGTGCATGGTATAATTTTCACACCCTTGACGTATCCAAGTTTTGACAACGTTTTAACAACTTCACTGTCACTGACCCAAAATTCGATGCCATTTATGAATGCAACCTGAATGACCAGACTCAATATTTTCTTCAATTTTATTGTCTGTGTCTGCAATCAGAGCTTTATTTGTTTCTTTTAACGGCATAATCCCTCTCGCGATAAACCAACTGCCACTTGTTTTCCATTAAAACTGATTTTACATCGTTTGTCCTTTGAAAATAATACATCACAACCTTTTTCATTTAATTTATTCACTGATATTAAATCTGTCTTGATCGAAGGTGCCCAAAATACATCGTTTAATACCACAACATTATATTCATCGAATTTGTTCATAACCTCAATTTGAACGGTGCCTTTACCTTTAACATCAGCAACTTAACCATTCGCTACGGAAACTTCATCACGATAATTTGTGTCCAGATTTTTAAACAACGCTTTATTCGATGTAATGTGAGACTTTGCTCCTGAATCAACAAACCATCCACCTTTCGTCGGTAGCTTTCTTTTCTTTATCGCCTAATTGTGCCTTACATTTCTTTGCATAATGACCTTTATTGCCACAACGATAACATACTTGTATATACTATTTCCTTTTTCTAGATTGGCTTGATTTACTTTTACTTTTTTGCATTACTTTCAATGCGGAGCCATTCCCGTCATTCATTTCGCCTCTGTCCTTTCGACATTTATATTCATCGATTAACTTCTATTGCACAACTGCTGCTGTCAATTCATTTTCTTTACGAGATTCCAGTGCGGTTACCAATTTATTATAACTTTTAGGAAGGCTTCCCAACATCGTTGCACTTTTCTAATCCTCTGGTTTCACATCAGTATTTAAATCGACCATCTGTTGAAATAATTCATTGATTCTACTCATATGTGCCTCCATGTCGCCACCTTCTCCTAAACGAAGCCTCATAATTGTTTTCATCAGGCGCACCTCACTATTCGCCGTATTTTTCTCATGATACTCTTGCAACGCTGTCCATGCTTCCTTTGACGTTTTAGCATTACGCATGTGAATCAACTGGTCATCATTTACACTCAATCCGATTGTTGCTAAACCCCGTTGATCTTTTTTATTCCATTCTTCTAATTTGGTCGCTTCTGTAGCCGCTGAATCAATGCAGAACCAGGTCCCTTCTTTCACCATCAACATTCTCAATTTAAACTTCCACACAAAATAATTTCCATTATTCAGTCTATCAATATGATATTTTGCCTCTACTGTTGCCATTTTGTGTATTCGATAATACAAATACCTCGTAGAATTGACTTTCTTTCGATGAGAGAAAATAAATAATAATAATATCTCACAATAAATGTAACATCCAATTAAAATACTATTATTATTCGGTTACTGGGCCCATAACCTGTAGAATTCAGTAGAAAATACAGTACGCTATACGATGTTAGTAGTACAACAACACGTTTTAGAATGAGAGAGAAAAGATGAGAAAACAGTTTTAGCTAAAATATGTATAATTCACAATGTGTTTTAAGTATTTGAATGCTGAATAAATATATTATTTATTTCCACAAATATTGCCCAAGCAACCATATTACATGGACAATATAGCCGAGGCAACCATATTATATTATCATTTGACATTTTGCAAATATGCACGTTAAAGAAATTGATTTTAAGAATCTTATTATTTATTTCATTACTAACTTGTCAAAAATTTGATTAGTGTCAGTTTTATTCAGAATTTTCGCAAAATTATTTCCACCTCCGAAGATCTCCAATCATCTTCTGCACTTCCATCGATTCCTGATTTTTTTTGTATTGTGTATTCGAGACAAAATGAAATATTCGTGTTAACTCTCGTAACTGCAATTGTAACAACAAACTAGAATTTTTTGTTTCATCTGTCATTTCATCAGTAACGCCATCTCTTGACCAATTCAATTGACCAAACCGTTTTCTCCATAAATTCAATTTTATTGTTGTTTAAAACTGCTGGATGAACGAGTGTTACGAAATGTAGCAAATAATATTCAGTAGTTTAAATCAATATATGAATGCCTGTTGCTAAGGAAGCTATTTTGCAGTGGAATACAATATAATTCATTATGCTAGTATATTAAGTACAATACATGTTACGTTTTTTAAAAATATGCAAATTTATTTAACCGCGTCACAAATTCTTCGAACCGGCTGACACGTCGTATCGGCAACGTTCAGTTCTAAAAATAAATCTTGACAAAATTCTTTATGAAATATCAAATATCTTCTAGACTATTAGTAATTATCAAGTTTTCCCTCATCAAAAAAAAAATAATTAACCAAAAGATACATATAATTTTGATTGTGATAAGCACGTCCGCAGAAGTGTGTGTGTATAAGATGTAGTTTTAATTTGACAAGCTGCTATGACATATACATAAATACAAAAATACCTTATATAGTTTCAGAGTTCTTCTCAGGAAAATATTAACATGCTTCATTCATTTAGTTTGTAGCCCCATTTTAATTTATTTATTTATTTAATTCATTCATTTGTTAATCTCATTTATAAAATAACCAAAATATTATAATTTATATGACTGCAAATAATTTTGAAGGTTTGTAAAATTAAGTCACACTTTAGTTGTTTTAAATAGTTATACGCATTAAATCACTCGATACTAATTTTAATGACACAATTTCAATAAAATTACATATCATCTATAAAAATATATATCGCTATGATAAAAACTACTTATTTTGGTTTAGTTGAACAAGAAAGGAAACTTTTCTATTAAGATTAGGCCTAAATACTCCATAAAAATATTTCCCTATATTTGACATAATTTAGTGAGCAATACATACTATATTAGCACGAGTAAAATGATTAAACAAACATGTTTCAAGTTAGATCAATTAAATTATTCTGTACGATTTTCTTTTTGACATAGAGCAAAAAAATACTGTTTGAGATTAAGCATACGTTTTAATAATAAATGGAGTAATGTTGAATTTAAAAGTCAAAATAATTTTTAACACAAACATACTGCTTTATTAATGCCTTGTGTAAGTCAATTATGACTGATCTGAAACTGATTAGATTGTTAAACATTAAAAAAAAACAAATCGATGACAATTTGTGTACGTGTAACTAGAGACTACCAAATTGCATGAAATAATTTTTGTTGGGTTCATTACATATGTATTTAAAATATATAAAATCCATCCCCATTCACAAATCTATTATAAAATTTTGTGTGGGTAACTCTAGCAGTGAAATTTTGAGTTTAAAAATGATAGTTTTGTGTCAAATTTGTTCTAATTAGTACTTACGGCAAAAATGAGTACTACCTAGTTAAGGAGCTAAGGAAACACAAACCGAAAACTGCAAATCTGGTAACTAATTAACACAAATTGAACTTTTAACAATACGAATTTTCATTTTTAAACTAGAAATTTTCCGGGTTGTAGTTGTTCACACAAAAAAATTTAATAAAATTATTGCTTGTACATAAATATAAGTAATTTAATAAGCTATTAAATTCAACACACGTTCAAAAATTTCCTTTTACTTTAAAATAATTAATAATAAAAAAAGTTATTTAAAATAATGATAAAAGCAAATATCACACTTAAAGTTTATGAAATTTTGAAAATTTCCCAAAATCAAACACCTAATTAATATTTTGATTGCCATTGCATATTAAATATGATGTGTGTGAGCTTATTTATTACATATAATAAAATTAAAAACTAACATCATCAAGAAAGACTATATACATATATAAATATTATATACATGTATTAAATAATATACATACATAAAAATATTCCATAAATTACTTAGATGTTAAATTTTAATTTAATTTATTTTTATTTCAATTATGACAATGGCATTCAAAATATAAAATTATTATTCAATGAATTCTGTTGTAGTTAGTGTTTATGAAAAAATAATAATTATAATAAATTGAATAAATCTTAAAACAAGGATTAAAACAAAATAAATGTAATTATATTATAAAAAAAATATAAAATACTGTAAATATATATATTTTAAAAAAAAATTATCAAATTAAGAACGAGGAATAAGAAATAATTAGGACTCAGTATATGAAAAAAAACAAATTTGGTTATTTTAAAATTATTATTTTTAATTTTACTAATTAAGAAAAAAAGGATAGTTTATGTAAAATATAAAACATTCCAATTTTAAATAAAACAAGTAAAATTCTTTTTTGCAAATCACATGCATTTATTTTTATCTCTATATTTAACTATAAAAAAAATATTTAAATTAAATATTATTCAGCCTCTGTAGAATAAAAATTTAAAATGTGTAGTTGATATTTTGGAATTCATCGAAATTTACAAACAATTGTATTTATAATAAATAATAATTAAATGACTATCCTTTTTTATCTCTTATTAGTCACACACAAAAACAGTATCAGAAAAATAATATTACGCTATAATTTTAATTGTTTATTTAATTATTTTGACAAAAATACATATATTATGATTTTATATTTTATTACCTAATAATAATTATTTTTAAACTTATAGGGCCGACATTATCGACAAAAAAATAGTAATTTAAGACACAAAATATAAATTAACTAAATTTTAAAACTATAAAGAAATTAAAAAGAAAATGAAAAGAAAATTAAACAAAAAAATTGTAAAAGCAAACAAAAATATATAACAAATTATTCTTTCAAAAATTACAAAGAAATAAAAAAATTATTAATATTGTTTTATTATGGCCTGAATCAACCACATTTTTTAGAAATACAGCCTTGGCCAAAAGTTTGAATACCGCGTTTGGTGTTTTGATTTGTTAAATTTAGTGATATTGGTGTCGCTTCCTTGTACATCTTCTATTTATCTTTTCTTTTATTCTTCTATTATTTCAAAAGAAACTGGATATTTATTTCAAAATTTTTATTTAAATTTATAGCTTGCTTGCTTAAATGCATCGAGTTTTCCTAGTAAAAATAGCAGGATAGAAGAAAAGAAAAATAGAAGGTTCACATTGAATCGACACAATTATTGCAATATGCCGAAACAAAAAGAGTTAAGTTTAGAAAAACGTGTTGATACAGCATGCAGATACAGCTTCTGCATGAGCAAGAGAAATCACAAGTAGAGATTGTGCAATATACTATTGAGCGATTCACCGCTAGTGGATCGCACAGTAATAGGTACAGAACCGGGCGCAAACGCGTCACCACATACCGTGACGACCGAAAGTTAGTGACAGAAGCTTTACAAAATAGGAAAAAACTTCTTCAAAACTCGCTGCTGAGTTGACAATAGAAATTAAAAAACAAATCTATGCTCGCAGAAGGCTTCAGGAAGCTGGTTTGAAAGGCTGTAAAACAAGGAAGAGACCCTGGCTCTCCGAAAAAACAAGAAGGCTCGGTATAAATGTGCCCTAAAATACCAAAGTTTCACCGAAGAAGATTGGTCAAATATTGTGTGGTCAGACGAATTAAACTTTGAAGTAAGTTGACAATTCTATGCCCTAAAAATATTAAATAATATGATTAAATAATATTTTAAAATAAAATTCATCGATACAAATATTTTTGTTTTCCAAAGTGTCTACATTTTCATTAGTTCAGATTTTTGGTACAGCGTTTCCCCCTTGATGCGTCGCCGGGTAGAATTTAGTCCAGAGTGTGGTACCAACCGTAAAACACGGCGGGGCAGCATAATGGTCTGGGGCTGCATGACTAATTCTTTAGTTGGCGAAATGTTCGTGTCTGAGGGCCAAATGAACTCTTCAAAATACATAAACGTCCTAGAATCTGCGTTGCTGCCCTCATTTTTAACGCGCCATGTCATAAATTTGCCCGCACAATGGCATGGTTTCGGGAAAATGGCATTGAGATTCTGGAGTGGCCTGTCCAGTCCCCGGACCTGAACCTCATAGAACATTTATGGAGGTTATTAAAACGCACAGTCGGGCGCTACACAATAAATAACAAAGAATACCTAAAACGCTGTATGCACCAAGAATGGAGCGCCATACGTCCTGCAGAATGTAAAAAACTTGTAAGCTGTCTACCCAAAAGAATTTTTGCCGTAATTAAGGCAAAGGGTAGACCCACAAAATATTAATTTTATATAAATAAATAGTAATGTGAACCTATAAAAATTGATTCAACTCATTTCAAATTGATACTCCCAAAAAAATTGTAAGATATCATGGGTGCTCAATACTTTTGGCCAAGACTGTAGTATTCGTCATTACGAGGAATTATATTGTGCAACAGAATCAAATAGAAGCATCAGCTGTTGGTTCTATTTCTTGTGTTGTACAATTTAATGACTAAGAGGATTATTTTGGGGGATTATAAAGATAACTACAAAAATGTGTTTGCGACATACAGCAGTCCCATTGGGATGATGCACCCGAAAAGGAAAATAAGAGAAAAAGCTATCCTAGAGAAGTGGAAGAAATAACGAAGACAGAGCTCTAATATTTGCGGAACCCCTCGAAAAATATTTAAACTACATGACTACCACACTTCCGAAACCGAAATACTTGCTAAAGAAGTTGTGACAGAATATACGATTACATTATTATTAAAATCCTAAAGGAGCTGTATGATAGCAGCAGTAATTTTTACTATTAGTAAAATACATCAATCTTGTTAATATAGCCTTTAGAATCAAAATCGTGCTGAGTATGTGAAAAATTGCCTAAGTAATTATGATTAAAAAAATGGAGGAGAGAATATATTGCGTTGTACCACAAATGTCAACATACATTTCGAATACGCACCACACTCGATTTCTAAAGCGAAAAATTAAACTTACCGGACATTTGGTAGAACTGCCTTATATAATTAAAAAATATTATCCCTTATTAAATTGCAGAAAACCAACAAGGTTAGCTCTTTATATTATCTACTTTCGAAAGGAAGGTCATTCGTACAATCTTGGTCCAATTGCGAAAATTGAATATCAGATTCGAACCTATCTCATGGTGCGGAGTGAATTCTCGGAGACAGCGATGTCATTGAATTCATTAAGCCCAACCGAAATGGATTCCTGGGCTACGTTGCAAGATCTCCACAACAACACAAATGATAAAAAAGTATTTCAGCAACAACCAGCCGATATACATCATAGAGGAAGACCCCGACTGCGCTGGCGAGAGAAATATCATCTGCAGCAGAAATATGCTTCCAGATGATAAGCCTAATGAAAAATCTGTGTAACGCTGAATATCAAAAAAGGCTTGTGTTACTAAAATCGGGATACGATTTTACTAACGAAGTAACTAGGTGAGTTCCACAAGGCTCGGTATTTTATTCATTATTGTGGAATATTATGTCAGAAACGGAGTTTTCACCAGAAAGTAGTAGTGGTGAAAGAAAAAGAAGTAATAGTGGTAGACTTTGAGGACGACGTCTCGATAGTTGTTTGTGACCAAACTTAAGGACTAGGTTTTATATAAGGAGCCAGAGCTGAAAATGATGAAATGTGCAAATGATCTGGGGCGGTATGTTGTACCATCACTTCGAATCGGAAAAAGTCGAAATTCGAAAAAAGTGGAATCGAAAAGTGAAAGTTGTATCATTTTTGGTTTTCGAAAATGATACAACATACCGCCATTCGACTTTTTTCGACTTTCGATTCGAAGTGATGTTACAACATACCGCCTCATAACGTACGTAACCAAGTGTTTGTGATAACGGCTAGAGAGAATGGACATTTAATAAAATAGATGTGAGTTGTTAAACCGACTTCGCCGATAGTGAAGTTGCTTTTTATTTGTTGCAGTTATGGAAGGATGTTTCTGTGCACATATGAAGAATATATGGAGGTGAAAAACTCCCGCCATTTTTTTTAAAATCTGGGGCGGTATGTTGTACCATCACTTCGAATCGAAATAGAAAAAAGTCAAATCGAAAAAGTGAAAGTTGTATCATTTTTGCTTTTCGAAAATGATACAACATACCGCCATTCGACTTTTTTCGAATTTCGATTCGAACGAAGTGATGGTACAATATACCGCCCCTGGGTACTTGCTTAATATTGGAGAGAAAAGAAAACTTAGTACTTCGTAATTTCGGAAAAGGACATTCAACTTGTCTTGTAGTTCGTGGTTTACCCCGTCTGGGGCGGTATGTTGTACCATCACTTCGAATCGAATTCGAAAAAAGTCGAATCGAAAAAGTGAAAGTTGTATCTTTTTTGCTTTTCTTTCGAAAATGATACAACATACCGCCATTCGATTCGAACGAGGTGATGGTACAATATACCGCCCCTGATTTGCTTTTTATCGAAGACACCTCGTTCTGGGTCCGCCGCTTTTGCGGAATACCTATTCGAGTTATTCTCGCTCTCAGCACTTGTTCATACAAACAAATTTTTTTTTTTTTTAATTTTAGACTAATTTTAATTTATAGATGGCAAATTTGTAACAATCACAATAAACCAATTTCGAACGGATGAAATTATTGATTTGAAAAAATCAGTCTTCTGATCAGGTCGCGACGACTGATGTATTATTTTACAGTGGAATATTGTCTATATATTATATAGAACAATACCATGTAGTTGTACTACTAGCGAATTATGTTGCGTAGCGTATGAAATTAGATTTTTTCAAATCAATAATCTCATCCGTTCGAAACTGGTTGTTGGGATTCTTAGAAATTTGCCATCTTTAAGTCTAAAATTCAAATTATTCCGCGATCCAGCGTTAATGGAAATAAAAGTATGGGGTGGTTGGGAAGTTGATTGTGTATAAGTGTTGATTATCATAGTTGTTGTCACACAGATTGTGACGCTAAATGGAAGAATTTCCTACGATTGTGTATTTAATTCGACAGTGCTGGAAATAGACCAATATACGGAACAATCACAATACAAAACCAAAGTAAAATTTTTTGTCGCCTACAAGAAGGCAGCAGGTAGGAGTTCGTTCAGTTTACAAAAACAAACATTACCTATTAGATTTAACCAAACTAAAAGTTTATTTTAACGATAAATAATTTACATATTTAGATAACTTTGTCCCAGTTTATAAAAGAATTAACATCGTCCATTACGTAATGCTGAACATCATTTATTATTGCGCCGTCATTATTCGTGTATTGCTCATCCTTTTCATCTTTTGCCATTTCCTGATTAGAATGATGTTCTGTGCCATGTATTACTAAATAATCTTGAATTTCATTCCCATTTTGTATTCCTATCACTTTGAATTGACGTCCTTCCGTTTCGTTACCAAACAGATTATTTATCGAATACAAATTATTACTATCATCAGGCTCCTCGTCGATTTTCTCATCGTTAACGGTCTCTGCATACTCATCAGTCGTTTTTGGTATTTCAATTGATGCATCATTAATGTCACGCTGTTTTTGGCTCACTTTTAACAGTGAAATCATTTCACATGATCGGGTTTTTTGATGCCGTGTTAATTTGTATTTGGTCATAAATTTCTTGTTACAGTATTCACATTCAAAATTCTTTTTATTCAAATGAATGAAATTTCGATGGCCCATTAAATGGCCCGATTCAATGAAACGCTTATCACAAAATTCACACTTAAAACGACGTTCATTTGTATGATATTTTCGATGGCGATTTACTTCTGGCTGTGATGAGAATCTTTTTTTGCAAATATCACATTCATATAATTTCTCGCCTGTGTGAATTTGTACATGGCGTTTTAATTCGGACTGGAAGTAAAATGTTTTTGGACAGAAATCACATTTTACAGAACCCGTTCCTAAATGCCGTTTCTCGTGAAGTTTTAAGCTGGTCGATGAGTGCAATTTCTTCGAACAATATGGGCAAATGTACGAGCTCATCTCAATTGGTGATTTTTTATGATGCTTTTGGATATGAATGATCAGCTCGGATTCAGTAAAAAAACAAGATTTCTTTGATGTACAATGAGGACAGTTATACGGCCGAATATTTAAATGTTTACGAAGATGTATAAATAACTGTGATATATCGTTGCAATTCTCCTGGCAATAATCGCAACAGTATATATTTATTCTGTTATTAAATGTGATTCTCCAATTTTGGGTCTTTGTGTGCGATGTCAAATGCTCCAGAATTACATTTACGCTGCTGTCTTGACATAGTTTTAAACAAATCTCACATTTATACATCTTGGATTGGTCGGTGATTTTTAATATTTCATTAATATGTTCCCAATGAGTGACATCATCGTCTTCTTCACTATTAGGCTCGCTTACAAAATCTGATTCAATTTCTTTTGCTTCATTGATATCCTCTATTATGTTATAATCGTCTAGCAGATACTCCTCTTTTATTACAATATTATCAGGACAGCTTTCATCTTCGAGATGGTCTTCCAGTTCCTCTAATTCACAAACATTTTCATTATTTTCAATCATCTCCTCGACCACTCGATTATCATCGGAGTTTACAAACTTTTTGAATTCTTTAACGTCAGTTTGCAATAAGATATTATTCGACATCTCAATCTTCCGTAAAAAACAGAAACTCTGTTCCACAAGATAATTACATTTATGGCATATTAAAATTGAATATTTATCGTCATTGGTAATCTATAAAATAATAATTAGTCGTACAATACAATATGTTCTTGACTTTCGAAATTTTTTGTATACCTTAATATTGGAAATATACTCAATACACTCAATCAACGAATGTTTTTGTATTTTTCTCTGATTGTCGAATATATTTGATAGCAAATCATTTTCATCTAGACACAATCTACATAATTTTAAATTCATTTTAATTAATATAAAAAAAATATTTCTAGTGTTCACGATAGAAACCATACATTAACATTTGGAAATTTGTTTTCATTTGAGTTTTGACGGATCTAAAATCTGTCAAACGCAAAATGACCCTACAAACCAGAAATTAAATTGTTTTAACTATTAAACAATAGGTGACGCCTTCTCGATAAATTTAAATGATTTTGAAAACAAACGTCTTTATATCCCTTTATAAAATCAATATACATAAAAGGAAAATAGTAAAAAAAAGAGATTTGATTCCGTAAAGAATAATAAAAAAGCAAACATAAATACGTAATAGTTGGACCGAAACATCTGGTTCATTGTGATTGATGTGCATTGAGTTTGAGGCACGTGCGCACTTTCTTTAAGAAATTGAGTTTCAATTATAAAGAATTACGTATATACTTTTGTTAATCACGGTAATTAAATTTTTTTATTTAACTGTTTAAGATTTCCTGGATAAAGTTGAATGCGTTTCTTGCTGCAATTGTAATTATATAGTCGAGGAAGCGATTTCATAAATACTTGATACGAAATTTTTGAAATCATTCATTAAACTGACAGGGCCTAGTAAGAACCTGTATGGAATAGAACCGGATTGAGATTTGTTTTTTAGTTTTATTCAAGAATGGGAATAATGTTACGGTATGTGAAATGTTCAAAAAATATATGCCGAACTAGTTGCAACCACAAGTCTTGTGGGAAACATATACAGACTAAGCCAACCACAAGTATTAACGTAGTTAAAGGAATCCCCAAAATGGATTTATGACACCGAAGATTTGGTCACTTAAGTTCCAGCGTCATGAAAATATTAAGTGGCATTCCATCTGAGTTCAAACTTAATCGTTAAAACAGCAATAGTTTGACATGCATAAGAGGTAAGCAGACACATCAACCATTTAAACAATCCGGAACACATACCAAAGAGTTCGGGAATTTGTATATTCAGATTTATGTGCTCGTTAGGAAACCACTATGAAATGTTGTCGAACCAACAATGGAGGCGAAAACATTAACCAGATTTATGTCAACATTTTGCGAAAAGCTGGTATATGTTACCAGTATACACATTTTCTTTGAAAACCACGGCTTGAGAGTTGGGTTGGGAGTTTTTTTGTTGTTTCATCAGCACACTGGATGTAAATTAAAAAAATTCTATTATTATTTACATCAATCAACAATAATATTAATTTTGAACATCTAGTAGGTTAGTGAAACAACAGCAAAACTCCCCACTCTCAAGTTTCAGTTTTCGAACAAAATTTGTACTCAGATCCCAATTCCTGATCGTAGATTAAATCGAAGAATTGTTGTGAAAGTGAGATGCATGTTTATTGATGTCGAATTAGGAAACGAGTTCTGGGCGCAAGCAGTACCGAAGACATGCAACATAATCAACCGATCTCCAACACGAAGTATTAAAGACGACGTAACACTTAAAGAAATCTGAATGGGAGGAAATCCCAATCTTAAATAACACTAACGGTTCATGCACAGAAGCAAAAAAGAAAGAAACAGTCCAAAATAAGAGAGATGTATATTTGTTGGTTACTGTGAAAATGAAAACTCTAAAGAATATCGTTTATATCAACAACAATCAAGTCGTGATTTAACCTTAAAGGCTGATGTATTAATATAGGAAAGGCAATCCAGGAAGAAACAGTATGGGTCGATCAGAAGGATAAATGAAATATTGGCGCGATTCAATTTGAGTGAATGCAATCCTTATGCAACACTAATGGATTCAAATGTGAGACTTTCCAGATCAATGTTCCTAACACAAATTCCGAACTTGACCAAATGAGAAATGTGCCATTGGTTGCTCGCCGGTTGGTTACTAAACGAAGATCCTCCGTACAAGAAAGCATACAGAGTCCTCATACGTTTTACTGAGAAGTTATAGGTGGCCATCACGAGGTTCCAGATTGCTTTAAAGACCACTGGTTCGAACACTATTTTTCGTAACTTGTATGAGTAGAAGGGTATTAAAAAATTTATCGGCTTGTCAGACAAGACGAAGTAAACTGTTTGAGGTGTCCACTCACACAGGCCAGAGGATTTTAAACAGCTCGATTTGATGTGAAAAAGATATCAAATATTTTTATGCAGCAGTCTAGTGGAGTAAAGGAAATGTTTGTACACTTTTCATGCTTCCATTACCTCCCACTCTCACCATAGATCATATTGTTTCGGTTCAAGTTTGCTATCAGGGGCGGAGGAGGAGGAGGAGGAGGAGGGAGGAGTTTCATTTTTGTAAGATTTTCACTCTTGATTATGTATTTTCCGAAACAAGCCTTATATGGCTCAACCAGTCAGACTTAAGTTCTTAAGTTGTGCTCCGTTTTGGACCACTTAAAAGAGCGGTACGACCACCAATATAAAATTTAAAGAAGCCTATAAAATTTTGGTGATTGTAGCACTAACCGAAGTGGTGCAATCGGCGTGTAACTTAAGCTCTTAAGTCTGACTGGTTGAGGCATTACTTAGGTTTAGTAAAACAAAAAAAAACACTCCAGTGGCGTTACAAAGTTTAAGACTCAAGAATTGTTCACGAATAGTGGAGTGAATAACTTGTCGCTAATTTCTTTCTTAGCCAGAATGTTACGACAAATATAAAATTATCGTCATAGTTAATTGGATAAGATATAATTTACGTTAAACACCAACAAAGATGAACACGTTTTTGTTCATAACTTATTGAAATTTGTTAAGCCAACCCTTTTACTGGCAATTCTATCAATTTCATAGTTAAAACTAATTTTGAAAATATTTTCATTTTATTTACTCTCAGTAATCAAAGCGTTTTATTTAATGCGATAAGACGAATTTAATACACCCCATCCGTTTATTAATAATCCCGAATAGTTTTCATAAAGACACTTTATTTAGCACTTCATATTTTCAAATTGTGACATTATTCGAGATGAACGTGAAAATATTTGTTGGAATTTCTCTGTAGCTTTTTCCCATATGTTGTAACCAATACCGTATCTAACAAACATAATGTCAAAACTTATATTTTTCATGTCAATCAATTTTATTTGTGTGTGATTTTGAAATTAGGAAATGTAACCCTTTCGTACCCCAGAAAAAGTGCGTATTTTTTTTTATAATATGATACGTACCATGAAATTTTTTTTTTTTTTTGATACACCGGTATAATAAATTTCATCTCAAATTTCTCTTCCAAGTTTTTGTTTTTGTACGAAGAATTTTTTTTTCTATAGGTACTATCTTTTTGACTCCCAGGGAAAGAGATGTGTGAGATACAAATTCGAGTTTGGAAGGTACGGATTAAACAAAAAAAAAAATCAAATGGCAGCAAAAAAAACATAAACATTACCATTGTAGCCGTAATTCCAAATTACCATATAATTATTTTGTGTATATTGAAGAAAAATGGGTATCATTAAGCATCCTAATTCCTTGACGGAATTTGAGACGAATTTTTTGTACATAATTTACGAGAATTTTGGGAGGAGAGATTCATGTAAAAATAAAATCCATAAGCGTATAATATTTCGACCAGAAACAACGTGTTCGGTTCCCCAAACATAAATAGGGATATATTCATTTAAAAAAATTCAATCAATCATAATATGGCATAAACACGATCCAATACAGATACACAGATGAACCATGTTGTTGCTTGTAATGTCAGAATAAGATTGAGAATTTGTTGTTTTTTTTTTATTAAGATGTAAGTTTTTTGCAATAAATAAATTGTATTAAGATAGGTACACTTATTGAATGATGACATGATATACAAGATTGATCAATCTTATATTTTTTAATTTAATCCCGCTGGATTCATTGCCATCTTAACAATATTTAATTTTCTCTGCTACATGCCTACTTTTTGTAAGGATCCAAACAAACTGTCTGAAAATAAAAGTTCGCAGAACCTCCCGATTAAGCCGGTTTAAGAGGCCCTACTTTAAATTGAAATGTAGGAAGAATCTTTGTTTTGTGTGCAATGGATATTCTCTACTTGAAAATCAATATTTGACATAATTACAAATACAGGTCAACTATAGGCTAACACCAGCCGATTATTAAAGGATTTCAACCTTACCGAAACTACACGGCGTGATTATAATCCGGTTAGAAACAGTAGATCAATTTATGAAATATCGTTAAAATTGGGGTTTGCCCCTCGCAGGGATAGGCGTTTACGCGTACTAATTTTGCTAAGTCAAGAATTTACATAATGAAAGTCGTATCTATTTTTAGTTTACAAGATGTAAAGCTAGTCGTTATACAGTTGCAAGTTGGAATATATCGAAATCGAAACAAGAACCGCTAATTATCAAAAATTGACAGTGTGTGTGAAGTGTTAGCATCTTCAAGTCTCCAACTCAATACCATTGAGACCAACTGAAGCATATCGTTAAATATTTGGTTAGTACACCAACCATAAAGTTAAATATAAACAACGTTTGTGGTGAGAAGCAGGAATTAATTGAATATGCAGACGCGGATATTTCTGAAGATAGAGTAACCCGAAAATCAAATAGTGACGAAATATTTTTCTTGAATGGAAGTGTTACTATTATAGTTGATTCTGTAGAAAACAAAATGACATTACTCTGTCATGCTTGGGTTGCCTTTGATGCGAATGAAACAGTGGATACTGATGCACATTTTGTCAAGTATTACGTTGACAACAACATAACGAAGTGTGAATGGTATCCTGCAGATGAAACGATTGGAGATCTATACATTCAAAATTTAGAAGTTTAATTGGTTTACAAGATTGAGTATAGGAGTATTGAAATATTGAATCAAAGCAATCTTATACATAGGCTGCGGGCCAATAGTCAATTTTAAGTAAATTTTAAAACTGATCGAAAATCTGTTCTAAATCCGATTTTTACCGTAGTAAACGATTTATCCGACTATTGTCCTGCAGCCAAAACAATAGTTGTCGAATTCAATTTTGTCGTTAAACAATCGTTTGTTTGTAGTTTCATACAGAATATCTAGGCCAACTTTGACCATTTTTCAAATTTTTTTAGAAACAATTGATTTTTGAGATCCAGAACGAAAATATAGAGGATACTGTGCTCACTATTGTTCACTCCGGTTTACAAATTCCTATCAGTAAATCAATGTTCTCTGAAAAAATCAGAAAAAATCCATATTAGAAAAATTCAAAATGACTAAGTCAATCCTGTCGCAAGTTGTCAAACCATTGGCAAATGGACGTATTTATGTACATGAAAGCATACCATGCTTCAAACGAAAATTATTTCAAGAAGCGGCTAAATTGAAAAAAGAAGGTTATCTCAAATTTTCATGGGTCCGAGATGGTAAAATTATGGCGGGCGAAACGTTCCGAAGGTGAGAAGATCATCTATGTAAAATTCAAAGAAGGTTTGTTTAAATTAGCATCCAGGAAAATTTAGTCAAACTTTTTACTATACTTATAGATATACACATATACAGTAGGTTCGGCAAGAGCGTGTACGGTATAACTGTACTGAAAACTACAAGAACAAATATGGGCCGGGCTTAAATCGGGTTTCTATTGATTCCTCTTGGACGCTCTAAAACAAAAATTAGTTTACCTGTAACTGTTTAGCAGGTAACATATATGAAAGAAATGAGTGCGATTTATAAAAAAAAACGGTTTGAAGCGGTGTTTTTAAGTGCACGCCCGAAAGGACCAAAATGTCGGTTGCAAGTGCAGCCAAATTGTATATAAAAAAGTCGGAAACATTTGTACAAAAAAGGATTACATATTATTTAATGTATAAACATGTTGACGATTTGCCAGATAGAGGCAAAATCCGAACCACTACAAAAAAGGAGGATGAGGGCATCATACAGTAATTTGCTGAAAATTCTTCGTTTACGCTGGATGCAGCTGTGGAATAATGGCCAAAAGAAATATTATTATACCAAAACGAGGCATACAAAATAGAATTATGGAACATGGCTACGCTTATGGAAATACTTTGGTCAAACCACTGGTGACACAAAAATACATTGAAAAGCGACTACAGTTGGCGAATGAATATTAAAACCGACTGCACGAGTGCGAGCGAAAATTTATAATTTTTGATCCGCATGCTAAACCAATAAAAACGCTTGAAAATGTTTCTCCATCATTTTTTTCCATATAAAAATTCCCATGCGAGTTAAATTATTTTTATCTTTTTGCTACTTGGTCCGCAGACGACCAACCTACAGATATAAAAAATGTTGCTTTAAAATAAAATGAGCAAGCGCTTTGCTATTTTGTGACAAGTATTTGTCATTAAATTTTTAGTTTGGCTTGTGTTCGCAAATTTTTATAAATTGAAGAGAATTAAAATAATTTGATTTAGAAATCTTATTTATTGATTGTACTGTACAAATTTTTAACGCACAGTCGATTTTTTTTCAGAATATCCCATTCGGGTGGGGTCTGCGTTTTTGATATTTGCGATTTAATCTCTTAGTTGTGAGTATCTTCAAAAAAGTTTTAATAGATTTGCCTCTTCATATTTCTGTTGTTTAACTCTCGAAAGATATGAGCAGCTTTTGTGTTCAATTTTTCATGAATTACATTCTCAATACAGGCCCATATTAATTGTTTAAATCCATCTTTGATGTGGACGACATATTGACTGCCCTCACTATCTCCAGCTTTATTAATAAAATTCAACGGATCGTTCATAATAACCGAGATGTACTGATGCAGGTTTTCTAATCATGTTAACATTTTTTATCACACATTAATTTCTATACGTACGGAATTGAATTTGATTGCTAGGACGATAAAATTCGATTAAAATTATCTAGAATTCTCGATGTATTAATACCAATGATTTGCCAAGGCCCTGTTGCGCATCGTTTGTCAAAACGTATTTGAAACATTAAAGTCGATTGTCCGCTCGATCTCTGTTACCATAATAGAATCCCGAAACTCTTGACAGAAGTGTTTAAAATTAACATTTCAATAGATTTCAGGATTATCTGTGGGGGAGGAGGAAAGGGCGGCGGTACAAGTGCCCGTAATATTGATGTTTCTGCAGTTGGAGTAATATAGGGAACTCAATCGTAGGACACAATACGCACAAAATCTTTCGATGGTAACAAAAACACAATGGCATCAATTTCCATCGAATGAAGGAAACGTCAAATAATGTAGACGAATTTTATTGAGCAAAAACTATTAGTTAATAACTTCAGACTGTGAGTGCGGGTAAAATCTCACAGTCGTGCAGCAACCTTAAAACAAAGATTGGACGAATATTGTATAGGGTTTTCCAATAAGAGTGATATGATTTCTTTAAAAAAAAAACACACTAATTGTTAAGGAAATTGAAATGTTTTTTATTTAATGTGAAGTACAATCGATAGAATTAAGTTTTGAATGAAACGTCATTCAAATGGCCTCCACGACTTCTTCTGCAGGAACGAATTCGATTAACCCAATTTTTGAGCACTCTTTCCACTAAATCAAGTCGTATATCATGAATAGCACGTTCAATATTGAATTGTAAAGCTTGAACAGAGTTTGGTTTATTGCTAAAGACCAATGACTTCAAGTAACCCTACAAGAAATAGTCTAATGGTGTTAAATCACAACTTCTTGGAGGCCATTCAATATCACAATTTCTTGAAATAATCGAATTTCCAAACTTTTCTCGCAACAATTCAAATGTTGCACTTGCTGTGTGGCACGTAGCCCCGTATTGTCGGAACCAAATGTTGTCAAGATCAACTTCTTCCAATTTCGGCCATAAAAAGTTGGTTATCATCGATCTATACCGATCTCCATTGACAGTAATGGTGTTACCAGCTTCATTTTGAAAAAAATACGGACCGATGATTCCACCAGACCAAAAATTACACCAAACTGTCAATTTAGGTGAATGTAATGGTTTTTCATGAATAATTTGTGGATTTTTTTCGCACCAGAATCGACAGTTTTGTTTATTTACAGCACCTCTCAGATGAAACTGAGCCTCATCGGAGATTATTTTCTTAAAAAAAATCGTTATCGTTTTCAAGTTGGTCCAAGGCAAAATCAGCAAATTCATGACTTTTACGGTGGTCCAATGGTTTCGGTTCTTGAGTGAGAACAATTTTATACGGATGCAAACCCAAATCCTTTCTCAAAATCCGCCAGGTTGTGGTTTGAGACAGTTCCAATTCTTGAGAACGTCTTGGAATCGACAAATTGCGGTCTTCAGCAACACTTGCCTGAACGGCAACAATATTTGCATTACTTCGAGCGTTTCTTTGTCTTATTGGCACTTGAACATTATGTAAAGAAAATGTACGCTCAAAATTTTCAACAATTCGACGAATAGTGAGCACGCTTGGATGCTTATTACGACTATAAAATGGCAAAAGCGCACGAAAAGTTGCAATTGGAGAACGATTATTTTGATAATAAAACTGAATAATTTGTAAACGTTGTTCTTGCGTATATCTCACCATGGTAAAATTGTAAACATTACTGAATACAATGAAATAAAAAATGACAGATCATGACATATTACAAATGGCCGAAACGTCACTTAAAAATCATATCGTTCCTATTGGAAAACCCTATACAGTATATTTTGATTTGGTGTGCGCAGTGTGATTTTAATAAGGTAGTGAATAATCTGAAGTAAAGTGTTATCCAACAACCCAAATGACAGACGGGGCACACCGAACTACGCAGACGAGTTAGAGATGCGTACCCAGAATGAAATAAGGCGAACAACGGGATCAGTTCCTGATCAGTCACCGTCACTGCCTCGTAATGCACCACCAAAATCTGTCAAATCCGTTGCAGCTGCAGTAGTCAAATTAGTTCCGCTAACACCTCAGGACCCGCGAATATGGTTCCATATCATCGAATCACCACAGTTCGCACTTGGAAAAATTACTTCTGAAGTATCCAAATATCATCATCTCCTTGGTGCACTCAACGACCGAATCATCAATGACGTCAGCGACATTATCATCGGTCCTCGTTCTTGCACACCATTTTCCGATATAAAGAAGGAAATTTTGGACAGATCGCGTGAATTAAAACAGACCCAAATTCATCGGCTACGAAGATGTGAATGAAGATGTGATAAAGAAGATCTGGATGAATCGAGTTTACCGGTCCGTGCACAAGAAATTTTTGCATCCATGACCGATTCATTATCAGCAATAAAACTGGCCGAGCTAGCAGACAGAATTCTCGAAACAATGGCTCAAACACATGTAATATCGATTAATTACGCCACCAATTAGGAATAATGATTCCTCATTTGCTAATCAAATTAGTGAGATCATTCGACGGTTAGATAATATGGATCGCAATTACCAGAGAGTCGTTCTCGGGATACCAACAGAGCACGGAGCTATTCGAATAAACGTGAGTTTTCTGGCAGTCAACAGTCCTCATCAGCGGATAATGATACACCACGATTATGTTTCCGATATAACGATTTAAGGAATTAAAATTGCAAAACGTACTGTCTCAAGTGGGAGGAATTTAAGTGAAAAAACTAAACTCTCCGGTGCAGATGGCGACGTGTTCCGGCAACTCTCAAAACTGCCGCCTTAAAATCTTCCCGCCGCCTTAAAGTCATGCCAGTAGCCAAGGGCGATCAGAGTAAACACAACCCTGATTTTTACTTATATGCAGCGAACGGGTTGCAACTTAAAACCTTCGGAAATCAAAGAATCGACTTAGACCTAGATCTCAGGTGACAATTCACTTGGACATTTGTGGTGGCACAGGTAACAATGACGATCATTGGGGCTGATTTCAACCAGTCAGGATTGTTAGTCGATATTCCGCGTGGCAGATTACTAGACCCTCTAATATCGTTGTTTTCACTAACCGTTAAAGTTCATGATAATACACCCACTGTTCGTGTAATCGACTCCAGTATCATCGACACTCGTATTCTTCCACTATTAACCAAATTCGAGGAAATCACTCACAAGATTCAGGCACAAAAACCGATAAAACATCAAGTCACCCATCACATAGTGATTCGTGGACCTCCGGTTTTGCTAAACCTCGACGATTGAGCACAGAAAAGCTGGCGATAGCCAAAAAAGAATTCGACTACATGATCAAGCAGGGAATCTGTAGACGTTCTGATAGTCCTTGCGCAAGCCCGTTGCATCTCATTCCGAAGAAAAATGGTGAATGGCGACCCTGCGAGAATTACAGGGCTCCAAACAACGTCACAGTACCGGACCATTACCCGATACCATACATACAAGATTTTACGTATCAATTGGAAGGGTTCACGGTGTTTACGCATCAATTGTAAGGATTCACGGTGTTTTCAACAATCAACTTAGTTAGAGCGTACCGCATCAAATTCCTATCGAGGAATCAGATATTGCCAAAACGATTTCCACACCTTTTGGGTTATACGAATTTACTCTCATGATGTTTGGTCTGAGAAATGCGGGCAATTCTTTTCAACGTTTTATGCATTCGATCTTACAAAATTTGAGTCTCTGTTTTGTTTATTTGGATGATCGCTGCTGGTAGTATCAAAAACACAGACGAACACTTGGAACATTTAGAGAATATTTTTGGTAAATTGGGCCACGAAGGGATCGTGATTAACACAGAGAAATGTCAATTCTTGAAAATAAAAATCAATTTCTAGGGTCATGAAGTATTAGCAGAAGGAATTAAACCTCTTCACGACGCTTTTTGGGCGTTCTAAACTTTTATAGGTTTGTTATTCCAAATGCGAGCAGAAGTCAAGCTGTTCTTAATGACTATTTAAAGAGTAGCAAAAAGGACGATTCCAGAACCATCGAGTGGTCTAAGGAAGCTAAAGAAGCGTTTGTTCTAAATAATTCATCTAAGCGAAGCAACACTTTTAGTCCATCCTTGTTTAACAGCTAAATTAGCACTGCGGTGTTTGATGTATACGGCACGGAAATTGGAGCTGTAATCCAGCAAATGAGTAAAGGTGACTATGGCGAATGGCAACCACTGCAACTTTTTTTCTGCAAAATTATAAACCATACAGCAACGGTACAGCGCATACGATAGAGAGATTTTAGCCGCGTACAGCTGTCAAAAAATGTCGGCATATGATTGAAGGCCATTCATTCACGTTATTCACGGATCACAAACCGTTGGTATACGCGTTCATGCAGAATCTGTCAAAGGCGTCTACAACACAATTCTGCTACCTAGATTTTATCGGGCAATTTACAACCGACATTCAGCTATATCTGGATGTGATAATGTTGTCGCCGATACTCTCTCACGGTTGGATAGCATTACCTAAATCTATCAATTACATTGGCATCACCAACCGGTCTCCCGTTTGGAAATATCTCTACGGATATCTCTACGAAAAACAGTGTTTGAAGCTAACCACAACTTATCGCATCCAGGAGTACAGGCATCAGTGAAAGCAATGTCGGACCAGTTTGTGCGGGTTAGTATTAAAAGAGACGTGAAACGAGTGGCTCAGTGTTGTTTGGCGTGCCAGCGATCGAAAGTGGCAAAACACACCAACAGTCCCTTGGGGAATTATACAAAGGTGGTAAAAAATTTTTCAGCGATCCATTTATTTATTGTTGGTCCGTTACCAATGTCGGAAGGGCAGCGATATTGCGTTACACTTATTGATAGTTTTACCAGGTGGTCTAAAGTAATCCTAATTCAGGATATCAGAACCGAAATTGTGGCAATCGCCGTATTCAATAATTAGATTTCTCGGTTTGGAGTACTTTCTTCGATAGTCACGGACCAAGGATCCCAATTTGCATCAGAACTTTTCGCTGAATTTTTCAGATTATTAGGGTTCGAGCACAAAAAGACTACTGCATATAATCCAAAATGCAATGAATTCATTGAAAGATGGCACAGGACACTGAAAATGGCTATCATGTGTTACGGTAGAAGCGATTGGACACGAGTGTTACCGACCGTGTTATTGGGACTACGAAATACGTACAGCGAAGATTTAAAAACTAGCTCTGCCGAATTAGTTTTTGGTGAGAAGATTATCATTAATAGCCAATTGCTAATAGAATCAAAAAATCCCACGAATCAGTCAGATTTCGTCAAAGAACTACGAAAGCATTTCAATCAAATTCGCCCGACTCCGCCATCACGTCACTGCGGGCAAAAGATATCTGTGTCACAGGAATTCAACAAATCTATACTCATGTGTTCGTTCGAACCGATCTATGCAAAAAATCGCTACAACCGCCATACGAAGGTCCTTTCCGTGTTGTTAGCCGAAATGAAAAGTCATTCATTCTGGAAATAAGAGGAAAAACCAGTAATATTTCAATCGACAGGTTGATGCCGTGCTTCATCGAAGATTACGCAACTGAAACATCAACAGATAATCAAGCAAATTTCAAGACCAATTTTCAATCCATTTACAATCCAATCCCCAACCACAACCACCAGTCAAAAGGAAAGCAATCAGGCCACAGAGCAATAAGAAATCATACTTGAAAGCAGACGAAACAACCAGCTTTCAAAGAAACTACTGTCATTTAATAAATTCAAGTAATATTTGATTTATATGCGGCTGTGGGCCAATTCGGGTAAAAGTCAATTTTAAGTAAATTTTTCGGTAAATTCATTTATTCAGAAACTCTATGGCAAACTGATCGAAAAATCTGTTCTAAATTCGATTTTAACCAAAGTAAACCAATTACCCGACTATTGGCCCCCAGCCTTAATAGCAATATAGCAACATATAAAATATAGTGGTAAATTATTTGGCATGAGAGATGCCTATCAGGATCCTGAATAAGAAGCTTTACCAACTATTCTACTATAGATATGGTTTGAAGTTTGATTAGATTTTGAGTCTCTAAATTTATTTTGCAGGGCTGCGTATGTAAATCTATGTGTTTCAGGATTAGGGCCGGGTCATGAAATACGATAACGCAAAATTTAAACGGATTCAAAAATATTTTCAAACATACTCGATTAAAACTATTAAAATTTGCCAAAGCGGATGTAGGGCGACACACAAATGGAATTTCTATAACATTTTGAAAGCAATGGCAAATATGTAAGAAGATTTTCGAAATTCAATTAGAGTATTTCCGTTTAAAATTGCTCGATAAAGGCTGCGGGCCAATAGTCGGGTGAAAGTCAATTTTTCAGTAAATTCATTTATTTTTCAAAAACTCTATGGCAAACTGATCGGAAAGTCTGTTTAATCCGATTTTTACCATAGTAAACGATTTACCCGACTATTGCTCGCAGCCAAAGCAATAGTTCTCCAATTTAATTTTGTCGTTAAACTTTTGTTTGTTTGTATAGTTTCAAACAGAATATCTAGGCCAACTTTGACCATTTTTCGATTTTTTTGTTACAAACCGCAGACATAATGGTGAACTGAATTATAAACAAACTAGGACGCCACGCTGTAACTCTGGGATGGGGATGCGGTAACGTCCAGGGATGAATCGAATCCTCTTGTTTTGTAATCCCACTTATAGGGTTAGTTATCAATCATAAACAATATACGTGATATTACTTCGGAATTTTAATTATCATGGGAATAAATATTCATTTTTAAACAATAATACAAAAGAAAAACTTCATTATAGAACAATCCACGGCTTATCAATTCTAACGTGTACAGCACTAATTTAAAAAAACAATAATTTAAATAAAGGGGGTGGAATAGGTATTACGCTACTCAAGTTTAAGATAAACACTTGTAGCTGAATTCTGGTTCTTATTCAAATAACGTGGGAAATATGTTAATTTAAAATTTAATTACAAAACCATAGCAATTTTTATGATTGATTTATAATCAAATTTTAAGGGTAGGATAATGTAATAAACTTGTAATGGTTTAGATAATTAAATTATATTTCGTTGTAAGCGCTATGCGTAACATTGCGTGACCGGTAAAACTATTATATTATAGTAATAGTGATCACTGGGAAAGGATACTTTTAAACAGGTGTTATATTGATATGATATATTAATCTTAATGTAACACACGTTATTTTCTTACATAAATTCACACTTGACGAGTAACCTTAACCACTAAATGTCAATATTGAACAATGTAATCTATGAAAGTCCATTGATTCAGATTCATTAATCATATTACATTTCTCAAGTAAGACATCATTACTTCAAGGAGTACTTGTATAGAGTATCCAGCAGTGAGACAAAATGTTAAATTTTATAAAATATATTAGATTTTGGAATATGAAATCCCATCGGACGTAATATGTCAAGGCATAATGCACCCAAGGAGAAATAGAGTGATGGATTACACAAATACTTATAGTCATGCTTAAGATCAGATTGTCCAATAAACAGATGCAATATTATATTCATGTTCGTTGCAAAATAAAATCTATAATCGCTGCACCGTGATTAATTTGGATTATACATAGTTCAAGCATAAAATTTAAATTTGTCGATATTCGAACGATACAATTATGACATATTCCAAATAAACCAAAAAAGGAATAATGTAAGAAATTGGGGTCATTCGTATATATTCAAAAACTATATAAATCGATATTCCAAAATAGAAACCATGAACAATTTTCCCCGTAAAACAAGAAATTATTTATTTGACCAAGAGAATAGAAATGGAATATTGTTCGATCGCATTTACCAAATCGTCTTGGTACAATTTCGATATTGAATTTTTAAAATCTTTTCATAAATGGGACATTTCTGTTTGTTTTCTATTGTTTTCGACATTTTTTTTCTCTTTATCCTTACCTTTATACTCTTATTATTAGGTGATTTTTTTTCCTTACATACGAGTATATCGTTATGCAATGATCCAAATCAAAACCAAAAAAAAAAAAAAAAAATTATCATTATTTTTTTTCGTCATCTCATAAGTCCTCTTCCACATCCTGAACGTATGATAAAGCAGGCAGATGGTAGTTTTCTTTTTTTTGTTATTTTGAGAATTACGAGTATGAAAGGGGAAAGAAAATGGATTGTTTTGCTAAGATGATGAAATGCCCTCTAGAATTTTGCTTATAATTAATACAGGAATTATTATTATTTTACGAAATGATCTAGTTTAGGCTCAGGTAAAATTGCGTATAACTGTTTATGTTTATTTTGCATCACGTTGCCTTTATAATGGGAACAGCTGAGATATTTTCAAGACATTTTTTTCTGTACGTAATCTATTTTAAATTGTTTTGATGGATTACGCAACGTAATTGTTGTTACAGTTTCAAATATGGAAAGTAGTACAGTAAGTTTGGAGGTGATTGATTTAACCGTCACTGCAGCCTCACTTTTGTCAATTTATTTGGGCTGACCGGTAATAGGGATCAATCACATCACATCACATCTGTTGAAAGAATTTCCATAGTGCGAAGTTTCACGCATTACAGATCCACGTTTGACTTGACTAAATGTCAAACAAATTTAAAATATTTTCAAAACAGTAGGCGAATTTTGAAAGCACGCAGCATTTTGGTTGGTTGAATTTGCGGATCAGTAAATAGGATGTGGAATGGCGTAAGCCTAGCGTAATACCGATTGCATAATTTTATAAGCGAACACAAGGAAATATTAAGATTTAAATAAAAAAAGGCATAAACTTATACCTAACCGTATTCTTCCTAAATCTAAGCAATATTTTGACGAGATTTTGTTGAAGTTTTGGACCAGTTAGCAGATTGATTGATCCAGTGATTCCACTGGATGTTGAGTTTAGAATTTGAACCTTCTCCATGTGACCTAATCGAAGATATTCCGCCATGAAATCTGAGTATGCGGTCTTAAGAGATTCGTCGCGTTGGAATTTTCTCTCCATAGAAAATAAACGTTCCATAGCTGCGTGAAATGAATTTCCTAGAGCAGGTGTATTTCGAAATGGCTCGATTCGACTACGTATGTACCTGCCGCATCGCGACTGTGATTTTTCTGGTGATATAGTTGTGACAAGATGTTGATATCTTCGAATTGCAAAATTTTTTCGAGGGTTGTATGTATCATACGTATGATGGCAAAGAAGGTGATTACTATTAACCTCCGATTCTTTATCATTTTACTTCTCGTAGAATTGCCCACATAGTATCCAACCAAATATTGGAATCTGGGCGATTGGATGATTATCCGAAATAATACGACCGCTATACACAATATATTGAAGGACGCATCAGCACCAATTATAATCTCGATTTGGTTAGGATGGTTGAATTCTGGATCCGCTAGTTGTAAGCTTTAGATATAAGTCCATCTCCTTACCTCGACCTTTCTTGATGGCATATGAGACGTAAGTCTGTTGAGGATTAAAGAAGAAACCGAAATGGTGTTTTTTGCGTTATATCAGGAGACAAGTTGTAACTGTACTGCCCCCTTTGTAGTCCCGGCTTTTGCCCTGGTTAAACCGTTAACTGAGATACAGGAATGCGGTCTGGATAATCTTAAACATTGAACACAGTTTTCACTTATAAACGTAGATTGAGAGCCAACATCTAACAGGGCTCTTACGACTTGAAGTTTGCCGGTGGCGTTTTAGTGAACAGATTTTGTGAATATTGTTTTGCTTTGTCTGTCAGGTGTTCAAAACAAGCGGCTGATTGCTTTCGATTATTGAATAAATTCCATTCTTCCTTTGAAATCAAGAGCTTGGAACCGGAAACATCTGTCAAAAAAATACCTCGATTTACACATCGGACATGATATTCCTAAAGACGAAGCATGCGAAGACGTGGATTGTCGTTTGTTATTAAATGTTGCAGCTTTAGCGATTTTTTGCGTTTGAAATTGTATTGGTTGGTACGCTTCCAGCATGTTACCCCTCATAAATAGAAATTTTGAAAATTTTATAAATGTTTGGTATTCGTCATCGTTTGACTCTTCAGCCCTATCAAACCTTTCGACTAAAAGATTTATTAGCCAAACGTCTCTGGTTTCTGCCTCCTTGCCAATTGCCTTTAAACCTCGAATTTCCTCTTCAGTATTTCCAGTTAATTTTCTCAGCGTTTTGCCTCGTTTGCTGATGGTACCCTGACTCATAACGCGGTTAATTAGGGCTTGTATGGTCGATCGTCGTTTCGAGATCTATGTAGCGAGCTAGAAAGGCCTTAGTTTCAAAAAACTTTCGCCATTTTCAAATATTAGTCGAAATACCATTTAAGTTTCCACGCTTTTGGGTTAAGCCGCCAAAATGCACCATTTTCACAGAAAATTTACATAATACACTTAAAGGGCGAAACACATGAACTACGTTCCTACCAATCTATACAGAACATGAAATCGCTATATGACTAGCCTTATAATTGTCTATAATATTATTAAATTCATAGTTTTTATCACACTTGTTAAACACTAATTCACTATAGCGGCTCGTAGGACCATGGAATGGTGTAAGCCTGTCGTAATACCGATTGCGTAATTTTATAAGCGAACACTAAAAAAGTATTAAGATTTAAATTAATAGTTATAAACTTATATTGTTTATTCGTCTTTTAAAGCAACGTGGCGAACATCTGACGGAATATTTTGGAACTACTTCTCAAAAAACTAGTTTTAATCTATACATATAAAAATGGTGTAAAAAATGTATGTGCGCGCATCGGTTGAGAACGGCTGAACCGATTTGGCTCAATCTGTTTTTGTTGTATTCGCAATTGCCAGGAGATGGTTGTTACGAAAGAAAATTTTGAAAAAATCCACCGGAAAAGTCGAAAAACCCGAAAAATCGAAACAAAAGCACAATGAACATTTTTCGGCGCTTGGGCCGGGATGTACTGGATTCGAATCCCACCAGAGGCTGCATCATTTTTTTGATTTGTTCGTCTCAATACAGTGGCTGCTTAGGAAAAAAGAAAATTAGGAAAAACCGAAAGGAAAATTCGGAAACTCGAAAAAAATCGGAAAATCAATCGCCAAAACCCAAATTAAAAATAGAAAAAAATCGAAAATTGTGTTTTGTATAGGGATTTTGTATGGAAATACACTTAACACTACCAATAATTGTATTTCGACAATGATCATTCATTTATATAGCCACTTCGGATTATTTTCAATAGATGGCGTTGGTGGCGGACTACTATAAATATAAGTTGTGTAGAATTTTGGCAATCTATGTACAAAATTAAAATCATAATTGTTTACATAAATACACAAATAAAATAGAAAATCTTCTTGCATCAACCATCAAAGCAGCAGCATCAAAAATTATCTTCTATACATTCTAAAATGCTGTAAAAATGTATAAACGCGCATCAGTTGAGAACGGCTGAACCGATTTGTCTCAATCTTTTTTTGTTGTCCTTTAATAATTAAAAAAAAATATAATCATCATATTATCGTAAACCTTAGGGGTCCGGTTCCCCACTCAAATTCCCTCCTTTTTCCATTTTTTTAAATCACAAGGCCACTATCTGATCACCCCAACACCCACGCTATTCCCTCTTAAAGACTGGGCTGCGGAGGCAATTCCCGCATGGGATGCATGACAGAAAGCAGGCAGTTCGATGAAACAGATTGACGTTTAGAAAGTTAATGAATAAATAAGAGATGGCGCTGAGGTGTGAACATTAGTGCTACAAAATGCGGCACTAATGTCCACCAGTAGATGGTGTTGTACATTGACTCAGGCGTTGTGCAATTTGACAGGTGTCGTTTTCGCATTGAGCGCTTTTAGGGCACCCAACAGTTGAGAATATGTTGAGTAAAATCGAACCCAAGGATGTAGACAGTTTGAATTACTTGGTTTAACACCAATTCACTAGGGAAATGATTGTTACAAATCAGTTGACTGTATGACCAATCAAGACGAGGCAAGGTAGGATCTGTGACAATCATGCTGCGTAGTCTGAACCATCCAAGATTGTGTAACGGAACGTGATTAGCTGTAAAGAAAATGACGAGCAACGTGGTTCAAGCGACGAGCATCAAGGGCAAATTCAAAGGAGAGGATATTCTAATTCCAAGAATTCCTTTGATTCCAACTACCATTCCGTTCAACTTCAAGGACATTCAGTTCCCCGTTCGTTTGGCGTTCACTAAGTCGATTAACAAATCGCAAGGTCAACCGCTGGAAGTGTGCGGAATAAATCTGGAATTTCCATGTTTTTCTCATGGTAAGTTGTACGTTGCGTGTTCTAGAACTAGGAAAACATCATCGTTGTTCATTTATGCGTCGAACAAAAAAACGAAAAATATTGTAGTCCATCCTGTATTCCATTTAATTCCACTCGAATTCTAAAACAAAATACATTGAATTCTTTTGATTTCCGACTGACTCCAATTCATTTCAACACTGAGAGAAAATAATCCTAAAAAACAACTAAATTTTCGATAGATCCCTGTAGGTTTGAATTGACATATCATTCACTTTTCAATACATTTTGCCGCCTTTATGGTTGCGTTCGTTCATTCTGACAATTTTTCGACCAACCATATTGCTCAAAAATGACGATTTTGTTCTTCTGGATTTTTCTACAACAGATGATTGGACGTAAAAATGACCGAACGAATGAACGCAACCATAAACCTGCCTTTAGTGTTGAATTCGATGAAAAAGTGAATGGAATGGCTACTCAACTCAATCGTCTATTGAGAATAGAGCTGAGTTGTTTGAATTTTTCTCCCATCAAAGTTAGTTTTCGTGAAGGACAGAAGTATTTGCTCGGAACGAAGTAATTTGGGGTGGAACGAGGTTCGCCGGGTCAGATAGTGTAGTATAAACTTCATAGATGACTATAATTCGACTGGATATTGTGTAAAATGTTCAATTAGTTTACAATTAATGTAACAAATGATGAAATAATAGTAATTAAATGAAATGAGGGTTTTTCTCGTATAAACAAATATCACAAATTAGAAAATTATTATTATTATTATTATAAAAAGAGTTCCTCACCTGAAAAAGTCTCAAAATGGTATGGGCATATTTTTACTTCATTCAAATGTCAGGTAAACAAATTGAGCAATAATTTCAATCAACATAAAAAACATATTGTGACTTTGTATTACGCGGGTTTTACATCAAACGAACATGCATTAAATATATTTGATAAACTTTTTATGATTCTTACGACATCTAGTAGGCATAGTGAATACTCTAAATCTGTCAGAATTTTGAATTGAAAATAAAATCATTAAAGCATTGCAATACAGTTATGTCTACTAAAAGTTCTATTTATTAACTTTTAATAGAAATAATAAATTTATTATAATGTCTGAACGAAAAATCGAAATTGGTCTGTCTGACTCGATGTCAAACCTAATAACTGTTAGGAGTATCATGCATTTTACAATAATCTCTAAACTAAAAAATTATGGCCCTTTTAATTTCGAATAGAAATTTTATCGCATGAAATGGTTAACATATTATGCAGAGCTGTTAATTATCGCTGAACATTGTTGTTAGTTAAGTCCGTAATTGCGTAAATCTAATGATATTCTATATTGGCAAATATATACGTATAAAATAATAAAATTGAAGAAATATGTGCATATTATTATTTATCTGTCAAAATTATTTGAATATTTTGACATGATTGAAAACTCGAATTACCCGATGTACTCGTATTATAAGTGAAATTGCCTGCTGTAGTATCTTTAGTTTTTTCAACACTCACATTCTTTTTACTGATTTAGCGCTTGTTTAATAAACTTTTGAGTTCGATAAGTTAATTCTTTAACGAAGTTTTTATAGAATATTAAATTCGCTAAAAAGTTCATAAATCGCATGGCTTTAAGTTTTTTTTAATTTTTAAAAGCTTAAATACGATCAAAGTTTTTAAAAATAATCTTTATTCATATTAAAAACAACTACAAATATTGTTTTTCGATAGCAAAAATGTTTATCAAACAAAAAGTTTACTTGATGTAAAAGCCGCGTTACATTATCGTGAGACTGTCAAATTAAAACAATTTCACATATAATGCAATTTGCATTAATTGACTTCGTTCGTAAGTAAATGCTAATAACAATAAATTTAACAATTATTCGTAAATAAACTAAGTTTTCTTTTCAGAACTTTAAAATTTATATAAGTATAACAATAAGAAGAATAAGAATGTCTTAATTATATAAACAAAAGAAAGGTAAATAAGAATATGTATGTACTTTAAGATTGTTAATTGATTTATTTTTATTTTAGCATTTTTTAACTAGCCCACAAATAATAAACTTCCTATTAATTCTATACATCTTTGAAGAAGGTTGAGGTGTCACCAATGTTCAAGAAGATTTTTAAATGCCTGGTTATTTGTTTCAAAATTTAACAATTGCTCACCTCTTAAATTACTGTCGGTGCTTCCCCTAAACTATGTAGTGTGAATTCGCGTCGCACTCTATGCTATATTTTTAATGATGAGCTTACAATAAATAATGCAGCATTCTGCACGATAGGGTAATGGTAAACGCTTATAGATTGGGATCTGGATAAATTATTATACGAAAATCGGTAACGAATTTCCATCCTTGGTCTATCATCTCTCATAACTTATCTATCTTTTTTGAAACTATTTTTCCATTTTTGGTTCACAGTGCTTTAGTGTAAAGGAGTGACAAATGCTATACTCACTGGCATTCAGGTATATGCAGGATAATTTCTTTGAAAATCTATGCTTTTTTGATCTCTTTTCCTGACTTTCTCGATACTGTACCGCCCTAATATTAAGTCGTAAGGGGAATGACTGATCGGCTTTCTCTGTTTATTTTGACTTTCTTGTTTTTAAAACCTCAATACAAGTAGGACATAAGTGCTGCGTAACGTGTAAAGTTTTCTATTGGCCATTAATATTTCGACATATGTACGTGTTAGTGGCTTGTTTTTGCCGAGGTTTTCTCCTCAATTTCAAAGACCGTACATAAACTAGTACTTTGCAGTGATTTAGATTTTGGTATACCATCAAATATAAATCAAAATCAATCGTTTGTACCATGAGCCATGAGAGGATTCGAAAGCCAATTACGGTTAGTCTGTTAACGAATATAATTCGTAGTAGCTTTCTTACCATTATCAAAGGTCAAGGGTGCAGCCAGGCTATCACAATTCCGTCAAGTCTGATAGTACATTAAGGTAACCAAAACAACTAAAGTTGATAGCAGATTACTGGAATTTAACAAGCATTTCACAAGAGAGAAACTTTTGGTAGCTTCAGAAAGAGAATGCCAAGTGATAGCTAAGCATGGATCCAATTTATTTGACGATGGTTTGGCCAATTGGAATCTAGTCAGCTTAGAAGACGGTTGTGCTTGTTTTCCTGCCGTAAAATCAAATTATTTATTTTTTTGATTAATTTTAATTTGCGGCTTTCTCCCTGGATTTTTTCAAATGATAAGTATCGCTCCTCTTACTTAGTTTTCTGTTACCTATATTATTTGGCTTCTTTTTGTTTGTTTCTTTTTGGATTTTGATACTTGGAGTCGTGTGCCTTTGGTGTCCGTGTAAGAAGTTTCCTCTTTTAATTTGAATTTTTTTTTTGCATGTAAGTATTGTTATTGAAGTGCGCCACGACTCGCGATGCCCACCGAGAGTATTTCTTTGCCCTCGGTTGTACTAAAATCGATGCTTCGGACTAGGTCCAACAATTTTAATGTAGTTAGTTTGAATGTCCAAAGTCTTCTTTTAAATATTGACGTTATTTGTTTATCGGAAACTTTTTTGTCTTCTGATATTTCCAATTCTGCGTTGGCCATTAGTGGCTTTAATTTGTTCAGGAGAGATAGGGTTAATCCACCGGTGAATTATGGTGGGGTATGTATTTATGTTAGTGAGCGTATTAAATGTAGTATTGTATCCGTACCCCTCTTAATTTCTCAGAAGCTCGTTTCTGACCTCGAGTTTCTTTTTTTAAATGTCTTCGTGGATAAGCGGAAATTTCTTTTAGGTGTGGTTTATAATCCTCCTAAAATGAATGAGAGGTCGTATGCTCAATTTAAAAAGTCCCTTTTAGACATTGAATGTCTTTTTAGTTATTTTTCCTGTCGGTATGATGAGGTTTTCATTTCGGGTGATTTTAATTTTGATATTTCTCAAGAGACTTTATTTTCTCGTAGCTATTTAAATATCTTAAATAGCATTAACCTCTCGGTTTATAATACTGAAGCGCCCACTTACTCTTACGCTACCTCAAGTGGTGGTTCTTGTTCACTCATTGATCACGTTGTCGCTTCTGCTGATAATTCCATTTGTTTTTTCAATCAATTATCTCTTGGTATTGGCTCTCATCATGATCTTCTTGTTTTTTCTGTTAATTTTTGCTCTCGACCTAAACCTAAAAGTTTCAGCTTTATGGATTTTTCTAAAATTGATGAATCTCACCTTTCATCAACTTGTTTCTGTATTTGTTGGGACAATATTTTTTCTCTTTCTAATTCTACCGATCAAATTGACTATTTTGATTCCTCTATTAATTATGTATTTAATAATTGCGTTCCTCTCACTACTGTTTATTTCAGATCTAGATCCCCCCCTTGGATTTCTCAAGAGATCTTGAGTGCTATTTCTGTTCATTTTTCCAAATATCGTCTTTGGAAAATTAGCCCTAATTCTTTGTCTTATCTAGCTTATAAGCAATCTCGAAATAGAGTGGTAGGTTTAATTCGTATTGCTAAGCAAAATTTTTTCAAGGATAAGTTAGATCCCTCACTTTCCTCTAAGATATTTTGGCGTAACAGTAGTTGCAAAGAGGCTGCTTCTGTAGATTTCAAAGCTAATGACTTTAATCTTTATCTTATTAACTCTAGTCCTTCCCATGATATTTCTAATATTGATTTAGTGTCCGTCGAACCCCTTAATTCTTTTTCGTTTACCAATATATCTACTGTTGATTTGCATTCTGCAATTTGGAAAGTTAAATCGCAATCCACTGGTCTAGATATGGTTAGTTTAAAATTAGTTAAGCGTATTTTTCCTTTTGTATCAAGGTACTTGTTACATATTTTCTATTTTATTTTAACGACCTCTTCATATCCCGCTCAGTGGAAGATGAGTAAAATTATTCCTATTCCTAAAATTAGCAATCCTTCTGAGCTTTCCCATTTCCGCCCTATTAGCATTTTAAGTTCTCTGTCCAAGGCGTTTGAAGTGGTAGTAAAAAACCAAATTCAATCTCATATCGGTAGCTTTAATTTGCTTAGTCTTTTTCAATCGGGTTTCAGAAGGTTCCACGGTACTACCACTGCTTTACTGAATGTTTGTGATGATATTCGTTGTAGTATGAGTAAAAGAGAAATGACTTGTCTTACTCTGTTAGATTTTTCTAAAGCGTTTGATTCAATTAATCACCAAATTTTGTTTAATAAGCTTATTTCGAGCTTTAGTTTTTCTCTCCCTGCTGCTAAATTGATTTTTGACTATATTTCGGGTCGCTTTCAGGCAGTCATTTATGACAATTCTTTTTCTGACTTCTTACCTGTTTCTTCTGGCGTTCCTCAGGGGTCGGTTCTTGGTAATTTACTATTCTCAATGTATATTAATGTCATTGCATGTTCCATTCGTCATTCTTCTTTTCATATATTTGCTGATGATGTAAAAATATATAGGAGTAGTCGCTTGGATAATGATTCCATTCACTCTAATATTTCTCTTATTAACGATGATTTGGTAAAAATTTATAATTGGTCATTATCTAACCGACTTGCTCTTAATGCTAGTAAATCCCAGTCCATTATAATTTATAAAAAATCTATAGATACTTCCTCTTTTCCTGGAATTCTTTAATTCCATTCTCTAATACTGTTAGAAATTTAGGGTTAATTTTTAATAAAACTCTTACTTGGGGTGATCATTTGATTAAGGTTAGTAAAACGGTTTTTGGAATGCTTAGTTGTTTGTATAAAGTTGTAGGGTTCACTAATAGCAATTCTAAAAAGCGTATGTCCCTCTCGCGCCATTTTCCACATTTTCTTTATGGTGAGGTTGTTTTGTTTGGAATGCTTCAGGAAAATATGAATGTTCTCCAAAGATGTTTCAATGCTTGTACTCGTTTTATTTTTAGTATTAGAAAATATGATCATATTTCTCCCTTTTTAAATTTGATCCTTGGCTGTAGTTTGATAGATTTTTATGAACTTCGTGTATGTCTTTTTATTTTTAAGCTTCTCAGAACGAAGCAACCTCCCTATTTATTTAATAAGTTATTGTCCAGTAGGTCCCATTCTTCAAATTTACGTTTACTTCCCCCTATAAACCTGTGCAGATCTTTAAATACGTCCTTTTCTGTTAGGGGTATTTCTCTTTGGAATTCTATTCCATTATAGATATTAAGAGGTCAGCTTCGTCTAAATCTTTTCAAGCGTGCTATTTAGTGTGGCGCACTTGAATGATAATATACACGTAGTACTATATTTTTGTAATATTTTATTTTGTATTATTTTTGTATGTAGTCTGTAAGTATTCACTTCTTAGTGTCCTCTGTAACAAATGAGCTTAAGCTCAATACGCAGGGTACTAATGGAGTGGATTTGTTTTTTGAAAAAATCTGAGGTTTTTATGCCTAATGGAAGTATTTTTTTTTTGTTGTTCATTTATATTGCTTCCATATGTGCTTTTCCTTTACCAAAATTTTTAATGACAATGAATAAATAAATAAATAAATAAAATAAATGCCAAAATTTGTGCGGACCTCAGTGATGGTAGAGAAATCAAAGGTATCTGCAATATCGAGAACGATTTCCCAACTCTGTAGGCACGTTGCATGTAAGGATAGATAAATGAAGGTCTCTAATATATCTGTCACTAATTCTTTCCAAAGCTTTAAGAAAAGTTTACGAAATACTAGAAGGACGAAAACCTTGGGGTCGGTATATTCCGACTTACCAGCGTTAGGAATGAACAGCTTTACTCCTGTTCCAAGTTTGTGGAATAGTTCCAAAAGCAATGCATGCCTGAAAGAGTAGAAGTAAGTGATACTAAATGAGAGAAAACCCATGCTCTAATTCAGCAGGATAATCTCAAGCTTTCGGATTTAATTCGTCTTTTAATTCAACAATTTCCTTATTGAAAGAGTTTAGTCTGCTATCAGAAAGTCGCAGTACATTAAGTCTGCAAGAATCAGTTTTAAGACTATTTCTTTCTTCGTAGAGATTAACCTGCTCCACGAAACAAGGTTAATAAACTCGTCCGAAGGCGGAGTTGAAACCGAATCATAAATTAGATCGACCGATGCTACTATACCAGTGATTTACGTGAGCGAATTGTTCAGCTGAATTTATGAATGAGAGTTGCACTAATATTATGAGAAATAAAAATACAAGCTTTAACCGTAACGTCGGCAGAGTCTGTAATGCATCATTTCAATTATAGCGCCTTCTCACATTAAGTGGCGTACATTTTTCACCTGACCATTAAATTTCACTGTACCCAATATTAGCATGAACGGTTTTTTATTATTTATGGTGAGGTATAATAATCTGCCTACATTTTAATAAAAGGGTTTTCCACTTACATGTAAATAAAAAATTAAATTCTGTTTTGGATTATAAATTTCCTTTTTAAATGATCCTTAACGAAATTATAATATTAATATACATTTATAAAAGTGGAATTATTTTAAGCTAATTAAAAGTTTTATCTCCTTATTAAATTATGTATGTATGTACTAAATCAGCCGTATACCATCCCCTTTTATTATTATATTCACTTGGGATTAATCCCAAAAACACTGTTGAATATTTTAAAATGATTATCCGTACTCGTATGTCTATATATTGAATTCAGTAAAAAAATTTTTATCGATCATTAATTTTGACAAGTAAAATGTGAAAGAATTCAATCAAATCAAAAAATGGTACAAAGGGAAAATTGGAAAGAATTTTTCCCCATGGTTTGTCTTTATATGAAATATGGTACATGACACAACATAAAACTGTGTACGAGTAAGTGAAAGTTATCCAACAATAAAATAAGGACGATCGTATTTCATGTTTATTGTATAAAAGTTTTCTCTATATTTTTTCTTTTTTTATTTAGATCCTTTTTACAACAGAAGACAAAGTCATCGTCTTCATCAAAACCGTGATTTCCGTCTCCCTATTTGTAATCATCTTATTCTAAAAATCTTTATTTTACTTACGATATGACATATTTCTATTGTGCATTATGATAGACAGACAGCAAAATATTATAAATTTATTCAATGACTAGAGTCGGTTCTGTTCAAGCCTATATATAAGGTGTCGGAGATACTTTCGTATCGTATAGAGCTACAACAGAGTAAAATACAAATAAATTTTGAATAGGACATGATTCGGAAATCGGAAAAATGTTAAATGGACTAGAAACCGTTGAACTGTGATATTTTCACCACCCTGTTTTTAGTTACAGTGTTGTTATCAAACATAACTTGTGATAAGCAAATAGTGAAATTTCACTACATGAACTCTAGGATTAAACTACTTAAATAAATATTTAATATTAGTCCTTTTGTTATACAAATTTTTATTAAACAAAAGAATTGTTTAACGATCTCAGTCGGAAATATGTTATGTTACATATATTTATTTGATTAAACAATTTTTTTTTTATCAAAAGGACATGATTAACATTTAAAATAGGGAAAATTTTAATAAAGGATTTATCGTAAACAAAACAACGTGATTTAATGTTAAATTTAGTGAAAATTAAAGCATTTTATCCACGTGTCAACGAATTGACATTTCATTTTTTATATTTGAAGGTGTATTATCCTATAATTTCTAATGTGTTCTTATTGATAGGGGTGGACTAAATTAATTCAACAATAGGTTTTTTTTTATTTTCAAATGAGTTAACTGTTTTAGCAAATATACCTACAACAAATGCTTTAATATTATCATTTCATTTTAAAGCATTTTAACTCTTACATTCACAACCATAGATTTTTATTATAGCACCGTCCTCCTGTGGAACGAGGATGAAAAAAATTTGTTTACAATTCTCATCATAACGCATTACGAATTTTTTTTTGATATTATTAAGTAAATATTTAACTCAAATTTTTTTTGTGTGTGAAAGGGTAAAAAGTAGAAACTCACAAAAAATTAGCTGTTTGTATTCTTAAAATAGACCAAGATATAGTGATGAATGGAATTTCGCAATGCTCTGTAGCTCTTTGCTTAGTATAAAAAAGCGCTTAAAGCAAATTGGATCTAGTTTTACGAGTACATTTTTTTTATTTACTTAGTTATTTAATGCAAAATTAAAAGATTTGGACAACTGTAATTCACAAACTTTACAATTCTTGAACCCAGAGAATGTCACGCTAACTACCATAAAAGAACCAGATGTGCTCCGCAGTTTTAGCAAACTGCACAAGTTTTGACCAACATAAAGCTAGCAGTTGTTAAGCTTCCATGATTCGAGAATGGAAAATGTTGAACCTAATTCTGTCAAAAGCTGACGATCGGACGGCGGAGAAAATATTCCTCAATTTAACCACGTATCAATGTATTAGTAAATCGGTCAACTAATGCGGTATTGAAACAAAAAAATAATTAAAATCCACAGAGATCAATTAAGTTAAATCGATAGTATCAATACTGAAAATTTGATTTACATTTAAAATTGAAAAATTAAAAATCAAAACTTTATGATAGCCATTGACAAAATCCATTTACTCAAAAATAAATCAATTAGAATTTTAAATTAAAAAGTTTTTAAATCGTCCGTGATATTAATTATAAATTTTATTAGATTTTTTCGGCTTTTCGGACAAAATATTATTTTTAATGGCATTTTACAATGTTTATGATTATTTTAGTCACAGAAAGCAATGAAACCATTTCTCACAATATATCTACCACAAAAGCTAGAAAAATGCACTCCCCACCATTTTTAACCCCAAGGAAACATGTAAAATTAATTACAATAAATATAGTGTTGGGTACACATACATAGTGAGAATTTCCAGAAGTTTCTGATTTGGTGACATAATTCGCTAAATCGATAAGTTCTTGTTTTGTACTATCGATACAACACAAGAATTGAATTTTTGCAGTTTGGTCGTTGCAACCTGATGAGTAGACCAACTTTATATCACATCTTTCATTACTACGTACCGAAGCGTAAAGATCGACGGACAAGATTTTTATAATAAACTTGCAGGAAAGTTTCTTTACGAAATCAATCGATAATTTCCTGCACCATCCTCCATAAATCAAGTACGTTTTTTTCTGGATATGGTGGGTTGGTATCGAATATTTATTTATATAGTTTCCTGTCCAATATTGGTTAATCCCGACTATTCAAAGAATTTTCGACGTTCGGTTGATGCGAGTATTGCAGGCTGAAGAGCTGTACTCTTCAAGAAAAATACGATGAGACTGAATTATTACCAGCTAGTTTTGGTTGTTCTTCTCAAAATTTGTCACATTCCGCAGGCATTAACTACTCCCAAATTATTTGCTGCAAATGGAACGCCAATTAAGGCATATGGAACAAAAATTCTAAATTTAGATTTTGGATTACGGCGTAATTTCATGTGGGAATTTATAGTGGCAGATGTCGCACTGCCCATTATCGGAGCTGATTTCCTTAAAAGTTCTGGATTGATAGTTGGTTTTGGTAAACATCGTCTTCTAGATCCAACGACATCTTTGTGTACAGTTGGTTCTATCACTCTCACAGCCGAGTCAACACGTCTCAATTAGACAAATTCAGATTAATAATCAAATCCAGCAACTTCTTTCTAAATTCTCAGAAATTATGACAAACGACTAACTTCCTAAACGTCAAACCAGTTAAGCATATGATCACTCATCCGCTGGAAACATTTTGGATCACCAGTTTCTTGTTAAACTAGATGTTTGGCACCTGATAAATTAACGATTGCAAAACAGGAATTCCAGAATCTGATGGCACTAGGAATTTGTCGTCCATGGTCTAGTCCTTTGCATTTTGTCTTGAAGGAAAATGGAAATTGGAGACCGTGTGGAGACTGCCGAAGTCTGAATCGTGGTACTATTCCCGACCGTTATCCCAATTCACATCTGCAAGATTTTTCGTATCAACTTGAAGAATGTACCGTCTTTTCGACTCTAGATCCAAGCTTATCATCAGATCCCTATTGAACCGTCTGATATTCCAAAAACTGCTATTGCGGCTCCCTTTCGGTTTATTTGAATTCACTAAAATGTCTTTTGGTCTCAGGAGTGCAGCGCAAAATTTCCAGAGATTCATGCATTTCGTATTGTTGGGACTTAATTTCGCATTCATCTACTTAGATGATATTCTGATAGCGTCTAAAATTTTCGAGAAACATCACGCGCATCTCGAACTAGTTTTCCAAAAATTATCAGACAACGGTTTAATAATCAATCCTGGAAAATGTGTCTTCGCTTCACCTGAAGTTAAATTCTTAGGTCATTTTGTTAATGCAAATGACATTTTACCTGTTCCAGAACGTGTTGAAGTCATCAACAATTTTGAAACTGACGTTTCATTCCAAACGCCGCGGCTGATCAAATTTTACTTAATGGTACTATTCCATGTGCATACAATATTATCTCAGCAAAACCAAAACGAGACAAAAATACAGATCGACTATAGGAAGAATGGCGCATCCGATTATAGCTTGCTGAGCATTTGCTGAGCAAATTGTTGTTGTGCTGCCATAATTTTTCATAAAAAATATCAACTCAAGTATTTTTTATAGCAGCAAAACTGAAAAAATTCCCCCACTTTCCGCAAACTTTTATTTTTTTGATATTTTTATGGTAGTAAAACATAAATTTTTGTGCTTGGTCGTGCGACGACACGCTAAAAAATTAAAACATGGATGATTTTATTTTTTTTTATTTCATTTTACTAAATAAAAATTATTTATTGATTTTTATATTAATTTTAACCCCAATATATCAACTTTATCAGTGTTTGTAATGATTAACCGATAAAAACTGATCGCTTGGCTGGAAACCCATCCTCCGAAAAACCATAATCGGGAGTAAAATACTCATTTATATTAAAACCTTTGTTCAAAATAATTTCAGTGGGTGCATACATCAAACGGAAGTTTCTGTGATCCTATAAATACATCGCGAGATTTTGTACGTAGTCATTTTGATAATTATACATTTTAATGTTTTGATGACAGTTGGCTTGAAGGCCTAGTAATCTAAAGTAAAACAAAATTCTTATTAGTTAAAAAATTTTACCATTTTTTATTCAAAGACTTACTTGTATTCATAAACCGCCATTCGATCAAGCCACAATCATTTTAACCTGGCCCAATGAGTTGAAACCATCCATTTGATTGTGCAATTTTATTAAAGTACGTTGAATTTCACGACTGGTTAATGGATAGCACTCGATACAACTTTTAAGTAACTTGCGTCTAGTTGTGATGCTGCCACACGAGCAAGTAGTGATTCGTATACTAAACAACCTTTTGGCGGTGTTATACCAACACGCAAAAAAAATTCACGATATTAACGGAAGTTCAATGACCTCACGAGTTTGTACGGATAGGCCGCCAATAGCGGAATATGTTACATCACCAGGATCTTCGTGAGACATATTATAAACGAGGGGATCAACTCACGCGGTCAATTATTATAAGTGTGGTCATATCAAGAGCTACCCTAGTTCCAGCCTTCAATTTTGTCTTGCCTAACTGACATCATCCAACAACATATCGTAGCCCGTTTGTTGCCTTCACAATAACTAAAAATATAGATAAACATAAATTATCGTTTCACTGAATCAGTGACATATTGGAGGTACATATTTACATTTATCCTCAGTCAATTGTTTGAGTACCTCCTCAACAATTTGCCCAACACTTTGCAAGGCTTTTAAATCATTTTTTGACTTGTCGAACTGATTATATTATCACTGATATTGTATTCCCTAAATAGTGTCATATAAAATTTCTGGGTGGGTCGTGTAGTCCTCATTGATTATAGATTCATTTGGTGTTTTATCCCAGTACGGATTATAGTAATCAAATAAAATTTCCGAGTTGTTCGATTCCAGCGTATTTGGAAAAGATCGATTCGAACTATTCATTGACTAACTATTCATTCACTAAATTGGATTTTATATCGACAAATACGGGATCCAAGAAAGATACCGTATCTAGTTTACCATTTATCGTTGCTTTACATTTTGGTACGAATGAACTTTGTTGACGTCGCTTTTTTGCTTTAGCCTTGGCCGTTGCTTTTGGATCCTGCACATTATTGCTACCCTCAGTAATTGGATCATTCTTTTCGATTCCCCCTTCATTCTCATTTATATCACCTTTTTTACCGCCGACATTCATACGATAAACCACCATACATTCGAATCACTTCCTTGTGCTCGATATCAACCCTGTAACCATAAATTTTACTCGATGCTTCCAATACCGATGCACCAAATACTTGGAAATTTTTGACATTTTTACGATGGCCAGTAACCAAATTGGCAAATGTATCGATTAAATTTGTTTGAAATACAATTTCTTTGTTGATTACCTACGAATATATAAAAAACACAGATTAATTTGAAAGACTGACTAGCCAAGCGGTCGTCAATCATCACCACTTACATTGTCCTGTTTCCATGAACTGTTGCAAACAAACTTTCAACTCTTCATTATCTTCCAGTACCGAAATATTTACACTACTAGTACTAGGATGCACCGATCTACTTCATCTTTCATCGTCATTCTAAATATTATAGAAACACAAAACAAATTATGACATTTAATGAAATTGACGATCAAATCTATATCTAGCTCGTACTGTGGGCAATGGTGTTTTGTATGTGAATGACTTTCGAGAGGACGTTTTCATTTTAGTAACCATTACAAATATCACAACAACTCAAATTTTAAACTTAAATACTAATTCACTAGATTTATTATGTATTATGTAAAACTAAATATGTATTTATAATATATTTTTGTTAAATTTATTATTTATTTCTTAATTTGTTCAGGTTTTAAAATCTTTTTTTTTTTTTGGCTGCTGCACGACTATGAAATTTTAGGTTAATTTACGAACTTGTCAAAAATTTCTCCTCCATATTTTATAGTAGAACATTTTTATAGATATTTTGGTAAATTAATCAAAATAATAAAAAAACATATTTTTTGCTCATCTCAAAAATGATATTAATTTTATTATTAATTTTTACGATATAAAATAATTGTCAATTTTTAAAAATAAAGATTTTTAGTTATTTATTTAAAAAATGTGAGGTTAGTTTTTGTTGATTTCAAAATTTCCCCAATTTTTTCTACTATAAAATAAAAATGTTGTTTCTCAGTCAATCTAGTGTAAATTTTAGTTCTTGTCTTTCTCCGATGTTCAGCAAAATTTTTCTGTTTTGTACATGGAATAGTACCATAATGATTTTCTTAAAGGCTATAAGAAAAATAGTAAAACTCCAATTAATTGGTCAACAGAGCCCATTGATGCCTTCGACAATTGTAAGGAGAAGTTGTTTAAAGCTACTCTTCTTGCACACCCTTCATCTACTGCTAAACTCACTATCATGGTAGACGCTTCGGACACAGCTATGGCCGCAGTAGTTCAACAGTATATCGGCGATATTTGGCAACCACTCAGTTTCTTCTATAGGTTCATCTTAATGAAACACAATAAAGATATAGTGCTTATGACAGAGAGTTGTTAGCAGCGTACTCTGGCATCAAGCATTTTAGATATTTTTTCGATGGATGGTAGTTTACGTTATTTACGGACCATAAACCACTTGTCTACGCTTTTTGTCAGAATCCGGAAAAGGCATCACCGCGCCAATTCAGAAATTTGGATTTTATCGGACAGTTCACAACCGACATCCAACACATTTAAGGCATAGATAATGTCATCGCGCATTTCAGACATAAATAATCATATGTCACGAACGAACTGATTCGGTAACGTTCTTGCCAACCGTACTGTTAGGTTTACGCACGTTATGTAGTGAGGAACTGAAAACTTCTCCTGCTGAACTTGTTTACGGAAGTACTTTGCACCCTCAACTAACATTCTTCAAACAGATTTTGTTAGTAATCTTAAAAAAACATTTTGATGAGATTAGACCGTCTCCGGCAACCAGGCACTTCAATGTAAAATCTTTTGTAAGCAGGGAAAGAGGGGATAACTTTTTCACTATTGACATAAATGGCAGGGCTGGTGTGGCGTCTCTGGATAGCCGCAAACCGTGTTTCGCGGAGAATGCAGACATTGGAGGATTGCTTCCGGCGGTCCCACTGGGAGCGAGAACTTTGGTTAACGAGCCGAGTTCTGATTGTACAATTGTACAAATGGACACTAAGGACTGTAAGAAAAATTAGAGCACCGTCACGTTTTGACTGAAAGCAGCCTCTGGATCACCATCGTTTCTTTTATTTGGTTTATTTTCAGCTTCGGTAATTTGCATCTTCACAAATTTTTCCGAATTCATTGGGGAGGGAGTATTGTGGCGATGTTTAAAAATTTGAACGTCAAATTTGAATGTCAATTTTCGAAATTTCATGAACTCTCAAAAAACGATGGAGGAGACACAAAACCTGGTCTACCATCGTAGGTCGTGACAAAACAAAAAATTAATGTTCTATTATTTTTTTTTTCATTATGTAGAAAACAGATGTGTAGATTTTCTGAATGCAGCATCGCATGCAGATCTGCACGAAAAACACATGAGCATAATATTTTGTCACTTGTGTGCGACATTTTTGATTTAAGCCGACTGCACGAGTGCGAGCGAAAATTTATCATTTTTGATCCACACCCACACGCCGGGGCGGCTAAACCAATAAAAACGCTTGAAAATGTTTCTCCATCATTTTTTTCATATAAAAATTCTCCTGCGAGTTAAACTATTTTTATCTTTGTGCTACTTGGTCCGCAGACGACCAACCTACAGATATAAAAAATTTTGGTTAAAAAAGAAATTGAGCAAGCGTTTTGCTATTTTATGACAAGTATTTGTCATTAAATTTTTGTTTGGTTGGTTCGCAAACTTTTATAAATGAATAGAGTCAAAATAATTTGTTTCGGAAATTTTCTTTATTGATAGCGTGAAAATGGAGCAAATGTAATCGTCTAGATCTAGAGCAACCGCGCGGTACTGTACAAATTTTAAACGCTCTGTCGAAGTTTTTCCAGAATATCCCGTTCGGACGGCGTCTGCATTTCTAATATTTACGATTTATACTCATAATAGTGTATCTTCAAAAACATTTCCTTCAACAATCATGAAAAATATGAGCAGCTTTTGTGCCAAATTTTTCATCAATTACATTCTCAATACAGGCTCATGTCGACGATATATTGATTGCTCCCACTATCTCCGGCTTTATTAATAAAATTCAAAGGATCGTCCATAATAATCTATATGTACTGATGCAGGTCTTCTAGTCATATCAATATTTTTTATTACACATTAATTTCTATACGTACGGAATTGAATTTGATTGCTAGGACGGTAAAACCAGATTCAAATTATCTAGATTTTTCAATGTGTTAACACCAATGATTTGTCAAACCCCTGTTATGGAAAAAAACGTATTTGAAACATTAAAGACGATTGCTCGTTCGATCTGTGCTATCATAATGGAATCCCGAAACTCTTGATGGAAGTGTTCAAAATTAACATACCAATAGATTTCAGGATTACCGGGGGAGGAGGGAAGGTAGGCGGTATAAGTGCCCGCTTAGGGATCTTGATGTTTCTGCAGTTGGAGTAACACAGGGGACACAATACGCAAAAAATCTTTCGATGGTAATAAAAGCACAATGACAACAATTTCAATGATGTGAAGGAAACGTCAAATAATGTAGGCGAATTTTATTGAGCAAAAACTATTAGTTAATAACTTCAGACTGTGAGTGCGAGCATAATCTCACAGTCGGGCAGCAGCCTTTAGAATTAAAGCAAGCTATCAACTTTGTCACACATATAAATATTTTTGCAATTGAAATGTCTTGTATAAAAATTGGTTTTCTTTTATGAATTCTGTAATTTTGTCCTCCGTCTTGTAACGAACGAGTAGACACTTAAGTTAAGACACTGTGGTACTTGCCTATCGTGAGAAGGTACTAGCAATTTTAATTATTCCATCCAAAAAATTCAAACCAACGTCTCTCACGGATACATCGAAGTTGAATTTTTTGTATAATCTCAAATACTACGTGATCTCAACGCAATAACCAATTTGGGTATATTGATTATGAGCAGCGTAATCATACCTTGTACCTGTGTATAAGTACGATTGATAATGTGTACATTTAAAGAATGATTAAATTTACTATTTGCACACCGTTCCATCTGATCTTTGTTAGTGTACTGTCAATTTCCCCAATCAATATTATAGGAGAGGTATCTTAATATTGATGTACCAGTACAAGTATGCAGATTAAATGGTGAAGCCTCTCATTAAAGTTAATCTCTTTCGAAATAAAAATAATATACCTCTCTTCATTGCGATTGCTACCATACATTTTTTCCAAATATCGATTAAATCAGTTTACCGCCAGCTGTTAAGGTGTCATAACATTAAGTAAACTAAAGTAAGTGTAGTGTCAGCTAAAATTAGTTTAACCAAACGCCAGCTAGAAATATCATTATACTTGATTTGTTGAACTTACACGGGCCGCTTATTTTCGGATTTGGGTTTCCCTTATAACTCAGCAGGTATGATACTAAATTGTTTCTACTTACTACTGGGAAATCTAATTGGCTTCTATTTTCCGTATAGCATATACAATTTTCTTAAAGAAAAGAGTGCTAGTGCAACGAAAACGCATTATACCCACGCGGGTGCGAAAATTGCGGTTATTCAAGGACATTAGACCCTCCGTTGTGGGTAATTGAAAAAGGAACCAAAATCAACAAAATTTGGTTTTTGCATGGTGACGACCGCTACTCAACCACATGCTAAAAAAGCCTACAGTATATTGGATATAGTACGGATGGTCGGCGTCTTCCTTTATAAAATCTGTGCAAGGCGTACAATCATGTGTTATGACTTTATGAGCAACTTATGTTACGCACGCGCGGGTTAACCAATAATTTTAGTTTAGTGAAATTTTGTTATAATTTAATTTAAGTCTCCTGAATTAATTGATTAGTTTAATTTAATTAAGTTTCATCAATTTCAATTATTAATTAATAACTAATATTAGGTTAATGTTCGATAATTTAGATTCTTAAGTTAAAGACTTTAAAATCATTATTATTTTTAGTGATGTTGTTATATTAAGTGATATCAATTTGGATAAAACACAAGCCAATATAATTTGTGACAGTACAGGTTGAGTGACGTGAACTTTAAGATTTTCCACATTGTATATTATATATAATATTTTAGTGCCAGCTATAGAAAACCCATCTTATATGTCTACGCGGGGAAGCGCTTCATCGTCGCAGCTATAAGTGGTAAGTTTGTTTTGTAAATTAAATTTCTTTATTGATATTATATTGTATTATATATTGTGGTACCGAATAATTGTCACGTTATAATTTCATTTTATTACTTCTGGCAAGGTGTCAGTTTACCTTCGAACCTCGGTGTACGGTTCTAATTCATATAAGAAAATTCATATCACTTAGTTTAACTCATTTTTAGTATTATGAAAGTTTATCTCAGATTGAAGATTGTTTATGAATAAACAAACGGTAATTATGTTCCAGATTTAATTTCTTTTACTTTGTGGAGGGAGATGGGTTGAGTGAACAAAATTCTCAGTGATTGTCCGCCATTTGTTTGTTTTTTTTTATGCAGCTGTATATATCCGTTATTATCCGAAGTACCCCGCCCTTCACCGAAACCAGCTAGCGGGTTAATTGCTGCTCTTCGGAATTTAATAATGGATTTCTGTTAACGTATACGCGGCATTTCCGGGTGACCTTCTAATAGGTGCGTTAGGAAAGTGTAGTGGGTGAACTCTCAAAGCTGTTTATCGATACCGGTCACCCATGTATTTGTGTCCAACCCGGTGCAGTGGTCGGGTACGTTACAGTCTTGACAAAATTTAGTGTCAAAAGTGAAAAATATCAAATATTGTCGCATGAAGTTGCCAAAGATTTTTAGTTTTATTTTTTTTCATGTTGTCAACACCGACAGATGCGCAGTCAAATTAGAAATAGAGACGACGTGCGGAATTCTGCATGGCATGCGTCGTACATGTATTTTAGTCCATATACATTATTGTATTCTAATTTTGATGCATGCAGAATTCTGCTGTGTTTCCAGCATTAGTATTATTTAAAAACTCGAACAAAAATAATTGTTATTTTGTTGTTCACAAGTTGAAGTTGTATAAAAATATTTTTTAATTCAATAAATGTTAAAATAAATATAGGCAACTCTTTTATCTGCTACGGAGTGTTATTGTGCAACGCTTATCATATCCTGCTACATGAATAGTTAGATTATTGAACCAGTGGTAATTAATCTCACAAACAATAAATAGGAGTATATAAAACCAAATATTAAATAGTATCAATATAGGACACTGGGGGTCAATTTGCGTTCCATGAAATAATGAAAATGAAAAGTTTTTTTTCATTTGCAATCTAGTAGTTTGAACTATTTGCACGTAATTTTAAATTCCACTGTGTGAAATAAAAAATTCTTACGGGCAATTCAAACCTATACTCGATTGCAAATGAAAAAAACTTCATTTTCATTATTTCATGAAACGCGAATTGACCCTGCCTTGTAAAATCGTGTTCCAATATTTTTTTTTATATGACATCGATTGAAGTTAGCTGTTTTAGTACAAGTTCGAAAAAAAACTCGAAAATCAACACAACTGGTGAAAAAGTAAAACTAAATTTAACTGTTTCAACTGTTTAGCGTAGTTTTCAAAAAAAAAAGTAAACAAACGGTAATTTTTCTGGCACAGGTGTCACTTTGGTCGTTTCTTTCGAACTTTTCGAAAAAGTTCGAAAGAAACGACCAAAGTGACACCTGTGCCAGAAAATCTAATTACGGAAATGAAATCAGATAAGAGAAAAAAAGAACGCGTCTGTCCTATACTCGTATATAAGCTATTTAATATATGAAAAAACCAACACCTATAAACACATCGCAAACGCGATTTTTAAATTTCACCAAACATCATTCGACATAAAATTTGCATTCTGCCTGAATCAAGACGATATTGAAAAGAAAAAAAAACTAATTATAAAGCAAAATGAAGCCGAAATCATCCATTTTCATAACGACATTTGAAATAAAATTCCTGGCACACTGGCACATTCGTGGTTTTTTATTGCATTTCACTGTTATTAAGTTTTTACAAGTAGATTGCGATTATCAAGTTATGAAATGCAGTAATCCTGTTTTGTCAAAATAGTGTGCTGGCAGAGTGAAAAACATAACTGCGTAATCTCGAATCAGATTCAAAATCGAAAATACTTGATTATGACATGTTTTGAATTTGATAGTAGTTTGCATAAATAAGATCGCAATGAAAGTACTTTTTTATCGTTTCGAAATGATTATACGAGTACACTGTATAATTATAAAATATATTACTAAAATGTTCAACTTTGCAATGCAAGGGGGTCAATTTTGTCATAATGAAAAATAACCATAATTATATTTTGAATCGGTAACGCACCAAATATAAATACGAAACGCGTGTTATTCATAAAGTGACATATGACAATAATTTGGTATGTTAATCGTATATAAAAAATCTAATTGATCGAAGGGGTTTGCTTCCAACATAAATTTTGTTTGGTTTTCGCGTGGGTCATTAATCGATTCGTAATGGTTACAGTAACAATGTATAATGCTTTAAAACAAGCATAGATAATTGTATAATATGTTTTTGATGTAATTATGTAATGACTATATTTTTCTATTCGTTTTGTTGTTTTTGTAACAGATGACATCACATGATATGATTCAATTAAAAATTATTAACAATATTAGAGTATACGTAAATATGTATGTATGGGATATGAGGTTGGTATCATCTGTCAATTTTGTCTTGTCACATGATTTATAGTCGTCAACATATGTTATGTGGCTACTTCTTCATGTGTCGAGTTTGAGTAAAACCAAGTTGCTTATCCTAAAAAGGAGATAAATTATACAATCATAATGGCAAAAATCGTATCATCCCATTTTATTCAATTTCCTTCAAAAGAAAAACATATAGTTTAAAGATACATACATGCATCTATTGTTACTTGAGAATTTAACTTTTGCCAGCCTGTACAAAAAATAGCAAACATAAAAATTAAGAAATTTAAACTGCTATCTATTCTCATAAATTATTCGCAATTTCTTTAATTCAATAGAAATCTTTTTTTTTTGTCGCAGCATCCAAAATGTCCTGTTCGTATGAGTAGATACGTTCGTCATTTGTCATGAGTACCGATTTTATTGAGAGGCGGATTTTTTTTTTTTTGTTTGCTGTATGAATTCATTTTTTGCAAACAAGTCGTAATGAAAAATTGATTTGCAAGATAAATTAATGTAAGGATCTTTAAAGTAAAAATTTTTAAAAGAGGGTTATGTACAGTTCTTTTACTCATATATGAATAAATTATTAAATGTGATAATTTATAATGTTATTGGAGAATGACGAGAAAGCTATTAGGTAGTTTGAGTAATTTTTCAATGTTGCGAACTAAAAAACCTAATTAAATTTTAAAAGGGCTGAAAAATATTTTCCTCCTTTTATAGTTTCAGGTATTCGGTTACAAAACGTATTGATCACACCGTATCTGAGAAAAAGAAATGATCGTAACTCAATTAACGATCATAAAAAATTATTCGCAATTACATCATAATAAGTGTAATCCATATGGAAGTGAAGTAAGCTGTAAACAATGTAAAAAAATTTCACAGAACTAATGACTCGGCATATTTTGAATATTTACATAAACCTAATGAACGGGTTCATTAAAATGACGCAGCAAGTTTGTACACTAAACGAACCCTTTTCGATGATAGATATATGTCTGATAAATTAAAAAAAAATTGTTACTTCAAGTACCATAAAACCATAATTTTCGTGTAACCGAAATAAAAAATTACGTGTAATTATTCCATCTGCTGTACAAAACGTCAGCCAGTATAATATTAATGTTGTTGTATTGGAAATAGCCCGAAACAGGAAAAAACTCGAAAATTTCGGCAATGACTCATCTTGGAATATATATTTAGAAAAAAAAAATGACAAAGGGTCAACTTATCAAATGAAAAAGGTCGACAGAGACAGTTTATAATTTTTTTTATGGTTGAACACTTGAAATCACACATCACTAAATTAAATTTACTATATGCATATAGGATTTTGATCGAGCTTAGGGCCATATTATGGTCATTTCATATTGCGAGATCATAAATTTGTTTTGAGTCCTTTATTAAATTCAATGATTTGGAAGCGATAAACTTGAAATGTTTTTATAGGTATTTACATCGTAAATAAGCTTCTTAAATTTTATATACTATTTAAATTCCATTTGATTGAGGTCCCTATAGATTTACATTTTATTGAAAGATTTAATCAAGATCCCTGTGACAATTACATTGTAATTTATGTTTGTGGTGGTATACATTCGTAATGAAGCACGGTGGCAGCTAAACACTATACGTTGTTCAAATACGGTGTACGCGGTATTAACCATATCCTGGAATAATCGCGATTTGCGTTTACAATAGGTTATGTAGGTACTTAATCATAATGATCCTTTTAATATTTTTTTTTTTTTTTTTGTTAGATCCCTAGTAGGAAACCCATAAAAATATAATTCACGCGTTCGCTACACTGCACACGCGTATTGTTAAAATGAATAAAAAAATCGTGCACAATAAAAATTGGGGGATCATTTTTATATTTTTAAATTAAATGATCAATTTAATTCAAATAATGCTGTAATAAACTGCAAATTTTGCAAAATATTAAGGGACGTCATATAATGCATTTATTTATTTTTTATTGGATTAAAAAAATAATCAAAATTGAATTAAAATGAACATAAATGTGCGGTTCTAAATTTTAAATCCTCTTAGCTTTAGAATTGGCTTAGATTGTAAAAATTCCTGTTTGGGAAATTTTCCCATAAGTTTTTCTTGAATTACAGCATTGTGTCATTAGCAAATTGTACACTGATGAAACGTTTGAGGTGTTTTTCATGCAGTCTAAGACAACTATAACTTGCTAACGAAAAATAAGTAATAATACTTGCCACAAGTGGCGGCATTATCACTAAAAAGGGTTTCTGTTGTTATTTTATAACCAGCGTAAATATTTTTTTCATTTTTATAAATAAATTCTACTATAATATAAACAACCGCATATGTATTGGTTACCTGTGGGAATTTTTGAAATATTACACTACTTGACCTGGATGAAATTCAACCGTCGATTGATGAATGGGTAAAGTGCAGCGGCAATTTCATTTACAGTTTCATCCCACTTTCTATATGGCCTTCCTTAATATACGCCGCAATTGCTGCTGGAATAGATAGATTTACCCGAAGGCGGGTTTGAATAAATATTGCCACAGGAACGCCGAAAATATAATTCAAAATTTCTTCTAACAACTGAATATGTATTTGCTTGTGGTGTAGCTTTGTTTAAGGGCTTCAGTAAAATAAGTTTCGTAAATTGATCATGAGCCGATCTTCCAAATCTCTAGCGAGGGTAATGACCAAGAATGTCGGTGTATGTTCGAAAAGTTCTTTGTGAAAATACAGTTTTACCTATAGGTGGTTGCGCAAGATAATTGGTAATATTCTTTACCATTTTCAGCCAGTAAAAATTTTGCCTTATTTTATCTATAGTTTTACGTGTACCAGTTCGGTCAGACTATCCACAATAACAACGTTTTTGAGCTTAAGGTTTCAACAAGTCCATCATCCGGCCAATTATTTTTGAGACAATGTCTATTAGAAATGCAACTCTTGAATTGACATCATGTATTAATAGACGACTGGTAGTAGGCTCATCAGTGACGGTCGTCACGTCCTGACAAACATTTAGAAATCCTTCTTGACCAACTGACCTCCGCAGGTTTTATCGTAAAATTTACATCCAACCTGGCATTTCTGAGCCTTATCACCGAAACTAAAATGATTATCATTTTAGTTTCGGTGATAAGGCTCAGAACAATTCAAATTTCGGGTTAACTCAACCTCTAGATCTCGAACGAGAATTTATGCAATTTCTATTATTTGAACGAGATCGAGATCTAGGGTTAACCATAGTTCGAATCTCAACCAAAACTTTTATTCTATAATCCTCCAATTCAGCGTCTAAATTAGATACTTCAGAAATGCACAATTTAACGGCATTTAACCCTAACGGTGGCATCACCTCCATCATAGTATCTGCACGTGCTGCCAAAACATCTAACGTCACATCATTCTCGAAAGTGGTCAGGATAACTCGAACCTGCGAAATGTGTGTCAGGACATTGTTCAAGCGTGACATCTCTGCATGAGAAAACCTGGTGGCTTCTGACCTGATGTTTGCGATAGCGAACTGCGATTCCAGAATCGAAAACCAAACTGTCGGATTCTGACCGTACAATGGTTGCGGAGGTCGGAATCGCACCACTCCAATATCCAAATTTGGATTTTGGACATCAGTCCAACCAGGTCTTGAACCAGACTGCACCGACGACTGAGCAACTCCTGGATCCCGGAAAAAATTTTGTGATTGAAAAAAAAACAATTGGAATTGTTCCGACCATAAATTTTGAATTTGCGAACGACTAGATGCTTCTGCGGAATTTGCATCCACATAAGTCTCGTCACTGACTGGGGAGTTGGTATGAATATTTAACTCCATTTACAAATTTAAACCAAAACGCGAAACGAAAATTGAAAAAACAAGTAGGAGAAAGTAAACAAATGAAATACCGAAATTAATTTTATTTTTTTTTAAAAGAAAATTTTTATTTTTTGCGAAAAATGAGTTCATGAAATTTCGAAAATTGACATTTAAATTTGACGTTCAAATTTATTTCTGATTTCTGAAATATACAGCACGAAGTTGCAAAGTTGCTTTTCTTTATTACTTACTTAAGCGAAAGATTGAACAGCAAAGGTGCGAAAGCATCTCCCTGACAAGCACCAGAAAATTTTCACGGAAAAACGAGTTTCTCTGCAATTCCCTAACGAAGTAATTTAACCAATTCTTTCTCTATCGCATATCGAGAGAATTTTACCGCGCTGGTTAAAGTATTATGCAATAACCGTCATATTCACTTGAAGATTCGCTGTAAGCACGCAACTCAGATGAAAACGACCACAAAGCCTCCAACCATTCGACTCTGGGGACGCTGGTATTGTCTCCTGTTTTGATATAAAATGGCTATCTGGATATTGATTTACCGTGGTATACCACATCGAATTCTACGCGAAACTGTTCAATGTTCAAACTGTAAACGGGCGGGTTGGTACAGAAAAGAATATATGTACATATTTTGTATTAAAATAACCTACACCAAAATTGGTTCCGTTTAAAATAAAAAATTCAATGCCTTGTTACCATGAATAGGGTTATTTAAACAATCCCCGAATAAATTGATTAAAACATACTCAGGATTTTAAAAACTCGCAAAATATAAGTATATAAATTAGCGGTAGTGTATCGTGCATGGTAAATCGATTAAAAGACATTTTCAAATTTTTGGAAATTATTAAAAAATAAAAAAAAAAAGTTGCTATTGCGAATTTTTATTAATAATTTATCTGCCAAACGCATTATCCCTTAATCAAATAATGATTTAATAGTACATGAGTAAATATAAAAACGTAAACAAAAATTTGAACAATAATAGTTTCCCAGCTGGGTACTTTCTACCAAGAAAGGTAAGAAATTTTATATTTTGGAAATGTAATTTCTTCCCTAAAATTGATTTCCTCAATTTTTCAACAAAATCCTATAAAAAATAAAAAATATTCTTTTGATAATAATTTAAATTACCAAAAATTGTATATTTCTTATTAATTTTGGGGTTGATTGAATTTCAAATTTTATTTGAAATTTATGGGAATTTAGTTAGGATACCAAACGTTACAATAGTAAATAATATTTAATGAGATGTGATGAAGCAGCTATAATGAAGATTAGAAAACCACGTTGTAATGCAAATATACCGATTACATATTATCGTTATCCTCTGTTCATTGGTGCCTTTTTATGTATACGATTTTTTCCCCTGTCAAACTTTCGCGTATTGGTGCAGCGGACCAAAAAAATAATCCCTAATCAGATTTTATAATCATCAACACGATTCTGTTTAAATTACTGTTTTCTTTTATTTTTTGATGTTTTGTCAACCTTTATTGGTTCGATAGTTAAGGTACAAGTCTTAAGCATTTTTTAAGGGATGTGAAGATTACTTTAAATAAAAAATTGAAAATAAAAACCAAGGGAAGATATGAATTAAAATCAATAAAGATAAAATAGTTATAGACGACAAATTAATTAAAATCTCGTAAATCATAATTAAATAAAAAAAAATTGTTGGCCCTATTCAAATTCTATTACAAGAAGTCATACGGCCATAACTTAGTTGTTACAGCTGGTCAAAAGGAGTCTCCAGGAATGTTAATTTTCTTAAATATTACTTAAATGACCATCCGTGGATCCTAAACTTCGCACCATTTCAAACAGAAAAAACACACACACACAGTGAATAAAATAGTTCCATATAGTAAGCTTTCTCGAATATTGCCAAGTACCAGCTTAGCAAGAATAAAGTGAAGTCTACTGTTTGTTAATGTTATCTCATCAGCAACGGTCCCTCTAAATAACAAATTTCGAGCAAAATTTAACGAAATTGCAATACAATAATTTTTTTAATATAATTTTATTGAAAAATAAACAAAAAAAACTTTAAGTAATATAATTTCCAGTTGTCCCATTTTTTCAATTTGATAACTGTACATTTCACCTAATTTAACTTTTTGTTTTTTAATTGTTTAATCATTCTATTCTAAATTTTGAAGACGTGTTGTTTATGGAGCTTAAGCTTACAACTAATATTCGTTTTATCATTACAGTAAAAAAATTTATAAATTGTTTAAAAAAATATCACATCATATAAAAAATTTTGAACTGCATGCGTTTGCTAATATTTAATCTTTGTGTCTAAATCGAAAAAAAAAAAATATTAGCAATATTGTAGATGGGCGTACTAAGAATTATGATGGGTAAAACACAATAATATTATAACTGGGTGGCAGCCCGTGTGCCCAGCTTAGCGGGAAACGGCTCATCAAAATGACACTTCAACTTTCGCCTTGGCCGTAACCTAAATACGGGTGTAAAGTATTTCAGACACTGTTACTTCAAACTCAAATAGGAAAAAATGAATCGTATTGGAAATTTTAGTACAATCATACAAGTATGAGTTTTTTTTTTAGAAAATGACTCAAACTGAAATTTAAATCAAAAACATATAACATTTTCTAAAATAAAAATTTATAAAAAAACTTAACCACGTATTGTGTAGAAATTATCGAGATTTTTATTAAAATATCTTAAAACTTTAAAACGGTTAGAATAAATATTCAAATTTGAGTTAAAATGACATAAAAACACATAGAAAATAAAACTTTGTATCAAGCGTTGTAAGCACCAAATGGTTTATTTAGGTGACTCAATGACCAACTTCATGTACTATCGGCCGCAATGACCGATAATGGCCATCGCCAAATTTGAATTATGATTAGATGACATTTGAACACCTAGGTGGCTTTGGTTAGGTGACTCAATGACCAATTTTGTCTACTAGCCAGACCTGAATCACGATCTTAAAGAATGGCCGATAATAGCCATCAAAATTTGAGTGATATTAACATCTGCACACTTAGAACATCAAAATTCGTAGCAATAAACCCGAGGTCGCGGGTGTTATTAGCACTAGGTGGTTTTGGCTGAGAGACTCAATGACCAACTTCGTGCACAAGCCAGTCCTGAATCACGATCTGTCAGAATGGCCGATAATGGCCATCTCGTATGGTCATTATCGGCCATTCATAGAGATCGTGATTCAGGTATGGCTAGTACACGATGTTGGTCAATGAGTCACCTAATCAAAACCACCTAGACCTAGTGCTAATAATGCACGACTGCGGATATTGCTACGAATTTTGGCATTCTCGATACTGATTTCATTTTTACTCAAATTTAGATGGCCAATATTAACCATTTCCGATGTTTGTGATTCAGGTCAGAGTCACCTAAGAGTATCAGTATAGTCAGGAGATTTTTTTGTTTTTTTATACTAAATTTAGTTGGCCATTGACGACCATATCTGGAGATTTTAATTCAATTCTTGCTAATTCGTAAAGTAGGTGATTAGGCACTTACTTAAACCCATCTTGTTTTAATAATGCACTGCTTCAGATTTATTGCTACAAATTTTTATTTAAGTTTTACTGCTGTAAAAAGACATTCTTATTTGCTTCTAAAATTTTGTTGATTCGGTATATTTTTTAATCTCTGGAAAAATCTCTGGAATTTTTGTTAATTCATATGAAACTCAAAAAATTACAGCAGGCTCGGTTGTTAGGCGTAGAACTATTCTACTCATATAAACGTAAGTATTTTTTTGGCGATAAAAAGGTAGTTTTTGAAACATTTTTGAAACATTTTATTGTTTTACATCACAATTTCATGAAGAATTGGTAACGAAACGTAACAAACCGATGAAAGAAGTTCCGAACAGATCCTACCGTATCTTTTTTTACCTATGGAAGGGATAAACATTAAGTTTTTGTATTTAATTTTAATTTAATATTCTTAATTTATATTTTTACATATTTTTATTTTTTTCTGCCGTTCTTCATTTTCATTTATACGCGCTGCTCCCATATTTGAAATGTGCCAACAAATCGTAATTTTAAGTTGTCATACCTTTTGACATAATTGTCAGATTTGTATAAATTTTGTTTATTATTTTAGAGTCAGCTTCGATTTTTTCAATGAGTTATTAAAAACGTTTCTACCATTAATAGTTTTGAAAATATAAACGTGTATGTAGGTAGACCGCAAAATGGCGCTCGTGTTTTTTTAGATTGCACACTTGATGGACGTAGGTCTACGTCAAAATTCGTATTAGAAATCAATAGGAAATTCATAATTGGTTCAGTATATTCGGGTTGCGTCCCGACTGTTTTAGTACAAAATTTCGGCTAAACATTTATGGTTATGTTACAGTAATATTTCTTTCTTCGTAATTTATCAATTAAAATTTTAATTTTTACTTTGTTATAAGATTCAATATTTTTCTGCAATTTTAATTAAGACAATTTGATATATGTCTTATAAATATACTGATAAAATTTGCACGATTTCGTTAAACTTATCTTGATGTGCTTATTTTTTAAATATCGTCAATTCAATGTATATACATATATGTATCTGTCTCTTTCTATCTCACTTTTATTTAATTCTAATGATTTGAATTAAAATTATGTACAAATTTTGTAGTTTATTTAAAAATGTACTCTATGCTTTCTAAGCTAATTAAAATAATGTAAAATCAAACTTAATATTTTACTTTACATTGACAATTTTGCAAATTAAAAATCATAACAGTGTACTCCACACAACTACCTAGAAAGGCTTTAAAATTTCAATTGGAATTAGCAGAATTCCAATTAGATTTGTATACGTATATGATTTTAATCTATGGAATATTTCATGGGTCCAACCTAAATACCTTCGTCGAGTGATGACTTTCAAAAACTCGTTACAACTCCTACAAAGAATGTTGAATTTTAGTTTTTGTAAACCCTCTGTAATCGTGGTAATTTTTATTTGTCTTTGACATTACATCTTGTCTTATTGAAATGAAACCCCAAAAAGCTTCCTAAAACCCAAAATTAGGAATTTTGAGGGACCTAACATTTGAACAACAGGTTCGTAATTATCTTAAACTTATAGTCTAAGACATTTTTCAGTTTTAAGTTATACCAGTAAGACAGTGTGGCTAGAATGACATAGAGATCTTTAATCAGAGAAAATCTCCTTTATACCATTTACAGGCCTGCCATATACTCTGGACAAAGCTAAGGCAACTTTAAACTATTCGAAACCTGTGTTATTTCATAATAAAATTAAAGGAGAAATATTAATAATTCGACCTGGAACGCGAACAATATAAAGGGTGTTCCAATTTGAGGTCATTTTTTTAGAGATATAACGGTCTAACAAAGAAAACACATTTTTTTTGGGAAAAACACATTTTATTCCTCAACATAATTTTCTTCTAGAGTGGTCGATCAGTTCAACGCCTCTCTAATATTTCGTTGCTTTTTTTGTAGAACAATTTATCTTTGCCTTCAAAATAAGCTACAGTTCCGGAAATCACTTCTTCATTGGGGCCAAATCTGTTTCCCTGGAGCTGGAAGTTCGATCCATTGACACATACCGCATACAAATTTTTACCCACTTCGAACACAGCTTTCTCATAGACAAATGTTCGTGCAAAATATGACCAACACATTCCATTGATATCTCTACAATGTCAGCTATCTCACCCAAGTTCACTTAACGGTCTTTCAAAACAATTTCATGGATTTTGTAAGTTTTCTGGAGTCACAGCCTCGTTTGGGCATCTATAGTGCGTGGTGCATCGTCAGTGGTTGTACGACCACGTTTAAATTCAGCATACCAGTCAATGATGGTTGATTTTCTTCGTGCAGAGTCTGGATAACACTTATCAAACCACTGCTTTGCTTGAACGGTATTTTTCCCATCAAAAAGCAGTGTTTAATCAACACACGAAATCCTTTTATTTCTATTGTTTTGAAATTAACAAAAGTAGCGTCGCTAAAAAAACTGCAACTAGTAAACTTAATGATCAACACGTTGATAGAAGGTTGATAGAATTTAAAAATCATATGGGTTTACCATCCTACATAGACCAGAAACTTTACAGGCGATGTAATATATTCTAAATCGTAGTATCAGTTTTGTGACCTCCTGCGATAAGTTAAGCTACCATCCAGAAAATCACTTTTTGTGGGTGCATCGGGTTTCCCGATATTTCTCGTGGATTTTTTTCACCCCAGATTATACAATTTTGTTTCTTTACAATTTCCACCAAGTTGAAAATTTACTTCGTCGCTAAAAATGTTTGTTGATAAAATTCGCGTTTTCAAGTTTTTTGTATTGCCCAATTAATGAAATGACGATGCAGTTTAATTTTTGAATTACGTAAATTTTAATGTCTTCAAATGAAGATCTTTGTACAAAATTCTGAATAAAGTGAATTCTGAAATAAAATTCTGAATAAAGTTGACGAATTGGTGTTTTTGAACTCTCATTAGAAATAAAATAACCACTTTAACCAAATTTAAAATAATTTGCATGAATAAATACGTCGCCTGTCAAATAACACAGAGCATTCTAGTACAAAAAATATAAATTCCGGGAAATTTAAAAATTAACCTCAAATTGGAACACTCTATATTATGAATTCGAGTTTAAATTTGAATCTACGTAGTTGAAACGGATTCCTTTAAATTATTGTTGTTTCATTTGTCATCTTCCCTAGCCAACCTTTGGTCTGGTTTAGGTGACCTAGACATTCTCTTCACGTAGCAGAAAGATTTTTACGCTAAGTGGATAAATAACATTAAAATTTTGACTATAGATACTCGATCCTTTACTTATTGGAGTATAATTAAAATCTTATTAATGTAAATATAATTATATAATGTTTTAATCAATGAATGGAAAATAAAGAAGATTCTCGAAATGAAATATTGTGATTATGATTTACGTGTTAATTTCGGGCATGGCTGCTGTCAAGAGTTGAATGCTGAAATGGTCATCCGGAGTTATTATGAAGAGATGCGGGTTGATAGACTATCTTGTGCTAACGATTCACTTTCCTCGATGACGGCGGAAACATTTTGCTGGACGATTTTGATAACCCGCCGCCAATGCAGACATACAGTGATATACAAAATACAAATATTGTAATGTTCGGCTGATACATTGAAATTAGATATTTTCCAAATCAAACCTAATAAAATTCGTTCTGGAAATTTATTTTTAGTATAATGATTTGTGTAAAATGTGTTTATTTAAAAAAAAAATACTAAAGCAAATATGATATCATTTCAAATATGATACAAATATGGGTTTCATGAAAATGGTGAAGAATGAGACGATATATACGGTGGAAACAATCGCAAAGGACTTACAGGAAGGTTATCGTTTTTGCCGAATCTGTGCCTGAGTTTAGCAATAGTGACTGTTTTGGACGAACTAAAGGAATTAAAAGATAAACGTTCACGAATTGTGTGGAAAAAAAAGGATTTTGAAATATCTTCGGAGCAACATAAACAATTAAGGGCCTCTAATCTTATGTTAGGCCAAATAAATTTAAGTACACCATTATCATTTTTCAATTATTTCTTCGACGATAGTATAGAGACAAATATTGTTAAAGAGACAAATTTATCCGGATTTCAGAAAAATCCGAATAATACCAAATCATTTACCACCAAAGATGTGAAGAATTTTATCGAGATGTGCCTGTTTACTTCAGTTGCACAAATCACCAACACTCGAAGATATTGGCATCCGAAATTGGATAAAACATTCATTTTAATAATAATGAGAGAATGCACTTCCTAAAACTAACCCAGGCCATGACCGATTGTACAAAATAAGGCCACTGCTCAACAAGTTAATTCAAAATTTTCGAAAAGTGCCTTGCAATAAGCTTGGGTTTGTAAATTGTTCCAAATGCAACGTCTCGCTGTTCATAAAGAAAACGCGATAACCTTAAGACTGAAATATTTTCTAATTTTGTGATTTTTAATTATAAATTATTTACTTTTTTAAGTAATTCAAAAATTTATTTTATTATATGTAACATTATATTGTATTATTTTATTTATTTATATTTTAAATTTTATTGAATTCTTTTGAAATAAATTGATTTATTTAGTGTTAGCTATTTTTATTTGTTATACTGCGACATAAAAATTTTTTCTGTTCTTACTGCGTGAAATAGCATATGGGATATAAACGAAAAACCGTGAATTCCATGAAAAATAAATTTATCCCCCATTTTAAAAGGTGATTCTTGTTATCAATGATCAAAAATACAAATCAAAATAATTTTTGTTCAGTAAAATGACATATCGTGCAGTAAAAAGTTAATACATTTTTAAGAAATTTAAAATTTATTTTCCTCTTGTTCCTTAAATTTAAAAGAGATTTATTAAATTATTTTTCAAAATCCATTTTTAAAATAAAAAAATTTAACTATTTGGGGAAAAGTATTGCCTGAGGAATTGGATAGGTATAAATGTTTATATTTTACCTTTTATTATCAAACAAATGCTAAAAATAAATTTACAAATTACGTTAATTCTTCATCGTGCGGGCAATTTAGCGGCCTGATGGATCTGATAATTGTACAAATGTACACGTACAATTTCTTAATATATTGTAATTTTTATCAACGTACCTCATAAATTTAAATACCATGATGGTGGTCAAGTCAAGTTCACTAAAATAAGGTCACACGTACATCAATTGATTTGTGGGACATTTATTACAAAATGCATTTAATTTTTGTGACAACAATTAATTAACGTATATAAATGCATGTGATTAAGTGTGTCTTTGATATTCCGCATGCGGGTCATTTTATTTTCCTTCTTTTCTACCGTAGCAAAATAACCCGTATAATCTACCATCAACGTACGTGTCTCTAAACTGCAAATGTTAGAATGGACGTACACAAATATTTTTTAATAATCATATAGTTAAATAGTTTCCCTATAATATTTTTATTTTGAATCATTAACAGTTGACTGGACATTGAACTACGACTAAAGAATTATGTATAAATTTTAAATATCCATTATTAGTATGCAAGGATCAAATACGAGTATGTAAGCAACAAAAATGATTAAAATAAATTCATTCAAGTATAAATTGTAGGATGGTTCGTTGGGTATTGTTAAATCTGTTTGATTGACATATTCCATATAAAATCGGAGACAAGTCTAGTTTTACTGTCATTTTCATTACTATTAAATTTTGGAGGTGAGGTACCTACTAAACGTTTAAATGTTGGTACGCTGTACATCAATCAAATCCTGAATCTCAGTATAAATGAAAATCAGTACATTGGATATGAGACTCTTAAACAAACACTAAAATCGAAAATCAATTATAAACGTATTGAATTTAACCCGCATGTTATACACAACAGAAAAAAAAATTTCACTGGCACGTGGCCTGTTCAAAACTTTTACTTTACTCGTTTATTGTGATAAAACTCAATCCATCACTATAAATTTCCAAAATACATCTCGAAAAACTAGAAAATAGCCACGGGGTGTCTCTCTTGTACACGTACAAAAAAAAAGTATTCCATTTGGTGCGGTACACGTTGTAAAAAAATTGCGATATAGTAATTGTTCATTTGAATCAATTTTTAGGAGGTACCGAGTTTGATAAAATCTTGAATATCCAAAAAACCATTTCGCTCAAGGGTTGACTTAAGTTGACAACTCTATTTATTTTCATACATCAAGCATAATGAATGGATTGGGCTAAAAATTCGGGAAAGTGAAAATTGATTAAATGTGTTGTACTAGTGCTTAGGGGGTTAAATGTGTGTTTTGTGTACATTATTACAACAACGGAAGGGTTTTCTATTATATTATGATTCTGGTAAAACAAGTATGCACATTATACAATATATGTTTTAGATTTGTGATAAAAGATTAAATTCGTGAAATGAATGTAATTAAACATATACATATACGGTTTAATATTTTGGCGAGATGAGCGGTTACGGTTTGATTGGACCGAGATAAGAAAATTACGGGTATATAAACATAGTAATTTTCATATAAAAAGATTTGTAATGTAGATATACGATTATTATAGACGCGATTCATTACTGCGTCACATATAAATAGAAGACGGCCCAAAAATATTCCTCAAATAAAAATGATATAAGGATAGCTTTCTCTTTCAAGTAAAATAATTGTACAATTTTAAAGGGTCTTTTAACGTTATTTATTTCATTCATATTCCATTTTGTTATTTTTATGATTTATGTTCAAATACTGAAAAACCACCAAAACAAATGTAATATGACATTTTGCAAAAAAAAAAAAACAATTCTAACAATAGCGCAGAAAATTTAATAACATCTTTAAGGGATGATTTTAAAATGAGCGACGAACCGATTTTTTTTTAAATATTATTTCTTTTATTATATGAGCTCATACAATTATTTCAATCGTGAAAGAATTATTTGTATCTAAAGTGTAACTATGCGAGAGCAAAAAAATATTTTGCGCTCGGGTTGCACGTAATGTTTCCACTATAACTTAAAATTCGACTTTATTCATCATCATAGCATCCTTCAAGAGTGATACGTCCATTTAAATGCTTCTCTAACATCTCGATGCCTTTTTTGTGGAACGGTTTTTTTGGCCTCAAAATATTCGTTCGTTTCGGCAAAATCTCTTTTCCTGGACCATTTTTGAGGGAGCCCCAGGTTATCCTTAATTTCAAAATTCGCTGTTGCTAACATCCATCTTTGATTTGCTCAAAAGTCGGTTTCTTCGACTTTTGAGCAAATCCATCATTGTCAAAATCCATCTTTCCTCAAATCCGTACCCAATTTTGTAAAATCCACTATTGACAAAATCAATTATTTACGGAAACCGCCATTCCCGACACGGACACGGACACAGACACAGACGTCAGACATTAGACACAGGCACAGACATCAGACACAGACATCAGACATCTGAAATCAAACACAGACACAGACATAGACACAGACATCAGACTTCAAACATCGACATCAGACATGAGATGTCAGACATCAGACATCGGATAACAGACATCAGACATTAAATACAGTCACAGACATCAGACAGAGACATAGACACAGACGCAGACATCAGGCACCAGACATTAGATGTCAGACATGACACAGACATCAGACACCGACACAGATACAGACACATGTGCAGACACAGACCCAACAATCAGGCATCAAACACGGCCCGGATATCAGACCCAAATACAGATACAGACACGGACCCATGCGCTGACATCAGACATTGGACATCAGCCATCAGGCATCCGACACTACACATCAGGCATCAGACACGACACAGACATCATATGTATACAAATTTGGAGGCCTATTATGAACTTGATGTGAAGCGAATCGCATTTCGCATTTCTTGCGATTTAACAAATATGATCCGTTTCGTATGAGATTATTGTGAAATATCAATATCGCAATATCGCATTTCTCTTATTCGGGAAATTTATTATCTGTCAAATTGTTGTAAAAAGTGACGTTAATTGTACGAATATTTCACTAAAAATTATTTTTGAGTAAACAAAAAACGTAAATTTGATAAAAAAAGAAAAAAATGTGGATACTGCGGCTTTATATTTTTTCTGTGATGATGATGAAGAAGAGGAAACTCTAAATATAACGAGAATCAGACGAAATGTACTGCGGAACGAATCATTTCCTTTGGATATTCCACCGAGAAAAAGTTAGTTTATTAATTACATTACCTATTATTTTATTAATTTAATTCAAGTGACGAGTGCATCATATGTAATTTTTGTTCAAATATTTTTTTCTGGCCTACTGAGGAGAAAAGATTGATTTAAATATTTATAAATTGGGAATAATTTTTCCATACCTAAATTGACAGGCTTGGCTTAATTTTGTTTTCAAAAAAAGTAATACTAATTTTTTACCTCAGTATGCCAGAAAAGAAAATGTTTAAATAAAAATTACATATAAATTCTTTCCCCAATTCCCTGTTCCCGGGGAATTACCAGAATAGTGCCTCAGATCTATGCATCAGGCTTAAAAATCATTGACAAGTGCGTTGGCCAATCTGCTGCACTAATTGTAGGCCAACGAGAAATTAGAATAGTAATTTTCGGACTGAATTTTTAGAAGCTTTTGCCATCGTTTTTTCATTTCGATAAGCACGTAGTTCACCACGATCAAAAGCATGCTGCTAGTATCTCAATGTCGCTGGTACTATTTAAAATAAAAGAAGTACAGCTAAATGAAACTGTTCACAAGCTAACGGATCATCCCGAAGAAATAGCCGCTTCGACAGTGAAAGACCCAGTAAAGCAGATAAAATGTACAAGCTATTTTGAATTCGCCGTATTGAAATAAGCACCCCCAATGAATGTTTGCAGAGTGATTATTCCACAATATCACCGTTGTCAGATTTTGTATTGTACGTCTGGTACCCTATAAGCTTGACGCAGATATCGAGAAAACTGTGCAAATCTGCACCTAGTGTCAGTCATGAAGTAGGGAAGTACCACAGGCAAAAACAATGGTAAAAACAACAAAGGATTTCCTAAAGAAAACAAGTTCGGGAAATATTCAAGAATGAATGGTCATAAACACTCAACACCTACTACAGCTAGTGATCACCCACCGAAGTACTCTTTAATCCACGTATTTGCATCCACGACTGTCCAACGGTTTCCACTCATCATATGTGGAAGAAACAGTACAAGATCAAACAATAAGGCGTCACATTAACCACTAACGTAGTCGGGAGGTCGATAAACAGATGGACAATTCCACAACGCTTGAAAGAGACGAACTTCAATTAATTGATCCATCTTGGTACTTTGAACTAACACATTAGCGATAGCGATATGTTCTGTTTTCAAAATAATTTGTTGAGGGGTCTTCCGGTTAAGACTAGATGTTATTTTTAAAAAAAAACCGTTTGGACGTTCTGTGTCACTCTTCTGGCTTTCCCTGGGAATAGGGAATGGTGAAAAATACTTTCATAGATTTTTTGTTTAAATTGCGTTTTCTTGCCTACTGATGGAATTCTTGGTGTAAACATTTTCGAAACAAAAATACATAATTGGGAAATATTTTTTTCCAAACATAATTTTGGAATAAAAGTTTCCCATTCTAGTTTGTTTCTAAAATATTTACATCAAACTGATTCTATCAGTATAGGCCAGAAAAGTATAAGTCAAACAAAAATGCTGTGAAAATATTTTTCCCAATTTCCTATCGCAAGGAAAGCTAGAATAGTGCCATTGGAGTGCCAAACAGCATTTTTCGATGAGTTTTAATTTCGAGAAAATTTGGTTAAGGAGTAGGTCGGAGAGAGCCCGGTCCCGTTTTCTTAACTTTACTCGGTTTGGTAGGTTATGAGAAAAACTTGGTGAAGATGTTTTCTGCTGGCAGCATTAAATTGAGTAGCACTCTGATTTAGTCCTCCGGTGAGACCCGAGTCAATCACGACTCGTTCTCTTAAACTATAGGTTGCTTCCCCAGATAGTGTGATGTTTCTTCGTACCATAACTATCTTCTTGAAATTTATGACTTTTGAGTTACTCACCTAGACAAAAATTTGAATGTAATATTCCTATAAGGCACATCTCATGCAAAAATTATGTTCCATTTTCAATCGTACATAAGCTAGGAATAATAGTGTTACATAAATGATATTCAAATTAAAAATTTAATGTTTGATAATATTGATTCTATTTTTGAATTAACATCTCGTTATATCTATTAAAAGTTTGAAGAAATAGACATCCTTTTTATGGTATATACCTACTATAGTTTTGTTCCAAAAAATAATTGTTCCTGGTTTATTTTTTATTGCTATTTCAACATTTATTATTCATTTATTTGTTTATAGTAAGGGCAAAAAAATACACAATTTTGCACACAAACATAACGTAGATAATGATAATTCTAGAAGGGGTTAAATATAAAAAAAACACGGTCTTAGTCCTTAGGTGCTGAATATGAATCTCATATCGATGGATTAATACTGTATCCCTTGCTTGAAAATGTCTTTTCAATTGAAAATTAACAAAAGATAAAGAGAATTACGAACGTAACGTTAAAAAACTCGTTTCCTTATTTTTTAATTGCAGATTTATTATTTTTAGAAATTTTCAGTAATTCGAGGGTTTAAAATTGGGATCTTAGCATTTACAATACTCGATTGTTATCTGCGCGATTCTCTTTATGAATTTTATACCCAATTTTCAATATTTTTTATTCTTCGATTAAAAATAAACCGTCCCATATCCGCTTTAATTGAAAAAGGTCGTCATGAAAAACCACAAGAGCGACGAAATACAAAATAAATAGAATTTTCTATTGTATTCTTTGAATTATGCCTAGAAAGTGAATTTATATCCGCGTCACAACAACGCATTCACTTTTCATCTGTCAAATTATATAGAATGATTTATTCCTTTTTTTTTGTATATATAATTAAGGATTTATTATATATTAATTTGTATACGTAGCAATCACAATTAATAATCTTTGTTTACTTTCTTGGAAAATATTTCAATTTATACTCGAAGATCTAAGGATTTTAAAACTTTTTCACCTGTGTATCGGTTTTTGTTTGTTTTTGTAAATATTTTATTTTGAATGAAACCTTAAGTATTAGCACCTTTTTTATGAATCTGTTAAAACGGAAAAACTAATTAAAAAATGTGGATTTGCCCGACAAAAAAGGATATACATTATGGACATGGATTCCTATAATTTTTGACACCTGCCCATGAGCTAAAAAAATAATTATTGATTACTAAATTTGTTAAAACCGACAATTCTTCGGCACGAGGACAAAGAGATGGTCGATAAGAAGTAAACCTGATTAATAAACATAAAAGAAGGTATTAAATATTTAAATTAGAAAATCTTTTTTAATACACGCACCCGATCCCAAAAAAGGATATTTTACATATATAAATAAATAAATCCTGATGTGCAAAAAATATTTTATCAATGAATTTACGACAATAGTGTATCGGATGATCTTCTAGTTCAAAATATTTGTTTTCAATCAGTGCTAACCGCTTAAACCAAAAGCGGATTATTAAGATCGGTCTCTAATCTATTTGCAAAATAGCCTTCTCATGAATATTTGATTAAATCCGATTTTCTCATGAATTTCGATTTGAATTTTCAATAGGAATGAATTTAACCAATTAGCTTAGCACAAACACGTACTAAACACAAACAATGGTACAACAAAAATATCCACGAGTAAATTCCAATAATAATGGACGACCGGTTATGACAGATTTACTCATAAAATCAAAATTTTCTCATAATTGATAACCCTATTTAGCATTTTTGAATTCCTTCCGTGATTTCTAATTTTCAAAAGAAACCAGTCTCACTCATCTTTACAAAATGCAATTATCCAAGTGATTGTATGTATATTTCGACAATAATTGAAAATAAATTCAAAGGAAACGAGCTCAAAATTTATTTCTATCTAAATACTTTTTAATTGGTAAATATAATTGTTTGGAATGTAATTTCTGACAACAAGCAAGTTCAAAGGTTAGTCTTAGTCCGTTCAAATAAAATAACTTGGCTGCAGTTTTATTCAAGAGTTTTGATTTGTATACCAACGGAAGTTTATGTAAACATAAGTAACCGCCAAATCAAAAAACAGAAAATTAACTCTTTGATGTAGCCTGTATAAGTCCAAACTCGGATTCAAAATAACGAATTGTTTTGCTAGGAAGATGATGCTCCACTTATAAAGGATTTTTTATTTAATTTTGATATTTCTGATACTTCAGAGTTTCATTATCGACTGCCGAAAGTATGATAGAAGGATTCCTTCTTTGTTGAGTTGGAAGACAACATGAAACAACTTACAAGATAGCAATCGTAGAGAGTCTTCCACTTCCCGTGGACCTATTTCAGCTAATAATCACTGGAATCTCCCAACTCATGGAAAAAGCTTAAATATGAAGTTTCATCTCGTTTAGTCGATCCGTCTGGACTGTGAGCACCAACACACACATACAGATTTTTTGAAAATTACTTGTTTTGGCTTCGGCTATATAGCGAATGGTAAATCTGAAAAAAACTCTTATTTTTCTAGATAACACTTCACATATCGGCCATAACAGTTTTCATCCTAGTAACAATAACGTATAAAATTTAGTTGTATCAGTGCACCTAGAATACTACAGGCCACGCTGTTTGCTATGTCATTAAATTTATGTCTACGGTTTATTCTTTGAACTGTAGACGGCAGTCATGTTCATAAAAAGAAAAAACGAAAACAAACAGAAAAACAAATTTTTTTATACGAGTGCTAAAAGTAAGGTTATATGTCATCTCATAAACTATACGAAATGTGTACACATTTTATACGTACATATTTAACACAACTTAGAATGCATAATTTTATAATAATATTGTGAATTAATACTTTTACTAATAGCTTTTTATTAAATATATAAAACATATTATTAAAATATTTTTCTTGTTGTTTGTTTACAATTTTCTTCTTATCAATATGACAGCAAACACAAAAAAAAATCAAAACAATCTTTTTAATTTTACTGCTGCCTATAATAGCCAAAGAGGGTCTGTCGACATAAATTGGCGTCATATAGCAAAATTGCAGTGTGGCCTGTAGTATTCTAGGTGCACTGATACAACTAAATTTTATACGTTATTATTTTTTTTTTCAACGTGTGGATCAATTGTTTCGTTTAGTCTCTGTGGGTGATTTGAGGAACACGAGTTTTGGTAGTTTGGAAGATGGAGGGCGTTGAACATCGTACTATTTGAAGGATGATCGTGCGGTTCGAAATTACTGTCAGTGAAACGAACAGGGTTCGGATTTTCTGTAAGTATTGGTTCGAAATTATTGAATACATTCATAAGAGTGGTGATCTGTCCGTTTATCTGTATTTCTCTTTTCAAATGAATAATGAAAAGCGTTTTATTCGTTGAGTGTAAGCAGTGCACCTAGAATATTAATGGCCTCATTGCTTTACAAATTTTGCTGTATGACGTCATTTCATGTCGACGGTTCCAATCTTTTACTTTAGCGATGGCAGTATAATCAAATAAACAATATGATTTTTTGTATAATATTTTTTTCGTTAAACGTCAATCGCGATGAAAAAAAAAATTCAATAATATCAATTAAAAATTATATTACGAGGTAAGAATTAATTTTATATTTTTTTACAAAAATATGCATTCAACATTTCGTTAGACGTCCAAATCTTAAGAGCTTTTTACGAACATTGCTGCCATCTACAGAAGCTGTAGACGTAAATTTAATGACGTATCACGCAGTACAGCCCGGGGCCGAATTCTTGAAATCTGTGCAAACTTCCCCAATCGGAATACAATTTCCTTTGAAATTCTCTATATTATTCGAATTCGCCGGCAACTTTAATCATTTCTTTAAATTTCTTTTCTTCTTTTAAATTAAGAAATATAATTTTTTTCCCTCTACTAAGGGAAAAATTTCCGGCTAGGTAAATCGATTCGAAATTATTCCCTTATAGGGAGACAAATAAATATTAGTAAACTTGAAAACAAATTTGAATAAATGATTAAAGTAGCCGGTGAAAAATTCGAATAATATGGCGAATTTCAAAGGAAATTGTTTTCCGATTGGGGAAATTTGCACCGATTTTAAGAATACGGCCCCTGTGGCACTATTCTGGTAATTCCCTGGGAATAGGGAATTGGGGAAAGATTTTATATGTAATTTATATTTCACAAAAATTTTTCTGGCATACTGAGGTAAAAATCTAGTGGTAATTTTTTTTGAAAACAAAATAAAATTGGGAATAATTTTCCCTGCCAATTTAGATATGGAAAAATTATTCCCAATTTATAATTATTTACACCAAATTTTTCTCCTTAGTAGGCCGGAAACAAAAAATTTGAACTAAAATTACATATAAAATCTTTCCCCAATTCCCTATTCCCAGGGAATTACCAGAATAGTGCCACTGGTATTCTAGGTGCATTGGTTAATTTTCTAGCCTTTTCTAACCAATACGCAGTGGAATCGAATAAAATAAATGCTGGTATGTGTAAAAAAAAATTTTTATATTTCTAAATTCTAATAAAAAAATATTTCAGCGTGTTTCTAATTCTTTGTCAAAAATACCTCTCTATCTTTCATATCCCATGAAGGAATTTTGCCGCCTGCACTATAGTTCTCCATCCGTCCCGATCCATCGCTCTCGTCTTCCAGTTTAGACATCCTAATGTACGACGACGTACACCGGTTGGTTGTTGATGGAACGCTTTATTGGTCATTCGGTGTTGTGGGAACTTTATAACGTGGCCGATCCACCTAACTCGATTTGAGTTTATGAATCCGATGATATCCCAACCTCCAAGAAGTTGGTTTATCTCGTGGTTCATACGAATCCGATACTCGTTGTTCGCGACTTTAATTGGACCAAAAATTGAACGAATGACGTTCCTTTCGAAAGTAAATAACAATTTACAATCGTTAGAGGTCAAGGTCCTACTCTCGCTTCCGAAAGCCAGCACAGGTTTTATGAGTGCTTTATAAGATCGCAATAATTTTGATTGGGTGTAGAAAACTCGTTGTCCGGCAGCGATTCGGGATTTTATTTCTGCCTGTATATCATTCAACGATGTCATAACTGACCCGAGGTATTTGAAGTGAAAGAAACCTTAAGTATTAGCACCTATTTTGAATCCGTTAAAACGGAAAAACTAAATTTCGATAGCGTTTCCGACGGGTGTTGATCTTGGGTGTTGATCAGAATTTGTTTTTGCCACTGTTCACCTTCAAGCCAAGTCTTTTTGTGCAGCGGTATGAAACTGTCCTTAATATCGCTAGGGCTTCGGCCAAGAAGCACGATATCATCTGCATATCCAAGAATTTGGCCTAATTTATTAAATATACAGCGCGAAGTTTCAATGCTGCTTTTCCTCACTACGTACTCAAGCACCAAATTGAACAGCACAGGCATCTCCCTGTTGAACACCAGATGTTATTTCGAAGGAGTCTGACACAGTTCCTTCAATTACGATTCTACATACAGACCCTGACGTTGTTAATTTAAACAGGGAAACGAGTTTCTCTGCAATTCCTAGGCATATGAGAGCGGCATAGGTTGTCGCGGTTTATACTGCCTGTCGGAAGTCTATATATAGTTTTTTTTAATTTTTTTATTGTTAACTATGCGATGTTTTGGGGCTCTAACTATGCTCACCCTGCTCTTCTGCGGTTATGCTTTTTACGTCCTTACTTTAAGCCTCCCGACTTAAAGGTCCGATTTAAGACCAACTGCACATTGCAAGCTCCATGCCAGCCTATTGTTATGACTCCTTGGGTGTCTTAACCGTTAACTTATATAAAAAATAACAACCAATTTATGTTGCATTGCCATCTGTTTTCTGGCGTTGTTAATAAGGTGTTTTTGATGATTGTGAATTGGCCTTTATTTCCGTCTTGTGTTTTGCCCGCCCCTATCGTATTACGTAAATGTCGGATAATGGAGAGAGAGCGAGACCAACGTATACCTAGTGCGTGTGTATACGAGCAGTAAAGATGTAGATGAGTATTTTTTTTCCTGTGTTTCTTAATTTGTATTTTTGGCACGCATCACTTTCGTTCTCTTTTTGCACCGCGCATCAAGAGGAAAGATATTCTTCCGCAATTTTCTTTTTGGTGCGAGAATTTGTTTGGATGGGTCCGTTCCGTACACGGATTTAGCTTCTGGCTTCAAACTATTTCACCATAGATTTTTTATTGCTAATTTAAACCCTTATTTTATATAAAAACACCAATTTTTTTCGTATTGTTTTATTTTGCTCTCTCGAAAATAAAATTTTACAAAAATCTACATCTCAAAAATGGCGTTAAATTTTTTTATTTTCATTTCTATTTGTGTAAAATTTTATGTCGCAGTTAACATCGATTTTATAGGTAAAAGGGGAAAGAGGTGAAGGTGAAGCCGACCTTTTGTAGCCGTGTATGGAACGGGCCACAAAGTCAGTCTCTTGTTGATTTTAATATAAATTGAGGCGACGTTTTGGTGGTAAGTTTGGATCAAAAAAAAAAATAAAAAAAATTTTATTTTTGAGTTCTCGTGCCATGCCTGCGAGAAAAAAAGTAAGACCTATGGTTGTTTTTTTTTGGTTTTTTGGAATTTGACCGGACCGTATGTTACAAATTGTGAATTACATAATTATAATAAAATTAACGTAAGATTAAAATCTATCGAACTTAATTATAAATAGAAAATTATTTAAGGAATAGAGGTAAGGAAAATTTGTACTTCCATTTTGTTTAAAAAATATACGGGTTTTCGGAGGAAGGTGGCCCAACGTATTTTTACGGGTGTCCAGGTGAGGCCACTTCATTTCATTAACGGTTCGGCGAGACAACGCCCAACTAGTTACGACAAGTTACGATTAAAGCGAGACAGCTGTTACGGACGGCTAGCAGCCAATCCGCGCCAATCTCAACAATTCTGTTTCGAGAATTGATTTCTTTTCAATTCTGAGCTCCCCTGTAAAAAACTCTGGGTACTTGCTGGTTTGGAGCAAGTATATATTGTATGTCGCTTGTTTGATGTCACCCAAAATTTCTAGGATCAAGACGCTTTCATCAGGTCCTCGAGGTTTGAGATTCATTCTTTGTCATGAACCAACTTATGGCAATGCCTACAAGCAGAATTATCGTATTTGGAGTGAAGATAATTCACGAGCCATTGCTCAAAAACAATTACATCCAATAAGTTACCGTTTGGCGTGCTTTATGGGCCGAAGGAATCGGAAAAGTCGTTAAAATTTTAATTATTTTGCGTTTTTATGCTTAGAAAATAAAATCAGTTATTTCCTAAAAATTAAACATATTTATGGTAAAAATGTTTAAAATGTTCGTTGTGCGATCAATAAAAGTAACAAAAAAAACAAATTCTATAATTTTGGTACTCTAAAATGTATTAATAACAAACTTGAATTAAAAGCATAAATTATTAAAGTACTCACATTATGTGTTTCGGTTATAAAGAAGGGCACCTTAACACTCAGGTTTTTTTTCACTCTTGTGTCCTATGAAATTCTATGCACACATAATAGTTAAAACATATTCAAATTTCAAAATAAATTCAAGTAGAAAAACAACTGCAATCTACATTTTTCTATTGCGTATATTCAAAACAACTTTAAAGCGAAATTTAATAAAGGTTCCCTTCTTAAAGTTAAATGAAAAAATAATAAATAAATAAATAACATTTTGAAGAGAGCAGATTGTCCACATATTATTACAATGCGATATGAATTTCGGCTTCAAATCAATTTTTGTAACCAACAATTGTAACATACTTGAAGAAATGAATATGATAGACATAAAAAAATGCACGTACGAATCTAGGTAATATAAAACAGAGCAAGAAACAAAATTAAGGACTTCAATTATCCGTATATTGTTAAAGGATAATTTTGAAAACGAACGAATGCTTGCATGTCTATCAAAATTTTTGAGTTTGGTATTTGACTTCTGATCATGTGCTCCGTAGACAGATAAAGAAAAGGATATGTCGCAGCCACGATTTATGTGTACCAAAAGCAAACAAAGGATAATTCAAGGTTATTGTTATAAAATTGTGAAAAGAGGAAATAAAATATTTTATAGTTTCCGAGATTTTTAGTAATCTTTAATGTAGTCTTATACTACACACACACACACACCACATTTAATAATTTTGTTGAACCTCATTAATTAAAAATGAAATAAAATTAAAACATTTTCATAAAACCAATAAATTGGGCATGTGGTTACATTTGTTCAAAGAAATACCTAACCTATATGCTATATATGAATATATATTTAATTGTATACTTGGAGGGTTCTTATAATATTCTAAATACTCTCGAAATATATTTGATATTACATATTTTGGCATTCGACACTTTAACGAATATACACTCGTAATGATCCCTACCCTTTTTAATATTTGCATGCCGTCCAAGTTTTGCCATTATTTATTATTTACTCTTGCCACTCGAGATCATTAAACTTTGTCTTCAATAAAAATTTATATCGATTTATTATTTTTGCCTGTTGTTGAGTGATTTTAAGCAGTTTGGGTCGACACACAGGGTGTTCCTGATTTTATTTTGAATGAATGTGTCCGTGTCGCCAGATTTTAAGATGATACCAAACCGAACAGAATTAAAATATTCAAAAATCATATGTTTGATTTTTGAATATTTTAATTAAAAAATTTGTTCAAAAAGTTTAAAAAATCACTCGATCTATTTCGACTAGATTTCGACTTGGACTATCTACTGATTTGTAAAAGTAAAAATTTAGTTATACATAGTAGAAAAAAGGCAAAAAAAATACCCGACGTAATTAAATGTACTTCAATATATCTTGAATTTTGTTACCGATGGCTATTCGCTTACCTGCTATACTCCTCCCTCTTTTTTATTATAAATTTTTCTGTATAAACAACAGTTGGCTGGGACGATCAATAGATTAATTTTTATTGAATATTTTTTGTCTCTCCTTTTTTTTTGTTTTTCTTTTTTTACCTTTTTTCTACCATATATACATAACTAAATTTTTGTTTTTAAAATCAGTAGAAACTCCTGATGATGACCTAACAAGTCGAAATCGATCGAGTGATTTTTTAAACTTTTTGCACACATTTTTTAATAAAAATATTCAAAAATTTAATTTTTGCGAAATAAACAACAAATGTTTAGTAAAATGTGTTTATTAAGTGTGAGTGTGTTTCGCCCAGTGCCTACGGCAAATAGTGTAAGAAGCACCCTTTTTAGTTAACATATCGTTTCTTTCATTCCTTTCGATCTGTCTATGTGATGGGATTCACTGTATGGTCACATCACGTTGACAGAAACGAACACATTCAAAAATCATATCCACATACAAGATACAAATTGCCTTCTCTTCCACCTCCACTTTTTAGCAAGCATAAACCACTCTTGGAATCGGAAAATATTACTATTTTTCTTTCCGCTTCCCTCACAGCCAATTTAATACCTACAAATATTCCAATTAATTCGGCGTTCATTATATGTAGTATTACTTATACCAGCAGCTACTCCATTCTCACTCAAACTAGCATCTGTATAAACAATGTCATGTTGCAAATACCGCTGACTGATTTTGTCAAACATAATTTTGGCAATAACTTCATTCATCGCTTTCTTATATTCCTCCATATTCATTGCGTACATTACGATTATTACGAACGGGTTGCGGACCAGCATTGCCTATACTTAGAAACATGTTCATATTTTCAATTATAATGCTTGCTCTATACTTTTGTTTGTACACCGCCTTACTTTGTAATCTTACTATCATTTCATTACAAAACCCATTTTTCTTAATAATCATTCTCACTGACTCTCTTGTACTCGAGAGGTGATTCACCATTTCAGACCACATATAGTGTCTATTGGGGTTGAGTTAATCGCACCCAATATCACTCTGCCACTTGAATTCTCTCCTTTCATCAATTGACTTAAAACCCCTTTCGAACCATTCCCATATACACGCTAATACCATATCCATATGGAAGTCCCGGTTTCAAAATCCCGGTTTTCAAAATCCCGGTTTTCAAAATCCCATACATTTTGATGAAGGAAAATTTTATCAAGCAAATTCATTAATATTTGATAAAAAAAATTACGTAATATTCTATAAAATAAATTAAAAAATTATATTAGCCATTTTCTAGAACTTTATTGCAAACTCATTTTTGAATTTTGTCAAACAATCCCATTTTCCCACATGTCAAATTTTAAAAATTCGAACCTGGATTTCCTAAAAATCGGGATTTTTTTATACAAAACCGGAATTTTGAAAACCAGCATTTCGTTACACAACCATATCAGCGAGATACACCGCATCAATGCAGAAAATCAAATCGTTCTGCAATTTGCAGACGATTTTGTTATTGACGATTTCGTTATTATTTTTTGTTAATTGCCTTATTAATGTTATGTTTTTTTATAAAAGTAAATCATAGATACATAGATCATGTCATAAGTTGTAAAAGTTAAACTTGAAACATAGTAAAATATTTACACATAAAACGGGGACGTTATTCAATACAGAATGGCCGAATTGCCGTAAATTTCGTTAGGTTAGAATCTCGATTAAATGTCAGATGGTCGGTATTATTATTTTAGATAGGTGGCATTTTAAACAATAAGAACGAAATATGTATTCTGGTAATGCCCGAGGAACGGGAAATATTTTTTTTATCGCAGTTATTCCCCAGACCATTATTTCCCTACAACTTTCCTCATTTCTCAAAAGTGCTTTCTGGTTCAACTGGTACTAAATTTTCCGCGAAGTCTACATATATAAATATGGATCGTGGTTTGTCCGAATGCTTAAAACATGAAAAATACTGGACCAAATTGGATAGATACTACACCCTAAAAAAAATTTACAAAATTTTTGTAAATATACAGCACACAAAATAAATTGTAATTTTTACAACGTCCCTTTCAATTTTATTGTTAATATTTTGTATATTTGACGAAATTTTTATTAAATTTACAAATTTTTAATGTATTTTTTCAATATTTTCAATTTTATGAATTTTTTTTTGAATTTATTAAAAAAAAATTTGTTATTTTTACAATTTATTTTTATAATTACATTTATAATTACATTATTTACAGAATTTTGTTTTGAGTGTACCTTCTGCGGGTTTGTTAGTAATTGCTACGCGAAGGTTTAGGAAAAAAGAAAAGTCGCAAAATTCTCAACAGGTGGCGCTGTAGACGCACATTTCGTTTTTGAGTTCAATTCAATTACAGTTCAAAAGGTGGTTCAACGCTGTAGGCGGCCATTCCTTTTGATAGCTCAGCATATTGTTTGTTCTTTCTGATTTGATAATTTGAGGTCTTGATATTTTTATCATTTTTCATTGATTTTTCGAGTTAAATATGTAGTTTACAATTACGAAATATACCATCGATATAAAAATTTCGATCACAAAAAAAGGGAGTTCATTGTTTTTGTTTTTCGACAAAAACCTAACCCCATTTCCATTGGAATAGATCGGTAATCGATTTGTTTTGTTTTTCTAGTTGATTTCAAAAATTTAAATTGCATCTTTTTCGTTCGTTTGCTTTCTTTTTTTTTCTATTTCAAAGGTAAATTATTGATTAGTGAAAACTTTATGTACGATTTATACAAAGTGATGACATTTACAGTTCGATATTCGTTACGATGTCAAGAAGAGGTCATGGTAGCATTGGTCAATGTTCTCAGAATGCAACGTGACACCGAAATGTCGATCAGAAGAGGTACGTGCCATTGAAAGGGAATCAGCTCGATTTAGAATGATTGAAAATCGTGCGCGACAGTCAGAAGAGATCAACGAAGCTTAAAATGAGCAATTACGATTGAACATTGAACGTGCAGCCTCTCGATTTGAGCCAAACATGCCGAACGAAATTACAATCCAACATTCAAGGTAATTTAACATGCATTTAGTCATGCAGCGGCCTCACGCACTGTGATTTTTCCGACTAATACTCAGGATATGGGGTATTTGGATGCTTGCATTACTGTGGCCTACATCATGTTTACAAACAGTTTTTAAAGAAAAAACACAAATTAAAAATAAATAAAATAAAAAACCGGAGGTTCTGCCGAAATTTGTCGGACGAAACATGAGGAACATAGTAAAATAAATATAACCGGGTGTGCCCATCCGACGACGACCGGACCACTCCGAGTGACAAGTACCCAGTCTGCTGAAGAGACCTCCCGAATGACCCATCAACCCCGAAAGTCCGATGCCCAGCCGCAACGAAGCAAGCATTAGAGGGTAGGGACGTCTCCTCAACAGACCAATCCTCTCTTCACCCGGAGAGACCTTCACGAATCTCCCACAATTAACACTTCGACAGTTTGAAACCCGCAGACCGCTGGATTTTACAGTCGTTTCCGAATGGATGACACATTCACTGGACTCACCACTCTGACCCTGTGGATGTCCTGCCAAGGGGATGAAGCTGAGTGGTAAGCCCAGCCTGTATATATGGAACCGGCACAGAATGGAGTCTCCCCTCCCACCAAACCGAAAAAAAAATCAAGAAGCTTAAAAATAACCACCTCAACAAATTTTTGCTGCGAGAATTTTGGTATTTTCTTATCGTGAGTTACCACCCTGAACACACCAGCAAAACACAAAAAACTGTCGTCTGATTTATATATTATTTTTTATTTCTCAACCCACAATGAAATTTGTACACGTTTTATTCTTAAATTTTATTAGGTATTACTTTTTTTTATTTTTATAAATAATCCAAAGTTGATTTAACAACCAATAAACAACAAAAACTCACAAATTTTTAGAAAATTAAAAACTGGGTATCACCCAATACTTAAACTATATTTTTTATCTTAACAAAAAAATTTTAGTCAACTGACTTATATAGACCAAACTTTTTTTCACATTCCAAACGAGACTGGTTTACGAAAAAAAAAAATTCTCGCACCGACAACCTAAAATGCAGAAAAATATTTTCCCTTTCTGTCCCTCTTGCCCGCTCTCGAAACAAAAAAATATTAATCTACATCTCAACCGCTCATAGACACGCACACAAGGGCATCCATTGGTCTCACTCCAAAAATATATATTTGGTAAGTCTATTGTATAATTAAATTAACCCAACCCAAAAACAGCTCGTTAAATTCCCATCGAATCAATTATAGTATCGCTACTCATACATAGATGGCAATGCCACAACGATCAACAATAAATTTCAAATTAACAAAATGAAAATGGGAAAGGAATTTAAATATTATGACCAATGTGTCGTAACATGCTTGTAAACCGTATTGTATTGTCGCTGAGTTATGATAAATCTGCTGCAGTCAATTTTTTAGACATTACAAAAGCATTTGACACTGTGGATCATGACTTATTATTATTAAAGTTAGATAAAGCTGGAATTCGCGGCATTGCGAATGACGTGTTTCGTTCTTATCTTTCATATAGATAACAAGGGGTCAAAATTTCGAGCTGTATTGGTGATTTTAGAAAAGTCAAGTGCGGAGTACCACAACGCTCAGTTTTAGGACCAATTTTATTTTTGATTTATATTAATTCAATTTTCCAATTGAAATTAGAAGGCAGAAGGAAATTAGTTGACTTTGCTGATGATTTGGGGGATTGGTTTATAATTCCAAGACTAGTGATGTTAATAAGTAAGACGCGCATTCTTGAACTTATTGACTTATTTGACGCCATCTTGAATAAGTCGGTCAAGTCGTCTCAAACGATTTTGCTGACTTATTTTGACAGTAGCAAACAACAAATGTTTTAGGAATGTGTGATTTAATAATAAAATAAAAAAATTAAAATGCACAAAAAATAATTTATTTTAATGAATTATTTAATAAATATAAACATAAAAATGTGTCTTGAGTTATTAAAACACGATGAAAATTTATAATTGTAGCTAGAGATGCGCGAAATGCGCAAACTACAATTTTTTTATCGAAGCTACACATCTATTAATCCTCTTTATATCTCTAAAATATTTTTATATCTATAAAATCTATTAATTATATTAATTTATTAAGACAATATTGTATTAGTAGTTATTAATTAAGTGGAATATCACTAATGTTTGAAAATTATAAATAATATTTGATAATTTGTTGAATTTTTCATGTTTACATGATTAAATGTATATTGCTTGTTTACATGATCAAATAAGTTTTTTGCTTTCAAAATAAGTCACCTCGATAGCAGACTTATTTGAATAAGTCGGTATAAGCAAATAAGTCGGTGTTTGGGGCATGGCCTTAGCCCTAAAACGAATATTATGAATATCAAAGTGTCTGGAATAGCATCAAATATCTATGTTATATGCAGTGGCGGCCGCTGAATGAAATTTTCTGGCATGCAATAATAAAACAGAGTTATTAAGTATATTACCGAAACACTTATTTATATATTAATTCCATTCGTCTTGTGGTGTCACAAAATTTATTTATTACTACGTCATAAAAAAAATAAAAAATTACTAAAACATTTGCAAATCAGAAACTATAACAGTTTCAATCAATTTTACTAAAATACTTTGAAACGCGTTGTTCAATTTATCTTTATCAGGCGATCTTCTGGATGCATTTTCATTGTCAACAATTCAAATTTCTCCAAATCTAGTATCCATTTGAGTTTGTAATTTACATTCAAATTTTCTGATTTGTATGTTGCAATAACCTATATTCGACCGCTGGGAATGTCCGCGAATACGTGCAAGAGAAAAAGGATTCAGCAATCCAACTGCCTCGTTATATGTTTTTGAGTCCCACGTTTCGGTATCATTAACAATTTCACTTAATAAACATATTTTAATAAACACTTGTTTTCTATTTCGCAAAAATTAGATTTTTGAATATTTTAATTAAAATCGATTTCTGCATATTAGGTCATCATCAGGATTATCTACTGATTTGTAAAAGTAAACATTTTTGTTATATATAGTAGATAAAAGCAAAAAATAAATAAAAGAAAGAGGGATAAAAAATATTCAATAAAAATAAATCAATTGATCGTCTCAACCAACTGTTGTTCATACGGAAAAATTCATAATAAAAAAAAGGGAAATTAACAATTTCTTTGAGATTTGCTCTGTTATCCATAACTTCGGTTCGGACTAAACTTTGGCATTCGTCGTCCCACAAATTCATCCAATAACACACTCTTTTTGCCGAACGGACAAAAATGTAGAAAACGACGACAAATTTCCAAAAAATATTTTACACTCCTCTATTTTGCTAACAGCATCAGATAGAATTAATTTATATGATGTACATAGCAATGTACAAACAAAGCATTCGGAATTTCATTTTTAAAAATCGCTTGAACGCCGCCAGACATAACGTGGGCTCCGTCATACGTTTTAATAAATACTAATGCAACTTGGGCTATTCCAGCAGCATTTCTAGTTTTAGATACATCTACAAAAATGTATCTACAATATAATCGCTACAAACTGTGAAGAAGTATGTTCATTTTGAATGCTGTTTAAAATTGTCTGCCTGACCTGTATTGAGGTCATTTTTTATAGTTTTTGATGGTCCTTTCAAAACTGTTGCAGATTCCAAATTATTCTGAAGTTCTTCATCAAAGTGGCTCATTAACTTTATGATGTCCTTAAAATTTTCAATATTAGTGGAGTTTTTGTCTTGTCGTGGCCGCAAAATGACAATATCTGCTTTCCTAAAACCACACCTGGCTTATGAATCTTTTCCGCGAATCTAAAAGTTTGGCTTGTTCATTAAGTTGGTGGTCGATTCTTAATTCTCCAAAAGCCAATAAGGCAAAAAAATACGAAATATGACTTTTAACCTTTTCATGCCAAGTAATAGCCGTATGCGGATTTTGTTAACCATCTAATCCATCTGTTTTAGAATTCCAGTTTGACGCATCCGTGAACTTTGGAAAAACAATTCAAGGCGAGCAAAATAATTTATTGTAATTTGCGCTACTGCATAGCCAAGGGTGTTTGACATAAAGATTAGCATTAAAATATGTTGTGCATTTTGGAGAAATAGTTTTTAAATTTTTCAGATCGGGGATTGGTCGCCCTTTCTCTGTTATTATTATTTTTTTCGCAAACGTTTTAGACCCGAATAAACTAACTTCAAAAAGATGTTAAATAATGTCATCGATTTCTTGCTCGTTGTTTGAGGACATAATTTACTCTCAATACTGCACAAAAACAATTTTTAAAGATAAAATTAGTTGAAATTCGAAAATCATAAATCCGAGAAATCTACAATAAATACCACGGTTATTCAAATCAGTTGACAATAATTTGACCCTTAGAAGTACAAGTAACCACGCTCTTGATAATAAGCACGTGACATACTTTTTTGAAAACTTGGAGAAAATTTTGAAATTTAAAAAAATTATTTAGAGAATGAGGGGAATTATTTATTCGGTTAGAATTTTTTTATTTCGTGCTACTATGTACAGTCACTCACAACAATGTGCGTACATCCTAAAAATCGAACGGATTTCATATTAAAATCAAGAAATAATTAACTGTATCTTGTGTTTACTTAGACATAAATAATAAGAAATACTGTGTTTGTTAAAAAAATATATACTTCAATAAATAATTCACGTTTTTCTATAATATAAGGTCACAAAAATTTGCATGAACTCTGTTAGTTAGTTGTATTAAATTGACCTACGAGAGACAACACTTTTGTTGATTTTTCAAATTTTGAATGTGTTTTAACAAAATGCCTTTCATAAAACGAAAAACGTCAATAGAATTACGGATTGTAGCAGTGAAATTATTTAAAGAAAGCAAATCATATAGGAAAATTGGAGCAATCGTTAAAAGAACGCATTCTATAATCCAAAGGGTTGTTAATAGTTTCAAAGAACTTGGAAATACAGCACAGAAACTGCCCGCCCTAAAAAACAAAACTTTAGGTTCTTTTATTATTCTTTATCTGTAAAACCAATTAATCCAAAAGTGCCTCAAAAATAGCTGATGAACTGGAAAAATTCTCAGGGATTACTATATATCCAGAAAATCCTTAGGAGAAATGGATATAATGGGCGTACTATGCACAAAAAACCATTTATATTTGTTGTAAATAAGAAAAAAATAAAACAATTTTCAAAATTGTACCGAGACAAATTTATAGGATTTTGGCTAAATGTTTTATTTTCCAACAAAAGCATGTTTAAAATTTATGGATCAGATGAACACCGAAAAGTGTGGAGGAAGCCTAGTACGGCGTTTAGGAAAAAAAATGTAAAACAAACAATTAAACATGGGGGTGGATCCGTCATGGTTTAGGGCTGTATGGCTGCAAATGGTGTCGGAAATTTGAAGTTTATCGGCACAAATATGACTGCTGAGATATATTTAGATATTTAAAAACAAAAATATCCCGAGTAGCGTCAAAAAATTGGGTCTTCCTGCTACGTGATACTTCCAAAATGACAACGATCCAAAGCATACAGCAAGAATAGTAAAGGAATGGCTACTCTATATAGGGTCCCTAAACAATTAAATCACTCACCTCAATTACCAGATTTGAACCCTATAGAACATTTGTGGGAAGAACTGGAATGGAATGGAATAACATAGGTTATATGAATTTAGTGGATTCTATGCCACCACCATGAATTTAGTGGATTCTATGCATTCGATGATGAGAGCTATGCTAGAAGCCAAAGGAGGTTCAACAAGGTACTGAATTTTTGATCTTTCATCAAATTTTTGTTTTTAATTATTAAATGTAAGTAAATTTTTGTGACGTTGTATTATAGAAAAACGTGAGTTATTTAATGAAGTAAATATTTTTTTAAACAAACATAGTGTTTCTTATTATTTATGCCTAAGTAAACACAAGATACAGAAGCCGTTAATTATTTCTTGATCTGATCTTAGTATGAAATTCGTTCGTTTTAAGGTGTACGCAAATTTTTGTGAGTGACTGTAATTAGTACTTTTGTTATAAATAATAGTATTATTATAGATTTGCTTGTTTCGATGCGCATGCATTGCATGCGTTGCATTAATAGACGAGCCGCCTCTGGTTATATGTTATATAAATATTACTCCTCTGACTATTTTTATAATAATTTTACATGTTCTGATTATTTTAATGTGCTTTACGTTGTTGACTCTTTTAAATATTTAGGAGTAACGATTGATAATCGATTTAGATTTAAGAGTCATGTTGGATTATTGCAAAAGAACTTATTATCTTGTAATCGACAACTATACCTCTCTCTCTCTCTCTCTGGCACTATATCCCATCAGTGATTAATTCATTGATCCTAAAACAGCCGTGAAATTTTTTTCTTGTCACCACTGGTAATCGAACCTGGGAGCTCCGGTCGCTGGAGCAAGCATACTAACCACTTTGCCACCGGGCGGCGACAAATATACCTACTGCACGATTTTTGTCCCGATGCGGTTCTTAGATCTATCTATTTTGGTCTTGTCCAGTCAAAGCTTCAGTATGGTTTAAACTGTTGTAGTTGTATATATTTTTCCAACTTAAAGTTCTGAAAATTTTCTTTATACGCAGTGGTCACATAGATCTAAAAGTAACTATAGTTATACATTACATAACTCTAATCACGTAACTGTCCACCAGCTAGAAAAGAGCATTTTAAACAATTGTTTACTTCTGTGACACCTAAAATTTATAATCAGCTACCACCATATCATGGCTCAAGGAAATAGATGATATTGTATTTCTTTTTCTCACTTTGAAATTCATGTGCTTTCACATTTTTTTTAAAAATTATTTTGACGATTTTTATCTGTTAAAATGTATGTTTATTTTTCGTTTATATCGATAAATGCGTTTAAAATTGTATATTGTAGAAATGTGTAGCAACTTTATATGTAATAATTTATGTGTAATGTATTCAATAAAAAAAGATAAATAAACAAAAAATAAATAATAGATTGTATACGAATTTGTAGAATCAATAAGGATTCTCACGTGTATAGAAGAGGACGAATACGAAGCACTTGAATAAAAGCTCTGATATTTGTAGTCGTTTAACAATATTGGTACAGCCCGTTTGCTTTGGTTATAAAACAATAATTTTCCAACTTACCAACATTCAATAAAACATTAATATTTTTATACAAAAAGAAAAACGATTACCCAGCATCAAGCCTGCGTTTAAAAGACATAAATTTTATCTGCGCGCATACATACTCGCGTATATTGAAAAGGTACAGAATAAAAAAAAAGGGTAAAGACCCGCGATTTAATACCATAAATTTTTTTGTGTAAGTCGCGTCTCGCGATTTTATTATTCTTTATGTTTCAAGGCCACTGCCAAAAATTATTTTTTTTTTTCTTACGTTAACAATATTTTTTTCTTATAAGGGATACGATATAATATTGAAGTTAATATAAACCTGATCCGATGAAAATAGTGTAGAACTTTTATTTTTCTATTAATAATATAAAAAGGGGTTCAATTACTATAACAGCTAATATAATTGTTTTATTGCAAATGAATATATACGCGTTTAAAAATAGTGAAGAGCACGAGGCAATTTGCATATTGTATATATATATATTTTGTTGACGTTACGTATTTGATATGCAAGGCTTATGACCGGCAAAACTTAAACTAGATTTATGTGAAAACGGATATGGAACTCAAAATTAATCAAGAAAGCTGTTTTCAAAATTAAAATTGAACATAAAAAAGATGTCCTGCAGCGTCATATATTGCATCCTTTAAAACTAAATTTTCAATTTTTATTTTACGAGTATAAAGAAATCATGTGATAAATGATTTCCGTCCTATTTATTTTCTAGATCCTTTCGTAGTTCACACCGACAATTAGATTAGCCGGTGGAACTAATTATTACGTATGTATAGTTTTCAATTTACCTTCTTACAACATAAACAACAACATAAGATTTGTTTAACATCACCGCCACCAACCAACATTTAAATCAAATAGACGTTATTTAATATCATTTATTATTAATGCAATAAATCTATCATTAATTTAAAATATAAAATTATTAATGTGGAGAAAGGTGATAGAGATGTTAAAAATATAATTATTATTAAACGAAATTCAAATGTCAGTTGTTGAGCATAACTTTTACCAATAATTTGTTCCACCCATAATAATAATATTTTTCCGATCATTTGATCGTACGCGCAAGTAACAACATGAATTTTATTGTATCACATAAATAAACCACGTGGTTTTCAATTTCAATACTACTTAAGTTTACGAATAGTATATACATAAATACCTTTCTTACCTGAGTTTTTTTATAGAGGGGGACACTACTCACTTCCATACATACATAGAACCTTTAAACTGAAAATAATCGTATTCCATTCGGAATTTTGTTTTTGTAATTTTTTTTATATCCAACAAACGAAGATCGACAAGGGTTCATACGGAATTACATACGTGGTGAATTAAATAAAATTAAAAAAAAAAAAAACGAAAAACAAAAATTTTATTTTATGTCAGATGAGAATGAAATTTCGATCGAGGTAGACCTTGCTTCAAAATTTATTTAATATTATTTTTAGAAAATTTTAAATTTTGTTCAAAATTAAATTAAAAAAATAAAATATATCTAAAAATTGTGTTTGTGAATAAATTATGCATTTTAACGAAATTATTCAAAATTTTATTTTATATGAGTGAAGTTAGCTATATATGTGAAACAAAGTGATGATAAAGTGATTTTGTAGTGTTTTGAAATAAAAAGTGCGTTAATTTGGGCAATGCTACTATTTGGATGCTATAATATTACGAACAATTACAATTTTATAAACAATACTGGAGTTAAAATTATTTAATAAACACAAAATACGCAAGTAAACCAGTAAACGAGGTGGGTAAATTTTTATTTTACTTTTGTAATTGTTTATGTTCGTTTGCGTAATTGAAAATGTCATAAAACAATAAAATTTCATGTTTATGATCAAAAATAACAACCATTTCAATAATTTATGTATATAAAGTATGGATTATGTGAATTGACCCTTCAAGTATACCTATAAGAAAAGGAATAACCCTTTTTTACAAAGATTTTCGATTAAATTTAAATAATCAAAAAGAAAGTAAATTTATAATTTGCTTGGTCTGACCATCGCGAACCATGTAATATTTTCTCGTCTGCGAGATGAATTAGATGATTTTTATAACAAAAGGGTCAAGAAATTAGAAATTTAAAGTAGTGACCCTTCTTTTCTATATCACTATACATTTTAAAAAGAAAGTAAATATAAAATGTCATGTAACATGTAATTCCCTTTTGTATGGTGCGGTAAATCATTTTATAGATATCGCGAGATTATATGCGGTGTTAGCGGTTTTAAAATAAACACGATCGCGATTTTATTTCTTAATCATCGGTATATAAAAAAAAGTCAAACACGAAAGGGTCATTTTATAAGGTGTAAAGATAGGGAAATTTTTTAACCTGTAGAAAAAGTCGCGCGCGATTTATAACCAAACCGTATTGTTAAAGGGTTAGGCGCGCTAAAAGTTAATCTTATATTTTGATGAATTTACTGGACAAATAGTTTTTTTTTATATAATTTCTACCTTCTTTAAAAAAAAGGGTTAGAAATTTTCATTTTAATGATCGATAAATTGATAGATTAAAATAATAAAATTATTTGATCATGTTTTTGAATAAATTTAAAGGATTTACAAAAAAATATTATATCAATATCATAATCGGATTTAAATTTGCATAGACAAAAAATGCAATCTAATTGAAAATAATTGAAACAAACAATGCCTAGCTAGCTACCAGAAAAAAAATGTAAAGCTCCCGCTGGGTTTTTAACTTTCTCTATGGATTTGATGATGCACCGTTTACGATGATGATAGTTCAAAATAATCTGCATTCAAACCAAATTTGAGTGGAATATTCAAACAATGGGAGGATTATTATTTCAAATCAAAACAGTCTATTGTTATGGTATGGTTTTGTCTATAATCCTGAAAAATATTAATGATAGTTTAGTTTCGATTGGGTACGATAGAAAATGCTTAATTGAATTATGTTAACACGTTGGAAAATATATAGTTTTGTTATAGGGCATGTGTGTAGATGACTCATGAAAATTAATGGTTTTGTGCTGTATGATTTTAAATTTGCACGGTAATTATCTAAAAAATTCATTCGCCCTGTTTCATCAAGGAAAAAAATTTCTCCCACGGAAAATTAATTCTAACATGTTTTCTGTCGCACTAGTTTTGCCTCATTTGCAATACTCTTTTAAATTCATATTTGGATAAAACGGCCAATGGGTTTTACCATTTGATGGCTCCATGTGGAGTATTGAAGTATGTTTAGTTACGAGTTCTCAGGTTCAATATTTGTATAGGTCCAGAGGTTTTACTTTAGAATTACTATTTCTCCACAGGAATTCCAATCACTACTATAAATGAAATAATTTTCCCGCCTACTTTGTACTCGGGTACACGGAAATCGAAAATTTCGGAATTGTTTCCTTAGAATATTATAATAGTCACAAATTTGCGAGAAAAAGTTTACCCATGTGGGAATTGTTATTAAGTTTTATAGTACTAACTTCAGTTTATGCTGGATTGCGTAATTTGTTATTTCAAACAACCTGAAAATTCATATTCACAGCGAAACATCGCGCGCTTTCAGATCCGCAAACTGTTCGCAGCATCTTGAGTAAAATCAACATGTTGTATTGCAACACTGATAAGCTAAATGTCATTCTTGCCAACATAAAATTTCGTTGATATACATTTACCCATCCATGTATAACTAAGGCTGTGGGCCAATTCTAGGCATAATTTAAAGAAAAGAATTCAGATTTTCTGAAACTTAAAGAAATACTTATTTTTAAGACTTTATAAAGACACTTACATTTTTGTAACATGATTATATAGAATTTTCTCAGCTCTTTTTGGGAAATTATTTTCAGTAGGCCTAGATAAATAATGTAAAAAAAATAATTGTTATATTCCAAATTATGGGGGCAGGCGCTTTGAGTTAAACAAGTTTAAAGTTTAGAGTTGAAAGACACTCTAACGAATTATTGAATGTCTCAGTTTCTGACTTTTCCTGTGGCACTATTCTGCACTATTCTCTATTCCCCTGTGAACGAGGAATTGGGAAAAATATTTTCGTAGCACTTTTGTTTGAATTGTATATTTCTCGCCTACTGGTGGAATCAGTTTGGTGCTAATATTTTAGAAACAAAGTAGAATGGGAAACATTCACTACATTTTTTCATAAAAATTTTAAGGACTAGACGCATCAAGAGCGTCGACGGCGAGGGGTGGTTGCACCTGCCGTCGCGAAGTTATATCCCACACCAAGCGGCGAAAAATTAATCATCTTCAATTGTGGTCCATATATTTCTCATTCGTCAGTCCACGTTAAATATTAAAAAAATAAAAGTCCCAAATTCTCAAAATCTTTGCAAACAAAAAAAAAACACGGCGTGCCGGTCTTGGTGTGAATGGATATATGCGTCGAGTATTATGAATTATTTTGAATTTGACGCACCGCGCTCAGTGTGGCTAGTCCCATATTTAGAAAAATAACTTTCAAATTAACTTTGTTTCGTAAATATTAGCACTAAACTAATTAAATCATTAGGCCAGAAAGATACAATCTCTTGATGAACAATGCTATGAAAATATTTTTCCAAATTCCCTGTTCCAATGGAAAGCCCAAAGAGTACCACTGGTGCACGGAGTTGATGGTCTTGATAATACCCTTACGAATGTGCTTTGTTGTAAATTTAATTTAGATTCAAAAACAAAAATTTTATCGTTTTTTCGTAAATTCCAAGTAAACGATTGTCCTTAAGTTTGGCATACAGCCTTACAACAATTTTTACAGTAATTTCAAACAATTGTTAATCCTACGTACCTGTCTCCTACATTTTGAAAAATATTAATTGTTTGCCTTTATACGAGTATTAGAGAAGGCCTACTCAACATCCTTCCAGTTAGGATGTCCGCCGTTTATAAATATTGGAAAACCCGAATTTATATTTTATGACGTGGTTGTGTTCAATTATCCTTAACCCTAACTAAGGCTGCATACCAATAGTCGGGTAAATCGTTTACTATGGTAAAAATCGGATTTAGAACAGATTTTTCGATCAGTTTGCCATAGAGTTTTTGAAAAATATATAAATTTACCGAAAAATTTACTTAAAATTGACTTTTACCCGACTATTGGCACGCAGCTTAAGACACATTTTTTCAAAATTGTTTATTATTTTCCGATCTTGCGCAGGGTAGGACCTATTCTAAACTATATTCCACTTGAATCTTGGCCGTTTAGAAATATTGGAAAACTCGAAAAAACTAAAATTATATTTTTTTACGTATAGTTCAACGAGCCAATTCACACATACGAATTACAAATCTAGTAACCCTTGGAGCAGGTTCGGCATTTCGTTTATCCATTAGCGTGCTACACCAACTTGTCTATGATGAAGGAAATGCCTTCCAATTAGTTTTGAATATCGCAACAAAAAGTTTGATAACCGGTTCTAATGACTTGGAAACTGATAAGGATATGCAACTCAGCAATTATTCCAATGTTTAAACGAGATATTTTTCAATTTACGTATCTTTGTTCCAATGACCCACAATTTTTACTTGATATTGGGAATCTGCCAAGATTGAGAGAAAAACTTTGTATCATTATAGATTACCACAGTAATCTCTATAATTTCAGAATTTTTAGAAGCAGCTTTCAAAAAAACGAAATATCAGGCATGTGTGTTGTATGCTGAGGTTAACAAAATATATATTTTTGCTAGATTTAGATTTTCTGTCACAAATCATTGTGCCTTGTACAAAATTATTTATCGTTTTAACAGTCTTTCAAAGTTGAAATATTCTCAGTCATCAAGCGAGAATCGCGCTGAGTGACTTTTACACCAATAGCGTTTTTTAGACTAATAAAACCCTTATGAGTGACCAGACGTACTTTTTTAAATTTAGTACTTCTTAATTTATTCTTTCTTCTTCAGAAGTTTTATGTAATTCTTTGTTTTACCAAATGACGCACTAAAAATTATATCTCTTGTTTCCAAAAAGCCTTTTCGGATTCCTGACTTTGAGCGTTGAAAATAAAAAATCGTCAAACAACTTTTCAGGCATAATTTGTTTTGATTTTGTTAAAAAAGTCTAAAGAGATATGTCTACTTGCTTTGTTCTATAAAATTTGAATAAATATTCAAATTAAAAAAATGAAATATCTAAGCATTCAGAACCAATAAAAAACAAAAGATTTTAAATTAAAAAAATATTATTTATCTTTCAAAATTAAATCTAATCTTCAAAATTCAATCCATAATCTACTTTTACACATTTTGGATGGACGTGAAATTTGAAAGCATTTTAAATTTGAGGGGCATTCTTGGAAAACAATTTTTCTTTGCGTACTCTTTTGTAACTTTAAGTATCTGGTCACGTTTGGTAAGCAACTTGTACTGTCACTAGAGCCAGTCAAAACAATTATTAAAAAAGTTAAGATTTTAGCTACGTTCTTGCGTGAGGATTAAGAAATCTCAAGAATTCTTTTCATTTTATCATCCTTATTCGACTGATCGTGAAAATTCGCTTTCACCTTCTTATTCGTCATATAGAATCTATTACTTAAATTCTTATATAACGGGATTTTTGTTGGCTACGATAAAGAGGCTGTGCATATATCGAACTTTGATTGCTTCACAATTCCATTTAAGTTTGAAAACTTTAACCACGGCTGAGATGTGGTATCGTTAGTATTTTCAAATTTCGATTTAGTTTAGTTATGAAGTTTTGTGAGCTTTGTCTCTTTTCTAAATTTCGATAAACATTTCATGAAAAAATATTTGGGATTAAGCAACTAAGTCGAACGTAGTGATCCCCGACCCTAAAAAGTTAAATACGATTTTCAAATATTTTTATTGAAATCAGTTAGTTAGTGGCTCAAATAATTCTAATTGGTAAAAGCATCGTTGGTATGTAAGGTGACCAGATGCACTCCTTTGAAACATTACGTACTCCCTTATTTATTTTTTCGTTTTTACAATAATATGTGTTTCTTCTACTCGTACTCGTTTTACTAAATGATATAGCCACAGTTCCAATGTATTTTAAAGATATTAAAAATTTAAAAATAAAAATTCTTCATATACTATCTCAGACATAAAATTTATTATGGTTTAGTTAAAAATGTTTAACTTTTCAAAATAAATGTAAGTTAAAGCTGGTTTTTATTACGTTGGCCTTATTCCGAAAAACATTTTAGTGATAAAATAATAATACAATGATTGTAGTGGCACAATACAAACCGAACAGGCCTTTTTAAAATAAACCTTTTGTTAAATTTGGGTTGAACGATATTTTCCCAGTTATTAATGAATGTAAATTAAGATTCACGTTTAGAATCCAGTTTATATCAACCTATGTCTTGTTTACTTTATTATATATATCTATCAAATAAGCCTTTATCTGGTACGAATTGTTTATTTGGTTTGCTCTGTCGACAAAGATTAGAATATTTGAGCGTGCAGGTACGATAATAAAACAAAAATCATTCATCTATTCGGTTCGAAAAATATTTAGCGAAGAAAAGGCCTTTTTTAATCTACCCGCTCCGATGTAATAAAAACACGCCATTATTAATTAAAAAAATTTTAGATCATAAAGTTTCAACTAAGAACCATGTTACATATAAATAACATGAAAAGGTCTTTTGGTATAACCAGTTATAAAATTTAGGCTCGTGGCGACCCCCAAATCTACTCTACGATATTTCATGTTGCAGGGAACAAATAAGTAATTATAATTATATGGCCCGCCCTATGATCGAAATAAAACATTTCATATTTAAAATTTTCAAAATTTCAAATAAAACAGTCCACTTCATTCCCTTACATTATCAAGTCATCAGGCAAGGATACCTTCAGATTTTACAATAATTACAATAGTGTCCGCCAATTATGTCTGCCTATTTATTTTTGATGAACCAAATTTTTTGAAAATTTATGCCAGGAGCCACTTTCATTACGTTTTGCAATATCCAGGTTTCTTGGGTATTACCAACAGGGACCATATTAAATAACCGATCAAACCGATTTGGATAAAGTTGGTTTCGATGTTTGCATTGGGATTTTAATTTGATTATCTTGTTAAGTCTAGGGTATATCCAATATGAATAATTTCAATTTCGGTTTGAATCTGTGGATGGGAGGATAGAATATTAGAATTCTAAAGTATTTTTGTTAACTTTGAAAAAAAAATCGATTTTAATGTTAGTAGTAGAATTCTAAAATAATTTTTTCGAAGGTATTGGAATTTTATCCACATTATGCTCATTTTCCGATTTTCAGAATTATTGATGCCTCTAAATAAAAAGCAAACCAAAATTCCATCTTATAAAATTATTTTAAAAATTATCTTTTCAAAACAAATTCTTTTCTTAATGACAACAGCATATGTGGTATGGTACAAATGGACCTACCTCTATTGCCTTATATTACACACAAACGTATTTAATATAAAATTGGGGGATTTTGAATACGTGATTTTAAGGCCCATCCGCCAATTACACCTTAAATGTATAATGCGGGATCTTTCTTTGTTATGATTCCTTCATTGAAGAAGGGAAGTAAAAGATGAAATGTACAATATTTTTTAAATTCAAATATGGAGCAATAATAATTTAGAGAAGGCTTTTTTCCAAAGATTTCTTCCAGTGGCACTATTCATTTTTATGTAAACTAATTATTAATTAGTAATTTTTATGTAAACATTTTTTTTTGGCATACTGAGATAAAAAGTTAGTATTAATTTTTTTGAAAACAAAATTGAATGGGGAATAATTTTCCTGCCAATTTAGGTATGAAAAAATTATTCCCAATTTACAAATATTTACAACTAACTTTTCTCCACAGTAGGCTAGAAAAAAAAATATTTTAACAGAAATTACATATAAATTCTTTCCCCAGTTCGCTATTCCCGGGGAATTACAAGAATAGTGCCACTTTAACACAAAACTGAATCACCAGCATTGTTAGTTCCGTACATACCAAAAAATCAGTTACCTACCTGAGAGCTTAACACAAATTATAAACAATATACAATTTTATGTAATTCCTTTTAAAAATATTTATAAACATAATTGGGATAATAATTGATTTGTAAAAGGCGCAGGAACTTTTAAGAGATAATCCTTTTTCCCATTAATGTTGAATAATAAACCTAAAATTGGTTATAACCGTAAAATATTCAAACTGCTTAATCATCCATAAATAACGTATTTTACAAGAAATTGAATTTATTTTTTGATCCTAATTAGGACGAAAAATATTGCTAACATGCATAAATTTCCCAACTGCAATTTACAATTTAAATTATATTGTGTTGTTGATAGAAAAGGATTAACGCACAAAAAAAAGCTGTCACATTGGAAAAATATGAATTAGTTCTTGTTTTGACAAATGACTGATGTATCGTCAAAAATAAAATTCTTTAAGGTGTAAACTTGCTGACCCTTAAATTCGAGACAAGACAAATTATTTTTTAAGGATTAGCAACGAATACATCGCTCTCATTAGGAAATCTGGTTTTCATTTTTACAAAAAAAAAAAAAAATGTCCAACTGCTAGATTTTCTATAATATAGGATCGTAATTATTTATCGATAATCGGAAGTAAACACTAAATAAGTCACCTGGCTTAATGTTTCTCTAGAATCGTAGGAAAGTTATGACAAATTTTTGATTTGTAGACTTTCCCTTTTCTCGTATCACAATATTTTTTTTTTGTTGCTATTTGATATTTAAACGTTACATAAATTAATTTTAATATTTGTAACCCATATCACATAACGAAATTTACTTAAAATATATGTAGGTATTGGTGAAGTTTGATATCATTCCTTAATTAAATGTTGAACAAAACTATTCGATTGTTTGTGCTTTAGTATGCACCCTGTGCGTAAATATATAAAATTCTGCTACGGGCCAATTTTTTGATATTTTGTTTTTGTTTATGTATAATCAAAAAAAAGGATACATAAAATTACCCCTTTTACGTTTTTCTTATTTAAATTCTTAGATTACCTTACTTAAAAAAAAAAATTACTCCTCAATCGTAATCATGCTGATGATAATTATTTTTGTGGAACCCCTATACTTCTACTATAAATCCCTTAAAGTATATTACAGTTATACATATAAAAAGGGTCGATATCAGGGACATATTCTTCATTTCATCCTTATCAAGCGTTTTTTTTTAGGTATACGAAAAATTACAAATGTCACATTGATTACGTGATTAAATAGACAAATCAACGTTGAATCATCCATCGTACATTCCCACGATCTAGAATATATCGTTTTTGAAATAAATTAAATTAAAATTTTGTTAAAACAATAAATCATTTTCAACTCACACTTAATGTCTTAAGCACAACGTAATCGCGACTTTCTTTTTTTTTTATTTATTTGTATTTGTTTATGCCATTAAAATGCAATTAAGGGTGACATTAATACTTTTATATTTGATTTATGTTTCATGTACCATTTTCTAATCGTGATCATCATCATCTTATAAGATTACTCTGACCATTTTAGGTCGAGTAGTTTTCTTACTGACCCGAATTAAATACCTAAAAAATTATATTGCGTTAATATTCTGTAGGATAGGTCCTGTTTGACAATTATTTATTATTTTAGTTGCTTGTTACATTATTTTAAAACTGGACATTGTTAAACAAGTTTGAAAAATAGTTTATTCCAAAATTATTCTAAATACGGAAAGTTGTGAATGGGAAACGGTTACATTTTGTGTAAAACAAACGAGGGTGAAATTGGTTATGTCAATATTTAGTGATTTAAACATGGGTCACTACTTTGTATACATTCATACTATTTTTTATTAACATTTGACAATTCCTAGAATACAGGCCCAATACAAACCCCCTAACAATTGTTAATATTAAGACGGATAAAAAGTGGCGCGTTTATATTTTTTACTTGTTATAGTATTATACTCGTACTATTGCCGGTGTGAACTTGACATTAGTATGCACATCCACAAAATTGCTTGTAGAAGATTTTGTTTTATAGCCAAAATTTTTCATAGTTCGTTTCAGTTCACAACGAAAGATAGAATAAAAGAATTGTGGACATGGACGATACGAATATTTGAACAGAATTATTTTTGTGTGTTAAACAAATGGATCTGTCAAAAGTGTACATAGAATATTCTGATGTGATCGGTTTTTTGTTTTTATTGGTGTACGTTGCCCGAATTTAAAAAATTATATTTACCTTGCCATTTTGCTGATCGGTATGCTATTCCTTGAATAATAGTTTTCGGATTCTTATCTAGATTGCAGCAGTTGTCATTCTTAATTTCAAAACGCTGCCAATTAAAATTTCAAATATAAATTAATTACTAAAATAGAGATTAATTTTAAAATTTGTTATTTTAGTTTAACTGAAATTAATTTATATTTGAAATTTTATTGGTGGCTTGCAAATAAATTTGCCGCGAAAACTGTGAAAACTTCACTACCGCTAACCACGGACATTTTAATTTTGTCGATGGCTCATTCTTCCCCAAGATTATATCTATTAATGCTTACATTTGTTTGATTTGCTCGAGTTGATTAATAGAAATATTTATGAGAGAGCCGCGGTTACTATCGAATGGGACATAAAAAAATGTCAAATCCTTTAAACGCTCAATACGCGTAAGCATATAATGTGGGATATAAACGTGAGGGAGCCACTTATACTCTTGAACAGAAAAATTCTGGAAGTATCTGTGGTGATTTTTAACAGTGCGTTCCTAGATAATATGGATAGTTCACTTGAGAGGAATCAATTTTTTCTATAAACACTGCGTGCGGGAGTGCGTTGTCTGAATCCCGTTGTTTACTTTTAAATAATATGAAATTGTAATTCAATCATTTATAACGTGGCACATTTTGATTTGGACCAATTAGTTGTTTGTTTTCCATGATAACTTCACTCTCATATGATTAAGCTTCTGATAACCTCTTGATAGAGCATTCAGCCAGTTATTTTGAACTTTAACAGAGCAAAATTTGATAAACTTACATACTCAAATGTTAGTTTCTTTTAGATTTTGATTGAAATCATCATATAAATGTTATTTAACTTACATATTAAGAACATTTAAGAAATTAACGAAGAAAAACTTAATTTTTAAAATAAAAAATGTTTAATTTTAAGAAAACTTTCGTTTGATCTCAAAATCACCTGTCTCATATTTTCAATGCCTCATATATCCAGAACTAACCAACTTGCAAAAGTTTCTCCCTTCTTCCCGTATCAGGCGTGAGGTTCTGGTTGAAATCATAAAATTTTCAGAAATTAGCTTAAATTTCAACAAAATTTAATTTGCTTGCTGAGCCGGCTTATGCCTCAACCAATCAGACTTAAGTTCTTAAGTTGTGCTCCGTTTTGGACCACTTTGGAGAGCGGTACGACCACCAAAATTTTAGAGGTCAGTTGTTTATTTGTGACGATAAGCCTGTACAATTTTGGTGATTGTAGCACTAACCGAAGTGGTGCAATCGGCGTGTAACTTAAGCTCTTAAGTCTGACTGGTTGAGGCATTACCATTAATACACTACGCGGAATAGCTATATGAGACAATACATTTATTTTTTTTGTTTTTTTCTAATTTACAAATCTAACAAAAATATTAACAATAAGTGCATTTTAGTAATTTGTATGAATTCCAGTGTTGTTAATAACATCCATCAATCGTCGTGGAACAGAAACATCAATTTTTGCTCATTCCTTTTGAAAGACTGTCTTAAGCTCCGCTAAGGTAGTAAATTGACCTTCAATTTTGTAGCTTCCCTTTTGTAGCTCCACAGGTTTTTCATTGGATTTAAGTCCGGGCTAATAGCAGGCCTCTGCAATACTGGTATATTTCGTGACAGAAAAAACCCTTGGTGCACTTAGCAGCGTGTATAGGAGAATTATCCTGCTGAAATGTCCAACTTTGACCGTGCACTTCCTCCCCAAAATTTACTAAAACTCCGTCTAATAACTGCATATATTTCTCTGCATTCATTTTATGGGAAACAAAACAAATTGAGGTCTTGTCCTGATACCAAAAATCACCCCATGTCATAGGTGGCCTTCCTTGATAGTTGCGCGAATGACGGGTTTGAAGTGACTCACGAATATCTTGCAAATAATTCTGGTATCCATCAGGTTCGTCGAAATTAAAATTTTTTTCATTAGAAAAAATTATTGATCGCCACTCTTCATCACAAAAACTTAATTTCTCAGCTAATTCCATTCTCGCTGAATTATTGCGCTGCAGAAATTTTTAAGCATTTTTGTTAAAAAAAATGCTATATGGTTTCGGTTTGCCGTCTGTCCGTCTGTCCGTCTGTGTGCACGATAACTTGAGAACGGTTGGAGATATCAACTTAATTTCTTCACTAAAAGTTTAAGCAATTCATGGGAATGATCCCTATTGATTTGGGCATTTTTGTGTTTAGGGTGTTCGGAGATATGTAGGGTTTTGTTAACCCCCTTCCTCGAAATTGATAGATTTTTTTTTTATTTTCTGTTCTATTTTGATTTCATCGAGCATGTGAATGTGGAATAAAAATATAACTCGTCTGGATGTGGGTTTGTGTGGGTGATGTGGTTATGGGGGTGGTAGGAGTGGTGGTATGGGAGGTGGAAGGGGTGGGATGAGGCGTTTTGAGTTTAGTGTGAGAATTTGGGATTTGGTGGATGAGAGTTTGTGTAGGTGGTGGGTGTGTGCGTGGAAGTGGGTGTGGAGGTGTTAAATGGTGATAATATGGGTGGTGCGGTATAGGGCGATGCGGGTGAGATGGGTTTTAGGATTTGAATTGGATAGTGGGTGGGGGATGAGTTGGTCAGTTGAGATATGGTGGATTGGGATCGGTTGGGCTTTGTGTAGATGGGGTTAGGTGGGTGTGTGAGTGGGTGGTCGTAATATTTAAAATACGCAAATCACACGGCATATAAGTTCTTTATAGGGTACAAAAATGCTTAAAGCGTTCGGCTCCGAAACTTTTTCGTCTTTTTTTACTGTGCCTTCATCAGAAAAAATTATTGATCGCCATTCTTCATCTCAAAAATTTAATTTCTCAGCTCATTTCCATTCTCGCTGATTTATAGCTCTGCAGAAGTTTTTTTTATTGTGCCTTATGTTTTAAAAAGGTTTAGAGTTTATTGTTATTTCTCCGTAGTTTTGCGGCTATTTGATGAATGGCTGCGTCATATTCCCTAAAATATTCGATCCTTGCTCGTTCATCGGTCGATAGTTGTGTTCCTCGCGGCATATTCTTTAAAAATTACTTTTGAGTAACAAGAAATTATACTTTTAATGTAATAAATAATTAGCTTCTTTTTTTATTGCTACCGAATATTATTTTTTTTTACTACAAAATATTAAAATTAACAATAAAACACTTTTAAAAACGCACTGCTCCCATATAGCTATTTCCTTCCACTGGCGGTGGTTAAAAACAATAAATTTACATAACGGTAATATGAAAAAGGGACGAAAAGAAATTTTAATTTAATGAAATGAAAGCAGCAAACTGCAGTTTCTTGAGTATGTATTGACAAATTTTTCCAAACAATGTAAAATAAAATCAGCAAAATATTTTTGAAAAAAACAGTACATACTACTTTGAAAACAGTACATACTATGATGCGTTAAAATTCTTTAAATTGAATGAAATGCATGACGTGATTATTTTCGGCCACTATTGCCTCAATTTGAAGGGGTTTAGACTTGACTCCCAAGTGAATACCACAGGGCCATTTTCCCAACCAATACAGTATCCCTTGGCCGTTACTCTAGGTTAATTTCAATTATGTTAAAAATGATGATCATCTTAGTCGGTCATTTAAAATTTATACTAAAAAATGGAAAAAACATTATGTAACGTTAAAGCTTGGAAAAATTTCAAAGCTTTATTAAAGTTCAGAATTTTACAAAAATCACTCAACTGCTTTTCAATGTAAATATTCCAAAACTAAGCCCGAAACACCATATTAGACTTCCGTCCCATTCAACATAAAAAATAACGTAATGATCGGTTAAGAAATAGCCGTGTTCTATGCGGCATTCCCAATAGCATCATGATCGTTTAAGAAATTGACAAGTTCTGTACCTGTTGACTATATTTCAAAATTTTATTTAATCACATTTTAATTCAATTTAGAATCACATTTCCATTTAAACTAAAAACTCTCAACTCGCCAAATCATATTTAGTATTCTGTCAGAGCAGATTTAAACTTCTAAAATGGAAACTGTCCAATTGATCTGTCAAATAGAATTTTCTAGCCAAATCTAGTAACTGAGATCAATACGTAAAAAATTAATAAATTTTTTTGATATTATGTCATTAAAAAAATAAATATGTCATAAAAAAATAGTACAAATCAATCTTTCCACCGCGTTTTCTAAGATGGGGTCAAATAAGTCAATGCATTTACAATAAGTCTATGTTTGGACAACTGCTAAAGGCCATTTTTAAAATATCAACTTTTTTTTAGATATGGCTACCATATATTTTGCACACTTAGATAACCTCAAAAACATTTAATATTTTACGAACAAACTAAGAAAACTGGAAACACGACAATTGACGAAAAAATAACCGCAAGTATATAGTAGTGGTATGTGTGTTTGTGTTGGTGCGATTGTGCGCCATTTAATTTTTTTAGATGTGACATTTCTAGATAACATTTCCAATTATAATTTAAAATTTGTAAATGCAAATATGCGTTAAATAAAATTAAATTTATTTAATTATTTAAGTTTAGTTTCAAAATAATTTCTAACCCTTTGTTTCATGATACAAAAAAAGTTTCTCTTCTTATAGATAAACCCACCATGAAACGTTCAAACAATGAACTAAAACGGTGACCTAAAATAATTATCTTCTTATATAATATTCATAGGCTGATGACATACTAGAGTAACTTTAATCTAGTATTTTTTTCGTTTCTTTCCCCTTTACCAATAAAATCAAAAAATTGTGGAGCAGATAAAACCGATTTTATTGTTAAAGGGGAAAGAAACGAAAAAAATACCAGATTAAAGTTAGCCTAGTGTGGATATGCACAAAACAAACGAAAATGAAAAAATATAAGGTCACCACAATTCGTTTACTAGCGACAATATATTTCTAGTGAGTTTATCTGATAAAGAGAAAATTATTGTATCATGCCTTTGTTTCTGTTAAAACATTCATTCGACATCGCATTGAGAAAAAAAATTAAAATATGTGAAGTTAAATTTTTTTTTCTTAATACATTGACGCACACTTTCTAAATGTGTGTGCCACTCGGGAATGCATTTGATAGTTTTTGCAATTGTAATGATATTTCGAAGCGGAAAGGAATGTATTGTTGAGAGTTATTACTTAAAAAAAAGAAAGTTGTTTGCGCAAACCTGTTAAAAAACATAAAAGTTGTATGACTACTACAGCAGTCATTTGCGTGAACGTGTTAACCCGCCACTCAAAAAATTGGTGAGATGTCAAAAAGGGGGTACCGAATTAAAAAAGTCTGAATTAAACAAGTTCTTTAAAAATCTGCGTTTTATTTTAATCCATATTTTTAACTTAAAATTATGAATTAAAAAAAGCGATTTAGAAAAATGAGAAAACTCAAAAATGAATTAACAAAGACTTATACTTTTCATTTTTAAAACAACTACCTTAATTCATTTTCAAAATGAATTAAAAAAGGCACATTTTATTTCATTTTATAAATGTAAAATGTAAAATTAAGATTTTTTTCTTGTTTCGATTTTTAACAAATATTCGAAAATGTGCATTATTTTCATGTTTTGACGAAAATGTACTGAATTCTCTTGCAAGGTTTATTTCGTTCTTTTTCGCCTAAATGTACATATCCGAGTAACTTGAATCTGGTAACTTCTTCGGTTTTCCCCGTTTACCCACAAAACCGGCTTTGTCGTGGATTCTTTTTTAAACTAAAAATCTTGTAGATTAAAAAATTTCAACACACAAACAAAAATGAAATAAAAAAGTTCTCAAGGTCATGTTTTTTGAATTTTTTTTTAGTTTGATTTTGTTTTGGAGCCGTGCGCATCACAAAACAATAATTTTTATTGTATTAAAAATACGAATTCGAATAAAAATTTAAAAAATAAAATAGTCTTTAATTAAATGATTAATAAAATGATTAAAAATTAGTTAATAAATAAAATTAAATGATTAATAAACTGATTTTTGTTGTTAACATTTTTACACAAACTCACTGAAAATTTAAGTTACCGGATTCAAATAAAATGTGTGTGGGCGTAAAGGGTGTAAGCCATGAAAATTACCAGATTCAAGTTACCGTAGTATGGATATGATGAAATAGAAACGAATATGTACATTGCAAATACATACTTCAAAATCTATTAAAAATTATCCAAATTTTTACGTGCCAATTTTAAATTTCAATTCTAAAAAATTTAAAGGAAGAAAATTATTTCGTATTTCGTAATTCCTAAAGGTCGGTATCCAGCTCGCGCTAAGATCAATTTTACATACAAATTTGACGTAAAATTTAGCTAGTGAAGCCTAGTACTCAGTTCGATTTGAAAATGAAATTAGAACCACTTCTGTTTTCGTTTTGTAGTACTCAGTTCACCAGCGAAAAATCCAAGTGTGTTCAATACATCAAAGATGGTGCGCATAAACTCTCCAAATTATTTACATGTGAAAATATTGTGTCGGCACATTATTTTCACGCGAAATTTTGACATTTGTTTCTGTTTGGCAATAAACAAATTTTTTAATACCACAAATCCATAAATTTTAATTAAAGTCAATTTAATTTAATTTATTTACGTAAAATAAACAAATTCATTTATGTATGTCTACAAATTTATACGTTAAAATTAAAAATTCTCCAAATAAAATTTCATTTCTATTTAAATTTCGTTTCACTTTGAACTGAGTGCTAAGCTTGAAATAACAAAAAGATATTTAGCTCGCAATTTCGCAGATCTGACGCGAAAAGTTTGTAGTTATCTCATTCACATAGAGACTGCGCTAGTGAAAACTCTACAAACGTTTTCGCAGCAAATTATCTGCCTGGAACAATAAAATTTAGAAAAATTTTGACAGCAAAATCTGAATTTGATTTTTTTTAAATGGATGAACAAAAGAATTTTCTAGACTATGAAAATAGTTTCGAACTATATTTTTGTTCCTTGTAGGACAAATAGTACAAACGTCAAAATTTATCTCTACATAATCTTTTTAGCTTACTAATTTATCTGTAATTTAGTAGAGACTTGTGGAGACCGTGTTAAAATGTATCTTAGCGCGAGCTGGCTACTTAGCTTAAACAATTTAAATTTAAAAGTTAATCATTTTACTTCAAATGTGCACACAAAACTAATATTGATAGTACATTTTTAAGTTTTGTTTTACAACAAATATTTTAATTCATTTATAAAACGAAATAAAAGAGGCTTATATTATTTCATTTTATAAACATTTATATTAATTCATTTTAAAAATGAATTAAGAAATGCCTTTTTAAATTCATTTTATCGAACTTTTTTATTTCTTTTATAACTCTGATTTTAATTCAGAAAAAAAAACTTTTTTAATTCGGACTTTTTTAATTCATGTAGCCGTCAAAAAACTGAACCGATTTGTACCGATTCATAATTTTTGATGTTATAATTCGCAGAAAACAAACAAACATATCCACAGAAAAATTACAAACACTAATATAAAATTGTATACTATACTCCTTATACGTATACGAAAACGTCATGTTTTTTCTGTCGAAATTTGAACAAAATCGATCCTCTGGTTTTTCTCGGCTTTCAATGTGAATTTTTTGATAGATAAAGCCATTTTCTCTTTTTGCGCTTAATTTTTATTTTTTTCTCCTTTCTTTCTCATTTCGACACACCATGCACAACACGGTTTAAATTAGAAATCAGCTAAAGAGCTTCATGTTTTGCTTTGTGTAGAAAGGGACATATCCCAAATCTGAGACTGCCCGATTAGTACTTGGCGGTGCATCTCAGAATTTCGTAGAGATCAATTATGTTAAATTTCATAAATTCTGTAATAATTTAATTTTGTGAAATTTAGCTTTATACGTTTATGTCTGACAAATTTATTTTGAGATGTTTCTAAAATCTTGGTCTCCGCGCAACATTCCTAAAAGTCACACGCCATTTTTGGGGTGTCTATGAACGTACCTATACATATAAGTATTACAGGATCAATATATTTTAATTCATTTATAAAAGTATAATTTATTTTATACTCGGGCCTAACCACTTTAATATCCCATAAAATTTACCACACAATAAAAAAAACACTTAATGCCGAACCTCTTCAATACCACTTTCTATTGTGTACGATTTCGTAGAAAATATCGCGAGAGTCATAAGTTGAACCGCACTGTGAACGGTGTTAAAACTTCATTATATTTTTACGGATATTTACACAATATTTTTTTTTACGATGGAAGTGTTAAGATATAAACTAAATTTCTTTTTCATTCACTTATAACAATAATAATACGCGGATGGTGGACTTTTCGTATTTAGGGTTTCTCAGAGAAAACAAAAGACCTTAGATGAGAAAAAAGGGTTTTTATATTTTAATGCTAGTTAACGTGTTGACCCCTACTTATTATTATTATATAATGTTCCGAAATTTATAGTTACGAATTGATCTGATTGATTTAGAAACTAGGTACCTTTCAAAAATTGTATCTACATATATATATATATATATATATATATATATATATATATATATCAGTAAGATCGTGTTGTTTTTTATTAGTATCCTTGATTGAGTTGTATATTTCCCGCCCTTATTTAATAATTTAAATTAGAAATTATATACGAAGTTTTAAAGGGTCCCATATCAAAATAAACCCTTTTCTCTCACCTTCATTGCATCTTAAACTAAAAGGAAAACAAAATCAAAATTAATGTAATTTAATAAAATGTTAAAAGTATTTGGTTTTGTAAAAGGGTCCTTCAGTTAATGCTCTAATTTAAAGTTGCATTATCCTCTATTATTATAATATATTGTATACCCGAATATAACAGATTTTCTCTTTCCCGTTACAAGATTTAAGTAAACCTAACCTCATATTTAAAATTATAAATTATTCATGTAATAAAGAAAAAAAAATTTATACTTTCAAATTTTATATCACGCATTGATTGCCCTCCTTCTTAAATCGTATATTATAATCGTTTTACATGTCAATACCAAAAATACAAATGGTGGCACCACGTGGTAGAATCCTAGAATTGCAAAATATGGGATTACTATTTATGTTTATATTTTTACTTAAAGGAATATAAATTAGAAAATTATTGGTTTTGATTTTTATTTAAAATGAATAAAATTTAATTACATTCTAGACGAAGTGAACCCTAGGTTCTTTTTAATAATATATAAATTATAACGGTATTTTTATTTTTTATTAGAAACTAATTTCAAATAAATGTAAAATTATTAAACGTATACGTATATAGAGTAAAATCCGGTTCCCTTATTGCAATAAATCGCGAATTCAATTTCAATTTGTTGTTTGTTGAATTTCCCTTAATTTATATTTCTTTGTATACGGACTCCGTGTATGTATTATCTTCTCTTTGACAAAAGATTAAAATCTTTAAAGATAATAATGCTATGTTGCAGAAAAGGAGAATAATTTGCAATATAACCTCAAAAATTAGAGATATATGTATATATATATATATAAAATAAGAGTAAAACCGGTGTCCAGATTTATTATAATTTGAAAGCAATCCTTTAACTTATAATATTATGTAAATATAATAAATCAAAGACTATATAAGACATTATGAATAATGCAACGGAAATGCACCGTATATATGGTGTAGTGGTATATGTGATATAAAGAATCAGATCAAGTTAAACAGGTATTCATATTTTATATTAAGGTATATCAATTGTTAAAAATTATTTGTAGATTTTTAACAAACCATGCATAAAATGTTCTAGACCACGTGATTTAATAATTACAAATTCAAAAATTTGCTTATTATTTATAAATAAACCGTTCAAATTATGATGAACCCCAATATTTAAACATATCACATTACATTGTTTTCTTAAGTATAATACGAACTTGAAACAAAAGAAATAAATTTCTGACTTAGCCCAACGATTAAATTTGGGTGGTGTTGAAACAATGCTTACACAAAATAAAAATCCATTTATGTATTTATTTATTTATGGTTTATGTACAAAACATAAAAATCAAGTTTTGTTTTTTTTTTCTATCAACGTTTTTTTTGCAATTGAACCTTATACGGTTGAATATATGTATAAAGTCCCTTCGCGTACCTATATATGTATACATAAAATATTGTTCGCGAATTTCTTGTATTCCAGTATTTTAATAAGGAATACATTTGGCAAATAAAAGAAAATACGTTTTTAAAAGTTGTATGTACAGTGTATGCATAATCTTTTGTAAATAAATTTTATTACATATCAAAATTTAAAGTTAATTGCGATGGTTTTAATTGTTTTATACAGGAAACACTATAGGAGGTCGTAAATATAAAATATTTAACGTAACGTTTGTGGTCCATAATAGGTATATTGTCTAAGGTAGAAATAGAAATTAATTAAGGGTGCGCAAAACATCTCATCTCATTAAAAGTCGATGAATATTAATCAGTATGATTATCCAGTTTCCTTCTACCAAATGAAAAATAATAAAATTTGAAATTTACGGTTCGATGAAGAAAATAGTTCTTTTTTTTTTTGTTAGACATTGACAAAATACCTTGTCGAACCCTAAGAAAGTGTACAAAAAAAGGATAGGCGTGAAATTCATGGGAAATTTCATTGATCTCATAAATTTCCGTATGTAATAATTTCCAAGGTGAATAACAGTACTTATACGAGTAGTTCATATAATATGTAACCGTCTCACGATAAGATCAAAAGATTTTAAAATTAGAAAAAATAGACCTTTTTTGCGGAGAATATATATGGATCAATCGTGATTTAGTATATTGCGAAAACATCTGCAAAAGTTGTAATTTAGGTACATTTCTCTTATTTCTTTCGTTGTGTAATATATAAAAGAAATGACATATAGGAAAAATAATTTTCTTCATCGTACCTAGAGGGGTGATTTGTCAGATAAATCACGTAAATTAAAAAATAATATTAATTTCCGAGGTCAGGAATAATCCTGTACGAGGCTGCAAAATTTCGCACTATACGTTTTCTTAATTCAATTACAAATAAAAATAATGCGTTTGGTCTTCTAAAAAATTGTTTAAATCATGCAGCATACCACATATATATACCGTGTACATTTTTGTACAACGCACGATCTTCAGTTTACGCAATTTGTTTTCCTTTTGTTAAGAATAAAACCGGAATTGGATCAAGACATTTTTGTGTTATTTTTGGTATATTGTACAAAAGGCAGCAAAAAAAATTGAGGGATCTCAAAGAAATTAAATTTTGTTATTAAAGAAACAACGAAATGCATCTGCCCGGTGCTCTGTCTCGAAATAATATAATTCGCAGAAAAAAAAACTTTTCATCCAAAATATCAAATCCACTACCACTAGAGAGTAATGATAAAACTAGGTATAATTACCACATTTCACAATACAGTGTTTAAAAAGCTAAATTGTGATTACGTAAATTATATATAACAAATCGCGTGCACATTTTAATAATAAAAGGTTTGAAAATCAAGATTAGAAATTACAAAATATTTTTATTACTCACCTGGTTTACTTTAATTAAACATAATTTGTGTCCGTTTTCTAAATTCCGTATTATCGATAGGAAAAAAAAATTCCTTTCCTAACATGTAAATTATTTAATTAGAACCTATACGGATTCAATTGTGTGTAAATTATTAAAGGGTTAATAAACAATAAATACGATTTTGGTGTATAAAATATTTGAACGGATGAATTGAGATGGCCTTAAGGGAATTGAATGTTAAATTAAATTCGCTGGAAGAAATGGGAGGATATTTTTTTTTTGATTTTCTTAAAATTTACTTAACACATTAAATGATTTAGAAATTTTATTGTTCGCTCAAATGATTTCATTATGTAATTATTTTTAAAGAAATTTGATTCTTCGGTATTTCTAAAGAGTTTTGGTTTTGATATGGTTAAACATTGGGCTATTGTTTAAATTAGACGACTAATCAAAGTAAAAAAAAAAATGGATTTTCCACTATTTATAAATTGAAGGAACTAAATCGTTTAAGTTTCAGGTTAGCAAAATTTTTTTTTAAATTTTTTAGTTCCGTTAATTCCTCAATTTAGCTACCGCGTAAGATAGGACGATAAAATCAAACTGCGAAAGAGTTGGGAGTTCTTCGGCCCCAGAAAGTTCATAAACAAACAAATAAAAACTGTAAAGTAGGCTTAATAAACCCCTCTACTCGCCAGTGGATAAATATTGTTTGAACAATCAGAATAATATTTTATACTGTTCAGCAGTGGAGGGATGAAACAATAGACAAAAATTTAGTTAAGATTATTTCTGCTAGAATTTACTAAATCTCTGTTGACGATTGGAGGATCACGATTGGCAGATAGCGAATAAATTTGAAACTCAACGAGCTATGTCAATTCGAAAATAATCCAGTGCTGACATGTTGTAACTATCACTTTTTTCGCTTCGATGCATTTTCGATGTATTTTGGAAGGAAAATTATTTTTTCTTTAATGTAAATTTTTATATTTTCGTCAAAGTAGCACGGTTTTTTCGTCGAAGCCCAGCTATGCCAATTTGAAAACAACCGTGTTTTTTGTTATTACGAAATTTTATTGAAGGATAACTAATGTAATTTTTATTTTTTCCGCTAGCCGCGTTTCCAACTTTTACAATCGACAATACTGTGTAGCGATTCAATGAAATTTAACAGAAAAAAAGTTAACTAATTTTTTGTCTATTGTTTCATCCTTTCACTGAATAATTTAAAATAATATTTTGATTGCTCGCATAATATTTTATCCACTGTCGAGTCGAGGGTTTTGTAAAGTCTTCTTTAATGGTTTTGTTGTAGCGCAGTTTACAAATTAAAACGCAGTGTGCACTTGTGCAGAGTAAAATTACTCAGGTTGAATAAAAAACCACAAAGTATTTATTGGCAGCGCTTTGCCTGCTCGAGTTGCCCTATGCAATATACCCTATGCAATATTCTGGAAATTTCCCTGGGAATAGGGAACTGGGGAAGGAATTTATTTGTAATTTATGTTCAAATATTTTTTTGCGGCCTGCTGAGGAGAAAAGTTTGATGTAAATATTTTTAAATTGGGAATAATTTTTCCATAGCTACGCTACATTAGTAGAGAAAATTATTCCCAACATTAACTTTTTACCTCAGTATGCCAGAAACAATGTGTTTAGATAAAAATTACAAATAAATTCTTTCCCCAGTTCCCTATTTCCGGGGAATTACCCGAATAGTGCCACACCGAATTCTGCAAAAAGAGGAATGAGGTTTGTTTCGAATTCTCGCCTTTCAATTTTGTCCGCCAGTATATTTTCGATTTTGCACTAGTAGACAAAAGTATGTAGGGTGATAATTGAGCAACTGTCAAATACTTGTCAAAATAATAAAAATATTGACCAAAAATGTTTGTAAAACGTTAAACCTATATCTAATTTTAGCAATCAAAATACATTTATATTGATTAAAAAATATTCAATAATAGGAAAATACATAAATACAAAGCTAAATCTATCATTTTATAAATCTAAAAATACAAAAAAGTTTATTGGTATGTGTCATGAATGGTACGGATTTTTTAATTCGTAAAATTTTTTTTGAACGGGAAACCTTATTTGTGTAGGGGAGAGGGGGGGGGGGGCAAAGATACATTTCGCGAACTTAAAATGCGATTTTTCTACTTCAAGTGACCTCGTAGAGATTTGAATACTTTTAATTCAATGTAATTTATAATTATAGTTACATTTAAAATAACAACCAAAATGCGAGATTATTGTTCTGAGCTTATTTTTGTAACTATTTTGTAATTAATTACAGAATAACTGAAAAATACGAAATTTCTAAGTCCTAAGTGCAAATTTTGGTTAAGTTTTATTTAAAGAAAATAAAATTCAGTAAAATTTTCAAAATTAACAAAATAATGCATTTTTATTTCAGGTCATACATACCTTCTCATACTTTCTATTGTTATAAATAAAATATTTCTTAAATAAAATAAAAAAAACAAATGAACTGTCATTCAGTCTTTATAGAATATAAATTAAAGCTGCAACAGGAACAAGGTAGAGTTTCATTGTTCTAAACTCGGTTCTAAACGTTTAAATAATATTTAGGTAACTTTAGTGACTTTTGTTTTAGGTAACTTTTGTGACTGCGAGCCAATAGTCGGGTAAATCGTTTACTATGTTAAAAATCGATTTTAGAACAGTTTTGGAAAATAAATGAATTTGCCGGTAAATTTACTTAAAATTGACTTTTATCCGACTATTGGCCCGCAGGCTAAGTTTGTATTTTTAAAATTATCGTATGAAATTGTTTTCTTTTGTCCGGCATAAAATGAAACATTCTTATTAGGGCTGCGGGCCAATAGTCGGGTAATTCGTTTACTATGGTTAAAATCGGATTTAGAACAGATTTTTCGATCAGTTTGCCATAGAGTTTTTGAAAAATAAATGAATTTACCAAAAAATTTACTTAAAATTGACTTTTACCCGACTATTGGCCCGCAGCCTAGGTCGTCTCTTTTCTTTCTAGAAATTTCTTTAACAGTTTTAATTGGTCGTGACATACTAGAATAATCCTTCTAGTATGCCACGGGTAAAATCTTTATAAAGCAAAACCTCAGTTATTTGCTCTGAGCTAAAGTCAAAACTGCAGTAATGACTCTTCCGTTTTGCGTGAAACGTCTCAGGTTAATGAATTGAACTTCCTTAGTGTGTATTGTCCATCGTTTAAACAGGTGAGCATATCATTCTCACTTCTTGTAAGTAAGGATGTTGCTTTATGAAAAGTTTAATGGCATATGTCATTATCGATTTTTTATTCTGCTGTACGCAGGACACAGGCCAGATAATAATTTTTTCGGACGAATGTTATTTAAATATTTTATTTAATATTTTATAGAAAGCAGAAGCATTTATTTTGTTCCTGGTCTACTCGATGAACGTTCATGCAAAATTGCACAATATACCGTTTTATTGAGTCATTTTGACAAATGAAATGCCTCCCGGCAAATTTCGCTTTTGAACATGGGATTACATTTTGGAGATCAAATGTTATGAATGATATATAGGTATTCCACTTGCTTGGTCATACTGTACGCATATTCTTTAGATGAACATGTTCATTATAAATAACGTCATTCGGTACATGGACTTATGAAAATCAAAATTAAAAATATTGCGATAAAAGATGACTATCACTGGTTGTTCCGATTGAGCTAAGCAGTGTTCTTTATAAAGGTCGTACATTTTTAACACGTTAAAATTGCTGCCATCTAAATATTTTATGGAACTGTGCAGTCTGCGGTAATGAGTTTCAACATTCGAAAAACTTCCAATATGTTGAACGACAAGATGCTGCTGATGGTCATCTGTATAGCACTTTGAATTTTTGCTATGTCCTTCGCCGCTAAATTTGGAGAACAACATAAAACCAACACCACTGGAGTACTGTTTTTATTTTGTTGGAAATACATAATATACCGGCTTTTGAGATATAGCCAAAGTTGCCAAGTAGAATTCGGTTGATCGGTCGTCTTTGAAATAATAGTATATTTGCTTTGCTGATTTTAGAGTAAAAACATTTAAATAAGCGGTCACATTCGTTAATTCTTGATATTCTCTGGGTACAATTAAATTATTTTTTTAGAGCAATCCTTTTTAAACTTCCAATACAGTTTGTAAAACAAAGCTCTATATACAATTTCAAAGGTGTATCTACAAATTCGTTCTTACAGTTATGAAATATGGTTCTATCTGCTTGTCAAGGCCCTAAATTAGTATTTTCCTTATTTAAATATTACAAAATAGGCCATACAATATTCTCATGCATACATGGTATAAAATAAAATGCGAGAAGTAGTGTCTATACTCGGGTAGTGCAAAATTACTTTTTCTCACGCTTAGCTGAAAGTTGCTCAAAAATCACGACTCACTGTGTGCAAAACCCCTGTCCTTGTATCTCTGCTATATAACATGTTTCCATGATATGGTGGACTTAGGCTAACTCAGGTTTACATGCATAGAAACGCAGATTAAATTTGAGTTTCGTTAAATCTATTTTTACTCAGCGAAACTAGTACAGTTGGGTTAGGTTCTATCTGTCAACGTTTTTTAAGTGTATTTTAAAATTACTATTAAAATACAGATTTTGAATAAAAATATTTTAAAATTAACCTTGAAAATGAGTAAACTATCGAAATAAATAGTAACATAGCTGTCAACTTAACTCGGTTTCATGGAAACGGTACGAGTTCACATTCACACCAACCTAATTTTCAACTCAAAGAAACCTAATCCTGTTTTTACTCGGTACATGGAACCATGGTAACAAATGGGCGCTTTCACGTCCCCTATCAAGATTAGTAAAATCACCGCCAATTTGATTTAAAAATTTCATAGGGCTAAACATTTTTATAACGTTGGCCGCGATTTTAAGGCGATGATTCATGTATAAATTTTGTCTGACAGACCTAAATAATAATCACTCTGATTGGTTGAATGTCGGTCATATTTTTTTATCGTACGACAAAAATTAAAATTGAACATTGCACAATTTTGTATAAGATTCGACGGCAGTGAGAACAAAAGAATAAATATTCGAAAATAAAATAAACAATTCGAAAAGAACAAAAATAAAAACACCCAGCAAGCAACCTAACTTGCTTTATAAAATGTCAAAAAATATCCATACGAAAAAATTTTATACGTGTATCGCTTAAGTGTGAATTTCGGTTTTATCGTTTAAGACAAGAAAATACTAACCAATCAGAGTGATTATTATTTATGTCTGCCGGACAAAATTTATACATGAATCACCGCCTTTACTCAACATGTTCCCAACTGTTGGGTGCCCGCCCTGAAAGCGCCCATTACCATGTGTTCATGTAATAAAAACACGCTAATAAAAAAAGTAAGCCATAAGCTGGTTTGCTTTCGCAAAGCCGATTAGCTTTAATGTTAGAGGCCAATTTTGCTTTCAAGCAAAATTTGTTTTGAATTTCCAGTAATGGAAAATAATTGTTCATCAAGTGGGTTTTTTTGTCAGTAGTAATTGTAATCTGAATCGGTTTTATGAATATTTTATTTTTTTTTAGTTTTATGTAAAGCCAACTCTACTTTAATTACTACTGATAAATTCGCCAACTATGATGAACAAATATTTTCGTTACTGGAAATTCATAAACAAATATTGCTGAAACCAAAATTGGCCTCTAACATTACAGCTAATCGGCTTTGCGAAAGCAAAACAGCTATAGTTGGCTGTGCCAAAACAAATGTTGATATTATATTCCTGTCAATTGAACAAAACAAAAACTGCAGAAAATTTAAATCACGTTCGTTTAGAAAAAAAATATGGAATATTGCTAAGCATTTGGCTTATTACCAGTGTAATATAATTTATAGTGCAAATAATGCTAAAATAAAATACTGTGGTTAAGGGCCACAAAGAATTTTATGATAAAGTGTATAACAATTTAGTGTTTGTTGTATAAAGGCTGTGGACCAATGCTCGGGTAAATCGTTTAGTACTATAAATTAAAATACAGTACCGTTTACTTAACAAACCGTACATATTCATTAACGACTTCAAGTTTCAAAATGATTCATTGGATTAAAAAAAAATCATGGCTTATATAAATGATCAGTTCGACTTTGAGAATATCCATTTGAAGGTTTGCAAAATTTGCTGGTGAAATCCACGCATTTGTTGGGATATACCATTAAAAAATAGCCATATAGGAGTTTCCAGCGTTTCAACCGGTTGACTAAACGACTGTTCACTATTTGAATTAATTGCTTCATTTCGTTGTTTACCGATTCTGACAGTGACAATGTATCGGCTTTATTTTTCCGTTTAGGTGTTGGTGCACTAATGGATGATGATAGCACGGTGTAGATCAAATCCTCTTCCAAGTCTGTCCTCGAGTTAGTTGTTATATTGCGTTCTGCATTAAAATAACTTATATCTGATACGTTGTTAGAATCACTCAATTCATCAAAAGAATTTTGTGTTTCTGTAACGTTATTTTGACCAAAACTTTTATTATAGTTGCCACTCGTCCTATAAACAATAGCAACAAAAAATGATGGTGTTAAATGAGAAATAATTTAAATTTTTTACTTGTCATTCACTTCCACTTTCTGCATGGAGGGGATAAACCACTACCTGAAGCGCCTGATTTGGATTTTTTGAACTCTTTTTGGAATTTATCCCTCAATGTCTGCCACCTGGATTTTACTTTCGTCACTATAAAATGCAAACAGTTGGCTTTGTCTTTTTACATAAAACATATGCATATTGGACCCAATTCTCGTGATATAAAATTGCTGTTATTTTATTTTATTTCCCCGCTTTCTAATGGAATTTGTATTGAAAAAATAAAAATAACATAACATAACATAAAATTTTAGATCCCGGAATCGACCCCATTAAATGTATATATTTTCGAACATTTTGAATTCCGAAAAAATACAATAACATACTTATAAAATTACAATACAAAAACATTTACAAAAAAACATTTTTGTAATTTAAATGACTTTTATCGTATAAAAATTGTTTTTTTTTATAAATTCTATAATTTTCTCCTCCAGTTTGATAAAATTTAGTGTCAAAAGTGAAAAACAACAAACAATGTAGCTTAAAGTTGGCATGCTGTCAGATCCATTTGTAGTTGTCTATACAATATAGTGTATTCTAATTTTGATGCATGCGGAATTCCTCACATGTGTTCCCAGCATTATTGTAATGGCATAATTCAAATACAAATATGCTTATATTTCAAAATAAAATTGGTTATTTCATTATAAAAAAATCATAATAGAAAGACAACCGCCATATTTTTGAGTTATTATGTTAGCCAAGTCACAAATTATCATTTAACTATGTGTCTTTGTTTTACCCAAATTTTTAATACGGTAATTGAGTTTACCGCTTGAGTTTACACTGTTAAAAATTTAATTTACCAATATTTACCTTAGATTTTTCCGAAACCAATATTACAAAATAAATGCTTTAAGTTAAAATAGATGTTAATAGAACAGTAAAATATATTCCTTATACAATTTGGATATATGTTGAGCACTAAATCCTTAATGGATTTGACTGATACAATTAAAAAAAGTTAATCTTTTATTCATATTGGATTTTTACTCTATTTTTTTACTCTATTTTTAGAACTGTAACTGCTTTTATTTGGCTTTATAATCTAAGACTGTGTCCGAATTGTATGATAAATATTTTTTAGTACAAACATTGTGAAAATATCGAAGACACACGAATTATCATAGTCTATGAGCATATTAATTTTTGACAGATAAGTGAAAATTTAATCGGATGGAAATTATCAAATGTACTTGTTTAGGGCATTGATCATGATTAGAAGCTGTTTATTATGTAAAAGAAATGGACTTAATGTTAAATATTTCACAATATCATTGTATTTCGATTTTTAAATAATTCAGTACAAAGTTATAATTAAATAAATATAACTGGATTTATTATTTCAAATGTTTTTAATAATGTACAACTTAATCTTAATCTTATCATGATTAAGACTGTGTCCGAATTGTGTGATAAATATTTTCTAGCACAAATATTTGACACTAACGTGAAAAATTTCCTCTTCCGGTAATATTTTTTCAAGTTGCTGCCCGAATTCTGTGATAATTTTTTGGTAAAAATTCGCCACTCTCAGTTTTAATTTTAATTTGAAAATTTTGAATTTAATCATGATAAGATTAAGATTAAGTTATACATTATTAAAAACATTTGAAATAATAAATCCAGTTATATTTATTTAATTATAACTTTGTATTGAATTATTTAAAAATCAAAATACAATGATATTGTGGAATATTTAACCTTAAGTCCATTTCTTTTACATAATAAACAGCTTCTAATCATAATCAATGCCCTAAACAAGTACATTCGATAATTTCCATCCGAATAAATTTTCACTTATCTGTCAAAAATTATTATGCTCATAGACTATGATAATTCGTGTGTCTTCGATATTTCCACAATGTTTGTACTAAAAAATATTTATCATATAATTCGGACACAGTCTAAATTCAGTATTTTCAAATTAAAATTAAAAGTGAAGGTGGGGAATTTTTACCAAAAAATTATCACAGAATTCCGGCAGCAACTTGAAAAAAAATTACCGGAAGAGAAAATTTTTCACGTTAGTGTCAAATATTTGTGCTAGAAAATATTTATCACACAATTCGGACGTCTAAGTGGCTTTACCTATCCTAGATGGCTTCTAGTATAGGGTGTATAACCGTTCAAAAAAACAGCAACGAAAAAAAAAATTTTAGAGAAAAATAATTTCAAATTGAAATTTTCTCAGTATTGATTGATTAGCAAAGTTTTCAGCTAGCATATTGCTTGCTTGATAGAGCATGTGTCCCAAAGTAATATAACTGTGATTCGATAAATTCAATGAAATGCCTTATGAGCGACCGAACTTTTTCGAAGGTTGTTTTGAATTAGTTTTATAATTGTATGAAACTGAAGCCCTATGCCATGCCATGCATTTCGTATTATGAAATGATCTTAAATATTTAAACTAAATCACATCAACTTTAAAGAATAATTAACCGTGTAATATAGGAACTGATTCAGTTTTATGCTTTAGGTTAAGGGAGTAAAACTGAAGATTTTTGCTCAAGTGAACAAATTATCATCCGAAGGTCAAGTGTGCTATGTTATAATTGCCGTGTTTCATGACACCCATTGATCTGAATCAGTTCAAATTTTATATGGAAAAGTTGACCCAAATTTTGTTTAGATCACAAATTTTGATTTGAAATCTAGGAAGCGCTTTTTCGATGTTTCATGAAACATGAACTGATGCATGGATTCCACAGTGAAACAATTTAGTTCAGTAAAAAATATTGGAAAAGGGAAGAGTATATTTAAATTACGTTAGAGCGACAAAGGCAGCAACTTTTGTATGTTTTTGTTTTAGCAAAATTTATAGTCAAAGTAATGACAGATTGGGGGTAATATAACTGTGTTGTACGTAGCGGCACATAAAAATTGTCCCGCGTTTCATTTTTCTCTTGACATTTGACTGTAATATTTTTTGAACCATAAAATTGTCGTAGTGTGCGAAAAAAAATTATCATCGCATACTATTTTTTGAAGGTGTGTTAAAAATGTTGCCATAAAAAGTATTGAATTTCATACTGTTTATAGCAACATTGTAGGCTGCGTAAGAATTGTCGGGTAAATTTTTCGGTAAATTCAATTATTTTTGAAAAACTCTATGGTAAACTGATAGAAAAATCTGTACTAAAATCGATTTTTACCGTAGTAAACGTTTTGCCCGTTCTAACAAGTAAGGGATTTATATTTTTATCTCGTGATAATTTTACTGAAAAAAATTGTTTCACTGCGGAATTCACGCATGAATCGGATCAGACCAAGTACGCTTGGTAAAGCTTTTAGCCGAAGGCGTAGCAAAAAAAAATATATTTTTTTTTTCAAATCACATTATGAATTCCTTTGCAATTTGAAATACGGGTGCTTGACTAACGTCTTCAAGAAATCGTTTAGTACATAACGTAAAATTTATCAGAAAATTTTAAAAGTAATATTACGGTATTACAACGATAGTAAACTTAATAAACCGTAACCGTTATAAGGAAAACCATAATTAACCTCAGAAATATGGAAAATTATTATTGTTTTAATTAAAATTTCTTAAACCATATGGTATTATCTTGTATTAATAATAATAATATAGATTCTTATAGCATTTGCGGTTAATACAATTTACATAAATTACATTCTTGAGTAAATATAAAATTCTACTTTTATGTCGCCTTACGATATAAAAGAACCGTTAATTTCCTTACGTATATAGACATATATGTTTTGTTTAAAAAGGGTAATTGATTTCCAATTTTATTTTGTTGCTTTTCGATCTTCCAAGGATACGTACGTACGTAATATACATATATAGATTTCAAGTGTTTGATAAGTATTTTATGTTCAAAATATGTTGCTAAAAATGGGTCACACTCGACTAATTGCACGGACCATATTGCTGCTCGTTTTTGTATAAGGATATTTGGATCTATATGCGCTTGGTCCCGTCACGGTAGTTAGGAACAAAATTTGAATTTTAAATTAGACGAATAATGCATTTCGGTCCTATTGTGGGTTGCATTAAAATAAAATAAACGAATTTTCAATTTTGGTATTCATTTCCGATATTATATAGGTTTTCAGTTAAATTAATCAAACTGCATGAGTTTATTATGTATGTATATATCTCGTATGGAGTTTAATTTAATTTTATAATTTGGCTGCATAAAATAGAGAAAGCACTTTGTATGTAAGTTTTTATTTAAACAAACACAACAGGTGATTGTATTAAAAAAAATATGCTTTAAAATTTGCCGGGCCCTCGTAATAGTTTAAAATTATTAAAAACAAAAATATTTTCATACGTTTTTGTAACCCACATCAAATTACCAAAAGACGTATAGGTTGTAAAAATTACATGATTTATCTTTTTTCAAAGTTCAAAGACTCAAGAGAACGACATAGAACGCGTGCCAAAAGACGAAACGCACAAGCCAAAATAATAATAAGACAGCATTTGCTTGAAAAATATAAAGTATAAAGAAGCCCACCTGTCCCGATTTAAGAAATAATTTTTTTATTCTAATTTGTAGTTTAGAAAAATAAATTCATATTACAGTTAAAATCGAGTAATTTTTTTATAATCGTGATCAACGCAAACCGTAATTAATATTAGATTATGAATGTTGTGTAAATTATTGAAATTTTAAACTGTTGTATAAAGTTTATGAACAATCATAAAATATCTACCGTAATGTTTCTTATCAATGAATAAATCTTAAACATTATCGACGTTGAGTTGAATAAAACCAGCATAACTTTATAATAAAATTTGTAGATTCTAATTTTTTTGTATGCACACAGGAAGGCAAGATATACATATTTTATATAGAAGTGTATTACAGATGTTTTCAAACAAACATGATTTGAAAGATGTTGAGGATGGTAAGGGTTGCTTATATCGTCCTTATTATCTATCCTTTATCTATAGACCTATACGTATATGATTTTTGTTAGGTATGGTTCGAAATCATATTTTTAACGCAATTCATGTGATTTAATTCAATTGGCGTGAAATGATAAATATATAGAGTTTTCATCAAATCATTTCTACGCAACCGAAATAAACTATTAACCCTTTTAATTATTTATTGTTGCCGGTAACAATTTGTTTATATGTTACACAGGTACGAATTTGCTACTAGACGATTGCACATTTTACTGCGCGCGTGTGTATTTTTCCATGTAATGTTTAACTTTATTTTATAATGATAAGATATACGTTTATTGGGTGTCCACCTTTATAAATGTTTACCCCTATTCGTATCACCTGTATACTTTACACCATTTTATTCTAAATTGATTGACCAAATATGTAAAGTAAGTTAATATACAATAAAAAATTGCATTTATCGTCTGTGTATAAATAATAAGAAGACTTTTGTCAACTCTATATTAAGGCAAAATCAATTGGTACATAATTGTTTTCCCTCCAAAAACTACCAAATTAAACTTTCCCTGTGACAACGACTGCCAAATATCGCTTGTTAATATTGTTCATCACCATAGTTGTGTGAGTGTGCCTCAGATCGATTTTTCCGACTAAATTATTAACTAAATTAAATTGCTCAGTAATTCACAATAAACATTCATAGGTGGCAGTAACAGCAACAAAACAAGCTGTACCTGACTATTCGAAAAACTAAATTCTCGACTTTTCGTGGATAAAGGAAATATTAAATTAAATTAAAATAATGGAAAATGATAAACTACGAAATGTTTAAAAATAAAAAAAAGTGTCACGTAAAAATTTGTACAAATTTGTACACAATAACGCATTTGCATTAAATACGAAATAATGACATTTGACAACTAAATTGAAACGTTACCTCGCGAGAAGACTTTTCGTTTGTAATCTGGCGGCGACTAGCGTAAGGGCACCTTAAAAAGTTTAGTTCATAATTTAGCAGAAAAAATCGACCTGATGCACACAGCATAAAGTGATTTACACAAAATACTAATCTGTCGATCCATGTTTTGCAGTTCGACGGTTTAGGTTATGTTTGGCTTAAATCAAACAATTTTTTTTATCAAACTGGAATTCTCTTCCATTTGCATCCACACAATAATAGGCAATGTATTGGAGGAAATTGCCTGAGCATCAATTTTTTGAACCCAAACATATAACGTAGTGAAAAGTTGTATACATTTATAAAGTCCAATGTACCTATGTATTATAGTACCCAATTAACCGAATCCAATGCTCTCTGTATAATGGGCTCTCACTCGATTCGTGAAATTTAGGAAATAGGTTTCACAACAGTTTCAAATCTTTATTTATATATAATTCTTCTGTATGTGCGTGTATGTGACTGAACTCCTCCTAAACCGTTTTTATTTTATTTTTTGACAAAATTTTATTTTTTTTAAAGATTTTTCGCATGTTAAAACATAACCCCAAAATTTCACCATCCCCACCACCCCAAAATTTTCTGTACGTGTGTTTGTAATTGAACTCCTCCTAAACGGCTAGACCAATTTTAATGAATGTGTGTGTGTGTATTTGAGTGGGTCCCGGGGTAGTTTAGATTCTCAATTGGACCCGGTAGGTGGCACTACAATCTGGTTATATGATTTTTTTTTTATTTTTATTTTTTTATATATCAGAACATATAACCACAAAATTTCACCATCTCACCACCCCACAATATCTTTATATATATAATTATTCTGTACATGTGTATGTGAACTCTTCCTAAACGGCTGGACCGATTTTAATGAAAATTTGTGTGTATTTGAGTGGGTTCCTGGATGGTTTAGATTTACAACTGGACCCGGTAAGTTGCACTGCAATCAGGTTATAGGATTTTTTTTGTTTTTTGATGAAATATTTTTTTTTTTTTTTTTTGTATATTTCACATATCAGAACATTTAATGTGTCGTTATCGCTAATAATGCTGTATCATCTGCAAATGTTGAGTTATATAATTTGAAGTAAGAAGGTCCGCTGTAAATATAACACTGGACCCAAAACACTGCCTTGTGGAACCCCTGCGCGTATTTCATTTAAATTGGGAAGATGCACTATTATATACTTGACCAAGAATTTCCGGTTTTGCAGGTATTTTGAAATGATCGCATGAGGATTTGAAGATTTTTTACCTAGGCAGGATTCACACTTCCAAATAGCATTGCCTTGTTGTACACGCTTGATAAATTCATCCCCAATATTGGCACACCTCGCATGAATATCTAATTTACACTGGCCACATTGAACACCTCTGCTTCGAGTGGAAGATTGTACATATAGCACAGTTGGGAATGTTTGTATATTTTCCCGTACATAAATTATTGAGCGCGAAAAAATGACAGTGCAAATTGCATTTTTTTACTGATTATGTTAAAACTCTACAAGTAAGGTCTAAATGGGATTCTAAAACTAGTTTTTGCTAAAGCTCTAGAATATGGCCATTAGTTCTGTCGCTTGGCTATTTCTTGACTATTTCTAAGTTCTGAAATATATCGCCCTTTTTGTCGAGATACGCAGAGCAAGAACCCAATTTCCATCGCACGTGACGAATTTCAACATAATCGATTAAGAAATGGCCTAGTTCCATCCCTAATGACAATATTCCAAAACTTTATCAAACATCATTTGAAAATCCCATTTAGATCCCACCTGTCGATTTTCGACATAAACGGAGGTTTCATCCCTATCCGCCTTATTCCATAACTTTATCGAAACCCATTTTTTAATACCATTTATGACCCATATGTCGAATTGTGACTAAATCGGTTAAAAATGGCGTAGTTCCATAGCGATGGCCATATTTCAGAACTTTATTAAAAAATCATCTTAGAATTACATTTCCATTGCAAGTGTAGAATTTCAACAAAATAGGTTTAGAAATGGCCTAGTTCCATCTCTATTGACCGCTTTATCGAAAAATCATTTTGGAGTCCAATTTCCATCGCATGTATCGAATTTCAACAAAATCTGTTAAGAAATGTCCAAATTCCACCCCTATTAACCATTTTCTAGAACTTTATCGCATACACAATTTTGAATTTTGGCAAAAAAATTTAATAGTTCCATTTTCCCACATGCCAAATTTTAAAAATTCAAACTGGGATTTCCTAAAAATCGGGATTTTTTTATACAAAACCGGGATTTCCTTATACACACCCATCTGTACCCAATACCTATATATTTTTCATGAACTTATTTCAACAAACATTGTCATTTACATTTCATTGCTACATTTTTTAACATTTAATTTGTGTAGCTACACTTTTCATCACAAATTTCCCGGCAATGCCTGATTGAGAACACCGGTATCTCAAAGCAACAAAAAAATATATTTTAACCTCCAAAGTGTTGATAGTACACTTCGGCTGCGTGCCAAACTTAAGGTAAAGGTCAATTGTAAGTAAACTTTTTGGTAAATTGAAGTGTATTTCAAAAACTTTATGACAAACTGATCGAAAAATCTGTACTAAAACCGATTTTTATCACCCGACTATTGATACGTAGTAAATACAGGATTATTGCTGTGATAATTATCAGAGTTAACTTTGTTTGATTGTAATACGGCTGTAAAAGGAGTGGAACTTATTTGAATACACCGATTCTGTCGTTAAGACTTGTAAGGCTGCCTTAATTGAGATATTTTTGTTGAGACTATTTTTGTATGACCAAAGTTTTAACTAATATTCTTGCTAAGCCGTCTTAAAACGGAATTGTGGAAACTTTTCGAAGACTATTGGAGGTATATCAAATTGTATTTACGAGATTGATTTCTGAAGTTATTTACAATTAAATACGTTAATTTTTAACAAATTTCGGTAAATTTTTGTAATTGGTAGCGTTCAGTCGGGCAAAAATGATAAAAAATACCACGTTATGTTTTATCAGCTTTTTCCATAAAACGCACTAATTTGTCACAAAAAATGATTGATTCTGGCTGTCAAAATTTGTGTACATTTTATTTCTAATGTTTCTGTATTACGATTTTACATGGGCAGTTTGCTCAACTTAAAATTAATGGCGCGGTTATAATTATTCCTGTATTCACTAATTGGGCGAGGATGTATTATGGTTGATTGCCTTTATTCCATGCTTGTTATATTAGTATTCTATTATTCTAGAATAGATTTGAAATTCTTCTGATCGTAACGTTCACCCTGCGATTTTTGATGCTAACTTCCTATTTAAAAATAATACGTTTTGCCCATGTCTTAGGTCCCGGACAATCTTATGACATTCTTTGATCATTACTGAATTGATATACTAAATAACCAGTAAAACGTACTAGTTACTTTCTTTATAGAAATTGTCACAATTCTTTGATTTCAATACAGCCTAAATGCACAGTCAGTTTGCCTAACTTAACGACAAATGATTAAATATCTGGAACAAACCTTCTCATATAATACCAGCAGGCGAAATTCTTGTAAGCCATAAGTACGTGTTCTTTCACCAAAATCACATCTACTAGGAAACTTGGAATATTTTACAACCACTGTTGAGAATACTCCTAGTGTTTTCAAGCTCAACAACGTTCGATCAGGTATCACGGAAATAGAGGCCAGTTATGTCAACAAGTGATGGAAAACTACAAAAAAAAGGATTAGACACCTCTTATTGAATCACCCGTTATAAATCAAAATATTTATTAAACAGCACCACTAAATTTTCAAGTCATTTCATATATAGTTGCGCCTTTCGGCAACAGACTTTTCCTTATAACACTTGTCTTTAGTTTTTTTACAATACATATATAAAATTTACGGTTGACGAATCATATTTTTAACAAATCATCACTTCACTGACCAACTGTGACAAATTTTTTGTTATTGTATTATTTTCTAATGAAATAAGGATTACACCAATTTAAATCAATAAAATATTCTTTTATTTCGTATTGTACAGGTAGGCTGTATTAGGATTTCTCGTCAGCTGGAATATTGAATATTTATCTTAAGGGCATTGCGAAGAGTTTTCTAGAAAAGTAATTGAACTTGTTCGTTACTGTGTAACCGAGACAAAAAATTTATAAATTTTTACATCTTGATTTGGTCCAACGTAAATTTACCAATCCTTCTACAAATTTTTAGCCATTTCAATTATTGTTTTTATATAAGTAATTACAACTTTGATAAACAAAAAGAAAATGGAAAATATCCCACGGTTTTACTTAATATTTATTTTGTGCACAATTTAACTGCCCTCTTGAATGATCACGCAACATAAAATATAGAGGTGCCCCCCATATAAACATACACATTTTACCGTCTTATAAAAATATTAAGACATGTATATACTTTGCAGGATAATTAAATAAATGTCCTTAAATCAAATAACGAATTTTTTAGTAGCAACGGAATGGTTGTGTAGCTTATCAAAAATCAAAAATATTATCTTTAGGATATTTGGTATAAAATAAAAATTTTTAATTACATGTATAAAGGATATGAATTTCCTCTTAAAAAATAAAATTTTCTCACAATTAACCCGTCCTTTTTATTTTTTTTATTTTTATTTTAGAAATTAACGTCGAGGACAAATTTTCTTCAAATAAACCGGAAATTATAAATTAATCAAATCACAAAATGTTAAAGTGGACTGTAACAGCAAAGCAACGTACCGACGACAAACACGTCCCGCCATCCAAATTATCGAAAAATCGACTGTCATTAGGTGTCCTAAACGATGGTGGGAATAATGTGCGAACACCAAGACATATCAAAAATTTAAAATCACGCCGATCATTAGGCTCCTGTACACAAACCACAAGTAACAATTGTAAATTGAACAACAATAAGGAAAATTGTAATTTAATTTCATCAACGCCATATCGTGTCACAAATTTAGGAAGTAGTCGCGGTACACTGCAACAAAATACTGGTAGTCAATTAAATCTAGCCTTACGCGATGTTAGTAATTTAACGCCAATTTCAACACCAGTAACACCAACCTCACAGAATCATCGGAAACGGTTACATTGTGATATGGTGTCACCAACACCAAAACGTCCACCTCAATATGCTTCAACACTGCCCAGTTACGATGTAGAATACTCGCCATGTGAAATTGAGACGGCACCCTATTTTGCGGTACGTGGGCTTAGTAAAGCGGATAATTACTACGAGAATCCTAGGTATTTTAATCAAGAGGAACCCCCATCAATATTACCACCACCTAGTAAAAAAATTAAAGCTTTAGAAAACGAACGAATTACTCCACTCTCGTCACGCCTATCCGAATTACGATTTAGTAAAATAAGTTTAAAGCGTAAAAGTGTCACAATAAATAGTAATCAAGAACCATCGTTAAGCTCGTCCGTGCTCGGTGATACAGCGCTCGAAAAAATGATCGATGCAATATTAGAAAGCGCTAAAAAGGAGAAGAAGACAATTACACCAAAAATTAATAAACTTAGAATATTTAATAATAACGATATAACAAGCAATAATAACGAGGCCGCTACGTATAAATCAGCTGAGGACCCGGCTAGTGATCTAATAAAATATAGCAATGACATAATTTTATCACCAAGTAAAATTATCGAGGCACAAGATCGAACAATTATTATAAATGATGATAAATTAGGATTTAATGAACGCGAAGTGAAAACACCCGATTCCGAATTATCGTTCTGCTTAAAGCGACGAAAGGCTGTGAGAAGAAAAATTCATAAAATTAATGATAGGATAGGTTTAACGATACCGAATGGTTTACCAAGTTTAGATAATAGTGATGTACCTGACAAAGGTATGATTGGACTAACATTACCGAATGGCATACCATCGCCCGAAACACCAACCGCACATAAAAATTTAATGCATAAGTCATATGATGAATTGGCCGCTATGGAAACGCCAAAGGACCTGGCTATAATCGTACATTCAGCAATAAAAACTAACGAAAATAATAATAATAGTAGTAGCAGTACTGAAATTAATACGTTAGATCTACAGGGTAGTTCAACCCCGACGGGCGTTATAACAAATTCGCGACGATGCCTTACATTTTCACCAGACTGCAGTAGTCAAGAGAGCTCAATTGAAAAACGAAGATCGGTCGCTTCATCGACAACGTCAAGAATATCAAAAAATGGTATGGTAACCGGAAGTTTAGATATCGCAATATTTCTAGAAGACAATGCAATTAATATTCATGGTGAGTTGGTATGGATTCATTCCCGCGATATATAAAAAAAAATAGATTTCGTATCAATTTTATTCTAGAACATCGTTTTATAAATTGAGACAATTTTCTATTTCCTTTCAGTTATTAGATGTCGAGATTTATGTCGTCCAAATGGAAATTCTATAAACGCTTATGTCAAGGTAAATTATTATAAATTATTCAGAGTTACTTCTATACGGATAAAGGAATATATTATGAGATTTTAATTTATATTTGCTCAGGTTGCAATATTACCATCAGAAAATGAAATTGGATTTCAACGGACGGCCGTGCATCGGAATTCGTCTCGACCATATTTTGATCAGCGGTTTAAATTTGATGTAAAGGAGCCTCTAGATTCTAATACGACGAAACGGATTCAGTTGGCGGTTTGGCATCGGGATCGTGAGTGCAAGTAAGTTCTTTTTTAGTTTACTATATTTAAATGTCCATTTACGTATCATCATGATGCTGACCTAAAATTGTCATCTGTTGCGAGTGCTGCAAGATATATGTTATATAGCTAATAAAGAGCAATAACGCAAAATAACCTTTTCTATAAACTCTGGTACTAATTTTGTGCCATAGAGCGTATTTAGACAAAAACCATCATTGAAAAGGGAGACAACGACAAAAGGCCGACTTAGATGAAAGACTTAAAACAAATTTAAAGCAAAAGTCGACACGGACAAGAAACAAGCGGGATCGGTCCAATTAGCCGAAGAAAAATTTTGATTTACAAAACGTCAACAAATTTTTTGGTCAAAAATCTAGTATCCGAAAATAAGATAAGCATGGTTTTCTCCGAAAAACCTTTCTGTTTTCAAGAGGTCAGTTTAGTCTCCAAACACACTCTGTGGACATCAGCCATCGGGTTAGTAAAACTAATTCTTTCTTGTTCGCGGAGAGACTGCCGACCCGCAGGTTTCCACTAGTCATGCAGCAGCCTTACGCAGGGTGATTTTGCCGGCTAATACTCAAGTTATGGGTCGTGGGGATTTTGAGGCTTGCATGACTCTGGTATACGCCGGGTTTACAAATAATTTTAAAAGAAAAATCGCAAATTAAAAATAAAATAAAAATACCCGGATGTTCCACCGAATTTATCGGACGAAACTTGAGAAACATAGTAAAATAATTATAACCGGGTGTGTCCATCCGACAGTGACCGGATCTCCCCGAGTGACAAGTACCCAGTCTGCTGACGGGACCGCCTGAATGACCAATCGACCCCGAAAGACTGATGCCCAGCCAGAACGAGCAGCATTAGAGGGTAAGGACGTCTCCCCAACAAACCAACCCTCTCTTTACCCGGAAAGACGTCCAACGAATCTCCCACAATTCACACTTCGGCAGCTTGAAACCATAGAAGTGCCACGAGGAGACCGCTGGATTTTACGGTCACACCCGCATGGATGACCCATTCATTGGACTCACCACTCTGACCCTGTGGGTGTCCTGTCAAGGGGATGAAGGGGAGTGGCAAGTCCAGCCTGTACATATGGAACCGGCACAGAAGAAGAGTACCCCACATCATACCGGCCTCGTATAAAATAATTAGTAATTCGTTTCGTTTATACAACTACAAACAAAGGAAAAAAAATTAAGTTAAAAAACAGTCTGACCAAGAAGGAGGAAACGTGCCGGGAATCGCCGTACAATATTTTTTTTTTTTTTTTTTAAATCACCAAGTTAGAAGAAACTAGACAGAACCAGAAATGGCTGAAGGCGCCTCCAAAATTATAGAGCGAGGCCAACGTACGACCCCAGTCGCGAGCACGAACACCGTAGTTTCTTGTCGTAGCCGATACAGAGGATCTACCGATGCGGCCCAACCGCCGGTACCAATAGCACCGTTGGGCGTCTTCCCGCCGTCATATGCACTTGTGGGCGTTGTGTCTCCAAATATACCGCCAAAAAAGATAGCCTCACCTGGCCACCCGTTAAAACCCGTTGTATTTGTTACGGCGCTTTTTACCGTTGTTCCAAATACCATATGAATGGCCTCCACTGGCCACGCGTTATATTTGTACATGCCTTATCGCCTTATAAATGGTGGTAAGAGCAAAACTGGCAGAACTGTTATACCGCGCCTCGTGTCACCCACCCAAATTTTAATATGTACCTTAAATAAAATAAAGTGGCCTTACGTAGCCATCCGTAAATTACCACCACAATTGGACTAACGTGTCCCGAATAAGTAGGCCGCGTGTAAGCCGCCCGTAAAAACACCAAACAAACCAATTAATCGCTTTGAAAACTCACAAATCAAAAAGTCAAACTTATTTATTCTTTTATTTACACCCCAATTATCGAAGTCGTCTCACGTCATTTTAGACGACTATAGTCACGTCACTTCATTTTTGCTATTATCGAAGTCGCCTGTTACGACTCTAGTCACATGATACGACAACAGTCACCTAATTTTTTCAAGTGACAAGAATATTTTATGCGACTTTCATTAATGAAACACATTTACGATTTTTTTTTTTTGATTTATATTCAAATTATTTTGCAAATATTTTACTGCTTTCGTAAATATACTTATAAGATAAATTTATCATTTAAAAACCACCCCTTCTCAATTTTTATTTACGATGGAAAATTACAAATTATGTATATCATGGATATTTTGCCTTCATCATAAATTACTGTATAGTTTCTGGAAATTAATTTAATAATTAAATAATTAGATTTTAGTTACCTATTTTCAATTTCCGTGTTTTTTGCAATAAAATATTCGTAAATATTTTGATTTTTGACATCAAATGGCTTGTCAAAAGTGAGGAAATTATTAGTGCTGCCTGATATTTCTATTGTAGTATGCGTGTCGTTTAAAACGACTTCAACAATACCAATTTTGGCACGGCGTGACACGACTGTAGTCACGTCACATGAAGTGAGACGACTTCGACAATTGGGGTGTTAAATAAACTCTTTACAAATTTTTAATCACGTTTTCTTTTTTAAACAAATATAAATTAAATTATTATCTTAAATTTTTTTAATCATAAAAAAAATTAAAATTCATTCACATCTTAAAATAAGATGACGTTTTAAAAACTTTGGAACTGGATTATTTACATTAAAATACTCGTTCCAAAAAAAAGAGTCAAAACTCAACTCTATGACAACCAAAACGAGACTAAAAAACCAAACATCTCGCACCAAAAACCAAAAAGGAAAAAAAAATATTTTCCTTTCTATAGATTTCTCGTTTTCGCCCATGCAATTAATGAGCAGGGCAAAACGAGAACAAACGTGACGCGCAAAAAAACAAAACAAGAAACGCAGAAAAAAAATATTAGTCTACACTTTAAACGCTCGTAGTGCTCGTACACACGCAGAAGGGCACACATTGGTCTCGCTCCATCATTTATTAGTCGACCCACTAAATAAAAGGGATGTACAAAAAGAAAATACAGTAAAATGTATCACAACAATGTCACGACAGCACAAGTGATTTTAGACGATTAGACGAGGCATTAATCAACCGATTACAATTCAAAATCTAAAACGAAGCTGGACCGTAAACCAAAATCCAAAACAAAGCCAGACAACAATGTTAAGACCATGAAGTCGTAACAAGTGGAACTGCATTCGAATGTTCGCTTCAGAGTGTCCAGTTTTCGTACGTGTGTGTCAGAGACAAAGAGTCTACGATGATTAATATTTGCCTTGTCCCCATTATGGCGCTGGGCACCAGCGGTCCCGAGTCACTGTTGTGTCTAAAGTCTTCCCATTTTTAGAGTTTGCTTTTGTATATTTTACTTTTAGCGGACTTTTGGTTAACCAATTCGTCGTAGACGCATCTTCTTAGGTTTGAATTTTCATATGCCAACCACCAGTAAATAGTAGTTTAGTTCCCTCATGAAAACTTTCGCCTACTATTTTTTCCTTCTGGGTACCCTCCCTTGTCTGGGACGAGGGCTCCATTTGTTTCTCTCATTTTATCTTCACGTCTATCAATTTTAGCGCGAAAGTTGTTAATTGGCTTATTCGGGATAAAATGTCAACTCACATGGTCGAATTCTTTCTGATTTCCATCTATTTAGGTATTGTCCAACCTCAGTTGATATCGCAGCGCATCTGCAGTTCTAATTCTATTATCACCTTCTTTAGTCCAATTCGCTTCTGGGTCTACTCCTTGTTGGTAAGAAGCCGAAACATATAAATGGCCATCTTGAGAAAGAACATGTGTTTTTCCCCTTTTCAGTTTTCTTTCTGTATAGGGGTTGATGAAGTATCTTCAACATAACACTTTGAGTTTCCCGGTAACCCTTTCGCTTTTCTCTATTTCGCCTTCTTTGCGCTTCAGAATGCGTAGTTCGTAATTTCTAAGGTAGTCTTAGTTAGGTCCCAAGCTAAACACCGTATCTGTCCTTCCCAGAAAGCCTTCAGAGCATCACAGAACTTTGCATTGTTTTTTTGTGGTTCCAATTCCAGAATTATGCTAGGCATTGTGTTTCATCGTGTCAAGTTTACTTTATTCAAAGCTTCGTCTGATTCTGGGTTTCCAGGACTTTATTTTTCATCTATGTATGTATTTATATGGGATTTCGCAGATTGTTCATTTTCGACTTATTTCTCTGTATTTCTGTATTTTGGATAAGAAGTTTCTCTAACCAAATTTTTTATTGTGAAACTTTAACCGCCATATCGCCTAACCAAATCTAAATTTAAATCAAATAAAAATGTAATAGTTGTGGTTACGTATGTGAAGTTAGCCCAATTTTCATCCCCGATAAATGAGATGACAACATTATTTATATCGATATTTTTGACTTTTAGCCCCGAAAAATGACACATTTTTAGTCTCAATCCCGAAAGTATTTACTGTCTGTCGGTGTCATGACAGTAAATATTTTCGGGCCATGCAAAGTTTATGAAATGACACAATCATTTTTCGGGGCTGATAGTAAAAATATGAACTTCGGGGCTAGGACAAACAAATGTACAATTATGGCCCTCCCGAATATTTTTTTAGAAGTTTTATGTCTGGTAGTGCAGTAAGATTAAAAGTAATTGGGTGAAGATAAGAAATGGTCTCTCAAATTCAGCAACTATTCGTTGGCCAGACTATTAGCTTATGTCTAGTGATGAAGGGTGCATTAAAGTAATTTCTTTAATTTTTTCAGATTTTTTCGTAGTGACGGAGGAAGATTTAAAGTAATGTCTGTGAGTTGTGCAAAATCTTTTTATTGGATGGAGTTAAGATATAGTCCTCAAACTCAGCAAATACTCGTTGGCCGAACTATCGGTTTATGTCTAGTGATGGAGGAAGATTTATGCTGTATAAGATAGCGGAATTTTGACAGCGGAAAATAAGAGATTACGCTACTCGCCGCAAGTGGCAGCATTATCTCTTTAGTGATAGTGCTGCCACTATCACTGCCATTTATTTTGTAATGCAATTACCAGTGGAAATTTTTTATTCATTATGTATATATTTTTTCACTAAATAAAACATCTCAGCGGAATAAAATATTAGAAGTGATCCTTAAAATGGCAAATTAATTGATCTCCGAAGTAAAGGAACTCGGTATACGAAATGTTGAAATTTAACAATGTTCCTTCTTTCCGACATTTCTTCCACTAGTAACCAATAATTTCGGTTGTTTTTCTAATAGCTTACGCTATACTAAGACTATATGGAAAATTTGGGGAAAATTCATGGACTAGAAATTTTTGATTTTCTGCGGCCATTTATGTTATTTTCAGTTTTTGACCATTATCTCAAAAACTTCCACTAGTAACCAATACTTTCGGTTGTTTTTCTAATAGGTTGGATCGTACAGAGACTATATGGAAAATTTGTGGAAAATTCTTGGACTAGAATTTTCACTAGAATTTTTTGATTTTCTGCGGCCATAATAGTTATTTTCAGTTTCTGGCCAATATCTCAAAAACTTCCACTAGTAACCAATACTTTCGGTTAGTTTTCTATTAGATTAGGTCATACTGAGACTATATCTAAAATTTGAGGAAAATTCATGGACTAGAATTTTCACAATAATTTTTTGATTTTCTGCGGCCATATAAGTTATTTTCAGTTTTTGGCCAATATCTCAAAAACTTCCACTAGTAACCAATAGTTTCGGTTGTTTTTATAATAGCTTAGATTATACTGAGACTATATGGAAAATTTGTGAAAAATTCATGGACTAAAATTTTCACAAGAATTTTTTGATTTTCTGCGGCCATATAAGTTATTTTCAGTTTTTGGCCAATATCTCAAAAACTTTTACTAGTAACCAATAGTTTCGATTGTTTTTCTAATAGCTTAGATTATACTGAGACTATATGGAAAATTCGGGAAAAATTCATCACTAGAATTTTCACAAGAATTTTTTGATTTTCTGCGGCCATATAGGTTATTTTCAGTTTTTGGCCAATATCTCAAAAATTTCTACTAGTAACCAATAGTTTCGGTTGTTTTTATAATAGCTTAGATCATACTAACACTATATGGAAAATTTGGGAAAAATTCTTGGACTAGAATTTTCACAAGAATTTTTTGATTTTCTGCGGCCATATAAGTTATTTTCAGTTTTTGGCCAATATCTCAAAAACTTCCACTAGTAACCAATAGTTTCGGTTGTGTTTCTAATAGCTTAGATCATACTGACACTATATGGAAAATTTGGGAAAAATTCATGGCTTAGAATTTTCACAAGAATTTTTTGATTTTCTGCGGCCATATATAGGTTATTTTCAGTTTTTGGCCAATATCTCAAAAACTTCCACTAGTAACCAATGCTTTCGGTTATTTTTCTAATAGGTTAGGTCGTACAGAGACTATATGGAAAATTTGGGGAAAATTCATGGACTAGAATTTTCACAAGAATTTTTTGATTTTCTGCGGCCATATAAGTTACTCGTAGAAGTTTTAAACCAAAATTCCAAATCCAAAACTTCAAACCCAAAGTTCCATTTCAATTTATTTTCCTCAGAATACAGAAAAAAATCGAGCGACTTTTTTCTCTATTCTGAGGAAAATAATTGGAATGGAATATGTGGCTCCCCGAATTAAAAAAGGCCGACTTAAAAATTATGTTTTTTCGGACTTAAAACCAGCGTTTTTGTTTCATTTTAAGATTTTGATTTTTCTCTTTCATATGCTTTTTTTAATTCATTTTGAAATTTGCAATTGTTTGTCACACGTTTTCATTAATGAAAGCATTAGTTGAAAATTTTGAAAGGCTTTAATTTTCATATTATTCACAGAAGGATTCACAGAAAATATACCGTCTACTCTAGTGTATATTATAGTAAACAAGTTGGGTTCGATTTGCCAAATCCAAAATTCCAGAAACAAAAATTCCAATAAAAACAATTTCTAAAAATAAAATTCCAAAAAAACAAAATTCCTATACAAAATGCCAATTTTCAAAATTCCAATATACAAAATTCCAAAAATTCCATTTTTGCCATGGAAATATGTAAGGCGACCTATTTCTATGGCAAAAAATGGAATTTTTAATTAGGAAATCTATTAAGGTTTATTCAACAAAACCGTTACAGTGCTTATTTATTTTTATTAATGACTGTACCATACACAAGTTTTTAGTATATATTAGCATGTTTCAAGGGGGATCGGTATTCCAAAAAAAAGCAACGTTTTCTAGAATCACAACAATAAACGTTAATCAATCCGGTAGACAACGGGAATGTTTTTTGAGTAAAATAAATAAAATAAGTATAAATAATGTGAACTACAGGAAGCCGTCGACTCTCTCCGAAAACTAATGAAAAAATGGAATTTTGTTTTTAAAATAAATAAATTTTGGAATTTTCTCAATTGGAATTTTGGATTTTAATTTTTATGTTATGGTATTTTTTAAAATGGAATTTTATATTTTTGTTAATTGGAATTTTGGAAATTTAGGCTAGTTGGAATATTTTTTTTTGGATAACCGACCCGTTCCCATAGTAAACGCCCTGTTATCCGAAAAGTTTGGGGAATAGAGCACTCCCGATAATTTAATGTTTCATTAAAACTAGAAATATTTACCAAAATTTCGCTTGATTTCATTATTTTTTAGGATTCTCGTTCATTTATTTTCAAATTATGTACCAGAAAACGATTTTTTATACATCAGTTCAAATAGAATAATGCATAAAACCGAAAAGAAGTAAAGGAATAGTATATTGTATAATTAGGAGGAAAAGTACTGCATTCCCAGACGATAGTGGAAATTGGCAACCACGGGAGTCCGGGAATGCACTTTTCCTCCGAATTGTACATACTATTTTTTCTGCGATCGGACTTTAAAACGAATATAAACCCAAAATAGTTTTTAGTATTATTCATTAATTATCATATTAAGAAATCAAAACAAAGTAAAAAATCGAAAATAACATAAAATTATAGCTTAGGTAGCCACGACATCATAACACATAAATATATTTTGTTTTTTTTCCAAAAGTATAATGAAATATATTCCCGGCCTAGGCCAGAAAAAATATTCTCGTACTATTATTACTTGTTACTTAGCAACAAACAAAACATACTGGAATCATGAGCTTTTCGTTTCGAAAAAACAACGGAAAGATATACTTTTTCCTACGGTCAGAGAAAAAGTATATTTTCTGTGAATCCCCGAATAATAAAAAAAAATACTGAAGAGAAAAATGTAAAAAAAATCTGAAAAATTAAAATTCCGGTTAACTGAGTGTTCCAATTAATTGGATGCCGGATAATCGGGCTTTTACTGCAATATGAAAATTAAAGCCATTCAAAATTTTCAACTAATGCTTTAATTAATGAAAATGTGCGAAATCGTAGAGAATCGAGGTCCGATTTACTTCTATCAACTAAGGAAACATTACTCAGCACCAGGACATCCTGTACTACTGGTAAATAAGATGGATTGGCCCATAAATTCAGCAGTCGCATTTCAAAGGAGTCATAGATGTATTTTAGGGGAACGGGTCGGTTATCCAAAAAAAAATATTTCAATTGGCCTTATTTTCCAAAATCCTAATTAACAAAAATATAAAATTCCTTTTTACAAAATACCATAACATAAAAATCAAAATCCAAAATTCCAATTGAGAAAATTCCAAAATTTATTTATTTTAGAAACAAAAATTCCATATTCGAAACAGGGCTGGTTTTTTTTTTGAATACCGATCCCCCCTTGAAACATGTTAATATATACTTAAATTTATGTTTGGTACAGTCATTAATAAAAGACATTGTAACGATTTTTCTAAATTACAAGATACCGTTGAATAAACCTTAATAGATTTCCTAATTACAAATTCCAGTTTATGCCATGGAAATATGAATTTTGGAATTTTTGAAAATTGGCATTTTGTTTTTTTGGAATTTTATTTTTAGGAATTGTTTTTATGGAAATTTTGTTTTTTTTTAATTTTGGTTTTTGGCAAATCGTACCCAACCCATTTATTTTTATGGGAAATTTTGAAATTTTAGAAATTGGAATTTTGTACTTTGGAAAACTGAAAAAAAATAATAAAATTTTTGGAATAATGGAATTGAATTCTTTTTTTCCTGAAATTTTGGCCCCATCCCGTTTAGTTCAGATATTGTTCCTCAAACTCAGTAACTATTTCTTAGAATTTCTGTGATTTTTTCTGAATTTTTCTATATGAGGTGGAGTTTAGTCGTAGTGATGGAAGACGATTTAAAATAATTTCTGTAATTTTTTCAGAATTCTTCTTTTCCGCCCAATAGAGTTAGTTCAGATATTGTTCTTCAAACTCAGCAACTATTCGTTGGTCGTACCATTGGCTTATAGTGATGGAGAAAGATTTAAAATAATTTCTGTAACTTTTCTATCCCTTTTCTACATCCCGTCTAAAGAATAAAAATATTTGTTGGTTCGCACAGGCACTCCAAACTCCAAAAACATTTTACCCAAGGTATGTTAAATTATACCGTTTTGTGTATGATAAATTATCTCATCACTCGCACAACTTATCGAACAATCTACTATCATCGTACTTTCTAAACCAACCTCATATATGCAAATTTTCATTTTTATGTTTCTCAGAAGAATAGAAAAATACAAAATAAATATACAGTTAGAATACATAAACATATAAAAATAAGACAATGAATATGCGCAGATTTTCCAACTAAAGTTTTATTCCAAGTCCGATTTCGCTTTCATATACTAAATTATTTTTTATACAATTTATAATTAAAATTATAAATACAAAAAAATTATTTAATATTAAATAAAATTATTGATACAGTAAAAATAAAGCATGCTATATTTTCAAATATTTCCCCTGATTTTCTTCTCTTCCGAATCAGTTCTCCTCTCTTCGCCAGGAAAATAAATTTTCTTTTTCTTTTTTTTCTTTGGATCGATGCAGCCATTTTGCTTTGGTCGGTTGTAGTCTTTTTAATGTTAAAGAGTGAAAAATTTTATTTTATTCTACACAAAACGAAATAATTATTAATTAAAACATAATTTACATTAAAACTAAACTATAAACCAGTTACGATAATAATAATTTGTTATTTAATTGCCTAGAATAAAATATTTCTAAATGATTATATAAAATAAAAAAATTGGTGAACTAAATTTTTTCACATTGAGATAAGATAAAAAAAAAAGTTTTGTTAAAAAAATTGTTAGTTTTTGTTAAGTGAATTTAATATTAAATAGTGATTATTAAATAAAAGTTTTCCTATCAATCAACACAACATATATATATAAATGTAATTTTTATGTTAAATTTTTTTTATTTTAAATATCCTTAATTTATATTTCATCATCCAGAAAGGCCGTATTATCTAGATGAAAAAAAAATTATAATTTTTTTATACCACCCAATACACTCTGTACCCTCATTTCAGTGTATTCAGCTCAATTTATCCGAACCCATCCTCCTTCCCCATTAAATAGCATATACCAACAAAAAATCATAATCATTATTCAATGACTGTTTCGAATATATCCCATTTTTCATATCCTCAAAAAAAAAAATATTTCATTTTATTATAGAATGAAGACAAACTTTTATTAATCGAATTAAATCCTTGAATAAAAAAAAAATGTTTGACGCGGGATTAAAACGAATAGGTGCTTTAATAGTGTAACGTGTAATAGAGAATACGATTAGTAAAATGGACGAGTTAAACGCTTAATGGACTTATTCTAGTGTTTACCATGCCACGCTACAATTAAGCATAGAGAACATATTTTGTAGAGGTCAAATATTTAATTAATAGTATGTGTATTAGAAACAAATAAATCTAAAATATCGTACACCGGTTCAAGGTGCTTTCGCAAATTTTTTATTTATATAATAAGTAAAAATATTTATAATTTTTTTTTTTTATTTTGGAATTGATTTGGAATATCTTAAATAGTTTATAGATGGCGCCATTATAGTAAAATATAATTTTTCATTCCTTGGCACAATGCCCAAGTTCAATCTAAGTTATTTTAAATATGTATATACGTATTTTCCATCTTAACTTGGCTAGATGTTTTCTTCCTACTCTTCTGAATAATGCATTCTTTAATCCTTTATTTTGAATGACCGAAAAATGTAAATAAAAAATAATGCATGTAATTATAAATATCCTTCCACATATAAATATATTATATAAACTTAATATTAAATAATTATCAAAAGGTCATTTGTATTACAAACCGTGGCTGGAATTTTACGTGACTCCAAAACAAAATCGACGACTAAAAATACGAAATGTTGTTGTGACAAATGTAATAAATTCCATAAAGTCCCTATAACCACATCATCAACAAATTCGATTGAATTCAATGAATTTGACCCAAATAATTATAATAAATCGTTAAGCCAATGACATGATGAATTATTAAAATCAAAATATAATATTAATAATACCAACGAGTGAGTAGATTTGTTTAACTATTTTGACTGTGTTGTATTTTATTATTATTATTTTATTTTTATAATTATAATTATTATTATTATGATTTTGTAAGTGGCACTCCTTAATATAATAGTGTAGCATACACACATTTTCAATTAGCAATTTTATGTGATTGGCCTAATAATATTTTAATAATCTTTTTGTTTAAAAGACACGAAACGCAAAGCACTTTATTGATTGGATAGAATGCGATTAATATATTACGTAGATTACCAAATAAATAATATAATCCAAAGTTTACAAACAGAGACAATGACATTGGTAAAAAAACACTGTCCAAATTTATTTCGACAACTTTAAATTTTATAACACTGAAATGAAAATAAAACTGTCATAAATTTTTTATTGTTTTTCGTTGCCTTTCACATTACAAACATTTTATTGTGACTAATTATGTCAAACTTTATTTTAATGATATCTTGAATAAAAAAAATGAAAAAATGTATTCATTCAGGCGATCAAATTTGGTGCTTTAAACCTGCACCGATCAAATTAGTCCACCTGAATAAAACCTATACCATAATTTGTTACAAATTTATTACATCAAATCTCGATTCTATTTTGTTTGCCGTTTTCGAGAAATGAGTGGTCGGGTTAGCTTATAATTAGTGGCAATTTAACATAATCACTTATTGTTAAATATCAGGTTTGCACCAAATTAAAGACGCTGACGAAAACAATTTTATTTTTTTAATTTTTACTTTTATTAAATCAAAAAATGCCCTCCTCTATTCTTTTATATTATTAGAATGAAGTACTACATAATTTAAAAACAACAATTCTCAATCTGCCGAATAAAAGTGTTACCAGAGAACACACAATACATTTCAGTTTTTATAAGAAATAATATTATAGATGGCAGATCGTTAAGTTTCTTCATCTTACACTCGTTCATCCTGACATGTCCTACTCATCTTAGCTTTCGTCGTCATTCTCACTGAATTCGTCCTCGTCGGGAAACTCAACCAGCTTCAAGTGATCGGATGGAAATATCCCTCTAAAACGACGTCGACCATCGGTATGGATTAGTTCTTCGATACGATATCGGTCTCCATATATCAACGTCTATATATGGTCCTCGGACGTCCCTTAAGCTACAAGATAGTATGGATAATTATATGCTAATCATAAGCTCTATTAAAAATGTTGGGCTCCATCCCTTCCACCTAAAACGCGGGTTCTGCTAGCTTTAGAAAAAGTTAGCAGAACCCATATCAACAAACGATTTAAAAACAATTGGAAAATTAAAGGTTAATTTTAGGCTAATTAAATGCCCTATTTAATATTTTTTATTATGCTCGCTCTAAGAGAAAAGTAAGGCTTTATCACTTAAACGCTAACAGAACTCAAACCGAAAATCGGACCAAACACCAAATTCGAACGTAAAACAAGATAAATTGACA